>CM023836.1:6680367-7947867 GCA_013266295.2 Branchiostoma floridae x Branchiostoma japonicum | reverse complement strand
AAACGCCATTTGCACATGTCGGTACATCATGGTACAAATGCAACATGAACTCATCAACCCTATCCGATTCTTCCGTGCTGACAGATCAAAACATTACAGGCAGCTTTCTAAAGAAGTAATCCTCCTCCAAACTCGATTGATGAATTATAGATGACGGGATTTTACGCCAGCGTGTTTTGAAATTTGGCCATTGTGTGACCCAAAGGGCGTAGATCATGCTAGCAGATGAAACGTCCGTTGTGTGCAATACCGGTCTATATTGTGTTAAACTAATCATATGTACCGTCTAATTTTGATTGGTGGCTGTTCCTATATGTGGATTCTGATTGGAGAAGAGGGAAGAGGGTTATAATGTGGATTCTTATTGGAGGAGAGGGTTTGGAATAGGAAAAGGGGGTTAGCGTAAGAGAGAGACCACAACGCAAGGGGTCCATAAATTATTTCTGTTAGAATATGCAATGACAATGTAAATCTTATTGTAGGACACTGTCCATTTTTCTTTTCTTATGATTGGTGATAAAGATATGAATAATGCATGATGTCGCTATGTAGGTTCAAATATAGGACAGGACTTTTTCATTAGGTTGATTCAAAAATGTTGTAGTAGAGGGGTCTGTTCAATGTTATCAATTTTAATAGTGATTTCCGATATGGTAGATATATTTTATAGTCATCCGTTGTACATGTAGGAAGGACAAGGTCAAGTTGAAGGGCATGGGGGTTTAATCACATATCGCTCGGATAACACCGGCACGTAAAAGGCTGCATCCCTTCCAAAAGTTCGCCCACAAAATCGGCGTCACACAGTAGTAAAATAGCTTACCCTACGAGATCTAAAAGGACATTTTCTGCCAGTGTCTACCAGGCTTCATATAGGCGGCTGGGAAGAGTAAAATTGTCCCAATAGTTGGTCCGCTAAAAGAATACAGTTCTAGATCGGCAAACTGTACTCCTTAAATATGAAAGCGGACCAACTCCCCTGGTATGTTATCTGTCTATTTGACCAATTTCTGCTGTTTGCAGCCGCCCCTGAAGCCTGGTAGAGGCTAATTAATTCTCGGCACCAACACGACATTTACGGCAACAATTTGGCCTGTGTCCTGTCTTGTCCGTGGTTTTAGAGCCCCGTCCATACTGATTGGGTAGATTTTCAAGCCAAAAATACGTTCCATTCCCTGGCGATTTTAGATTCGGCGACTTTTTGGCGACCATCAAAGTCGGCCGAAGGTCTACAGTGTGATGCCAATTCAGCAAGGATACGAGAGTACGTACAAAAAATGTATTCTCTCGCGGGCCAACTCCCCTGGCGTGTTATCTGTCTATTTGGCCAATTTCTACTCTTTCCAGCCGCCTCCCGAAGCCTGGTCGACTTTGGAGTAGCGCTAGCAAACTCCAAAATTGGACGGAGACTCAGTCGGACAACACAACACAAGAAAGCAAGGAAAATTGAAGGAACAAATTATGTACATTTGATGACGTGGGAAAAGAAAACTTGAATAGTACACCACAATTTTCTCACACACGCCCATAACACTCATTCTTAGTCAGTCCACATTCTTTTTAATATGTATTGATATTCTTTTTACATACAGTATTTAAAGAATGAGACCTCCACTGTGACAAAAAACGCCCAAGAATGTTGAAATTGATTTCGTTAGTTCTGGTCACAGGACTGTGAGTAGTTCCACTGACTCAGAAGTGAATCACTGCCATGCCTTCCGCCCGCCAACTTTTCAACTTCGTGTAAGAGAGATTTGTCGCCTGATTGCCGTAACCATGGTAACCGTGTGAGGTCGGTCGTGGTTCAGAGAGGTTTCGGATTCTTGAATGGAGGGAGATTTTGCTTGACGAATTTGTGGGAATAGTTTTTCTTTTTACTCAAGTTGAATTTCTCTGGGGTGTAAGTGATTCTTTTGAAGCTCTAGATCTGCGTCACCCAATGCGATATGCGTGGGTTGTTTGTAATTCTGAAACTTCAAGTGAACGTATAAAAACGTAGTGTCGGTTTTCAGATTGTACAGTTTAGGAAGTGACTACTGTGGGAGTGACACCACTAGACAAAAATGCCGAAAAGGAATCCTTATTAACTTTTTTGTCTTACTAGGTCCTACTCTCCAAGCAGAGGTATAGGCTTCGCTTATTTTTGACGTGTTTTTAGGTGCTTTTATCGGGCTCATTTTTGTACTGCCTACTACTACTACTACTACTACTGGTTTCTTTCTTTTCTTTTTCTTTTCCAAGCAGAGGTTTAGGCATCGGCTTTTGGGCGTTTTTATCGGGCTTTCTTTTTTTAAATTTTGTAACGGTATCTCAGTCTTGGATACTGCCCTGTCAATGTTACTATCTTGCTAAATTTGATACTGTCTTGCAGCCACCAAAATATTTACTGGTTCCAACAACGTCTTGCTTTCTGATGACGGAAAAATTGAGTCTGAGTTGAAGCAAGGAGGTTGAAGTCAAGCTTGTGAAGTCAGGCTTTGTTCTCTCGATGTCTGACTAAAAAAATGACGTATCTTGTTTTGTCTGACAACATTTAGTAATGGAGAATTCTTGGCATTCGCTTCGTTCTGAAGTGATCAGCGTGAAATGAACAATCCCGTAGGCGAATTCTCAAGGCTGTGTCTTAAAGGAAGTCCGGAGTCATGCTGTCTTCTCACGATAAGGAGAAAACAAGACACAAGCCAACTGTTCTCAGCGTAAAACGTGTCGTCGTACATCACGTAAATGTAAAACTTCCAAATATGGATGTCAGGGAAAGCAGCTAAACGCAATTTTGTTGCAGTAAATTCATATTGCGTTTAGTTGCGTTGTCTGACGACCTTGTACTGTAAACAATTTTCCTTCCTCATTTTCAAATACTGAATACCCTGGAGAATATTATATTATGTAATTATAACCGTTTATATCAAACAAAGTATGGATTAGAGCGCTCCAACAAATTTGTAGCTGTTGCTTGTACAATTTCGGATTCCTTCGTCTCTTGTAAAATGTACTAAATTTGAAAATTCGTCTCGCTATACCGTGCAAGCTGGTTTTGTTTTGGTAGTTTTTCCTGTGGCCGTGGCAAGGTGTAGTCATGCTGCGGCGTGAAATTAGCTGGAATAACAAGCCGCCTGACAAAAGAACTTGGGCGGGAACGATCGTTAATCTGTTTGGACGAGTCGTGCTAGGGATTTGGAGGAAGAGAGAGAGAGACATGGACAAGAAAAACGCTTCCATGTGCTAGCCTCTACCAGGCTTCAGAGGCGACTGGAAAGAGTAGAAATTGGCCAAATAGACAAATAACATGCCAGTGCTCACCAGAGCGGCAACCTGTACTCCTTTAGCGGACCAACTCCCTTGGCATGTTTTCTGTCTATTTGGCCACTTTCTACTCTTTCCAGCCGCCTCTGAAGCCTGGTAGAGGCTATACGTGTGCGGATTTTCTAGTAAACACAGCCTTGCCCAATCCAGTCAGTCTCAGTGACTTGCACCTGTTTTGTTGTTGTTGTTTTTTTTTTTTTTTTTACAAAATAAATTTAAAAAACGGTAAATCAGATTTCTTTGCGGCTTCGCTACAGCTCACGTTTTAGTACGCTTTCTTATGGGACGGTGAATAGTATTAGATTCTACAAAAACAGGCGTTAAATATCGGCCCTTGTCCTTACATCTGCTTGGAGATAAGAAGGAAAACGTAACGATTTCCCCCCAAACATCTGCTTGGAGATTAATCAAATCCTTAGGCACGTGTCCTGGTCGTTTCACAACAACACTACACGTACATGTTCACAGGAGACGGTGTTTTCGTAGTGCTTTCAACAGCTAAACTGACAGGTGGATAAAGCAAAACAGACCTAAGGTTGCCCCCGCTGGCCGTCCCAGCGCGCCAACTGACAGACGCGGCGCGAAAACACGCCGTCGGTAGTTTAGCCTGGTAGCCAGGCCATCGTAGGCTTCTAGCCTCCTTCGCAGTCTTGTGAGCGGCGTTATTTTTTTTTTCGGCGACTGACGCGAGTTATGTCGCGGAGGGACGGTTTGCAGCCAAGGGAGTTTGCCGGGGAGGCAAACTCCCTTGGCAAACAGGGAGGACTGGGGTCGGTATTAAACAAAAGCAACCGCAAAGTCGGTCTTTGGAGATGGTAACCAGGCTACGTCGGTAGATACGGTACTAGAGACACATGTTCGACCGACAAGAAACATGGCGCCTTCTTCTGTCAGAACAACGCAGTGTTGATGCAAAGCACGATTTAGGTGTCGTTGTTTTTATCTGGGAGGCTGTATTTCATCTTTTACACCTCGAGGTCGTGAGAGTAGATTTTGGTTCAATCAGTTCCGCCTTTGTTGCCATAGCCAAGCAGATTTTGTGATGAAAAATCGTAACCTTTTTTGTCTGCTTCTTTCTTCTCATCACACCCCAGCCCCATGGTTGCGTGTCGGTATCTTGTCCTATTGCAAGAAAGAAAGCTATCTTTCGGTACATATAAAAATGGGAGGTGTTGAAGGACTCAAGGAGTCATACACACAAGCACACGCGCGCGCACACACACACAAACACACACACACACACACATTCACAAACACATAAACACACGAGAGAGAGACGGAGAGAGTCGTTTTGTTCCACATTGTTGTCTGACAAGTTCTTTTATTGCACATGTTTACTTTTTAATACTAGTGTATTACTATGATTGTACGGTTTACTTTACAATACTAGCGTTAGCTTTGAAGAGAGCGTGTTTTGAAACTCCTTGATGTAAACACGTAAAATCAGTGTTTACAACACCTGTTTTTTATTACCGCGGTGACTTTTACTTTCTCCCTGTTGCTTTTGTTCCTGTCCCCCTGTTGTTTGTATACAACAGATGTTCGCTGGACTCGTCAATTAATTGACTTGTCGGATGTCACGTATTTTATGAGTTCCATCTGTCATCTTTTGAATGTATTGTCCCTCGCTGTGAATCAGTGTGATAAAAATTTCTTGTTGAAAAGCGCCCCTCCTCTACCAGTGAGTGTTCTACTCGGGGGTAATTCATTTAGATATAGTCGGAGGAGACTGCAATGCGATATATGAGAACAAGGATGTAGTAGCCTCTACCAGGCCCTACCAGCCTTCATAAGTGGCTGGAAGAAGAAGTAGAAATTGCCCGAATAGACAGATAACACGCCAGGGGAGTTGGTCCGCTAAAGGAGTACAGTTTGTCAGCTCTTTCAGCCGCTTGTGAAGCTCGGTAGAGGTTATGGGTGTAGAACAAGACTGTACTTCTCTTAGCCAATCAGAAACGGGAATTTGTGATTAAATCGTCTTAGAAAAGTTTCCAGGTCCTCCTTTCTTTTAGTTTTGAAGATACATATATAGAATAGCCCCATTTGTACCTCACAGACCTTTTGTCTACCCTTTGTCAGCGTGACAAGTGATAGATGAGGACAAGTGGCCGCAATTTTCGCCGGCTCACCTCTGGGACGTCACCCGGCGCACTGCTGACTCCAGGGTCGTTCTATCAATTATCTCCGCGGGCCAATCCTGTCACATGAGCTCGGTGATTGACAGCTGTCACTGGCGATTTTTTTCCTCTTTCTTTTTTGAAAAAAGACGTTGGGATGTCATTAGTATGACATTATTTATTCGTCTAGGACCAAAGTCATCATGTATAAACCTACAGTTTTGGGACGTATGGGGCCTTGGTTGTGGGACTGGTAACGAAAATGCCAAGTGGTTCTGAGTCCACAGTGAAATGCGTAATATAAAGTTAATGGTTAGAAATCGTCAATTCAAGAGATTAACTCCCTAAAATAAACAACGTGTATACTAGTAGGTTCGAGGTTCAAAACTCAAGTACATGTAATACTCTCCCACTGTTATAAACATACAGTAGAAGCACAATGTGCTTTAGCTACAGTATGCATTCTAATACAAGCTTATAACGTTATAAATATGCCACCACCAAATCATTGAAACAAGGTTATATCCCAACTAAAAAAACAGCCGCACATGTGTATATACATAGCAGTTCGACAAGTCTCGGTATTACCCCAGTTTGTTTAGATTTCTGTGCCCCCGGATTAAATTCAGCGAACCGAACATGTATTGTAAAGACTTGCCTGAAGACACCTGCGCACAGAACATGATGTATTGAAACATGTTTGACCTTTCCTGCTCTTTGCATTAAAACGGATTGGCGTATCCGTATTTCACTGCGGTTGCACCGTATTTTTGTCTGAACGTGTGAAAAGTATAAACAGAAGACAATTCCGCTCTTCCCACAATGATGTTTAGGCTTTACCGTTTACGTTACTTTAGCAGCGAATGTCGCGCTTGTTTTTCGTTTGTGTATAGATTGTGAGTTACGGCAACAATTGGTGCCCCGGTCATGTTGTGACATTCGGGTCCTCTGATTCGGTTGGCATGCCGTCGGACAACCTTGAACGATGACTCAATGGGGGGAAACCATTACTGTTCCAATGAGGTGACAAAAACTGGTCCACCCATAAGTTGTAAAACTCACACATTGTTTATTCCTTAGTTATTCTGGTGCTCCGATAATTTTCTCATAATGTGCTGGCACTGCTAGACTAGAGCAGGGTTCTTTGGACCGATACTGACTGTCAATTACAATTTTCAGCTCAACCAAGGAGAGAATGGCAATTAAGGGTAACGTACAACCAGAAGCTCCTTGGTACAACCAATGAGAATGTCCGTCAAATATTTGCATCTTTTACGTTTTTGCTTGGCATCTCAACGTTTTGACGGGGTGGGCGGGGCTATCGGATTGGTCCATTGTATTGCCGCCTAGTTATGCATATGATTGTGGTCCAAACACACTCGACCCCGCACCTATCTAGTGTATTAACGGTTTGTCCCCGTGCCCTGCCTTGCGCCTACTCCTTCCGACGGAAATGCTTCCTGCTCCCCCCTGACCTGCTCCGCGGACCTCCCCCGTCAGACGGCCCGGTGATATCGTCTGCACAGATGTTTGCCACTCACCCGGATGGCATGTAGCCCCGATCATTCTACCCCCTGCCCCCTGTTAGCTTTTACCAGGCCCACGCCGTATTTCAATCTACCAACCCTCTTCCTAGGTCTGCCCGTTTCTAGGTAAGTTGACGTTCTTTCTACCTGACGTTTTTGAGGTGTGTACATCGCCATTTTCCCCTTTGTTTACAAAGCTAAACTTCGGCGTACTACCAACTCGCAGACTGCGGTGTTACGTCGAAGACAAATATATGGCAACGGTTTTGACAGCTGTTCTTGTTCCTCATAGCGTTGTGAGCACGTAGCGTTGTAAGATTGTCTATTAAGCGCCGAGCTGCCTAAGTATAGTAGCTACACGTTCAATATGTAAATAAATATCTTAATGTAAAGATATAGACAAACGTTGAGGATATATTTCAGTTCGTAACTTGTCCATTTCAAGCTACAAGTGTGACGTAACATCCGTGTTTTGGTTGTTGATTGCAAAAGCATGCGGATGTGAGTTTTTGTGTTTTTCATCAACCCCCCGATTATCATATTAAATGCACAGCGATATAAAGCTATTGACAACAACTGTCACGTACCAGGTATAATAATTTAACGCCTGGCTTCATTTCGTATTCAGGGCTTTACATGCAATCGTCGGCGGGCTTGACCTATTTTGTGGCCCGATCAAATTTTGACGGCGCCTCCCTTGTCATATCAGTGTTCGCGTATTCGTTTCAGTCGCGCATATGTCAACGTGATTATTGAAAACAGCTCTTTCTAAAAGGTCTGATATTTGTTGCAGACAGTACATTCTTTACCATTTGTTTGTTTGTTTTATTACCATTATCTACCAAACAAGCAAGCCAGCAGTTTTAGTATAATTGTGAGTTCTCTCGCTTGCTATTTATCAAGGAGGTTGCTATTTATGTACAACCATGGAGTTTTTTAACTCCATGGTAGAACTACGCCACTGGTTGGCCCATATGTATGTGTCAAAACATTGCGTTGTTGTTATTGTTTACCAAAACATGTGGCAAACCTTTCACTAGTCCTAGATCATACGATGAAATTCTACAAAGCTCTAGCTAAAAAAGAAGAGCGCTGATCAGCTAGTTCTAACCGTTTGTTTACGTTTGCCTGTAACCGACCGTGGTAACCTCAGTCCCGGCTACTTGCACTCCATACTAGTGACGAAGTGCTAATTGGCACTGTATAGGCATCAGTTTTCCGCGGCACCCATGTCCTAACAGATGTTCACAAATGTCCCCTCTGTTGGAAGAACGAAATGGAACGGCGCTGAACCTTAGGCTCGTATGGCAGAGTCAATAGCCTAGCCCCCAGCCGACGTCATTAGATCGTCCAAACACACTACAAGCATTCCTCAAGAGGACTGGATACGAGACTATACCTCGTGCCGTACATGCATCAGACCAGTATCATATCACATGCCGACATGTCCAAATACACAACATACAGAAGAGGATACACAACAACCCGGGCCAAAATATCTAGGGCCAATATTTTTGGTCCTTCCCAAAATGGAGCCCAAGCGGGCACATGTCCAATATGTCTGGTTATGCCTCTTTTTCTTCTCGAAAGCGAAGGTTTTTGAATACTATGTGTGTTTTTTCTGAGCTGCGCACGTGTGACCTTTGCCCTTGGAGCAAGATCCCAGGGAAAGATAGCCGCTTATTTGTAACATCAGTCATTTGTTCGAGATTAAATAAATTTGAAAAAGTCCTTGCCATTAAATTGGAGATGATTCGATAAACGAATGTCACATATAATGTATTCATAAATTTAAATAAAGACCAACTGTAGTAGTAAAACACCGACAATTAGGCTGAAAGTATTTTAATATTTTAATCTTAAAAGATTGCGTCGAAAGTTGGCTCTAATTTTTCTGTTCATTTGTTAGACTTTTATGTGAGCTTGTCAACGTAAGTATTTAATTGTTACTTTTATATATATATACAGTAATGTTTGTAATTTTAACGTATCGGCTTAATTTCCCTTCTAAAGGGAGTTTTGTAGGTCGGCTTCCAGTTTTGGCAGCAAGTCCATGTTCCTAAAAACCACATAGACACGCTATGTCTGTACGCTGTTAGCCTGGATGTCAGACTTGTCAGGGTGGATACACAGGTCAGCCCCTCAGTTAGACCCTGAGTAACTAAAATTACTAAATTGCTCCATGCTGCTCCAATTTGGGTTAGCCTGGATGCCAGACTGTTTCCAGGGACTACATAGTCCAGTTCCTCGTCTCCATGGCCAACATGTCCCCAAGGAAAGTATACCACAGCCCCCCTCCCCTCAGGCACGCTGGTAATAACTCTGGGCCTAACGTGCTATGGGTCTGGCATCCAGGCTACCATTGGTGAGACCTTCGCACAAATACTGAGCTTTCGACTGACAGATCTTACCTAGCCAGATTGTTGCTCAGGGTCTAACCAAGGACATTTACACACACGATGTCCTTGGTCTAACCGAGCGGTGTCTGCCTTGGGGACATATTGGGCCATATCGGCCTTGGAGCCGAGGAGCTAGCCAGACCTGACAACAGTCTGGCACCCAGGCTAATACCCTGCGTGTTTGATAGACGTGCTTCAGTCTAAGCCAGCTGTCCCTCTCTCCTACCGTGCACATGTGGTAACTGACCTTCAGGGACGACTTGACCTTCACAGAGACGTTCTAAATCTCCTTAGAGTCATCTTCTATGCACGAGATGCGGTTCTGTGGAGGCTTCCAGTGGCTAGAGGGTTGTAAACTTTTATACGTTTTAATATCGATCGGCGGCTACACGTTCTACATATGTATACATGTTCTGTGGTTTACTTTCATTCCCTGGGCAGAGCAAGATGTTTGTCTGTTTATATGTATACATGTTTCTTTGTTTATTCATTACTTCTGGGGACAGAAGTATTGTTTTGGGTGGGTGAGTTGTGGGTTTGTGTCTCTGCTTGTCCTAATGGCTTCGATTTCATGGTGGGTGGGAAGTGATTTTGACGATTGATAGGGCCCTAGGAGATCACGCCTGAAGGTGAACCAGCACGTACGGAGTGGGAGTAGTAAGTGGGTAGTATGTGGGGGAATTCAAGTCTATGACTTGTTCGTTTGTTTGTTTGTGGAAGGGAAACCATTCTCTGGCATTTACCATTTAGTTTCATTGCAACATCATGTGCCATGCGACAAGCCCTAATTACATGTACTTGAAATATTTGTATATCATCTTTTCGTTGAAATTGACTTTCTGAATTTGCAACGCTTGATGTTTTCGCAGTCATTCTTTCTTTTTATGCTGTTTTGCAATACCTGCTGTGCTTAATGTGATTTCCCTCCCAAGAACTGTGGGACCATAACGCCAAGGGCACGTTCAGAAACACTAAAAACGCCGTGCCGACCAAATTCGGCACGTACGAAGCTCGTTCCCAGGATGTTTCCAACACGCAATATCGGGAAACGAGATGTCTCTCCCAGGGCGGTCGTTAATTCTATCAGACGTCCTGAGCGCTGATTGGACAGCCGTCCTAAATCATTCCAATATTTTATTAGTGGTGGATAATGTTATCTTGGATGCTCCAGAAACGTCCCGAATGATTGGTGGAAAGACGTGAGATAGGTTTTACTGTAAGGTCAATTTTCGTGAAGACGCAAAATTTAACTGAAACGTCAGCAATTTGGGAATTCTAATTTTGAGAAAGTGAAGGTTTATAACTGTCGTTGCTGTTACGGGTACGGAAGTATTTTTCATTGGTGGTTGAGCCGTGGGTTTGTGTGTCCGTCCGGACAGAGTGGGTTGACAGTACGTGGGTGGGGGAAGATTGACAGGCAGAATGATAGGGGTCAAGGGTTTCTCTGGCCTGGGACCAGCAGTTATTAGAGGTCGACATGGGGGAATCCAGGGAGCTGCTGACCCTATTTGTGCCGAATTCTACCATTCATAATCCCTTAGGAAGGCCCGTTGGAGGCTATATGACTGTCACGTCTGCCACTGTGATTTGTGATAGCATGTGCGACTATAGGTCACACACCTCACAGCTATTCCCATAACTAGCGCCAGGGGGCGCTCTGTCTGGTAACCCGCGGCGCCACATGTGAAGTTGGCACGATGTCAACAGGCTATCAAAACACATTTTAGGTCATATAGACGCCGTTAGAAGACCTCGAAGACCCCCGGGTCTGTCTGTTATGACATGATGCAGTCTATTTCTGTAAATAATGGGCCCACCAACCATTTCCAGTCTTTATTGATCAAATAATGAAATATAGCCTCTACCAAGGACGTTCAACAGATTTGAACGTCCTTGCCTCTACCAGGCATCAGAAGCGGTTGGAAAGAGTAGAAATTGGCTAAACAGACAGGTAACATGCCAGGGGAGTTGGTCCACTAAAGAAGTACAGTTTGTCGCACCTGTTAGATAGCGAATAGTGGACTTCAAAGAACATATAGCGATCCCCGGCAACTTCGGGAGCGGCAAACTGCTCTTAGTGGACCAACTCCCCTGGCATGTTATCTGTCTATTCAAGGTCTATTTGGCCAGTTTCTACTCTTTCCTGCCGCTTCTGAAGCCTGGTTGAGACTAGATCAAATGCACAAACTGACAAGGCAAGGCACTCAAGTTGAAAACTCAGACTTTTTTCTTGTCCATTTTAGGAATTATTAAAGAAACAACGATGGACCGTTTGGGGATGTCAGCCCTGTGTGTTTTGCTCCTGGCGTTGGTCGGACAGCAGTCGTCTGCACAGACCACGACGCCGGCAACAGCGGCGCCTACGACTCCGGACATTCTGAGCGACCTGACTGGAGCCACACCCTGGGCACTTGCAGTTATGATCATAGCCGCACAGGGGGCTCTGTTGTGCATCATCATCGGCTTTTACTTTTGCTACAGGTAAATGTACTTTTTTGTACAATTCAATCTATTTGAAATGACTCACAGTCATAGACCATTCTACTGTGTTCAGTTTAGTCTTGACTCTTGCCTTCACGTCTGCTATTTTACTTCCGGGACGGGAGTATTGTTTTGGGCGGCTCTGGTTCACTAGGAATTTGTTTGTATCTTGTCCTGAACAGCGAGGGTTGGAAGTGAGTGGGCGGAGATTTGGTTTCAGTTGATTGACAGGGTTGTGGCCCAGCATGCCCTGGGTGGTAGGATGTGTTATGAAGTCACCAGAAATGCGTACTGTGTAATCATGGTATGAAACATAGAACATTGTGTAATACTGTATTAAATTATGTCATTCAATCCTATGACGTAACACTCAATACTACGATGTAATTTCAATCGGGTATTACCTTATAATCATACAATACGGTTCCAGTACATCCACGAAACCCCAAAACACTGCCTGGAAGTCTAAGCGCTGATTTCTCGTTTGTACGTAGATTGGACAACTCGTTTAAGAGCCGAGAGAGCGCGCACTGCCTGGGGTACATCATGTTGTTCGGCTGTTTCCTGATGTACGGCCTGGCCTACGCTTACGTCATCCACCCGCACGAGATCGTCTGCGGCGTCAGGCGGGTCGGCATGGGCTTCATCCATGCGCTGGTCTTCGCACCCATGCTGCTGAAGGTACGTGCATGTCGTGTTTCTAAATGCGTGATAATATTTGTCGTAGGCTGTCGTACGATTTTACTGATTTTGATTAATTTTCAAGCAGGCTGTGACAGAACCAACCATCGACAATGACCTAATTCTGCATTTTCGATAAGTACGATAATTTTGTACGACACATGCACGACTATCCCAACAATTCCATTATAAGTTTGCGAATGTGACTGAGCCCTACGGAACGGTATATCGTTTTAAACAATCACACCCCAATGTCGTCGTATGCTATCGTAAATCTGCCGACTTATTTAGGCAGCTAAGTGGAGAATATCCCCAAATTGCATGCTGTCGTAAGGCTGTCGTACAACCTTTGTTGTGACTGGGACTTGACACGAACATTGATACCTTATACAAAATACCCACGCCTGAGTGATTTTCCTGTCGTTTTCCAGGCTATCCGGATCTGGCGGGTGTCCAGGCGTGACCTTGACGAGCTGACCCCCATGAGCGGGAACAGGGCACAGCTGCTGTTCACCGTGCTGCTCCTGCTGCCGGAGATCGTGGCCGTCGTGCAGTGGCTGTGGATCGTGCCGCCCTCGGCAAAGATCGTGTACCCTTCGGGAGAACCAGCCACCACGGCGTGCGGCACCACCAACCAGGACCTGATCATGTCCCTCATCTACGTCATGTTTCTCATGTTCCTCACACTGGTACGTATTATCACCTGTTTAATCTCCAAGCAGATCTTTGGGTGGCCGCAAACAGTATCAAATTGGCCAGGCTGTATCCAATACGCCACCCGCTGGACACAAGTGGCCAATACAGACTCCCCTTGCCCCGGAGAATCTGCTTGGAGATTACACCTGCTAACGCATAGGAAAATGTTTGTGTCCAGTTTTAGTCCTGAAAAAAAATCGGTAGGTAGGGATTCTCTCTTTTTTAATTTTTTTTTTAGATTTCTGCTGAAGCGATCCAACAAAGACAGTTAGTTTAACAATGTAGAAGTGAAATGCATCAAAATCAGGGCTGTCTCTAGGACCCGTCCCTCCGTTTGCTTGTGGGGAAGGGACAAATTTTTCACCTGGTTTACTCATTCACCCGATTTCACAACTTGCTTCTGAAAATGCGTGAAATAACGTATCAAAGGGTTTGAAATTCAGATGTCAGATCGAAAAGTTTATGGCCCTGCCAGCGGTCGACCCCCAAAAAGGCTAGGGTCCACGAGTTTTTGCTAGGGTCCACGAGTTTTTGCTCGCGAAACTAGAATTTCTAGTAGAAACACCACATTTTTCCTAGGCCTTACCGCTTGGTAGTGCAAGATTATTACTTCACTATCTCACTGAATGGAGACATCTATCACGAACACAAACTGCATTACAGCAACGTCCGTTTTCGTTTACACGTAACATGATCGTGTTTTCTGTCCAACAGCTCTTCAGTTTCCTGGCTTGCCCCTCGGACCTGAACATGAGCGAGTCTCGCTTCATCTTCGTCGGGATCGTGTTCTCCATCGGCTGCCTGGTGGCCTGGATCTGCTGCCTGAAGATGACGGACTTTCCCGAGGACCCCGTGATCGCCATCGGGCTCCTGTCCATGGCTACCATCGTCGTGGTCATCATCTTCTTACCAAAGGTACGCGTTAGAAGAAAGCTGGAGTATAGAGGCTTCTTTTTAGTGACACCATATCAATGATAAGTTCAACACCAAGCAACCAGTTGGCGGGTGAGTTGATTACAGCAAGAGAACGTTGGTGTGTTTAACAGACATACACTGTAATCCAACATGGCCGAAGTGACGTCATATGAAAAGCCAGTAAAGAGTGTTTTCACGTGACGTCATCGCTGTGTCCGCCGCCATATTGATGTCCCTATTTGCATTTCAATGAATCATCACTCAAGCGTTTTCGTACATTTAAAGATCTTAAACATCATCTGACACGTTGCAAATGTTTGTCGTTCGAACGTAGAATGACTACCAAAGGTTGTTGGTAGTCTGTAGCGGCCCCCGTCCCCGTTCAATGACGATTGGCGGGTTGCACACGTTTGTCGTTTGACTAACAATACTGTATCTTGTATTTACAGGTGTGTTTGTTGTGTCGCCTGAGTGATGATGAAGACATGGAGGAACTCCCGATGAGCTACATGCCGAACGGCTACTCCGGCGGGTCCATGGACAGGGAACAGCGCTCCTACACACCGCACCAGTACGACTACTGAGACTACAATAAGCAACCCGAGACGGGGGGCGCCACAGACTACCAACCACCTTTGATCCGTTGCTCACTTCCGGAAAGTCCCCCAGAGAATCGTTCTAAAATAAGCTTTGAAGTACAAGCGTTTCACCGAACCTTTTTTTCTGTAGACCAAAGCTGCGCGGTATGTTTAACCCTTTTGTGCTAACAATTAACAAGTGGAGAAAAACACAGGGTCCACCAGAACTTGGCGTAGAAAGGGTTATGGTGCGTTAGCTATAATTATATTTGAAGCAAAATTGGTTGGTAACTTTTGAGCTTTTGAAGGATTTTTCTTCCTGAAAATTGTAGCGAGCGATTTGAACAAAGTAGCCAATGAAAAAATTTTCTTAATTTAAAACTTACCAAAAATTTGAAAATATTTTGTATCAGGATTTTGATAGCCAGATGCACCAGTGAGAAACAATGAAGATATTCTTCTAAGAATTTTTTGTGATTCTGTTTATTTTGTTGTCTGATAGACAAAGGTTAGTAAGTATAGGCAAGTAACCAACTAGATTTCAATAACTCTATTGTTATGGACCTTACAGCTTTTACAATACTGTGTACGTAAACTATTGAATTAATAACTTTTTCCCACAAAAGTAGTGTGTTTTTTTGCACGAAACTTTCATTAACATGTTATCTAACGACTTCTAAATGCCTATGCAATGCTTCGTTCTGAGAAGTATCTTTTGATCCATGACAGTTTCAGCTAACAATGCATTTACAGACTGCCATTGTAGAGCTCTTTAAAAGTGTATGTATTTATGTACATATTTGTATCGAAGCGGTGGCAATAGTTTAAAACATCGGTGTTAAAAAAGGAAAGAAATTGTACATAGCTTGTCTGTGAGACAGCATTGTCAGGGTGGCGTTTTTCGCTACTGTGTAAGTTATGTGATCGAATTATGGCTATTATATAAAAAGGAAATATTGTAAATATATTTCCATACGAGGAGCTTTTGCTACAGATTTCATGAGGGCAGCGACAATATTTTTCTACAAGTTATATTTGACGCTTTCTTATATATTACAACAGGTTTGATACTTAGAAACATTATTGTTTCATATCTACATGAGCATGTACGTGTATAATCTATATGCTGTGTGCTAGTACTTTGCAGGGACTAAGAATATCTTAACTTTCAGCCAAGTATGGTATAACATGTACATGGTGGAAGTCAGATAGCGTCATATTTTATCTTATGCCGTACTGTTTATTTCCTGTTTATTTGTTTTCGTTTATCTCAAATAGGTATATTTACTCTGACAGTAAAATCGTTCAGCTTTGTTCTAGTTCGTTCACGTAATGCTAGAAAGCTTGTTGATATTATAATCTATTTTTAAATTAGATATGCTCTGTTTCTAACATATAGACTATCCTGTGCCTAAGACCCGCTTGCGGTATGAAAACCCAGGTCTCAATATATTTGTAGACACCAATGAAGGCAGTTTTTGCATCATGTCAAGTAATTTCAAAGCTCAACACAAGCCTTCTTCTGATTGGTTGTGCAATTATCTAACCTACACAATATTAAGCCAATGAAAACCTCTGTATGATAATGAGTATGTAGATGTGTTGAAAGATGTCATTGGTCCAAAATTTTGTCATCAAGCATTGTACTGTGGGTGTAGACCAATAAGAGTAGATGTAACATTTCACCACCAGGTGAGGACGCAAGAAGTGTATGAAAGTTGGGAGTTGTTTCCCAGGCATTTTGTAAGATAGTTGTATTTATAAATGTCTTTTGTACGTTTCTGAATTACTGGATCTCTGTAAGGTTCTTGGTGGGTTGAAATACAATACGTCTTGAGAGAATAAAGTTTATTACACTAAAAAAACTTTCTTTTTTTAATAAAAGCACGCCTAATTAACTGCCAAGGCTCCTGAACGAGTATGTTACGACGTTCGTAGCTTGTTCCAAAAATCAACGAAGAACAATACGTGTTGGTCAGATAATGAGATACCCAAGATCATTAAGAAAACATTTACTCAAGAAACAGGATAGATTCTGAAAACTGTCAGACGTTTCAAGTAGCATCCACTACTTTTCGTCTGAGTAACGGAATCTGTACTTGAACAGGTACCTCCTTTTCGTCCATGAAGATACTAGAGCACAGAGACTTTGTCAATATCTAAACAACAAAACGCACAACAGATGACAGTTACTAAAACTGAACCTTCCTGCCGCCTAAGTATTCAAACCAGATGCTAGTTTCACGCTCCTCTAAGACTGCCAGGCTGTATGATGATAATTAGTTATTGATATTGTTTCTGCCTCTTCTAGCGCTAGCCTGGTGTCCTCTTTGATTGTCATTTAACACAAACAAGAAAAAAAAAAGATAACGACATAGAAAAAAAACTGTCGCTAAACAGTTGTTCTTGAAGGTCCTACTTAGTCATTGTTACAACAACGTATCCTGGTCCGTCATTTGCACCACTCTCTCCAAAGGCTTCTCTGCCTGAGTTAAATGAACCTCCTCCCCCTCCACATTGGTTTACATTATCGTCACCTCTTCCCCCACCGGAATAGCCTCCTCCTCCTCCTCCTCCCCAGAATGAACCACCATACCCTCCCCCTCCGCCACCAAAACCTCCATCTGCGTTGTTATAAGCCCCCCTCCCACCTGTACCTCCATTTACAGACGCCCTTCCCCCTTCACCTCCATCCCCGCCGTCTTTACCACCAAATCTATTTTTACCACTCGCCCCGTCTGTCAACAGACCTCCCCCACCCCCACCTAATTTACCTGACCCCCCCTGTACTGCCCCAGCCCCATCCTTCCCCCCTGCCTTTCCATCAGAGCTAGGGTTGCCTGTTGTTTCCTTAGTGCCGTCACTAGTTGTGTTTCTGACAGACAAGCAGCTCCCACCGCCCCCGCCGCCTGCGATGATGAGTGGAGTGTTGTCGTCCCGGGTGACAAACGTCCCTCCGCCCCCACCTGCACCTGTACCCCACCCACCCACCTGTCTACCTTCCTGTCCGACAAGAATCTTCAGCACATCACCTGGGGATAAGAACATACAAACAACTGGAAATATGGGAGAGGAACCTGCTCAAACTTCGTTATTTCATCTTCTTTTGATTCGTACATAGAGGACATTTTTTTCTATAGATCGTTTCTGGCTGTCAATCAAAATTATCCATTCGGACAATAACAGATCAAGATTTAGTCATGTGACCACAATCCTCCACTTTGACGGGGTTCGCCAATTTATTGATGGCGGTGTTCGAGTTGCTAGGGCGTTGCTAAGGGGGCGTGGCTTTGGGAATGGTATATTGCAGGTTCAACAACAGCAACAAATGTTTCACTCAACAGAAATCATCTTTCTGTGAATAAAAAAATTGCTACTCACCCATATTAAGTTGGAAAGTCCCTTTCATAAGAGCGCCTCTTCCACGGGCTGATTTCGGTGTGCCCGAATCCCACCCTGCAGCCGCGCCTGTCAGGACGGAAATCTCATCAAATTTAATTTGTCTCGTTAAAGTAAAAAAAAGAGTAGGCAGAATCTGTAGGGCAAATTTTAAACTTTTGACTTAAGCGTTGTATCAAAGATCACATCAAATAGCTTAGAAAGTTATTTTATCATATTCCATAACCCTTACCTGCTGCTTCTATCCGGTAAGTTCCCGTGTGTGGGACTGTGAAGTGTTGGATCCCGTTCTGGAGTGTCACCAGTCCGGCATGGTCCTGTCCGCTGTAATGTTGTCCCAGGGCAGTCGGGCCGAGACGACCGGTTGTCCCCAAAGTGGTGAAGGTCGCTTTGAAACCTTTAAAGAGATACACGAAAGCAAAACAAATACATTTAGATTGTCAGTTTTAATAATTATAAAAGTGAGATCGGGTGTGGGGAGGTGTTCTTTAAAGCTAGGGGTACCTGGCATACCTGGGCTTCGTGTTCTGTACAAAATACACCCTCAAAAGAAAAGACTAGTTTCAGCTTAAATTCACCTTCTATGGTGGCACCTTCCATGACGTCACTTTTTTATGTTGGTCGTCAGATTCACATACTTTAACGTCACCGACCAATGTGACGTCATGGTCTATCTTCCCGGCTCCATCCGGAACAAACCGGACCCAGGGCTCCCCTCCCGGCGCGTGGATCTCTGTAGGAGACAGCTGCAGTAGACTCTGCAGACGGGACTGAACTTCAGTCTTCACACAGCTGATCTCCAGGTCTGTACCATGGGCCATGATGCTGCGGCCGAACTCTGTGGTGCTGGAGAAACTGACGATCGCAGTTTCTAAGGTGTCCTCAACCGTGCCGAACTTTTTCTCCGTCTTCTTTTCAATGTCCCGCACTTTCTGCAACAGGTCTTTTTCTTCCGCGTCCACCCGATCTAACAGGCGCTTCAGGTGATCACGGGTTTGCTCTGCCGCTTCGTTTATCTTGTCTTGAACCTTGGTCACGATGTCTTTCAGGAGGGACTTCTTATCCAGAATTTCTTGTTGCTTTTCTTTCAGTTCAGCCATCCTCGCGGTGGCCAACTCTTCTTTGATGCCAGCAGAAGCTTTCGACAGAAGGGTGTAGGAGTGATCCTTGTGTTCTAACATGATACAGTCTCTACACACAGCCTCTCCGCAGGTCTCACAGTAGAACTTGAGAGACTCGTCCTCGTGAAGCCTGCAGGGCTGGGTGCGAGGCTTGGCTGCCTTCATCGCTGTCCCAGACCGGACCTCCTCCATACTGATCAACTGGTGCCCTTTTAGCGACTTCAAACGCCCGTGGACAATGACACACCCGTCACAAAGAAGCTCCCCACACTCCACACAGTACGACTTCGCCTCCCCCACTGACTCACACGCACCGCACACCACATTACTACTACCTCCCTCCGTCTCCTTCACTGTCTTGTGCAGTTTGACTGCATCTTTAAGACTCTCGACAAAGAAGTTGTCCTTCAGTGCTGCGACTCCAGAACCCGGAAGTTCGGTCTTGATCCGACATGTTGGACACTCCAGCTGGTGTTGTTCCTCCTGCCGTTTGAGGAACAGCTCCAGACACTCCTGACAGAACGTGTGGAGACAGGAGAGCACCTTGGGCCGGCGGTAGGGCTGCAGGCAGATCTGGCACTCTAAAAAGTCGTCCGAAATTTGGCTGAGAAGAGAGGGTCCGGTCGCCATACCTACTTCCGGGTTAACGCGTCAGCAGAAGGGCTCAGTGAACCGTACTTTCTGGGCAGGTGGTTGCGACATAGAATTGACCTCTAGTGTCCTAAGCGCTATACGTATACAGTGGAATGGTACTGCCTCGTCCAATGTCTAAGAAGCAACCTGGGTTAGATTACTTGCAAATACACGGCACAGGCTATACCAGGAATTGAGGAAGTTTCATTTTCTAATATAAACGTCACCTGTGACCTTTCACTCTAGTCACGAGATTCAAACAGTAGTGCTATTGGCGATACCATTTGTTTTCACGGGAGTGCAACGAGCCTAAACGTATCTGTCAATAGAACCGCCTAATTAAATGATAAAAAATCCATTATAATTTATCTTAATTGATCGACAGCCGGTATATAAGAGCATTGAACCAAGTGAACCAAAGAAACAAAGTGAAAAAAAGAATTGCTTTTCGATTCTCTAATTGATTTTGATACAGAAGACTGACAAATTTTCAGAATATAATCACGAGTTGGAAATGAAATTGTAATTAAAAGTAAAATTGTAAGTAAAATATTTCAAATCATTTATCTTGATGAGACATTTTCTTCTCAATTATCTAGACAGGAAGTCGTGCGGCACTGTACAAATTACGACCGACGTGGACATCCATGAGACCACTTTACAACGTGACAAGAAAGCAATCAGTGTATAATGTTTTATTGTGAATATTCAACAATCAACAATCAGTGTTTTTAATTAATCAGCCCACACAGATAATATCAATGTAGTAATCATGAATAAAGATGCCGAGGTTACCATTCGTCACTCATAAAACTCTGCATGACAGCAGCTATATTAATCTGTAAGCAGATTCTTGGGGAGCAAGGGGAGTCTATAGTTGCCGCCTGTAACCATTGGCCACCCCTTGGGTGGTGTATTGGATACTGCCTATACTGTCTTGCCAATTTGATACTATATTGCAGCCACCCAAAGATCTGCTTGGAGATTACAACTATATCTGTTTCTCACCCAGAGTTCCAGACAATTTTCAGCAGCCACTTTTCATTTGTCAGCCCCTGCCACCACTTTTTCGTACACTTTTCTTGCTTGCTCTTTGTACATACTCGGAACTGGGCCAAACACGGGTAGCCTGTCGCTCTCAGTTTGCTGAGCCTTGTTGTAGTGGTGTAGAATCTTGTCCCAGTAGGTAGATACCCCCTGTTGGCCGTACAACTTGACCAGGTAGTAGTGAGCCCGGGGGACTTGATGGTGACAGGGCGGGGCCGTGTGAATGAAGTGCTCCAACTGCCTGATGGCCTGTGGGACGGAGACAGTCATGGAGCTCCTGGCAGTGTAGAATAGAGTCGACAGGTGTCGCGGTTGGTGCATAAGAGCACTGGCACAGGCGGACAGGGTTGGCGCTGCTAGTTTGGTACTGGTCCACAGTGTAGAACACAGCGCGAAGTATATGTAAGCTATGTCGCTGTATAAGGCGTCTGTCTTTCCACGCTGGAGCACAACGTCGATCACGTGATGTATGGCTCGCAGCCGACTGTCTCCCGTCGGAAGCTGCAGTGCTTGTAGCAGCAGACAGGGGGTGTTGTCGGCGAGATCTTGCAGCTCTGTTGATAGGAGATGGTTTACTTTCGCTTTGTCGAGGTTTAGCCAGTGCTGACCGTACAGTACTGTCTCCACGTCACCTGGTAACACTTCTTCCATGAGCATGAGCCCCTCCAAAAGATGCCTAACCCCCTCCCCCCCCTGGTACCCGCTAGTGACCAACATGGCCGCTCCCCTCTCCAAGCAGCTGTAGGCTTGAAGCATAGCTTTCGCTGTTGGTGACTCTCTGTGCCGCTGTAGCCTGGCTTTCAGGCCTATCTGTGGGCGTTTTTGCACCCCCTGTTTTGATCTCCCTTTCCCAGACGGTGTATCGTCGTCCTTCTTCCGTTGTCCATCTTCGTCAGACGTAAAAATAGAAAGCCCGGCTAGATCGCTCACGGGCGGGGCCTCTGAGTTCTCCTCTTCGGTGGTGTGAAGAGTATCTTGTAGTTTCTGTGGTAGGAAAATATGTTTGTAAGAGGGGGTAAAAAGGATTTTTTTAAAAAAGTCGCAACTTGCAGAACTGTCTGTTACACCATGTAGGCGATATCGTGCAATACAGCATGTTCCGAATACCGTGGAATTGTGGAATTTGAAAATAACCAAAAACATCACCACTATAAACCACTAAAGGCAACAACACCATCCACCTACATGTACATGGTCAAGGAAGACATGCACATATATTAGCGTTTTACAGCTGTACGGTTTTTAAGTTCTTTTTTTATAAACTAAAGATTATCTAACTATTGTCGTGTATTTCCACTTTTGAACATATTTGTTCTATTATCAATCTCACATTTCTGACATTTATGGTTGGCGCTACTCACAAAGCCACCTTGCCACTGTGATTAATTCTAATGTGAATTAGAACTTAGCCTCTGATTTAAGACTTATAGCTCACCTTTACGGGTGACAATACACTCTCTTCTCCATACTGTCTCCTTGTCCCCGTCACCAGCCCAGCTGCGCCTGCTAGCCTCGCCTCACTGGATACCGGCGGTACTTCCCACTTCTCCACACTCACATCCACGGGCTCCCTGTAGCCGACCTTCTCCAGCTCTTCTCTCAGACAGGCCCTGAGGAAGGTGCCGTTTAGGATGGAGCTGAAGTATTCGTAACCCAGCTTGGAGTAAAAAATAACGGGGACAAGAAGAGAGCCCACATGTACCTCCAACCCAACCTGCGGGTCGGCTGTTTGGTTAGGGTTGTCGGGATCTCTCCTCTCGATAGATCTACGTATGGCCTGTCTGACTAGATCCTCTTGTTGGAAGTAGAAAGCAGCTATATCCCGATCCCTACTCCAGCACCTTGCCCTAGCACAGCCCCACCTCGACTTTGGTTGTAGATTCTAAGCTGCACACGACCCCATTCTCCTTTCGGGGCAACCGGGGCGTCTACAGTTGGTTGCAATGGCCCCGCAGGTTGCACAGTTACAGGTCGTTCAGGTACAACCGAAAGCTGCTCTCCCTGAATGACATCCTGCCTGTGGTCTTCAGCCATACCGTGAAATTCTAGGATAAACAGGGGTAATCTTGCAGGATGACTGAATGCGCGCCCCCCTCCCCCATGTGCAGGCAGGATAGGGCAGTGGCGTGGAACCGGTTGGACGGAGTCCACGTTGATATTTGCCTGCGGCAATCTATTAAAGGCATCCAATGCAATCTCAGGGCGGCAAAACAAAAATATTCTGGATGATGAAATCTCTCTTATATTGACATATACTTGACATACTTCCATTTCTTAACACATTTTCATCATCATGTCATATTAAAAGCGTTTGAAATAGTCCCAAAACAAGATACGTGAGGAGTCCCTTTATTTTTGGCGCCACCAATAAATAGCTATTATCACTCTAAGATACGAAACAAACCAACCGTTTTCCGTCAGCGACATCGCATTTTTGCCTCACAGATATCAGTATGCTATGGGATAGGGTGGTTCAACGTACTACACTAAAAGAATGACAAGAAAATTGATTTTGAAAATCCAGCTCTGCCGCCCTAAAATAAACTTGAGACGTTTAGCTGTTAACAATATCGGTATGTTTGTTATTAACTATTGTTTTAAAACTTAGAAAGCGTCAAAGGTTTCGAATTTGTGAAAAGATACCAAGTATACAACGACATGATGTGGCCGCAGTATATATAGGCGATCGGATGCCGTCGTCTTGGCCAACTTGTATCAGTCATTTATCATTTATTCACCAAACGAAGCAAATTTGTTGTAACCTAATCGCAAAATTTTCCTTAATTTGCATTAAAGCGCCTTGTGATTCGAGCTTGTCTTCGGACAGACGTTTTTCTGTGGGATAAAACGTCCAGTGTCATGACAACGTGTGATAGAAACATGAAAGGCCATGAAAGTTATCGGATTTGCAAGGATCCTTGGCCTTGTCCCACACATTACACCGCTCTTCAGCGCCACCTTGCGATATAACACGAAAGTGTAGCGATAGACAGTCACAACAAGATGGCGACCGCCAACAGCACCAACGCGGACCAGGATGCCGTTTTAGATGATTTTGAGGCTTTGGACCCTTCTCTACGCAATGTAGTGGAGCAAAAGTCACTCAAGTGGATATTCGTCGGCGGGAAAGGCGGGGTAGGGAAGACTACATGCAGGTGAGGGCAATTTGTAGTCGTAAAACGTCATGGGGGAGGGGGGCGATTTTTTAACAACCGGCATGAATTTTGAAAGATGACGTGTCCCTATAATCAGTATCATCGCACACAAAAAAGGTTTTTACTGTAAAAATGTTAACTTTTAAAAGATGTGAAAACAGGGGAACAGTTGATCACCACAGCTGAGCGGTAAGAAATATGAACTGATAAAGAGTAATATTCTAAACTTGACGTTTAACTGCTGGGTTCACCTATTTACTTCCGGGATAAACCTATTTATAATTTCCATTGTGTAAAGCGCAACATACATGTACATTGTACATGTGTATGTAGAGCATGTAGTAGCCATTTACCTTTTTTACACATGCCACAATTGTATATATTTGGAGGACCTTCATGTATAAATTTGACCCTTTTCTGTAAGGCATAGGCAACCAATTTTAATTTCCAGTAATTCATAGGGAAATTTCTTTCATTCCTGTAATGGCCTTCCTGAATTTAGCTATTTGTTGCTATTTATTGGTGGTACCAGAAAATAAAGGGACTCCTCATGTAGCTTATTGTGGGCTATTTCAAATGCTGTAAGAATGAAATGATGACTAAAATGTGCTAAGAAATGGCAGTAAATGTCAATATCAGGCAGAACATAAGTCCTCATATCCAGAATATATTTTGTATTGCCACCCTGAAATTGCATTGGATGCCTTTAAGATGGATTTTTTGTTGTCGTCTGTTCCACCGGCAGCTGTAGCCTGGCCATCCAGCTGGCAAAGGTCCGTGAGCGAGTCCTCATCATCTCCACGGATCCCGCACACAACATCTCCGACGCCTTCGACCAGAAGTTCTCCAAAATCCCGACAAAAGTCAACGGCTTCGAGAACCTCTTTGCGATGGTGGGTTTCAGCTATGATATTGTCATGATTACTACTTCTGCGGGGCTTAAATTGTTAAAAATACTGTGTGCATATCCAGTTAGCGCAGATAAAATTGGGGCAGTGCAGGTACATGTATTTCTGATGTCTACCAGCACCTAACCTGCACTGGTCCATGTACTGGGCCTACACACAAATGTAGGTGTATGTGGATTTTCATTAGCTGCATTGACTGTCATCACCTAAAATAATGGTAAAGGTTTCTGAGCAGGTTTCAGTATGATCCATACTTCCTAAATTCTGAGTGGTGCAGGTAAAATTTGTCTGCTGCAGGTAATTTCAATGTTACCTGCACCAGTGCAGGTATGCAAAGAAAAAGTAGTTTGAGCCCTGTTCTGGGATGGAAGTAAATACTATTTTGAGTGGCACTAATTTATGCTAAGTTTCTTTGTTTGGGTTCCAAAGTGAGTGGGCAGAGATTGGTTTGACACAATTGATTTACAGTGTTTTTGACTTGATATGGGGTTCAAGGATGTGGTCACTGGGAATGTATAAAACATATTTAACCATGGTGTAATACCAGAGTAAGTTTCATCATACATTTGTATAATAATACATTCTATGAATAGTATGATATACATGTAATTCATGAACACATACTATATTTACTTCTTGTAAACTTGTTTGAAATTTCTGATTTCTTGTCAGCTCTGTTGTGTTGAATATCAATTAACATAAAGTGGAAGGATTTTGTAGCATTTCCGATTAGTGTTTCCTTTTACAAATAGGAATCTTAATGTAGACATTAGTGCTTGAATTCAGTCATGCTTTTCTGTGAATTTTTTTTTGTGTGTGGGACTTTAATTTTGTTTTGTACTTTACTATAAGACTTTGTTCAACACATGTAATATTACGTCAGGTTAACATTATTTCTGTTAACTTACAGGAAATTGATCCAAATCTGGGGATGTCCGAATTACCTGATGACTTTTTTGAGGATCAAGCTGAAGGTACTAGCTGCATACAACATGGGCTGAGGAAAAAATAATAATTTGCCAGGGGAATTTGGTCCCCAGAGAGTTCATTTGTATGTGCAAATAGGGACATGTTACCCTTACCACGGCTTATAGCCTGGGTGCCAGACTGTTTCCAGGGCCTACACAGGCCGGCTCCTTGGCTCCAGGGCCAACTTGCCCACAAGGAAATTATACCACAGCCCCCCTCAGTTAGACCCTTCACACTAGCTAGCGTGCTATAGGTCTGGCATGCAGGCTATACGGCTCACTCCCCTGGCCAATTACTGACTCTATTTTTGTCCATACCCCTTAGGAAAGCCTGGTGGAGGCTTAGAAATTAAAGGCAACCAGTCATTTCTTTCAAATTAGCCAAAGAATTGTGCAATTTCTACTCCATGTTGTTAAATAAAAGGGTATTCAGACTGCAATGAACTTATCAGACTGTCTTGAAGTGAATCTTTAAGAAGTACCCAAAAGAAGTATTTCTCTGACTAGAAATACCATATGAATTAATAATAAAAGATGCATGTAACCTCCAGATCCTTCACTGGTTGTTGTACCCCCTCTCTCCACTAGGTGGCGCCCTGGGTGTAGGGAAGGCCATGATGCAGGAGTTACTGACAGCCTTCCCAGGTGTTGATGAGGCCATGAGTTACGCAGAAGTCATGAGGTCAGATGTCCTTAGTACTACCTTAACAATCCGTTCTACTTTCTATGTTTTAAAGGGGCATTATGTAACATTTTTGCACCAAAAATTGAAATATTGTAATTGAAAAAATCTTAGTGCGATTGTAATTTACTTCCACTTTTCAATATATTTGTACAATTATCTCACATTTCTGACATTTATGGTTGGCACTAAAACAGCCCACATGAGATGCCACAAAATACCAGAATGTAAACAAACATGGCTGACAGCTGTGTTTCCAACTTTTAACCACTCTCGTCATCAGGGGTCATATTTTGGCACCTCCACTTCCTGAATGGCACTTACTGGCAATGGAGTAGGGTTGATTCAACATACTTTGCAAAGAAATGACCAGAAATTTGACTTTTTGTATCGTCCTAATGTTACATAATGCAGCTTTAACATCACTAAAATCTTGTTCTACAGTATTCTTTCAAAAGAATTATCTCCAAGCAGATCTTTAGGGCAGGGGTTGGGCTATCAGATCTTGGGGGCCACCAGATACAGTTACAAATTTACCACCAAAGATCTGCTTGGAGATAATCTAGAAAGCATTTGTAACAGCTTTGCAAAGTTGTTGACTGTAGTCAACACAACAGCGATATCTCTACTTCTCCTGTTGTAAATAATTAACACGATTCACTCAAATTCACACATTGTACATTTATTGCATCTTACTTCTAATTTTTACATGTATGATGTCATTTGATAGCAAATCACAGTTTTTTATACCTCCATACAAGCAAATAAATGATTTCTCACAATATTATACTCACCGAGTTTTTGTATCTTTTAAAATCATCTTGCGAACGACATTTTGCAATTTCAACATTCATCATTGTCTATCCCGCAGATTGGTGAAGGGGATGAATTTCTCAGCTGTCGTTTTTGACACGGCGCCGACCGGGCACACGTTACGCCTCCTGTCGTTCCCCGCGGTCGTTGAGAAGGGTCTGGGAAAACTTCTCAGGTTAAAGTCGCAGATTACGCCCTTCATACATCAGGTGAGACGACTGGAGGAAAAGGGGTTCAATACTGTAAATCACTTTATATTCGCAGTAGCAACATTTCGCGGTCTGAGAAAAATGACCTATATGTTCACGGTGGCGGCAGGCGCAGAAGAAAGAAAGTCAGCGAATTATTTGTTTGCGGTAATGATAAATTTGCGGCACAGAAGTGACCGTGAAAACCGCGAATATAAAAGTACCACGAATATAAAGTGATTTACAGTTTTCTCAATCATAACACTCTGTCATACATATGTAACACTCTATTATTTAGTATAGATGTGAGGTTTTGTGTACATATTGTACTGCTCAACCAAATTTTTTTTTTGTAATCGTACCGATATGTGATTTCTCATTGTTTCCATGATTTTCTGCATGTTGTTTGTGATCAGATCGGAGGCTTGCTGGGATTGGGCGACATAAACGCTGACGAGATGTCATCACGACTAGAGGACACGCTGCCAATCATACGGCAAGTCAACGAACAGTTCAGGGATCCGGTAAGCCTCCGACACGCACGTGCAGTTCAGTTCAGTTCATCCTGCTAGGAGGCGCCACCTATGACATCTCTCCAGATGTCTCTGTCTATCATGGTGGCTGACAGGTCACAGTCGTTCAGACCAACTTCATCCACCAACACTTTGTTTTAAGTGTCTGAGGTTCAAATTTGGTTGTCCCCTTCTCCGTTTTACATCAGGTTGCCAGAGGGGAGGACACACACACACACACACACAGACAAACCTAACACAAGTTACCTCCGGGTACAAAAGTATTGTTTTGAGTGTGTTTGTCATCAAGGGAAGGTTGAAATCCATGTTTAAAGCCCCTGTCACACATTGTCAACCCAACCTTCTCCAGACCATCGTTGGGAATTAGTCTTGAGCAAGGTTTGGATTTGGCTGGGGAGGTTGCCTACTAGTCTTTAAACAACATCTGAGAAAGCCAAGTCGTGAAAATCATCATGACATTGTGCTTGGATGCAATCAGAGGAGCGAACTGGAGCTAGAATATTATAGGATGGATTCTAGGCTACTCCCAACCCAGTGCCGACCTTGGTTGGGGAGTGGTCGTGAGCAAAGTGCTTTGGGAAGGCCCTGAATGTGTGACCGGGGCTAAAGCCATACCAATTTAATTTCTCGTTTTTTAGATTCGCCGCTTCATTTTTTTTACCACCATGGTAACAACATCAAATCTACAGTTTACAAGAAGCCACCATATGGAAGAGAAATGTGGAATAGAGGACATTTAGATGCCTACAATAGAGGACATTTAGATGCCTACAACAAGCAAAAGACAAATCTTGCTACTATTGTCTTGAAAAGACTAGGGGATACTCGTTTCTGTCTCGTAGTCATTGTCATTTGAAATGGTTGATGCCATATTGCAGAATGGCAAACTCTAAGTGAACTCTCCATCAATACCGTGAGGTTTCGTGGCGTAGAGGATTGGGGTTTTAGATTTAGGCTTTTTGACTCGGGTTCGAATCCAAGCCTGTCCTCTTTGTTCTGTGCTCCGTGGTCAAGTTTGTATGTAGGTTTTGTTTTCTAGTGTGTCTGTGTGTTTGCTTGTGTTTCCTTAGTTATTTCCACATGCAAGGCAAGTCCAGAACCCTCACAGGAAGTTAGGTCAAAGGTCCCAAAAAGGACCCAAAAAAAACATTATCTCATTTCCTGTCTGTACTATGTATGGGAGTATGGCAATGCACAATTAGTAATCTTATATCTTTATCAGTCTTTTTCAACATTGCAATCAGTTGTGTGTAACTCAGGGCTCATAATACTAGGTGCACATGCACTTTTGTGCACCAAAATTTGAGCTGTTCACCTAATTTTTTTTACCTCGTATGCACCCAGCAGTCCCAGCTACATGTATTTGTGTTGGGTTACATACATGAAGGTACTATTTGTACAATGGCATACAGCATATTCTTGACATTTAAGTTTCAGAATAATAAAATCTTTGATGCTTGACTTGTTTGACATTTTTAAGTCAGCTATGGAATTTCAGATTCAAGTTCTGAAGAGTGTCAGTAAGGTTTGTAATTAGGTTTTGTACCAAAAATTTTTGATGCATCTATAACCAAAAATGAGTTTCAAGCCCTGTAACCTACATGTATGGTTGTTGAAACTATAACAATGATGCATTGTACACAATACCCCTGACCATCCTCCCTTGAATTCTTGAGAAGCAGCTAAGGCCAAAGAGTGTACTTTGTACGTTTTCAAGGCTGAATGATGGTTGGAAAAAAAATATCATGAAAACCTATAGCTAGGATAATGATTTTGTCACAACTCAATGTTTCATTTCCATATACATGTAGCTTGTGTGCTCTCAAAGTATCCTCTATTCCACATTTCTACATGTATCTCATATAATGGCTTAAATGTAAACTTCAGATTTGATGTTGTTTCCATGGTGTTCAAGTGTTGTGTGACGTAACATTATTGTCTCCATTGCACCGATAGACTGTTCCCATATAGAGTTAAACTCTGTCAAAACATGCAAATATTTAATGGACATGCAGGTACTGTCTCATTGGTCCAACCACTAATTGCCAAGCCATGCTATCATTGGCTGTACTGCTAATTGTGATGGACAGTCAGGATTGGTCTCTTTTCAAAGGTCTAACAGTCACAGCTCATTTCTTCACTCCTTGTCAAAAACTGAACTGGCCAGCCCCCCTCCCCAACATGGCCACCACATTTTATCATATCTCAACAACTTTACGATATCCACCGTTGAACTGAGGCTATAATTGGCATTGTGCATATTGCTTCGAGTTATTTTTAAATCTTGCATACACTGTATACAGAGTGGAATTAGATTTGCCTGGCTAAAGCCAACTGTAAAAAGTATTAAACTTCCAACTTTTACACATTACACAAGAAGATACTATAGACACTTCTGTAGTCTGCTGAATGTGTCTGCTAACACATGTATGTAACCATCACACATTCACCCATACTCATAATACATGTAGATATAAAATAAAGTACCTTTTCTTGACAGTTTTTCCCAACAAGGGCCAAAACACACATTCAAAAAGTGTGTCACTCCCCCCAATACACACACACACTCACACACACACACACACACACACACACACACACACAGGCAAACACACACACACAGTCACACATACACACACACACACACACACACCTTGCATCTATTAAACAAATCTTCCATTGTTTTCCATAAAAAGTTAATTCTAGATGCATGTACAATGTACTATGCATTCATGTACATTCATAAATATTTGTTGGCTAAAAATATAAGGTACAGGACCTGGTAATAAGCTGCAGAATGCTTTATGTATATTATTTTCATAACACCAAATTTCTATATCTTAATCATTCAAAACTTTTAACTTAAAAGTCTTCAAAAGCTCCTTGGTGGTCTCTGATGTTAGCACATGTGCATGTACACATGCACTACTCATACACACATGTATACACACAAAAAACATACACACACACACACAACACACACACTAGTACTGACACACAGAGCCATATACGATTTTTATTAGAAAGTATTGGAATTTTTAGTAAATTTTGATTGAGCCTTCATGAGAGCCAGATAGTCCTGTGTGGTTTCTGTCCATTGGACGATCTGACCAGCATGTAGGCTAATGAACTGACTGCTGTAATAGTCAGTTCTGAGATCGTATAACTTAATAAAAATGCATTTGACCAAAACAGGCCCTGCACCACAATAAGCCAGATCACAGTTTGAACTGCGCATGCATAAGGTCAAAGGTCCCTGATTTGCGGGCAGTTCTTGTCTAGACCATGCATGATACTTGTCATAGCTTCATATTTAACACATTACCCACAATACATCACACTGTGCATGCACAGTGCAAACCTTGAACTAGCTTATAAGAATTTGCTCCTGTTGGTTTAAGGATTTGCTGTTGCTGTACGTCTTGGGTTGCCATGTCCACTTTCAGCCATCCTTTAGTCTAGATGTCCTAAAGTAAGAAAAAGAAGAACCTCCGGGCGCTATGCCATTGAGGGGTTATGTATATAGTGGCCCTCCTAAAAATTAAGGGCCATCATGTCATTATGTCAAATTTTTTTATTTTATTTTGTTCAATCTATTTTTTTTTCATTTTTACAAGCAAACTACAGTCAATTATAGCACAACATCATAATGATGACAAGTTGAAACATCCCAAGGAAATCCTAATACAGAAACATAATATATATGAAAGGAAAATCAAACTACATCCAAATCAAAGACAATTTACATATTGATTTTGTACTATTACGTCAGTACTTTTTCTTAGCATGTCAGTACTTTTTTGTGAGTCTGCTTGTGCTGACATTATAAAGACATGTATCATTGCCAATAAATACAAATACAAATCTGAAACCGATCACATTTCACAATAGGCCATACATAATCATGTGAAAAAAGAACAAAGCATTTAATGGTATTAAACTAAAACTCACAACTAAAAAGTTCAGAGTAAAAAGCTTTTGCCACCATCCGCCAAGGCTACCACATTAGAGACGTCACTTGTACAACTACCGAACTATATTCTCTTTAGAATCTACAACACTACACTCATGGCTACATGTATGTCACTATTGTCACTTCTACAACTACCAGTTTGAAACTATTTTCACTTTTACAACTACACTCATGGCTACATGTACATCACTATTGTCACTTCTACAACTACCAATTTGAAACTTTTTTCACTTCTACAACTCCACCCATGGCTACATCATGATCACTAGTGCTACTTCTAGAGCCAATTTGAAACTATACGTCTACAACTACACTGATGGCTACATGTACATCACTATTGTCACTTCTACAACTACCAATTTGAAACTATTTTCACTTCTACAACTACACTCATGGCTACAATACTAGTGTCACTTTAAGTTTACAAGACAATCGAGGCTACCACACAAAAATTCTGAATGCCTTAAGTTTCAGTATTTTCATGACTAATGCCAAAGAGGAACAATAATATTGTTTTTAATCAGGTGAAAATCAGTGTGCACATGGATGTCATGCATAGAATTTACTTGCTGTGGCCTTGTTAAATTGCGCCTTAACGTTATCAGGCATCAAGGACGAAAGGCTCAAAGACACTGAAGGCGTAGGCGTAGGCTCTAGACGTATTAGAAAGATTAGTGCTGAAACAAAGATTGAATTAAAAGGTCCCTGATATCCAGACCAATAAGAAGTTGATGAATACAACTAGATGTATGCACACGTGCTCAAGCCTGTTGATGTTTATGTATATAATATTACACAATGCATTTATGCCCTTTTTGGTACAAAATCGTGGATGCCATGTCTTGTTGTGGTTGTTGTTGTTGTTAACGGCTTGGGTAACAATTTTGTGGAAAGTGTTTGTTTCCTTTTAGTTTTAATTGTTTAGGCTTAATTTGTGGTGCTGAGTGTGAAACATCTGGCCGTAGAAGGTTGTTTAATTGCATAAATCATTTGTTCACTCTATAAAGCTGTTTTCACACGGTTAAGGACCTTTGGCCAAAATTGTTGATCGACAGAATGTTTGCTAAATTTCGAAATTGCCAGAGTCAAGCTTATTTTTCGCCTTGGTTCAGGGAGTGAATATATAATCATGACAGTCGAATTTTCCTCTCAGTCCTCTCTTCCTCTCGCAGAAGGAAAACATATAATAATTGTGCTCTATTCCTTCTTCTTCTCTAAACAAATAAGGTGAATGACCTGCAGCTGGACTAGACTGCTGTCAACAATGGTAACTGGTGCTGTAGCAGACACCCTGTGGTGTTGGATTATGTAGCAAGTTGGAGGAGCTGGTCATCATAGATATGAATGTGTTTGAATAACAATAAACTAGACTAGACCATGTGATGGTTAACATTTGCATTTGCTTTGCAAATGTTAACTTTCTAGTTTTTATCAAGACTTTAAACTGCTGAATTCTTTATGTCTGATATTCAATCGGTGAGGCTTTACTACATCCAAATATTTCAATTTTATTCTACAGGACCAGACAACATTTGTGTGTGTGTGCATCGCTGAGTTTTTGTCATTGTACGAGACCGAGAGATTGGTGCAAGAACTAACCAAGTGTAACATCGACACCCACAACATCGTGGTGAACCAACTGCTCTTCCCCACACAAGAGGACCAGCCCTGCAGAATGTGTGCTGCCAGGTACAAAATGCAGTGTAAATATCTTGACCAGGTGAGCCTTCTCTTACATGCCTATAAGCTACCTCACAGTTCCAGTGCTGCAGTGGATTGTGGGTAGGGTCAGAGGATAAGGCCCTTCAGAAGTACTAGTAAACAAAGACTACTCCGTGATTATTGTAACAGTAACTGTTGTTACTTGTACTATATAGTAGAGGGGATTCATTCCTCAAGCTAACCGACATCTTGCACACGCAGTCGTCCCTCAGTAAGACGTTGTTACTTGTACTATTAGATGTTGATGACAATTGTTGTATCCTGTACACTGCACAAGCCATCAGTGCTGCCGTTTAACTTATTAAGGTGAATCACAAACATCCACATGGAAAAGTTACAAAATATGTCTAGACAAAAATTGTTTACAAGTGAGGGACCTTAAACTTTGACCTTAGACCAAAATGCATGATGTCATAGAGGAACTGTAGCTGTGTCCATTCTATTCTAGTTCCAGGTTGCTCTGATTTCTTCCCTGCCAAATAGTATGCACCATTAATAAAAGATCAATTAGCTTTTGGATAAGCATAAGCATAAGCGAGAGGTCTGATTGGCTCACAGAGTCCCTTTTTAACAGAATGGTAACTGGTATTGAACAGGCATTTGGAAATTCAATCTTTGTTGCAACTTACACTGCTTCTAGAAATATTTGACACTCGGAATTATAACTGACATAGGGGACAGGAATCTTGTTGTCAATTGATTTTATCATGTCCTCTAATAAGCTTCTTTGTGATTCTTTCCTTGTTGCCCCAGATTGAAGACTTGTATGAAGACTTCCACATTACGAAGCTTCCCCTGTTAAACCACGAGGTACGGGGGATAGAGAAGGTGAAGCATTTCTCGAAACACATCCTCGAGCCTTATCAGGCAGGACAACCATTATAGGCCAAACACAAGTTGCTTTTCAGATGACCTAAACCACACCAAACTAACTGTATGATTGTGTATTTAGTCATAAAAGATTATGACGGTCTTGCAAAAACTGTGGGAAATCCCAAAGAATAAGCGTTGTAACCGTTTTTCATGGGCCAACTTTGGAGTGTTTTACCGGCCCCAGCATGGGCCTGTACGTTTTCTGACAGCCTATCTTTCCAGCCAGCTTTTCTGATTACAGCCATTGAAGGTGATTCAAACCAACACCGCAAAAATCACCCAACATGCACTAATCTACCTCGCTGGACGGGTGGGGAACACTCCCAGAACGGTAGAGATACCACAGAGGTTCCAATGGTATGGTTACCAGGCTAAAAGAATTACATGTAGTCTCTTATATAAAAGGATTCTGTTGCACCTTGATGAAACCACTGTTTTGAAAAGTCCTGCAAAAGCAAAAAGATCAAACAAATGGAATATCCTTGTCACTTTTAATAGGCCATGTAAAGCTGGCATCATACTGTCAATGACTTTCTGCCGAAGTTTTTGATTCACAGAACGTCACCAAATTAAAAATCACCAGAAAATCAATCATATTTTTTACAAAAAGATCTGACAAATGACATTGGACAGGACTCCATGACCAGTGTGAACATTGATGCTTACAAATTGCAAGGTGATCAAGAGGATACATGCTGTATTCTTCCTGGAAATGTCCAGATTCGCTTGCTGACTATTCAGGCAAGCTAGTTTTCCTTCTAGGTACGGAATTCAAAGCTTTGTTTTGGGTGGCTGAGCTGAAAGTTTGCGTGGCTGTTTGTCAGGACAGAGTAGGTTGAAGGCACACGAGTAAGGGAAAGATTGACAGGCAGGGTGACAAGAGGTCAAAGGTCTCATAATCTGGCTGGGAGCCAGCAGACTTGCAGGAAGTCTTAAATCTTCAATTTCTTGCTCTGTTCTGTGATGCCGGCTTAGCATAGCTGTACACAGCAGGGGGCATCTGCATATGGGAATGGATCCAGAGAATGGTGCACAGACTCTCTGTTTTTATGTGAGAGAGAAGAATCTTGGCAGTAGGGCTAGATGCACTTGTTGGGCCAATCAGGTATTGGTCTCAAAAGGTAGGTAAGGGGAACTGAACAGCTGCAGGCTCTCTCCATCTTTAAACATTTGGCCATCCTCTCAGTTTGACAGAGCAAAGTTCCATATCAACTTGTAACTTAGGTCTCAAGATGTAACTTAGGTCTCGAGATATGCTGGACTTTTTTGCTAGACATTTTGGACTTCTTAACCCTCTGAAATGGTATTTCCAGCATTCTAAGGGGCAAATTTTAAATCGGTTGATTTTGCCAACAGTCTATAACAACATTGATAACCTGATGAAGATGTCGTGAATTTTGAATTTTTCTCCACCAAAGGCAACAAAATGGTTGAAATTTTTGTCCATTCCGAGCAGAAAAATTTTGTGTAGGGACGAAAGGACAGGTGCCAAAGAGAGACCTGATACTGTTGTTAGACAGATACAATGTATACGCCTGCAGATGTTTCAGTGATGTGCATAGAGAAAAATGTATGAAATAATGAGTGTACGAGTATGACCTATAATGCACAATCGTATGTCGCACATCTGACTGAAGTGTGCCGTATATTTAAAAGGAAATCGGTTTCTATTGATACATTGTGGATAGTTTAGTTGTAGGGAAAATCAAGAGATGCAGCAGCTGCAATAGTATTTAAAACCTGCTAATGTAATGTCTGATGACTTATAATTATATTGAGCTTGATATTAAACAATCAGGTATTGTGAATGTATAGAATATGGTAATTTCTCTCCCCACATCGGGTTACTACTATTCTGGTTTCTCATCATGTCTTTTACATAAATGGTTAGGTATGAATGATATGGAATAAATTACATGACTGGACGTGTTTCTGAATTTTTCCATTTTTTCACAACTAATATAAAGGCTTTGTGTATTAAACTATCCTTTTTCACAAGGTCTCTATGCATAATTCTCTCAAAGCTATGTGTAGGATGCCCATTGCATGCTTTCAGCTAGTTTCAGTCTGTTGCATATAGGAACGTTACCAGATCAAAATGGCCTGGAGTCCGTCCTTGTCCGTTCCCATATCTTGGGGAGCGGACAGAAGCTAGCAAGGCTGGACTCCAGGCTAAGATAAAAATGGTCTATCTTTACTTCCTTCGACTTTAGTAACGTTTTAGTTTGGTGTCAGGAAAGATGAGATGGCTATGACTTGACTGCAGCGTGTTTTGGGTTCACTCCCCCGGGATCTCGGGGGACGCACGCCGCATTGTGTTACGGGTTCCCTCCCCTGGGATCTCCCATGGCCAGTAGGTGTTTGGTAGTGTGGAGAGAGATGCACGCCGTGGTGTGTTATGGGTTCCCTCCCCTGGGATCTCCCATGGCCAGTTTGTGTTTGGTAGTGTGGAGAGAGATGCACGCCGTGGTGTGTTACGGGTTCCCTCCCCTGGGATCTCCCATGGCCAGTAGGTGTTAGGTAGTGTGGAGAGAGATGCATGCCGTGGTGTGTTACAGGTTCCCTCCCCTGGGATCTCCCATGGCCAGTAGGTGTTAGGTAATGTGGAGAGAGATGCACGCCGTGGTGTGTTACGGGTTCCCTCCCCTGGGATCTCCCATGGCCAGTAGGTGTTAGGTAGTGTGGAGAGAGATGCACGCCGTAGTGTGTTAGCGGTTCTCTTTCCTGGGATCCCCAATGGCCCATAGGTGTTACATGAAGGTAGTGTGAGGGGAAGGGACGCACGGCGTAGTGTGTTATGGGTCCTTCCCAATCCCTGTGCCTGTCTTCTTTGCTGGCTGGTGGCATTTGGTGCTGTCCCGTATACACTGATGTCATAGTCTCTCACCTTCATAGCTGCTCCATACACAGCAGTTTGTCTGACAGCTATAGAGTGATGACTATGCAATGTAGAAACTCCAATAGCCTGGTCAATCTCATCACTATTGCCATAAGGAGAATTAACTGTACAAAGTGATAGGTCTGCAGCAGCAGCATAGAAGGAAATAGACCCTACATCATCATCATCATCCGGAATATCACAGTAAGTGTGTGGGGTGGCAGACTGATCGGGATGTGCAGCAGCTACAGCATCTGGAATGTCTGAGTAGGTATATGGAAAGGCAGGTAGAGGCCGCTGGGCAACGGCTACATTGTCTGAAATTACGCTATAAGTAGGCTCAATGGGTCCGGAAAGAAGAACAGCCGGCAGTGACTTACAGGAAGCTGAATCTTCCTGAATCACCCTGTTTGTACATCTTAAGACAGGTAGTGAGGCTGACCTACGCAATGCAGGGTGGGCAGTGGCTTTTCGTGTGTCACTGTTGTACTGCACTTTCAACTTGAGTGCTACAGCTACAAGGGCTGATGACAAAACCAGAACAACTACTGTTGCAAGAGCAACAGCAACTGAAATTAAAACATGCGTATGGTCTAGAGTGGGAGGTGCTGGGGACTGGTTTCTTGGTCCAGAAGGTTCATATGCAGTACTAGTGTCAGAGGGAGACTGAGATGTCAGACCTTCTGCTTGCTCAGTTTTAATCCTGTAGGCGACTGACATCTGGGTTGCAGTTTCAACCCTGGGGATCGTGAACAACAACTCCGTGCTGTTACTTTTACTGAACAGAATGCAGGTTATGTTCTTTGTATTGACACGGGTAGCATTTGTTTGTGTGTTGTGTTTGTGGCCAAGTGCCATGGCAACAGTTGCCGTGGTTGTATTCCCGGTGCTTGTGGAAACCAGTTGAAAGACCGAGTTACCCCCCAGGCCCACTGTAACACCCGTGTCGTATTCCCACACCTGCCTACACTGATCCATCATGTCTGGTCCCTCCTGCCTGCGTACAGGAGAGCCATCAGTAGCAATGACAACGACAGGTGGCTGAATGGAGATCTTATTTAAAGAACGATCCCCCACACCACATGTGCCAGGATTGATTTTCGATGCCAGAATGTGACTTATACTGCCCGATGAATGAAACATCCATCTAACAAAATGCTCATTGATCACAGAATCGTACACAAAACAGAAGATGAATTTGGGCACCTCAACAACTACAGTCCAGCTGTTTTTCCAGACATTGTTGTAGAAATCTAGGCTCCACATCATTCTATGTGGTGTTGCATCATGGACAGACACCAACCTCTCACTGCTTATGTGCAATATTGACAGACTCAACAGACCCCTTAACACTGCCCTGTCCAATTGAGACAGATGGTTTCCACGCAGATCCAGGCAGCCCAAACTTGGGTTCTGGGCTGCACTTGAGATAATTCTTTTGATTTCATTTGACCTCAAGTTTATGCGCATCAGTCCGTTCATTCCAACAAGCCAGGCAGGGTCTAAAACCTGCAACAAGTTGTTTTCAAGGTTCAAAATGCGAAGGCGACCTAGGTGCTTGAAACTCCCTGGATCTATCTGCCTGATTAGGTTGTTGGACAAAGTCAGCAAATGAAGCTTCCCTAGGTCAGCAAACCAGGTCTGTTTGATGTGTGTTAACCTGTTGAAATCTAAGAACAGCATATGCAATTTAGTAAATCCCATTAAGGTGCTGTTTTCTAAATCCGCGATTTTATCGTCTATCAGCGCCAAAGTTTCAATTGCAGAATGATCAAGAGGTGCTAGTTTTGTAGCTGAGAGAACATCAAATCGATATCCTCTTATTGCCAGCGTTGATAGACCCGCATAGGCCTTCACGACACGAAAAGGATTCTCAGTGGTAACACTGTTGTTCAAGTCCTGGCATATCACACATATTCCTGACTTGAAGTAGTTTGAACTTTTGATATTTTTTGTGAAAGAAGCACATGGTACCCACGGAGATATGCTAAATTGAGGAGAAGAGGGCCCATCACAACCTACACAGCAATGGCCACATGCCAGAAGCAGCAGTATCGCTGCATGTTTCTTCAGGGCAGATCTTGCATACATCCTAGTTTTATATCCTTGAAACTGAAAAGATTTGTCACTTACCCTTCTACTTGTCTCAGATTCTATTACGTTGACAAGTGGCTGCTCACTTGAGATCTTTTTTTTATGTGGCGTGGTTGTCCATAATTTTACAATGTTTCACAGCAAGTCGTATCACTGCCTGTACCAACACTCAGTCTGAATCTTTTTTGGAGACAACCTGCTCCTTTAAATGTTCAGATAGCTAAGATTAGTCTGGGTATGAAATGCAAGCGTCAACAGGTACAAACAGCAGTTGGGTGGCAATTTGACATGCATATGATTACCGGTATTGCATAACGTTACATACTGCAGCACTTGTTGATACCCAGACTAATCTATGACTTGTAAACTAGCCTTTTTTTGCTAGTTACATGTGTGTAATAGTGCTCAAAGTTATTGAAATGCCTCTACTGTTGATTGAATTAGAAGGTCTCTGATGTCCTGATTAATCTTGTTAAGTAGTTGACTACTACAAAAAGTGTTATGCACATTCAAGTGTTTTACCCATGATGTTTACTTGGATAGCAATTTTGTGGGATGTATTTGGTACCTGTTGATTTAGTTGTTGAGGCTTAAAAGTCACTGAATGTCAAAATATCTCATATTTCGCCTTTGTTTACCCAGTATTGTGGTGTGAATGTATAAAATCAGTCAAATCAGCACTCTGAATTCGGTGATCGACACACATTAGTATGAATATCATACTTACAGTAATGTATTCTTTTTCTATTTTACACTTGCGGAGAGGGACACACACGGTGGTATATTATGGGTTTCCCTCCCTGGGATCTCCCATGGCCAGTAGGTGTTAGGTAGTGTGGAGAGAGATACACGCTGTCGTGTGTTACGGGTTCCCTCCCCTGGGATCTCCCATGGCCAGTAGGTGTTAGGGTAGTGTGGAGATCTCGAGAGGTGCACGCCGTGGTGTGTTACGGGTTCCCTCCCCTGAGATCTCCCATGGCCAGTAGGTGTTAGGTAGTGTGGAGAGAGGTGCACGCCGTGGTGTGTTACGGGTTCCCTCCCCTGGGATTTCCCATGGCCAGTAGGTGTTAGGTAGTGTGGAGAGAGATGCACGCCGTGGTGTGTTATGGGTTCCCTCCCCTGGGATCTCCCATGGCCAGTAGGTGTTAGGTACATGTAGTGTGGAGAGAGATGCACGCCGTGGTGTGTTATGGGTTCCCTCCCCTGGGATTTCCCATGGCCAGTAGGTGTTAGGTAGTGTGGAGAGAGATGCACGCCGTAGTGTGTTAGCGGTTCTCTTTCCTGGGATCCCCAATGGCCCATAGGTGTTACATGAAGGTAGTGTGAGGGGAAGGGAGGCACGATGTAGTGTGCTATTGGTCCTTCCCAATCCCTGTGCATGTCTTCTTTGCTGGCTGGTGGCATTTGGTGCTGTCCCGTATACACTGATGTCATGGTCTCTCACCTTCATAGCTGCTCCATACACAGCAGTTTGTCTGACAGCTATAGAGTGATGACTATGCAATGTAGAAACTCCAATAGCCTGGTCAATCTCATCACTATTGCCATAAGGAGAATTAACTGTACAAAGTGATAGGTCTGCAGCTGCAGCATAGAAGGAAATAGACCCTTCATCATCATCATCATCCGGAATATCGCAATACGTGTGTGGGATGGCAGACTGATCTAAATGTGCTACAGCATCTGTAATTTCTGAGTAGGTAGATGGAAATTCAGGTAGAGGCCGCTGAACAAAGGCTACATTGTCTGAAATTACGCTACAAGTAGGCTCAATGGGTCCGGAAAGGAGAACAGCGGGCAGTGACTTACAGGAAGCTGAATCTTCCTGAATCACCCTGTTTGTACATCTTAAGACAGGTAGTGAGGCTGACCTACGCAAAGCAGGGTGGGTTGTCGCTGTGCGTGTGTCACTATTGTACTGCACTTTCGACGTGAGCGCTGCAGCTACAAGGGCTGACAAGACCAGTATAACTACTGTTGCAACAACAAATGAGATAGAAACATACATAAGATCTATTGCGGGAGGTGCTAGAGGCTGGTCACTTGGTCCAGAAGATTCATCTGTAGTGTAAAAGTGAGAGGGAGAGGTTACATGGTCTGCATGGTCAGTTACAATCCTGTAGGCAGTGACTGACATCTGGGTTTCAGTTTCAACCCTGGAAATCGTAAAGAACAACTCCGTGTGGTTATCTTTGCTGAACAGAATGCAGGTTATGTTCTTTGTGTTGTCACGGGTAGCATTTGTTTGTTTGTTGTGTTTGTAGCCAAGAGCCATTGCAACAGTTCTTGTGCCTGCATTCCCTGTGCTTGTGGAAATCAGTTGAAAGACTGAGTTACCCCCCAAGCCCACTGTAACACCCGTGTCGTGTTCCCACACCTGCCTGCACTGATCCAGCATGTCCGGTCCCTCCTGTCTGCGTACTGGGGAGCCATCAGTAGCAATGACAACGACAGGTGGCTGAATGGAGATCTTATTTAAAGAACGATCCCCCACACCACATGTGCCAGGATCCATTCTCTTTCCTTCGTGTATGATTTTAGGGTCACCTATAGTGCCCGATGAATGAAACATCCTTGCTACAAAATGTTTATTCAGCACCAAATCGTACCCAAAACAGAAGATGAATTGGGGCACCTCAACAATTAGAGTCCAGCTGTTTAACCACCTTTTTACGTCATTGCCAGTGTTGTCAGTATAGAGATCTAGGCTCCACTCAATTCTTTGTGGTGTTGCATCATGGACAGATACCAACCTGTCACTGCTTATACGCAATATTGAAAGGCTCAACAGACCCCTTAACGCTGCCCTGTCCAATTGAGATAGATGGTTTCCACGCAGATCCAGGCAGCCCAAACTTGGGTTCTGGGCTGCACTTGAGATAATTCTTTTGATTTCATTTGACCTCAAGTACATGCGTATCAGCCCGTTCATTCCAACAAGCCAAGCAGGGTCTAAAACCTGCAACAAGTTGTTTTCAAGGTTCAAAATGCGAAGGCGACCTAGGTTCTTGAAACTCCCTGGATCTATTTGCCTGATTAGGTTGTTGGACAAAGTCAGCAAATGAAGCTTCCCTAGGTCAGCAAACCAGGTCTGTTTGATGTGTGTTAACCTGTTGAAATCTAAGAACAGCATATGCAAGTGAGTAAGCCCCATCAGGGTGCTGTTTTCTAAATCTGTGATTTTACCGTCTATCAGCGCCAAAATTTTAACTGCAGAATGATCTAGAGGTGCTAATTTTGTAGCCGAGAGAACATCAAATCGATATCCTCTTATTGCCAGCGTTGATAGACCCGCATAGCCATAGGCCTCAAGAACATGAAAAGGATTCTCATTGGCAATACTGCCGTTCAAGTCCTTGCACATCACACATCTTCCTGAGCTGAAGTAGTCTAAACTTCTAATATTTTCTGTGAAAGAGACACATGGTAACCACTGAGATATGATACATTGAGGAGAAGAGGGCCTATCAAAACCTGAACAGCTATGACCAAATGACAGGAGCAACAGTATCGCTGCATGTTTTTTCAGGACAGATCTTACGTACATCCTAATCTTCGTATATCCATGAAACTGAAAAGATTAGTCACTTACCCTTCTACTTGTCTCAGATACTATTACGTTGGCAAGCGGCTGCTCACCTAAGTTTTTTTTTCTGGCGTGGCTGTCCGTACTTTCTCAACTTTTACACTGCAAGCCAAATCAGTGTCTGTACCAACACTCAGTTTGAATCTATTTTGAAGGCAACCTGCTCATTTACATGCAGACAGATAGCTTAGATTAGTCCGGGTATCAAATCTAAAAGTCATCAGGTACCAAAAGGCGCAAGGACACTTTGGCGGCCATTTGACGTATTGGAAATGATTACCAGTATTGCATACAATGATACATGCTGCAGCATTCGTTGATATCCAGACTAATCTAAGACTTGTAAACTAACCTTTTGCTATTTACATGTTTGCAATAGTGCTCAAGGTTATTCAAATGTCTGCACCTTGATTGAATTAAAAGTCCCTAATGTTATCAAGTAGTTGACGAAACTGTTACTCAAGTGCTCAAGGCTGTTATTTGTGTTGCATATATGCCTTGTTGGTGCAAAATTGTTAATGCTATGCCTGTTTTGTTGTTGATAGCTAGGAAAGCAGTTTTACTTTTAAGTTTTAGTTTTTAGACCTTGTTGTGGTGAGTGTAAAATATTTGTTTTTATAAGGTTGTTGAATTGCATAACCTATTGATGTAAATATTTTTTCATTTAATCACTCTTTTTGCTAATCTTCTCAAAGCCGGCCCCACACCTTGGTTTCATTTGGTGATCACCAGAAAGTCACTGAATGTCAAAATTGCAAGTCGAGCTCGAGCTCATATTTCGCCTTTGTTTACACAGTATTGTGGTGTGAATGTATAAAATCAGTCGAATCTTCCTATCAGCACTCTGAATTCGGTGATCGACAGACAGTATGAATATAATACTTACAGCAATGTATTCTTGTATTTTACACTTGTCGGGAGCTAGGGATACGCACGGTGGTATATTATGGGTTTCCCTCCCCTGGGATCTCCCATGGCCAGTAGGTGTTAGGTAGTGTGGAGAGAGATGCACGCCGTGGTGTGTTACGGGTTCCCTCCCCTGGGATATCCCATGGCCAGTATGTGTTAGGTAGTGTGGAGAGAGATGCACGCCGTAGTGTGTTACGGGTTCCCTCCCCTGGGATCTCCCATGGCCAGTAGGTGTTAGGTAGTGTGGAGAGAGATGCACGCCGTGGTGTGTTACGTGTTCCCTCCCCTGGGATCTCCCATGGCCAGTAGGTGTTAGGTAGTGTGGAGAGAGATGCACGCCTCGATGTGTTACGGGTTCCCTCCCCAGGGATCTCCCATGGCCAGTAGGTGTTAGGTAGTGTGGAGAGAGATGCACGCCGTAGTGTGTTACGGGTTCCCTCCCCTGGGATCTCCCATGGCCAGTAGGTGTTAGGTAGTGTGGAGAGAGATGCACGCCGTGGTGTGTTACGTGTTCCCTCCCCTGGGATCTCCCATGGCCAGTAGGTGTTAGGTAGTGTGGAGAGAGATGCACGTCGTGGTGTGTTACGGATTCCCTCCCCTGGGATCTCCCATGGCCAGTAGGTGTTAGGTAGTGTGGAGAGAGATGCACGTCGTGGTGTGTTACGTGTTCCCTCCCCTTGGATCTCCCATGGCCAGTAGGTGTTAGGTAGTGTGGAAAGAGGTGCTCGCCGTGGTGTGTTACGGGTTCCCTCCCCTGGGATCTCCCAAGGCCAGTAGGTGTTAGGTAGTGTGGAGAGAGATGCACGCCGTGGTGTGTTACGGATTCCCTCCCCTGGGATCTCCCATGGCCAGTAGGTGTTAGGTAGTGTGGAGAGAGATGCACGCCTCGGTGTGTTACGGATTCCCTCCCCTGGGATCTCCCAAGGCCAGTAGGTGTTAGGTAGTGTGGAGAGAGATGCACGCCGTGGTGTGTTACGGATTCCCTCCCCTGGGATCTCCCATGGCCAGTAGGTGTTGGGTAGTGTGGAAAGAGGTGCACGCCGTGGTGTGTTACGGGTTCCCTCCCCTGGGATCTCCCAAGGCCAGTAGGTGTTAGGTAGTGTGGAGAGAGATGCACGCCTCGGTGTGTTACGGGTTCCCTCCCCTGTGGGCTGCCAGGGCCAGTAGGTGTTGGGTACCTCCCCTGGGATCTCCCATGGCCAGTAAGTGTTAGGAATTGTGACGAGGGGGAAGGACTTACGCCGTGGTGTGTTACGTGTTCCCTCCCGTTGGATCTGGCATGACCGGTAGGTGTTATGTAGTGTCAGGGGAAGGGACGCACGATGTACATGTAGTGTATTGTGGGCCCTTCCCAGTCCCTGTGCCTGTCTTCTTTGATGGCTGGTTGCATTTGGCCCTGTCCCGTATACACTGATGCCATGGTCTCTCGCCTCTAGAGCTGCTCTATACAAAGCAGTTTCCTCGAGAGCTACAGAGTGATGACGACGCAATGTAGAAACTACAATAGCCTGGTTAATCTCATCACTATCACCATATGAAGTATTAACGGTACAAAGTGATAGGTCTGCAGCAGCAGCATAGAAGGAATCAGACCCCGTATTATCATCATTATCCTGAATATCACAGTAAGTGTGTGGGATGGCGGACTGATCTAGATTTGCAGCAGCTACAGTATCTGGAATGTCTGAGTACGTATGTGGTAAGGCAGGTAGAGGGCGCTGAGCAGCAGCTACAGTATCTGGAATGTCTGAGTACGTATGTGGTAAGGCAGGTAGAGGGCGCTGAGCAGCAGCTACAGTATCTGGAATGTCTGTGTACATATGTAGTAAGGCAGGTAGAGGGCGCTGAGCAGCGGCTACATTATCTGCAATTACACTATAAGTAGGCTCAATGGGTCCGGGAACGAGAACAGCGGGCAATGACTTACAGGAGGCTGAATCTTCCTGGACCGCCCTGTTTGTACATCTTACAGGGACAGGTAGTGAAGCTGACCTGTGCAAAACAGGGTGAGCAGTGGCTTTTCGTGTGTCACTGTTGTACTGCACTTTCAACTTGAGTGCTACAGATACAAGGGCTGACAAAACCATAATAACTACTGTTGCAACAGGAACTGAAATGAAAACATGCATATGGTCTAGAGTGGGAGGTGCTGAGGACTGGTTTCTTGGTCCAGAAGGTTCACATGTAGTGTAAGAGGGAGACTGAGATGTCAGACCTTCTGCTTGGGCAGTTTTAATCCTGTAGGCGACTGACATCTCGGTTGCACTTTTAACCCTGGTGATAGTGAAGAGCAACTCCGTACAGTTACTTTTACTGAACACAATGCAGGTCAGTAAATTGAGTTTCCCTAGGTCAGGAAACCAGATCTGTTTGATGTGTGTTAACTTGTTGAAATCTAAGAATAGCGTTTCCAAACGAGTAAACGCCACCGGGGTTCTATTTTCTACATCTATGACTTTACCGTCTATCAGCGCCAATGTTTCTATCGCAGAATGATCAAGAGGTGCTAGCTTTGCAGCCGAGAGAACATAAAATTGATATCCTCTTATTGCCAGCGTTGATTGAGGGTAGGCCTTAACAATATGGAAAGGATTCTCAGTGGCAACACTGCCGTTCAAGTCCTTGCACATCACACATCTCCCCGAATTTAAGGGGTTTAAACTTGGTATATCTTCTATGAAAGAAACACATGGTGACCATTCAGATATGCTACATTGAGTAGAATTAGGGGGCCCATCAAAACCCGCACATCTATGGCCAATTGCCAGGAGCAGCAGTATGGCTATATGTTTCTTCAGGACAGATCTTGCGTACATCCTATTCTTTTCTATCCATGAAACTGAAAAGATTTGTCACTTACCCTTCTTATTGTTCAGATTCTTTTAAGTTGACGAGCGGCTGCTCACCTGAGATATTTCTTTTGCGTGGTTGTCCGTAATTTTTCAACTTTTCACTGCAGTGCATGTACCAACTCTCAGTCTGAATCTGTTTTGGAGACGACCTGCTCCTTTAAATGTTCTGATATCTTAGATTAGTCTGGGTATCAAATCTATGAGTCATCAGGTACCAAAAGGCACAAGGACACTTGGGCGGCCATTTGACGTATCAAAAATGATTACCGGTATCGAATACATACTGCAGCACTCGTTGATATATATATACCCAGACTAAACTAAGACTTGTAAACTAGCAGTTTGTTACATGTTTGTAATAGTGCTCAAGGTTATTCAAGTATCTGCATCGTTGATTGAATTAAAACGTCCCCAATGTCCAGACTAATGTTATCAAGTAGTTGACGAAAGCAATTACAGTACTTAGTTGTTTACACAAGTGCTTAAAGCTGTTGTAAATATGCCTTGTTGGTACAAAATTCTTGATGCTATGCCTGTTTTGTTGTTGATGGCTAGGGAGTAATTTTGCCTTGAAGTTTCAGTTTTTAGGCCCTGTTGTGGTGAGTGTAAAATATCTGGTTGTGTAAGGTTATTGAATTGCAAATCTACCAATGTAAATATTTTTCAGTTAATCACCCCCTCTGCTAATCTTCACAAAGCCATCGTCACACTTTCAACGACCTTTCGCTGAATATGTAGATATCGCCAGAAATTCACACAGTATTATGGAGTAGATATAATCAGTCGAATCTTAAGCTTCTCACGACACTAATTTCGGGCAGTACATTTGTTTATATTTTACAGTTGTGGGAATGGACGCACGCCGTGGTGTGTTATGGCTTTCTTCCCCTTGGATCTCCCAGCACCAGTAGTTGTTAGGTAGTGTGAGGAGGGGAGTGATGCACGCCGTGGTGTGTTACGTTTTCCCTCCCCTGGGATATCCCATGGCCAGTAGGTGTTAGGTAGTGTGGAGAGAGATGCACACCGTGGTGTGTTACGTGTTCTCTCCCCTGGGGTCTCCCATGGCCAGTATGTGTTAGGTAGTGTGACGAGTGGAAGGGATGCAGGTCGTGATGTGTTACAGGCTACCTCCCCTGGGATCTCCCATGGCCGGTGATTAATGTTTGTTAGTGTAAGGGAATGGGACGCACGCCGTAGTGTGTTAAGGTTCCTTCCAAGTCCCTGTGCTGCCCCATATATGCTGATGGGATGGTTTCTCGCCTCTGTACCTATTCCATACAGAGTGGTTTGTTTGACAGCGACAGAGAGACGATTACAAAATGTAGATGCAACAATGGCCTGGTTAATCTTATCACTATTACCATATGGAGTAAGAGTACCAAGAGATAGGTCTGCAGCAGCATAGAAGGGAACGGGCCCCTTACCATCATCATCTGGGATAGCACAGTAACTGTGCAAATCTAGATCTTGAGGCTGATGAGCAGCAGCTACTGTATCTGGAATTTCTGAATAGATATGTGGAAAGGCAGGTAGAGGCCGCTGAGCGGCAGCTACATTTTCTGGGATCTCGCTGTAAGTGGGCTCAGTAGAAAATAGAACAGCTGGCAACGACTTACAGGAAGCTGAATCTTCATGGATCGCCCTGTTTCTATATCTTAGGACAGGTAGTGAAGCTGACCTACGCAGAGCAGGGTGGGCAGTGGCAGTGCGTGCGTCAATGATGTGCTGTAGTTTCAACTTGAGTGCTGCAGATACAAGGGTTGACAAGACCAGAACAACTACTGTCGAAACAACAACTGAGATGAGAACATGCATATTTTCTAGAGGAGGGGGTGTTGGTCCTGAAGATGTATACAATTCATCTGTTGTGTAAGAGTGAGATGTTAGATCGTCTACTTGTTCAGTATCAATTCTGTAGGCAGTGACTGACATCTGGGTTTCAGTTTCAACCCTGGGGGTCGCAAAGAGCAACTCCGTGTAGTTGCCTTTGCTGAATAGAATGCAGGTTAAATTCTTTGTATTGTCACGGGTAGAATTTGTTTGTGCGTTGTTGTGTTTGTGGCCAAGTGCCATGGCAACAGTTGCTGTGGTTGTATTCCCGGTGCTTGTTGAAACCAGTTGAAAGACCGAGTTACCCCCCAAGCCCACTGTAACACCCGTGTCGTGTTCCCACACCTGCCTACACTGATCCACCATGTCCGGTCCCTCCTGTCTGAGTACTGGGGAGCCATCAGTAGCAATGACAACGACAGGTGGCTGAATGGAGATCTTATTTAAAGAACGATGCCCCACACCACATGTGCCAGGATTGATTTTCGATGCCAGAATGTGACTTATATTGCCCGATGAATGAAACATCCATCTAACAAAATACTCATTGATCACAGAATCGTACCCAAAACAGAAGATGAATTTGGGCACCTCAACAACTACAGTCCAGCTCTTTTGCCAGACATTGTTGTAGAAATCTAGGCTCCACATCATTCTTTGTGGTGTTGCATCATGGACAGACACCAACCTGTCACTACTGATATGTAAGTTTGACAGTTTCAACAAACCCCTTAGCACTGCCCTGTCCACGTTGTTTCCACGAAGATCTAGACATATCAAAGGGTTCTTGAATGCACTTGAGATAATTCGTTTGATTTTGTTTGATCCAAAGTTCATATACATTAGCCCGTTCATTCCAACAAGCCAGGCAGGGTCTAAAACCTGCAACAAGTTGTTTTCAAGGTTCAACATCATAAGGCCACCTAGGTGCTTGAAACTCTCAGGATCTACCTGCCTGATTAGGTTGTTGGACAAAATCAGCGAACTGAGCTTCTCCAGGTCAGCAAACCAGGTCTGTTTGACGTATGTTAACCTGTTGAAATCTAAGGCCAGCCTGCGCAAACTAGTAAACTCCACCAGGGTTCTGTTTTCTATATCTGTGATTTTACCTTCTATTAGTGCCAACGTTTTAACCGCGGAATGATCAAGAGGTGCCAATTTTGCAGCCGAGAGAACGTCAAATCGATATCCTCTTATTGCCAGCATTGACGGAGGGTAGGCCTCAACAATACGGAAAGGATTTTCAGTGGCAACACTGCCATTGAAGTCCTTGCACATCACACATATCCCCGACTTTGAGGACATTAATCCTCCCATATTTTTTGTGAAAGGCACACATGATAACCACGGAGCTTTGCTACATTGAGGAGAGGAGGACCCATCAAAAGCTGCACAGCCAAGGAGCAGCAATATGACTACATGTTCCCTTAAGACAGTTCTTAGCATCATATTCTGTCCATGAGGTTGAAAAAATGTAACTTACCCTTCTACTCGTCTCAGATTCTATCACGTTGACAACCTCTTTTTTGGCATGTTTGTCCGTAACTTAACATGTTTTGCAGTGCCAGCCGCAGCAATTCCTGTACTAACACTCAGTCTGGATCTATTTTGGAGGCAATTTGCTCCGTTAGCGTTATATGTTCTTATAGAAGCATCAGGGACGTCGACAAGGAAGACAAGGACATTTTGAAGGGCATTATTTTGATGTATTGGAAATGATTACCAATATTGTCCACAGGCCTTGCAGTACTCATTAATTCCCAGACTAATCTTAGACTTAAAAAACAATCTTTTGCTAGAGTTACATGTTTGTAATAGTGCTCAAGGTTACTGAAATGCCTACACTGTTGATAGAAAATGTTGTGATGTCTGATTGTTCAGTACGTCTGCATCTCTGATCAATGGAAATCTACACGACAAGGCAGTTATGGAATGAACATTTATTTCTGTATTCTCGTTAATGTTATGTATCTTACAAGTCTGTGTGGTTGTTACCTTGTAGTCACCGTCTTTTATGTGATTTTATGTATTAATGCGCTGCGCATGTAAGCATAGGACCACTGGACGAATAGTTGGACTGTCAAGCTATATGTAATTGTGGATCCAAATAAAGACAAAACAAAGTCAAATGTAAATGGTGGTAAAGTGTGCTTTAGGCTTTTTTCAAGTTTGTGGTGATGGAAGTATATACACTTCATTTTACCGAGACATTCTATGACATTCAGGCCTGTCTCTTCCATTTATCAAGCAACGACCCTGGCTTACCGACCTGTGGCCCATACTTCTCGCTGCGTTAGCGCCAGCCTGCCATCAACCAATCGGATACATCCCCGCCTGTTGTTGGAGGGAGAGTTATTAGCCAATCGTGTTGCCTCTAAACCGTAGAAAGCGACACGATTGGCTGATAGTAGAATATTCAAGACTTGCACCGCAATCGTCTACATTGCACTATCTTGTTGCATGAGTCAAGTCAAGTGTTGCCCCAATCATCTGAAGGGGTGCCCCAAGGCATAATATCAGGGCCACCACTGATGCTGTCACAGCTGTCAACATCCCCTCGTACAGCAGTTTGGGGGAGAAGACACTCCACACAAATAGGTGGTATCGCTGCAGGGTTGTTATTACAGTGTATGCTGTAACTGGTAATGTTCTTGTGATGATGATAATGAAGCAGGCTTGTAGCATGGCTGGGTATGGCCTAGAGAGAAGACAAAGATGAAATTTAAAAAAAACTGTAAACATGGCTCAATAGTTTATGCACAAGAGGGCAGAGGAATCACTGCAACTTCTTAAATCTCTTCAAACGTAACATATATCTAAATCAATCCATTTATAATGTGTGTAATGTAAAGAAATCTGATAAAGAAGTTAAATGCCATTTAATCTAATAACATTTTCTAAAATCGGTATGGAAGAGTAAATCACAGTCAAGTCTTTCAAAATGTCATGATCAGACTCCTCTATCTTATTCATCATCATAATTAGTTCCAGACCTTTCCGTATAAAAAAGTGCTTTATCTATTTATCTATTACAATTTTCCACATACACATGTTTAGCGGCATGGTGGAACAGCTGGACATGTAAATGTAAAGCTTGTAGATGTAAATCTACCTTGGATATTTCTTTGTAATAAGCACAAAAAGACTGGTGAACCAGAGAAGCGGCCCTGCATACGTAGAAAGGCACGTTAGCGTTCCTGCTACCTCCTGTACGTAGTCTTCCATACCGATGTACCCAGCCGAGATGTCAATGGTAGCAATACTGTTGGAGTTCCCCTGGTGAAGAGGAAGGAATGTCTATCATAAAAATGCAACGGACATTTCAGGTAAGATGAGGTCTACACTTGTATATTATCATTATGATTGCAGTGTTGCTGGAGATGGGACTTCTAATTCTCGTTTTTTTCTCACTGTAAATGCATATGTCACAAATGTGTTGCAAAAACTAGTGAGTTAGTATGCAGCACATTTTAGGGTTAGAAACAAACATTAACATTCAAGTCTACCCTGGATTCCAGTCTCCCCTGTGACACATATATATAAATATGTACATGCACTTTTCCAATTCAGAATCTGTACCTCTTGCTTAAAGTTTAAAAAGTTTAAGTTAAACATAGTTTAATCCCAAGAGCACATTTCATGCACCAACTAGTCATCTTTATCCATCTGTAACTATTATGTTTTAATATTTTCAAATTGTAGCTATCTCACGCCATACTTTGACATTCAATGTAGTGGAATATGCTAATTAGTCATCTTTTATGTTGATATGGCAAGAAGGAAAAAAGTTACTATTTAAGTACCACCAATACAGGTGTAGCAGGCTGGAATATACCCCTGGCCAGAAAATATACTTGAGGAATATATACCTGAGTATATTTTTGTGAGGTGTAGATTCGGGCATGCTACACCAGTCTTCATGGGCATTTTTATAGAGAACTGTTTCATATGCATCATGCATGTTCCATGGTATTACCTGAAAGTAGAAAGCAGCCTGTCCCATCCATAAGTGTACAAGTGTCAGTAAGGGAACACTGTGGTACAGGGTTGTCCACGGTAAAACCAGCTCATGTAGGAGGTACTGCTGGGAGACAGTCACTGCTAACACTGCGGCATTGTGCGGTCTTAACAACAAGGCTTCCAACAACACTAAGGTCGTTAAAAGACCATCCACAAATCTTTTTCTGACGTCTTTCCAATTTTTCGTCTCTTTGTAGTAACTTTGTGTTGTTGGTGGATTGTTCTTTTGTACATGGTCTCTAAGTCTGTTGCCTGTTAAGTTCTCATCATCCTTTATAGTTTGCAGACACCAAGTCTTGAACAGCCCAACACAGGTCCAACACAGCTGTGTGATAATAACCAGGTACACCAGGCGTGCTTCCAATATACCCCTGTAAGTAAGAAATATATTTTAGATATACTGTACACTGTAACTTTTTAATTAGACAAAACAGGCAAAATCAGAACTGTATTAGTTTGACATCACCATCATAGTTGGAAGGCATTTCAAATTTAATTGCAGTACTACGCCAAAAGCTCCGCCCTTGAGGTGTTGCTAAAACGCCTTTAAAGCCTCCACAAACCCTCCCCTTACCAGCAATTTAAGCATGTAAGAGGAGTTTTGGCACATACTTGTCTGTATGCAGAACCCAAGGTGCAGCAACCACTCCAGTTTTGGCTCTGTAATGGTAGACACCAATCAGCCCCACTCCTAGTAGAAAGGAGCCTGAAAAACCACAAGTCCTCCATCGCAGTATGAAGATGCTGAGGAATGATGCAGCCACCAACAAGGATAAATATACCTCGTTCTCAGGTCTGTACAGGCATAAGAAAATGAGAAGCCTAGGTTAGTTTTAAGAATTTCTCAATGTCTTGGCCATGAAATGAGTGACGTACCCCATTAGGAACATCAGTTCAGTTACTACACACATATCTTGTGAGATAAAGTTTCAGAGGGTTTGCAGTTCAGATGGGAGATCGAAAATTTCATGGCCTTGCCAGCTGTTGACCCCCAAAATGGCTAGGGTTGGCAGGTTTTTGCTAGGGTCAGTTGGGAAACCAGAAACACAACCGTCACTTTTTTTTACTACACCTTCTTCTTCTTCTTCCTACATATAAAAATACATTGTACAATAAGATTATGGATAGTCTAATAAGACCATATACAGTAAGACCAATGAAACTACCTGACAAACCAGTCCCCGATGCCCGGTTGATCTGCCCACACGATTCCAGTCTGGTTCCAGGGCCTTAGCAGTCGACATGTTAACAACAGGGCCAGAACTGCAACCACCTTCCTCACACACCCCTTCTCTGGCACACAGTCTTGCCGGGTTAACCACCCACATTCGGATTGTATATTTTCTTCAACCTGACTCGATTCCTTGTCGCATAATGTTTTTCTACTGTCATCCTTCTGTTCTCCCTCAAGAAGTGATGACCTCTGCTTATAGATATCATCTGTAACATCTGTGTCCTGTTCTAGAGAATATCTTAGACTAGCAGTAGTGGTAGGAGCCTGGAGAGGGTTGAGCATCAGGAGGAGGAAGAGAGTGGTCTGGAGGAAGTACCAGGTCTGATGTTCCTCCTCCACGAGACTGCTGGATCCCAGGCTGACCGTGTGTAACACCACCCCCACCAGTAGGAACATGGCTTCCCATGGTAGACTGAAGCACTGGGATACAACAATAAGATAAACTAGAAAGGTAACATTTGCAAAGCAAATGCATAATGTTTACCTTCACATGCATGGTTCAGCCTAACAAAGTACTGCTCTGTTTGTTCTTACTTAAACACATTCATGTATAATATATAGTGACCAGCCCCTCCAACTCTGTGCTGCTACAAAATGTAACCCAACACCACAGGGCAACAGTGCAATAGCACCAGTTACCATGGTGACAGACATCTGGTCCAGGTCATTGACCTTATTTGTTAGGAGAAAAAGAAGAGGAAGAAGAAACTGAGGAAAAACAACATGTTCTCCTTCAGTGAAGGTAAACATAATTAAATATGTCGGTAAAGGTTAGAAAGGTCTGACCGTTTTCCAAAATAATTATATACATGTAGTGCTGCGTACCGGTTCGCTGGACCGGTTCAGGACCGGACCGAATGTTTCGGTTCAAGTCCAAAAAAACCGAAACGTTGAGAACCGGTTTTGGACTTGTTAAAAAAATAGCACTAACATACATTCCAGTGTTTAAAATACCCGGTCTCGCAGTCTCGCCGCGCAAGTAATTTTTTCTGTGCGAGACTTATTCCGAAAGCCAGGTTGCCCGGAGCGCAAGTTATTTTTACAGCGGCTGGGTTTACGGCCAGCGGCTTCTGAAATAAATAATGCCGCGGTCCCGCCTGCTTGATCTCGCCCCGGTCTGCTTGCGGTAACAACGACCCATTTTCCATTGAGAAATGTTCCTTGAGAAGTTTCGTCCGTAGTCAAGTTGCTTTAATGCGCCTATAAACGCAAAAATTCATTCGAAACACGCGGCAGTGATCGGCCGGGAGCCCGGGACGGACGAAAACATTAGCGGCCATCTTGAAACCTCGCGAACTCACGTTAGATCTCGCAAAAACACGCGAGGAATACGCAACGCCCCTAGCGACATTGGTGAGACTGCAGCCTAGTGCAGGGTTAGATATATCGGTAGAGAGCCGATAATGAAACAAATTAAATCTAGCACCGCGTTTCCACCGCTATTTTATCTCTTGGGGCGAAATTAAGTACTTCTTTGCTGTTGTTGCTATAAAAAAATTGTACTATTAAAGCTGAAAAAGATTTTTTCTTAAATTATACACTGTATAATACTAGTAGCTTAATAATATGTGTTTACTACTGAGTATAATAATACAGTATTCATTGACTCAAGATTATGAAACACCCATATTAGTAATTAGGTCTATATACATTGTATTTGTAGTTCAGCAGTCAGCTCAAATTAATCCAAGGCTTTAGGTAGGCAAGTTGCTTTCATGCCATGGGTTTAGGTCCGGACTTGCAAGTCCGGACCTGAACCTAAACCTCTGGACTCGAGTCCGGACCTGAACCTGAAAATTGGTTTAGGTATGCAGCACTATATACATGTATACTGTAAATAATAGGTGTTAATTAAAAAAGTGTTATTGTTGAATGAATAAATGTGGAGCTTACCATGTGCAGACCATGGGTAACTGCTGACAACAGTGTCTTCCAGTTTGTCAGGAATAACAACTGGATAGTCAAGGAGACACAGACACTGGTAAACGTCACGGCTGCAATGGACATGAACCATCCAGCTGGTCCTAAAGAGATACATTAGAAGTAGCTGAAACATGTAGTACAAGAAAAACAAAAGAAAGCACTAGAATAGCCTCCACCAGGCCTTCCTACAGGAGGTACGGATCATAGAGCTCGGCAAAAAGGGAAATAATTGGCCAGGAGAGTCCGCAGGAGGGCTAATTTCCCACTCCAAAGTGCGCAGGCAAATGAACTCTACAGTGGCTAAACTCCCCTGGCCAATTATTCTCCCTATTTGGCTAAATTGTATTGTTTTTGAACACGTGTTGTTAGTCTGGTGGAGACTAGCGCCTGATGAGCTATCACCTGTTGAAATGCAAATAGGAACTGTACACCAACATGGCTGCCAGCTTCATTGGTATTGAAAGTGGGTGAAACACTCTTATTCTTCTTAGAGTCTTACCTGAGCACAGCTCAGCACTGGCCCAGCCTGTAGCACTTGTACACAGGCTGACTTGTGCAGACAGGACCAGGAAGAAACTACTTAGGAGAAGTACAGGTGAGGGAATGTACACCATCCAAGAGTCTGTTCCTGGTACCATCTCTGCAACAAACTTTCCAGATGCAGCCAAGAGGATGACGAATACCTAGGAAAAAAGATTAACAGTCAACCTGTAAGATTCTGGGGTTGAATGGCCAAGTAGCTGTGCTAGCTCGGGTGATATGGAATGCCCCCTGTAGTATTCTATATAATACATGTATATATTAAAAGGACAAAAAAAAGGACAAAATGAAAATGAAACCTTACCTGTACCAGCAGGGCAATACCGACAGCCATAGCGTGCATGTCGTACTCAGACAGCGAGGCGGCTACCCTGTCGACAGTCCTCTCCATGGCCCAGCTGTACTGTTGGGTTACTCTCTGTCCCAGGGTCTCCAGGTTGGCGGCAGTTTCCCCGGTAACCAGGGCCTTCAGCCAACCGGAGTGCATCTTGACTGCCTGCTGGTACAACTGGTAACCAGGCTCTGTACAAGTGTGGAAAAGGACTTTTGCAAATTTATACAGTCATTTGATTCAAATGGTGTTGAATGGCCAAGTGGCTGAAGCGAGTGGGCACAAGATTGAGAGGTCACAGGTTCAATTCCAATTGCATTCCTGGCTAGACGTTGCGTCCTTGGGAAAGGCACTTTACATGACTTCCTTCCTTTCATTGACAGAGATGTAAAATGGGTACCTGACTTTGGCTGGGGAGGTACAAATGTAAAAGGCGATGGAAGGAGAGGGATGGGCTCGCTCCACCTTCTTTCTTTGTTATCCTGATGGCTTTAATGTTTTTGTTGTCTGGGCCCCATTGAAAATCAATTTGTCAGAATTGAATGGACCACCCAGCCGCCTGAAAATTCAATAAATAAAAAAGTACCTCTGTCAAATTTGGCCACGTTAGCCCGCATCACCCCCACCAGCTGATGTGCATTGACCTGTACAGCTCGGAGCTGATCCCGCGCACTTGACCTTGCCAGCACAGGGGTCATGACCTGACCTAAGCTGTTCTGGGGGACGGAGAGGCCAAAGGTCAGGGCGATGGTTGGGGCCAGGCCAGTCTGGTACACTGGGGAGGTCACATGACTGGAGCCTGTAGGAGGGGGGGGGGAAGCTTCAAGGTAAGTGTTTCTAAATTATGATGGAAAAACAAATAGATTAGAAGAACACAAACGTCATTTGACATCAAGCCTTTTACTCTTGCTAACAAAGGTAATCAAAACCATATCAGAGGAAATCTTCACAATTAAAATCAGACATTCAGGACCAGGGCTGTCTCCAGGACATATCCCTTCATTTGCTTGTGGGAAGGGGCAAATACATGTATTTCACCCGGATTACTCAATAAAAATTTCTTTCTGAAAATGTGCGAAATAACGTTTCAGAAGGTTGAAATTCAGATATCAGCATGAAAATTTTATGGTCTTGCCAGCAGTTGACCCTGAAAAAGGCTAGGGTCAGCTGGATTTTGCTAGGGTTGGCAGCTAAACTGGAAACACAACATTTTTTTTCTGAAAAAAGAAGAGGCACCAACCTTTTCCCTGTGAGAAGAGAGAGCTGAGAAACACCAGTGTGGTGAGAGTCTCAGGAGCCGACGCCCCTCCATGGCTACCTGCGTTACTCATGCCATGGTCTCCACATAGAACCAGCAGGGTCGGGAGGGCTTTCTCTCTGTCCTACAACAAAAAAACAAACAAAATTAACAACTGGTGATGCACATCAAATGAAATTTTCTTCATTCCTGAACTGTGGCATTGAATGGCTGAGTGGCTTGACTAGTGGACATGAGATCGAGAGGTTGTGGGTTTGATCCCTGGATATCCAATGTTCTTTAATTCACAATCCCTTGTTTAACAAGAGCCGACGTTTTGATGACTCTGTCATCTTCAACAGGGCAATTATGACTGGTTTACTGTGCACTGAAGCCAAGTGTTACTGCTAACAACACTGGTCCCAAATGTAAAGTCATTGTGACATAAACAGACAACAATAGTGAGATAAAAATGACAGACGATCATTGAAGTGTCGGCTCATGTTAAACAAGTGGTTGTGAATAAAGAGCTTTTCTATTCATTCACCAACCTGATGAAATTATTTATGATGAGGTGTATTCATGATGACCACAAACCTAAAAATGCCCCAAAAATGTCAAAAATTAGTTATCAATTTGCAGCATGCGAAATACTAGGTTGCCCAGTTGCAACCTATTTTTACACCCAGGTACATGTAGCTCAGTGCATTTTGTGGTAAGGATGCCCCTTTCTTCCATTGGGAACTGTTCATTGAGAAGTTCCCATAGAAGAGCTCATCACTTCAGGTAAGGGGAAACAACTCTGTGTAAGAAATGTATACATGCACATTGCATTCTAACAAAGTTAATCATAATGTAGAAGAGTTTAAATTTGCTTTTTAATTGGGGCAACCTGGAATTTTGATGGGCAACCTAGCTATCATCCTAGGTTGACACTGGGCCACTGGGCAACCTGACTCAAAAAAGTATTTCGTACACTGATTTGTCTCCCCACACCAAATACAAAGTGCCATACTGTGTACCATAGTGTTCCCAGATGTATTAAATTTTGTTTCTTTAGCATGAGAAGCGTTTAATGATTAGGCTAATGATTAGCCTTGAGTCGTCACTCAAGCACCACTTGACTACGCTTGGTAGGCCTAATGACGTTTAATCATTAACTTCTGTGTTTTCCGACCTCATTTATATATTGAAAATCTAACACTCGTTGACAATGTTGACAATTTGGGAGGAATCAAGATTATATATTAACTTTTGGGACAACTCCGTGCCGGGCAACGACCCTTTATGGATACAGCAAGGCTACAAAGACTCTTTCCATCGTCTTACCTGAAACAGAAAAGCATATGTGGCAAGTCTTTAGAGAATGGCTGGAGATTACACTGACAACGACGGGCGGAGAAAGACAAAGACAAGGTGCTTGTGTGTCATGGCTGGTGCAGGGGTCATCGTCGTCATAGCTGTTGTTGCTGGCCTGCTTGCTGTGTATCTGGCGCCCAAGAGCACCACGGTTGTGATCAAGAACGTCAAGTTCTCTACAGATAACCGAGAATTCAGTCTGGAGCACGAGGGGGAGGTGACAATCCGAGGAAAGCTTGGCCTTGGTTTGCCCTCCCACCCACCACCTAGACAGCTACAGTGTGACACTGGAGAACTGTGCTATAAGTGGACTATGGCCACATTGGTAATCAAGGCTGAAGAAATGAAGGCGGAGGCAGAATGCTACAAGGTAAGCTGGGAGGCTCTTGACGACTTTTACGAGCCGATGGACTGCCTGGACCTTGCACCAGCCCATTGGTACGGAGGGGCGGAGATGTACTACCAGGGATGGCCTATTGAGACGTGGAACAAGTCCATGACGTTCTACCTCTCCGGCGACATGTATCAAAGTTTGGAGGAGTGGGGTTCGGTCATGGAACGTTACTGGCTCAGCTCCGAGGGGGTAGGGGTGACTGTGGCGGAGACGGTTCCCCTGCACGTTAGTGTTAACTACATGAACGACGGTAAACTCTGCTTCAAGGCAGCGTACAAGAATTCGCCATACCAAAACATCAACAATGTCCGTCCGAAGCTAGAGTACACCATATGCCAGGCTAGGGATGTAAAAGCAGCTCAGCAGTTCATGATAAACCAGTTTTACGATAAGCCGCGCGGGAAACCCGACGAACGTATGATCCAATCCCCGATCTGGTCCACATGGGCACAGTTCCAACGAAACATCACCCAGGACATCATCCTTAAATTTGCTGACGACATCAAAAACTACGGTTTCTCCAACAGTCAACTCGAGATCGATGATGACTGGTCTATTAACTACGGCGATGACTTTGACAAAGTTCGATTCCCGGATCCATGGCAGATGGTTGACGAACTAAAGAATAAAGGCTTCCGTGTCACTCTATGGATCCATCCCTTTGCAAACTTTGATTCCGATATGTTCCGTGAAGGGTCAGAGAAGGGTTATCTAGTGTACATGGTATCGGGAGGTTGCTGCACAGCAACAGTCCCTGCAATCATCCGTTGGTGGGTTCCCAATGGCATAGCCAGTATCCTTGACATGACTAACCCCACAGCTATCAATTGGTTCAGCTACCGCCTGAGGGTAATGCAACGAGACTACGGGATTGACTCCTTCAAATTCGATGCTGGGGAAGTCAACTACCTCCCCTCTAATTTTCTAGTTGCTCGACCACTTCATAACAACAACGAGTACACAACTCTGTACACCAAATTTGCTGCTATGTTCGGTCCTATGATTGAAGTAAGGGCGGCATACAGGAATCAGGGAATTCCTAACTTTGTTCGGATGATGGACAAAGATTCGCACTGGGGGTACGACAAGGGCCTGAAAACTCTCATCCCCACTGCTCTGACATTCTCCATTCTCGGCTACCCCTACATTCTCCCGGATATGATTGGCGGGAACGGCTACGACGGGGTTTATCCGGACCGTGAGCTGTTCATCCGTTGGCTGGAGGTCACCGCGTTCCTTCCCTGCATGCAGTTCTCCATAGTGCCGTGGCAATACGATCAAGAAGTAAGTGCATGCTTTTTTTTGGAGATAATAATGCCTATATTAAAGGACAGAGCCTGTTTAGATAATTTTTTTGTTTTCCCACAGTGATATAAGTACAGCAAATCCTTATGATGCTTCAGTTTGAATATAAGAAATAATTTCCACGGAAGTATTGATCTGAGTTGTGGGTTTGTGTCCCGGTCCTAATAGCTTTAGTTGCACAGTGGGTGGGAGGTGATTCTGTCAGTTGATTGATAGGGAGGCGATGCCTGAAGGTGACCCAGCATGTGCCAGGTAGGAGTAAGTGGAGAAATTCAGGAAGTGGTGTAATACCCCCATTAAACTACACCATTCAATTCCCTCTACAGTTCCAGTACAAAAATCCAAAACACTTCCTGTACAAATGTGAGTGTGAACTTGAAGGTCACGAAAACTCAAAATGCTTCCTGGGGGTCTAAAATCTCTGATTTCTGTCTTGATTTGTGTCTTCAGGTTGTTGATCTCACCCTTCGCTACATCGAACTTCACGAGACCACCGTCACACCCCTGATACTACGCTACGCCGACGAAGCTGTCGCTACGGGAGATCCCATCATCCGTCCGTTGTGGTGGATCGCCCCTCGAGACAAAACGTCGCTGACGATCGACTCAGAGTTCCTGATTGGAGACGAGATGCTCGTGGCGCCCATTTTGGATCAGGGCGCGACGACGCGACACGTGTACCTGCCTCCAGGATACAGGTGGAGGGACGAAAACACAAACAAGGTATACGAAGGCGGGCAAACTCTGCAGGACTACCAAATCCCACTGACAGAAATTGCCTACTTTACAAGACAGGATGCTGGATAACTCTTGATCTACACCTACTATTTTTCTAAAAAAATAAAACATAAATACAGCATAATTATAACACCATACATGTTGCTCCATGAAATGTAGGTAGACTTTTGTAAAAGTTCCTTTAGCTTAGGGTATATGTGGTGTTGTTTGTGAGTGATTCTGAGTAGTTCCCCATGAAAAATGCTTGCTGCTTTAGTCCTTTCCTTACATGTCACAAATGCACGTAAAGCAAGAATAGCATTAAGTTTTGGCAATGTATCTGTGAGAGTACTAGTAACATACATACATACATGATAAAGCTGCATTATGTAACATAAGGATGATACAAAAATTTTCTGGCCATGGTCATTTCTTTACAAAGAAAGTTGAATCAACCTTACTCCATTGCAAATAAGTGTCAATTTCAGGAGGTGCCAAATATTACACCATACGAGTGTGTTTAAAAGCTGGAAACACAGCTGTTAGCCATGTTTGTTTACATTCTTAAATGAATGCACCTCATGTGGGCTGTTGTAGCGCCAACCATAAATGTCAGAAATGTGTGATAATAGCACAAACATGTTAAAAAGTGGAAGTAAATGACAATCACATCAAGATTTTTCTTGATTAAAATATTTCACTTTTTTGTGAAAAAATGTTACACAATGCCCCTTTAAACTTTGTATTTTTTGTACATGACTCTATATGGTTTGGTTATCACCTCATTGATAAAAACCCTAATCATTGTACGAGTAATACAGTACTGTTGTGGCTTTTATCAATAAAACTGGCAGTTTAACAACCTATTCCATCACTTAATCATGTACGTCACTATGTACATTTCCGCTTACATAACTCACAAGGCAAATATTACCACATCCCTATCTTTGAATATTAGGGCTGAGCCAATTAAAAAGCCAATAAATTATGATAAACTGATACCTGGCGTCAATCAACTGTTACATCATGTAGGTTTTTGCTAACCTCCTTGGATACACATACGAATTTGTACATATCATAAAAAGTGTAATCTACTGTTTGGTCCAAACAATCTCTGTAACGAAGTCAGAAATAATGAAATTGTCAATGATTTAATCCTATCTTAAATTTTAATAACAAAGTTCATTAAATATTTTGCATGACACACTTCTGACTTAGAGGTGTTGGCCACCATGCTTCTTGGGGCCTAACCATGACCAAGTGGAAGGACCGCTAGAAGTGTGACGTACTTAGGCTTACTTTTCACCCTACCTGTTCCATTACTGTAGTATGGATGGTCTCCACCATCTTGTCCATTTCCTGAAGTTTTGGCCCAATCAGAGAGCTAGCCGGTCCCGCCAGGTGGCCGATATGGTCCAGTCCGAGGTAATGGAGGATCATCACGTCCCAGTCCGTACGCGACAGCTCGGGGATGACGTGCCGTGTAACATTCTCGTCCACCTGATGAAAGAACACAATCAATCAATCAATCAATCAAATTGTATTGCACAACAATTGTAATGGATACAATGTATATTAGGTATAACTAGTACTATGTATAGGTGTAGGCAGTCCTTTTTTTAGGCCGCAGGGGCAGTGGGTTGTTAATCGACTGTGTCTAGGGTGTACACACAACCACCGCAAATATTTCAAGACTTACAGTATTACCAATTTGAACATTTACCAAGACGTCAGCAGAACATGCTGCGCCTGCACCTGGATTTTTCACGGTTTTCCTTGGATGTTTGGTCAACGTTGCATCAGAATTTTGGGTGGTGCAGATGATATCTTTTCCGATACAACATTTGAAAACTACAGATGTGATTTTTAAATACGTGAATACTAGCCTGACTAAATCGCGCTCCTGGCGGCCGCCGCCCTATAGGTTGCTGCCCCCACTTGGGGTGGGGGTCATTAACCCCCGGCCGAGAGCTTGTATACACAGGCTACGTGAATACAACCTTAAACGAAACGTTCTGCCATTATGGGTTTCATGCAGGTGCAGTATGTTCTGCCAACGTGCTCATTTGCATGTACCTCAGTATAGTCAGTGACAAAGAATGACGTAGTCCCGTCATGGCGGACAAAATGGTCGGGAAACAGCTTCAGCCACGTGTCGTCTCCGTAGAACACCATCCTTCTCCCCGCCCGGTACATCTGAGTGATAACGTTGTCTTCCACCAGAGCCTTGGAGTCCAAGTTCAAGGCAATGTCAACAAACCCAGGGATACTGCCAGTGGTGAGGCCCTTGATTCTGGGCATGGTGACAGTGGGAGGGTGGGCCTTGGCTATAAAGCTAGAAAAAATGGCATGTTGTAAAGAAAGTTTAAAGTTTAAACTGTAATTTCCGACACAAGACATTGGACGTAACCAAATTTCCGACTGTACAACTCCAGTCTTTGTCAAGGAATGAGAGATCCACTGCTTCTGTGACATAATGTTATGCCGATGACACACGAGAATTGAACAGTCACCATGGATCATAGGTTGCAGAAAGTCTGTGGCGACCCGTCTTTTTTGAGGGACGGTTGACCCAGCACTTGCCAGGTGAGAGTAAGTGGGCAGTACGCGGAGGAATTCAGGAAGTGGTTGACTGTATGTAATACCTGATTAAATTACCTCATATGATCCCATCCACAGTTCTTAAATACATTCACAAGAACCCAAAACACTTCCCAGAGCTCTGAAATCTCTAAAGTTGCTAACTTACCTTACAGATGAGTTTGAGTCAACCAGTGCCCTTGTGTATGGCATGAACGTTTTCCCATTGTCTCCATACATGAAGTCTGCCCTCATGGCATCCACCAACATGATCACCAAGCGTCCAAATATGGGCAGAAGTGGGGGGCCTGGGACATCAATACTGTCTTCTGATATGGCACTAAGGTTCTGAGAAGTTGAATATAATTGTTAATAAGTCGTTGTATGGGCTGGTAAAATAAGTGCTATTTGGAATCATATTACATGCCATATCAAACCATTACATTGATAGATGGAAAAACTGTAACAACTACGAAGAAAAGAACTTTCTTCAACTGTTGAGGCCAAAATATGAACATTTTGGAGTTGATTCAGAACCTGAATTTTTTTTTTTTTGGAAATCAGAGACCTGTGTGTCCTCACAGTACCTTGTAAGCAGCAGTATTATTCTCCCAGGGCTCTGGAGGAATGTCCAGAAGAGTAGCATGTCCCAGCACGGCCTTCTTGATGGGGATAAAACCCTTCAGAAAGATGATCACACCCAGAACCTGGGTCACCAGGCACACCAACAGGAATACTGTGTGGCTTTTATACATCTTCAGACCTGGAAGGAAAAAATTCAAGAAGAATTCAACAGGGCTCCAGACTAACTTTTTGACTTAGGAGCACTAGTGCTCCAAACCCCAGACAATTGGGCACACTAGCAACAATCTAGGTGCAAGAGCAACTAGCAACAATTGGGCACAGTAGCAACAATCTATGAATATTATGTTGGCCTATAACTTTATTCTGCAGCCCATTATCTATGCCAAAGCCTTGATTTTTGCTTAATTAAATTATCATGTTTGATTATGAAGCGCACCTGTGTGACCATCATTTCAAATCAATTCGCACGGCCGTTTTTCCATTGGCATGATTATGTGACCATTTCAGTCGCAGTCTGGAGTCCTGATTCAAGTTTTATTTACGTACATATGTACTTTTTGTTTATGTTAATTTAGTTGTCACAATTTCCATATGTATATCTTTATGTATGGTTTTCACAAAGTATTATAGAAAAAAAATTAAGATGGTTGAGGATAAATTAAAGGTATGAGCAGTATCAGCAGCATAACTTTCTAAGAGGGTCCGTATTTTAAGTCACCTTACACCATGCCCAAGCAAATTTACTAGTTAGGTGGCTCTGAATAAGTACTGATAAAATCAATGGACCATATCGTAAGTGTAACAGTGGGGGGTTTATAAGCGCTACCAACAGATCCGTCTTTGGCCGAATCGTTAGAGCGTTGGGTCGTGAACTGGTGCTCGGGTTGGGCCGTGGGTTCGATCCCGGCCCGGGGCCAGGGGTTTCAGAATCTGTTTCTGTTTTCCTTTTGTAAGGACTGTGAGTGCCAGAGACAAGTGAAATATAGTATTGAACAGTCACTTTACGTAAGAATCAGACTAAGAGTCAATGAGGAAGCCTTAAACTTCTGTAACTTAATTAAGGGCATAGAACATACCTCACACACACCCTCCCCCTTAATCATGTTAATGATCCCAATAAAATCTGTTTTTGCCTCCTTTTCGCTTGACGGACAGTTAAAGATCGACACTTGAGATGTTACTTGCCGGAAGATAAACCTTAAGACGTTAAGTAAAATGACAGATCTGTGTTTGAAGCTCCTTGATGTAAAGCTAAGAAATGCCTGCCATCTTAGCTTCGTACTTACCGCCTGGAGTCGATGACCTCGTTTAACCTTTTAGGAATATACCACTAAGTAGGAGGTTCTTGTCTTACACTACAATTTTAAAATTTTGGGAATCCAAAATTATTGATTATCATCGACATATTTCAATACAATCACTAAGTAATATGGATAAATGATAAGATAATCAAATTTTAAGCAGTATCTATAATTTAATAGTGGTAGCATTCAAATTTTGACCCCTTAAAACAATGGATTGGTCTATTTTCCAAAATGGCGGAAGACGACGTAGGGTTTCGCATCAACAAAGATTTCGCCAAGAAATATGACGAATACAGAAGGAAAGAGGAGCTCCAGAAACGTGAGTTTTATAGATTATGCTTTGCTTCGTTACTAGAATCACTGAGTTGTGAATCGCCCGGAGTTAGAAGGTTTTAAACGTGTGTTTGTAAATTTGTGGGGAGGGGGGCGCACGCATGTGAGTGAACATGTGCCTTCATACTAAAATTTGTCACTGTGAAAAGAATTAGCGCTATAGCGCAAACGATAGATAAAGCTAGTTGGTAATCATACTAAGAATTACACATAGATATCTAGAAGAGTGAAAGATTTTGATACGTCAGTAGCTTTTGTCAATTCTTCCGTATTTATAAGAGTAATTTAGATGTCCTCTTTTATTGTACCAGTGAAAGACCGCTATGGAGATGTGGATGTGGACGCCACTTCCAGTTCTTCATCAGAAACAGAAGATGAGGATGCTGTGGTAGGTTTTTAGTTCTAGTTAACACTCTCATTCCTGTAATGTTACAGTCCTAAATGGGGGGGTCCCGACTTACTTTATGCTAAATTCAGGAAGGCAGCATTTTTTTCCCCACAATGAAGAAATTGCCACCCCAAAAATTACAACTTACGGTGTTTGGGACATTTCTCTAATTGTATGGACAAATGGTCTGTTGAAAAGAAAGACAAATGCCTTACTTGTTCAAAATTGATAAGTTTTTATGTCAAATTCTTATGCATTTCAAATAATTTTTAAATCAAATCACTGCTAACAACAAATATGTGTACTCTTTAATGTAGAAAACAGTCACCCCTCACAAAAGTTCCCACCCATACATTGTATTATACATGTAGTAGACTGTCTCAATGACCTAGCAGATGACCCAACAAGTGCCATCTTGAATCCTGCAGTCGCAGTCGCATTGGACAATCGGTCGACTTGAGCAAGTCCCATAATGCTTACGTCTGTTGGAAAAAAATCAGGACTGAGAAAAAAAGCAGTTGCCATAGCCAGATAGTCAGCTTGTAGAGGTGGTCATTTGGGCAAGTTTGACTGTATAATATATTTGTGCAACTAAGCATTTTTTAAGAAATGTACTTAGATTGTAGTGAAAATTGCAACTCATGTTGGATGGCTTAACTCTTGCAAAAAGCGAGGGAAAATATGTTCTTTTTTTCTTCTAATACTGTAGGAGCTAACCCCAGCTATAGAAAAGGGTTTTCTGAAAACCCTGGCAGCCCTGAAGAGTAAAGACCCACGGATTTACCAACAGGACGTCAACTTCTATGATGAAGGTAGGAAACAAGAAAGTGTAACAATGTTGAAGATGATCATTGTGTTCTCAGGATCATATAACCTTACAGATTAATGCCCTTTACTGAAACTGATGATATTCAAAATTCAACAACGGCAGCAGGGAAATCAAAGCCAGGATAGTGAGTGAGTGAGTGAGTGAGTGAGTGAACAGTCAAGAGAGTGAAAGCTGTTGAATTTGACAAATATGTGAGGTGTAGCGAAGCCACATTGCACTACAAAAGCATCATGCTTCACCTCTGTTGAGGATGACAGAAGAAGTATAAGATCTTTCTTTTTCTACCCTCCCCTCAATTACTTGACCACTGTTTATTTTCTTACAGATAAGAAAGCAGAGTCCGGGAAGGCTGAGGGAAAAGGGAAAAAGCCTAAGGAGAAGCCGATGTTCCTAAAAGATTATGAGCGGAAGGTGCTGCTAGAAAAAGGAGGGTGGGTGGAATCTTAACTTGGCCAATTTTGTGTCACTTTAGATAACATGGTTGATCTTTTTGCTAGAGTTATAGACCCTGTATGTAAGTTATAACTTAGGCCTTAAACTTGGTACTTCTGGAATGGAAGTATTGTTTTGGGTGGCATTAATTTACATGTATGCTAGGTTTGTAAAGTAAGGGGATGAAGATTGGGTCACTTGATTGACAGGGGCTTGATCTCGTATGCCCTGGGTTTAAGGATGTGGTCACCAGGAATGTATGAAACATGAACCATGATGTTATAGCGGAGTAAGTTTCGTCATACAATTGATTGTAACTGTACATGTCTTCTTCCCAGAAGTTTAAAACCTCTGATTTCTTGTTTGCTGTTTGTTGTAGGGTTCCGAGTGACGAGGAGAGCTCAGATGATGAGTCTGCTATGAAGGTAATGTACACTGCTGAAAAAAAATAGTCATGACCCAAAATCCGTTTTTCTGCATACCTGCACTGGTAACATTGAAAATTACCTGCACTAGACAAATTTTACCTGTACCCGTAGAATTTAGGAAGTATGGGTCACACTAAAAACTGTTCAGAAACCATTGCCATTATTTCTTTTATACTTCATAGGTGATCTGTCAATACAGCTAATGAAAATCCACATACACCTACATATAAACCCAGTACATGGACCAGTGCAGGTTAGGTGCAGGTAGACATAAAAAACACCTGCACAGCTCCAATTTTACATGCACTAACCTACATATGCAGGTGGTATTTCGAGCCCTACATTGCACATCAAACTCATAATATTTTCCCAATCTTAGAAACCTACCAGTCCCAGCTACTATGAAGAACAAGAACAGATTAAGCAGAGGTGAGCAGAAAGTTTGAAATGGCTTTTTAACATACATGTAAGTTGAAATACCATACAATACTCATTCAGTCCAAGTTTTATGAACTTCATAAACTACTTGTTCCCTTTTCAATTTCTTACTACATACTACAAATATCATTTAATATGGATAGTGGTAACTGTACAGTTTTTTGTACACTTGAATTTCTAACAAATTCAAGTGATTTTCTAATGTTCAGGTTTCATGGAAGATATGCAAATTAACCTATTCCCAAGGGACCTACCAATCTTGACTTTTTCAAAGAAAAAGTTCAGGTTGTAAATGGAAAATCTTTTCATATTTTTATTCCTAAGAATTTGGCACTGCATATTTTCTGACATATTCTAATGACTTTTTAAAAAATTAAAAATTTTTACACACAAATGTTTCACATGCAGAAAACCTGTTCCCTAGTTTTAAACAGGCCCTGTCTGCTGGCGACGGTGATGATGATGATGATGATGAAGATGAAGATGGCAGCCTCCTTGTGGAGAGACAGAGGACCCAGGAGGAGTTAGATGAAGATGAGAGAGACTACAAGGCCTGGCTGTCAGGACAGAAAGAGGAGCTGGCCAACAAGTACAGGGACATGGTGAGGACATCCTCTCCTGCCACTTATAGTTACAGAATACAATAAATATAGAACACTACACAGTGTATTCCGTATCACCCGAGGTACCAGCTCGACCTGTGGGAGGCCTGGAACTGAGGCTGATGCAGAATACACTGTGTTATATTTTATTTATGTCCTACCCACCCAAGAAAACACACATTTCAATGCGAAATCTGAAAAAAGTTGAGAAAATTTGGTGTCCCTAAACAAAAAATTGTTAGTAACAACTTCATTTTCAATGCCCAAATCCGATATTGGAGTGTTTCGAAAGTATTCCATGGAACATTTGGAAGCCTGTGTGATAACTGTTAGAACCCCTTGTGATAATAGTTATCACATGGGCAGGAACACCCATCTTGAACATTATCACTGCCCAGGTATGACATAAATAAATACTTTTTACTTATAATCGTGAATGTGTGTTACAAATGTCATTGAGTTACATTGAGTAGTATGCCATCTTTGCTCTAACCTCCACAGGGTCCTCTGAAACAGTACTGGACTAACCCTGAACTTGACAAGGGTGAGGCTTTCCTCAGAGACTACATACTGAACCAAGAGTACAGGGACCCAGACAAGGATAGGTAAGAATTATAAAGACTGTCTGATATTTATGTTAAACTTAACCTTTGAAGAAGGAAAGTATATTGTTTTTGCTCTGTTCCTTCTTCTTCTCCAAACACAAAAAGTCAATGACCTGGACCAGATGTCTGTCACCATGGTAACTGGTGCTGTAGCAACCCTGTGGTGTTGAGTTACATTATGTAGCAAGACAGCTGGAAGGGCTGGTCACCATATAATACAGAAGTATATGAATGTGTTTGAGTAAGAATAAACAGAGCAGTAGTTTGTTAGGCTAGACCATGTGAAGGTCAACATTGTGCATTGCTGCCCTTTGTTTTTTAAACTAAAACTCTGTCATTGTGTGTGTAAATCTGTCAACAACCCTAAGGCCTAGGAAAAAAATCTTGTGTTTCCTGTTTCCCGACCGACCCTAGAAAAAACTGCAGACCCTAGCCTTTTTTGTGTGGACCCCTGCAAGGGACATAAATTTTTTGAGCTGATCGACCTTTTCTAGCTCCATGATCTGACACCTGAGTGATGAAATGTTGTACAATCAGTTTTCCAACATTGACATTGAAAATAGAAGTGTCCTCCTGCAATTTTTACTTTGTTAGAAATACTAATTGTATAAGTTGGATCACTGGAGATTGCCAAAGTCTAAAAAAGAAAAAACAAGAAGATAATCCCTATCTACCGACCCTAATTGTTTCAGGACTGAAACAGGAAATACAACATTTTTTTCCTAGGCCTTACCACAAGACCACCTTTTTGTTTCCTCCTGTAGGATCCCGACCTATGATGAGATCGTGGATGATGAGGATGACATTGACTATTCAGAGGATGAGGAGTATCTTGAGAAGGCTGAAAACTTTGAGAGAAAATTCAACTTCCGATATGAAGAGCCGGATGCAGAATTTGTGAGTAGTGCAATTTTTTCTGTCCTATCATAGGGAATAGCATTGTTGGCATTGTCATAGTGAATAGCACTGGCAAAAACCTACAAGATTGGAGTCTCTACCCTGAGAATATATATACTGTATACATGTATATATGGTCCTCAGACACACACACACACACACTCACACACACACACACACACACACACACACACACACACACACACACACACACACACACACTCTCCCCTACTATCTGATTATTATGCAATAACTAAATTTGTTTTGTGTGCGCACAGATCAAGAGCTACCCACGAACCATTGCCAGTTCAGTACGGAGAAAGGATGATCGCAGGAAGATGAAAAGAGAAGAGACCAGAGAGAGAAAGAAGCAGGTGAGAAAATAGAACGACTGTGTAGAAGCTCCCTCTATTTGATGTCACGTGAAGTGCATATTATTTATTAGCCATCCTTTTTTTTTACAACTTTTCCGTATGGCTGTACAAAACCTTTCTCATATAACCAAAGTACCAAAACTTATAAAAGCAATTGTTATTTGGTCAGAGGCAAAAAAATATACCCACTTTCAGATGTTAAAACAATTGAATGGTGGATACTAACTTTTATCAAATACACTTCTTCATTATCGAAAATCCTAGACATTGTCTTGTTCACTGACTGGATTAACACTTGATTGTATTATCCATTACTCTCATGTGCTAACTGCCCCCTCTAGCAGTTTGCTGTCAATGTGCATGCCTCACACCTGAAGACAATACCTATCTATTGTACTTAATGTTGTAGGAGAAACATAAGAAGAAAGAGGAACTAAGGCAGCTGAAGAACCTTAAGAAAAAGGAGATCCTGGACAAACTGGACCATCTTAAGGAGATCACAGGAAACAAGGACGTCGGCTTCAACCAGGCAGATCTTGAAGGAGATTTTGATCCCAAGAAATACGATGAAATGATGCAGGTAAACTGGAGGTTGTCTGCTATCTCATTATTGTTTTCTTTCCAAATTTTGTGGGTCAAATCTCTCCAAATACTGTTTTTCCATTTCGGTATTTTTCAAAACATTTTTTTCTGGGGGGTGGGGGGGTGCCTATAGGCTAGCGTAATCTTCTATCAATTTAAAGGTTTCTAAGGTTTACATTGAATATCTTATCACTAATTATTTTAGATTGATTTTGGTTTGTAGCTCTCGATTACAGATTATGATGATTATTTGTACAATATGTACTGTACCGATATTCATAAACAAGACCAAGAAAACACCAACAAAAAATTCCTAGAAGTTATTCCTGAACTTGAAGTATCGATCTTCTCATATTTTGATGTCTGCAAAATCACTTTTTCTTTTATCTGTCAGAATGTCTTTAATGAGGATTACTATGGAGAGGAGGAGGGGGAGAAACCAGAGTTTCCCGAAGAAGAGGACTTGGAAGAGGATGGTAGGACTTCCAAAGAAACTTGTCTTGCTATGGTTTTCATCATTCAATCGAAGTGAAATACAAAAATGCAGCTACAGCTACAGAGCAAATTTGCTAGGAGGTGCTACATTGGTAATTGTATCTGTCAACTTGCAGTGAACTGGGACCAGTGGCAGGGTCCTGATGGGGAAGGAGGAGGGGGTGAGTATGACTGGGAGAACAGCCAGGAGGGGGAGGAGCCACACTGTGAAGATCCAGATTTCAATGTGAGTTGTGCATTTACAACCTTCGCTCATTTAACCAAAACATAGATACTTTTGAAATCTTGTTTTAGAGATTTAGTCAAATGTTTTTTTTACCCCTCAAGGTTGCCACTCAGAGCATATACTGATACTTCATGAATTGTATAACATTTTCTTTTGTTGTTGTCTGTTGTTGATTAATACAAAAATGCATCTGCAGCTACACAGAAACCTGCTAGGAGGTGCTATTGCAATTCCACTCACTGCAAAGTTGTCATTTAATGATTTTTCTAGATGGATGCAGACTACGATCCTGATGCCCAGCAGTCCACCTCCCAAGAAATCTTGGCGATGTCTAAGAAGAAGAAACGGAGGAGGAAGTTAGGAACGTACTTTGCAGAAGCGGTCAACAAGAAGAAACCAGTCTTTGATCCAAGTGAGTTGAGCATGGCTACTTTTTTTTATTTCTTTAAAAGCTGCATCAAGCAATTAGAACATTAGGCAGTGGTATGTATACGTCAGGGTAGAGTAGAGACTCCGATCTGGCAATTCTACTGGTAGAGATCATGATCAGAGTCTTTGTGGACAGAAACTTCGGTCAGGTTGCTGGTAATGTGTTGGGTGTTTAGAGGCTATTTCAAACGCTTCAAGTATGAAATGATGACAAAAATATGGTAAGAAATGGCACTTAACTGTCAATATCAGACAGATTTCCTCATCCAGAATATGTTTTGTTTTGTCACCCTGAAATTGCATTGGATGCCTTTTAGTTACGCTTCATTCTGTTGCAGATGACAAGACTTTTGAGGAATATCTGAGTGAATACTACAAACTGGACTATGAAGACGTCATCGGAGACATGCCATGTCGCTTCAAGTACCGGAATGTCATGGCCAACGACTTTGGGCTCACTACAGAAGAGGTAAAGTTTATTTTCTCTTCTTTTGTCATCCTCAACTGAGGGAAGCATGGTGCTTTCTCAACTAGCTAGTCATGCAATGTGGCTTGGCTACGGCTCACATATTTTCTGGTGGCTAATACGATTAATTTACAATCGTATATGCAATCGTATGAGTAAAAGTCCATTCTATGATGTAATTCAATCAGGTATTACCACTATTATCATACAATACAGTTCCAATACATTTACAAAAACCCAAGGCACTTGCCTAATGTCTAAGATCTTTGATTTCTTGATTGGTTGATTGATTGACACCTGTCTGATTGATGCCTGTCAGGTTCTGACAGCTGCAGACCGTGAGCTGAACAGCTGGTGTTCCGTGAAGGCCATGTCCAAGTACAGGACAGAGGAGGAGGAGCACAGAGAACTGAAGAGATACAGGAAGAAAGGCAAAGACACCAGGAAGAAACACAGGATACTGGCCAGCTTGTCAAAGAAAATGTAAGAAAATCTAATACTGAAACTGATGAAACTTTTGTGGTGATTTTATTTCGTGGTTGAAATGATTCTGCCGTACAGTACATGTAGTTATACAAAGAAGACATATTTGTGGTGTCATTAATTCACGGTGGATTTCTCATTCCTTGACAAACACTGGAGTTGTACAGTTGAAAATTTGGGTAAGTCCAATTTCTTGTGTTGGAAATTGCAGTTGAAACTTGCTTCATAATTCATTACTTCGTTGTTTTATTATGTCACATCCAGAGATGAGAATGAAGAAGAGGAAGAAGATGCTGCTGCACCCAAGACTTCTCAAGAAGTACCAAAGAAAAGGAAGGACAGACCAGAACTTTCTCAAGACACTGGAGAGGTACATGTAACTAAGAAGCAGAAAACCGACTCTGAGGCAAAACCTGAAACTGTATCTCCTACTGAATGTTCGGAAGACACAAAAGAAGACACAAAAGTAGTAGAGAGGGAAGAGAACAAGTCTGTGAATGGGGGATCAGAAGATGCAAATGCTGCAACTCCGAAAAAGAAGAAGAGACGGAGAAGGCAAAGGAAGAGGAAGCTCACTCATGGGGATGGAATCCCAGCCACGGACAATAATCCTACGCAAACACAAGACACAACTGAAAAGAACGGTAAAGAAGAGACAAGAAGTTCAGATGCCTCAGACGTAGGAAAAACTGTTGAAGATGTAAATGAAAAGGACAACAACAAAGAGAAGAAGAAGAAGAAACAAATGGCTGTCGCCAGGATACAAGGCAAGAAAAAGCAGCCTCCTAAGATGTCGGCAGAGAGAATCAAAGCGTATGGTTTTAATCCTAAAAAGTTTAAGTACATTCTTCAGAATCAGAAGAAAAAACAGAAGAAAGAGTCAATTACATAAACAGAGAGTTGAGGAAATAATGTGATCCAGCTCTCTAGTTTGTATACTGTTCTCGTTGACTTCATTGCGATTCCATGGTTGCCACTTTGCCAAGAAACTTGTCATGACTTCCCATGCAGACATTTTGGCATACGATTGGTCAAGTAAAAACTAATCAAGCCTCCAGATTGGTTTTGTGTTTAGATATGCAGGAAACAGCAGGCAAAGCCCACTGATTGGTTACAGCTTCAATGTACAATGATAGCAACCAATCAGTGGTCTTGGCCAGATTGCATTTGATTAACACTAAAGTAGTAGAGATGGAAGAGGACAAGTCTACAAATGGGGGATCAGAAGATGCAAATGCTGCAACTCCAAAAAAGAGATGGAGAAGACAAAGAGGAAGCTCAGTCATGGGGAAGGAACTGCAAACACAGACAATAATCCTAATCCTACCACAAGACACAACTGAAAAGAACGGTAAAGAAGAGACACCAATCGTCTAATTCAAACACCAATCGTCTAAATGAGGGAATATCAGTCGCCACTTGTCAGCATTTAGGATACAATTTTACTGTTTTTTAGAATTAAATTCTATTGTTTCGTGCCAACATTGATGGCTTATATTTTACTTAAAAGTAACAAATGCTAAAAGTGAAAACTGCACTATGTACAGTCCACTTAACGTTTAACTTACTTAGTTTTTTTACTCCAGCAGAAATTTATGTACATGTAGTGCCAAATTCAGTTAGAATTACCTTGCTAAGATATAACTTTGCTGTGACAGTCATTATTTCATTGAAGTTTGTTAAAAAAGTTTAATTATCTGTGTCTTACCGATGATGCTATATTGCAGAAAATGTTTTCCGCAGTTTCTTTTGAATACATATTCATTGACAAAATCTAACTTCGTCTTGTTTTTTTATTTGTATTTGTGGTTGGTCATTTGATGAAACCTAGAAATGATTAGATTTGGGCCCCCCTGGAAGCTTGTTTTAGGTGCCCTTGTTTCCAGAGTATACTACTTGTTGTCTGGAGTTTATTCCTACTTATTACCTTTGCCCGATTTTTCTTAATTCCGAGTTAACGTTACACATAAAAATGTGTTTTTGACATCAGCTGATCGCTTGCAGAACTGAATTTTTTGGTGTCGATCTCATTACCATATGAAACCAAGCAGATGGTGGAAGGTAAAATCAATAATTGTTTCACGTAACTGGTAAACTGGCGTAACATTCCAGTTTTGTACATGTAAGTACAAGCTGCGTAAAACCGGACTGTAAGGTTTGAACCTCTCACACTGGGAAGGACCGCTACTCTTTTCGATAAGTTGTTACGTCCCATCTGAGAGGACGTCCCTTACCAAAGCTAGTTACTAATTTTCACCTGAGTCGAGTGAGGAAATAGGTGTTAAGTGTGTTTCCTAAGGGCACAACAGAGCTCAGGGGCCTGCCCAGATTCGAACCCAGAACCTTCAGATTCAACCCTAACCTCAAGACCACCATGCCACCTGTAAATGCCTGACATCTACTTGGTTTCAACCATATGGTAATGAGATCACCATGATTTCCTTCGTTTATTGCAGTCACTGTGATATTCATTTAGTTGTAATGGAGAAAACTTCAAAAAGGTCAGGTTGAAACTGAAGCTATTCCTGTCCTTGGTGCTGAAAGCCGTCCATACGCAATGTTAACCCCCCTCCCCCTGTTCGTAATAATTTTATCTGGAAAACTGGCATTTTTTGCCTCCCCTGATCACATAAATCGGCTCCTTTTCTCTGTAAAGGCAGTTCTTACAACTCTGTGACTTATCTGGGGGTACATAATTGTCTCAAAGACTCCCATCCGTCGGAAAATCCTTCATAACTTCAGTTGTTTACGAGAAAAATAGAGCGGCCTCATAGTTTCGAATCAGTTGCCATATTTGGGCATAAAGTAACACGTCATCTTTGTTTGTAACCAATCAGCAACAAGGAATAATTACGTCATTAGATGTGGACCAATCAGCATCGATGTATATCAATCAGCATCAGCGGACCAAGCACCTTGCAGATGTATTACGTCACCACAACGCAAACCAATCAGCATCAAGGATACATATACTAATGTAACTTTTTTGACCCGCAGCGCCATGGATCAAAAGCGACTTCTAGCAGTCGGTGAAATTATTGCATAAAAAATCGGCTCAGGCACTTGCAATAATAACATGGATTGCTAGAGGCCCTCCTTGACACGTGTGATGTGACGAATGGCGAGAAGTAAAAGGCTCGGAAGGGGTTTACAAATCCGGGCGTGTTTTTGGTATGCGGGTGAGTAAATAACAGTAAATAAAAGTATTACACGAAGTGTATTTTCCATTTCTGTTATGTAGTTGTTATAACACAACAAAGCTCTTTTTCTAATCTAGGCATCTATTTCTTTTTGCATACTTTTCCAGACATAGCTGCTTTTACTAGTTATCTTATTCTCCCTCTTGCTGCACTCCTCACCTGTGTGAGTCCACAAGCATGTGTTTATTCAGGTCACCAAGCTGACAGAACTGCCTACTACACCCCTCACACTTGTATCGTATCCAGAAAAGCACAAAGGAGACTGTTCAATTGCCAAATTTCGGTCTTTTCGTGAATGGAGAAATGGCAAAGGGGCTTCAAATTTTGAGGCTTACTTTGGCCTTAAACTTACATTGTGACCGTGTGATAAAAGGATACGACATTGTTGACATTTTGCCAAAAATGATAATATTATAGGTCATAAGTCATATATTTTCCTTCGCATTTTACCAACAGAAGTTGTCGAATATTCATTTATTTCCTGTAAATTGTCACTTTCTGCAAGGTTACAACATCCAAATTTCAATACTTTTTTTGAAGCAAGGAAATTCTATAAATCTGCTACCTTCTATGATAGGACTATTTAAACTTGTGTGACATGTGTAATTAAGAAGAAGGGGACACTGCCAGATATTAATTATGTAATTAATTTGCATAATAAGCAGACAGGTGGTCGCTATAGACATCAATTTTAATTAGTGTCGTTTTGCACCCCTGCGTAAAAGTCACATTTGGTATAACCTGCCCATGTGCGCGGAGGCTTGTGGTGACAGTGTCGTTCTTCTTGTTGTCCAACTTTTGCGTTGAAATTATTCTTCCAGCTTAAACCATACTCGTCAGGATATTTCAAAGGTGGATTTATACATTATATAGTTCTTTGGAGAAAATTCTCATTTCCTGACCGGGTGAACTACTTCGAGTTGAAGACAACGTGGCGTCTCTGAGACTTGGACGACGGCGTGGTGCGGGAAAGACTTTTCAAGGTAAGATAACAAGCTGTTTTCGTCAAATTTATTTCCAATAAACCGATAACCTTACTTTGTATGTTAATTATATTCGACATGATTCGGTGTGGGTCTTAGAAGGCTGCATGTTAGTCTTCAATTTAGCTTGTTTGTCTATAACCATTCTACGCTGTGTTGAAAATATATGCCGCTTTGTGCCGTTTTGAACTTCTTGTTGGCGTCTTCGGAGAACACTATATCTTATTTTTCGTGTGTCTTGTGTGAAAAAGTATGAGTCTATGTTGAAGGGAAGATTGTTCAGATATAGAAATGCTTTGTTCTAACGCCACGTGGTAAGCCGGCTCAGCGACCACCTGTTGGAATGTGCCGCACGTGGGCTTATTGATGTTCCCTTGATACCTTGATACCGTCTTCAGTCAAGTAAGGCTTCTTCCCGCCTGTTGTGGACTGATCTAGACGCTCTCTTCGTACTTCAGATGCTCCCAGTGTCGATCCAATCTTGTTTTAAACTGGTTGACTGTTTCACTGGATATCACACCCTGTTCAAACGAATGCGGGGAAGCCGGATTCGATGTGGATTGGCCGGCTTCTGGATTCATGTGGCTCCATCTGAACGCTCCGAATCGCATTGAATGCGCATCGATCCCAATCCACATCTGGAGGCGGATTCAAAGTGACTGGATCGCGAATTGCGTCTGAACGCGCCGATGCGCATTCATCAGGTTTAGTTTGCATATCAACCCGGTCAGTGACCTCGGGGTCCGCAGATAACAAGTGGTGGCGTCGGCAATGAATTCTTACAAGGGCCACCCGTAGCCTGCGTCTCCTTCGTACTCCTCTGAGCCGGTTGCAAGCGATTATCCATAAGAAAAACACGACAAGTTCTAGGGCGGGATGCACTTTCACCCCTAACCTCTAACATTGGCAAGACGCCACCTTGCTTGTTTTCATCAAACAACAATGAATGTGGTTTCGGCGAATCGTTCTCGGGCACGGTTTAGAAGGAACGTGTTGCACGTGGACCAGATGTGAGGAATGTGGCTTACCCGAATCGAGCTCAATGCGCATTCGTTTGAACAGGGCCTCACACTCCATGGCAGCGAATTCCAGTTCTTGATGACCCTCACACTGAATACATGTCGTCTACTCCTTGACTTTGCCAATGGTACCTTCAACTTGAGTTTGTGCCCTCTTGTTGTTCCCTCTGCTAACTTGAAGAAGCTATCTGACTGTACCCTTTCTTGCCCAGTCAGGAACTTGAACACCTGTATCATATCTCCCCTTCTTCTTCTGTACCCCAAGGACGGTAGTCTAAGGCTTTTCAGTCTTTCACTATAGGGGAGCTCCCTGAGCCCAGGTACTAGCCTTAACGTCAGCAAAATTGGCGGTCAAACGAGGCACCCGCGAAGCATCAAGGCGGCACAAGTATACGTGCAGCTCTAGTTAGCATATTTTAGTATTTTGTTCTTTCTTATTAATCAGAATATTGTGAAAAATGCCAGGACACATGATGAGGAGATTGTTGCTTTATTTGAGTGAATGACTAGCCTAGTACCCACTGTGCACTTTTCAACATTTCTAGGAAGTAATATGTTACATGCAAAAGTTTATCATCTTGCTTGTTGCGTTGTACTTATTATCATGTATCATGCATAGTATGATGCATCCTGATGTTGCTGTCCTGACTGGGAGAAACCTGTGATGACGGGTGACTTCTGTCCAAACCAGAGCAGATGACGGCTCAGAAAACCAGTTGACTTGAAGACAATGAAGTGAAGAGCTTGTACAGGTGAGACAATGCTTTCAAGTTTATTTTTTTACTCGACTCAAAGGCATAGCACATATACTACCAGTAACACGTTTAAAATCACTTCAGTTTCTAGAGCCATTTTAGCAAATGGACGTTCTATTGGTTTTATCGTTACAGTCATTCAGTGTTGCCTAGATATGTTCTTCGTACCATATACTAATGATCCTTTCATATTGTTAGGTGTGTCCTGATGTTCCAGTCTTGACTGGGAGAAACCTGTGATGACAGGCGACTTCGGTCCAATGCAGACCAGATGACCTGAAGACACGACGTGGATCCGGAGACTGGACTGTAGCAGGAACCTGACTTTTATCGGCAGAGCTGTGTGAAAGAAGATGGGGAGGTGTGAGTATGTACACTCCACATGTACACACTTGCACTCGCATTTCTCACTTTTATGCCCGTTAATTCTGCGTTGTTATCCTCAATTCGCCGGCCACTGAAAAATTCTTTGCATCGTGTTGTTGAAAGCCAGTTCCTCCAAAATTGTCGAGTTGGACCTCTTTTCACTTAAATTTTCCTGCAAAATTGGGACTTTACTCTGGTCTGAATTTTTTTCCGTAAATCGTAGCTGGTTTTGATTCCACGTCCTGAGTTCGTCACAGAGAAATTCTTTTCATCTTTTTGTTTAAACCAAGATCACATAAAAATTGTCGCTTTGGACCTCTGTTTACACGTTAATTTTCCAAAAATGTTGATTGAAATTTGCATGCAAATGCGAAACTTCACCTGGAAAGATAATCGAGTTAAGATTTTCCCGCGGTTTTAGATAGAGCATGTACGGTTCTGAACTTTGACCCCAACGCCTGGGCCCCCATACTTAACCACTTCTCTCCTACATTGAACACTAGCTACACTGTTCCAACACTTTGGACTTAACTTTTTCCGGACGCTTATAGTCACCACACTCTGCAACATCAGACCACCCACATCAAATAATTTCTGTCTCTCCTGGTCGGCAATGCGCACTAAGTCTACTCCATCGGGGATGTCTTTGCTTTATGCATGAGACATTGTTGGTTCGAAACAACAGTATACCAGTGCGCTTGACTAACCAGGGATACAGAAATTATTTGAAGTGTTTGGTCTGATGTTGCAGAGTGTGGTGACTATAAGCGTCCGGAAAAAGCTAAGTCCAAAGTGTTGGAATAGTGTAGCTAGTGTTCAATGCAGGAGAGAAGTGGTTAAGTATGGGGGCCCAGGCGTTGGGGTCAAAGTTCAGAACCGCCCATGCTCTATCTAAAACCGCGGGAATATCTTAACTCGATTATCTTTCCAGGTGAGGTTTCGCATTTGCATGCAAATTTCAATCAACATTTTTGGAAAATTTACGTGTAAACAGAGGTCCAAAGCGACAATTTTTGGGTGATCTTTGTTTAAACAAAAAGACGAAAAGAATTTTTCTGTGACGAACTCAGGACGTGGAATTAAAACCAGCTACGATTTACCAAAAAAAAATTCACGTTGACCCTCAGAGCAGAGTAAAGTCCCAATTTTGCAGGAAAATTTAAGTGAAAAGAGGTCCAAATCGACAATTTTGGAGGAACTGGCTTTCAACATGTTAACAACACGATGCAAAGAATTTTTCAGTGGCCGGCGAATTGAGGATAACAACGCGGAATTAACGGGCATAAAAGTGAGAAATGCGAGTGCAAGTGTGTACATGTGGAGTTTACATACTCACACCTCCCCATCTTCTTTCACACAGTTCTGCCGATAAAAGTCAGGTTCCTGCTACAGTCCAGTCTCCGGATCCACGTCGTTGTCTCTTATTTACCGCTCATTTTGTCTGAATATGGTCCTGTGTCTTCAGGTCATCTGGTCTGCATTGGACCGAAGTCGCCTGTCATCACAGGTTTCTCCCAGTCAAGACTGGAACATCAGGACACACCTAACAATATGAAAGGATCATTAGTATATGGTACGAAGAACATATCTAGGCAACACTGAATGATTGTAACGATAAAACCAATAGAACGTCCATTTGCGAAAATGTCTCTAGAAACTGAAGTGATTTTAAACGTGTTACTGGTAGTATATGTGCTATGCCTTTGAGTCGAGTAAAAAAAATAAACTTGAAAGCATTGTCTCACCTGTACAAGCTCTTCACTTCATTGTCTTCAAGTCAACTGGTTTTCTGAGCCGTCATCTGCTCTGGTTTGGACAGAAGTCACCCGTCATCACAGGTTTCTCCCAGTCAGGACAGCAACATCAGGATGCATCATACTATGCATGATACATGATAATAAGTACAACGCAACAAGCAAGATGATAAACATTTGCATGTAACATATTACTTCCTAGAAATGTTGATAAGTGCACGGTGGGTACTAGGCTAGTCATTCACTCAAATAAACCAACAATCTCCTCACCATGTGTCCTGACATTTTTCACAATATTCTGATTAATAAGAAAGAACAAAATACGAAAATATGCTAACTAGAGCTGTACTTGTGCCGCCTTGATGCTTCGCGGGTGCCTCGTTTGACCGCCAATTTGGCGGGAACATCAATCAGCCCACGTGCGGCACATTCCAACAGGTGGTCGCTGAGCCGCACTTACCACGTGGCGTTAGAACAAAGCATTTCTATATCTGAACAATCTTCCCTTCAACATAGACTCATACTTTTTCACACAAGACACACGAAAAATAAAATATAGTGTTCTCCGAAGACGCCAACAAGAAGTTCGAAACGGCACAAAGCGGCATATATTTTCAACACAGCGTAGAATGGTTATAGGCGAACAAGCTAAATTGAAGACTAAGATGTAGCATTCTAAGACCCACACCAGATCATACCGAATATAACTAGCATACAAAGTAAGGTTATCGGTTTATTGGAAATAAATTTGACGAAAACAGCTTGTTACCTTACCTTGAAAGTCTTCCCCGCACCACGCCGTCTGCCAAAGTCTCAGAGACGCCAACTCGAAGTAGTTCACCCGGTCAGGAAACGAGAATTTTCTCCCCAAAACATCCAAAGAACGGTATAAATCCACCGTTGAAATATCCTGACGAGTATGGTATATCTTGACAGAATAATTTCAAGGCATAAGTTGAAAAATTGACCACAAAAATTGCCAAAAGAAGAAGAACGACACTGTGTCAGTACAAGCCTCTGCGCCCGCACATAGGCGGACCGTACCAAACGTGACTAATTTCCACTGTGTTACTACAAGACTCTGCGCACGCACATTGACGGACTATACCAAACGTGACTTTTACACATATTCCTATTCAGACGAAACCACATGGACGGACTATACCAAACGTGACTTTTACACAGGGGTGCAAAATGATACAAATAAAAAATCATGTCAGATTATTAATGGCCCTATTCAGAAGAAACCACTCTAATCACGGTTCGGGTAAACAGTTTTTGTATATTTTGTCCTGAACATGCTAAGGTCTTGACTTTTTAGTAGATAGCTTTTCCTGTCAGAAATAAGTGTGGGTTTGGTCCCCCTAGCAGCTTGAGCTGGAACTGCAGGAGGGTTTCTGGCGAAATCTTTCAGAGCAGATGAGTCTACAAAGGAAAAACGTATTTTTATGATTTTTGGTATGTAGGTAGCTTAGACTGATATGTATATAATTAGATGCAAATTATGACAAAATTTGCATAATTAATGAGAAAATTATGTAATTTCAGTGTTTTACATCATAGATTATGTAATGTATAAAATCTATCGCAGGTCAAATATCAACAGATGCCAATTATGCAAATACGGGCCTAATTTGCATAATTAATCTGAAAATTCTATGACTCCTTCGTGGTAAATGATGGGAATGTCATACAGTTAACATCACCATGCATATATTATGTTAATGTGGAGGTCATTTGCATAATTGATGTACATCTACATGTTAAGCCCATATTTCATGGAGGTATGAGGTCTCGGAATTCTTGTTGATACATAGTTTTCATTGTACTCGCAAAAAGTAACCTTTATTTTCAAAAGTATCATCATGGGAATATATGCAGCAATCTGAGTTGTAATGTGATTTTGTCATAAAGCAATGGTTTGAAATAAACTGTCTGAAAGTTTATGCGTTTCCATCGTATTGTGTGTGTCAGTTTTCTAAAGTAACCCGGAAAAGAATTCCCAAGTAGTGGTCAGGCTTATTCCGTCCGAAAAAAATTCCGTCTACATCCGGGTACTATCATCATCATCATCATCATCATGAGAGTGATGATGATGAAAAGCTAGACCAACGTTTGGCCATGGTCTATTTATTACAATGATCCGGACGTCTTCGCATACATCTAAAATTACGTTCAAGACTTTTAACAAGTTGGAATAAAAAGAAGAAAAGGCAAGTCCCGCTTTGTAGCTTTTATTTTCCAAACTTTTCACACAAAACAAGTCAATTCATTAATGTCATGTACTCCTATGTATGAAACTTTATACACCATTCATATCAAAATGTGAAATTGTACAACACCCAGGGTGAATCTCACAACCATTGTCTGTAGAGCTTTGCAAACTTAACTTCACAAATATACACAATTAGACCCCCGGGTTGTTATTTAAGTATCCAAGCCTGGTAACCATCCGAATAGACCATCCCATAGCCCCGCCCACTTCCGTCGAAACATAAATATTTGACGGATTTGTGGTCACTCTCTCATTGGCTAAATTGATAACTACCATTCTCTCATTGGTTGAAATATAATAATTGTGATGGACAGTCAGGATCGGTCTAATAGAGACCACAATTATCATTTCAACCAATTGGACACTGGCATTTAGCGATTCAGCCAATGAGAGAGTAGCCACATATCCATCTATTTGCAGGGTCTCTTTTGTGCCCTCTGATATTTGCCTACAGTTAGGATGGATACTAGGCTGGGTTTCAAGTATGGGTTACCTCAAACATTTGATCAATTGTCCTAAAAACTGATCAAAGCAAGATCATTTGTTCCAACATTGTGCGACATCTACTTTCTCAAACTCTGCTCATACGCATAGCATTTATATGTACAAAAGCTTGCTAAATGAATGTAAAAAAAAGATCCTAGATGCTACTATTTCCTGCCAGGTTGCAATGTTCACCTACAGTCGCTGTGTGTGTGATACTACAGAGAAGATACTTTACCACTGTTGAAACACTTGTGTCTAACTCAACACTGTCTGAGGGAACGTGGCAAGTTTTAAAATAATTCACACAAAGCTCAAATTTACAAAACTGCTCCTATGTAGCACCACTATGTTGATACAGTTTGCTGTTATAGTTAATACATAGACAGCAGGCACACAAAGGTAGCTCTGGGCAAATAACTGCCAGATTATATCAAAGTCACCCATCCAGCTTTCACATGCATTACAGTCAGGATGTCCTGCAATAAGCTATTTCATGGTTCCGACTGCGCAGTTGCAGCAAGGTGCATTGTGGGTAATATGCCAAAGTTGTTTTCCCCTGAGACATAACGTCTGGATATGTTTCAAGCATGGAGTATAGACAAGAGCTGTTTACAAGATAGCGGCCTTCGCCTTTTAACAAGTTATTACCCATAACGCCTCTCGCTGTGCATGCACAGTTGGAACTATGAAGCCACTTATTTTGCCAGTTTGAGTGTCATTCTGTAGTTTATTTCAACAAGCATAGTGGATAAAATGTAAAATCATTTCTGAGGCATATGTGGCGTGATCTAGCGGCCAGTGCTTATCCTTTTTTTACTATTCAGTTTCTGTTAGAAAGTGCATGGCCATCCTTGTAATATGACACTCATAAGCTAATAACCTTAAGCACACTGAAGCAGCCATTTGGCTACCAATTCTCCATTGGTTACACAGCAGTGAGCAGGTTAAGTATCTAGTATCCAGTTCCTTCATTCCAATTGGCTCTGTGAAAAAAAGGTTATCAAATGACCAGACTCCCATCTTTAACCCTCACAGTGATGAGTTCTGCTGTAACACTTAGGGTAGACGAATGCACCCTTTGTTAACAAGAGGGTTACATGAAGGAATGCCTTTTTGTGAACAGGTCGTATACCCAACCACAGTTGGGGCCCTCTTGGACATGATGTTTTATTCACTGATCTTTTTTTTTAACCTTGAATTTTACTCTTCTGAAGCCTAAAATACAGATGCACTTTGCTGTACACAGCTTACTAAGTTACTTGGCCATTTTAATTTTAGATTCAGTGAATGTGACTGCACCATAAGACTATCTGGACGTTGTCAAGTATATTTGTCACCCATCAAGTTCAAGAAGAATATTTTTATGTGCAAATCAGTAGCAAATTCTACGAATTGCAATAAAACCAACATCACTATACACTGGAATGCGAAATAAGCATATTTTACATAACATATTACATTAGCCTTGCTTTAAAACATTTTCAAGAAAAAACAAACAAGCAACTAATTCCTTATCAAAACATACACAAATGCTTTCAGCATAACCAAATAACAATAAACATTAAAATCTTCCAACAGAACATACATGTAGTACAAGCTGGCAGCAAAAACCTATATACTGTATCATACAATGTTAAAAACATTCCAGTGGTCAAATGAACAGAAAAAACATGCTATCTACATAGTACTGTGTTGTCATGTAGCAGTTCTGCTCAATATTCAGTCAACTAGAACATACATATTATGGAAGCCTGGTATCCATCTTATTCTAGCTCCATCCACTCCCTTGATCACTTCCCTGCACAATAGTCTGGCACCAATATACATGTAGAACCGACTGCTGTTCCAAGATTCAATTCATAATACAAGCACAAGTCCTGATTGGCTACGAGTCACATGGTCCTTGTAACTGCAATGGGTATATGAAGAGGCATTGGGAAGTTTGATCCCTGTTACACTGCTTCTGGGAAATTTTTGATTCCCGATATAACGCAGGATGTATGTACAGTAGGATGAAACATTTGTGGGGACCGTGGCCTGGCTATTCTGGGTGGAAGCGATCGTTGGACATTGGAGCAACTATAACCAGTTAGAATAGGATGGATTCCAGGCTAATACAAACTTAAGGCAAGTAAAGTCATCAAAAATATACTCTATAGTAGAGGGTGGATTGTCTATCTCTTCTTGCCGTCCCTGTGGTGCATTTTGAAGTGGACAGGCATGGCCTCCAGGCTACTTCCGCTCGCGCTGCCCGCGTAGCTGCCCACCTCCTGCTGGGACGACGTGGCACGAGACCCCCGACTGTCCCGCCCGCGCTCCCGCTCCCTGTCCTTCCCTCGGCCGGACGAGTTCCGCTGACCACTGCATCAAAACAAACAAAACAGGTAAACAATTGTTTATTAGAAACTCTTCCCAGGGTCAATTGCACAAAAAGAACATTTGATAAAGAAATACAAACAGTGGCAACAATATTCCATAACTAGAACTACCGGTAAAATGCTAGCTCCTACACCTACTGGGTTTGGCTTCTTTTCAAAAACAACAGCAGTTTAAAATGCTGGAGTTGACCTTCCACTTTTTGTATCCAAAGAAACCTGACATGTCCAGCTTTGCTTTGGGTTGTAAAGATTTGGGGTTGGAAATAAAGGTAAAATGTGTTTTATAGTGCTTGTTTTTCATGGTTTCACCATAGATTCCATTGGAAAGATCATTTTGCAGTAAACCTGTTGTACCGTGGGTACTGTGGCCCTTGGGTGGGTTTAGGGTTGATGAGATGCTCCAGTTTGTAGTAGTCTAGGAAAGTCCTGGCTACGTTCCTGCCCAGCTTCATGTCTGTGGAAGTCTGGTCAAGGTACAAAATGTACATATTGTTTTGTTTGATATCATGGTGTACTTACAGGTACAGATCCCGAATAACTTCCCATCTACACACGTGCAAATCACGATCAAAAATCATGCAAAACACGATGGACCCCAAGTCTTTTCCATAAGTGTGGTGGGTTCTTTAATGTGTTCGAGGTGTGGCTCTCCAAAAACACAAGACCTCCAGCTTTATGTCCCATCCGAGAGGACATCCCTAACTGAAGCTAGGAGCTCAGTTTCCCGTGTCAAGTGAGGAAACGGGTGTAAAGTACCTTTTCCGAGAGCACAACATTGGGTCCTGCTAGGGATTTGAACCCAGAACCTTTATTCAACAACCCTAACTACAAGACTATCTTGCCACCTAGTATATACATGTATAAGAAGCTAGAAATGTGTAAGGATACAGGCTTCCTCTGTGTAGGGGACTGGTACACTGGAGGAGTTGGTGAGGTAGCTGAAGAAGGAGACCTCCAGGGTGTAACAGGAACAGTTGTCATCAAGAGCGCCACCTAGGAATCTGGATGGAAAGTGCAAGTGCAATCAGCAACCAATGTAATGATAAAGACAATGTTGTATTGAATTGTTTTACTTTTTTTCCTCAGTCACTATTTTCTATACGTTAACTTTTAAGTAGAAGGATAGTGACCAAGACTAACAATGGGAATTTGAGTTTTGTAAAAGAAAAAGGTCACCTATAGAAATACACACATATAGAAAATCATACAAATTGGAGAAGTTGTCCGTCATTTATATGATTTTTGTAATACATGTATTTCAAAAAAAGGAAAGGCATTATGAAATTATGAAAATGTCTTCCTTCCATCAATAAAGTGTCCTTTCCTTAAGAAGAGACAGGGTTAGTACAGAAAAGTGTACAGTAGTAACCACACCAATTCAATTTCTTGGTTCTCAAATCAGCTTCATTTTTCTGAGTTGAAAAAAAAAGATCAATAGATTACATGTACATGAATCAACCTCAAATGCCAATAAGTGTCATTCAGGAAGTGGAAGTGCGGAAATATGACGCCTTACGAGTGTGTTTAAGTTGGACATACAGCTGTCAGCCATGTTTGTTTACATTCTGGTAGTTTGTGGTGGCGCCACAAAATGAGTGTGCCTATTGCGGGCTGTTTTATCGCCAACCATAAATGTCAGAAATGTGAGATAATTACACAAATTTGTTGAAGAGTGGATTCCAAAGTAAATCACACAAAGATTTTTTCAATTAAAATATGTCAATTTTTGGTGTCTCGATGGCAAGCTCCTGTGGAGGCATTTAGGACCATCACAAGGTGTCTGTTCCTATCCTGGGGGGTGGAGGGGGGTGGGTGTCTCCAATCAATTATTTTTCTGTAAAAACTTGAGAGCCAAGAAGTTAAATTGGTGTGGATCAAAGACAAACCTCCTCCCAGTCCCTGCCTTCTCATCATCCCTGTTGAAGGAAGTTTGTTCCTGCAAGGTGTGGGAATACACCATGGGGGTCAACCATGAATGGCTGAGGTCAGATCAAAGGGGATCATCTCAAAAGTTGTCAGTCTCAACCTTTGACATCTTTGTCTCTTAAACACCTCAGGAAACTTTCAAATTTTGAGATTATCCCCAATATTATTCTAAATCTAATATTACAAGATGTAGGCAACCATCAACTTGTCAGGAAAATGATCAAGGTTCAACATTGGTTCCTTTTACTCAAAATATGACCAAATTTTGAAAGTATAGGTCAGGGATAAAAAAATAGATTTTTCTCTATGATTCATCTGGAATAAGCAATCTGATTTCAACCAGAGCAAAGAAATGATGAAGATTTAAAAAGTGTACATTTTGCAGGCTTCAGAATCTGGCATACACTTTTAGAACTTCATCCCAGCCTTTCCAGCCAATCACATCACAGCCTACAGTCAAGAGGCAACATGATTGGCTGATAACTTTCCCTACAACAACAGGAGGGCGAGTATCTGATTGGCTGATGGCTGGCCAGTGCCAATGCACAGATTGTAGGCCCAGTATGCCAGGGTCTTTTGTTGATACATCGTACAAACAAGATGTACGGCTTGCATGAGAGAATGCCCCAAGTTTTATAGACTTGATTCTTTCCCCAACAAGTTTTTGGCACCAGGAGACTAAAAGCTGATCCTCTCACCTCCTGCCTGTGCCTGCCTTGACGGCATCTCTGTTGAAATTGGTGTTAGCCTGGAACACACGACACCAGCCAAGCACACACAGTTAGCACAACCCACACCAAAAATGTAAACAAAAAAATAATAAAACAAGATGAAATCACTTCAAAAAGCTTATTTTCTCAGCATGCTTTGCATCAAACCAGCCTCAAATCATTGAATCAAAAGAAATGATTTGTAAAAAATGGTACAAAATATTAGTCACAGTTAAGAGCAATTGCATGGCAATAAGTGCACAAGGAACACAGAAAAACTCAACATCTGAAATTGAAGCTATAATATGCTACATGCTTACATGCTTACAATATCATGTCACTTCAAAGTTATGGTCATTCCAGGTTGTAAATACATACCGTACAACAGTCATAAAAAATCTTAAAATTTGTGATGCTGAGGGAACCTACTAGTTACTATACAAAACAATAGCCTGTGTTTGACAATCTCTCGCAGTCAGGGGCTGATTGGACCTCCTCCCTGGGAGCTTATGTCCATACACCTCTAACTTGAGAAAACCATTTGCATTCCTAGAACTACCAACTCAGGGTTCTTTATCACTATGACAATCAGTCCAAAAGAATGAATTTTTACTGGCAATTTCTTGAGATAGGGGGTGGCAATCCTTTTAAATAATGTATGCATTTGTCACACAGCCTCCTAAAATAAGCTACCTCACAGTGTGATGCATTGTGGGTCAATGTCAAATCTTAAGGCCCCTGCCCATTCTTTATCGCTATGACAGTTACCCATGATGCATTGCACTGCACATGCACACTTCGAACTGTGCACTGGCTTATATACTGTCTGGCCCTTCCCTTAAAAGCTGTGAGCATTACAAGACTGTACCTCACAACACAGATAAAACACCGTGCATCTTACCAAGGAAAAGTCTTCTGCATTGTTGCCTAGCAACCTGGGGAAGACCATTTGCTGCTCGAAGCGGTCCTCCTCGTCGTAGACGTTCCCGTACATGAAGCCGTTCATCAGCGTGGAGTGAGCATGGATGTCGATGTAGAAGTCAAGGTCCACTTTCTAAGGATGAACAGCAAAATTCAGGGTAAACAAGAAATCAAGAGATTTCAAACTTCTGAGAAATAGATACCATTTGCGATAATGAAACATATCAATAAAACTAGCACCACCCAAAACAATACTTCCGTCCTGGAAGTAATAACTAGATAACAAACCAGCAGTGACAGATCATGTAATTGAAAGAAACAATTGAGCAATAGGCTGGGAGGGGGGCCAAGGTCATAGACAGATAGAGAGGACAACAGACAGTCAGTATGGGTAAAGGAGAGTCTATGCATCAAAAACTTTGTCTAGTCATGAGGGGGGATACAAGCTTAGTCACGTTTGGGACTGCATTCTTTTCACTGCAGTGCCACCTACATGTAGCAGGGGGATCATTACTCACTCACTCGCGGCCCTGAGGAAGGTGGCAGAAGTATCATGGTACAGGCTCCCAGGCACCACAGACCTCCAACTGGAGCCATGTTGTAAGCAATGGGTCAATCAGGGGGGATCAGTTTTCAGTCACAAAATTCAGTCACTTTGTGATCAAGAATTAAATCTAGTCCCTTATCATCTCATTTACTAATAGTTAGAAATCTTCATGAAAACAGAAATAACTCAGTTGTTTAAATGAACTGTATTCTGGTTGTCAAGCCACCTACATGTATTGTAAGTCATATTAGTAGAGACACAAGTACAGGAGCCATGTTTGGCCTGGAATGACAGTGATAGCAGCCTACACTAACCAAGAATCCTCATTATTGTAACAACATTATCACAGGACAACATTGGCTCTTATCAAGTTATCCACAAGAAGTCCCATCCATCTACAACCGACAGTGATGAAGTTACATAGAAATCATGTACTTTATTACCGGTATATCTGCATGAGACGCAGTGGAATCCAATGAAGAAGGATTAAATATAAGGCCAACCTTCATAATTCTGCCGGGTACCCAGAAGACACATTAAAAAGAAATGGTGTTATCAAGGCCTTCTCAGGAAAGTCTTAAAGAACATTATGTAACATTTTGCAACAAAAATTGAAATATTTTGATTGAAAAATAATGTTCATGTGATTGTCATTTACTTCCACTTTTCAACATATTTAATGTGCATTTATCTCACATTTCTGACAATGTGCACTCATTTTGTGGCACCACCCTAAAATACCAGAATGTAAAACAAACATGACAGCTGTGTTTCCAGGTTTCAAACACACTAGCTCGTATGGTGTAATATTTTGGCACCACTTCAACAAGGTTGATTCAACTTTCTATGTTGTAAAATGGGTAGAAAATTGAAAAAAAACTGCTCTAATCTTACTTTTAGTGCCTTTATTTACACTGACATGTCTATACACCAAGGCCACACCCATTTACCGCAGTGACTGATACAGATTCCTTGTACCATTTACTTTCATCAACCTTCACCTTGTTTTGAATCAATTTGAATTCACTTTGTTTTCAAACAATTCAGTAGGGAAATGTATGTAACGGCTACAACATAAAAAGACCAACTCGCAAACCCCCAGGTTTAAATTTTCCCCATCAGCAAATACTGGGCATGAAGGCTAGCCCAGGGTAGCCTATGTATACACTGTGCTTAAACCACTGTTTAATGAGTTAGGCAGAAATGCAGCAACACACCAACCCACCCTCCCCACCAGCCCTATTCTATACACACCGTTCTTGTCTGTAAAAAAGAAAGTGTACAGTCATGCTATTTTCAATATTTGTAGCCACAAATGGTAAGACCAGTGAACCGTGGCTTGATGTACCTCTTTGTGCTACATATAACCCTATCATTTCCAATGTGATAACTTTGAAAGGCCCCGAAATCATACTGTACACAAAAGATAGCCAATTGCAGCACAAATTACAGATTAGCTTTAACTGAATATTGGAGTAACCATCTTCTGACATTGGAAATAGGAAAGTCGACCTTTATTAACCTTTACATAATTTCCCTTCAGGAGAATACCATTGCTATGCGATGGATTCCTGCGATACATTCTGATGTCTGTTTTCTTAGCATTTTGCTGCTGTCCTAGTAGGCCTGATGCCATCACAACACGAGTCACATGACTCTTGAGAGGTTAGAGGTCATGCCCCAGACAGGCGGAGTCACCCATGGTACATCCATCATAACTCCCCTAAGTCGATTCCGCCCACAACCTCTGGAATTAGGCCTCGGAATCTTCAATTACTATCAATTTACTTCGTTTTTCTCTAATGGTACTTGTTTCTATATAAGGAAAATAAAATACTGGAAATGCAGACCACATAATCACAAGAAATAGGGAAAATGCAGGGATTCAAAAAGGCAATGATGGCACTAGACAGGAAAATTTTATTTTTGGTCTAATCAGTTTGGTTTTATCGGAAGTGTCATATTAACAATGTTTTCCATAATGTTCCTACTAGAGAGAAACCAGAATACTCTGTTACCACAGAGTCTGACATATAATAGCTGTTGCTGAACAGGATATTTTTTTTTGTAACTGGAACCAAGAAAGCCATCAACAATTATTCAACTGGAATAGAAAACTTTACAGACATCCAGCCGCCTCTGACCCACTACTGTCTAACCATTTTTTACATGCCAATTTTCCACATTGAAAAAGGACAGAATTGCATCAAAAATGCCTTTGGCTCACATTTTTTTCAAAATGATATTATCAAGGCCTTCTCAAGAATGTCTTAAACACCAGTGTACCTTAAGGGTGCAAACCTCAGGGATTACTGATGCCGTATCTCTTAAAATTCACTGTTTTTTTCTTAATATGGTAGTCTAAGGGTACCCAGCAGAAACCCAGAGTTGATGTTACATGACTATAATACAAGTTGGAAGACAATGATTTTTCACTGGACTACAAAATACATCATTACTGTAAGAATATTTCAATCTATACATGTACTTTACCATGACTAATGATGCTCCTGGGAAAAATTACTGTGAATTCACATACTTTTGAGGTGCCTTTTTCTCTTTTGCAGTAGGAGGGAAAAGGAGAATTAAACCACTGCGAAAGTTTTGAGATTTACAGAAACTGTTACTGTACATAACAACTGACAACTTCCAACTCCTATGCACTTCCTTCGGGGTAAAAAGCCGCAGTACTACAAAATAACGGACGATCAGTGATTTTTCCCCAATTCCTGCAATACTGAGAGTGTTAATTATGCTGGTCTTGCTTCACTGTCAGCACAAATGGGCAGCCATCGCTAGACATGACAGATGCTCGCAGAGAATGTTCAATAGAATTAGGACAAAGTTCCCTGAAAACAAATCACCCCGTCCGTGAAAATCGGACCAATTGATTTTTCACCCCACAATGGTATTCAGTGTCAATAATATGGAGATTTTCGGGTCAAATGTTCTGAAGTTTTATAGCCTAGCGCATCCGTATACAGCTTTAGTTGACATTGGCCTTTCAGAAGATGGACAATGAAAGATCTTACATAAAGGTCTCCGAGGATGATGGCATTCAACTGAAGTATAATGTTTGGTCTCAGAATGCCTTAAGTGTCATTTTGTGCATCATATTTGGGGAGTGTTTAAATCAAATTCTCAATGAGTGCCAGGAAAAGAAAAGATGGCATTTCGTCTGTGCAGAAAGTAGAACGACTATGAGAGGATCTTTTTGGCCTGTCCAAAACAGAGAAGTAGACTTGTTGAATACTGCAAATTCATTTACTTTTGCGGCAGTTTTAATTTGTGGCCTGAGGAGAAAGAAGATTTTCACAGTGTTTGAAGTTCACGGTCAAAACAATTCTGAAGTACAACAGAAACACAAGACACATAATTTATACAGAGTGTCAACGTTTTGCATTAAGAGGACACTTCAAAAAATGAAATTACTGCATTTCCCAATTTACAGTTAATGTTACACAGACTCAATACATGTAGTTTGTGAGGTAGCACAACTATTTTCGAGCTACTCTCCAAGCAGAGGTTTAGGCTTCAGCTTATTTTTGACATGTTTTTAGGCATTTTTAGCAGGCTTTCTTTTTTTGTACTGGTATCTTTTTTTACGCCAGCCGTACAGGTGGTGTTACAGTATTGGATACCTGGTCAATTTGATACCACAGCCAGCAAAAAGATCTGCTTGGAGATTATTTCGAGCAAGCTAGCTGTTTCTCCAAGCTTCTATCTTTCCCTACTGAATAATTGTATAAGGGAGCTGTTTAAATCAAACTCTCAATGTATGCAAAGAAGGGAAAGTCGTCTGTGCAAAAATCAGAATGAGAGGATGTTGACTCTAAGTCTGGGCATTCAACTCACAGAGAAATGATTTTGACAGGAGAAGATTTAGATTCTCATAGCCAACTTATCATGATCAGCGCCAAAGGAACATATCGTTATTATATACTCTCCCGTGGTAAATCCTTAACGGTACACGAACGTAACTAAAACCAAACATAAAAAGATCCACGTAATAAATTGAGCTCCTACACGCTGATGTAGAATAACTCAAGGATTCCACGTAGATCAAGTGCAGAATCAGTGGTAACAAATTTTCTACTGTTTGCTCCAGGAGGCAGATTTCAATGACGTACCCATAACCCTCCCTTCTCTTTGACGTTGCGTGGGAAACAAAGGAAAGTTTGGGGTTTATCCCCAACCCGGAGACTTTAATCCCCACCACCGCAAGCTGATGCCTGAAGATATCTTATTGCACAAAGTAGCAACAAATTGCTGCCATTTATCTAGCAACATGTCACTGCACAAGCAAATTTAGCACCTATTGGAGCATAGAGGCTTAATTGTTGAGCCGTCACACCTGTTTGTTACTGTCTATGGGAGGGTGAGAAGGAATACTAAACAGGGATGTGTGCAAATTTGTTATCCGTCCTGCTGTTCCAGAAACTCATTGACAACTCTGGTCATTTCAAAGAATGTAACATATTTGACTTTTGAGCTCATACATGTAGCTTTCTTAAAAATTTGAAAATCTCACATGATTCTATACAATTCATGCCTTTTTTTTCAATGTTGTACACTAAGCCTATTGTTTTGTCTTTTATTGTAATTTCTGACAAACTGTCCCTTTTGGGCTACAATGCTGTATTTTAAAGTGTGTGATGAAATAAACCACTTATCTCCCTTGTTCCAAATCCAGGCTGCACATTGCTGTTACATGTTTGACACAAAGAACACTGTTGACAAAAAATGGTACATTCTTTTTCTATTAATCCTGATAAAATACCCCATTACCATATTCATTTGATGGCATGTTAGATAGATGTACCTAGAAACACAGGGAGATCACGACAATGGTATGACACCGGAGCAAACTGCGTGGGATAACTCATTTCACACCTTCTACCCCCCCTCCCACAAACTACCGCCCATGTCTAATGTTTTCCCAAAAAATTGATTCCCCCGACGCCAGACCGCGTGAAGTGTGAAATTCCTTACCAGAATGCACTGCCCTTTCGTAAATGCCACCAGTCGGCCATTCTTTCACTCCAGTACCATCAATGCAAATGCCTTTTTGGGTAACACCTTACTATCACATCCAGCTATAATTCTTGATTGGCATTTAAATGACATCTTCTTCCTTAACGCTGTATCGTGCTTATCTATATAAATGTTCAGCCGATGGGTTCATATAAAGTTCAGTACTTCCAATATTCCACTTCCTACGATAATTCCGAGTTAGTACGAGGCTATATTTCACATGCGGTGTGTTAGATTGTGTCTCTTGGCTCCAGTACGCGGAAAGATCCACCCATGCAATATTCCACTTTGTTACTGAACGAAGAGGGCTCCACGGAATCCTAAGTAGCGCACTACGTCTTTGAGTTGTCAGTATCACCCAAATCTTCCTGGCTTGATGGAAGGTATCACTGCTAGAAGTTACTTCTTCGTGAGCGTGTGCATTGCCTCGACCTTGAATAATTTACCACCTTGCTTTTTCACTGTCAGCTTTTATAATAACAACAGCTTCGTTACAGTAATAACAAACAGTTTGGGGGCTGGTTAAACTTTTATCACAGAGCGAGTTTGATTAGAAATGAACGACGTGGTATGGGAAGGGGCAGCTTGAGGTCCTTGATTCCCTGTCTTGGTACATGTGACCCCTAAGCCCCATTTCCTGCGAACATTACGTGAACACTGCGTGTCGTTTGTCACTGTCACTGGAAGTAAGCTGTGGAATACTAACGGTGGGTTCTACCTACTAGTAGTAGAGAAGCTATGCCGTGAGATGACAGCCTATTGCACACACACTCACAGGTTCTTGAGTGGAGTCACAACAAGGCGGGGTAGCCAAAGAGGAAGACTTCAGTACTTTTGGTACTTTTTTTTTCTAAGATGAACTTCTAAACAGACATCAAACTGCGTACTAAGTAAACTATGTTGAAGAAACAAAAGCATTGTTCTAGCGACATTTGATGGAATTTTGTCGCTCAAGATAACCAAAAATTTTGCCCAATCTGTCGTCTTCGAGGGACAAAAATCTTCGTATAAAGATATGGAAAGAGATGTCATTAAACTAAGCTTAGTCTACTGGCAAAAATGCAGGAAATAGCATTTCAGAGGGTCAAGGTTTCAAAAGTTTCCTAGGGGACATGACTCGTTCCCCCTAGGATTGTTTTCCTTCTGCCGCGACTCTTCACACCTTCATCAGTGCTCGACATGATGTTACGTCAAACAAAATTGAGCTGACAGAAAAAAATTCCAGGCTGGCTAGAACACTGAACAAAAGTATCACGAGTTTCTCACCTCATCTCCATTCAGGTCCATGAGTAGCTGTTTAGTGGCCTGGAGAGTGGGGTGGGCCCAGGGGGAGGGGTCCTGCCAGTGTCGGTTCAGGTCAAACCCCATCAGCGAACACCTGCGAAAAATCAGCAAACTTTCCTTGTCAAAGGGGTTCCATGCAATTAGGTGCGCCTCCAAGCCCTGTAGTAATCATAACTTTCAAGGTTACACACTTGAAAGGTTTAAAAGAAGTCCAAGCGACATAGTCTGAAATTGAAGGTTGGTAAAGATGTGAGAGGGCAAGCTGCCAACTCAGAAAGACGAGGGAAGTTAAATACATGTAATGATTTCGCCTAACACAATTTTTGTTATGACGATTGTAGGAAGCTAAAATTTTACATGTATGATAGTACACATCTCTCTTTACTTACCAAGCAGATATTAGGCCTGTTTTGGATGTTTTTAAAAGGGTTTTTATTAGGCTTTCTTTTTCAGATATCATACTGTAATACAGGCCAGAATAATTAAAGGAAAGATGGTGAGATGTTTTTTTTTTAATCCCTGAACTAAAAACGATTTTGTTTCACCAGAATGCTCTGGGTGGTAGGATGTGGTACATACATGTGTACATGTATGTATGGGGTCACAAGAGATGTGTTCTGTATAATCATGGTATGAAACATGAACCATGGTATAATACTGGGGTGATTTATACCATAAAATCATATGAGAAATAATCCATTCAATTGGGTACCAGTATTTCCCAATGATCATACAATAACTTCCAATACATGTACACACATGTACATTTTATGGATACTCAAAACACTTCCCAGAGGTCTGAAATCTCTGACTTCCTGTTTTGCGAGTTAGAGAAATGAAACTTGGCACAATTCTTAGTCTTTGATAACTAAAAACTGTGCCAAGTTTCCTTCCTCTCCACCAACAGGAAATGAGTCTGGGATATTTTTAATGAACAACCCTTGTCTACAGGACCCCAATGACCGCTCTGCATTCAACTGGCTCTATTATCAAAGTTAACCTTACTCAACCCTGGGCTATATTGAGAACTAGTTTCCTATAGCTCCAATTTGAAGACTGTAGTAACGGTTCAATCAAAACAAGGAAAATAGGACCAATGCTTCAATTCCTTATTGTCCTATACTTGAAGACCAGTGTTTGTACATAATGTGGTGACCAAAAGAGAAAATTTGCTCTCAAATATCTCTGTTGTATTTTAAAACCCAATCTTTCGACACCTGCAAGATTTTACGTTGAGAAAAATTCTGCAGCAATTTCAGTTCCACTTCTTCGTGACCTACAACAATGTCGGCTTTCTCCTTGCCACAGAAAATTACCACTTCAAACAAATATTTAGTTCCTGTGTCATGGCAAAATCATCCTGATTATAATGTTTTTTATGATTATGGGCTTACGAAAGCTGCCAGGTATGTCATTTTCCACTTCAAAGTTGGTTCAGATCAAACGGAACAAACTACAGCTGTGAAAATTTTGAACAACGCATCCGTCGTGGATTGCAAGTACTGTAAGTTGTAAAACTTTTGTGATGGTTTTATTTTTGTGGTGACCTGCTCACCACAAATTCATGACACTGATTATGCCTTCCTTGTATGACTATTGTACTACAGAATTGTTTCTACTCTGAGTGCAAACCTTCCTTTTCCTCCTACCACAAAATGAAACCGCTGCAAATTAATGATTTATCGTAATTCAACACATCGTACTGAACATATAATCTTAGCTACATTAATTTTGTAAATGTCGGTTGGCATACTTATTTTAACAAACACAACTAAGCAGAGACTGTAGTCAAATTATCACATCGTTTTGGTTTTAAAATATCTACCAACATGTATTCATTTTGGCATCATTGTTGCTAAAAAGATTTATGCTAAGTTCAAATTTAAACTTTTAGAGCAACTTTCCTCAGTCTAATAGAAATTATGTTGATAAAGTTACCACTTGTTTAAACATTTACAAACTTTGGGCACAGTCAATGCTCCTATATCTTTCCCCAACAGTATATATACACAAACCTGTTACAAGAAATCTAGTTTACACTTTCCTGCCAACTGTTTTAGTCCGATAAGGAAAACACAATGTGTTATCTGTTAAGGGTACAATTTTTCTGCCAGTACCCATCAGACATGCAGAATTTAAGGTTTATAAAAGCTCTTCGGGGATATTTTTCATCCTACTTAATGACTAGTACTGGGACTTGGCAAAGGTTACAATTTTCTTCTTAGCATATTTTAACAGTAGTTTTATCCCTATCTAGTATTTCCAGCTTTCTTATTGCAATTTAAGATAGTCAGAAACACTGGTATGCTTAATGTAGTATTTAAACTTTTTGTTAATTTTCTTTTAGACTGTGCAATTCAGTAAATCCACTGACAAAACATTGTCTTTCAATCAAATGTCAGAAGTAAGGGGGATTATAAGATTGTGCAAATTTCAGTTCCCTAGTTCAAAGTTTGACAATTTTTGAATGTCTATTTAACCCTCAACAGTACACCTTCCCGGACTGATTAATCTGTACACCTGGGGTCCGCACGGACCCCAAAACAGTTTTTTGCTAATTTTTAGAAATTATTAGTATGCTACCAGCTCAATTGTTTTGCTGAATCGATGTGTGAACCTCTGAGTCCACATTACGTACAAAAGTCATACATTTTTACCTTTTCCAATTTTTTGGTGAAGAAAAGAAGGAATCAAGAAATACCCGTTTTTTTAAGTTTTTGAGGTTCGTGGGACTGGGGGAGGGGGCTTATTGCCCCCCTCAGAACTCGGGAACGGTATATCGTATGGCCACCAAATTTTCAGAAGATGGTGTACTAGTAAAAATTAATCAATACAACAATTTTGATGTCGTTATGACGTAGTATGACGTCATTATGACGTCATTCATATTATTTTAATGGCTAAAACCGTTATAAATAGGTTATTCTCTTAAAACTTAATGGTATACAACGCAACTTTAACAAAAAGTGTTTATGATAAAATGATAAGGTCTGCTAAAGCTTATGTTGCCCTTAGCAACACCAGTGACGTCATACAATGATGTCATACATATTTGATTATCCGCCATCTTGGATCTTGGTTTTGACCAATGACGTCATCAAATTAGCATAAATTATTAATAAAAACCACATTAAATTACATAAAATGTTATTAATGTTAGAAAGCATGTGTCACTTATCATAAAAGACTGAAAATAAAGTAAAGTATAAGAAAAAAAGTAAAGTATAAGAACGCCAGTGTATCTATTACGATCGAGAGCCGGCTGGGGTCCGCACGGACCCCAAAAGAAAATCAGATACAAAATTTAAAAAAATTGGGGGAAACGGAATTTTCTGCATTGTGTTGAGGCACAACTTTGTGGGTGACAATTACCTGAAATTTCAGAAAAAAATATTTAGAAACAAAAAAAATATTACAGAATATATAGTGCTGGGGTCCGCGCGGACCCCAGGTGTACTGTTTAGGGTTAATTTGACAATTTTCTGTTATATTTACTATTTTCATTTATTTTCTGTTATACCTACTATGCAGCCAAAGAGACATAAGATTTTACCAAACTATACAAATCATACAATTTTTCATATAGTAAAGCATATACTTACTATTTATTTTCATATTTCAATTGTGCAGATATACATTGTGCAAGCATAAGTATATTAATCAATTGACACATTGATGTTTATATCACTTTTCGTTAATTGCAATGAGGAGAACAGTTTGGAAAACAATTCTACAATGTTTTCATCACTCAGATGTCAGGTCAAAATTTTATGTCCCTTGCCACGACTCGATCCAATAAAGAGGGGTTAGGATTGGCGGGTATTTACTAGGATAGGTTAGGAAACCAGACACACGAAATTCTTTCTCCTAGGCCCAGCAACCTTGAAAACAAAAAAGTAAGCTCACGACAGATGCTTGAACTAACTTGCAAATTACCGGAAGGAACATGGCGTAATCGGACGGGATAACTGCCATTGATTTACCAGCCATTTTACGCAAATGGCGAAGTCATGTCGCCGGTTCCCTCTAGTCCCCAAACTGCCGTCATTAGTGCTCATAATGGCTCACAAATGGCCTAAATCCAGTTCAGTTCATTAAAACCCAGGTAGAGACAGACTGTCTCTGTACTTTAGAGGCAGACAAGGGTAATAGCCATCTGTTCTGTACATTTCTAACTTCCTGTACATGTGATAGCCGGGAGTTCATCACATCAGGTATTTCAGCACCCTGGGCAGAGCCAATGGGAAAAGTTTCCATATAACAACATGTACTGAAATGCTTTAAAAATGTTTCAAAATACTGAAAGTTTTCCCTTTTTTTGAGAATATGAGCTATTTCCATATTTTGAGAATTAGAATAGGAGCTATTTCCATATTTTGAGAATAGGCGCTAGCCCATGGATTGGTCATAAATTTCATGGCTGTAGAAGGACTACCAACGTCCACAGCTATATGAAGGTAACTTACGACAAAGTTCACTGCTGTGGAACTCATCACTTTAGGCAACAAATCCATGACACTATACAATCATGGTAATCTATGACAAAATCCAAGGTCTCTGAAACTGAAGAATTCAGTGAAATTCATCAATCCACATTCCCGGATACACCTCTTCATACTGTGAATTGCGATACATTCACAGAGGTTTTATTTTGTGGTAGGAGGAAAAAGGAGGGTTTCAAATTTACAGTTAAAACAATTCTGTAGTACAGCAGTCATACAAGAAAGATATATTTGCAGTGTTGCAAGACTTAGTATTACTTACCTGTAGTTTCCCAAGTACACACCATCGGGGTTGAGCATCGGGACAATCTTGAACACCAGGTGTTGCCGAAGGACTCGAGCGATGGGGTGTTGGCTTATCAAGAAGTCTATCCAACCTATAGGAGCATTCACATCATACAACAAACATATTTTACACTGACTTCATTATTAGGATGAAATCCAGGCACATCAATTTTTGTCCATTTCCCCAAAAAAGTTTTGACCATAAAGTTTCTTTATTGTTTGATAACAGAGGCCGAAAGGAATGCCAGAGGAAGGGAAGCAGGGCTAATATACATTGTAACAGTGGGACAGTAAAACCTTTGCCAGCAACATTAAAACAAGATGCTACATTGTTAGAACATCTAGAACTGAGAAAGTATTGATTTGAAAGAAGTAAAAAAAATACTGCAGCAGCATATTATGAAAATTCCTAGAAGAAATTTTTCATCATATAAGCTCAGACACGGGATAGTGGTACAATTTGTGAAACTTAATGAATAAATATGGTATTCAGGACAGTTATGCAGTAATTGATAGAACAGGGAGGCATCTATGACTGTCCTTTGACTACTGTTTGTAAATTGGCCATGAGTTCCTTTAAATTGTTAATCACATTGTAATGCTACTTCATGAAATTCCACACTTACTATCAGTATTTGCAGCTGTCTAAGTACTGCCATTGACATTTTGCTTTCACATAAAGCGGCAGGACAAAAACGTTATAAATTCACTGCTACACAAAAACCCAGCAGACGTGCTTTCTATTTCTTAAACAAAAATTTGGCACACAGTTTTACTGTTACCAAATGTCCCAGCCTTAAAGGCCAACTGTATAAGATGCCTGTGACTGCTTAGGGTAAGGCGGCAGTGTCACAGCATGGTCGAGTTGTATGGCTTATCGCCAGAGTTTCAGCCGTACCTTGGCAAACAAAAGACGCAGGTGTCTCGCCGGGGTGCACCCGTGCCGTCACAAACACAACTCTTTGGTTCTCATCAGGGTCCAAGTTTTCTGTAGACAAAAAGTGGAAAAAATTGAAAACGATTTCTAACCAGTTTAGCTCACTGTGAACTACTCTTCCAATGACTGTGACAGAGAATACAGTATTTTACAGGTTCATTGTACATGTATCTGGGAAATTCCCCTAGTTCTCTAATGAACAGTTGACCATGGCTTAATGTCTCATCCTAAGGCCATGACCCTTTCCAGCTGGTGAGTGACAACAGCCGGGATTTGAACTCTCCACCGCTTGGTCCAGAGGCAGTGTCGCTAACCACTGGACTAAGCACACTACTGGGTACCCCCAGGGCTGGTTGTCCCTCCCCCCAAAAAAGTGCCATGATTCCCCTGCCAATGTCAAGTACCATACTATGCTATTTGAGTAATGCTATTATTGTTCTTCTTGTTAGCAAGCAATTTAAAGTAGAAAAACAACAGAAAAGTTCCACATTTCCAGTTGACCTAAGAATGACTTTCTATTTAGGTCGGATTCCTTAACCTAATTCTGGTACATTTTATCATCAGACATTCTGAAGCAAATTGAAGTTTCTACATTACATGTACATGTATCCCAGGAAAATGGAACCAATTTTATTCCTTCATATCCTAGGTCACACTAATTCCATTTTCTCTCCTTATATCACTTAGCAAACCAGATTTTCCCTGACTCTACATTTCTGGCATCATCAATTTTTCATGACCCCCTGTTAGAATGCTGACCCAGTAACTATTTGACAGTGGCACATACTGCAAGTTTGTTTAAACAGTTCGAGCTTTGCGGGTCTTAAATGTTTAGAACTAGCCAAAACTTCGCAATGTTCTTGAATTTGTGGTTTAAACACCGTAGTAACTAATAGATGTTTGTGGTGCAATGAGTTTGTGTGAAAGTGTGAAAACTGCAAACTTAAAAATACCACAAAAATTTCAAAGTTTGCAGTAGACCGTTAATTGTATCAGTATTACAATAATTATTATTGACAGGTCAGTCCTGTTATGTCCACCTGGCATGCATCTCAACCATTAAAAAATGCCTGCAAGCAAATTTATTTTGTCAGAGTGACAAGAAAGACACAGAAACGTCGGTGTACATTAGTCATCTGAAATACTGCTTTTCACGGTGCAAGCCAGCATGTGTGACTAACCGTTAAGTGTGTCATAAAATTTTATGACTTATAATGCTCATACCTTATTTCAAAAGTAATCTGTAACGTAGGAAAATGGTTGCTATCCTCGTGATAAAGTCCTCTATAATTTATCAATTCTACGGTGAATAAACTTTGCTTTTAAAATGTATGGTATGTCTGTATCACAAACAATGAACCAAAAACCACAAAGCTCTATCAAAGAAGATAGCATGCTATTACTGTAGGTCTTAGTTATGTAGTTATCTACAGTACCTCGTATAATTCATGTTTTTCTTAACTTCTCTGACGCATTATTTTTTCCCATAGGGTATTTAATAAAGGAAGAATCATTATATATAAATAAAAAAAATACACCAGAGATAAGTAAATCAAAAATAATAATCATGGAATGATAGTTCTATCATTTCTCTCTGACGCATTATTTTTTTCCCATAGGGTATTTCGTAAAGGAAGACATATTAATGAAAAACAAATACACCGGAGATAAGTAAATCAAAAATAATAATCATGGAACGTATACGTAAACACATCCTCAACAATCAGTACATGAAACTGAATTATTTTCAAATTAGTGTCATATGTAAACAAAGATCGTAATCACTTGATGGAAACCTGCGCTAATCATCTTGAGAGGCATGAAAATCATGAAAAGTTTTTTTCAAAACTTTGTTTTGCTACCTCTGCATGAGATTATCTTTTCAAGATTCGTCCATTTTGGTTCACCAATTATTTTTGCCTCCGTGTACGATGCAACTCAATGAGGGATTAGGAAAACAGAAAGCAATCATAGAAGACAAAATGCATTTTTCATGGGCAGCTTTGTCAGGAATCACAGCAATTATAGCACCAACGAACAGACTAAGCGATGATCTATATGGTATTGTGTAAAAAAAACTAATATACATTGCTTTGGTATACCTCATGATATATACTACTGTATATTTAGCTTGTTTTAAATCACTATCTGCAGTTCAAATCAAATACTGTAATTACATTTACTTTTGCAGTGGTTTTATTTCACGGTATGTAGGAAAGGGAGGTTTTCACAGTGTTTTAAATTCGCAGTTGAAACAAATGTGTAGTACAGTTAGGCCATACAATGGAGAGTCATAGTGGAGACGTCAAAGAGAAAACCTCGAAAGTTTCACAATTTACAGTACGAAAAAAATTTACAGATACGACCTTTAATTTCAGGAAAGATCCCAGTTTTGGATTTAGTATTTTCATTACAACGCAATAAGTACGGCATTCTGTGGCCTGACACCTGGAGTTGGGTATTTTACAACGTTCCCCACAGAAACCGAGGACTTGTCAAATGGCATCAGAGAAAACCTCGCTTGAGGATATTACTTTATGACGTTATGAAACTTTCTGGGCCGTTTCGGAGGAAAAATTGGCCCTGACTCCCTGACCCCAATAACTCAAGTGATGATTAGATTCCATTAGAATTGCATTATGCAGCCATTAGGGGGGTTGACCCCAACGGGAGGCCAAGAAATTCTTGATGAGAAAAGATGCAGTAAATGCCAAAGATACTGCGAACGTTAAAAGATCTACAGTTTTTGACATTTTCCGCTGAATGTTATTGGACAATAAACCATAACATGGAAGTGTTGCAAACAGTAGGGTTCTTCCTCACTCTATGAACAGCTTCATCATTACTTCTGGGTAGGGAAGTATTGTTTTGGGTGGCTTACTGGTGAGTTTGTATGTTTCTTGTCCAAGTGGCAAGACTTAGTGTTCCATAGAGGGTGAGAAGTGGTTGTGACAGTTAATGATTGATAGTTAGTTAGGTCATGGTTGAAGGTGACCCAGCACATGCCAGATGGGATGATGTCAGTAGTGGATATGTACAAAAATTCAGTGTTGTAATACCAAATTAGATTATATCATCTATTCTATTCTATTTCTTACTAGTATCTCATAAACTGGCAAATTTTGTATAGATTGTTTTTACTCTAGTGCTTTTATGTGAATATGTCTCTATCCGAATTGTTGTCATGTCACAACACAATTCAGCCAATCTGGCTGCTATGTTTGTGACAGTATTGAAATAAACCATTCATAAATCATATCATCTTCTCCACAGTTCCAATACATTCATGAAAACCCAAATCATATTCATATAGTCAAGTTTGTTAATTATATTCATATTATCAACTCAAGGATGGTGCAAATCTAAAAACTACCTCTGTGTTCAAACCATCCCTAATCATCATCATCATAGTCCTTTTCATCCTGTCGGATGTTCTGTTCACTGTTTATGGACTCAACTGTGAGCAGCTAGACCAGCTCTGCTCCTGCTACAATTTGACACATTTCCAAGTACCCCCAAGATATAATTAAGACATGGTTATACCCACTTCTCTCTATAGTTTGCCTTCAGGGAGCAATGGTTCTCTAGATGAAGACGTTTCTGCCTTTTGAGTGTCGTTTTCGCTGATTGTGCTATCTCTCATATCTAGTATCCCCACAGCTAAGTATGACGTTCCATTTCCAGAGCTTCCCTTAGATCCAACCCGACAGGCTTAATTGTCAATAAATCACCACTAGGGGTTCAGAAATGTAGCTTGTTTGCTGCTTAAGCCATTTAGACTTTACTGTAAAGGCACTTACTTCGTGGCAGTTCTATTTTGCGGTGAAATAAAACAGAGGTTTTTGTGATATCAGCTTTGAAGTTCACGGTTAAAACAATTTTATAGTATACAGTATAGGGCCCACAAAGCTAGTCAATTGGTTCTCGGATTTGCAAAAAAAAAAAAAAAATTTGGGTTCTGAATCAACTTCAAAATCGTCATATTTTGGCTCCAACATTTGAAGTCCTTTTCTTTCTAGCTGTTGCAGTTTTTCCATCCATCAATGTAGCAGTTTGATTAAAAGTTTAAAATTCATTGTAAGTTAGAGTTACAAACTGCCCTGGTATGTTGAATTTATGACTTCTATTGTAGCATTTGGGGCTATCATAGGATGCCTAGGCCTGTTTTTTTTTCCCTATTGCGTCATATTTTGTCTAAAAAAATTCTGAGAACCAACAAATCAAATTGCTGTGGCCTAGAAGTAGAAAACGAATAATTATTATGTGCTGTGTTATGATTTTACACCGAGAAATTTGCAAAAAATGAAACCACTGCAAACGTTTCACGATTTACGGTACTCCTGGCCATGTCGCGTTTTTGCAGCGCTATGGCATCCTGTCACACCTCATTACCTGTTGCACTCATTTCCACAAAACTCTGCGACCCACCGGGACCAATTTTCATCGCAGCAGGAAGCTTTATTAAGCTGGATAAAATGGCAGCATCCTCGCAATTTAGTCCCACAAACCGGCGAATGCATCACAATCTTTTGGGACCAGTTCACAACCTCTGCCTTCCATGCAACAATTCAGCAAGTTATTTTCGCAGGTGATAAGTTTACTGCATGAAGCTTTTGTAAAAAAACATTATGATCAATACATACAAATTACTAGTATACATTTGTAACTACTACATTTCTCTAAATATGAAACATCTTTTGATCTTTCACATCCAAAAGATATTATGATTTGAAAAATTCACAAAGGCATTTGACAAGGACAGAAACATAACTTTACTTTACTTTTACACAAATATCACAAACAACCAAATACATTTCTCTAAATAAGAAACATCTTAAAGTTTTGATATCTTTCATGTCAGAAAGACAACACGATTTCACAAAGGCATTTGACAAGGACGGAAACATTAAAGATAATTACTTCTACATGACCTCCCAAAAACTGTAACAGTACCCCCATTTTAGTGACCTCATTAACAGCAGCTAGAAGCAGGAGAGTCAGGGAATTTCATCTGATGCCCCAGGTAATTGCTGGGAAATATTTTAATAATTTGCTGGTGTGTCTGACAGTCTTGTCACCTGGAATGATGGATGTTAGCATGAATAATTTAGTAAATTGGGTCAGATTCCAACATGCCATCACTGCACTACCTACAAATCTGCCTCCAGCTCCTGTCTGCTCTAATAATGGGGGGAAAATGGATGGGGAAATGGGAGAACGGGTACATTATGGTTTATATAGGTGTCAAAAATAATTACATGGATGAATTACACCATCTCTCTAGATTTCATTCTCATACTAGTCCTAGTAACAAAAAATTAGAATGAATGCTGTACAGTAGCTCACTGTAGGTCACGTCTGTACCATGAACTTATCATTACCATGAAGATTAAGTTCTGTGAACATTATTATTGTCCATTTTCCTCACACCGTGAAATTTTGCTACTGTGAAGACCAAGAACGTATGACCTCCTTGTGAAGACAAAGTGAATTACAGTTTATCCGCATACAAGCTTTACATCATGAAGTATCATATACATATAATGTTAGACTTTTGCTTTTTCTGTTTCTTGAAAAGAAAATGTAAGATATAGTCAATCTTTCTTCTTTTGTTTATCAGAAAATATTAAAGGATGCGAAAATAAAGATTACTATTCTGATATGCTACAAAACTTCTTAAAGTTTTTATGATCTTTTATGTGAATAATTTCTCATCTAATTTTTTATTCAAATATAAAACATGAGTTAACTAAGATGTATCTTATGAAGTTAACCTCTTCTGTCTTCAATTAAAACCCTGATATTCATTGGATGCAAATGTGAGTGTCAACCTTCTAACTGGCCAATGATTGCCCTTTTTGTTTGCTGCTGATTGGCTCAGAGAAACATTCCTTCTCATTGGTAGATGAGCTAAGACAGCTGATTGGCTAGCTTGAGTACTTACCTGGTGCAGTGATGGTCAGAAGGTCCAGTCTTCTTTGTTGCTGTAACAGGAAAAAAAAGTTAGTAGCTGTCAAAACATTAAATATGACAAGATCATTACATTTTAAGTTTACCACATGGTTCAGACAAAGTTGCTGATGTGAAAGTTCTTGAACCTGACCCCTGCATTCTGTAATGAGCCTGACCCACCTGTAGTGGGTCACATGATCAGATTGATTGATTGTGATTGGTGGTTGCCCTTGGCAGACTGGCGGGGGTGGGGGGCAGCCAGTCTGATCATGATGGGACTAGATTAGAGCAATGAAGGGGTCTGTGCAGTGTGGTACTGGCAACTGTGGATTACTGCAGTATCCAGTATAGACAGAAAGCAGAGACAATGAGACAGTCATGACAGTTACAATGTATGACTGATGTTCTGTCTAGACAAACTACTAGGATGGGGAGTAAATACAGTTATTACACTCACCACACTGAAAGTAGCTGAATGGTTTCATCTACTTTGTTCTTAAGGGTATATTTTATATTGCATTTTCTACTTAATGAGACTCACTATGTAGTGAACAGTTTTTAAACCTCAGGTCTTTGATATGTTTGATTTTATGTCTTATCAAGGAGGTTCTTTCCTACGAGCAATATTGCCATTCTGTACATGCAATCTTTGTCACTTTCAATCAATTTCAAATATTTTCTCCACAATGATAATTTTTTAATAAAGATACTCTTTCTACACAACCAAGTGTTTTATTCAGCCGATGTTTTGGTGACTGTCTGTCACCTTCCTCAGGGCAATTCTGACTGAATAAAACACTTGGTTGACTGTGTAGTAAGAGTCTCTTTATTCAGTAACGTACCAACCTGATGAAACTATGCACGGAAATGATAATTTTTCATGACATGTGGCCAAAACTAAGTTATCAGAGTTGGCGTCCCTAGTGTTCAATACTACAATGAATCACTAAGCCATTATTCAATAAGCATCTAACTGTTAGAAGGCCCCTGTAACTCATAGCTGTCTGCTGGTCAAAAATTCAGCATAGGTGACGGCACCCATCAATATTGGGCAATGAAAAGCATTCAAGCTTGATTCCCATATTGGAAAAGTCTCGAGCAAATCTATAACAGCTATATTGCATTTTATTCCTTGGAGCTTAAAGTGAAACTAGGACGACATTAATTGTGATATAGAAATCATACGTATCTCAAACTTATCATATGTATCAAATACAAGAAGTTGTTAAACAGTTTTATCATATAACACCAGTGGTAGTTTCACTAACTTTCTAATGTATCTATAGTCAAGATTTAAAAAGGAAATGAGGTAGCCTTTTCTGGGACCTTTGACCTAACTTCCTGTCAGTGTCCCCTGCTTGCCAGTAGTAGCATGTGGAAATAACTACGGAAACACAAGCAAACACACAAAGAGACACACCGATAAACAAAACCTCCGTACACAGTGATAAAAACTGTTACAAATAAAGAAACAGCGAAATGTTACATCTCGTCTGATGATGCTTATGACATATCAGCAATTCTACATGATTGCAGGTCAGTGAAAATAGATAGCTATCAGATTCTGATATATTATGTAGAGCAGATACGCTACAGTAGTATTGAATAAAGATTATCTCTAAGTAAAATTCAATAGAAGCAATAAAACCCCAATATCCAGGGGAGTAAGGATTCCTCAAAAACTATTATTGAAAAGACTTTGAGAGCACTGCCGACGGATCGTCCCTTTACATCATGTAAAATCGATTAATCGGTTTGGTCTGTTTTGCGTAATTCTGCCTGATTCGTTGGATAAAAACTCGTCAAGCGCGGTGATCTCTTACACAATGCGTCACAGGTACTACTCTTCTATGAATACTCGTGCACAGGAAAGAAACGATCAATGCACAATTGACAAAACTGATCTACTAAACAATGGCGTAATTTTGGCCTGTCTCTTTGTTTGCAAGCGTCCTGTTGGATCGGCACTATCTGACCAATCCATTATCCTCCCCGATTATGCCTCTCATTTAAAGTGGCAGTGGCCTGGAAAAATCATTAACTAACTTTGGCACACGGAACAAATGGGAAATCAATATATGATTCCTGTTTTCGGTGCGACATGTCCCCACGCAACCCTGCTGATGTAGACAGACTGGTATCCACGCATGGATGAGCACGATACCGGACTTACGCACATCCACGCAGCGGACAACTGATCGCCTGCATCTCCTGAAATTCTGACTAACGTACTGTAGATTCGTTTACTTTCGCGATGATTTTACTTCGCAGAGAAAAGGAGTTTTGCACGGTGTTCTACATGTAAATTCGTGGTTGAAACATGCAGTAGTAGAGTAGTCAGACAAGGGAGACATACTTTGCACTGTGGAGAGGTCACAGCTAAAATAAAACCACCGAAAAAGTTTCAAGTTTTTACTGTATCTCAACTGTCCTGGTATAACATCAAGACTGAGGATTTAAAGGCATTCCTGAACCACCACAGACATTCCCATATATCAATTTGAAAGAAGATGGAAGACATTCAGACAAGATTTTATCATTGGCAAATATCATACAGCCCTGTAGGACAGACCCTGGGGACACACCAATAAATGACTAACATCATTTCCGCTATCGATCTTCTAGGAGAAAAGCTGCCCATATATGGTAAAGTATGTTGTTGGAGGCAGATGACAACGCACCGTGATGACCTTATTTGGTTGGTATGACCCTCAATCCAAGCTAATAATAGCTTCGTACAAAATTTGACTCAGGACAACCTCTGTGATAATTTGATAGTCAGAACTTTATGTAACAGACATAATAAAAGATTATAAATGCAGGCAAACTTTTACACTTATGGACTGTAATATTGTTATAATATCACGGTTACTGTAACAGTTACAGTAACTGTAGGTTATGGGCTGTCATTATGTCAAGAATGGAAGTATTGTTTTGGGCAGCTCTGGTTCACTGGGAGTTTGTATTATATCTTGTCCTGAGCAAAAAGGAGTGGGTGGAGATTTGGTTTCAGTTGATTGACAAGGTTCAAAGTGTGCAAGGATGTGGTATGATGTTGCCAGGAATGTGTACTGTGTTATAAAGCATGGTATGAAACATAGATAATGGATATAATGTATGCCATTTTACCAGTAGTTGGTTTAAACATTTGTGCGGTATTATTTGAGCTAAGGAGGATCAATTGGCTTCAACATTTAGAACACTAGTAACAGCACAATACCAAGCAGTTTGATTACCGGTATGCATGAACATGTATAACAGGAGTGCTAGTATCACTGGGGCTCTTACGAGTTTTTGTTAGATATACTCGTAGATTGAAAGCTATAGATAGCTATTTAGATATAATGATATTTCATATTTGTGGCATACATTGCATAATGATGACAACACACTAAATTTTGTATTATTCCAAGTGTCATGAATTAGCAGAGGAGAGGTCACCATGAAAAACGTTAACACAAAACCACTGCAGACATTTCAAGACTTCTGGTCAACTGTGGCCAAAATTGGCTGCGACAGTTTCTTGGAAAAGTAAAACATCCTGCTGTCTGGTCCTGTTTGAAGCTGTGGGAACGTTGTGACTCGGTGACTAACCTACTTTCCACATTCCGGTGAGCACTTTGCCACTTTGTCAAAGGTACACCAGGGGTCAAAACACGCATTCAAACTGTGCATTTACGGCTTTACATTTGACGCATCTACAAAAGGTCAAAGAAGCCATTCTCCGCGGAGATAAGCAAGAAAGTATCTACCTTGATGATTCGGAATTGAATTGTCATCCGAGCAGCGTTACATGTTTTGACAGTGCAATGTTTTAAGACGTGATCATTACTTGTTCCTGTTCACGACGGCTATTGAATCTGACGTAGTATGAAAAGTGAGAAAAGATCTTGTCGCTGAACTATAAAGAGGAAGTGTAAGGAACGCAGGGTTAATCACCATTACTTTCACACCGTTGAATTCTGCTTCGGGCTTTGGGTGATGGCAGTAGTAAAACTGGTTTGTGGTCCAAAAACTGCTACCCTGCCAAATTCCCAATGCTTTCAAGGCATTTGAAATGCCACTTTATTGGTGCAGTGGGGAGCTGTAAGACATTGCAGCTTAGCATTTGGATGTGGCTATCTATCATGCTATTTTACTGTCACCTGGAGCCTTGATACATGCCACTTAACGCAGTCTCTGGGCGCATGTATAACCCAGCGGAGACGCACGCCAAAGCCACGTCTATCACCCACACTCATGAAAAAAATTCTCAAGGTCCCGCACAGTCATTCCATCAACGCCAAGCAATTGGTCTTGCCGAGAGCGCAGCCGCTCTTACGTTTTCAGATATGAGGCAAATGTTTTGCTGAAATGAGGGATCAAGCCCCCCCCCCAGTGCGCTGACCCGTTCAGCTAAACGTAATCATTTCGTCCTAAAACTTGTAAGTAGTTTTAAAGCACTCCTGCTTTGGGCTCTATTACCTCTGCATAACAGCAACAGCCCCGCATGGAAAGGGCACTGCCTCATCATCATTGAAGCAATGAGGTATTACATACAGCGAGGGCCCACTGATTGCCTAGTGTGGAAGCAAAAGCCATCCTTTTATAAACTGTACTCAAACTTGTGCTCTCATACAACATTACACAATATAACTACAACTGTCCAAAATCTCTCCAAAACACAAATTGCTTTTTCTTAATCTACTTCCAAGCAGCATTCAAGGCATCTTCTGACTAAGGGATTATATTTATTACACAGAAGCCAAACTGAAAAATGCATATTAAGATGGACCCTGCATTAAAGCTCCCCATTTTGGGAGGGTAACAGTCACCATTCTCCTAGTTAAATTGCACACATAACAGTAAAAGGTTCTGAGCTCTAATCCATTGCCCCTTTTGGCCATGTGTGGAAGGGTTTCCCATTTGCCCCTTGACCATCAATCTACTGAATAGCGCTATTCCCGCGCAATATAATGGAGGCATCATTTACTTCTGGGCACTTTCACGCCCTGAAATATCGCACAGTAATAACCAAAATGTTGGGAATGCACAGGTAGATTTTCAACTTGGCCACATGGAAGCATGGATCACTCTGTTTGTAAAGCACTTCACCAGTTTGAGATAGTTTTCACTTTAATAATATGGGTAAGAATTGTTTTCTGTATCTGTATCTGTATAGCTAAACTGACCTTTATCTAATAAATAAATAAATAAGCATAACACACTAGCTTTGCATGCAGGCACATGCCACGGTGGCAGCGGGCTACATATTATATTACACTGAATGACCTGCTACACCTACCTTTGCACATCTAACTGTAATCATTGTTTAAAATATCTAGTGATGTTGCCCCTACTGTACTTGGTGGCAGCAAGTTCTACTCTATGATAGTTCTAGGGAAAACAAGTTTTTGAACACCTTGATCCTTTGTTGATAATTCTGGTGGCTGGTTTGTCTGTTGGTCTGTGTGTATGCTTGTCCGAACAGATTAGGTACTAGACAGCACATGGATGGGGAAGATTGATATTAGGCAGAATGACTAAAGATCGAAAGGTCAAGGTCAGGCACGGGAAATGGGTGAACTCCTTTGTTGTTCTGATAAATTCATGACAGTGAAATAATTCCTGAGAAATCTTTGATTAATATGTTAAAATGCAGTCCAAAGTTTCAAATAGTTTAAAGTAACGGTCAGGCTTAGGTTACTGCTATGTAGGTTGCAGAGACCAGTGTCATAAATGTAGTCTGGATGGTTACCTCAAAATGGTGGACAATCCAAGTATTGGGTATTGACGAATTTTATTTAAAATGAGCAGGTTTCGGTATGACGCAGAGCCTTCAAATCAAAACAATTTTGCCAATGACAACACAGAGAAAATTTGACACGTCACATGGAGGGTTATTCATTCTGTTTTATTTGACGGCACAAGCATACCCATTCACTTTGTACTCCAATCAACTTGTCTGGTGACCCAAGTCCGAAGGGGATACGATTCGACCGGAGTGCGCATCGGCTCTCATGTCCCATCGTGGCATGTAATCTTTCCGTTTCCTGTCGTTTGTCATTGTCCATAACCGGTATCTGATACGCTTGACTTTGCCCTGCCATCAACACGTCGTCTATATTCATCTGCACTTAGTGCGAGGACGGAGACAGATGGAAACATCGTCGGCACCCTCAGAACAGGGCACTGGAACTCTCACGTTGTGGCCACACATGTTAAAGGCCTGTCACACACACACACGCACATATTGCATCCGACACACAGTATTGGACCAGTCATGGCACAGTCACATTCATGCGTTGTTGTATGATTATGATGCCGTAGAATTTTCGAGCAAGCTGTGACGGAACCAAATGCCGACAGTAATATAATAATGTAACGCAGCCTTCTTCCGTACCAAGACAGCTGAATTTTGCAGGCACAACTATTCGAAGAATGCCCTCAGACTGCAATCCTGTGACAATCATTCGACGCATGTATCCGGGCCATTACATATACTAACACAGCAGTATTGCCCTGAGGGAACTCAAACTTTCAGTCCTCAACAGATGCAGTGAACAACCTGTTGGACAACAGAACTGACGAACAAAAGACACTACGTAAGAAATAGTTCTAAATTCAGATTCAAATTCAAATTCACTTTGTCCAGTAAGTCTTTCTCAGCACACTGGCTGGACTAAGTTAAGTGATTGGGCAATTAAACTTTAGAATAGTACAAGTCTGAAAAGCAAATAACCTCTTCATGACACTGAGGCAAAGTCATCAGTGAAACCACTGTGACGTGTTCTTTCCTTCTCACCATTGGCTCTTGTTTCATTGTTGATTGGTTGGTTGGTTGATTAGGTTATATATTGGTTGGTTGAGTGGTTAATTTTTTTGTGAATAATCAAAACAATTCTAGCAAAGGTATGGATAGCTTTTCAAGTACATGTAATCTTTGGACTATGGAAGAAGCAATCAAATTTTGGTGTTGATTTCGGTTCAGATTTGGATCCAGGAGGAGCCGAAGCAATTCTCGATGGTTTTCAGTGGTGGGAATTTTCGCCCACTAGGAGACGCACATGTAACAGGACTGCAGACCTCGCCTCCACAAAACTCAATAGGTATCAATCATGATGAAACTGATTAGTTTTCAAAGCTGACAGTTAGTCTACTGTAACATCTCCAAATGTTTGCAGTGGTTTATTTTCTTGGTTTTTGCTAATCTTATCCCAAAATCATGACACTGCAAATAACTTAAAATTCACTAGTTTCTTATAGCACAAAACATACATGTACCTTCCTAAGAGAAGCTAGAATGTGATATACTTTTTTTAATCAACACAGTGTCATAAAATCTCGGTTATCAGGATATATATTTGGTGACCTAAATTCTTGCAAGCTTACCAAAAACTTACTGAGTGAGACAGATGCGTCACTGCTGAATTTTACAGGCTGCAGAAATAAGCCGGGCCGCATCAGATTTCTCTACCTTTGAAAAGATTTTGATGGGCTCTTTCCAATGAATACACGTTTGATTTTATCTCCAAACCGAAATTGGATTCCCCTCGTAATCTCGACGCAGAGAGGAAATCTTCTGTGCCAGATTATGCAAGATGGCTATCACCTGTCAGTTCACAGGGTGGGCCATTTTTTTTGCGGTGGGAGCATTTTCAAGACAAATGGCTACCTGCGCTGGAAAACCCCGGAGCAGAAAGCGATCTTTCATCCCCCGAAACACGGACTGTCGGGCAGGGAAGCTCGCCTCATTTTTCAGGGGGTATATCTCGATGGCTGCGTATGATTCCGTCTCCATATATGGTAACCATAGCCGAGTCATAGCGTAATAACTCCGGCGGGATCCTTTTTCCCCTGACTGTGAAGGAATTTATGGGTTATGAATGGGTGGTTACATAGAGGGGAGAGCAAGGGCACCGACAACTTCTTCAGCCAATTCCGTTCCCTCGACACGCCATAAAGTTTCCTTACGCACTTCCTCAGGCCCAAAAGGAGACATACATGTACAGAAGAAGACTGATGTTGCACATTATACAAAAACTTTTCTCTTTCTGACAATAATTCCAAATTGCCTACGAAAGTCAAATTGCTTACAAATGAGTGCAAGCAGCTCCGATCGATCCATATGTCCCTATTCTAACTGTACGTATTGATTATTCTACAGCCTATTTGATGTCATGCATTGATTCCGCTTGATGGCTAATACTCCCCTTAAACAGTCGGAATATGCGGTGTTGTATTGCAGAAATAGATGAGCTCACAGCTAGCGCACCTTGAACGAGAAAAGATCCACTTTCTGGCAACTGGCCACGAGCTCCTAATAGTTTCCTTCCTTAGGCTTGATCTGATATAACAGCGGTCTTTAAACTGGCCAATATTGTTTAACAGAAATTTCACACGAGCGCTTTTTCTCCCAGGTTATCTCAAACAGTTGTGCATCTTGCAGGATTTTCCTACTTACGAGTTACCATTAATTTTGAGAATGAATGGTTTACATCAATATAAAAGATCTACAATGTATGATGCTATAAAATACCATTTACACCTAATATCAACCCATTGTTCATTAGTGTTCTATATTACAACAGCATAGTTTGCAAAAGAAAATGCACCCAGACAAACCACAAGGGAGCAATAGAAAAATGCTGATGACACATCGATAGAACCGACGCGTGCTCTCAGAGCTATTAGTATTTCTGGCACTGAGCAATTTGCAGTCGTTTTTCTAAATCAAAACCATGAAAAGGGAGTGCAAAAACATGGAGTCATGCTTTGGAAAAAGTCGGCTGCATTTGTGTTAAAGACTTTCAATCTACAACCAGATGACTTTGACTCAGTTTGCAGTTAGTGTATATAAGTGTATACCTGCATTTGTTTATAATAATACACGCCTGACAAATTTCTGGACTGTGAAAAAAGGTGTTAGAAGCAGATATATTTGCTCCATTAAATAAATCCGGGCAAAGGCTTTTTCTGGGTCATTGAATGGCTGGCGGTTGAATCATATATTCCTGGAAAAGCCCATTTGAACGGGGTTGGCTTCTCCTACCTTTAAGCCGGGCGCTCACCACTTTACAGCCAAATGGATTTGAATGGTCCAGGAAAAGTTCTCGTATCTGATCAATCGTTCTTTGTGCTTGTTTGACCTTGCTGTAACTGCCAATAATGGAGCTGCACTTGAGCCCGTTTTCTTTTGCACCACTATCAATTGAACGATGCTAGATTGCTGGAAGAAGAAATTGATCTTAAGAAGCCCTCTCAAGCTTCAAAATCCCCTTTAATGAAGGGAGCCCGAGGCGTGGGTGGATTGCTGAGTCAGACGTGTTTCTTGTTTCTACTTTATTTATCTTCTGGGGTAACATGATTGCTCACTGCTCTGGTAGCTCCCCAAACCCTCACCGTTTGTAAAGTGTGAGAAATAATAATATCTTACTGCTCTGCTTTTGCATCTACACCCTGATGATTTGATTTTTGGATGACATCCTCTCTGCACCCCAAAACTGATGTGAGCGTGCTAAAAAAAGTTGGGCAGGACAAAAGTTGCCTTCATGAAATCTAAGCAGTCAGGAATGTTGAACAAATGACGGAACACATAATGCATGGTACATGTATACCAACAATAAATTCTTTATTTTTGTTCATTCTCATCTTCTTTAACTTGGAAGACATGGTGGTGCAAGCAAGTGGCCCCCCTGCTTCCCTTCCCTTGATGTCTTCTTTTTTTCCTTTCGACTGCTGGCATCAATCTTTCGAGTACCTAACAAACGCTGCTTTGTATACGATTTACAGTGCAGTTGCAAGCCTACCTTTTTTGGAAACGGACAAAAACTGATGCGCGCCTGGATGTCATCCATATATTCAAGTCAGTAGAGCCTTATCTGTGATTCCCTTCACATGACTGATTGAGGAAGGATGGCGAGAGCCTTTACTTAACACGTGAGCAATTTCTCCGGCCCAGGGTTAGCACTCTCCCCACCAATTGATGCTGCTCACAAGTTTGCTGAACATGCTTAATAACCGCGGTGAAGGATTATACCACTTTCCCCATTGGCCGGGCACAATTGGACCCATTCCGTCTCATCAACGCCGGGGGAGCTTCATTTCCGCCTAATCTGGACAAATTCTCCTGTCCGAGATTAGACGAGCCGTTGCTTTCAGATTAAAGTCAAGTGAGCAGATTTATCACCGGCGATGATGAGAAGGCTGGGAACTCATGCAAGCTACTCCCGTATGCACCCGGGCACAAGATTACCTAGTACGGCGCAGCTATTTCTCATCTCCTGTAGGCTTTGTACCGGGGTACTCTGTGATACGCAACTGTAAAGAAGATGCCAGTATGGGCTTAGAGAGTATGCGAAAGCCAGGGGGGAAGATGAGTCATTTTCAACATTGGATAAGATGTGTGGGCTATGGGTTGAATATCCCAGGGTACCCACAAAGAGAGAAAGAAGCTTTTACTTGTTTGACAGTGATGCATGTTGACGTTGTGTGTTTGGAAACTTTTCCCCGCTGCATTGTGAAGGAGTTATACACAGGAGTCAAAGGCTGCACTTGAAAAATGGGTTGAAAGTTCGGTAATGCGTTTTAAAACCGGGCTTCGGAAAAGATTAAGGTATCATAAAAGCATGGCTGAGAACAGGACTTTAACTGCCAAAATTTTTTCAGTTTCCAAGAATAGCGAATGCATTAGAGAGTACAGGGTAGAAAAAACAAGGAAAAAGCCCTGAAATACATGTCTTAAACACCAATCTCTAAGCAGCCCAAAGTACATCTATAATGCCCTTGGCTCTTAGACATGTAAATCAGTGTTACCATTCTACTGACTGCATCTGAATGCAAACACCTGTACTAGAAAACTGAAAAAAAAGTTCAGGTGTTTATCTTAGCAGTCACACATGTTCTAGGCCCATTTTGCTATGAAAAGTTATAAAAAATTATTGATCATATTGATAAAGTGGCTAAGTAGACAAGTATGGTGGCATTTCTATAACAATGAAAAATGCAGAAATACCAAATCTCACAAATTTTCACTGATGTGTTCACATGCACATATTATATTTGTGAGTGAGTTCACATGCACATATTATTATTTCTGTCTATCCTTACTTTAATATTCGACTTTTAAAACAAACACCATAAAAACCCAAAAAAGACTTCAAGTTGGTAAATTTTTTCCAACTTTCTATGCTGTCACTATCTTTCTTCAAAAAAAGTGTACGCTGGCCAAAATCTCACAGACAGCAGTCTAGATTGAAAAACTCAGGAAAGTGGCCAAAGATGTATTGGAATCAGGGGAACTGCTCGCAATCTGGACACTGAGCACTTTCTGCTGATTCTACCTGGAATTACTCCAGGGAAATAGCCCGTCTCTGTTCTCCCCGGGGTTTGGAATTAGCAACCTTTACGTGTACCTGTAAAGGTGTCTGACATCAATATGTGTCAACCCGCGGCCATTTGGGGCATGGATGAAGGGGCAATGGAGCAAATTTCGCTTACATATTAGCACGATTTGCAGTAAATCTTTTCAGTGGAACTGCCCCGTCCCTGCGCTCTGGGCTCTAATGTTGCGCCATCAATCTGTGTTTATTGAGCACCGATATATGACGTTGAAATTAGACAGCCGGACAAGCAATCCTTCTCTTGAACAAGATGGGGCAGAAGCTATTCGACGACCGACGAATACCCCTCAGGAAGCCATCGTTCTTCCAGTCGGGTAGCGAGCCCACTCTAAGTGCGCGTACCCGGACCCGGCTTGATTTCTATTCAAACAAAGTGCACGAGATGTCGTTACCGCTATTTCGCTCGCTTGCAGTTTCTGATCACGACCCTCCATCCCCTCTCTCTTATCAGCGAAATGAGAATTTTACTACCCTGGTCAGAAGGGTCATAAAGTTTTTATGTCCATCCTAGAAATCACCGCTTGCAGGAGAGCGACTTGCATACAGTATGAGAGGACGGCCTGCGAAGAGAATTTCAAGTTGCGGCAGTGTTTCCTCTTTAGTGTGCAAGACGTGGCGCGGGATATTGCTTGGCCCATTTTCTCCTGCCAATGTCAACGTAAGTAAGTACAACTTTGCAAGGTCATCAACAGAGGAGGCAGCCACTAAAGGGGATGGTACTGCGGCCATCAAACTCCTCCGCCCAGCCGGCGATAAAAACCTGCGCGTGTCACTCGACGTAAACTAATTCCACCCCAGGGGCAGCGGTGTCTGCATCACAAGAACCAATCGAATGAGACCAGATCGATCATGTCGATGGCAGAGTGTCAAAGTGGGCTTTAATCACTGCCGAGCCTAATGATAGAAATTTAATCAATATTTAATTTGACAAAGGCCATCTCATTTTGGACTAATTTCAGGGCATGTAAAGAGTTTAATGCCTGGCTTACTCCACAGGTTAAGGCAGAGGGCCACCAACCCTCTATGTAGATTAAGCTATCTTCATCTAACTTTTCCCCTCCTGCTCTTTCTGGGTCGTGCTTTCTTTACAGCGTGGTTGCATTCGTCGTAGGTCATCCTACATTGTACGATTCTGATGCAGTAGAATTATTTAGCAGGCCGGGACAGAACTAACCACTGACAAGGATATAAGACAGCCTTTCCCCTATAAGAAATATAAGACAGCTGAATTTTGCAGGACACATGCATGACTATCCCAAGAATGCATTCAGTTTACAATTGTATGATGATCATACAACATACCGGGGGATATTTTTTTTTAATGTAGTAAGTTGAATCAACCCTATCCCATAGATACATGTATCTGTGAGACAAAAATGCAATGTTGCTGACCGAAGACGGTTGCATGTTTTGTATTGTAGGCTGGTTCTAGCTATTCATCGGTGATACCAAAAAATAAAGGGACTCCTCATGTAGCTTGCTTTGGGGCTATTTCAAACACTTCAAGTATGAAATGTGCTAAGAAATGGCAGTAAATGTCAATATCAGACAGACTTCCTCATCCAGAAAATTTTTGTTTTGCCGCCCTGAAATTGTATTGGATGCCTTTAAAGACATCTTAGTACCATCACTTAAAATGACCCTTGATCTTCATACATTTCAGTCCAAATCTATAAATAATAAATTGATATTGCTCTTTTTCCCTTTGTTCTGACTGAACAATTATTCCAAAAAGACCATGGCAAGTTTCAATTCTTTTCCATCAACAACTTCTTTTGATACAACTTTCATAGCGGCAGAAACTATTACTGGTAACAGCACCATCTTTGCCATTTGGGAGACTTGTAAACTTTACATACAGCCAATTTACCGTGAACCTCTGTGTTCTGGCGACACATTGCCTTGCAATTTTTGTGAGAGGTGAACAGGCTTTTAGCTAGGATTTTTTTGTAGGGTGTCCATTTTTTTTATTGTATGCTATGCATGTAAGCCGCCCAGCGAGCAGCACAGGTGCAAGCTTTTTAGGGGGGCTTTTTTGAAATTCGTAATGCTCTCAAATACTACTTCCTGCATTTTGAGGTAGAAATTTTGAGGAATACAGTCAAGTTTTTTCCTTCGTTACTTCATTTTTGTATTTATAGTAAGGCTGAAGGCAGGCATGAGGGCATGGCAGAGGTTGGGAGTGGAAAAAATAGGGCGTCTTTAGGGTGTCCTACCAAAAAGTAGGGAGTCCAATTTCTTATTATTTTCAATAAAGGGAGTCCAAAAGACACCCGGACACCCCCCTAGCTAAAAGCCTGGAGGTGAACGGAAAAGACCCGATATTTACGGCCAACCAGAGAGAGACAGTCACATCTATATGCTTCCTATGAAGAATTGCTGTGGGAATAACACTGCTGAAGGTCGGCAATTTTGTAAAATGTCATATTTCATAGTCTTGTAGCACTGCAGGGTTCCATCCATACTGTTTCCTCTTGCTATAACTTCATTTTTAAATGTTCTATTGAGTCAAAACGTCTGCACAGTTCAGAGTGAATGTTCCCAATCGAAAGCCCACCATTACCTAGAGAGAAATTTCTCTGAACTTTTGTTGGTTTCAAAAAGGTATTGAAATGTGCAGTTATCTCGTGAGAAACTTTCTTGACGCACTCCAGCAAGAATTCCGACAACGGATACTTTTGACCTGTGGGAATAATTTGTACGTTTTGACGAATGAGCTTTCCGTCAGTTTCAAGGTCCCGGACCGAAGGTTATACATGTATAATCCACTCCCTCGTGAGAATCAAGGACATCGAACTTTCCGTTTTTTTAAAGTGCAATCTGTTTTATTTTACAGATAAGAGATAACCGAACAGCTTAATTTCTAGAGTCCAGAGTGCTGATGTAGATAATTCTTGCCACACTAGCTCTTGTCGACTGGAATGCGACGTAAAAGCCAATATTTCTTGTTTAATGTCTTAGTTGATAGCAGGCAATTCCACTTGCTGAGCCAGTCTGCCCGGGGCAAACGCATAACGGTTTTTACATTAAGGTGTTTTGCTTTTACGAGAGTGTTCTATCTCAACAAACATGTTATTGACATTAGTGAAGGTCAGAATTACTACCTCTAGCTAGGTTTCGAGAGCTTACGCCAAGTCTTCTTGTTTACTGAATGGAAACTACATGTATGCATGGTAAGAAGTTATTGCTCCGTTTTATAAACCCCAACAAAAAACAGCACCCAGAAAATCTTACAGCTTACACCATTAGAAAATAGCGTCATAAAGTTACAATTCATAAAATGCAGGGAAAATAAGGATACAATGACGGCTAATGTCCAAATTACTGCAGTGCAGTATACACAATAATAGGCTCGAGGCTAAAACTGTGACCTTATAAATATTGGAAAGTAATGAATATGAAATGAGAGCATTTCTGGTACGCTTGTGTCAAACGACCGGGAAGGGGGGGATGTCATATAGAAAGCGAGCTGTTTTACGTATCGGGGCAGCGTATGGTTTGCGAAGGTAACGTGGTATTTACTGATAATGCCATGTATCTATCTTGATCCGCACCCCGGCATTACAAGGGATCACTGCCAACCCATTCTGCACCTGATGACCAATATCTACACGTCAGGCGACTGCCAATGAGGGGGTCAGGGGCCCTGCCTGAGGAACACTCGCGGAATAATCAATTTTTCCTCACCCACTTATCCATTAAGAGAGGCAGGCTGGGAAAATCTGATAAAACAAAATAATGTAACGTACACCCAAAATAATTCACTTTGAGCGGCTGCAAAAGGGCCGGTGGAAAACGAGATAAGAAACACTTCGCTGCTTTATAGCTGAACGAGAAAGGGGTCAGTACAACCGGACATAAAAGTGGGTCTTGTGGATACGAGGACTTATCTGTCCTAAGTAGTATGTCGGGCGCTTTTGGACAAAAAAATTGCAATGCGATGCATTGAGCTCACAATTGCATCAACAAAAGTAAAGCTAGACGAGTGAGTCTTGAAAGTCTGTTACCTCTAGAATTGATTTCACAAAATGTTTATGGAAACAAATGAAACCTCTAACTAACATGCAAAGAAAAGCAGGACCCAGTTCTTTCCTTAAAGTCATGGCTAGATTTTCAGACTATCAAGGCTGATGCACTATTGAACTAATACTCTTGTTAATCAATCATAAGTACCTAATGCAGTTACATTCCTTAACTAATTTGTCATGCTAAAAACTAATACGTATATTTAAGCTTTTTAATTCATCACAGGTTGCAGCAGCATGAAGACAGTTTTTCAGGATTATCGCCGGTTGTTCGAGTTAATTTTTTGCATGAGGCAAACTCAGAAAGAAGTTGTAATCCCTTGAAGTTTACTTGCGGTCAGATTGTGATGCGTGATTTTGTGAAATTTGTACGACATACATGTATGCACGGCTATCCCAAGAATGCCATCAGTTTGGGATCGTAGACTATAGTATGACAAATGTGACCAAGTTTTTACCAGATAAAAGTTTTCTCATAAGTCATCCAAATGTTCGTTTTATAGATACACCAGAAAGAAATGACACAAACGGTATTGAATTTTCTTCAGTTGATATTTGAAGTTCAAACCTGTGTGAATCATAGTAATAGCAACTGAAATTTCAACAACACAAAAACAGTAAATTGTTCTGGACTTCCCTATATATGTGTATGTGTGTGTGTGTGTGTGTGTGTGTGTGTGTGTGTGTGTGTGCATGTCTATGTGTGTGACACTGTGTGTTTCTGAATGCAAGGCAGTATGGGTAACTGCAATGCAGTATGGGTGGTTCCTTAATGGGCTCTGATTGTGTGAAGGGATGAAGCCTGCCATCTCTATTTGACTTATTCTTGCTCACATCGATACATCAAGCCATATGGCCACAATTCAGTTGTAATTCAAATTTCGCATACAATATTTCCCCCATATTGAAGAGAAAGTTCAAGTCAGGAAAATCCTTGTGGAAAATATTGCAGACAGCTAAATCGAGTTGATTAAGTGGTAGGTGCGAGACTCGTGCTACAGCAGCGATATACAACAGCACTGGGCACGTCACACGTGGGTAACAATGCATGCATGGGCCCACTCTCCCCTACAGGAGACAGATCTCCGGCCTGCGCAGGTACGTAAGGGGAAAACCTGCAAGCCGGAGATAAGGGAGACAAATGTCCTGAAATATGCAGACCCAGCGAAAGCTTTCCCCCTAAAGAAACGAGTAATTCTGAAAAGGTGTTGGAGGTGGAGCGGGATGATGCATGGTGGAACAGGTGTGCGGCGACGCGAGGTGAGAGGTGGGAAGATTTCCTTGGCGTCGAGAGGAAACGACATCATACTGCGCTTAACCTTTGACCAATCACGGCGACTTTATCCATCATCAAAGTAACCGACTTTGACAGTCGTAAGTTTTTGAGAGTTCCTGACACGCTATAAAACAATGATAAGAACTGTTTTCATAGATAGCCCCAAAAGACTGTTTCCTAGTTGTGCCTCATGATGATATCAATTTGACTGTTATTTCAAAGTTCAGTTTGAATTCGGCTGAAATAACAAATCAAAGTATCAGCATGATAGTTCATCTCAGTTCATAAACTACATAAAGAAAGATAAACTGTTCTCCAACTTGAGAAAAAAAATTGACTGACCAGAATTTTCTACCGCATCTCTCGGTCTTCATCAGCTATCTGACCCAAGTGCTGTAGACATGATTTTTCCGCACATGTGACGTCAGCACTGGGTCAAAGTTACACCAACCTTCTCTAGACTGGGACGGGGGGTGGTACAGACTTCTGACTATCTGACCCAGTGCTGACGTCACACGTGCAGAAAAATCACGAGTCTACAGCACTTGGTTCAGATAGCTGATGAAGACCGAGAGATTCGGTCGAAAATTCCGGTGAGTTGGAGAACAGTTCATCTTTCATTAATCAAACAAAAGTATTAGAACATCTGACTTATGACAATGCCAAGACATCTAATGTATTTCTCATACAATGGCCAAAATGTAATTCTACCTTTGTTTTTTCAGCCATTGAATTGGATTTCAGCTGAACTTTCTTTTGAATTGACTTGATACAAAATCTCAAAACACATAACTGTTAGACGTGCAAAACAGCAGTGGTTGTAAAATTGTTCGAAATACAAATCTTCTAAGCAAAAGTTGTACTTGCTTTCTTAAAACTACAGCATACGTTACTGGAAGAATGAAAAGTCTAGATCCTTCCCGGTGCCAACTACATCATTTACATGTACTTTTGACAGAACTATTGTCAGAATGGCAGTTAAGAGTTACTATTCAAAAGACACACAGCACCCAAAGGGCTTCAAAAGTACAGCAAATTTTGGCCAGATTGGTTTTTGGGCCCAGGAGAATATAACTTGGTAAGGGATGCTATAGGTGTTTTCCTACAAGGTACACAAAAATGAAAAGGGGGCCACTGGGAAATAAACGAAAGATCAGTCGGCAATATTGATACAAACCAATATTGCCAGACTGTTTGATATTCCCTACATATGGTTCTGTGTACAAGTTGTGGAAAGTTTCTCAAAAGTAGAAGAGATATAACATGTATGCATGCATGTTGCAATACATCATGATTCAGATATAGCAACAACACTTCTACTGACCACCTAATATATAGTACTGCAGATTTTTAGCAAAAGAAAAGACGACGCAAAATGCACAACTTTTGTTATTTCCCTACCACTTAAGCCCTTGTCACACATAGCCGAATATGTCCTCCCGAACACTGCCGAACTCCCCCAACCATGGTTAGGAGTAGGTCAGGAGCAAGGTCGGCTGTGGTTGGCTGGTGTTTGGCGAGGTCGGCTACTGTTCTGCTGTGCCAGCCGAATGTTTCAAAATGTTAAAAAATTCGGGTCGGGGGTTCAGCCATGGTTGGCTGGTGTTCGGTAGCAGGTCAGGGTGGTTGGCAGTCAAATTTCACCGCCATCTCCTAGCAGTCACCCATACATGTACCTCCCACCAACATAGTTCAGTACCCAGAAGTGACTATTTGGCCCTGCACTGAGCAAACTCGTTAAAAAAAATAAATAAAAAACTTTAACACTTGCTCAGATTACACTGATATTGCATCAACAAAGAAATCCATTCTGGAACATTGCATACTCACGTAACTGTTTCATTAGACCGAAGTTAGTACCACATTTCACCCCGGGGTATTCAAACTCATCATTTGAAGGACTAATAAAACCTCTCCATCTAAAGCTCTCAAGTAGGACATACACTTTGTTATTCTGACATAACGGCCATCACGTCTTTTACTGTCCTATATGTGCGTCTACATTAATGTCTTAATGTCCATTTTACAGGTAATCTTCAGGGAGCTGGCCCAGTAGATTTAAGGCACAAAGTCTGTATAACCGACTTTACTGACATGGGAGACTTATGGGTATAGCACTCTTTGGGGTCATAGACTAGCATAAGCAATTACCTTAATAATACAGACAGATTTCTTTGGATACTGCTTTATCTTGGAGGATCTCGAAAGTGGGTCAGATTTACATTTAGAACTGTGTGGTGTGGCTGGATAAAACTGTCAGGGCAAGTAGGCTAAGGGTGGATTTGTTGTTCGAAAATCTTTTTCTAAAAGTATTTGATTTAACGTCAATTGTCATAATTTTACTGGGTACCCCAATATCAATATTTTGAAGAAAAAACAGTGAATTTAAAGACAGATACCAATGCAGCATCAATAATCCCCAAGGTATGCACACTTCAGATATCCAGGTATCCAGACATTCTTAAGAAGGGCTCGAAAACACCATCCTTTTGATGTGGGCAGTCTTAGGATACCTGGCAGAACTATGAGAGTTAACGATACTTTTCATACTTTAAAAAAAAAAGGCTTTTTGAAGAATAAATCCACCTTTAACCTACTGACCCTGGTAGATTCGTTCATTCACACCAAATGTTGATATAGAATTAAAAGATCTGGTAAAAATGTCATCTTGTTTTCACTAAATTGGCCCTGTTTTGAATAGATTCAATACACAGATTATATAGGCGGAGTTTTTACTTTCAAACTGTGAGAGAAAGTTGGAAAATTGCGTTGTAACTGTATTCGAGATGTCGCAGCGATAACCGTATCCTTGCATGGGCTTTTCTTCGACTTTATCTGGCGTCGCACACCTGTTCGATGACGGAGTGCCGTTGATTTGGTGATACGGCGCCGCATCAGGAAACAAATCTCCTGCGTACCCGAATGCCTCGGAGGTACCGAAATTGCTCCCCGAATTTATTCTCCCGGATTATTCCCCGAAACAAAAACGTCAACGGGTGCAGCTCTGAGAGCAACAATGGTATTAATAATGACAGGCAGATACATCAAAATGCTTCGCAACGATATTTCTTCTCGTGAGCCATGAGCCTAGACTTTCCTAGTGGACCAAAAAAAAACAGCGCTGGATTGGAATGAGAACCCAGAGGAAGAGCTTTTCGATGTGGAGGGATTTCCAACAGTAGGCGGATAGTCCAAGAGGAGGGTTGACCCAGTAACCTTTGCCCTAAATACTGTTCCTCACATGCTTATAAGCAAATAAACTAGTCACTAGAGACATAAGGCTATTACCTCTGTGTTGTCACTATTACTGGTAGCCTTCAGAAGTTTTGCACCAAAACTTTAAGGCCCCTATTGTAGGATCAGAATCAGAAAGACAAATAGACAAGTAACGAAAACTTTCAGTTTCACTTTTGTCAGCATATTCTCAAAGAATTTTAATCCCTCTTTATAGATATTAAGAACAATTTGCAGTTATTACTTCTACACGTCATGCAAGAGATCTCCCGGCATATATAGCTCATAAAACTGTCACTTCCGCTTAATAAATGAGATATTTACTTGATTGCTTTAATAATCCGGACTTCAAGTCCATTAATTATGACTAATAGTCGGTTTTACAATTGATGTGTGTGTGTGTGGCATGGCAATGCAAAAGTTTACTTTCTGAGCACTGAAAGTAAGAAACACCACCTTCAGAAAGTGATAATGGCATCCATCCAGCTTTTGCCTTGATACGTCAGCAACAAAGAGTGCATAACATGTACTAGCTGTGGTACTAGGTAGAAGTAATAAAGGTTTTAAATTGAACGATGTACAATGAACAGGCACTCTTGTGTCCTAAAAAAAAATCAATGTTTGTAATGTGAGACTATTTTACAGTCTACCGACAGCATATGCAAATGCACGCTTGACGGAGCCGACTCAAAGACAGTTTCGCATGTTCAAACACAGCCGAAGTTATAGCCCCACATATCAGTGGTCGCGAGTCTCGCTTTGCTTCTCGGTGAGTCACAAGACTCGCACCCCATCAATGCCATGATAAACGAGGTGCCAACTCATTTAAGTAGACTTTGTTAGCTGCACTCTAATTCCACCATCTGGCTGTATCACTGATCTCCTTTCACGAGGCTCCGGAATCGAAAAACAATTGCGTCGTAAAAACCCTCCCGAAAACCTGCATACAACACAGATTTCATTACAGATACGCACGGAGTAATTTCTCAAGACCGCGCATTAACCAACTCTTTCCTCCACAGGATTGACAAGTTTTCTCTCTTCGCTCTGGTTCTATCAGATGAAGGAGATAGTCCTATCCCTCCATACCTCTCGGCCAGTCTGAGTTACTTTGTCTCACAACATCATTCCATATCTGTGGACAGCATCTGCCTCCGATGTGCAGCAAACTTTTTTGGTTCCGTTCTTTTGCGTAGAAAGTCCCAAACGGCTGACGCATATCGCCTATCATCAATCTCAACAATGAGCCATAAACAACAGGTTGCATGCGTCTGTGGTTTCCTTTATTGAACAAACAAATCATTACTTGTAAGAGAGGGCGAAAATCCCCAAACACTCAAAGCGGCGTGCAACTTGAAGAAAATTGAGCACCAGGATAAAAACCAACGGAAACAAACGCAAGCCCACATGCTCGTAAAAATGTATGAAGAATTTAAGGCAGGGTTATAGGGCTTGTAGAGGGCCAGTAGTACATCTGCAATGGGCCAATGTACCAGTAGCTGAAACCACTCAACCTACTATGGTTGTATGTAAATGAAAGAATGTTCACTGAGACTTTTTGAGCAGTTGGTCAGACACTTAGTTGGGCCACTGGGCCGTCCCAATGGTAGTTTTCTTGTTGTGCTTGCAGAAAGGGACACGTACACGACAGCAGTGCACACTTTCCATGTGATGATTTCTCCATGCACAACTGCTACCTTTTCAGCACCACTGACAGGGACACTTCAGCAAACTTTTACATTCATTTTCCACACTTTTTTTGTTCCTACAAATAGATATAGTTACTGTATCATCATGCAATAGCATCATCATGCAATTTTCTTTGAAGGCTATTGCAATAAATATAAATCACAAATGAAATTGCTGAGTCTAAGCATATATTTTTTTCCAAACAAGTGCCTATTTATGGCAAGATGGTCTTGTGGTTAGGATTGTTGACTCAGAATCCAAAGGTTCTGGGTTCAAATCCCAGTGTTGTGCCCTTGGAAAAGGCGCTTTACATACACCTATTTCCTCACTTGACTCAGGTGAAACCAAGTACCTAGCTTCAGTTATATAGGGATGTCCTCTTGGATAGGATGTAAAGCTAGAGGTCCCATGTTTGGAGAGCCATACTGCACACAAGTTATAGAACCCAACACACCTTTTGAAAAAGAGTAGGGGCAAGCCCTGGTGTGTGACAGTCCAAATACTACTATCTGGAAGTTGGTGATTTACTGCAAATCACCCAGATGAAGACCTGGTGAACCCCCGTCTCGTATTAGCCATGTGATGATTTACATGGTCACCCTTGCAGACTCCAGGAAAAATAGTGTGAAATTTATGAAACTCGAGTACCTGAAGTTACATATGTAGGTACTCATTTTCACCTGAGTCAAGTGAGGAAATGGGTGTAAAGTGCCTTTTCCAAGGGCACAACACTGAGATACTGATAAAACAAACAAACAAACCATATCCACTTACCACAGTAAGGCACAGTAGTTCCCTGTTGAAGTAGTCCAGGTTCTTCTTCTCTATCGCCTCCAGGTAACTCTGCAGTCGTGTGTAGGTGTACGGGAAGCAGTACGAAAACTGGTACACGTCGTCTTCGCGGTCGAAGCAGAAGGCAAACGACATGACGTAGTTCTTGCGGTGGTCGGGACAGCGGTAGTAGTACACGTTTTTCGGCGGTACCCTTTGCCTGGTGGTTGAAAACCTCACCAATGTTACCAGCTTTCCAAACCCATTCTTTGATTTAACTGTTACTGAGCACCATTGTAAAAGAAACAGACATTGCAAAACAACAATCGCATACTTCTAACAATATAACATTGCTACAGAGGTACATAAAAAAATCCATCAATGCAGATTAGACATCCAGGTAATGAGATAAACAAGAAATTGTTACTCAAGCAACTGGATAGATTTTGAAAATTGTCAGTAACGAAAAAGTAGTCACTGACGAAAAGTAGTGGATGCTACTTGAAACGTCTGTCAGTTTTCAAAATCTGTCCAGTAGCTTGAGTAACAATTTTTTGTGTTTATAAAAAATTGTTTCACAAATACAAGCAAATTCACTATAAGCCTGGCCTTACAACGTGGTTTTCTATTACAATCTAAAACACTTTTATCCACAAGCTAAACATACTATGTCTAAAGTTTGTAAACTGACAGAAAGGAGCACTAAATATGGAAGAAGAGCGTTATTTTTTTAATAGAATACCTGTCGATGAATACATACATGTAATTGGTCAACTTTTTGCAGATTTCCACTTGTGCAATGTGTTTTCGTAAAATGATATCAGTTAGCTACCCCCATGCAGAGATGTTGAAAAGGTATCGAAGAACACCTAACAAGACAATTTTGTCTCATCTCCCAGTAAATTATTTTTGTAACCTAACTTTTATCAGGCCTTGTCGGGCACATTGTATTCAGCCATTGGTGCAGTGCATTCTGGGATTGCTTCTGGGTTTTCCAGTGTACTGATGTCTTATTTTGTAAACAAGACTAGTGGGTACTCTATCATACACTGCAGTTTTCTTCATAGTATCATTGATCTGTTGGGAAATAACACCCCAAGTCTATTGCTTCTTTAAGACTAAACAAAAGACAACAAACCATCTTGGCCTGCTGGTAGACTTGACCAGTGGTGACATCCCTTCTCTGTAGAGGCTCTTGGTCTTGCTGAAGTTTACAATGTTGAAGATCACCCTCTAAGCAACAATAAGACATCAGAAATTTCAGAATTCCAGAAAGTGTTTTGGGTTTTTGTGAATTCATTGAAACTGCATTGTATAATTTTGGGGGAATACCCATTGAATTACATCATAGAATGGCTTATAACTCATAGGAATGTACGACATAACATGACTTGCCTATCACACAATGTTTTACGATTCATACCATGATTACACAATACACATTCCTGGGGACCTAACACCACAACTGGTGTGTTAGGCCATAGAGTGGTACTAAGCACCACCCAGTTGTAGGGTGGCTGACAGGGACTAGCGCCCCTACCCATTGAGGAGCTAGATCTCTAAAACCAACAACACAATTTACAAAACCAAGCGACCACATCCCTACTTCATATCCCCCTTTACACCGCCTTCAGCCAATTGAAGTTTGACACATAACTGGAAGAAGAAGAAGAGTTACAGTAAGTGTTTATGGAAAACAAACAAACAAACACGTTTACAGACCTGTCCAACCATCACATTCTCCACGGTGAAGTTGAACCAGACCCTGAAGCGAGGGTTGCAGGTGTCTGGCCTGATGAACAGGTCGTACTCAAACTCTGTGATGTAGTCCACTCTTCCCAGGTTCCCTATTGGCATGGAGACAAAAAATTTGGACCTGAGTACGACCTAAACCCAGATTATCATCCATACTTACTAAATCCTGAGTGGTGCAGGTTAAATTTGTCTGGTTCAGGTGATTTTTAATGTTATCTGCACCAGTGCAGGTATGTAGAACAAGGGTTTAAGCCCCACTGTGAGAGCTACCCAGTCTTGCCTCCTCTTCTTATATTTGGTCTCCCTTAAGCCAAAGTTTCTGCAGTTTTACATCAATTCTGTTTCGAAAGACAAATATATGTGTTGAGACATACTGAGTTGTAATTGAGACATTATATCTATAGTATGTATTTATCATTAAAATATCTTTATTACTTTCTAACAACAAAAGGTAAGAAGAACCCTTCTGAAGGAGACCACAAAAGAAAAAAAAACATTTTGAAACTTCAAACTTTCTGGAAGTTCAAACTTCACCTCGACATTGGGACGGATTCCAAGGGTACTCAAAATTCACTACATTGGCCTCTCGAACACATGGAAATAAAGTATCCTCCTACTATCGAAAGTACAAATATTGTTTGACACCAGTTAGCCTTGACTTCGATAAAACTTTCACGTCGTCCCCGGCCTTTAGCACTCGCTCTTCTATCAGAGTCTTTACAACCACATTGTCCCACCTTTCCTCGAACAATATGGTGCGGAACATTACCTGTCTGAATTTTGTATTCACAGACCAACCCACCGCACGGCTCGTTGCAAATACACGGACATCAACATTGCCTTGGGTCACAGAGTACATGTTTCATAAGAATTACATTTCCTGGACAAAATTAAAGAACGCATCGTCCCAGAATTCAAATCAAACGCCTTGTGTATATGTTTTTGCGGATACCGCAATTGTGGCAAACTTCAAGGACAAAGTCAAAGAGGTAACCTTGAGATTGTTTCAAAACTATCAATTTCGCAGATAGAGAGGACGCAAAACCGCATGGAAATTAGAATATGAATACCTTCTTCTAGTGAGGTAGCAATTTGGCACCGTATACTTAGATGTTGGTGCACAGTGGCCACTATGTTAGCAATTCGAAAAGAGTCGACCTTTCTTGTTCCCATGGTGTTTTCAGATAATACATTTCAAAAGGCAGCCATATGAGACTTGGGAAGTTCCCAACACTTATTTTCCCATCTCCGCTGCCAGGTTCAAATGAGTGCCTTAAATATGCTGTGAACAGGAGGTGCCTTTCATTCAATGGATCTCATCTTCCCCGAAAATTACTTTCCGCCACCTGTAAAGGTTCGGTATTGGCAGACATATTAAGTCACCCCGCGGAACTCCAGCCCTGCATACATATAGCTTATTCATTTTATAGCGCTAACGTTATGGTTGTTCAGTGGAGTTCATAACCGGAATGGCCGAACCAGGAGCCAACGATGCTCCAAGCACCATCAAAAATGAATGACTCCGTATGTCTAATAACAAAAAGGGATTGTCCTTTGCCAAGGGCAAATGGCGGAGAATTCCCGAGGGATCTTCGTCTGTCCCACCCCCTCCAGGTCCTCAGATATTACAAAGCTTGGTAAAAAGATGGATGTTACTTGACGAGACTATATCTTCTTTTTTTAGAAGTTTAGCGATGCATGCGGGCGGGGAAAGCCGGGCGCTATTGGAGCCGTATATCGGTGGCGTGAACGGACTACACGTTATCGGGGGTAATGAATAGGTCTTCATCCAGCTTTGACAAGGTTTTTAACAGCCGGGCACACTTCGGCATAAGGTGATGGTATCTTCGCGTCGGCTGCTTGGACCTTTAGCATGGTATCTTGACGACCACTTCCAGTCGCTTGATGCCGCGATGCAGGGACGTTAAGTCGTGGCTTTTCACACAAGTCAGGCAAAAATGGCCACTTCGTCTTCATGTTTTTCTCCGATATAGTCACTGGGTCGTAATTTCTGTAAAGTTCAATCGTCCTGTCCTAATGCCCACTGTTTTAAGTGGCATTCCGTCAGATGAAATGGGTTACTTTAACAAGTTCAAGTCTGGAGCATACTAACGACTTTTTGGACTACTAGCCAACTGAGGAAGGGGGATGGATTAATTAGAAGTTTTTAACTCTCTAGATCTGGCAAGTCTGGAGCATACTAACAACCTTTTTGACTACTAGACAACTGAGGAAGGGGGATGGATTTAGAAGTTACAGTGGGAGGTTAATTATGGTAACACTACATACATACGGCATGCATTTATATTAAAATAAACCTCAAAGAAAACAGTTTGTGACCATACTGTTTCTTTAGGTACATGTGCTTGAAGGATGCCAGAGGTCGAAAAGAAAAGAAGATGCCAGAGGAAGGGAAGCAGGGGTTGAATTACAACTAGATTGCATCACCAATTCTTCCAAAGTCAGAAGATGTGAGAGAACATTTTGCCCAACTTTTTCTTCCTGCAGGTTGCATGCTTGCATCAGTATTTTGGGGTGCCCAGAGGATGCCATCCATATATTAATCAAATCAGTATGGCTTTAGAATTAGATACACATTATATATTTGACACTGAAGCGTTGCCTGATATTACAATCAAATATTGGAAAGCTGTCAGATCAAAATACACGGTGGCCCAAGTTTGTAATCCAGGTTTAAAGGGCCCGTGGAATATCACAGAGAAAATGTCAGGATGCCCCAACTTCATAAGTCTCTCCGTGTAAAAGTTCTGACAGCCAAGTTCAGCGGGGCAGGTTTGACTGATGTACGACTCATGTCGGTAATAATGGCACCGGCGTTCTCTCGGTTCCAAAGGTCACAGGTCGTCGGCGTGCCATGTCCTGTCACGGCGCGCCCCCACATCAAAGATACTTTGAGAACACGGCGAGTTATTACACGGGCCCCACCTTCCTACGGTATGCTTGACGGAACAAGTCGTGGAAAGGAATGTTAAATGTAAAAGTGGACGTTTCGCACCTGCTTGATTCGTAAATTTAAATTACTTTACTCGTGTCCTACCAGAAATACCAAGGGGGTAGGACTTGCATGTGCTCATAGAAGTAAGATTTACATTTAACCCCATTTTGTTGTTTCGTTTGCATAATATTTATTGGTCAGTTATGTACCATCATGTCTTTGTTTAATTCTGTGTTTGGTGGCAGCACTGATATAAGTACGATGTAACTTGAGTGCATCGTCATCTTGTCTGTACTCCTTTATTTCTATTTTAATAAAAACAAATTTTATTACCATGCATAAAATGTTAATGTAAGGTCCGAGTATAATTTCTAACAATGACGTTCTTGCGTTACTGGTACGATTACGTGCGTTTTGTTACTAGCTCGTTTCGTAACTGGAACTCAGAAACGAGAATAGCAAACTGCCTCATCAGTAGTTCTGTATGCCCGCCACGCTCGGCCCATAAGCTCCAAGACACTGAATAATTATACAGTTAATGTTCCTGTTCACTGCAAGGCTGACTGTTCTATCCGGGGGAGAAAGAGCGGAGTACCTCCTTGGCCAATGAGCAAGGCTCTTCTACCGTGCTTTACGCCATCGATTTCCCTAGCCGACCATGATATTTGACCCCTGCGTCCGTGGACTTTGCTAGCCTTCCAGAAAGCACCTCGAACCATTTCGTATATAGCCTGTGCCTCTACATCCACATCAAAGGGGCAAAGGCCTGCAAACACTGCGAACATAAAAACAGCGGCTGGCCGTGTCAACGAAATTTACGGCATCTTGCTTAAAATATTGCAGGGTTGTTCCCCGGCAGCCTTTGATCGCGCTGACATACGGGAGGGGGGCGGAATAATAGATCAACAAAATGGTCAAGAGTCGGGCCGTAAAAATCAATGGTTCAGGCATACAATATATCGCCTGTCATCTCTTTTATTGCGGGCTGCTGTAGGACGCTGCTCGGCTGGGTTCCTGAAAAACGTGAGGAAAATGCACGCACCAAAGTTATGGATCTACACAAACTTTAAGAGCAGATACGCTCCGCAAAAAAAGATTTGTTGTAAAACACTTCAACAGTTTTGTTTCAAGTACAATGTATGTTGTTGATTTATGCAAGTTCCCTAAGTAGTTCCCTACCTATAGTAAGGTTTAAAAATTTTGAAAAGTCCAACACAGCTGATCCCATGAAAGGGTATGGTATCTGGTGTCTAAAACATGAGAACTCAAAATACATTTTTCCACATACCTGCACAGACAAAATTTACTCAGTACCACTCTTTTTCGCCAATGATTTTTCTGCCTTGGTTCGAATGTCAACTGCCAAAGTATGACTCACATTGACTGTAACTTTTTTGAAACCATTTCAATTTTTGTTTATATCTTTACAGGTGGCTATGGTCGGTACAGCAAAAAAACAAGAAATCAAAGATCTTATACCCCCCCCCCCATGTAGTATATGTAATTTAGAATTGTTGTGAATTTCTTCTTATTCATTATTGTGAATTTCTCACTGACTCTGTATAACTATAATATATGCATTTTCCCACTGACTTCCATAAGGCAACAGACATGAATACAGCAGAAAGTGAAGACAGGAAATGAGATAGCCTTTTCTGGGACCTTTGAACTAATTTCCTGTCAGTATCCCCAGTGTGCCTGGTATGTGGAAGTTGTAACTATGGGAACACAAGCAAAAACACAAATGGACCCACCAAAAGCAAAACCTCTGTAAAGATTATATTTATTAGACGTTAGAAATACCTACACAGCTCCAATTTTACCTGCACTAACCTGCATACTCAGGTGCCATTTTGTGCTTGGCAAACGCATACACAAGGCTATTTATTTCCGTTAAGGAGGTCATTAACCTCCGTAAAATCCTCGAAATAAACTCTAGAATTACAAGAAGTTAATCAGGTTCGTTAACAAATGCTATTACGAAGGCCCCTTGGTCGCTGTTAAATGCTTTTTAGATGCTGTGAGTGTACATGTGTGTATCTCTGAGGTGCTCTTACTGTTAAGAGGTTCTCATGCTGACTGTTTGGTACGCACTTAAGCACTCTGACTTTATATGCAATAATCAGTATATATTATACTCAATGGGCCACGTTATAAACCATCTAGGCTAGACAACAACAATTACTGTAGCAGCTTTATTTCTGACTTTTTTATTTTGGCTCAAACAATGGATGCAAAAATGTTACTTTTTCGCTTAGACGTCGAAATATTTCATCACGTCTTTTTTTCTAATATTTATTAATATCAGCACTCAAAATCCCACCTGCATATGCAGGTTTGTGCTGGTAAAATTGGAGCTGTGCAGGTGTTTCTGATGTCTACCTGCACCTAAACTGCACCAGTCCATGTACTGGTTTATATACATTATATATATGGTGGGTGGGTAGGTGGGTGGGTGTGGATTGTCATTTGCTGCATTGACTGTTACCACCTATGAAGTACATGACTTTTTTTTGGACATGTATAAAAGAAATATAGGCATTGTATACTTCCTAAATTCTGAGTGGTGCAGGTAAAACTTGTCTGGTGCAGGTAATTTTCAATGTTGCCTGCCCCAGTGCAGGTATGCAGAAAAAAGTATTTCCAGTTCCGCGGTATACAATAACAGGTGTCATAGACTTTTTGACATCGTGCACTATATTGAGACATAAATTATCATCAGTTCTATTCCAAGACTGTTGTATGAAGTTATTTATATTTATACAAGTGAAAAGTTCACCAATTTTGCCAAAGTTAAGTAAGTTATACATGTACAAATGTAGCCTCTCTTGATTTTGACTGCACATTTAACTAAAACATAACCGATTATTGGGAAAAGTATTATAATAAATAAGTATAAAAGACTTATTACATTCATTTGTGGATGTTAGCTCCAGAAGTTATTTTCGTTAGTTTCACCATAATTATGTATTGGCATGATTTCATATACAGTAAGTCAACCATTACATTTCAACAGAACATAAATATCAAAACATTAAGCACGATATTCATCTATTTCCCTTTAATTTATAATTTTTAAGTATAAAAGAAATAATTGCAATGGTTTCTAAACAGTTTTTAGTGCGATCCATGCTTCCTAAATTCTGAGTGGTCCAGGTATATAATGTTTATCTGGTGCAGGTAATTTTCAATGTTTTCAATGCAGAAAAAAGGTATTTCAAGCTCTGTATATATACATATAGCAACTGTATTTGGTTAACTTGCATATAAAGGCGAGATCCTATAATGATATTATAAAATACTTCTGGTCTATTACAATTTAACTGTTATGCAGGATCCAGCATTTTGGTTTCCGGTATTTTACAGTGAATCTTTTCAACAGGGTTTTTTTTCTGCAACATTTTGCATTTATAATTGCTATTATGGACCTCTAGACTGCCTATGGATCTCTGCCCCAAGCTATGCATGTTCAAGACAGAATTCCCGCGGTGTACCACAAAATGGCCGTCTTCCACACGTATTTCCTTTTCCAAGAAAATGACTGTCGGAATGCGTTTAAAACATAACGTCCGAGCAAAAAGAAAAGGGGAAAAAACGTGAAGCTGGTAATGTAGTCATTGCTTTGATGAAAATGATGGAAGCTGCCCATTATGGTCAATTTAATGCCATTTTACAAAATTCATCGGAATTACGCTCGCTAATGGACAAGACGAGCCGATCCCTTCGGCACGCGTCTAGACGCTATTGATCGTAGTCCCGGGAAAATTCCATCTCATTACCTGCTAAATCCAGCCTTCATAAAATGCAAAGCGGCCGTTATTTATCAAATATTGCGCCGGGGCATAGCGAGTGCATAAAAATGTGAGAGCAAGATCACTATACATGCCTTGAAGCAATAGCTCAAGCTGGTACTGTCAATAGATAATGCTGTATCATGCAAATTTGGTCCCTGGGGAGGTGTTAGAATAAACTTGGGTTCATCTTCGACGCATTATCTGTGTGTGCAGCCGGCTGTATCAGTCGTAATTAGACAACACGTGCTCTCAAAGTATGACTGATGAGTTTTATCTCACCAAAACCAGATGCTTGATTTTCTTCTTTTTTTTGTGCCTCAAACAAAGAAAATGTTGTTTGTTGCAACTACGGTTCTTTTATTTTTGGCTGCAATCAACGATTATGTGCCAAATTCAAGGATACTTTTGGCTGCCAACATTTTCAAGCTGACGATTATTTGCCGAATACAAGGCCAATTGATGTCGAAATTTAGATGGTTATTCATTCTTTGGCCAAATTACTGGATAGCCATGGTGGAAATGTCATCAAAATCATATAGTTTCTGTCATGTTTTAGATTATAATTACAATTTAAATTGGAATTTTATAAAAATGTAAATGTACACTCATTCATTCACACTCACTCCATCCTCATGCAAACAACTATTGAGCAAACAAGAATTATTAATATTTTCAAAATGAACCCTGTTTTCTTTGTATATTTGGGAGCAAACCCTTCTGACTTTCTGGTGCAGAAGAATTTTGAGTAGCCTTCAATGGCCAAGCTTAATGGTGGTATCTGCCCTGCAAATTTCCGTCTCGTAAACAGTTGTCGCCTTTCAGAACGGTCGCCTTTCAATGCCATATCGCCGACTGGTCGATGCCATATCCGAGCGTATCATAACTTTTATTGAGGTCCAAAAACGTATGAAATGTATAAAAAGCAACATGTGAATTGCAAATGTAAGGGAGGATCATGAAAAATAGTAAAGGTATTAGTTAAAAAAGAAAAAGCACAAGCTCGGATTCGAACCCAGGTCAAAAAGCGTAGCTCTAAAACCCCAACCCTCTACGCCACAAAACATCACGGTGTGGATGGACCGTGCTGATACACTTAAAGTTAGCTGTTCTGCGATATGGCATTGACCGTTTCAAAAGGCAACAACCGTTTATGAGACGGAAATTAGCATCTGCCTTAGTATGTTGACATTGTGGTTGCATCTGGGAACTGGGACCACCACAGGATGCACATTTCTTTTCCGCTGACATGTACAAAGTGTTTGGTGCTGTGAACTTTTGAGTGGGCTGGAGGTCTAGAAAGGTGACGTGCCCACGGGATGGCATTTAGTTTCTAGGAGAGCTTAGTTGAGCTTTGATGATTTTATACAAAAAAAATAAAATTGCCCATCTCCTTCAGTTTTATACATAATATGTATAATGTCTTTCAATTCTTAGGCCATACAAATTCAATCAATCGGTTCTCGGATTCACCCGCTTCATTTTTTTTTCTGATTTTCAGGAAAAACAAAATTCAGGTTCTGAATCAACTTCAAAATGCTCATATTTTGGCCCCAACAATTGATGAAAGTCCTTGTCTTCCTCGTTGTTACGAACAGTTTTGCCTTCTATCAATGCAGTGGTTTGATTAAAAGTTTAAATTCATTGTTTGAGTTACAAAGCAGCCTGGTATGTCTTCATGGCTCCTATCGTACATGTAGCTTTTGGAGCTATCATAGGATGCCTAGGCCTGTTTTTTTTTCACCCTGTCACTTGGTATTTTTTCTAAAAAAATCAGAGGACCAACAACTAAAATCAATGTAGCCTTGCATGCAAAATCTGCAACATTGATAATGCCAAATTCTATACATTTGTCCTTGAACCAAATACATATTTCATAAGATATCACATTTCCCATAGCTTTCCCCCATATTACTAGACAAGCCTGCGACACAAAATCTCCTTCCTTTTGAAGTCTATGCCGTGATGACAAATTGTTGATCTCCTTTGAAATCCCTCTCTGATGACTTTGTAGCATCCCGTCTATCACTAAAAAGGGGTAACACGGACCTTTCTTCGTGGTTTAACCCTGCTAGTGTGAAGCCCAATAAGCAGTTTGCAGCCTGTATTGCTGGGAGGGTTAAAGCTTTGGTCGTAATCCCCCCATCTATCAGTGTCACACAGACTCTTGGGTATCAAACTTTCCGCTAAGCCTGAGAGATCTGGATATGGCGGAATCATGCCGGCTCGGAACTTTGATAAACGCCAGCATTGCGGCTTTCATCTTTCACGGGATAAAGGACCAGACGAGCGAGGCTCTACGCATTTTCTCGAACACGAGATTCCAAACGACCCTCGGGATTTCCAGGTCACTTGAACTTGGTCTTAAAGATCTGTTATTACGTGCGCCTGAGGACGGTACACTGGTGATGTCTTAAAGGTGACACATGGAGAGACTTAGGTTTGATACGGAGCTTTCTTCTGACACGACATTTGCAGCAAGACAGTCGTAACGGCTTACAGCAAATGGGCTACATACAAAGGACAAGGTTCGGTACTGGGGATAGATTAAAAAGATTTCTGGATACAGTAACTCTCTGGATCATGCAAACGACCGGCAACTGCCACATTTTATTGCAGGATTACATTCTCCAAAAAGTCAAAGACCCATTATATACATTTCCTTTCTCTTCATAATGACAGCATTTTCAAAAGCTATTCTCAGTATCTCTTCCAAAATCACAAACCAGAGCGCAGACAACAATAAAGTTACTTTGAAAGAAAACGATAAAGCATCTATCAAAATTGATAAAAGTGACGTCAAGGAGGTTGAAAGGAAAAAAATCGTTGCCAGGCATCCGTGGATGCCATCAACAACAAGCAAAATGGAGGTATTACGCTCAGAAAGGATGGTCCAGTACTGTTGGGAATTGAGCCTTATGGCTAGCTTCTTTCATCTCGGTATGACAAGACGTACAACTGGGATAAGGAACCAAGATCAAGTCCTTAGAGTAATGCCGAGAGGAAACATAAGACGTAGTCGTAAGACCCTGGGTTTGAGCCGGCCTGAAATCAAGACGATGCCCTTCGCCTCCGAGCCATGCCTCAGACATATCCGATGAAAGCACGGTTCTTACGAGTTTCTTAAAAACAGCTGGTAGAGTTTCTTAGATTGATCTTGTCCTGTTGGCTATGCTTTTCAAGATATGACCGAAGTCACAAAAAGAACCGGAGGGTGACCTAGTGTCGGTGGCCCACAAAGAGGTTAATATCTTCATTGCAGGGCTAGTGGAAGATGAATGACTTTTTGTGGAACAAAGAACGTGTTTCGCTGTCTCAGGGTCAAGCTGAGTTTTGTAGACCATATTTCATGGTACATATAAGCTTTGACCCTTTGGTGGCTTGAGGGAAAAATGAAATGGTAACTTGGAGTGAAGTTTCAAACAAAGAACTCCGAGGCTTGGCTAACTTTTATGTTGATTAGCCAGGAGTCTCCGCAGCTGTAAATTCCCCTGGGAACTTCTGAACCCTCAGAAAAACACGAGGGTCTGCATGGGGGGATCCTGGTAGCGCTTAGTAAATTCAGGCAGGCCGGCAACGCTTAACCGTAAATTAAGTTGTTCTTCTGTAAGTCTTTAATTGGGAACAACTTTATTGGAATGTCCTTTTGTGTTTGCGGGGTATCTGGCAAAACTAGTTTGCAGATCTTGGATGCTCTATTATGATTTTTGGACAGTCTGGCGTTCAACTAATATGCTATACGATGAACTTTTCCATAGCGCTTAACGATGAATTCAGGGTAACAACGTGCAATGTGGAATTTAAGTGACCAATTACACTTCACAAAGAATTTCCTAACAACACTCTTAACGTTGAACTAAGGTGGCCGGCTAAAGGCATGCAGACCCTCACACATTTCTTGCATATTGAGGGGCAAATTTGAAATGGATACATCTTGCTTATGAGAAAGTTTCGGGGCACTGATTACGACCTAAAGAAAATGTTGTAAAGTTTCAACTTTTATCACTCAAGGGTGTCAAATTTCAACTTGTATCAGTCGGGGGGGGGGGGGGGCATAGCCTGTGTTACACAATCTCTCATTGTCAGAGGCTGATTGGTCCCAGCTTATAAGGGGAACAGAATGGTTTAAATTTTTGTCAGTCTCAAGCAGCGAAATTCCATCCTGGGACAGAATTACAGACACTGGAGACAGCCCTGTCTTCTAGGGATATCACATCCATTAACTCATGTCAAAACTGCCAACTTTAGCATGAGCAAAATTCATCCCCGTGTTCTTACCGCTCTCGAAGCAGGCATCGAAGATGAGGTGTCCCCTCCGTGGCTGGGAGTTGTATCCCGGCGGCACCACGCAGAATTTGTTGACGTTTCCCACTACGGCGTCCTCAGAGCAGTCATCACTTCCTGCGGAACAAGAAATCGGAGATTTCAGACTTCCGAGAAGTTTTTTTAAAAATCCGTGAATGCATTGAAACTGTACTGTATGATCATTTCCAATTGGATTACATCATAGGTTAGATTGTCACCCATACAATTGTATGACACATAACTTACTACTGTATTAACATGAAAGTTACTTCCATATTAGTTTATGTTTCATACCATGATTACACAGTACACATTACTGGCAACCTCATACCACATCCTACCACCCAGGGCATACCAGGTCGCAACCCTGTCAGTCAACTGAAATACAATCTCCACCCACTCACTAAGTCTTCCAATCCTTGCTGCTGAGGACAAGACACATACAAACCTAAATCAGAGCCACCCAAGACAATACTTCCATCTCAGAAGTAAAAAAAAAGGAATTTTCATATCAAAGAGATTGAGGTACATGTATATCAAAAGAACCAACTTCATTGATAAGAGCCAGAGCATGAAATACTTTATATACCTAGTGTATCTCTGTTTTTTGCAATATTAGTTAGATAAGTTAAAATCATTCCTTAGCTTTTGATTGTAAGGCTGTGTTCACCTCAATTTCTATAGCCCTTAAGCCACAAATTAAAGTTGTGCAAGCAGTATACATGTACATGTATATAGCAAGGGGCTAGTCCACTGGTAGTAGTGTGTGTTACTGTAACACTCCCATACTCATTGTCATTAGTGATTAGCAGAGGAAGCAGTATGTACCATTTTTAAAGTCTTCGCTTGTCTGATATTGACATTCACTGCCATTTCTTGTCACATTTTTGTCATCATTTTATACTTGAAGCATTTGAAATACTAATAGCCCAGAAACATTAGCTACATGTACGTGAGGAGTACCTTTATTTCTTGGTACCTTCAATAAATAACCAGAACCAGCCTACGATTAATGAAATAATTAACCGTTTTCCGTCAGCAACATCACATTTTTGCCTCACTGATAGAGTATACTTACTAATCATTAAAAAAATGGCCAAAAAAACTGACTTGGAAAATCCAGTTTTACTGCCCTGATATCGCTTTGGGTTCCTCTAACGTCCCGTCCTAACGACTGCACAAAAACTACCAGAGTGCTTTAAAAGCACTTCACAAAAGTTGTGATCGAGCTCCAACTTTCAGTCCTGGTTTGATCAAACTTTCGGGAGCATCTGCGCTCGTAAGTCACCTCCGGAAAATCCATCCGGGGATTCGCCGGTCCCAGATGTTCCCTGAACCCTAATGAAAATATACGACGCCCTAATCTCGCCCGCTTTCCGAATCGGCCCGAGTAATGGACGTGGACCCGAAATCAAATTTCCTGACTTATCTGAGGACCAATATGTCAATTACGCGGGGATGTTTTACATAACGCTGCAGATCAAAAGTCCATTATAGATATCAGGACACGATTCCACAAGCCTCTCGCAGGTGTTACCCGGGGAACCTGAACGGATTCCGCGTCCCGCGATCTCGTGCTTTCCCGCGCTCCCGAACGTGTATACAAATGACTCCGGAGAACTTTGAACCGGAGCGACGGTAAATTCTCTCGCCCACATCAGAAGAAGCAGCGGCACTTGATGATCCATGGAAGCGAGCTAACCTGTGCACGCTGCCCCACTATGTCTCTGTCAGGACGGCTCTAACGGCCCCCGCAAATCATACCACGGTAGGAAGTTCAGGGAATGTTAGAGCAGGGCTGGAAATCCTTTTTTCTGCATACCTGCACTGGTACAGGTAACACTGAAAATTACCTGCACCTGAAAAGTTTTACCTGCACTACTCATAATTTAGGAAGTATGGATCATACTAAAAACTGTTCAGAAACCATTGCCATTATTTCTTAATTTGTACTTCATAGGTGGTAACAGCCCCACTCGTTTGTTACACTATATCAAAGATAATCTTGTGCTAGCCCTTGCTGTTTGAGTAATTAGGATTTATTAAGTTTTATTATATTTCAGCCATACCATAGGTATGGATGAAATGTATTGTATTCCCTCATGTTTCTTCTCCTCCTCCTCCTCCTCCTGTCATTTCTTTAAATGGATTCAACTCTGTCATTTTTCAGCCAAATGACCTGAAATTTGGCATGATGGTAGAGTGACTAAATACCCCCAGACGTTTTTTTCATTTTTTTGATACAGGCTTTGAAAAATGTTTTATTTGGGTTTTTTGGTCATTTTCAGGCAATAAATGTACATTTTGGGATCTGGAGCCCTGGTACTACATCCGAATGACGCGAAATTCAGTATCTGGATACCTTGGACACATGCCCACAGAAAGACATTCACGCTTTTGACATACAACACTTTAAAATTGTGTAAAATAGGGCTTTTTCGCTATTTTTGGGCAAAAAATGTACATTTTTGGCTCCTGTGCCCTAATATTAAAACCAAATGAATTAGAATTTGGCATAGGGGATCCTTGGACACATGCCCACAGAACTTCATTCAGGCTTTTGACATACACCACTTTGAAATTATGTAAAATTGGGCTTTTTGGCTATTTTTGGACAAAAAATGTACATTTTTGGCTCCTGTGTCCGAATAATAAAACCAAATGATCTGAAATTTGGTATGAAGGTGCCTTGGGCACATGCCCACAGACCATAAATCACACTTTTATCATATGCTACTTTGAAATTATAAAAATGGGATTTTTTTTGCTATTTTCAGACAAAAAATGTACATTTTTGGCTCCTGTGTCCTGATAGTAAAACCAAATGACCTGGAATTCGGTATGGGGGATCATTGGGCACACGCCCAAAGAATGTTATTCACACTGTTGGCATGCACCACTTAAAATTGTGTAAAATGGGACTTTTTTGCTATTTTTAGACAAAAAATGTATATTTTTGGCTCCTGTGCCCTGATATTAAATCCTAATGACCAGAAATTTGGTATAGGGATACCCTGGACATATGCCCACAGAACATCATTCACACTTTTGACATACACCACTTGAAAATTGTGTAAAATAGGGCGTTTTTGCTATTTTCAGCCAAAAAAAGTACATTTTTGGCTCCTGTGCCCTGATATCAAAACCAAATAACCTGGGATTTGCTATTGTGGTACCTTGGACACATGCCCACAGAACATTGTTCAAAAGTTTAGCATACACCATTTTAAAATTATGTAAAATGGCACTTTTTTGCTATTTTCAGACAAAAAATGTAAATTTTTGGCTCCTATATGACCTGATATTAAAACCAAATAACCTGATATTTGGTACGGGATCCTTGGACACATGCAAACAGAATGCTATTTACCTTGCTGGTATACACAGCTTTCAAATTGCGTAAAATGGGACTTTAAAATGGGAAGGAAATGGCTGAAATATGCTGTATTTGCTCCGGAGCAAATGTCGGCCTTTCTAGTTCTATATTAGGTTTTATTCCGATTTACAATTGTATACTTGTTTGTACATATAGTTGTTGCCACACATTGTACCATGTACAATTGTCGTGCAATAAAGTTCTGTTTATAAAAACCAGCTATTCCCATCTTGGCCCCCGGCCAGCTTTTTAAAAAGCATTTATTGTTTATTATGGATACAAAATCCAACTGGAACTACTGTATATATACCAACAGTCTGCTACAACAAAGGCGGTATGGATTGTTGTCAGTACACGTTACTGTCATCAATTGTGTTCGACTCACTTTAACTAATCGGTCTTGACAATGTTTCAAGGACTATTACCAGATACAAGGATGCTTTGCAGCGAATACAATGCATGTTTTATATCCAGCAAAGTCCATATACAATTTCTTAATACTGTAATTTGCTTGTATCAACATATCAAATGAAACATCTTACATGAAAGGAAGAAAAGTTTAAGAATGATTTCTTTATCTTTCATCAATATTTCATAAGTACAAGCAATCCAATATTGACATGATACTTTCAAGAGCACTAGAACAAGTAAAAGTCAAAGTTCCTTTCCACACCTACATGTATTTATATATGGTGCATATAGGGTGGCACCCATCTCTGTTTTTGTAGCCCTTGGGCCACACAGTAGTGCAATCACTACAGCAGGCTAGTTCACTGGTAGCGGTGTGTGTATGACTACCATACTCTTTCCCAAATGCAGAGAAAGCAGTGTGTTCCATATTTGGTATGACTCGGCTCAGTCGGCTGGGATCGAACTCACGACCTACCCAAAGCAAGGCAAACACTCTACCCACTTGGACATTTTACCGGCACTAGAACAAAGAATTTCAGAAATTTAGGCTAAACAAGACCCTACAAACATTCATTACCTTGATAATCACCATTATTTACTTTGCATTTTAGCATCAGTACGGTAAAATTCAGTTAAATTTGCAGCACTTAAATCTGGATGAAGAAAAATTGTGAAAATTAAGAGTTGTAGAGTCTTTGCAATTTGCAACTCAGTAGAAGACTGAACATACATGTATGTCCGGAGAGAAAACAGTGACTGTAAACTTTAAAGGGGCATTATGTAACATTTTTGCACCAAAAATTAAAATATTCTAAATTGAAAAAAAATTAAGCGATTGAAATTTACTTCCACTTTTCAACATATTTGAAGCATTATCTCACATTTCCTACATTTATGGTTGGCACTAAAACAGCCCGCACGAGGCGCACTCAGTTTGTGGAACCAAAACAAACTACCAGAATGTAAACATGGCTGACAGCTGTGTTTTCAACTTTTAAACACTCTCGTAAGGCAGCATATTTTGTCGCCTCCTCTTCCTGAATGGCATTTATTTGCAACGGGTTGAGTCAACTTACTTTGTAAAGAAATGAGCAGAAAATTGACTTTTTGTATCATCCTAATGTTACATAATGCAGCTTTAAAACACAGCAACAATTGCAGCATGTACAGTAGTACCAAGACAATGGTGTCACCTCCATGTACCTGTTAACTGGGCTACCAGAATATCCTCCGTGGAGGCGTATACTTTGATGGGTTCGTCCTGACCTAAGGGGTCATACCGTACCCCCTCCGCAGCCCTGCACCGACACAGGTTCAACGGTCGCCAGGCTGATTCCGTCTTCTTCCCCCTCTTCCCAATGGTCTTTGCTTCCATTTTTACCTGCTCGTGAAATCTCTCGTCTCACCTGGACAAGTCCATCCAAAATGGGAGGAGGGGGGCAGCACTTGTTTTTCAAAGTTTGCAACTGTTGCCCTACATGCTAAGTTTATTTTTGAAGCTTTATCACATTTGTGGAAGGATTGACATAACAGGTAGCTATTACCTTTTCAAGATGTCAACCCTGCGACCAGACTGTAAGGTTTGAACCACTCGCACTGGGAAGGAGCCCTACTCTTTTCAATGTGAGGTGGAATCTTTAACGTGCTCAGGGTGTGGCCCTCCTTAAACATGGGGCTCCGGCTTTACGTCCTTTCTGAGAGGACGTCCTTAACTGAAGCTAGGTACTCATTTTCACCTAGGAAATAGGACTGCAGGGGTGGAAATAGATTTTGGGGCCAACTTGCACTGGTGCAGATGAAAAAAAAAATACTTGCACCAGAAGAAAAACAGTTGCACCCCCCAAAAATAAAATGAACACAACCAAAAGTACATGTAGTAACTTAAATAAAAACTTCATGGATTCTGGTTTTGTTCCCTTTCCAGTTCTTTATTGGGTATTTCTACAGGTACCTGGTAGTAACAGCGGATAAAGCAAACTTGCACCGCGGTGCATACCGGCAAAAAAATTAGTTGCACGACACCAAATTTACTTATACACAGAGGGGTATTTCGACCCCTGCGGACTGGTGTAAAGTGCCTGTCCCGAGGACACAACAGTGGGGCCTGCCAGGGATTCGAACCCAGAACCTTCGGATTCCAAGTCACCAACCCTAACCACAAGACCACCTTGCCTGGTAGACAATGCTTAAGTCATTACTTCTTCCCCTCCGACCTTCTGGTATTTGGAAGATCGCCCTTGACTTTCTTTTGGGCCATATTTTTGGTCGTTGATTGATCGCATTATCTATATAGACGTGCGCAAAGGTCACAGACTGCATTCTTCTTATATGGCTGACTTTCACAGAAACAATTTTTCCTGTCAACTTTTTAAAAAGAACATTCTAGAATTAATAGACAATAGGCTAATACCAACCCTTCTAACTGTAACATTAAGGAAACTTATTATACGTATGGCCACACCAATTTAATCAATCGTTCTCAGATTCGTCATTTTATTTTCTTCTGATTTGCAAAAAAAAATCATATTTTACTCATATTTTGGCCCCAAAAGTTTAAAGAAAGTCTTTTTCTTCCTAGTTGTTACAGTTTTTCCATCTATCAATGCAACGGTTTGATTAAAAGTTTAACATTCATTGTTTGAGTTACAATTGTGTTGACTTCATGTCCGAGTAGTCAAAGTATTTGCAGCAATCATAGGATGCCTAGGCCTGTTTTTTTGCCATCTCTTCATAAATGTATTTCTTCTAAAAAAAGCGACAACCAACAAATTAATATGGTGGGGCCTAACTGTGTTTTCTGAAACAAACATACCCCATTTATAATGCATACACGTCTACCCTAATACACTACAGGACATGTCTAGGCTTCTTGTGGACTGTCATCAAACATTTACCATATTGAATGGTGCATGAAAACCTGTATAAAGCCCTATTGCTTCCAATAAATTCTGTCTTTTGAACCTTGTCCAATTAACAGCATGACCCTTGGAACAAATACAATATTTATAGAGTCTATAGTTTGTCGATATAGCATATCTAATTTAACCCTGAAAAAAATAATAGTTTTGCCATCTATTCTGCAACTTTTCACAGCATACCCATATGCAATTTTAGGGCGGCAAAACAAAAAATATTCTGGAAGAGGAAATTGTCTGACATTGTTGACATTTACTGCCATTTTTTTAGCATATTTTCATCAACATTTCATACTCGAAGCATTTGAAATAGCCCAAAAACAAGTCACGTGAGGAGTCGCTTTATTTTGGTACCACGAATAAATAGCTAGAACTAGCCTATGATACAAAACAAGTATTAAACCATTTTCCGTCAGCGACATTCAATTTTTGCCTCACAGATATCATGTATGCTACTGGATAGGATTGATTCAACTTACTATATGTTAAAAGAATGACCAAAAATTGACTTTGAAAATCCAGTTTTGTTGCCCTGAAATCACTTTGGATACCTTTAACTTCTTCTCATAAACTTTGATTGAAACTCCTTTTTTTTTCTTTCCTGCGAGAACATACATGTAAATGGTGTGTGCAATGCCAATGGTTCAATCATCCACTCTGTTTGAAGTAAGCCTTTCAAGTATAATCATACTGTATACACCCAATAAACTACTGCTGCTATTATACAGGGTCGTACAGATGATGACGATACGGTCGGCTAATAATTGAACATCTCCATGATTGGCCGGCAACTACAATAACGAAGTGCGTCTGCGGACGCTGGGTTCCTAACGAAATTAAAAACAGCTGGAAGGCAGGTTCCATTCTAGGCAGTGGGGGGTGGTAAATTACTCTGGTAATGATACAGCACATTAGAAGCAAGAAAACTACCTTTCAAACATAAGGCCATACCAAGTTGATTTGTTGGTTCTCGTATTTTTTAGAAAAAATATGAAGTGACAGGGCGGAAAAAAACAGGCCTAAGCATCCTATGATAGCCCCAAATGTTACGATAGGAGCCATGAAGTCAACATACATACCAGGGTGGTCTGTAACTCAAACAATCAATTTTAAACTTTTTATCAAACCACTGCATTGATAGATGGAAAAAATGTAACAAGTATAGGAAGAAAAGGACTTTCTTCAACTGTTGGGGCCAAAATATGAGCATTTTGGAGTTGATTTGGAGCCTGAATTTTTTTTTTTTTTTTTTGCAAATCTGAAAAAAAATGAAGGCGAATCCGAGAAACAATTGATTAAATTGATGTGGCCTAAATAGGCTTGATGTCCATAGAGCAAACATAAAGCTCAGGATTGGCTGTCACAAACTGAATATAGAAACCGAGAGATTTCTGAAAATATCTGTTGATCATTTTGCCTATTTTGTGCAGAACTAACAGTAGACGAATATCACTTTTTGATTGTATGTCCCAAATATTTTGATATGCATAATTCACTAAATTCACTATATACAAGTATAGTATATAGGGTCTCTATACCAGGATTTCTATTAATGGATTCAAATAGTAGATTCAAGTACATATTGTGACAACCCCTGCACTCATTTACTGTGTACAAATAGGACAAAAAAATGCCTAATTGCTAGAAATTCCACCAATGATTTTAAAAGCTCATCATAGTCTTTTGTAAGGTAGGTTAGACTCAAAATATAGTAATGTTGTTTGTTGTTATACATTGTACAGCTGAAGTTGTACCTTGTACATGTACAATTGTTCTGCAATAAAGTTTACATTATACTTATACTAGTAGTTTGTAGTACATCTTGAAATAAGCATTCAGTGATTTTAAGGCCATACCAATTTAATCAATTGGTTCTCGGATTTGCCTTCAATCTTCATTTCTTTCTGATTTGCCAAAAAAATTCTGGTTCTGAATCATCTTCAAAATGCTCATATTTTGGCCCCAACAATTGAAGAAAGTCCTTTTCTTCCTAGTAATGTTACAGTTTTTCCATCTATCAAATTATAATGCGGCGGTTTAATTAAAATTTTAAAATTCATTGTTTGAATTACAAACCACCCCGGTACATGTATGTTGACTTCATGACGCCTACCATAGCATTTGGTGCTTAGTCAGCATCATAGGATGCTTAGGCCTGTTTTTTTCGCCCTGTTGCTTCATATTTTTTCTAAAAAGATTTGAGAACCAACAAATCAAATTGTTGTAGCCTAACAAAGCATCTGCATCATAAATATTACATACAATGTACATCTTATCCACCTATATTTTCCCATAACACCAATTGCAAGAGGTAACAATTTCAGATACATGTACATGTACCATGGTCCATGTTTAGTGATAATCAATATATATGCCCTATTTAATAACAGGAAAACTGACAGGAATATTGTTCCTTTTCAGCTTGGCCATTGATATTTAGAACAATACGACTATTGGAAATATTGGGTAAGGGTTTTGGGTTACAGATGTAGAGAGGGTTGAGAATTGGGGGGTTTTAAAGTGAAGAGATGTAATTATATGGATTACAATTCTGGGTAGGGCACTGCTACTGGTGGGGAGGGGGGATCACGAATGTCATGTGAGAGAACGGTAAGGAACGGGTTACCCCTGGCAACCACCCTTCTCCCCTTCCTCTGACAGCGGCACCTGGCGCCCGCGGAGGCAGAGAAGCGGCTGTCCACGCCCACAGCTGCCAGGCAGGTGGCCCAGATGGATGGCATGGCTCTCCGCAGGTGCTGGGATGACTCGGGGAGGAGGAGACACGCTCCGCTGAATAACGTTGTCCTCATTTCGCCGCCCCGCCACCTAGATCCCGACCTTGGTTGACTGTATCAATCACATTATCCACCACCACCACATCAGGAATTCGAACCATCCTCTCACATCGCTTTTATTCAATCATAACGGCTCACCAATTTTCCTAACAGTAACACGGCCATCATTTCTTGAATATGTATAAAAATAATGTCTCTCTAACAATAACATGAGCAGCCGTCAGGGGAAGGGAGGAAGGAAAACGAAACAGTACAATCTAAGAAGAAACGGATATTTACTCTAAACAACTTTCAGTTCAGTTCACCAATTTTTCTGTCAGTGACATGGTCATCTTTTTTGAAATATGTATAAAAATAATCTCTCTCTAATAATAACATCAGCAACCATCAGGAAGGAAAGAAAACGAAACGGTACCATAAGAAGAAACAGATATTTGCCAATTAGTCTGAACACCTTTAATTCAATCATAACGATTCACCAATTTTCCTAACAGTAACATGGTCATCATTTTTGAATATGTATAAAAATAATCTCTCTCTAATAATAACATCAGCAACTGTCAGGAAGGAAAGTAAACGAAACGGTACCATAAGATGAAACGGATTTTAGGATATTTGCCAATTATTCTAAACGACTTATTCAATCATAACAGTTCACCAATTTTCCAAACAGTAACATGGTCATCTTTCTTGAATATGTATAAAAATAATCTCTCTCTAACAATAACATGAGCAACCGTCAGGGGAAGGAAACGGTACCATAAGAAGAAACGGATCTTAGAGTATTTGCCAGTTACTCTAAGCAATTTATTCAATCATAACGGTTCACCAATTTTTTTAACAGTAACGTGGTCATCTTTTTTGAATATGTGTAAAAATAATCTCCCTCTAAGAATAACAGGAGTGATTTCTCAACTGTCAGGTGACGGGAGGAAGGAAAACAATACGGTACCATCTACATGTAGGAAGAATCAGATTTTAGCATATTTGCCAATTACTCTAAACAAAGCGTCATCAAGCCTTAATGACCTAGCTGCGGCCTCTTCTAATGTGGTTTACTTGATTACGTAGCTGCACTAACCAGATTTTCCAGAAACACCGGGGCACGCTAATCGAATTAGAGACCCGGACTAACGGCGAAACGAAAAACGAGTTTTTCGGGAACGTGATCCGAGAATTCTTCCTGGCCTCTTTTCTTTCGTGGGGGGAGAGAAATTCGCTCTTGTTAATGGAGGAAATGAGGAGAATGGCGGTGATGTAATTCTTGACGTGAGTTTGGATCAATAGCTACGTGGGCAGAGAATCCCGAAGGACAGGACAGTGACGTGAATACGGCAGAAAAGGAATAAAAAACAGCGTCACTCTCTTAGAGAGCTAAATAGAACAGCCTTAGATGTTATGATGCACTTCCTGTTACTGAAATCTAATGGCAACGTTTTTTTCTTTTTCTATGACGCATGTATTTCTACCTCTGATGTCACCTTTTAAATGTGAGGGTAGTGTGCATAATTTTAGGACTGAAACATTTTGGTTTTTTTTGTTTCTACAGTTTGTTCTCATATTTAACAAGATGACGTGTAAAATATCTGGGCTCAAAAATTGTCTTTTTCATAATTCACAGTTGCCATTTTTGATCTTTGATTTATTTCATTTCATTTATTTATTTTACCAGTAGATCATACTCGGGTCGTTGACCTTCTTTATCTTGCAGGTGTCCCTGGGCACATAAAAGTTTTATACACATCAAATACAATTAAAAACCCTTCAGTGAAACAAAAGCTACATGCTAAAAAATTTCTGAGACACAAATATTTTATTATGTAACCCTCTGATGTCACTGTCTACATTTAATGTCACAGTGGTGATATGCAAAATCTCATGACTGAAACATTGTCTAATAAAACCTTTTCTTTTCTCCTAAACAAAAAAAATGAACACAAAATCTAATACAAAACTTTCCAGTACCCTTCGCTCTATTAAAGGGGCATTATGTAACATTTTTGCACAAAAAATGAAATATTTTAATTGGAAAAATCTTCCTGTGATTGTCATTTACTTCTACTTTTCAACATATTTGTGTAATTATCTCACATTTTTAACAGCGGTTGGCACTAAAACAGCCCGCACGAGGTACCACCACAAACTCCCAGAATGTAAACAAACATGGCCGACAGCTGTGTTTCCAACTTTTAAACACACTCATAAGGCCTCATATTTTGGCACCTCTACTTCCTGAATGGCAATGGAGTAGGGTTGATTCAACTTTGTAATTATGAAGAAATGACCTGAGAAATTTACTTTTTGTATCGTCCTAATGTTACATGTTGCGGCTTTAAAAGTGCCAAAGTTGAGCGTAACACAGAACTAGTTCCACTGCTCTTTTCCATGCCTTTTCCATGACCTCTGCCGCCTGATTACAGCCAAATGTACCCGTGATAAACAGCCAGTACCACTGGATAAAGGACCGTCACATGACGACCCACATAAAGTGCTTGATCCCCCCAACATTAAACCCCCCAGTCCTGACAGCCATGCTCTCCACCTTGAAACGCGCTACCTTTTTAATGGCGCCATATCGGACGCACATCCACGGCGTGAGAACATAGGGCGAGATAAGATTACCGCTACCTCGCACGCCATTACCTCCGCCGCGATAAATTGTTGCGATGGTTCCCTTTTAAAGGTTTCGCTCCTCCGCGGTAATGAAGTCCCCCGGGGAGTATCTCGGTAACGCAGACATCAGCTTTCACTTTTGTCCTCCTTTTAAAACGTGATTTATGTCCCATCAGCGAAACCGGCCATTTCCAGCGCAGACCGTGCTCCGCTACACTTTGTCTGTGCCAGGTAACAAATGTGCGGAACTCCCCCAAGGAAGCCATCGGCATTTTATCAGAATCATTAAAGCAACAGCGTAAGAAAGTTTGCTGGAAGAGCGATCGACACTTCGAGACGTCTTAGTGCCAGTAAAACTTACTAAAAGGGAAGAAAAGGCTACGAGGCATAAAACTGATGACTGTAGCCAAGAAGTAAGAATGTCTTCTTGAATGTCTTCTTCTCTTTTGTACAGTTCTTCTTTTCAAACATGACTTATATATACATGATAGTATATACTATATATCGCAAGAAGACTTGAATATAACAAATACGTGTACATGTGTATAACTTGGTCAGCTCTCAAACCTAACATATTTTAATGACAAAACATGACTTGAACTCATATACATGTAGTTGTCATAATTATCAACAATAAAACATTTTCTAAGCTGATACATATATTTCTTGTTATTTAGCAGTATATGTGCATGTGTGTGCATTTTTTTTCAACATTTGAAAACTGCTTTATCTACCAAAGTTTCAGGATTTGGATATATTCCAGAAACCACACTGCTATCTAGTACATTTATCAGGTAGGGATATATTTCATAATCAATGTTGGCATCTTTATAAGCTAGCTGGCTTAGTCTCACTTAATCTGCAAGCTGTTCTTTCTTCTAATTCAAAACAAAAAATATTCTGGATGAGGAAATCTGTCTCATTTATTGCCAAATTTCTTAGGACATTTCATCATTTCATACTTAGAGCGTTTGAAATAGCCCCAAAACAAGCTATGTGAGGAGTCCATTTATTTTTTGCGTACTATCAATAAATAGCTAGAACCAGCCTACAATATGAAACTAGCAACTGTTTTCTGTCAGTGACATCACATTTTTTTGTCTCACAGATATCAGTATGCTATGGGTTGATTCAACTACATAAAATAATGACAAAAGACTTGACTTTGAAAATCCAGTTTTGCCGCGCTGCAATTGCATTGGATGCCTTTAAAAGTGGTTTAAGGCTAGCGGACATAGGATCGAGAGGTCACGGGTTCGTATCCCGACATTCCTGGCTAGCCGTTATACCCTTGGGAAAAGCACTTTACACGATTTACCTCATTCCACTCAGGTGTGAATGAGTACCTGACTTTACCTGATTTTCATTACCTCCGGATAATATGGAGGTATTGTTTTGGGTGTGTTGCTTGTGTGTCCATATAGTTCAGTGATGGCATGTGAGTGGGGGTTGTTCCCTAAAAAAGAGACCACAAAAGGTCAGACACTGGAAGTTAGGTCCCAGAAGCCGAGCTGGCTGAGCGCCAGTAGGAAGTTGGCTGGAGTCTGCTGGCTGGGTGCCAAAATACAAGCTCTCAGCCCACAAGTTTTATGTTCTAGGAAAAAAAAGTGATCTCGGTCCAGTTTTAGCTCACTGAAGAGCTACTCTTCCACTGGTTGTGACAGAGAAGACAGACTATGTACAGTATTTACAGGCTCATTGTAACAGGGAAATTCCCCTAGCTCTTTTCGACGAGTACAGTGAACAGTGGACCACGGCTTAATGTCCCGTCCTAAGGACTGTGACCCTTTACAGTAGTCTGCATGTCTGGTGAGCGACAACAGCCAGGATTCAAACTCCTAACCTCTTGGTCCAAAGGTAGGGTCGCTAACAACTGGACTATTCACGCTGGGCTGGTTTAAAGTACGTCAGACCATCTCTTTGGTTGCCCCAATAAATTCAAAGAAACTGTAGATACTTCCCAGAGGTTTGAAAATCTCTGATTTCTTGTTTTTATCTGCCGTCAGAAATTGCATGTTGCAGGTGCGCATTTCAAGCCCTGGTTTCCTCAGCTATATAAATGAGTATTATTACTGATACACAAAGCTGCCAATAGCCCTCTGTTGTACTCCGCCACTTTACGACCCCAAATCATTGCGGAAAACTGTGTTAAACAACGTCCGGAAAGAGCAACAATCTAGCCCTACTTCTAGTCCTTGACAGCTGCCTAGTATTTTCCACATGTCTGATTATATTTCTGCATAATTCATGATGGTGTAAATACTTCCTGTACCTCCCTCTGATTCCCCTAGACACACACGGGCACAGATGGTCACATTACAATCATCAAAATCTCTATCTGCCAATTGCACGGGGAATATTTCACAGCTATAAAAGTGTATAAATATTACATTTCATATAACTACTTGTCTTGAAGGCACCCAAAGTGATTCCCGGGCAGTAAAACTGGATCTTTAAAGTCAATTTCCTGGTCATTTTTGATGTTAGTTAGTTGAATGAACCCAATCCCATAGCGCACTGATATTTGTGAGGCAAAAATGCAATGTTGCTGACAGAAAACAGTTGCTTGTTTCTTATCGTAGGCTGGTTCTTGCTATTTATTGGTGGTACCAAAAAATAAAGGGACTCCTCATGTAGCTTGTTATAATTTCAAATGCTTCAAGAATAAAATGATGATGAAAATGTGCTAAGAAATGGCAGTAAATGTCAACATCAAACAGATTTCCTTATCCAGAATATTTTTTGTATTGCCACCCTGAAATTGCATACCTTTAAAAACAATAGCCAGGAGCCAATACAACACTTGATAAAAAGGATTTTACTTAGTCTAAAATATCATTGGCAAAGGTTTTTCCTTTTTTATTTCTATCCCAATTTACAACTTGAGAGACATACAATTTTCAGTCAGCAATAATTTTGGGTTTCATAATAATAATACATAAAAAGGTAAAGAAGTCTGGAGGCCAGTTGTAATTTTCTGAGCCAATGGTATGAATAGAGAAGACGGGACAATGAAAATGGATCATATCTGTGGCGAGGGACCATAAAACTGGATTAAATTGAAATGAACTGAGCCAACCTGAGCTGACCTGAAATGAACTGATTGCATCTGATACAAGCAGATTCAGATTTCATTTGGCTAAGCTGGGGTCAATGACCTGCCAAGGCTTGAAATACTGGGTGCATGTGCACCTTGGTACACCCAAAATTGAAGCTGTGCACCTAATTTTTTTTCTGTGGGTGCACCCAAATATTTTTGTAGGTTTACGCATGTAAAGATATTAAACGTATACTAGTATACAGCATATTCTTGACATCTAAGTGTCAGAAAAATAACAAAATCTTTGTTATAGTACTTGTTTAAGATATCTGTGATGTTTATGTATATATCAGGGGAGACTGCACAATCAAGGTTTCTACTCATTGTTTCTAACTAACCCTAAAATGTGCTGCATACTACTCACTAGTGACAGTAACCTTAGTCAGATAATAGCTAACTTCAAAAACTAGTGAGTAGTATGCAGCACATTTTAGGGTTAGAAACAATCATTAAAAAACCTTGATTCCTTTCCCCCTTGGATTCCAGTCTCCTCTGTGACATATACAATGTATATGTTGTGACCTGTACTTAACCCAGTTGGTATGTATGCACAATAATTTGAATAAAGGTCTTCATTCATTTATTAAGGGAAAGCAAAGGGCCTGGTCACATACATTGTGAGATCGTCGTATGATCGCAAACTGAGGGCATTCTTGGGATGATGATGATGCATGTGTCCTGCAAAATTCAACTGTCTTGTTACAGAAAATTCTGCCTTAGATCCGGTTGTGCAAAAAAAACAATGGTACAGTTTCAGTATTTTGCACCTGTACCTAAGGCCTAGGGAAAAAATGCTTTGTTTCCTGTTTTCTGACTGACCCTAGAAAAAAATGCCAACCCTAGCATTTTTTTAATGTGTGGACCCCTGCAAGGGACATAAATTTTTTCAAACTGATCAACCTTTTCTAGCTTCATGATCTGCCACCTGAGTGATGAAACGTTGTACAATCGTTTTTCCAACATTGACATTGAAAATATAAGTGTCCTCATGCAATTTTGGATCACTAGAGATCGGCAAAGTCTAAAAAAGACTTTCCTACAATCCTAGGCCAAAACTTTGTACTGGTATGCAGAACTAAAATAGGCTAACCAGAGCTTCCATGTAAACACCCCCCCCACACACACACACTTTTCAAACGAACTGAAGCCATGAAAGGAACCTAACACTGCTACGCTCGTCCGAGCTGAACAAAACAAACGCGCCTGGAAACACTGACCTGAGCTGACCTGAACTCACCCTAACCAAACACAACTCAAGTCACCTGAACCTAAACTGACCCGAACCAGAACAAACCAAACTGAAGTTCTGAACTGAACTGAAAATTCATGCATAGCATACCTCAACTACCAAAAACAACCTTGAACTTGACTGGACTATGCTTATTCAAACCATAGCTAACTCTCGACAAACTAAACCTAGCAAGGAACTAGCATCTTTCACATTACAAATGATCACTTATTTTTTCAAGTCATGACTATCAGTTTGTAGATAGATAAATTTAAACATACGCTTAAGTCTTGGAGCCTGAGCACAAGTCTAAGCATTAGCCAGTTTGTATTGAGAGATAACTAAACCTGGTATCAAACTGTTGTATCAGGGCTTCAAATACTGGGTGTACAATTATGCGCTTTTGTGCACCCGAAATTGGAGCTGTCTTCTTCTTCTTCTTTCGTTTGAGGCAGCCGCCTTCATGATCAACTGATTGAAGATTCTGCTGCACCCAATCCTATTTTGCAGGGGGCCTAAATTGCAACACAAAATCGTGACTCCACGAATATGTGTCTGTTATTTCTATTGTATTGCAGAATTATTTCAACCATGAACTTTAAACACTGCGAAAAACCTCCTTTTCCCTCATACCGCAAAACATTAGATCACTGCAAAAGTAAATGCATTTACAGTAAATGCCACAATGTGTTGGAACACAGGATGGATACAGACACAAATTCTGGGCTATTACACTCGCCGAAAAAGTGCCACATACGTCGGCTACATACAGCGGCGAGAAGCAGTACTCCAGTCAGAAGCTCTGAGGAAGGTGTCTGATAGACATTGAAACGTAAGCAAGGCGAGAGACATTACTGGTTGTGTATAAGAAAATCCCAATATCCTAAGTTCTACCAACCTGATGAAATTATTTTCGGCTGGGCTATGACAGCTCACTATGAGCCCCTAGGGTCTTCCGTTTGTATAAAAGTGAACTTGGGGATCTTTATCAGAAGGTCGTTCACGTTCAAGGGCATGGAGAGTCTTCTAACAAACACGTACAGCGAAGCATAGTCACCTGACTTTGGGTTACAAGGAATATCCTAACCATCTGTACCGCCCCCCTCCCCCATCAAACGATGACAAACTACAGTGCTGCATAATTTCGCATGAGGAAACCACAATTTATCAAATTTTGTGTCAAATACCGATAAAACAGGATTATTGGAAACTCACCGTTTCCTGATTCCTCCTCCATATCTAGCCACCTCCCCAAAAGCAATAATTTATTCCGTTTCGAGGAGACGCGAAAGTTTGTAAACAAATCTCTCAGGTGACGGTAACCCTGGTGATTTCGCCCCCTTGGCGCCAAACCCGGGAGTTGTCTGTCCCAAACATTCATATGTTAAGTACCCTGCTGTCTCGGGAAAACAACGGGGACATTCAGGTGGGCCAGGTGAGACACCTGTGCGGAGAAAACGACGGAAATTTGATCTCAAACTCACCTGAGTCTTTCTTGTCCGCCATCTTGTATCCCAGAACCAGTTGGTGACCCCCGACCCAAGACCCCCTAGGTGTACCTCTTACCGCTATTTTACTTTCAGATATTTATCGGGTTCCTTTCAAATCTCATCCTGGTACAACCATGGAGTTGGTACAACACAGAAAAAGACGAAATACTTGGTCAATATTTCGTTGTTGTTAGAATATTTTGAAGTGTAAAAATAAAATATCGACTCAGAGAACCAGCTCTGTTAATTTTGTGTTTTATTTTTCTGTGCAATATATATCAAATTAAATGGTTGTCTTGATTGTATAAATAAAGTGACGACTGGGGACATATAGGGAACCCACGGAAAATGCGACAACAAAGAAAGAAACATCTGTGGTTTAGAAACTGTTTGGAAAAACTTGGTAACAATCAGTTTTTAACTCAAACAAAATTGTCAATACAATGGCCCTAACTACAAATTAAGTAGGTAACTCTAAATTCTAAGCAGATGTAAGGTCGGGCTCTGTGTTTTATGCGTTTTCTAGTGCCATGTAACTGTTACGTCATTCCAGTGGTCCAAATTTTTAGCTCCTCGCCATCTCCTAGATCCAAACATCTGCTTGGAAAATGGAGACTAGGTAAACCAACGAGAATTATAGTACAACGAAACGGTCCTATTCCACATTATAGTGTTCAGTACAAACCATTTCATATTGAATTATTCAACTTTATAACGCGGAGATTTCCCCAAGCTAACCTCCTTTATGAAACATTACATTTCGATACCAGAAAAACGTTCACCGTTGTGACACTTCGTCACCTTGATTATAAACTATTGTTTCTTCTTCTTCTCACTGTGTATTCTACATGGAGGTTTCAAAGGCTGTTTAATTATACAAATTACTATGAATTTTTAGTATTTCAACAAGATAGTTGCGGTTATCTCAAGCGCCATGCAGCTCCTCCACTACTCAGTGGTCATGATGATACATTCAAAATCATGGCCAGTGCTAGAAAGAAATCAGTCTCCCTAAAGATGATCAAAGATGTGGTTTATGATCAAGTTTAGCTCCTTCTGGAGGCTGGTATTATTTAATTACTAGATAAAATCGCTCATTCAATGTGGTCAAGAGTTTGAACTATAACGTTACATGATCACGCCCCGTCTCGACTTAATGACTCTCCGTATTGAGCGCTAGCGATATGCTCAGTCGAAGAATTTTCATCGAGTTCAGGCCATTATATTGCTCAAGTAATCATCAAATCTTCCTTTTTTTCTTCTAACCAAACTTTCCGAGTCTTCAAGCTCTTCTTCAGTTGAGATACCTATCATCGGATACTACAAAGCTCTTGACCAATAGTCAACTGTAAAATCATGTTAGCCACACTAGATTAATCACAACTAAACGTTTTGAGGTATATGTGTCCTTTTTTGTTTGTTTTTCTTCTGAGGGGGTAGTTAGGACCATGTTCAAACTAGGTACTAGGTTATGTATCTATTTATTATTTATCTTGTCTAATATTTTTTATTTTCCACAACTTAGTGCACGAGTGGCGACGAGACTATAAGTTGCGTACAACTTTAGTCCGCCGTCAATTTGTCTTTGTCCATTTATTTGGTACTATTGATGTTTTTCTGAATAATAAAACAATCGTGGTATCAAACTTTGACACTATCATAATGTAGAACTCAACTGTAGAAAATACATTCCCCGTTCTTCGGGGTGTCGTATTGTATAATTTATCCGCTTCATCGACCAATTTTCATGACGACTAATTTGCTTAGCTTTGCGCCTTGAATTTGCCGAATGCCAATCGATTACATCGTCCCATCTGTCCGGTCCTGGTCATCACAATGCCAAACACATGCCGTGAACCTGGCGGAACCATAGCTTCTTATTTCCAGCAACAACTGCAATAAACCGGTTTTACCCAAACTAAGGAGGTTAAAAAAATGTTTAACCTCCTTGCTTAAACTGTGGATGTAAATTCGAAAAAAAGACGTTTTTGGAGAGTATTTTTGAGCAGTGAGTTCCAAACCGTCACGTTGACTATCAAGTGATATTCCACCGTATGACAAGGGCCAGTTGGAACGTCAGAGCCATGTTGTTTGTTTGTTTGTTTGTTTGTTTGTTTGTTTGTTTTAATTAAAGTAGTCGGTGAAAGAGAATGTTCATAATGAAAAAAGAGAAACAGAATAAAAGGAGAAAATGTAGCATAACCTTTCTGTCTGCTCATTATCATCCTTATCCTTGGAGTTTGGCATTGCATTTCTTTTGGCTATCATAATGTTTTATATTCATGTTTCTTCCTGTTTATTCAGATGTGCGTTCAAAAACGACAAATTTCATCTAGCTTAGGATTCTTTAATTGTTTTGCGACATAACGTTATGCCAGTCATTGCATCGGAAAGCGAGTCCCGTGCGAGCCACATGCGGTGCCGCCAAGGGTAGGGTTACGGTTTTGGACGTCGGTGGATGCTCTATTTATTTTTGCTAGCAGCACAGTAGGGATTTATAGACGGAACAGGTAGTATATTCACATGTTTAAACTTAAATCTAACGGTGTATTTCTTTTAGCTTGCGGTGTAGGCAAAGGTATGAGGGTCGCGTTTTTCTGTGGCTAGTCCAGTCAGGTGCCGCTGTTGTTTGGGAGTGCCAGCAGGCTAATAAGCCTGCACCTGTGGGGTCTTTAGATTTCGGCTGAGAGCTCTCGGGTCATGTTTTGTTCCGACAGTTGCATTTTGACACTTCCGTGCCGAGGGACTCGCAAGCCAGCACGACCTGCAACATTGATTGTGCAAGACCCAGGAAGGCCCTGACGATGCGCCTCGAGCCGCCCTCCATATGTCCATCCCCGCAACTCCCGATTTTGCAACCAGGCCGAGTACTGCACTGTGTTCGATACAACAAAACCAAACTGTCTCGGCGGCTTTGTGTTTTTATAGGACGTCGGCCGAGTGTTTAAAGGTTTAAACGCTATCGGTGACTTGGAAATTGTACCGTCTGAAAATCTGTTTGAAGGGCGCCATTTTATTACAGATAAAGAAAATTGCCGTGTTTTTTATGCCATTATTTGTAAGAGACGAGGGAAATGGTTACATGCGAAACGCCCGTTTTGATGCGGTGTTCGCTGTAGCTAATTTCCCGCCATTACGTCAACGTTTGAGTCGCCGGTTGCGATATCATTCCGCCAAGACCACAATATCAAACACAGTGCTGTTCTACGTGCCAGATATGTTTCTCAGAAATAAAACAAAATGTTGTACACGAAATAAAGTCTATGATTGTTTTACAGACAGCTCTGTCTGGTTTTCTGTCGAAAGCCAGACTTGCGGGACTTGTTTTTCTCGTTATCTATTTGTATGCAAATAAGGTGGAGGGTACTCCATGTGCAGGTTGTGGTGCGGCCGTCATGTAGCAAATGTTCGGCTGCCTCACGTTATTTTCGTTCACAACACCGTCCGTAAACGTTCAGTTGAGTTCTTCAGTAGGAAGGCGGTTTTGTTGCAGTTTTCCCTCATTTTCCACTTTTCCTCCCTGAACCTGGCCTCGTTTTCCACCCAGGGCATCCACGCCTTATTTTTGTGGTAGACATTTTGGGTCGTTTTGGAGGAGGCGAATTCTGAAAGCCAGGGTTCGTTGGCGGCCGAGTTCCCCTTGTTCTGTGCACGCCATCTTGTAGGGTACGTTGTTTGGCAGTTCCCCCTTCGCCAAGAAAAGCCTAGAACCCCGAGACAGCCGTACCTAGCCACGGTTAGCGGCACAGACTCCGAAGAGCGACGGCGGACGCAAATTTTGCCAGCAGCTCCACCGTAAAACTCGAAAGGTAAGGCTTGAACACACGTGGTTGTTGTGTCGTGTATTGTCCCATGTATAAATTTAGACCCATTGTCACTTCAATTTTAAGTCGTCCCAGAAAATGTCATGACAGGAACTTAACTCTAAAATATAGTTTGAACCCCTTTTCCACGGTAAAAGGTATGGTACATGTCCTGTCGTGGTGAGGCGAGAATGTAAGGCGTGATAGAGAAGCACGGGGGATGTTTCGTGCACGTGGGGTTTGGCATGTTGTGTTGTACGGCAAACATTGTGCCCTGGAGGGGAAACCCTACAAACACGAGCTTTGGCACCAAGTTTGAATGACCCTTGGACACTGTCGCCCAAGACGCTCGACGCTCGGCAAAATTTCACGGGCTCTTCCTCCGTTTGAGGCGTACTTGCGGGGTTTAATTTCACGGTCGGTAGCTCTCGTCTCCGCAGTAAATTACCTTTTCTCCGATGGGCCCCGTCCCTAGCCGAGCTCTGAACGTAGCCACTATTTATCTGGGCAGCTCAGCTCGCAAATGTGCGGGCTCGCGATAAAGTGGCGCGGTTTCCTCTCCTTCCCACCGGGTCTACCGCGATAGCAGGAAAAATTTATCACAGAACCGTGGGCCCAAAATTTTGTTTGTAACTAAATCTGAGAAGCACCTGGTAATTTTCTATACCCCTACGGTGCACACCCGTGCGTGTTCTGTGTTGTACTCGACATAGCTGCCCGGCTAGCGGACCGCTTATGTTTCGGGGCGAGCACCCGTAACGTTTTCCCCCGGCCGTAGACAAAGGAAAATCGGGGTCAGGTCCAAACAAAAGGTCCCCATCTGCTCAAGTCCGCCTCCCGGACCCACACCGGCCAGATTGGACAAGATTCTGACAGAAAGTATGGAAATTTCGCGTGCGTAATTCAGGTGGTGCTTGCGGGCAGAGACGGCACGCGACCCTCCTCACAATGAGGCGATAAACCGTTGCGCAAACAAAGGGGTGTCAAAATCTATAAAAAAATTCTCCAAACTCTCCCAATAAAACCCCGCTTATCTCCTCCCCCCTTGAAAAGTGAAACTGTAAACCCTGTCTTGGGGTTACCCCCAACTTCCTTTCTCCCTAGATCACAGATCCTTTCTTTCCTCCCCACCGCCTGGCTTTGTGACAGATATCCCTATAAGGGGGCTTACCAAGTAGATGTAACAAAACCGGGGTCGAGTTTATTTAGCAATTCCTCTCTCCTCACTGGGGCAGTCTGGTATGGGGTATTTGAGTCATCCTAAGTCAATAAGCCATCTCATTGTCTTCGTCCTCGCACTAGCTTAGTTACACAGTATTTGAACAGCACAGTTCAGGCATGGTAGATAGTACAAAAGTAACTAAATGGAAGGTGCATGTGTTTTTTTCCTCGTAGCTGTCACCCTTTTTGTAGGAAGTAATATATCAAGACACAAATATTCTATTCCCTTGAAAGCTGCGAACTGTCATCCTAGGACTTCCAGAAAGGGGATACCACCAAGTCCAGAGTAATCATCTGATGACGGTTTATTTGATAATAGAGTAAATGTAGCCTCTCAGTTGGAGTGTTCAGATTGCTTTTGCCTGCCATCGAACAGTGTTTATCTCGTTCACCGTGTCGCCAAAAAATAGTTTCGCCAAGTAACGGAAATGTTGGAACGTAAAATTTCTGTTGAGTCAGTTGAGAAATCGCGGCATCTTTCCCGCAAAATTGTAGGATTTCTGCCGAGTGATGTTAGCGCCATTTGGGGAGCTGAGGTCCCCGAGCATTTGCATGGATTTTGCTTGAAATTACATTATTGAGAAAGCATTGACAGGGGGTTTATTGATTGGAAAGGTAATTTGGTTGCCTCCTCGACTCCTGAGCCAAGCTCTCATGGGACGGTGGCAATTCAGATGACCTTTTCTGGGAGATGGTTGGTAATATGCCTGCATGGCATTAACATAAATTAAGTACATTAGGCAAAACCTCAGGCCCGGTGCCTACATTTATTTATCCGTGGCCCACGCTGCTCGACGCATCACTCCTTGGTGCTCCACTGACTCAGTGTAAGTCACTCTGTGCTCGTGACTCACCATACTGGTACAGCATTGAAGGGACTCTTCTCCTACAAATTTGGTAATTTTTTCTCTTGTTTTGCCTTTTCCTTACATTGCCTTTTCTTTGTTCCCCTATCCTTTGTCAGCCTTCTCGAGTGGGTTTTTTAAAGAATAGTGGTTGCTTTTTTTATGTGCATGGCAAGAACAGGTTGTCAAATTCAATTGAGGCAAAGCATAAGAGCATTGTGGCATAATACCGTTTTCCTGTGTATGAAGAAAATTAGGTTTTCTATTATTACATCTCTTCTGGTTTCTGTCTGAAGAGACCATTCTTTTCTTGTAGCCTAGTTGTGTTAAACTCATCACAGCATGGCATCTAGGCCTGGTATTTCTCCCATGGCCTATAGAAGATGGTGTAAGACGTCGTATATTTGGGTAGTAGTTGCCGAGAACAGCCCGATCTCCAGATTTACTATTTATAGGCTGGCAGTAATTGTAAGAGCCAGGTTCAGCCAGACTTAGCGGGGAAAGACGATATTTCCGTGTTTACTGCTAGGGAGTCTGTCCTGACCCCTAGCGGCCTTTTCTGTGGTCTGGTCATGGGGTTGGCACAGGAAGCTTGCGAAGTCCTCTCCAGCAGTGGCACTACAGACTGCAAGGCTGTTACATCATGGAATGGTAAAAATTCTTACACTAGAACCTACCAAATATCTCTCATATCTGTTCGTGTAGCATTAGAGTTTTCACGGTAGCGTTAGAAATGCTGAGATTTTGTCCAGCTGAAAGATTGAGGTCCGTTTGGTCATGAGTGGATAGCGAAGAACAAAGCACGGTCCACTGGGATCGGGGCAGATGGGGCCTGGAGGCAAATGTTATCTCCCTGTATCACATGTTTATAGTGGTGGCAGGTGTATTGTCTTCCCAGCCAGCTGCTATAGCGGTGCTTTAGGGTACTTCCCCGCACAAAGGGAGGCGGACCGTATTTCCCCCCGCTATATTTGTTCCTTGTGTTCGTGTATTAGGCAATGATACAGTCTAGAGATCAAGACTTGTTCTTGTATACCCTCAGTGGAAAGTGTGTAAGTAGGTGGTTAGAATCGCGGATTGCGATCACAAGAAGTAGAAACACAGTCGTATTCTGCAGTAAAAATTGTCCACAGATTTTAGGGAATGTATGCTAGAAGTTGAAATTTAGTGAGATTTTTCTTTAGATTCTGTGAACACAAGTTAATTTTTTTTAATTACAAGTTCTAGATTTCCTAAATTGTAGAAGATTTGATGTAGCACATAATACTGTTTTGACCATTGATACACAGTGTTGTCTGTAGAATGGCTTGCCCAAGACAAGGAAAATAAGTACAATGTACTATACTATCATTTGGAATTAATTTACTTGAAGGTTATTACAATCTTTTGTTGTGGCTAAAATGTTAAAATCATTTTGCTGATTGCTTCGGAGCATGAGGATTCCAAAAAAAGATGGTGGTATAGCTTGCACCACTTCCTTGATGGTGTGAGCTTTGGCGGCCATTCAAGTAAGCAAGCGCTCGAACTGCATATAGCACCGACAGTCCTATGGCTGTTAAGCCTATTAACGTGTTAAAGGAAGAACAATAATATTTTCATCAGCATATGTAAACTCTTGACAATATCAATTGTGTTGAAAGCAATCAGGAAGGTTTAACCCTGCATGCATATTTATCAAGTCGGGGTATATTGTCACAGCTGAGCCCTTGGTCTAGTCTGATTAGTATGCATCCAAATCCTTTGCTCAGTAGCTGAGGCAGTGCCTGATCTGTCAATTTGTCAATAAGGATTTCAGCATGCAGTGTGTCGTGGCTAGGGAGGTGGCTTCTTCTTCAGGAGAGTTTTCCTTCTTGACTGGTGGTCTGTGTACACTGTGGTTTTGAACGGGGTAATTTACTACAGGTTTTGTTTATTTTGTGGATTGCTGTCATCACAAAGCGGGGTTAGTAAAGATAACGCAGGGGAAGTGGAGCCAACAGGAAGCAGCTACTGTCCCTTTGCATGGTAGTAGTTTAGTTTTGGTATTTCTGAAATTTGAGAAAGGTTTGTACAAGCTAGCTTAGTAATTATTTAGGAAATTGTCAGAAAGAGTCTGAAGCCTGTTAGTCATCAAGACAGGGTAGCTACCTATCCCTGAGGAGACGAAGTGTTCTGACCTTTGCCCAGAGAAAGTACAAAGACTGGAATTCTGCTATTCCTAGGAGTCCTTGATTATTCCCTTGGTTTTCTCCATTGTTTGAGGCCTTCTCCCCCATGTCACTGAACCTTTTACCCCAGTGATTGGTCATCAGGCAGACAATAGGTCCAATCTACTGTTACCCGGCCTATGTACATCTGTCTATTGGTAAAAGATGGCACCAGTAATTTGTGACTTTCCATCTAGCAATTTAAAGTAGGGCTCTATTTTGTAGTTTTACAGTTATATCATGAAATTTGTGTACTAGTTTGAATAAAGCTCGGTTAACAATGGAAGGGCAAAATGCTAATGGCGTAAACCCTCTAGGGTGAATTGAATCCTGAAATTTACAAGAAGTAGAATGACGTAAATTAATGAGACATGGAAAGAGAGCACAGTGCATCTCGGCTTGAAGAAAACTCGGAGTTAGCAGCAAAATCCATGGATGTACATGTTAAATGCATTTCCAGATTGGGGGCAGCAGTGGAAGGCATTATTTCATCAGACCCAGATTCCACCCTAAGTCCGATTAAATACAGGGCCAGGCTGAGAGCACACCCAAGCTTCCCAGCCTTCCTCTGACCCACAAATTAGAAACTGTCAGCAAAGCCCTGACTGTTACAGGCAGATCTGGAATCAATTGTAGTAATTTGTACAGTACATGAGAGAGGTCAGATATATAGGTGGTGAAAATCCCTTCAACAAGGTCTCCCAGTTTGGTTGATACCTTCCCTGCCAAGATCTAACAGATTGTCACATGTATGCCAAGGGTCTGTGTGGGCCTGCCCCTCGGGAAGACTTTTCAGTGTAAAGATTTAGGAGTTAGATTGTGCATTTTGTAGGGAACACTAGACAGGTTGTAGCACAGGGACCATGTGTTGTATGGGTAGTTTATGTTGATGAGCGGCTGATCATGCCCCTCCAGCCTCAATGAGGTGTGAACTGGGGACAAAAGGTGGCGGCTTAGGGTTTCACTGGGTGTTTTGTGTACACTGTCAGGGGGCATGCATGAATATAAATAAGGGGGGGATGCTACTGGGCATGTATCAGTGCGAGACAAAGGAAAGAGTGAAACGGGTGTGCTGCTGTAGAACGTGGCGAAACGTTAGACAGGAGATAAAGCTTACAGGATTTTGGGAAGAAAGGTAAGCCAGCTGGCTGGTGGGTTTCTACAGTTAGTGTTACAAAATGGAGGCCAATAGAGCAATGATAGTAGTATTGCACAGAGCCGGGTCAGAAAGCTGTTTCATTTGGGGTCAAACTTATAACAATTGCCGGAGGCCAGGATTATTAGAATTTCTCTTCTGTTTTTTTGTTTTTAATCATGATTTTGGCAACAAAGTTTTGGAGATAACATTATCAGCTATGTTTCTCATTGTATCAGAGGATGTTTTTTTAGCTGATCTTTTGGCTAGGTTTTTCTTGCACAGTTTCCAGTGCTGACAAACCTCCCTCTTATCAGTAAATGAGGATAATAATATGTGTTAGTCGCTGACAAATATATGCTTCCTGCACCCCTGCATTTCCCAAAGGGAGAGTCGAGTTCCCTGTTGGGGCCTCAGACCACCTGCCAACTACTCTGCAAATTTACTGAACAGTGATCAGCAACAGACTCGATCCTGAGATTCAGACTCAACTTCCACTGGTTTCTCAGATGTGAAGAGTTTTCTCAGTCTCTTAGAATCATGAGCATTTGGAGGAGAAAGTTTTGGAGAGTAGCCAGTTTCCCAGTAATGTATGATTCTTTTGATTTTCATTCAATGTTACACAGCAAAAGTCCCTTTTATTCCTTATTTTCTTTAATTTGTAAGTATTTGTACTTCCATCGACAAGAGCTCTCTTTTCCGGAAAACAAATTGTAAGTTTGGGGCTGGGGTTGGTGCGTCTACATGCTAATGTGTATTCATGTATCCAAAATGGCTTCCTCTGTCTCCCCACTCCTTTGTGCTTTCCCTCTTTGTCTGTAGTCTCCTTCTAATTTCTTGTTTGTTGCAGGGCTTAGGGGTCAAGGTAAAATCATAAAGTCTGGCGTTGTTACCTTCCTAGGACACTCTCTTGTTCCCACCTCATCCCATATGTTCCCTTTCTCATCTCCATGTGTCAACCTCAGTGTATTTGTCAAAAGGGGGAGGGGGGTAGATATCTGGGGCCCTCTATGGGTATGGTCTTCCCGCAAATTGTATGGGATAAACTTGACTTGTATTTGGCATACTAGTGTATTTCACGAATAATCCTCAACATAAAACAGCCAAATCACCACTTCTATATTCTTTTTTCATTTTAAGTTCCAGTGCAGACGTAGTGAATTATGTTGGGGGAGAGAAAAGCGGACGGGTGTAGAACAGCAGACAAAACATTCTGGTACACTTCTATTACCTGACCTTCGTGATCTTTCCCTCTACAGAGTTAAACCATCCATGGGGAAAGTACGTGTGGCAGAAAACTCTTCCTTTTTTGTAAGCAATATTTATACTTTTTATATTACTTTCACAGTTTGTTTTAGACATTCTAAAAGGATTATAATCATTGTTATGACTTGTGTTTAGTGGGTAGAAGGGAGCTAAGTTTGGTGGTGGATTTTTTGGTAGCAATCCTAGTACGTAGACAGTTGTAGGCAGCTGTGGTAACATGTTAAAGAGAAGTACAGCAGGCTGGGTTGTGATTTCAGTTGTATTTTCTTTCGGTGGAAGCAGAGGGCCATTCCATTGGGTGACACACGCATTACTCCCCGTCAGCTGTTATTCCATTCCAGAAGCCTTGGTTACTCTAGCCCATCCTTAAACACAGTACCATGTAATGCCACACTCGAAACAAATTCTCCACGTGCTGACACAATTTCCCATATTTGTAAGGGCTGTATCTCCCGTGTAATGTGGTAGTAATGTCTGCAGGCGTGACAGCACGCTCTGTCTGAGATTCGGGGATAGCGTTAGAACGGCGTGGCGGACTCGTGTCTTACCAAGCTATGGATAACATTGTAGCCATGATGCACCATTTGAAGGTACATGTTGCCACATTTTACAGAAGATAGCAGGGTTCGGGGTATGTTTATCTAGGCAAATCTGGGCTTTGCACTGTAAGAGGGGAGGGTGGCGGCCCAGTACTATATATAGAGATGTTGTTCAATCGTTTTATTTGTAGCCAAGTGTTAACCGCTTTTTAAAATATTATGTTGTCTGTAGGATGATGGCTTTGTATTTTAACAGCATCTAAATAATGTGTTGTTGTTGTGATTTTTTCTCCAGGCCAGCGAGATGATGGAAAACCATGCTAACAATACGGGCAGCGGCTCGCCCGACGGACGCACAGGATCGAGCACGGAGGACAGCAAGACCAACCTGATCGTGAACTACCTTCCGCAGACCATGACACAGGACGAGATTAAGTCGCTGTTTTCCAGCATCGGCGAGGTGGAATCCTGCAAGCTGATCAGAGACAAGGTCACTGGTAAGTGTCACTCACTGCCCACACAAGTGTGAGCATCCCATACACAGGGGTCGAAATACCCCTCTGTGTGCAACTTGGTGCAAGTAAATTTGGTGTCGTGCAACTACTTTTTTGCCGGTATGCACCGCGGTGCAAGTTTGCTTTATCCGCTGTTACTACTAGTACTAGTACCTGTAGAAATACCCAATAAAGAACTGGAAAGGGAACAAAACCAGAATCCATGAAGTTTTTATTAAAGTTACTAACTGTTACATGTACTTTTGGTTGTGTTCGTTTTATTTTTGGGGGGTGCAACTATTTTTCTTCTGGTGCAAGTATTTTTTTTTTCATCTGCACCAGTGCAAGTTGGTCCCAAAATCTATTTCGACCCCTGCATACATGTATGTAACGCCTTGAAAATGCTGTAGAGACTTTCTGTTTGCCAGTACAGTAGAATTGTCCGTGCTCTTTAAGCGTTATTGTTTTGGGAAGGTTGCTTTTCAATGGGAAGCTGCTGTAACTCATTCGATATCTAAAAATAAATTTTGTCATTTATTCCTCAGAGAAAATATATATGTCGCAGCACTTAACATGAAGCCAGAAAATTACTTAACCTTCTCCCTGCTGCATAACCCTGTAACCGATAGAGAAGTGGTAGCCAAGCTTCTGGTTCAGTGTACTGAAGGTTAAGGTCTTTATATGTTATTCATTTATTTAAAAAATGGCTTTATTAGGTAATTGTGCTATGCTGTGTGGTATTTAACATTTACAAGTACTCTAGCACTGCAGGTTTGGCTGGACAGTCAAGCTTAGAAAAGATAAGCATTATTGTCCTTGTTCTTTGTACGAAAGACAATGTTTCCGTCTACATTTATGTCCAAGCAAATCCTTCCGAGATAGGTTCCGCATTGTGTTACCTAAATCGCTCCTTTGTCATTTCGTCAGAAAAGAACACATCATAAAGTGAGTTAGAGTGATTGGATGAGTATCGGGATGACTCAAATGTCAGCAAGACCAGTGAGTCACTGCGGAAAATAAAAAAAAAATGCCTGACCAAATCACGTCAACCTGTCTGGCTCTTTGTTGCTAAGTCTTTGTGGAGTCGGCTGCTTTCAACAGTCTGTAGGGCTGACGTCATCGCAGTTGTTATCTTCCCAATCCCAAGACAAAGCCTTTGAGGCTGAGAGTCGGAGGCACCGTGCTAAGAAAATTTGTCCAGTCTTGTTGATGCCAATTCAATGGTGGTCCCAACAGGATATCTAGAAATTACATCATAGTGTAACCATACTCCCAGCTGAATATATGCAACAATTTCAAATGTTTTCTAGTTACAGTCAATGAAAAAAAAAATATAAAATTACAATATATGTGGATTAGTTGGTAAAAATACTTCTCTGATTTCACATTTTGCTCCAGTTTATTAGCTCATCATGACAAGAAATTGTTTCAATACAGGTTTTATAATGTCATAGAAATATCTCTAATTTCTGGAGAGTGTCTTTCCCTGTTTCCATATATGGCAGCAGTATTGAACAGATGTCCTTCAGACCCACTCATTGGCTGTCAACTGTGTCCAGTGATATATATGAGTAGATGCCAGGCAGCCTGTTGTTTCTCAATCATCCTGTGTTCTATCATGTCCTTATAGCTGGGGGTCAAAGTCAAAGGCAAGTGTCAAGCCCTGCAGATTTGCATCTGCTATTAATTTATCCTTGCTGGAGACTGGCTGTACTAAAAGAAGGCAATTGTTTTTGACAGGTGGCCAGAGATCCCCCTATAGCGCAGGTGTTTGTCTGATAACACTGTCTACCAGGTTATTCTGAACATCCCTAATAGCAGAGATTTTCCATAAAATCTCCCCCTGCATGCCTCGATGAAAAATTAATGCCTCCATAAGCAGTTAATAGCTGCGGCTCCAGCCGAAATGTCTGTTTTTAGCCCGACATCCTGGTTGAAATCAGTGCTCCCCTCCATCCTAATGCCTTTTGTCGAGTCCCTCGGGGAGCTGGCTTTTTTTCCTGTGAAATTTCCGTGGTGCACCTGTTCACCCACTGCACCTGCCATGTAATTGACACAGGGAGGCTTATTTTCAAGTGGGCTGAGCACAAATTGGATTGAAGGACTGACCACATCACCTTAATTATAATTGTTACACCGAGCATTCATCTATGAAAATAGCCCTTCCGCTATGGAGGTAATTCGGTGGCTTTGGTAATAGATTAAGTTCGCTGAATAAAAATTAGACGGCAAAACAGTCAAGTAAAAATTACCCTGATTGCAACAATGCTTCAAGTCATAAATGTCAGTCACTTGCAGTTAGGTTTACCTTTTTGCTATGGGTCTGAACAAAACAACAACTTCTGTAGCAAACTGCTATATAATGACAGTTCAGACCTTTGTCCTCAATTTCAACTCCATAACCAGATCAAATTTTTGAGGCATTGTATCAAACTTCAGTCATCCTGTTAGATTCTAATTTCTTAGAGTTCTAATCTGAAATTTTCAGGGTAAGGTTTCCTTCGCTTTTCTCAGAAGTTGTGGTGTTGCGTATGTCGTTTTTTCGCACCACCACATGCAGTAAATAATTCATGAAGGGAGAGGCTGGGTTTATTGTATGATGACAATATCTGTCAGCCCATGCAGGCCCTCATGAAAGTTTAATGGCAAAGATGGCATCCCGTCTAAGCGGCCGGGAATTAACAGTAGCAACAAACAAATCTCGGCGACACTAAACGCTTAATCAGCGGGCTAGAATTCTGCCCGTGGCCGTGTTTACGATTTTGAGGAGTCCATAACATTCTGTTTTGTCACGTGAAATTTATTACCCACGACATTGGCTCCGTGCGTGTAGTTTTACTTGATACCCATGATAAAAACAGCATGCAGAAATGACTTTTTTTTACACTTTAAAAAAATTAATTCGGCCTTAGATAACGGAAATGAGGGACTTGAATATGCAGGGCAATCAAGTAGCTACTTTACGAGATGGCGTTTTATTGGTCGTGATGATTGCGGTAAAGGCAGGCACAAATTGTTGACGGCGTTAGGCACCATTTGAAGGTGCCCTTCAGTCTATCTGTTCAGCCCAAGTGGACAAGCAAAACGCCTCTCGTCATACTTCCTTCACTCTTGTGTCATCGCAGTGCACAAATTACAGACCACACATCCCCTATAGTCCGTGCTTGGCGTGGAGAGATAATAGCGAAAATGTATGCCGGCACATGGTGGGACCTTGCGTTGCTATCAGCTGCTAGGCAACGCACTACGTCTAGGGCTAGAGAACACTCCACATGATAACACAATCTTAAAAGCATCCTTCCAACGCCTTTCATTTCGATGAGCCTTGCAAGTCAACAGACCGAACTGAGTATAATTGATTTCATTGCACACTGGCTTTTAGATCTAAAATTATCTTGAAAAAAAAAAAGATGCAAAGCTCTTGCACAGATGGTAGGCAGACTGTTTATGGAGAATTTTCATATACAAAATTTGCTAGATAATGAGTAATCTGCAAAGTTATTTACACATTTGATTAACAAGGATCTCTATAGATAATGATTGTGTAGAAGTAACAATGGCCACGTCATCCATTTCAATGCCCACTCCAGTATGATGAATTGCCAATGTCTTGAGCCTGAGTTCTCTGGGCAGCTTCTACAAAAGCTTTCATCCGATCCAATAATACGGCCATTGTTTGGGCGGCTGTCCTTCTGTCCCCAGCACACATTGTGTAATTAGAAGGTGTTGTAAAGTGTCAGCACTCATTTTCACTCTACAACAATTCGTCATGTCATCTGCTAGTTTTCATTGCTCTCAAATGATGGATGCCACCAAGCATGTGTTGACTGTACTTTAGTGTTTATGGTTACTAGGGAGTGACAATGTCTACCTGACAAGTTTGATATGTAGAAAATAGATACATGCAGTATCAGTAAATTTTTTGGGGGGGATGTATTCGTAAAATCTGTTTCATTAGTCATAAAATAAGTAAAAGAATAATGAATGTTTGGATCAAAGATTTGAAGAAAAAAATGAACCAGCCAACACCAGTTGGTAAGAAATTTCAAGAGGCAATTAAAAGGCAAGGGTTTTGAGCGGAAAAAATATTGACTAAAACAAAGCAACTGGCTTCAGATTTAAGTCCTGGAGGAAAGACAGACTCGATCGTCTGAATTTGTAGCAGGTTTGTTGTTATCCCAGCAGTATGAATGTGGATCACAGGGATATGGTCTGCTGTCCTTTGGGTTCAAGGTATGCACGTTCAAGGCTTTTACCAGGGGTGCCAAGGCCATGCAGGCATCATCACTGGTTGTGTTTACACGTGGTACAGCTTACACTGGTATTAGGAATCAATTGTTCGAGGTGCTATGGTATGAGCAACATTTTACACCAGTCTAATCTCTAACAAGCATATGTACATATTTGGTGTACAAAGACAGGTATGTGGAGGTAGAATTGTTTCTAACATATCACTATACAAAAGAATTTACAGGCATTATCAATAAAGGAAGTTTATTATAACATGCTTTTGAGGTAGAAGACTATAATTTTTAACAGTTTAAAACTTTGGGAAAAGAGTTGGCAAGCATGTTGGTCCTGTTGGACTGTGTGGTCCATGTAAAGACTTTTGCCTTGTCTAAGAATGGGGCAATATTTGAAGTGCGGACTCACAAATTCTCAGTTGGCATCAGCTGGACTTCAGGGTCAGGGTTGGAAACAGGGTTGAAATCATCCCCATGGACTATCTCCTCTCTTGTCTAACAGTAAACAGATTAGTGTATAAAGACAGAGTGATTTGTTATTACTTGTAAAGATCCTCCCACCTAATCCAGCAGGGAAGCCAAGGTTTCCAACATGTGGAGTTTATCCATTGAGCACTTTTTCACACCAGGCACTGCCCCTCCCCCTATCCCCCAAAACTCCACTGTAAACAGAGCTATCAGACCAGATAAGTTAATTGGCCCATAAAGTTGACAAGGTAGCATTAACTCACTCTGTCAACTTCCCAAGTAGGTGTCAACAGCTAGTCTACTGGAGGGTAACAAGGCTAGGAGTTGAATAAACACACATGGCTGGCCCAGCTACTGTGCAACTCAAACTGATGGATACCACCTTTACCTGACAACCTACCATGCACATGTTAGAAGAGATTACCAAATCCTCCCCTTGTATAGAATACCTGGAGCCTGTCAAAGTCTTTTTTAAGCAGATTTGTCCGTTGTTTGTACAGAAATGGCTGTAAGCTGTGTGCTGTTGACATGTACACCGTGTGGCGTTGTCAGATTTAGGGATTTTAGTCCTCCCTGGACTCTCAGCTGACTCTCAAGCTGTCTAAACTTGCCTTAGTCTAACGTAAACAGACTGTTCTCTGTACAGCCTGAAAGTTGTGGGGGAAATATTTCTGTGTTTGGAAACAAGCTGCATTGACAAGACGTAGGTTTAGCCGGGGAGGGATAGGGCCAATGTGAGGTCACAGTTTTCCCACAGTATACCCTCTAGTTACTTCAACATTTTTTGGGAAAATGCCATGTTAAAAAGGAATCTAATATTATCCTATGCCCCTGAGTATCAATAGCTAAAATACCAGACTTTCTATTGAAAATTTGGAATGTAAAACAGTGGGGAAAAAATGGAGAAGGATGTGACATGGTTTGGTATGTTGTGAGATAAACAAATTCACATAACTACAACAATGTAAACAAGATTTTCTCCCACTGATAAAAGGCTGTAATTGTTTTAAAAGCCTGGAGCTTAATGTTAAAATAGAGGAAACCACGCAGAGAGGGTTGAAATAATTTCCTGTGTGTTACATTAGTGCAGCGGTGGAGCAGACAGGATCTATAATTGGACTCCATTATCATGTCTGCTGCTGGACCAAGGTCAGGGTTAGGTCACCAAACCAACCTGGCACCAGGGAACAGCCCTACCCCTATGTAGCAAATAACTCAAGGGATCTCCTTGTTTTCATATAGATGTGCCAGCCACAGGAAATGTTGTCTTCCCTCTAGTTAAACTGCTTGACACTTGTGTGTTGCTCGAATTCAATAGATGAACATCTAACATGCCTTCTGCCTTGTGGTGTAAGTATTTATGATATAACAATTTCTCTAGTGCATTTTTGAGATTATTTTCTTGGACCTGCTTAACATTGAACTTAAACATGGAGTTGCTACAGTAATTTAGCCGCTTTTCTTGTCCAGGCTTTTAGATTGTAGGCTTTCTGAAGGTTTTTGGCATGATTGCAAATATTAGCACCTTAACTGTCCCACATTCTCATCTGAAAGGAATCAGGCTAAAGTTTCTTCAGGGGAAGAAGTCTGCCGTTTTACATGCCAAGGTTCATTAGACCTGACCTCAGCCTTGATGGGAGTCCTTGGGAATTCCCTTAGGCCTTGGTAAAAACTTTAGTGCAGTGGCAACAACATGGACCTCTTGTCTTATTCGGAAACGTTGTGTAGCTCGAAACAAAATGTTTCAACCTCCCGGAGAAGTCAGTTGAGGATGGAATGGAGTTGGCAAGAGATGATGTCAATAGTGTGGAGATCCCCAATTGATGGTTTGGTTAAACTGAAGCCATGAGCAAACCTGAGTCAACTACAGTCTAACAGCTGAGTTAGGGCAAGGTCAGCAAGCAGAAATATGTTCCAGGTTAACCAGCTGTCAGCTATGTTGGAACTAAGATATCAGGAAAGCAACCTTCGTTTATCTGATGTAACAAAAGAGAACTCCATTTCTATTCTACAGTCTGATTTCAGTATCTCCAAAATGAAAGGATTTTGTTTTCAGACACAAAGTAGTTTCACAGCATTTGGCCTGTTAAAAGAATTGAGTTTAGGTAGCAAATATTGAACCTTCTGCACTTTTCTTTGCCCTCTCATACTCATAGCTACCTCAGGCATTCTTTGACCATGTAGCTACTTGGTACATCCTTACAATTACTCTTTTGTTATCTGTTTTAAAACGTCACAATTAAGTCATTCGACATTTCATTTGCTATCCCCATGGCATGCTTGTCAAACTGCTTCATGTGCATGTAGATCTCAAAAGCAAAAAAAAAATTTGTAATCTTTAACTAAGAACTAACAGTGGTAGAAATACTATTTTCAGTGTTCTGCAATATTGCAAAATGTTGAAACTTTGTTCTGCAATTCGGAAATACTTCTGCAAATATTAAAAGATTTTGAAATATTTTCAGTGTAGTAGAAATTATTGTATAGCAGTATTTAGAAGTACTTAATTTCGCCCTTAAAAACTGTGATACCTGGGTTTAGAAGCAAAATATGTTGTTTGCACTGCACATCGGCAAAGCTGTGGCCATTATAATCCAAGGAGGCCAACACCATTGAACCCCTAGCCTGATTTTTTTCAGTCTGCAAAATTGCAGGTAGCTTAATTTTTTTTCTGAGTGTAATATTGAAAATGTGTCTGCAAAATGCAGACTGCAGATGGGTCTGTATTTCTAACACTGACTAAGGATACCAGGCGATAGCTCGTCAGCTGTGCTGAGGCCATATTCTGGCAGGAACTCTAGCTTGTCAAAGCCCATCACAGGGCCTTCCCAGTGCAGATGACCCTTGGCCCATCTTTGTTTGCATAGCCCCATTGGGAGGGCCCCTGACTTCCACTGGCTTTGAAGTCCAAGCATGGGGTCTGTGATGTATAAAGGTCTCCGTGGACATCTGTCTATTAGAGAAAGACTACGCTACTTCCTATAAAGGTTACCCAGGTCGCTGAACTCCCCTTCTCATGTATTAGAAATGAATATGTCGCTTGTAAAGTCGAGTATTCCGGTAGAAATGAAAGGTACAACATAGAGTGAAATGTGCGATAAAGCCACACCAATTTAATCATTGGTTCTTGGATTCCATCTATCAGTGCAGTGGTTTGATTAAAATAAAGATGTTTAAAATTCATCTTTTAAAATTCAAACCAGACTGGTATGTTGACTTCATGGCTCCTATTGTAGCATTTGGGGCTATAAGAGGATGCCTAGGCCTGTTTTTTTCCCCACCCTGTTGCTTTATATTTTTTTTGAAAGAAATCTGAAAACAAACAAATTAAAGGGTACCAACATTTTTCATGGATTTTGTTGTGCTTCTCATGATTTATAAAACTAAAAGCATTTAATAGATTTGGAGCGCTCTCTCTCTCTCTCTCTCTGTACCCATTTGAAACAGGACAGTGATTCAAGCCACGTAAAGTCGACCACAGCATTGTAATGGCCTTGATATTTCGCACACAGTTCCAAGTAACATGGCCTGAAACTGAACCCTCTAATGTAGTTTGCACTCCAGCAGCAGACACAATGGCCTTCTGGTGGATAGCCAGACATGGAGAATGGCACTGGGGTCCCTCGTGAGTGCACATCTGTGGGGTTAGAGGCTACAGCACCCAGCATAATTGGCTTGAACCATCTGCAAGGCTGTTCTAGAAATAGGAAAATGCAGGGCAAAGAGTGCAAATGTGAACAGACTCTTATACCCATTTTTAGTTCAGAATAACCTGTGTATGCACCGAATCTCAAGTATAGTTCACTTCAGTTTACTCCGAAATTTAAAAGTATAAGCACGAAAATACTGTACTGTTCTACAACATGGCTACTTTGAATTGAGCTCAAGTTCATTTTCGCTAGCAGCGGATGTGAACTAACAAGGAAATGGGGTGCAGGGTAGCTGTTCACCTTTTTAATTGTTAAGGGGTTACAGCAAAAAGAAAAGTGTGCATTTAAAGAACAACTAATGTGCAAGGGGGCAGTTTGATGATAGTGGTAGTGTACATGTTCCACTGTTCATTGTCCTTGTCGAAAAGAGCTGGGGGAATTTTCCCGGTACAATAAACCTGTAAATACTGTACATAGCATCTGTCCTCCTGTTACGACCAGTGGAAGAATAGCTCTTCAGTGAGCTAAAACTGGATCGAGTTCACTTTCCTTTCCTACCATGTTTGTTTCTCATTTTCAAATTTCCCAACTGCCAAGCCCACTTTGTGTATCTGTTATTTGTGGCAGCATTGTGCATTATAAGTATCGTTATCTCCCCAATAGCAAAAATCTCAGAAAGCTGAAGAGTCGGGCTTTCATACAATTACCGCAGCCAGTCATTCTGATAACAGGCATCTGATGTTGCCATGGCAACAAGGATTTAAAAAAAGGAGCCTGCTCTCAATAGTTGAAAGAGAGCAGCACAGGGAACAGCTTATGATTTAAAGGGACAATAAAATTATATATATATATATATCAAAAATGAACCTCAGATGTAGCCCTGGTACTTGACAAGGGCTATAATAATGCACATGCTAAGTGCCAGGGAGTAGTTGATGAACAGTTTTGCAACAATGATGCTGTAAAAATAGAAACTGTCAAGTGTCTTGTAGTTTTTGGAGTGCGCTTGCAATTATTGGCACAAGGCACTGATTAGTTAAAATTACCTCTGTTAAAGACAGCATCTTGGCGAGTGTACAGGTAGTATATTTGTCTGTAATGAAATATTTTTGTCTGTAATGGTCTAATCCTAAGTTGTTTTTTCTCAGGTCAGAGCCTAGGGTATGGCTTTGTGAACTACGTGAAACCACAAGATGCTGAGAAGGCCATTAACACCTTGAACGGGCTCAGACTCCAAGCAAAAACTATCAAGGTGAGATGGCACACAATGTGTAAAGTCTAGGCAGTGACTGTTTATAACGGTAGAGAACAAAAATCTTTGTTTTGGGAAGAAACCTACTTTTAAGCATTACAGTACCTGATCATGTAATTTTGTCCAAAGAAATCATAGTGCACACCATTGTAGCCGTAGAATCTTGCATGTACTTGCACCAAAACTTTGTATCTTGTAGAACAGAGTTAATTTAAAGGTCAGATTGCACTGTCAGCTTTCTTGACCATAGGTGAGACACAAAAGTCTCAAAGTCTTAAATGGCAGGTGGTATAAATATAAAGAATGATGTTGACATGTTGACAATGGTATAACACGGTTAGTTTGTCACCTTTCTGTAAATACAGTGTGAAAGATAGACACATGTCTATATTGTAATTTTGAGTGTTACAAACTGAATGTTAGCCATTATATTTGTGTCTTTCTTTTTGCTGTGAATAAGGATTTTTTTTACCTCCTATAGCAATAGGAGAAATAAGATGTTGACAGGTACCAATGGTTGGTTGCATGTTGCAGGTATCGTACGCCCGTCCAAGCAGCCAGGCGATCAAGGATGCCAACTTGTACGTGAGCGGACTGCCAAAGACCATGACACAGCAGGACCTAGAAGGGCTGTTCGAGGCGCACGGGAGAATCATCACGTCTAGGATTCTGTTCGACCCTGTAACAGGTAGGTTTGCTGTGGTGAATTTTGTCAGTATCTTTTTTTAATCACAGTAAAAACTGTTGTTCTGTGCCATGTAACTGTATATGGTCCGGTTGGAGAATTTTTGTCAGATTCTTTACTAGCAATACAGTAAGAGTGCAGGGCTTGAAATACCACCTGTATATGCAGGTTAGTGCAAGTTAAAATTGGAGCTGTGCAGGTATTTCTGATGTCTACCTGTGTTGGTCAATGTACTGGGTTTACATACAAATGTGGGTGTATGTGGATTTTCATTAGCTCTATTGACTGTCACTGCCTATGAAGTTTAAAAGAAGTAATGGCAAAGGTTTCTGAGCAGTTTTTAGTATGATCAATACTTGTTAAATTCTGAGTGGTGCAGGTAAAATTTGTCTGGTGCAGGTAAATTTTCCATGTTACCTGCACCAGTTCAGGTATGCGGAAAAAAAGTATTTTGGGCCCTGAATAGTTTGAAGGTAATTGTGCTTCTTTTCGTGTAACTGTTCGAATTGTGGTGACAAGAGCGACTGTCTTTCAAGGGACTCATCCTAAAATGGAAGTGAACATTCCTAAATTGGCTACGTATGGTATAGGTTCAACATCAACTTATAAAAGGAGATGGTTTTGAAATGTTCCAACTGTACGTACGTACCGTACGTCAGCAGACTGTGTTTAAATTGCCGGAGCCAAACCCGGTGGCCAGCTTGCCTCCCATCTGAAGTCAACACCTACGCAGCGCCATCCATCATGCGGCACCAGCGCATTAGTTTGAGACAGAAGTCATTGATTTCCATTCATTAGTGAGCAGGAGCTTCATTGCCTTGCACCAGGCAGAGGCCCTTTGGGAGGGGTTTAGGGCCGTAGATGTGCCTCTGCATGCTGATGAAACAAAGCAGGCGCTGAAAATGGAACCCAAACAATTCAGGACGAGAGAAGGTGAATATAACCTACAGCATTTGGATGACCGTAGAACCCAGTACCAACCATATGGTATATCAAGTAACATCACCTAGCTGCAGTTCTTGTGACTTGGATTGAAGTCAATGAATATATTTTTTGGGATGGCAGAAAAGCAGTCTGTACAAGAAGGTCACTGCTTATAATCAAGCAATGATTGGAACATCTGTTGGTACTATAGATTGATTTGTTTTCTTGGAGCAAGTAGAATTAGGCAAAGTAGTATTAGGATTCAATCTTGTAATCTTACATTAAAAATTTTTAATTTTTTTTCAAGCTAGTTACAATGTCTACTGTTCCTCTGTGTTGGATCTGATGTTCTTTAGTCTTTTCTTAGATTCAGATTTTTTGTAAAACTCAGACAGGTGTACCACGAGAGATTTTATTCTGGGAGCACTTCAGGCCCACCAGAGCCTCTCATACAGGCCATCTACTTAACTCCCTACAAACATTAATACAGGCCGCAGCTTCTAGATGCATCCGTTTTAATGACAGTGCAGGCTACAATTAAGCAGGGATGGTTTTGATGTCTCTGTGCCATCACCTGTTACCTGTGATCTGAGGGTCAGAAGGTTAGCACTCGTGGGTTTTCCTTGTTGAAGGGTGTTGACCCATATAGTCACCTTGTTACATTACATCAAGGCCTCCCAAGGCTGGAGGGATGTCGCGTGTTGGAGTATCTCCTCCACCGGCCTTTGATGTAGGGCAAAAATTGCTCTCTACATGTAAGATGTCGGTGAGTGGCTGGACTCAAAGGAGTAATTTAGCTGCCTCTGGCTGTGTGTGGTTTGTAACCAATGCTTTCTGCCTGGGAGAAGGTGCAAAGCGTTGCATTTGTAGGTTTTTAACAAAGAAATACTTTTAAAAAAAGGTTTTGAAAACTGTTTTTTGGGTGGCGTGGAATGGTCAAGTGGTTAGGCTAGCGGACATGAGTCTGTGAGGTCACGGGTTTGATTCCTGGCAAGACGTTGTGTCCTTGGGAAAGGCACATTACACGACTTTGCTCACTCCACCTAGGTGTAGTGTGTACCAGACTTTGGTTGGGGAGGTAAAAGGCAGTGGAAGGAGAGGGGTGGGCTCCGCATTTCAAAACCGTGTCCTAGACACAATGGATTAACAATCCACTGCCCCCATGTCCCGAAACATGCTATGGGACTACCTTTACGTATACCATTTAAAAATGCTGATATATTTTGTGTTGTGCTTGCAGGTCAGTCGCGGGGCGTGGGCTTTGTGCGTTTTGACCAGCGAGTGGAGGCGGAGCGAGCCATCACCGAGCTGAACGGCCACATCCCGAAGGGAGCGACAGACCCCATCACCGTCAAGTTTGCCAACAACCCCAGCCAGAACCATGCCAAGGCTCTGCAACAGGCAGCCTACCTTGCCCCGGCTAGGCGGTACCTCGGCCCAATGCTGCATCAGACCGCACGATTCAGGTAAGAATGCATGAAGTACCCAGGGTACAGGGGTACAACCGAATGGTTCTTACATGGCCCCTGCTGTTGCTATGGACTGATCCCCTCACTTCTGTAATTGCCCGTGAACTACGGTATTTCTCTATAAAGTGTTTACCTTGTACTGTAGTAAAGCTTGCAAGTGTTATCCTGGCTGCTCTTGACATGACACCTGTCAAAAAATGAGTTTCAAGAACACCATGATTTGGCTTCACAAGTCTTCTACAGGACCTGGGTTGAAATAAAGAAAATTTTTTAAAACTTATAATTACAAATAGGTTTTAGGCCATCACTTGGCATTCTGCAAGAAAAGAATTCAGGACAGGCTGACATGCCAACAAGCAGCGAGGTTTGACAAAAACCATTCAAATAGGGCTGTTAGGATTCTGCAGCATGAAGCAAAGCTACGACTGTTACTGTAAGATACAGACCAGTAGATGTTGAATGCTGAGGTTACGGTGTGAATGACAACTCCTACCCCACATGTGTACAGTACTTTTCTGATTCCTGTTTTTGCCCAAGGCACCATTTTTCCCTGGGCTCCCTTTATTTCCTTACTTCACTTTGCTTGAGTTGATTCTTCATATTGTTTGGATCGATGCTGATCTATCCACTAACATGTATAGGTGATCTATTAAGTAGAGTTTCTCCTAATTAAGACGCATCTTTAACTAGTTCAGTACACATGATTTAACAATTTCTTCGTCAGTGAGTAAAGTAGATGTATTTTGCTATCTGGAGAGTACGTTTGTTCATCTAAGTATCAGAGGATTTTTTGAAGAAAGACACAAATGTCTGTATAAAAAAGATACTACCAGGATAATACTGGAGGAGTTGGTTCAAATGTTGGGCTTCTACTTGTGTTGAAGCATTATATATATGCTGATATCATATATTATATATTTATCCATAAGCAGTATTCTTTGCTTATAATGTTATACTCCCATGCAAGCAAGCAGGTCTGGTGGTCAGGGCCCAAGAGGGGGGTCCTTGAGATAGTTGTGACGATAGAAATTGTCAGCGATGATGGCAGCTTTTGTGAGGAGAGGTTGAGTTGGCGTAAGGAGAGTGACAGACCCAGATTTATGCCACGCAAAAAAGGAGTGGTGTTCGGGGGTCCTGACGAGCAGCTCTGCCTGGGCGTGTGGGTGTGACTGTTCCGTGTTGTGTCCGTCGTGGTGTCCGTGGCATTCCATTCCCTGCGCACTACTGACCGCCTTCCTCTGGTTTCTATTACAGGCAAGCCTTGCTGTCTAATTACCTCAGGTGCAGGCCCATTTCTTACTTTCACGTCATCTTCATAAGGGGTTTGTAGTTTGGGGGGTGGGGAAGGGGGGGTGAGAAAAAAAAAAAAAACTCCACCAGTCAGAGAAAATGGCAAAAGTCAAAACCAAGGAAACTGAGGTAGTCAGTGGAACAAAAAGGTGAGCTTACATTACACAGAAATTTCCAATTCACTGTGAAAAAAAAACTGATCAGCAAAATCACAGATGATCTTCAGACCGAAGAGACTCCAGCCATATGATGCAGAAATTGTATTAAGTACAAACGAGTGATGTCTAAAATTCAACTAGCTAGATGGCAGAAACAGGTTATTCAGAACTATGTATCTATTCTATCAAGTGCTTGAGTAAAGACTGTAGTGTGGAAGACACCAATAAAGATGTTGTTGATCCTCTGTCTGGTTGCCTTTAGTATCGTGCACGCAGGTCCGTTGTAAGACGTAGTTGTGGTTGCCTCCTCAGTATACTAACACCAGCTTGCTTTCAGTTCATTTACTTACCTTTTACACCTTTGTTATAGATGGTTGCAGTTTTCGTTGTGGATTTGACGATCATACATTCCCATTACGATCTGATTTCTTTCCTTTTTTCGGTTTCCTTTTTCCTTTGTTTTCAGCCTGAGTGGTACAGTACAGTTGGCGCTGCAGGAATGGTTTCACTAGGTTGAGAATGAAGCATGGATTGTAGGAAACGTTGTGCATGCCTGGATTCTAGATGCCTGTGTAACGCCTAAGGTTTAGCGAGCCGTAGTCCTTACGACGCCTGTCGTTTTTGTTACAGATACTCTCCAATGGGCGCTGACCCCATGGGCGTTGGAAACATTCCGAACGGCGGCACCGGCTTTTGTATCTTCGTGTACAACCTAGCCCCAGACACTGAAGACAGCGTACTGTGGCAGCTCTTTGGCCCATTCGGCGCCGTCACCAACGTGAAGGTGATCCGCGACTTCCAGACAAACAAGTGCAAAGGCTTCGGTTTTGTGACGATGGCACACTACGACGAAGCTGTGGTTGCTATCGCCCAGCTGAACGGCTACTGTCTAGGAGGACGGGTGTTGCAGGTCTCCTTCAAGACCAACAAGGCACACAAGAATTAAAGTTGGATGGGCCTGCTTGTCCGCATTCCCCAATTGTACGCGGGCAAACACGGCAGACCTTCCGAAAGTGTTGTTTCCCACATCCTGTTGTGCATGTTGTCCTGTGAGGGTTTTATTCAGATGAGTTACCAGATAAAATTTCGAACCCTTGATTCTCAGTGTTGAGATTTTGTTCCACATTTTAGGACCTAAAGAGAAAAAAAAGAAACATTTGGTTGTTATTAAACGTTCTGCTTGTTGATTTGGCAAGTTCTGAACATTTGTTAATGGTTTTTGACATAGAAAGCCTATGTCGTGAGTATCTTGTAGTGGACGAGACGTTTCACTAGAGATGGAGTTTAAGAATTTTACTAACAGTTCTTTTATTTCATGCAGTGTTTGTTGCATGGTAACAATGTAAAGTGGTTGTGTTGCATTCAGACAGACATGACATGACATTTTTGACCTTTATGTTTAGTACTGGTACTACTACATTATCATGTTGTCACCGTGACTAAATTGGGACATCATTATATTAAATTTTCATTTCATTTCATTTTGGTTCCTTCCAAGTACCTTTGATTTGTTGCATGAGTTCTGGGTATCCTTGTTTTAAGTTTCTTTCCATGTTTTCCACCTTTCGGGAGTTTATGTTTCCGTATCATATTGTTGGATTGTTTTTATGGATTGTACTTTTGTTTTTGTCTTTGATTTTTGAATGGTCTGCCTGCACACTGATGGGAAGTATCCTTTCGTAAGGTGGAGGCGTTGGATTGAACTGGTCTTGCCAAAAGTCACCTACAAAAGTTCAGTGAACCTCAGAGAGGCGTATATTTTTATAAAAATGAGAGGAAATTTTTGAAATTTTTAAGGATTCAGGGTTCGTATTTTGAACTGAATTCCTTTTGAGAAAACAAAAGATTGCACAGGCAGTGATGGGCCTCGGGTGATTTTTCCCCCCTAAAGATAATTCCTGAACTCCAAAAAAGAAAAAAAGGGAGACTTGTCAATTCACAGGAATCCTAGAGTTAAAATAATGCACACTGGAGAACCCCGGGTTCAAGCTCCGCCAGGACTTCTCACTGGTCTGTGCTCCTCTTGCCACTCTATTCCAGAGGTTCGCACGGCGTACGTACAACATTCCTGTGAGTTGGCAACAGTTCCCCTGGTGTTACCGAAAAATACTAGTTCTTCCTTTCTCATGAATTCCCAGGAACCATGCAAAGACGCACCTTCCTACTCTTCGTACCAATGAATTTGTACAAATACAATGTGACAATTTGTACATAGGCATAGTATACTCTGTAGTGAGCCATAAAATGATGATATCTCCAGAATACTGCAACATTTCAAAGGCACCAGGATTGCAACAAGTCAAGGTGTAATTTTCTAAGGCTAAATTCACTCAGAGTGAAAATTTAATATATAATGAATGCACCTGGTCACCGTATTGAGGTATAAATTATTTATTAGCCCTAATGCTTTGGCAAAAAGTATGTCGTTTAGAACTAGGAGAGATACTTCCTTTGAAAGTGTTGTTTTGGTGTATTAGGTAGTAGACCTAAGATTTATAATCTTAAGTTGTTGATAGTACAATGCTAGTACGTAGGTTATTCTGTTCGTATGTTTGATAGGTACACTCAACTAGCGAGAGCAAGACGAAGCCTGTTTGAACTTGGGACAGTTCTTTCAAGAAAAAAGTCTGATGATGGCACTCCTGAACGATAATGCTACCTTTCATTCAACACAGTGACATTTAGTTTGGCTAGCATTGCCTTGTTTCTATGGACGATTGATAGCAAAACTTGTTTCCATGTAGAGAGGGTGGACCACAGATTTGTTTTTTGGTGTCAAAAAAGGATCGATCATGTGGATTGAGATTTACGAGGGACATGGACTAATCCGAGAACATTGCTATGAAATAATTCCAGAAGATAATGTCACCCAGAAGCTCTATTTTCAGTGACACAATCAGCTTAATGAGCAAGAGAAACTATTCTTGTAAGGACGAGAGCAGACAATCTACCCACAATTCAGCCACTTTTTGATGGCGCTAAACTTTGTAAGTTGTAAAAGTTGTCTACGGATGAGGACAGATCGAGTGTTTACAAGGTTATAGCACCGATCAGGCTATCGTATCAACTGGAGCAAGGCAGCAAAGCCATGTATGTACACAGAGATTGTCACCCCCGTTCTCCTATCAGTCACTCACAGCCACTTAGCACGCTCCCTACACAAGAACCAATCAACCTTTTGAGTTACGATACTTTTTCTGCTCAAGTAACGGAGTTATTGTAATCCAAGCCATTTCAAGATGAACATATTTCTTCGAGAACAATTGAAATCAATGAGAGGTGTACAAATTTCTTGGGAGAAAAAAAGAAAAAATCTGTATATATGTGCGAGGCATGAGTATTATGTACAGTATTAGTTCTCTGCTCTACTTGAATCAAATGTATGGAAAGCCACTATATTTAGCTGCAGGATAGTGTCCAGCACAGGCAGCATATGGATGTCAGAAAATGCGCTGATGCCAGAAAGACTGGCATGTGGTGGCCTGTTACTCCAGAGTGAAGTCTTGCCATTTGTAGCATTGTGAAGATGAGTGGGGAGCAGTGCAGTTGACACAGTTGGATTGTCATGTAGGGGCAACTTCTCATTCTGTAGAGGTGGGGAGTCCTTGGGCAGGACTGAGGGGAAAGTACAGCAAGCAGCGTGGAAAGTGTCAGTTGGCAATGTAACAAATTCCCAGAAGGTTCCCTATACATACCTACGTCGTAGGGAACGCTTCCACGAATTGTATACATCCCAATTCCTGGATTAAACGCAGTTCCTTTGTAAACCAAAAAATGGTCGGCTGTTCCAATGGTTTCTGAACTAGTTGTGTTACATTTGTACTTTTCCATGTTTAATACATAATAAAAATCCACCGTAAAACTAGAGTATGTTTGTGTGTCAGTCTTTGTGACACCGCCGTTGAATGGATGTGTGTGATGATGTGCAAGTTTCGGGGGAGGGGGGTGGCAGGATCTAGTTTCTTTGTTGTGATTGACAGGTACAGAAGAAACAACACAGACAGACATGAAGTGTAAATGTTGCCTGAATCAACATGAACTCACGGCTGACCCAACCCAGCACTGACCTGCCCCAACAGCTGATAATGCTGCACACCTTTGGCTACTCCGTACTCACCACTGCAAGCAGCTTTTGGACATGTTGAGTTACAAACACGGGGCAGTTGGTCACGGGGGTATTTATTGAAGAGTGTCAGGAGAATGTGTGAGTGTTGATGAAGTGGTAGGGCTGTGCTGAATGTAATGTAAGGGGAGTGATACATTTCAGATTACATTTTAATCACCCTCAAGCCTAAAATGGTGAATAAGATATACATGAATGTTAGACAAAAGTTTAAGAAAACACCCACTTTAAAATAATTTCTGAAGTCATTAGTAGCATAGATTTAGTGGGGGAAAGCAGTTGCCCACTCCATCTACTTATACCTGAGACTGAAAGCAAAGCTGTCACACTAACATAATACATGATAATAACAGATGACGTCTTGAAATTTGCACTGGTACAGCTAAAAACAAAAGTCATAAAAATAAAGTTTACTAGTGCCACAATACCAGCAGCACAATTCAACTTACTTCGTAACGAAATGACCAGAAGGTTGACTTTTTGTATGTCCTAATGTTACATAAAAGCTTTAATATACAGTCTTAATTCCTAGCACATAAATACAGACACACATTCATTGGTCTCGGCATATTATCAGGGTTTAATCTCACAAATTTGACAAAATTATTCTGGACCATGTGCGGTGTTCTAACCCAGAATAGACAGGCCAGACAGTATTTGACTGACACATTCATTGGGAGGAAAATCCTCCAGCTAAAAGCGAACTGAATAATGTCATGAACAAAATACAACAAGTCCCATAGGAGCTAGACCACCAGTACATGAGAAAAAGCAAATATGTGATTTATTGCTGATATATATATTATATAACCCCAATGGTCTGTAAACCAGTAGAATTACTGATTGCTGAGTTCCAATTTAGATACAAACCATTGTCAATCACTTCAAATCTTGTTCTTTTACATTATAAGTGTCCATTCATTCCTGAAGCTGACCGATGTCTAGCAAACCGCAGTCGTCCCTCAGTAAGACATCTAGTTCCTATTTAGAACTTTAATACAGCCTGTCACAAACGGTTTTGCCCTGTGGGCTTCTTCAAGTGTACAGAGACTAAATGACACATTGATGAAATTATCAGGTCAAAATATTTTTTAAATCGTGCCTCCGATAAAAAGAAGTGTCTCTAATTCGATACTGCTGTAAATGATTCATAATTATGATGACCCAACTTTTTTAAATTTGCCTCTTCTTGTGTTCATGCATGCGTATCTGTAAGAACAATTATCCGAATGTGCCATCAAGATCTCTTTGGATGAAGCCATACTCAAGTTCAAGTTCAAATTCAGTTCCTTGATTGTCGTTTGTCCTTTCTAGGCAGCCAAAAATAGAGACAAATTATCCACAAATGTGGCAAAGTTTTTGCTGCTTATTTGCAAGAAAAGCGGGATTCCCCATGGGAATGTTGGGTAGGCTGGAGCTGGTTCGTTAAGGTGAGCAGAACAACTGTCGTGTATGTAACTATGTGGACTAATGACAAACATGTAACACAGACACCTGCCACAACGTCAAACACATGGCAACAAAACACTGTCATTAGCAACGCTGAGAATTGAGTCCAAAACTCTCTATACAATAATGATAATGATAATAAAGGTTTATTCAGTTCTCAAAGGTGTACAGAATTGCAGGGGTTACTATATTGGGCCCTGAATTGCTCTGTTATCTAGGCTACACCAATTCAATCAATTGGTTCTTGGATGTGCCCTCTTAATTTTTTTCTGATTTGCAAAAAAAAAAAATGGGATGCAGAATCAACTCCATAATACACATATTTTGGCCCCAACAGTTGAAGAAAGTCCTTTTCTTCCTAGTTGTTACTAGTAGTTTTTGTCCATTTATCAATGCAGCGGTTTGATGAAAAGTTCAAAATTCATTGTTGGAATTACAAACCACCCTGGTATGTTGACTTCATGACTCCTGCCGTAGCATTTGGGGCTATCATAGGATGCCTAGGCCTGTCCACCCAGTCGCTTCATATTTTTACCATAGGCCGCTACGTTGGAGCTATGTTGACTTAACTTTGAATTTAACATACACAGCAACCACTCTTTCTTTGGTTGATATTGCTTTGAATCATCAAACTGGTAAGGCCTAACACAAGAATGAAGTGTTTCTGATTTCAGTCCTAAAAAAAGGCAGGGATTCTCTCATTTCTTTCTTCTTTTTTTTTTAGATTCCGGCTGGAGTTATCTAACAAATACAGTTTTAACAATGTAGAACTGAAATGCATGAGGACCACGGTTGTCTCCAGGACCCGTCCCTCCGTTTGCATTAAATGACGTTTCAGAGTTTAAAATTCAGATGTCAGATTTAACATTTTAGGGCCTTGTCAGCGTTTGACGTAAAAAAAAAAGGCTAGGGTCGACAGGTTTTTGCTAGGGTTGGTCGGGAAACACGACATTTTTTTCCAAGGCCTATGAATCATCAAGCTGGTTAAGACAAATTGTGTGATGTATCATACGGAGAGATAACACAAGCCCCGCGAACGGTTGGTCAACGTGCTCAGAATACTCCCAGGTGTGCGCGCTGACAGAACTAGGGCATCGGCAAACTCCAAAATTTATTCGGGACTGTCCGGTTGTCATGTTCCTTGCCTCAGGTTGGGAAAAACAGCAAATCGCGGGGATGTAGAGATGTTGAATCTCACACCGTCGCATCAGGGGTCTGGTGATCCCCCCGAGACCGTACTTATTGAAAGCAAACACCGTCCACGAGAGATGGCCGCCGACAGCGCGCTCCCATGTGGGTGATGCATCGATGGTCTTCCATCACGGTTGATGCACTACCTGCCATCTCCTGTCATCATCACTAGACATTAAAAAAACTTCTGGACCTAATTGAAAGTCACCGCGTACTGTGCAGATTGGACTTTTCAACTAAAAGCAATTTCGAAATGAAAATAAAGGAAAGGATCACTTTTTTAAAACAGAAGTAAAGAAATACAGACAAGATGACAACGTACTCAAGTTACATCGAACTTAAATCAGCGCTGCAATGAAACACAAAAGGAATTAAACAAAGATATATGATGGTACATAAACTGACAAATAAATATATGCAATCAAAACATCAATTTGGGGTTAAATATGAAAGGATCCTTGCTTAGTCCCTTTCTTGTGTCTCTTGAATTCCTTCAACAGCTTTAAAAAAAATGTTTTTTTAAGTCTGCAAACTAAACAAAATCTACAAGAGACATTTTACTTGTAATGTTCAAGTATGGGAGTGTCATTGGCTACAGTGTTTTCATATCCACTCAAAAGATATATCAGTTCAAGAAGAAAACATAGAATGAAAGCTGTTTTAGTAAAAAGAAATCATGTTTTTAACATGTCTCTAACTTTGCCCATTTAAGTAGTTTGACCTTTATATATTAACAGGACCTGCACCTCTATATACAAACAGAACCTGGTGTCTTTAATTTTAAAGGCTTCTTTGAAATTTCTTGGACTGCACCAGCCTTTCCCTGTGTCCTTGGCAATTTGACATCACTAGATTGTTTCCATTGATTACGACAGCTCATTTGAACATTGATGCACTTTGCACATTTACGATGTCCTCAAGGAGGTAAGCATTAAGTGTTTGGTGGTTTTCAGTCTCTAAGCAATACGCCCTGGGGCTTCTTGAGTTTTGCATTCCAAATGTGAAATTTATCAATATGATAAACTTTCATACAGTCACCTGTATCAAATGCTGTGTCAGGAAAATTAGACATGCTAGTATTAATTTTTCAAATATACGGCACATAGACTAGACGGAAAATCCATTATTGTAAAATTAATACATAATTGTACATAAATTTCAGCTCACATTTCACCTATCTTCACAAACATATTTTTCCTGCCAGATTATCAAAAATATCAAGAAATTTATGTCAGGAGTGAAATGATCCCAATTTTGTAAATGAGTTATGTATGCAAATCGGCTAAATGCTGCGACAGGTCCTGCTGCACAAAATCGTGCGTACTGATACTGTATACATCGTGATAAAACATGGGTAGGTGGTATCAGACCAGATTAAGTCGTTTGGCTCTGATTCGAGATGCGCCATTTTGCAAATCTGTAGGAGCAAGGCGGAGGGCCTAATGAACAACCGTTGGCTGATCTGTACATCAGTTCTGTGTAAACTGTTCCTCCGAGACCGCGGGCTACGGCAACGTTCCTCTGATCCCCCTCTCCAGGGGATTCCTCATGCACGCACATTTATTATGCTAAATTTATGCCTAATGGTCGTGGCGCCAGCCTGCCTAATAACCGCCCCCCTGACACCTCCGTAGTGCACGCCATGTCTGGAGTGCGCTGATTTCCTCCAACACCGTACGCTGTAATCTTGTTATCGTTTGAAGTGCCGTTCGCCGAAAACGATGGAGGGGAAAACGTTTCATACACCGAGGGCTAGGTCAAGCAGTTATCAAGCTTTTGGAGAGAATTCAAGAAACAAAATCTCCGAGACGAAACAATCCCCAGCCAACACACATGTAGAGCATCACATGTTGGACTGCGATGGTGCAGATTTGAAATGGTTTGAGGAGAGAGCCCTAAATAATTAATGAAGTCCTTTATGTTTTTCCGGGGAGGTGAAAATGACATTTAGACTCGCCTTGTCTCTTCTGCTTGAGTGGAAATCATTGTGGCGGTCTCCGTGGTAGAAATAGGTGCTGAAGTGCATGTCATTATGAATAGTACATCACACATACATTCTTAACCAGGGACGACACAACACTCTCACCTGTAACCCCGCACCAAAACTACACTCCGGAAAATCTACCTTTTTTTTATTTAACTGTTAATTTCACAACGTCACGACAGTCAAACTTGGTGTCCACAACCACTCAGACAACTGAGAAAAAATGGTGAGTGGGAGTGGTTGCTCTAGACAAGAGAGCCTTTACTATTGGATGGGACTGTTTTAAAGGCACCCAAAGCGATTTCAGGGCAGTAAAACTGGATTTTCAAAGTCAATTTGCTGGTCAATTTTTTTATGTAGTAAGTTGAATCAACCCTATCCCATAGTATACTGATATCTGTGAGGCAAACATATGCAATGTCGCTGACAGAAAACGGTTGCTTGTTTTGTATTTAAATTAGGAGTTTTTGAACACCATCAGTCCTTGGTTGATGACTGGTATTTGAAAGCATGACTATTTCTTCTTCTTCCTAGATGGCCTTTTTTTTCCTCTGCGTCTGAAATGTCTGAAACAAATTTATCTAGCTGCTTGATTTATTTTGTATTCTGTATCCAAGGCCGATTTACACCACACAGATTCGATTAATCAGAGAAAGATTTCTCTACCTCAGGTGACTTGAATCTGAGAAATCCAATTTCCTTCTCAAGATTTGCCCTTAACGTTCATCAAGATACTATCTAACGTATATCTGAGACATTAGATTTGGATACCATAGATCTTAAAGTGTTCGCGGTGGTCTTATTTTTGCAGTGCAAATTCGTGACACTACAAATAAGCATTTGCAATGTATAACCCTACTGTGGGACAGAATTGTTTTGACCGCGGACTTAAAACACCACAAAAAAGCCCCCTTCCCCTTCTACTGCAAACTTAGCCCGTCACACATTCAGAATCTTCCCCTGACCACCAACCAACCAAGCTTGGCTGAAGTTCGGGAACATGCAGTCTGACCAGATTTAGGCCACGCCTACCTTTTTATACAAATCAAATCAAATTTTAGTTAAATTTGAGTCAAATTTGACCCGGGCACCGATCACGGGCACCGAAATTCCGTCAATAACATCTTAACTTCGCTAACTATCTATAATGTTCAATATAATCTGTGAGTGTATTCAATATATGAAATTATGAAAACAAATTTGAAATAAATCAAGCGTATGATTAGAAAGACACGAATTAAGAAAATTCTCCCTCCGAATTTTGCAAACATTTAATGACATTCCAAACAAAGTAGAACAATTTCCAAGTTTTTTTTAAATCTATCTAAAACCCATTGACTATCAGTGAACTGAAGCCCAAGGGCTATAGAAATGGAGATGGGCACTGCCCTATACACCAAATGTGTAGGAAAGATTTTCTTCACTTAACTATACAAAAGTCTGTTTGAGGATAATGATATCACAACTTGACTTTCTGCAACCTCTGTTAGATTTGTAAGTTTTTATGATATTTCTTACTATATTTTCACAAAAACTGCTTAGACTGGGACCATACTGTTTCTTTGGGTACTCAAAAGATGACAGGTGAAAAGGAAAAGAAGAAGATGCCAAAGGAAGAGAAGCAGGGCTTGAATTACCACTTGCTTGCACCAACAAGTCTTCCAAACTCAAAGATGTAAAAGAACAAAAATAAAGTCATTGTTTGGTATACTTACATGCCCTGTGTGTTACGTCATTTGTTCAACCTTCCTGACCACTTAGATTTCATAATGAACAAACTTTTTTTCGCACAGTTTTAGGGTGTCCAGAGGATGTCATCCATATAGTCAAATAAGTATGGCCTAATAGAAGGATCAACCACAACTGAATGCGAACTAAGTCGAGAACCAGTTGATGTGAGTAAATGTGACTGACCACTGAATCATGTCCATGCTGTTGGTTAAAGTACTGTGGGCTAAATTGTGCATTATGGCCACGATCGCATCAACTCTCTGCACAGCGCGCAGTCTCTTCAATTAACGCTGATGAACCAGCGAAGTGGTATACCTCGCCGCCGCCTTGTTCTGCCCGGCCCGCCGTTTACCGACAAAGTAGCCGACGTTATTAATTCGTCACCACCATTTTCTCCTGATTGGTTTTGAGGATGCATCTGTTCGCATTAGAATCATGGGATCAGAATGGCATCTTGGGATACTCTTCTGCCCTGACCACATCGCTGACAGATGAATGATGGGAAGGGTAGCTCCATGGCAGACTGACCCTCGAGGCAATCCTTAAGATTTCGGGTAAAACTACTCAACAATAGGATTCTGGGTCTTTTAGTGATGGTGCACATTTTGTGCTAAGTAATGCCTGATTGGTAATTTTTCACAATCCAATTCACGTTACCTGCCTTCAACTTTGAGTAGGCAACTTAAGTAGGTCAAGAAAGGTCAAAGATTTCCATAAGAATATAATTCTTTCAACTACTATCAACAGAAAGGATGTGGCTCTATAACTGCCATTATTTCAGCACCGTGGACAAGAACAGCAACCAACAACTTTTCCTTTCAGCATCATATTCAAGACAGCATGATCACGTGACCAATGACTATGAAATACAACAGTTCCTGTGTTTTGAATCAAACCCACCATTTCCTCGTGTGAACTTCAAACACAGCGAAAACCTCCTTTTCCCTTATACCGCAAATCAAAACCACGCAGAAAGTAAATGCATTTTACAGTACATACTTATGTGTTGTACATACTTTTAAACAAAATCTAAGAGTTTCTTTGTTTGGTCACATTTTCAATTCCTTCTCTTTCATCATCCTGTTTGCGGCCTGTTGATTTCCGCCAGGGATCACGTAGGTATTCTCTGCTGACCCGGCTCACAAATTGCTGGCCATCTTCGCCATCACGCCACAGTGACCTTAGTGACCTCCAGGCTAGTAATTTGCTCTCTCCATCCTCTTCAACCCACATTACAAGCTTCTGTAAGCATCTCCTCAAGATCCCCTCATTGCATTAAAGTTGAATGTATGAATGTCCATTATAAGGCCTGGGATGGACTGGTCATACATTGCTGACCTGGTTTTTCAAAGTAAGGCCATACCAACTGACTTTCTTGGTTGTTGGAGTGAACGTTTTACTTTTTTTAAAGCCACACCAATTTAATTTTTTCAGGAAAAATATGAAGCGACAGGGCAGAAAAAAACAGGCCTAGGCATCGTATGATAGCCCAAATGCTACGATAGGAGCCATGAAGTCAACAGACCAGGGTGGTTTGAATTTCAAACTTTTAATCAAACTGCTGAATTGATAGATGGAAAAACTGTAACAACTAGAAAGACAAGAACTTTCTTCAACTGTTGGGGCTAAAATATGAACATTTTGGAGTTGTTTCAGAACCTGAATAATTTAAAAACCTGAATTTTTTTTTTTTCAAATTAGAAAAAAAATGAAGCAGGCAAATCCGAAAACCAAATAATTAAATTGGTGCGGCCTGAAGACATTTTGTTCTGATTTGTTAACAGCTGCTTGCTCAGAGAAAGGCCATTATTGTCCTTTAGACCTATGGCCATTTATATATCCATTTTCTTTCCCACCTCTGCATAACATTAGCATACATTTCAGCCCTTGACTAAAGTGTCCTAGTTCTGTTTGTTTTTATTGATTTTAACTGTGGTCAGTTCTTGCCTACAATTTTCAGGACTATCTATCTAATAGTCCTATTTTTATCATAATCACTAAACATCTTAATTTTCGCCCCCCAAAAATTTACGAGTTTTTTTTCTATGAGGACAGCTACAGATAACAGTGAATAAAAACAACAAAGACCCGGGTTTGTCTGCTTTGTTAACAAGATACAAAGCATATTTGATTGAAGATATACTTTTCTCTTTTCCCTACTATGATATTGTATGTGACAGTATTCCTAATGACAGTACATTTTAGCTGTCTTCCATACACACAAACAAAATCTGCTGTGTTAGGTTGTCTTTCTTTGATTTTGGGTACATTTTAGCTACCTTCCATGCAGACAAAGAAGGCTGTATTCCTTGATTTTGAGTACATTTTAGCTGTCTTCCATGCACACAAAGAAAGTCTGCAGTGTTCGGCTGTCTTCCTTTATTTTGGGTACATTTTAGCTACATTTGTACCTTTCATGCAGACAAAGACGGTTGTATTCCTTTATTTTGGGCACATGTTAGCTGCCAGGTTTCATGCACACAAAGAAAGTCTGCTGTGTTAGGCTGTCGTCCTTGATTTTGGGTACATTTTAGCTACCTTCCATGCAGACAAAGAAGGCTGTATTCCTTGTTTTTGGTTACATTTTAGCTGTCTTCCATGCACACAAAGAAAGTCTGCTGTGTTAGGCTGTCTTCCTTGATTTTGGGTACATATTAGCTGTCTTTGATGCACATGTCAAGAAAATTGGCTGAGGGCTATAAGGCTGTATTGCTTGATTTTGGGTACATTTTAGCAGTGCACCATGCACACAAAGAAAATCTGCTGTGTTAGTCCAAGGAGGCTCATTGGTTACTATAGGCTGTATGCCTTGATTTTGGCTACATTTTACTTTTAAGCTGTCTTCCATGCACACAAAGATGTGTGTTGTATTCCTGATTTTATTGATTTTGGGTACATTTCAGCTGTATACTTGATTTTCAGGTACATTTTTGCTGTCAGCCATGAACACAAAGAAAGTCTACAGTGTTCGGCTGTCTAATGGCATGACGAATGCCTCCCCGTACAGGAGCACTCCTCGCGGCAAGACAAAGACCACGTGAGCCCCCCCGCCCGCACCACAACATGTAATTTCCCCATCCCGTCTGCGGGGGTACAATTTGAAGCTGTTCTCCCTGAATATCGGCGCTCAGGAGCAAGGTTGCGGCGGGCGGATATAATGGAGTGTGCATAATGGGTAATGGAGGCGCGGACACAGGTGCAGGCACCAGATAACGCTACAGCGGTAATCAACCCAAATCCAGCAGCCCTCCAATGATTGCAAAGTGGCACACGCCTAATTAAGATCCATCAGCGACTTTATCATGTCATTTATGTGCTTAAGGATTGACTTTTCCGAGAAAGTTTTGGAAGACGGGGGGAAAAAAATCTCTCAAAGTAGTCAAGACTCACTGGGATTCACTCATCGGAAAGTTACACCTACGAGAAGAAAAAGTTTCCTCGGAGAGTTCTTGTGACATTATTAACTGTGTTGCAAGCCTGAGGCAGGAAAGGTTTGGATAATTTAGGTTAATTAGTCCTTATTAACAATTCCCTTAATTGCCACATTTGCCTTTGTGACAGAATAAGACCAAAGGACATATCCATTAGCAAGTTAATAAAAAAATGTAAGTTCATAGTTACTTTCTTCCACTACATCCATGCATTTTTTAACTCTTTACATGATGTAAGTTGAGGTTTTGTTTCCACTTGTTTAGCTGTTGCTCTAAACCCTTGTACATATACATGGTTAGGTTCTAAGCCCATCACATGTGGGCTAAATTAATCCGCAACACTTTCCCATTAACCGTACATTCGTCACCCATGCATCACTCCTTGTTACCTCATTTCCGCCAAATTAAGGCCACCGAATCTCCCCGAATTTTGAACCCCTCATTTACCCACTGATCTGTACAAAAGCGTGAGCTCTTTGCCATTCATTTTCATTTTCTTCCAATCCATCACTTTCCAGAAGCTCATGTCATCCCCAGCTACATCCCACAGCAACCTCTTGAATGAATTAAATCTAAAATTTAAATCACAGACAGAAGGAGTGTTGCCTGGGCAGTGGAGGGAGGGGGGGGGGGGGCTGTAGTACTGTAAATCGTGAAACTTTTGCGATGTTTTTTTGTGTGGTGACCTCTCCACCGTGAAATTTATGAAACCGCAAATATGTCTACTACTGTACTACACAATCGTTTTAACCGTGAACTTAAAACACTGCAAAAGCCTTCCATGTTGCTCGCACCGCAGAGTGAAACCACAGCAAAAGTAAGTGAATTTACAGTAGACAGGAGCTGTAGAATTGACCAGATGTCTGGAGTTCTGCTGATTGCTGAAGGTAATCTGGTTTACATCGTCCGTAGGGATTGTCTCTGAAACAAAGCTGAATATCATTTCCTCCAGCCTGTTTCAGTTTGATAACAATAAAAAGCTTCATGCCAAACATTTTAAATTTGTAATGGAGAATTGAAATTTTAGTGAGAACACAGTCAGTCAGAACACATATCCAGTTGATTTAAAAAAAAGTACAAATATTCTAAACAATTTTTTCAAAAAGAAAGAAGTTTTCTGAATGACACTGAAAAAAAGCCACAAGTTTTCTCCAAATTCTTTTAGAAAAGACAAGTTGTTTTTAATGTTTTTTAAAAAAAGAAACAAGTTTTATCGCTTGTTTTTTTAAAAACACACGTTTCTCAACGATTTTTTTAGAAACAACACACGTTTTCTCATGAACGATTTTTAAAAGAACCTTTTCTACCAGCTGATCACTTCAGGCAATAGATGTGATGACAGGGTAGTGAGTCTGACCCAAGAGCCAAAGGTTGTGATTTATTGACCTAACTGACTCCTTCATTGTCCTACATGTCGTGAAAATAATGGGAGACGCAGACAACAGCACAGGCTGAAAAAGAACTCACGATTATTCCACGATAATGGCATGTAATCGTCCAGGGACAATCACTGGGTACACCAACTGTTTTACAGTGTCCCTGATTTAAATTGTACACTGTAAATCTTCAAACTTTTGCAGTGGTTTTATTTTTGAAGTTTTTGCGGTGACACAAATTCATGACACTGCAAAATTAATGTGTTTCTACTGTACTACAGAATTATTTCGACTTCAAAATTAAAACACAGAGAAAACCTGAAATAAAACTACCAGAAAAGTAAACAAAATTACAGTAAATGTTAGTACACTCAGAGGTGCTGTGAGTAAACAAAACATTCACATATGCCAGTAAACAAAACATTCATATGCCAGTAAACAAAACATTCATATGCCAGTAAACAAAACATTCATAGATACCAGTAGAAATGGTTACCTGAGAATGTAACAATTGGGTTGCGTTCTCTCGTTTCAGCTGAATTGTCTTTCCTAGCTGAAGCATATGGCAAGTCAATGCACCGTTCCATAGATATAATAATTAAGTGTTTTGCAACAAAGAAAGTTTTAAAATCAATAGAAAGCTGAGAGCCTAGCAGAACAATTTACACTGTGAAGTATTGTGCTTCAATTTGGCACATGCGTTACAATATTTTGCAGTGTAAGAAGAAAGTATGCCAAAGTTTTGAGTAGAATAAAAAGGATAATTATCAAATGACTTTAAAATGAATCTGTTAGACATAGAATATTTTTTCTAATAAAACATCCAAAATATTTCTTTTTGTCTTTGGGCACAGATCATGTAAAGGAAATTCTTAAGACTTAAAATTTTGAAAACATGATTTTTAAAGGAGAAATTGTTGTTTCGTGAACATTAATATATGCTCATAACAGCAAGTTCAATGGTATGTCTATTGTGACTTTTGGATTCCTGGAATATCGCAGACATAACAAAGCTGTTCATGTCAACTCCAGTGAGAGACAAACTAGACAATTTGATGGATCAGCCTTTTTGTAAACGGCTAATCTCTAGTGGGTACGTGGGTTGAAGATGATTCACCTGTTTAGAAAAACTTTCAAATTCATTTTTTCACAAAGTTTATAAGTAGAAAGGTAGTCTGGCTAACAATGCACATGCACATGGCATTGTACAAAAATGTGGTAAAACACACAAACAGGTACATTGAATATACAACTGCCTTAAACCGGCTACATTATTGTAATCCGCAGAAGTGAAGCCTGTCTGGAGGGTACGCGGATGTCCCAATGGGAAAACTGCTGACATGTGTTAGTTGTCCAAACAGGAGCGACGGGTTTTCATCAGTCTTTCTATGAGATAGCAGGAACACTAGCCGGACTGCTTATCCAATGCAATTTCAGGGCGGCAAAAGAAAAAAATATTCTGGATGAGGAAATCTGTCTGTTATTGACATTTACTGCCATTTCTTAGCACATTTTTTTTTCATTATTTCATACTTGAAGCACTTGAAATACATGTAGCCCCAAAACAAGCTACATAAGGAGTCCCTTTTTTGGTACCACCAATAAATAGCTAGAAACAGCCTACGATACGAACCAAGCAACCATTTTCCGTCAGCGACATTGCATTTTTGCCTCACAGATATCAGTATGCTACGGGATTAGGGTTGATTGAACTTACCGTACTACTGTAACATTAAAAAAAACACCCAGAAAATTGACTTAAAAAATCCAGTTTTACTGCCTGAAATCACTTTGGGTGCCTTTAATTGGCATAATGGTGAAAATTCATCAACAAAAGTTGGGATCTGCAAGCCAATAGGACCACAGGTGCAAAAGCAACTTCTAGAAGAGTGTCACATATACTAGTAACATATTGTTTGAAAGAAAATGAAGAAGCAATGTGATGAGAAATTCCCACAAGAACAATGTGCTGGGAAATGTCACTCCTGCGAAGCAGCTCAATATGCGAAATCCATGCAAATAAATCTTTGCTTGATGACAAAATCACTGCTGCCACGCGGAGGGCAGACACAATAGAACAATGTGGGTGTGACGGGAGGTGAGAGGGTCCCACAATAGGGGCTCACTGGGGAGCGGGCTGCGCATTTCACCGGCACGTGCTGCCCGCTAATGGATGTCAGGCCTGGAGGGCGCCAAACCTACGACGCCATGAACAGACAAAGACAAAGGCTCAGCTGACGGGATAACACAGGATAATTCAGACAAAAATCTCCCCTTATGCTACATCTATGCATAATGTATAAACCAGAAACGAAAACACAGAATAGGTCTTTGTGAAGAAAGTGCTTCCTTTAGGTAAAATACCAACCCACATAGGGGTTAAAGTAAGACACTAATGTACAGGTACTTTAAACATAATTGTAGGTCTTTAAAGAGTAAATGGCCTTTCTTCAATTCGGCTGAAATATCGAACATAGGCTTTACGTTAATGTCCCATTTGAGTAAAAATTTCTGTCTATTACACAGCAGGGGATGAGTAAGACTTTTTAATGACCCAGGATGTCCACTCAGGGCAAGGGGAATAAGTTACAATGTGTACATCAGCAAATATAGTGAAAAATTGTGTCTTCTTCTTGTTTAAGGCATAAATGATAAAATTTTAAATTAAAACTTTTAAATTAAATTAAAAGACCTCACGACTTTGAGTGCATAATGTCACTGGGTAAGCCACCCTAAAAAGTACAGGTTTTATTTCTCAGTAAAAAGGAGGTTTTCACTTTGCTTTAAATTTGAAGTTGAAACAATTCTGTAGTACAGTAGTCATACAAGGGAGACATAGTCATGATGTCATGAATTCACGTTGCAGGGGTCACTGTGAAAATAAAGCCACCACAAAAGTTTTACAACTTACAGTACACATCCCCTGATCCCCAAACGGGACAATTTTCGACATCGTAATTCTACAGCCCAACTAAATCCTGCCTGTTCTTTTGTTCAGTAACTGGATTTTCTGCCTTTATACCCCGGATTAGAGAGAATTAGAGCATTGAAATTATCCAGACATTGACTGGGCTGAACAGCAGGAATTCTGTTATCGTGCATATAACAACGAAACAAGGTGGCAACAGCAAAATATTATTTTTTTTAATGAATGGATTGCATAAATGTGCTACAAGGGTACAATATAGTCTGACCAAACATTTTATGTCTATCATAAAAAAAAAAAGTAAAAAAAATACTTTGATGAAGAACATGCTTTTGTATTTATAATATTGTGATAATGTAAAGCCACACCAATTTGATTTGTTGGTTCTCGAATTTTTTTTTAGAAAAAAATATGAAGCAACGGGGCGAAAAAAACAGATCTTAGCATCCTATGATAGCCCCAAATGCTACGATAGGTGCCATGAAGTCAACATACCAGGGTGGTGTGTAACTCAAACTATGAATTTTAAACACTTTTAATCAAACTGCTGCATTGATAGATAGGAAAACATTAACAACTATGAAGGAAAGGACTTTTTGTAACTGTTAAGTTGATTCAGAACCTGACATTTTTTTTGGCAAATCAGAAAAAAAATTAAGAGCTCAGGGCCGATCCAAAAACCAATTGATTAAGTTAAGTTAAATTGGTGTGGCCTTATATTAGTTTATATTAGTTAGGCAATGTCGTAAATGTAACACACATTAATTGTAGCCAACAGTAACACATTGTCATCTGCCATAGAATACACTTGACTAATTGTTTCTAACAAGAATACTCAATCACAATGGAAATAAAATGTAATAATTCTTTGTCAGATATCAGCTCATTACTTCAAATATTCCCTGTAAGCCTGACATATAGACTCAAATGTAACAGATTTGTGCAGTTTGGTGATAAACGTTTCAGTTCTGCTGCTATAATTGAACCAAAATCTTAGGCACTTTTCTCTTGAACCTGTGGTAGGCAAAAGTAAGTTACCAAAGAGCCCCAGTGTCAATTTGTTTATGTCACTCAGTTGGTCTGCTATTCTTCATTAGGCCTCACCAATTTAATTTGTAGGTTCTCTTTTTTTTTCAGAGAAAATATGAAGCAACGGCGAAAAAATGAAAAATAAAAACAGGCCTAGGCATCCTATTATAGCCCCAAATGCTACAATAGGAGCCATGAAATCAACACTAAAGGCTGGGTTAAAATCTAAACAATGAATATTTTGAACTTTTAATCAAACAACTGCATTGGGGCAAAATATGAGCATTTTGGAGTTGATTCAGAACCAGAATCTTTTTTTTTCCAGCCACTTGAATGTGTTAAAGATCCTTTGCCCACCTACTCATTCATTCCTATATTCTCATTTTATTATCCCTTCATTTTTAAAGCATCACAACCTTTGAAAACAATAGAAATAAGATTCTTGCCGCCATAGCATTCTCCGAAACTTTTATATATTACAAAATGTAAAAAAAAGGTAAAATTGTGTGAACTTATGCCATTAGTTATAAAAACTAAAGATGGAACCTTGTGAAAAACAACACACACTGTATATTATTGGATGAACTTTGATAAACTCTAACTTCTACACTTTTCAACAGCCCTGCATGGCTTTCACAAATAAAAACTCTCGCAGTAAACTGGTCATAGTCCCCGAGTTAGCAATACGTCATGATTTCAGAAGGTATTAAACTGCCAGGGTACCTACTGATAACACCCACCCTCTAATGTATGCCCAATCTATTGGGAAAGTGGCATGTTTTTCAATGTCAGCTTCTGTTAACAGCATCCCGCACACCGTGTAGAGATTACTGACTTCTATCCTGGGTGTGACGAATTCAGAAGACTGAATAAAAGCAGAAAATAGGTTAAATCCCGCACGCTTCATTGGGCTATATAGATCAGGCCTTCAGCAATATGTTAATGAGAGTGATCCGGGGCAAACGGCCGTGGCCCTTGGCCCCTGCACCCAAAGGGAAAATGTGGGCTTGCTAGCAGATGAAAAGAGTTGCGGCTAGGGCGAGGTATTCGCTTCTGCATCAACGCCCGCCACGCTTTCATGGTTTTATGATCATTTATGCGATGGTGACGTGCGCAGGCGGTTAACGTGCCGAAAGGAAAGGGTCACATAAATTTACAGTATACTGCGAACGTCTTTCAAGGACAAAAAGGATAGAATCATGTTCAAAATTTCGGTGTTATTCTATCAAAGGTTTTCATCTTTGTAACTGTTCCCTTTTTATGAAAAATTATTAATATATATCAAATATTCGACATGTTAATAATATTTTGGTCAGAAACTTCTTCTGTCAGAATTCCATAGTACCCAAAAATCAATACACGATAAATAGAGACTTTACATTGCATTTGTACAGATGACTTCAGACTGCCATTTTTCAAATATATAACTGTTACAGTAACGTTAGATTAATAGTTCAACGACACTTGTTTAAAGTAACCAGATATTGCGGAAAAGTTTCTTGGCCACCGAGCAAAGTTTCTCACCAGGGATCGATGCAGGAATAATTTGCCGGGAATAACCGCAGAGTGAAGTATTGTTGTTGAACACGCCATTAATTACGACCCATTGTTACAATCAATGTTGAGCAAAACCACCCGTCAATGGCTGCGTTAACGCTTCATTAATGATTGGGGAGCACGTGCAATTGACAGGTGGAGTTTTAGGTCATGTCAAGGGTTACTGATCTTTAATCTCATTAAAAACTCCGATATCATTCAAGTTGGGACAAAAAGTCTTACTTACATGTGTGACTGTCACAGTGCTATAATACAGTTGGTCTCGGAGTAATTTGAGCTGGGATAATCTTGTTAAAAACGAGAGGCTTTTGAGGTCACTCAAAACAATAAACAGTTTGCTCCTTGTGTGCAAATCATGCAGTTTTTTTAGATATATTTAAGGAAGAAAATATGCTTTTTTTAAAACTAAGACCAGAAATGCACAGCTTTTTTCATGAAATTATTTTGAAAACATTCCTTAAAAAATTTTGAAACAGGTTTAAATTGTGATTTCCAACACAAAAATTGGAAAAATTTCAACTGTTCCAATCCTGGAAGTCCTTGTATAGGAATAGCCAATCCACCACTTTTGTGACGTCACATTATGCAGATAGAACACATGTCTTGGTGAGAAGTGGATCATATGCACCAGAAAGTCTGTGGTGCCCCCCGTCTCTGTTGATGAAAGGTTGTAATGCCCTGATGTAAATGGCTTCTTTAATTCCTTTTGCATAAAAGTCTGGTTCCATGTCCAAGATTTCTACTTTGTCCAATAAAACCGAATATCCTTTAAAAATTGTTTCACTGTTGGTAGAAAATGTCGCGCAAAACTTTCTAAACTATTCAACCCTCCACCGCGACGAATTCCACCAGGGCGGCATGCATAATTAATGTCGCATTTTCCCGGCTGTGAAAATTATCTGCCTTCCCGCAGCAACGTTGACATTTCCTCGGGGCTGCGTGCACTTTCCCGTTCATTTCCAGAAATTGTCACTCACGTTTATCTCCATATGCAGCCGGCGGGCTTGCCAACGCACTAATATCACCGCCTAAATGGCAGAGGTGTAGCTGGAAAATGACGATTTGGTCACACAAGTGACGTTAACACCTACAATTCAACTTTCGCGGGATTTCCGTAAGGTAAAGTATCCTTTAAATGTCAGGCGGTAAAGGGAAGCCCAAATTGTTGTTACGCATGGAGGTTGAACCGTTTGCAAAACTCCTTCTAATTCTCTTTCAAAAGCAGCCGAGCGAAGAGATAGCAAAAGGTTGGCAGGGATTAATGTAGTATTCATACGGTAAACTTTGACTTCTACTGGAGATGAGTAGGTCAGGGGTCAGGCCATGACTTCAGTTGTCAAATCGTTCTGAACAGGATCAAACAATCTAGGTACAGAACATGTGGAAGATAGGGAGCTTCTACCTTGAACTACTGACATCGACTTAATGCCAAAGGTCTTACAACGCAAACCACTGATCCATCTATGCCTGCTTTTGCATTTCTGCTTTTTATGGTGGATTGAAAAACATATCATCCATCCTCAAATTGTTGGAGGAAACACGTAGCCTCTAGAATAACAAAAAAAATGAAATCATCATATCTTGTCGTGTCAGAATCGCAACCAGTCAAGGGCCTCTTTGTACACTGTCGCACTGTAAAAATGAAATAAAAAGATGTGTCCTCGACGTTTCAAGATACATGTTTGACACTATGTACTTTTTTTCAAAAGATCCATGCACCAAAAACAAAAAAGCTACGTTGTGCATTGTTCTCAGCATTGTGCATTTAAGAGCTTTTTTCTTCTTAATCCTTGATTTTTCACACAAAGTGTACTGCTTGAGATGAAGCATTTTACACTTCCACAATTGTGTACAATCAAACTCAAATTCCTTTCCCCATATTATCTCATTATTACTTCTTAATAATCAATTTCACACTCAGTGACTTTTAAGTGACTTGCAATAACTTGCGCTGAGTTCTAGACCTCAAAAATGAAGCCCTTAATTTTCATGACTTTCTATTACTACAGTCTAATACCTCTTCCAATTCCAACAAGAATAATGTAAATGGAGACTAGAAAATCTGTATATATTCTTTGCAGCCTATTGTCTCATTAATGCAATCAACGAAACTATTTTTTTCTGGAACTAGTACATTACAGACAATATTTCATTGTAAATTGATTTATATTTTTAACATTATGCAGTGAGCAGAGAAACTTTCATATTTCTATATCAATACAGAAATATGATTGTATGGAATATTGTTATATCATAAGGAATGTGAGGTATGATTTTGATGGAGAGATGGCAAAGATGGCTGAATATGTGACATCAATTTTGATGTACTTTCATAAACAATGGTAATAACAAACACTACAAAACATTTGCAGACTGCATTCCAACATTTTTGTGACATTTCATGTAAAATTCAGGCACATTTTTCTGCAATATTGCCAAAAAAAAGAGAAAGAGGGGAGAGCAAATATTGTGTCTGTCCCTGGTGCTGAACATTCGTTAGTTCTTAAAAGAACATTATGTAACATTCTTGCACAAAAATTGTAATATTTTGATTGAAAAATCTTTGTGTGATTGTAATTTACTTCCATTTTTCAATATATTTGTGCAATAATCTTACATTTCTGACATTTATGTTTGGTGTTAAAACAGGCCACACGAGGCGCACTCAGTTTGAGGCACCACCACAAACTACCGGAATGCAAACAAACATGGCCGACAGCTTTTAAACACACTCGTAAGGCATCAAATTTTGGCACCTCCACTTCCTGAATGGCACTTATTTGCAATGGAATCGGGTTGACTCAACTTACTCTGTAAAGAAATGACCAGAAAATCTACTTTATATATCATCCTAATGTTACATAATGCAGCCACAAGAAAGACAATAATATTACGATATTCCAGCTGCTGTACCTCAAACTCAAGGACGTATTCTGTTGTTGATTCTTTTGACATGAACTTTTGGTGATGATGGATGCGACATTATCACGAGGGGAAAACAAACATGATCTATTCTGCGAGAAATGGATAGAAACGAGGGATCAGATAGCTCCATAGATTACTGACACTCCCGGTAATGAGAAAAATGTCAAACTTCAGTTTCACATAATAACCCGATGCTCGCAGTCATCAAACAATGAAGGCTCATTACCTTCTTGAAGACGTATAGCCCTGCTGGTTAATCCCCCTCAAGGCGTCTTTTCTTCGAAATAGAACTCCGCTCCCATGGGTAGTATAGAACGCACAGCATGTATTCCATTAATGAGGCAAACATATAGCTAAAGAAAAGTTAGAACAACACTACAATTTCCTTTTGTGAGTAGATACATATGAATGTGATAAATTTGTCCTCCAAATGACCTCTTTCCTGCAAGTTTCTGAAAGTAAACAACACAACAAATCATAGACTGCGTAACGGTGAGTTAAGAGACTCGAGGCATCAGGGGAAATAATGGAATATCAAATTTAGCAATAATATGAAAGGATATGTAAGGGAGGAGACATAAGCCTGGGGGTTATAAACTTAGAGAATGTCTGCATCTAACAGTACATACTTTTGAAAACTGGAGGTGCAGTGTTCTAGCCAGCCTGAAATTTTTTCCATCATCTCAATTTTGTTTGACGTAACATCATGTCAAGCACCAACTATGTAACAATCCTAGGAGAGTCTGGGGGCATGCTCCCCCGGAAAATTTTGACCCTTTGAAATGCTATTTCCTGCATTTTAAGGGACAAATTTTGCTGGTAGGCTAAGCTTAGTTTAATGACATCTTTTTTTCATATCTTAACATGCCAATTTTTGTCCATCAAAGATGACAGATTAGGCAAAATTTTTGTCTGTCACGAGCGGTGAAATTCCATCAAATGACAGAAAGACGGATGCTGGCTAGAACACTGGTAGAGAGTAGCAATTCTTCTTCAGGATCACCAGGTTTGGGGTTCAAATCCTGGCCAATCTGATAGTGTTGAAGGTAAGAATCCAAGAACCAATTGATCAAATTGGTGTGGCCTAAAGGCAGTTTACAGCTTATGCCAAACAAATAAAGTGTTCTGAAACCCAAACACTAATATTAACTTAAAGGTTTTCTGTGTTTTTGATTGAGAAATTGTGGTTGATGAGCCCTCCTAGTTTTGTCAGTCATCAATGTAGATGTTTCTGTCCTTGGTGCTGAAGATTCTTCTGTTGTTAAACCACAAGAAAACAACAGTGATGTAAACTTTGCATGCACATTCATGCCCATAGCCAGGATTTTGCTTGGGGGGTTTCTTCCTACTATTCAAAGGACCAACGAGCGCCGAAGGCGTGAGCTTCCTGGGGGGTCCTGGGGCATGCTCCCCAGGAAAATTTTGAAAATTGAACCTTCTGAAATGGCATTTCCAGCGTTTTTGAGAGGATTTCAAAAGGAAAATCAGACAAATAGGATTCCAGTCCTGCTGGTGATACAAATCAGTCCACCTATTAAAGAAAAATCTTGGACCTTTAGATAAAAAGTGGACCTTTGAGCTTGTGTGTGTGGGTTCTTCCGAACCCCTCCCCCCAACCCCCCTGGCTATGGGCATGACATTTAACCATATTTCTCCCATGGAATAGTATGATTACCAAATATTGCATTTGGATTCCAAATTTTGCAACTTATACTACAAAAACTTATTAAACTTTTGAAGGTGTTATCTTGAAATGTAAAGCAATGTAGGCAAATTAATCAATACGAGACATGCCTGCATCATCATTTCAATAAATATATTAGAAACTAGAGGTCAACGATCTCATGCCTTCGTCAAAGGATGTTATCGTTATATAACTTAAGAAGGTAGAAGTGATATATTAGTCCCCCTAAATATGGAAGTTGGATCGTGAAACTACCCCTGCTGATGCAGTCTGCAATCGTGCATTGGGCAAGAGAAAACATCTGTGCAGGATATACATGTAAGGCAACACCGCCTGCAGCTGCATGGGCTGCTTAATGACTATCCCCTCTGGGACTTTCTCCCTCTGGGACAGCCTGTAGCCCATGTGTCACAAGGAAGGTTGTGACACATGGAAGGTAACTGAATTATAGAATTGCTTCATTAATTATGCAAATTACATCATCATTTGCATACTGGTCATCTAATTATGTCAAGCATCACTTACCCTACCTATGCCCCAAATATCAGGATGATCCGTCGACCGGTTATTGAGTTATCCTACTTTAAACATTTTCATACAAATCCTCCTGCAGTTCCAGAGCAAGCCGCTAGGGGGCCCAAACTTATGCCACTTCTTCCCGAGCACAAGGCCTATCTACCATCCAAAAATCATGACCCTACCTCCTCCAGATCACCATATTTCAAAACCGGAAGTACCGCTGCAGTACCATAACGAGCCGCCAGGGAGCCCATATTCCTATCACTTCTAGACCTCATCAAGACCTACCCACCTACCAAATATGAAGACAATGCATTTAAGCCTTCTCGAGTTATACTGTTGACAGACTCACGCACACACGAACGCCCATGAAAACATACCCTTCTTGACGAAGGCAAATACACAAGATAGATTGCAACAATTACCTTATAGTATGTGGAAAATGACGACTTTCTGATACCATCGTCACAAATGTGTCATACTTAGTTAAAATGGCTGGAAAACTCATATCATATAATGTTTAATAACTGGTGAATTTAAGCATGCCACATTTAGCTTGCTCTCAATTCAAGGTTTTCATCAAAATCTATTCTTAAGTTTAATTTTTTTGTGTAGTATCTTCCATAGGAGGGATATCTTTCCAATAACACAAATGTGCCATACTTTGTTAAAATGGCTGAAAAACTCATATCATATATGGTGAAATTGATGAATTTGAGCATTGAGGAGGTTTTTATTAAAATCTACTCTAAAATTTGTGGTTTTCTTTTGAATATCTTCCATAGGAGGGATATCTTACACGTAACCTTCCCAGACAGTTGTCCTGTTTACATGTTCCATCAGAGCCCACAGGAGGCCGACACAAAACATGGCTGACGTATTACCCCGTCCAGCCAGATCCAATTACTGCATTGGCAGGCGGCCAAGACAAATGGAAGGTGCCTTCGTCAAAAACGACACATCTCGCCTGCAGGCATCTTCTCGCCACGGCGCTGCAAAACCCGAACCTTAAAGCCGCTATTTCCGAAGAAGTGTCTTACGCAAGATCTCTGTTGCGAGTCTCATCACTACCCATACTGACACTAAGGTCTACTTCACCAAAGGGCAAATCAGATAAATCAATGGTGGCACTATTTACCGTGGTCTTTTTATCTTGTTCCATCTGCTAGAAATGTTCCTGTTGTTTTGTTCAATGTCAAACTTTGCCTACAGAACTTTTTTTTTAAATCCTGGCTTGGTGTAACAGACATGTAGAGACTCGGAACAGTAACGAGATTAAGAATTAGTCTCTGCCTAATCAGGTTAAAGCTGTTACTCAGAGCAAAGAATGGGGCGGTTGAAGGGTTGGGTGGTGCAGTATGTTGGGGGAGACTTTTCTAAATTGTCTTGAGGTAGTGCTGGTTGTACCTTAAGACACAATTCAAGGAAGCACAAGTGAAGAACTGTGATCTTTGCAAACATATCTTGTGAAAAATCACCTTACTTGCCTCCATCTTGGATGCTACATGTAATAAAACCGCTATCTGCATCAAGTACACATATTATGGACTGCGTACTGGCTTAATTTATTTTATACTGAAATAAAAAAGGATTTGGATGCTGCCCTACATTTCACGGGGTGAAAGAATTTACTGCATGTGATGCAATTCTACCACGTTATTAGGGCTGATGACTTAGAATATTGTGATCCCTTGGCAGCCATTTTGCTGACACTTATAGCTTGGTGTGTGATGGAATTTCATGTAGAGCTCTGCCAAAAAATCACACACTGATTTCAGTTGATGTTGAAATTTTCATAGACAGCAGTAGGTGTAGTGAAAACGACTCCGCACCAAATATCACCCTGGTCGGGCCCCACCCAATAAAGCAAGAGAAGTCATGTGGTGCCATTTGAATAATGCAGACCGGGGGGTGCAAGTGTAGCCCATCTGTCAACCTGTCTGTCTGACGATCCCATGTCGGCTGAGTTAATCAAATCAGCGATGAAATTGCACTGTCAACGAACGCAGCTGAGGCCCTCGCTATTACATTCCCTTTCGAAATTCCACGAAATTCCATGATATTCTCAGATCCAGAGATATACCGCGTTAATCTTGCAGCCCGACTACAAAGTGAGCCGCTTAAATCACACAATGTGGGGGGATTTACCTGTCAGGTAGTATTCATCAAAGGATTCCTATACAGGGCCGGGAAACTTTTATCTGGAGAATGGATCACCCTTGATGGGGAGCGAGAAATGCTTTTCGCGGCCCTTCCACTATCGTTTCTGAGAAGGGACGTCTGGAACGCGAGATAACGTGTCCAGACGAAGAATCCAGGGAGTGGAGCTTATTTGGCATTCCACTGCTCTTCGCTGCCTTGTCATTGACAAAATCCCCCTTCACGAAATTCCAATAGTTTGACACTGACTGGTTGGGTTGTTATCGTTTGATCATCAGTGTTATCAGACATCCCCGAATCCCTTCATTTCCCATTCAGCCTAGAAGGCCCTACAACGTCAATGCTACCCCTGCGTATGCCCATGTTTGGGCATCGTGCGCACCGTGCTTACGCCGGCAGGATGCAATAAATTCAGCGGGATGCTAATGAGGCGATCAGGGGTCGCAGGTGCATCAGGACATGCATTAAACACCAGGAAAGTCATGCCCGTGTGGCCGCACCATTTGAATACGTAACGATTCCCCAACCATCCATAGCAATCCATCACTGTAATAGCAGGGGCCTTCCATCTGGTTCGGGGGGCTTTGAACGTACTATTTTGTAGACAACAAAATGGCACGCTATTTTTCTTACAGCCCAGCCAGCGTAGCCTAAGGATGAACAAGTGCGATACGCTCCTACGCAGAAGCTTTGTCTAATGGTATCACATGCACAGAATCTTTCCCTCGCAAATCTATCTTATAGATCAATAGTCTAAAAACAAAGGAAACAAAACTACGGAGGAAAAGTTTTCCCTTACATCAATCACGGAGCAAGAAATGCTGAGAGAGAAAAAGGTGTGACGGAAATGGAATAAAGGCGATCCTAAAAGGTTCCTGTGATAGAACGACTGACGTCAGCGTTGCCTGGCAATACAGGCCCGACATCACTCTCCGAGCAGGTAGAAATTAGTAAGATTGCCTGTGATGGCTCCCCCCCCTTCCTGGTGCACGGCATGAAATGGTAGCTTGCACTGAATCAGCATCCAGCAAAGCCTATCTCCCGGCGGCAGTGCCATGAACAGCGCCGCTTTTGCATAAATCATCACCGCAAACAACATCGGCCCAACAGGATGCCTGGGGAAAATGCCGATAAGAAAAGCTGATTTATTCTCGCACACTTAACATCATGGCAGGACTGACATCAATCCTGATGGGAGATAAGCAATGCAGACACAACCACGTGAATAAATAAACGACCTCCATTTTGGAGATGGCCCCATTTGTGAGCGCGAGAACAGCCGCCCCGCAGACGTCGACCAGATACGCTTTTCTGCAATCTACCGTCCCCATCTCCACAGTCAAGAACATACAGAACTAGACTGGAATTCAGTTCTATCCTATCAGATATATAAATTTTAGAGCAACAATCGACGGCTTTATTTGTGAATTGTGTCAAGGTAGAGAGACAGGAGATGTTATACATACATGGTCACTAGAAGATGATTGCTGATCTACAGTCTCTATGTTCTGCAGTTAGATCCTGAATAAAATGTGAACTGTGGACCTGAAGAAGGTGTGTCTAAGGTGTGTCTAGGTGTCTTCAGCTGTTTCCTGTCAGGAATCTTTATTTTGCAGTCATACATTCCTCATATCTACCAACATATGTGGACAACTGTAGTTCCAAACCCTCGCCATTTTTGTTACGGGCGTGAAGCCAAGCACGTCTTTGAAAACGGTGACGCAGATGCCCAGCCAGGCGACGCATTCCTCCACAGCAATTATGGGCGCATCGTATTTGCAGCAAGTCAGCTTTCACACGATTAATCTGACAGGAGCTTGAACATTGTAATTTGGACTACTTGATGTATTGAGGCACAGACTGGTGATTTTCTCCTTCTCGAATTACGTATCGGTGTCTCAAAAGCATTGGCGCAGCTTTAATTACAACATAATGTCTTCCCAAGACACCACATGAATAACGTTTGACACACCTTCTTCCCTGTGAAAAATACAGGACAGCACGTCTATCACACCGTGGGGGGCTTTTACAGCGGCAACAGCATCGGCTTCATCCAGCTACTGCAATTGGTCAGGCAAGATAAGCGCAGGAATTCTGACCAATCACAGATGAGCGTTGCTAATCTAAGACAACAGTGCCAGACCTCTGATTTCGTTTTATGAAAGAAGCTGAACATTTACAACATACACACCCTGACAGTGTGACGGGCCTTCTAGGAATTATTAATATCACATTTTCTTCCCATTAAATTTGGGACGTAGACAATGTACGTCCAATGGTCCAGTCATTCATGCAGTCACATCATTCGAGCACTCAACTGCTTTATGGTCCAATCATCCAATCTAGCACCTGGGGTCTGGGTGTAATATGCACTATGTCTAGAAATGGCGAGTTGTGGGAATGTGCGTAGCGTTCATCAGTACGCAGACCCACAATCTCTCCTCGCTGCGTTCTGCGTGACTGAGTTACGAAATTGCGCGAGTCTAATCTGTATCGCTGCTAGCAGGCATTTTCATGTTGATCTTGGATGATTCCCGAACCTCTAGCCTTTTGCGAGGGCCACGGGGAGTTGGGCATCAGCCTAATGCCAAACAAATGGAATGGAAGCGGCGGCGTACGTCACAGGGGGATTGTGGGCTCGACTGCCGGGCCCCCACGTCCGCGCACAAATTCTGTCATTGGGCGGCGACTGTGAAGGCTGGAAATTGAACACATCAATCACATCCTTTCCACCTCAGCAAATTCCATCAGTGCATTTGGGAGGCCCGCACAGGTGCCAATGGGGAGCTGCTCAGACGGAGGCCTCCCTTTCGCAAACACACATAAATGGACCTCGATTCCCTCCGCACCACGATAAAGACCAACCTGCAAATACACATCCCATAGAGCAAAGAGAATGGACTATGGACATGTTTGAAATGATCTCGGTATTTTGACGAAACCATCTACAGATAAACCATTAAGACGGAAAAGAACAATTCCATCATCTTGTCTGGAACGCGTCCAAAGTCGTACATAAAGGGATCGCTGCCCCGTGAACTGTTGAACCGTGCCATTATCTCTGGTGGGAAGTATTGCTGGCATCCTAGAACAGGCTCCCAACAAGATTGCTTTGTAATAAACTGTCTGGGTTGGGCCAAATCGTGCACCATTTAAAGAATGGACTGTCTGGGTCTGGGTGAAGGTCCGTTGTTGGGCGGACACGGAAACCTTTTTGCTTAATACAATCGAAACCATCTGTGCACAGCCAGGGGGAGGTCAGTTATTTCTATGCTGCAGCAGTGATTGCAAATATGCTGAGTTTCACGAATGCTACTTCAGTAATGTGTTTTTCGTCGTGGGTCGGTAGTTTTTCGCCCACGCAGGAGTCTGCTGGCACGAGCCCACGGGGGTGGAATCGACATGCATGTTCCGTGTCTGTGATGTCAGAACATCTATAACAGCCTTTCCGCCAAATTGTTTTGCGGTAACCACCTATATACACTTGCTGATTGCATCGGCAGGCAATAGCATAAGCAATCCAGCAAGAGTGCTGACCAGAATAACTTTGCATAAGCAAACCCTCCATCACCTTCTCTCAACAGTCTGAATCTCAACAGCAGGGTGTCGACATTTGAATTAATTTTTAGTCAGTTTCTCAAATAGATTTTGTTCAAATTAATTCTACCATACGGCCAATATAATTTATGTACACCAAAACTGGGTTATCTTTAGGAAAATAGAAACTAACTCAAGTCTGGGGACAGGATGATCCTTGTGACATTCTCCCTAACTCAACAGCAGCCACATGGCAGCTCCAATCAAATTTGACTAACTCTACCAGGCCCTCACAAAATCTCTTATACCGGTAGGCAGAATTGAAACATCAACTACTAGTATATACCTACATGTAAATCAAAAGTCAAACAAAAAACACCTGTTAAAGCAGCGAGCGCTACCAGATATAGAAGTGATTAATGACTTTCTTACTCTGGGACAGACTCAACCCATCCATATCCATTACAACCTAACCCAAGGGCCATGCAGAAACACACACACACAGGCACACACACACACATACCAAAAACAATACCTCCATTTTTCATGGAGGTAAAAAAACAGCACAAAGAGATGATATTCCCACATAGCAATATCATAGACAAGACCAACAACTGACAGCATTAACCAAAATGTATTGTACCAACTAAAGAAGTGGAAAGTTACACTTTCCAGCCCAACAACATGAAAGATAGAAATTATCTTATGACTGATGCCTCAATGACGACAGACCCATGAACAATGGGAATTGCAGTTGTCCATGACATTAGGCACACATGTAAATGCAGTGCATGCCCCTACTATAATATATTCAATGCCTTTCAGACAGACCTGTTTCTATTGTCATGCTCTCTGGTACTGGACATCTTACTACAATTTTAACTAATACTAATCTATATATCTACATGTATTGGTTTGGTTGACGTACACACGAACATGGTTGCCCAACTAGTGGGTAGCTATTATTAATGGTCAATCCAATTATTCCATATCCCCAGTGTTCCAGCCAGCGTCCATCTTTCCATCATTTGACAGTCTTGCCACTCATGAAGGACAAAACTTTTGCCCAATCCATCATCTTTGTAAAGATATGGAAAGAGATGTCATTAAACTAAGCTCTAAGTCTATCAGCAACATTTGCACCTCAAAATGCAGGAAATAGCGCTTCAGAGGGTAAACTTTTTCCCAGGGGACCATGTCCCCAGACCCTCCTATGATCGTTGCACCTCCCTAGGCCTTGCACCTTCGGTATTTGACATGATGTGACGTCAAACAAAATTGAGATGACGAAAAAAAATTTCAGGCTCACTGGCTGGCTAGAACACTGATATTCCTTATTATATAATAAGGTGATACCATATACAAAACACTTCTTTCTATCAATACTTAAATCAAGTTTCAGAGACTCTAATACCGGTAAACAAGCTTGCACATTTTGGCTACGATCAGTTTTAGATATTGCCTTTATGAAGAAGAAGTAGAGTCATGGGCTGCCCTTTCCCTCAGCTCCTGTTGCTTCATGAGAGCTTTTATGGCGCGGGCTCGTAGCTCAAGCTCCAGGATTTCCATCTGCGTCTTGGTCGGCACGGCAACGTCATCGTTTCCTTCTTCGGACAACTCTGGAGGAGCAGTAGGTTTGGGGTGTTCCCCTACACCACCTCCTCCAATAATACTGTTAACAGTTCTGTCTATGTCATCCTGTATATCTACTGTAGAACCACCCTCTGCACTGGCATTGTCTGGTGGTACATTCAATTCATTAGAAGTTTTGTCAGTGTTCAAAGAATGTTGTTGATTTGCGCTCGTTGTTTCGTCTCTCACCGTAGCCTCTACATCGGTGGCGTCCGGCCTGTTTTCGTTGCCGAACAGGTTGTCGAGCTCGCCGTGGTCGGGACTGAGGCTGAGCGCCGGAGTGTTTTCTCCAGAGGACTTGGCTGTTGCTCCGGACAGTTCTCCTGCTCCCCCGGGGTCAACGTCCTCCAGGACTTCTGTTGGAGTACAGGTGGAGTCTACTACTGCACTACTCTCCAGCCTGGGGAAGACACCATGGAAAATACATCAATTTTTTTCACAATGCTGTATACCAACACATTATGTAACATTAGGACAAGTCATTTCTTTACAAAGTAAGTTGAATCAACCCTACTCCATGGCAAATAAGTGTCATTCAGGAAGTGGAGGTGCCAAATTATTACACAAAGTGAGAGGTCCCTTACATGCTACTGCTGGCCTCTCGCTTGCTACATCTGGTCTCATCCTCATCTGTGGTGTCATCTGTGTCAGAAGAAGATGTCATCTCTTCACCTGTTACAAACATATCATACAGTTTCAGAATAAGTTTTGGTCGCTGATTTTTCACAGCTTTAAAGTGCCACCTATTGCCTCACATGTGAACTGCAGCCTTGCAATTGCATGGATGATTTTGTATTTGCAACATATGATCAACCATATCAATGGGATATTGTGTCTTTAGCCCCCATTATTTACTAGACAGGGTTGAAGAGCCACTTATTGACTGACATATAAACTGCAGTCAACCAAAGTATAACAGAATGATCTTGCATAGTATGGTCTGTAAATGACAGAACTGTGTATTCTGACCTGCAAGGATGTGTTGTATTCTCTTCTTGGACATGACTTCCAACTGGTCCAGACACAAGGTTCGCAGCTCCTCCAAGGTGCATTTCTACAAAAGAAAGGGACAAGACATATGGAAGCTGCAAATTGGCTATCAAAGGCTGCAAGGTTTTTTTTCTGACATTTCAGTTTTGCAAGTAAGCAAAACTATACCAAGAATAATTTGTATCATTGATCAAATATAATATCAATTATATTGGTAAGTAGTAGAATGGTAAAAAATCCTTTACTAAGTTTTAGACATCACTCACATACTCACATCATCAAAAATACATATATATATGGTAACAGTATCTAGTATCTAGTTTTGAGCCTAATGATGTAGATGTATTACTAACAGTGTACATGTACTAACCTTCATGACTTCAGGCAGCATGGATCTCAGCTTCTCCCCTTTGATTGTCTTCAACATTTCATCCAACATTTGTTCTCTGGATAGGCACAATTCAGCAAGGTTTCAGTCTGCAGATTTTTGAAACAGTAATCTAGCAGCCCTTCTATTAGAAGCTTGATGGCCAACACCTCTAAGTCAAGGGCATTGGGAACATCTTAATCATGTTGATTTATGCATGTGTGCTAACATGAACCAATTATTTTCAGACTGAGAACTGTCTGTTACCATTATGAAAGTGTTGGAGACTGTGATGACTGGTTTCCATAGTGACAGATAATACTAAGCTCCTAAAGTCCTATTGGTTAAGAAACTGGTTTTAGGCCAAAACAGGCACATTAGGAAGACTAGTACTGTACCTGTTTTTTATGTAAGCCCCAATTGCCTGGAGGTCCAGACTAAGATCCATCCACTCCGCATCTTCATCATTCTGCAGTTTCTCCCTGTTTTCTGTATGAGGAGAAGTTGTCTTCTTGGACTTCTTCTTAACCTAAAACAAGATGGAAAAAGATGTATGAAAAATCAGGGAGCATAATACTTTATTTCTCTTTTCTGTGCCAGGTGTTGTTGTGATCCAATTATCTCAACAGCCAATCAGCAAGAAGAACCAACACCTGCAAATTGGCCATGCTCTTGCTCTCCATACCAAATATGGTCAACATACCAAATATGGTCACACACACTGCCATAGTATACTTGATGTGATTAATTATGTTTACCCGGTATATCTTTTCTGCAATCTATAAACTTTTCATGCAAATTGCAGACGAATATTTTGTGCCCTATGAGTATTAACAAAGCCTTGGAGCCCACACATAAACATTGTTGGAAATATTCTATAAAAATGTGGAAGCCAGGGCTGTACCTTAGGCTTAGTTGTTTTACTAGACACCTTTGGTTTCTTCTTGGACTCTGCCTGTTTGTTGCCATGAGCAGCTCTACCGTCCCCCCCACTCGAGGATGGACTCTTCCGTTTACTGACAGTGCCCTTGGAGGAGCCCTTGGTGTCGGACTGGGTGGAGTCTGGGGTCATCATGGTCGGGCGATGTTTGGGTACAACCTGCAATTTAAAGGGGCACTATGTGACATTTTTGCACCAAAAATTGAAAAAAATCTTCACGTGACTGTCATTTACTCCCACTTTTCAACATATTTGTGCAATCACATATCACTCTTAGCATGCATTATGCACAGAGGAGTGAATATGGCCCTCCTCAAAAAGTGTATTTCAGTATTGTGTATCTGCTATCAGAAATGCCCCCCTCCCTTTCGTAGCATAAAGAAAGAAAAGCCGTTACGTTTAAATCCCGTGGTTTCTGTGCACAAATTACGACTTCTATAGAAAGTTATACTCACGTACTTAGTAATAGTATCGCCTCCGGTCCATCTATTTACGTCCCTTTAGAAATCAAGACTTTTATTTAAAATCACAAATAGCCAACTTCGTGCAGTCTGCTTGTGCGAGCATGACCGGAAATGGAATATACGATTCAATATATTGAATATAGACAAATTCTTCATTTGAAAACATCTAAAATTTTGTTTTGACTTGATTACTTTTATACAAAAGAAATTAATAGAATTAATAAATTTCTAAAATTTAGGAATTTATAAATTCAGTGCAAAAGGGATGAAATGCTTGCATTAAGATCAAATCTAGTTTGGGACGAAATCGGAAACTCTGTCGACTCACCCTAATTTCCTAGTGGAACAGTCCAACATGGCAGCCTCCTGTAACCAGGAAGTTTCGTAAAGTTTTCCTTGATTTTTCGATGCATGTTGTCGCGTTTTCTGCCCAGTATTATACAAAGTAGCACGCCAAAGTAGCCTTTATGTAATGCGGATTTAGGAAAAGTGTTTTCATACAAATATCTCTTCAAAATGTTTGTGTTTGGGCGAATCGCCGGGCCTGTGTTTTCCTTTTCGGTTGGACGATCTTCTTGCAGCTCGCTAACAACAGTTGTGAGACAACTCAGGTCTACTACAAACCCGAAACTACCTCAGACCGTAGAGACAAGCCGAGGGAGATTTTTACAGGTGCGGAGTGCAGGTGCCATTGGTACAGGTGTATCAGGTGGCGGCAGGTGTTTTCACACCTCTGCCAGGTGCGCAGCCCCGCCCCTTCTATGGCTGCTGTTCAAACCGATCGCCAAGATTTCAGCAGTCATCAGTGGACGGTAAGTTCTAGCCTCTGTTAACAGGCCTTCCTACGGGGGTACGGATTACATAGAATTCGGCAAAAAGGGAAAATAATTGGCCAGGAGAGTCAGTCCGCGGGAGGGTTAACTTACTGTAGCCAAACTCCCCTGGCAAATTATTTTCTCTATTTGGCTAAATTTACTGTTTTTGAACCTGCGTTGTTAGTCTGGAGGAGATTAGGTATGTTTGACCGGGTTTGTTTTCTGCTTTTTGTTTTGAACTGTGGGGTAACAATGTACAATTTACTACAAATAATAAGAATGCTTGACAACACTTGGTTGGTTGCTAAGGTAGAATTCCCATTGTTAGGGAAGGTATTGTGTTACCTGTGCCCTACTTTTGCAACTGAGAATTTAAAACGCTGTCAAAACCTCCCTTTCATAAAACTAAAACCACCGCGAAAGTTTCGTGAGTTATACTAATAATAATGTTACAGTAACAGTAATTTGCCATTTTATACGAGCGATCACTGTTTTTGTTTACATGATGTACACGCAAATTATTTGAAGGCAAATGCAAATTATTGGTAGGTAGATCACCCAACTGTCACCGGTGCTTTTTGCCTACCACTCACTGGCCGTGACGTCATGGCGATTACTCGCATTCTTACAGGGTGTTCAGGAAGTGGTGGAAGGTTCTACCAAAGGACAGACGGGGGGACATTTTCGTCGACCACTTGAAGAGACACTATGGGAAATACCTGTCGATGGCAGCAGCTGTTACTGGCACTGTTACTGTGTACTACTTCACTCACCTGCAGTACACACCCATCACCAACAGGGAGCGCTTCATCGCATTCACACCAAACCAGTTCAGAAGTATCGCAGACGTGGAATATAACATGGTAAGAAGTCATTTTTCTTTGCCGGGGGTCCACGATGCCTCCAGCTTTACGTTGAGTATTCCTTTTTTAGTAACATGGTTGGATGTCGGATGCAACTGCCATTTGGATGAAAATCAAGCAGATATCAGGAGGGGAAAGACTGGCCAAATGAATGAGAAGTGATGCAATTCTTTACCACAAGGAACTGCTAATAAACTCAATTACAAAATATTAGAAAGAGCTGAGATGATATGATAAATTACCATTATAAGCAACTTGTGTATAGCTATGTCCAGTCTTATTTTTAAATAGAATATATATTAATATAGCATTAGTTCAATTTAGGCCTATTTTTTTTAAATTAAAAATAACATTAAAACTGATGCTGCACTCAAGCTGTGCAACTTATTTTGCCAACACCACTAAACAAAAATACAAATATCTATATAAATTCCAGCTATTCCAATATTTTGGTCCCCGGCCAGCATTTTTTAAAAAGCATTTCTTGTTTCTATAGCATTTACAGGATTTTGGAGAAGACTTGGTCGGCCCTGACCATCCTGGCTACAAGCTGGTGTCCAACGTCACCAACTGGCTGGTCCACAACAACCAGGACATTCCACAGGTCAGGGACATCACGTGGACAGTCCACGTGGTCAACCAACCCATCAAGAACGCCTTTGTACTGCCGGTAAGTACTGTAAATATAGAATACTACACAGTATATTCCGTATCACCCGAGGTACCAGCCTGACCGCGGGTCGGATCATCTGTTGGCCGAATTCGAAGGCCACAGGGAGATCTGACCTGTGGAAGGGCTGGAACTGAGACTCCGTGAGAGTGATGCAGAATACACCATGTTGTATTTTATTATGTCATACTTAGCCAAGAAGACACCCTCATCGAACGTTATTGCGGCCCAGGTATGACATAAATTCATTTATGTTTGCAGCATGGTGAAAGAGTTTGCTGGATCTTTGAGTCCGCAGTTGAAACAGTGGTGGCAAGGTGGTCTTCTGGTTAGGGTTGTTGACTTAGAATCTGAAGGTACTGGGTTCAAATCCCTGGTAGGCCACATTGTTGTGTCATCCATGAGACACCACAAATATACCTTCCTTGTACTACAGAATTGTTTCAACCACAAATTTAAAGCACTGTGAAAACCTCTTGTACTCTCCTACCACAGAATAAAATCACAGCAAAATTAAATGCATTTAAGGAAAAGATATTTAGGTAGTCCCATAGACTTTTTGAGGCTGTATGGGCAGTGGGTTGTTATCCACTGTGTCAAGGGCATGGTATTGGAAGGCGGAGCCCATCCCTCTCCTTCTACCACCTTTTACGTCCCCAACCAAAGTTAGGTACCAATTTTTACACCTGGGTGGAGTGAGGAAAGTCATGTTAAGTGCCTTTCCCAAGGACACAACATCTTGTCAGGAATCAAACCCGTAACCACTTGATATCATGTCTGCTACCCTAGCCACTCGACGCCACTTGCCTTTACAGAGTGGTTAATTCAAGTCTTCCTGTCCTTTTGTTTGTTGCTACAGCATGGCCAGATCTTTGTGTTTGCAGGGATGTTGGAAACTGTGTCCAACCCTCACCAGCTGGGCATTATCCTGGGCCATGAGATGGCTCATGCCATCCTGGGACATGCTGTAAGTACTGCAGTATCACTATCTATCACTAAGAGGCGCTTCAGTACCACTGGGTTGCAATCAGAACAATTCAAAATATATTCATAGATCCTGCACAGATACTTTGGTTACAGAATATACATATGTCAGGGTAGAGACTCCGATCCGGTAGAATCGCCAGACTTCCCGATTGGAGTCTCTGTCAACAGAAACTCTGATTTGGATCTATGTCGGTAGAATTGACGATTCTATTGGCAGAGAGGCACGGATTCTCCCGACAGAGAGGATGAGATCTATTGCTGTAACTTAACATTGTCCAACATATCCTAAACGTTGAACATTCAATCACATTACTGGTAGCTACCGATGTCATTTAAATAGCCTGTGCTTGCCATCTTTTAGTGCTGCATGTGTATGACATGGAACATGAATCACAGATTGTACCAGCAGAGACTCTGATCGGGATCTCTACCAGTCTACCGGATCGGAGTATCTACCCTGACATTTTTGTCATACTTATACTGCAAGGCTATACTTGTGCTATGTCTGTACCAGGTAAAGAAGTTGAAGCTGCAGTTCATTTGTTTTTCACTAGGCGGAGCAGGTGAGCTTCCTACAGTTGGTGGACTGTCTGTCCATCTGTGTTGTGGCTGCCATCTGGGCCCTCTTCCCTTCCGACTGGATGGCCCTGCTGTCACACTGGCTACAGAACAAGTTTGCAAAAGTATGTTAAAAATCGGCAATACATGTGTTGTTTGTTGGGACTGAATTGCTTTCCTAGTACTATGAGAACTCTACGCAGCTTTAAGGAGCATGTGAGATAGCGTCAATGTACCACCTGTGACACCTGGAACTGTTTTGTACAGCTGCTGCTGGAGATGCCGTACAGCAGGATGCTGGAGACAGAAGCAGATGAAGTGGGGCTGCAGCTGGCTGCTAAGGTGCAGACATTTGAGATTAGGGCTTGGGCCTGCTTTCTATAGAAAGATAGAAAGCCCCTGTCACACACAGCCGAATATGGCCTCCCAAACACTGCCAAACTCCCCCTCAACCATGGTTAGGAGTAGGTTGGGAGCAAGGTTTGATGGTGTTCGTGACTGTGCCAGCCGAATGTTTTAAAATGACTAAAACATCTGGGTGTGGATGGCAGGTTCGGCCATAGTTGGCTGGTGTTCGGGAGTAGGTCAGGCCGTGGTTGGCAGTCAAAGTTGGCTCAAATTTAACTCAAAGATTCAGTGGAACCTTTCATTTGTTTCTTTTCTACCACACAAAATTCTAGGCCTGCTTTGATGTTCGTGAGAGTGCTGCATTCTGGGAACGGATGGCCCTTCAGGATGACATGGATCAAAAGCTGGACCTGGAATGGCTGTCCACACATCCCACACATGAGCAGAGGGCACAGCACCTGGAACAGCTGCTACCTCAGGTAACACACATTCTTGTGTCCACACATCCCACACATGAGCAGAGGGCACAGCACCTGGAACAGCTGCTACCTCAGGTAACACACATTCTTGTGTCCACACATCCCACACATGAACAGAGGGCACAGCACCTGGAACAGCTGCTACCTCAGGTAACACACATTTTTGTGTCCACACATCCCACACATGAGCAGAGGGCACAGCACCTGGAACAGCTGCTACCTCAGGTAACGCACATTCTTGTGTCCACACATGAGCAGAGGGCACAGCACCTGGAACAGCTGCTACCTCAGGTAACACACATTCTTGTGTCCACACATGAACAGAGGGTATAGTACCTGAGACAGCTGTTACCACAACTAACACACATCTCACACATGGAATAAGGGTACAGAACCTGTTGTCACAGGTAAATGAATGAATAACAGTATCCTGCACCTTCCAGTCATAAGAATTTAGGAATTGTTCACTTCTTCTTTTCCCTCCTTTTTTACAGGCGATAGAGTTGAGAAAGTCCTGCCAATGCTTGCCTTTGAGTTCGGAAAATCCCGTGCTGCCCTTCCGCGCACTAAGAGAGGGTCTGAAGACGGGGGAAATCCAGACTGCCAAAGTGCTTATCAAGGCTCCGCCACAGAAGAGTAGTCCACATGGAGGACCTGTTGTCACACAGAGCCTGACTGATGAAAAGTAGTGTAGTTTATCTTTTACAGTGTTCTAGCCAGCGTCCGTCTTTCCGTCATTTGACCGAATTTTGCCGCTCATGACAGACAAAAATTTTGCTCAATCCATCATCTTCGATAGACAAAAATTGGTCTGTAAAGATTTAGAAAGAGATGTCATTAAACTAAGGTTAGTCTACCAGAAAAATTTGCCCCTCAAAATGCAGGAAATAGCGTTTCAGAGATGCAATGGCTGGAACCCAAACATACAAACTCCCTCGAAACCAGTGCCACCCAAAACAATACTTCCATCCTGCAAGTAATCACAAATTACTCACTTGTGTTGTATGTATTTTTTCAAATCTTCTCAGCAGCTGCTATCTTTGATTAAAGATTTTTATGTGTGTATTTTAAACATCTAAATTATGTCATATATTTAGCTATACAATGATTTATCTAATCTGAAGAGTGGATAGTAGGTTTGAGAGTTGAACTTATAAGAATCATGTTAAGTTGTAATTTTGTGGTTGAAATGGAGGATAGTAAAGTTTATTTGTGTTAAATAAGGCAATGCCAGGTCAAAACTGTGTTTGGGAGAGTAGAATGATAAATGAAAAGCAAAAATAACAAGAGATTTCAGACTTCTTGAGGATGAGATAATACACACACCCCCAAACCAGCATCCCCCAAAACAATACTTCTGTCCTGGAAACAGAAAGAAGATGTGAATTAGACGGAAAGAGACCAGAGTGTGTAAAACGTTCAATGTTAAAATGTGTGTAAATTCTACTCATTTTCTTCTCTTAGATTTAACAAATTCCTTAGGTTTAAGTTTGAACAGCTTAGGAAAAATCTAAAAATAATAGCATCTTAAGATACATGTGTGACTTACCTAGAAGGTATTTTGAATTGAAATAAACTTTATTCTCATAAACCATGTCTCCCAAGACTTATTTCGAATCAAGGCTTTTTTTTTGTATCCTACTTTGCAGGCTTACAAGTTGGGATTTTTGGGCCTTCTATGTGCTGTTTTCTGATTGCTAACCCATTTTGAAAGTACCTGTTTTTTTTTAAAGCTGCATTATGTAACAATTTAGGACCATACAAAAGTAAATTCTTTGGGACATTTCTTTACAAAGTAAGTTGAATCAACCCTACTCCATTGCAAATAGTGCCATTCAGGAAGTGGAGGTGCCAAACAATATTACACCTTACAAAGCCTAATGTATAGAATTTGACTAAATGTCCGGGCCGACGAAACATCGATTGGGCGTTGTTCCTTGAGTATTTTCCTACAGTTAGTAATGTTACTAGTAACTTGTTATAGTCCGGTAACAGCCAATCGTGAGCTTCCTGGGATCTCTTCGACGCTGGGTATGGTACACGCCTATTACTGCACCCCAGTGAACTTTTTTTAGACTACCAGACCGAAGATTCTATTCTATGAAAGTAAAGAAATTAGCTGAGACATAAGGCGGGACTAGGACCCCTATATGCATATATATCTGGAAGATTTACTGGTTTGTGAAATGTGCGACTAACTTATAATTAGCCGCCATCGCAGTGTAAGACGCCTCAGTTTTGGCCTTTCTTGTATCGTTGATCAGTAAGAAACTGATGATAACGCCACAGCAAGTAATTTTTATGGATGACATCAGCACATGCATTGATTTTCGCCTGATTTTGAAAAAAAAAGAATTTTTTTTGCCCTCCAATGGTGGTCAACATGTCAAAAATGGCCAAATATGCCGTAAACCTCCTTTAGCAAGACAAAGCTCTGATTTATTGTTTAATCTTTTTTTTTTTACTTTGTTACAGTGTTGTATTCTATTCCTTTTATACATGATTTTTTCAAAGTTGTTTCAGAGTGGGTGTTGTAATAGTTGGCGCAATATAGGTAGTTCAGTTCAGTTCAGGTAGATTATGACTTCCGGACAGTTCAGTTTATGAGTCACTCTGTCAGTGATTGAGCCCTGTGTTCTGCTCTGATAGGCGTCTCTAAACTCAGAGACCATCAGGGATTCAGCAAACTTGAGGCATAATTGCTCACGTTTGATGGCAAGTGTTGACAGTCTAAGGTGTTCCAGTACATATAAATACCCAGTGCAATGTACCTCATAATGAGGCTCATTAATTCAGCTTGTTTCACGGTCTTAGTTTAGCGCCCCCTTTCTTCCAGTCTGCTAACTGCAGAATTGTGGATGATCAACAGCACGGTTCCATAGGAAGGACAGCGTGCACCAAGCAAGTTTTGTAGAACTTCCTTGTGTACAAGAAATCAAAATGGCATCAGAAAGTTTACCAATAGTGCATCTGGGTTCTAAATACTTTGTCAAAAGCGCTATAGTGGTTGAAGGATTCCCCAAAATGAAGGGCAAAGTGTCAACACCGAACGTTCCAGTCACAGACAAGGCATACGTTTCGTGGCATCTTGGACGGTTATCAGCGTGATTTTGAAACTTCTAGAACATCTGGAAGCAATAGTATGAACCGATTGCTAAGATACCTCTATGAAACTGTCCTTAACATCTCTCCGTTTGTTAAAAACCGAGTGTAATGATGCCTGTTGTTCATTTCAGGTCTTCTCCGACTCACCGCGGTACAAGGACGCCACTGTATAGATAGCGAAATAAATTAGAACTGCAACGAAAAGGTCAATTTCTTGATGTGGATGCTGATTGGTCCACCAATTAATAATTGACCAATCAGTGTAGCCTACTGTTTGCTCGAGGTCAACTTCATCATGTGGATGCTGATTGGTTCACTAATTAATCAATTGACCAATCAGTGTAGACTACAGTTTACTCGAGGTCAACTTCGTGATGTGGGTGCTGATTGGTTTACTAAAATCAATTGACCAATCAGTGTAGACTACAGTTTGCTCTGCGGGAATATGGTACTATCTGTAACCCGTACGTGTCCATTTTGTTGAATATTGATTGGCTACTGAGTGACCAATAGGTACGTCCAATTGATTTCCAATGAATATCATTAAATTTCTAACGTATGTTCTGATTGGTTGAACTTCTTTGGCATCAGGTCCATATCAAGCACTAATATTATTAGCTGCTAGGGGTCGCTGTTAAATAAACAATGTGAATTCGTATTGACAATATTACAGTTGGGAAATCCATTTGCAATCCGCTAGGGCGGCGCCCTTGACACTCAGCGAAAATTCTGCCACACAGTCTGATAGTCGATAACACGGATGGCGGCCATTGAATTGTTTTCTGCACCGTACGGTAATGTTGAGCGGAGCGAAATGGAGAAAATATGCAATACAGGTAACTTTTATGAAATTACATAACTTCTGATGCCTCTTATGTTTCTAAATAATCAAGGTAACGTTGTCTGTCGTCATTTAAGCTGCTGAAAATACGAGGCTCGGTCGGTGGTAACGTTGCCCAGTTTATTTTATATTTAACGTTTGCCCGGTAACCGTTTTTCACGGGCCGAATTATGTCTGTTTTACCGGCCCATACTGTAAGAATAGACCTTTTTCTGGCAGCATATCATTCAAGTCGGCCTTTCTGATTACTGCCGTACCGAATTAATGGAAACCGACCTCGTAAAAATGCCCCGGCGTGCGGTAATGGGCCTGGGCGGGAGGGGATGACTCCCAGCGCCGTAGAGATACCGGAGAGCTCCCGGTGGTATGGTTACCAGGCAAAGACTAGGGGTCCAGTAGCGTAATATCCATTTAATACTCGATAATACAGAAGGCAGACAACTGAATTTCTAAAGACTGATATATTCTGTGCAAGTGGTCGACATTTACGCGACGCCCTCTATGAAATACACGGAAAAAACACCACCGCGTTAGAGGACTGTTCGCTCCTCGGGACCAGTGGCAGTGTCGCCCGTAGCGTCCCGTCGTTGTTGCACGTTGCTTGCAAGGGTGTTTTGTCAAGTCCGTTACCAGTCCTTCTAACATTGTACTGTGTACCAAAGCCATACATTGTATACGAGCACATAGGGCTTGTGTTTCCACCACTCAGACAACCTCCTGCTACTTTGTATGTGATTGACTTTTGACAGATGTGACTCCAAGCAGGATAAGAAGTAAAGATTCTTTGATGTTTTTCTCCAGATACTGGGAAGCCATGAGGGTGGGACGATGCTCTGGAACTCACACCAGATGATGCAAAAGTCTGCATGAGATGAAAGGCCTGGTAAGAGATGACAAATCTTTATATTAATCAAATCTTGTGATGTTCATATATGAGCTGAAGGGGCCTGTCCTTGGTGCTGAATACACCATTGAAGACTTGCTACATGCTATATTTTCTATCATGGGCTCACTCTGATATCATTGTTAATAACACAAATCTGAAATGTTGTATAAATTTGAGGAGATTCATTCCTCAGCTAACCGACATCTCGCACACGTACGCAGTCGTCCCTCAGTAAGACATCTGGAGCCACATAGTTCCCATTTAGGACTTTATTTCAGCCTGTCACACGACCGGTTTCGCCTGTGTGGCTTCTTCAAGTGTACAGAGGCTAAATGACACAAGTAACACAAAGTTCTCACTTATATCTTTCCAGTGCATAGTGCCCTGATCAATTACATGAGTTTGTAGTGCTCTGATCTGGTCAGTTACATGCAGCTTGAAATGCTCTGACAATTTTTCATGTGTGACAGGCTGAAATAAAGTTCTAAACGGGAACTATGCGGCTCCAGATGTCTTACTGAGGGACGACTGCATACGTGTGCGAGATGTCGGTTAGCTGAGGAATGAATCCCCTCAAATTTATACAAATCTGAAATGTTATTATGCTCTTATTCAACACAAGTAATTCAAGGTGAGCACATCTCTTTGGTGTTCTACACTATGCATGTGTGTTAAGGCTATATCATTACGAATCACATGTTACACCTTCCCACCATGCAGGAACAGAGTCGCAGGACAACAGTTCCAGTTCCACAGTTGGCCGGATGTGGAAGCCCCCGACACAGAAGCTGGGATGTTGGACCTGATTGGTTGGGAGTAAAGAAGCAGCAGCAGATGTCTGGGAATGGACCAATCACAGTGCACTGTAGGTACCTCTCTGTTTGCAACTGTTGCGGTAGAAAATCCAAATAGTAGTCCAGAAAATAATTGTAGCCAGTTTGAAAGGAAACTATGAATCACTTCTTTCTATTAATAAGGTGACCTGTCATACCAAAATCAGGAAATTTTTTTTAGTTATTTTGTCCAGGTATAACCACGATAAATATACATGTCTGCTATATTGGTATGCAGATAAAGAATTGAATTGAAAAAAAAAAGCGAGAATCCAATGTTGAATTCCTTTTAATTCATACTACAGAACTGCAATGACAACTATTCTGATCATATACCTAGAAACAATACAACAAACAATTTTATCTATTGACAAACTTTATTCCTTGACAAGTATCTAAAATTGATGAGAGAGAAGTATATTATATGATATATTAAAGTGAAGTGGACTAGTTTTCTTTATGCAGTGCCACATCATGTAGAAAGAGTCATATTAAACGTATTACCCTAAATTATTTATAAGAAATTGCATGAGATTACTAAGCTTTTACATTTATTAATTAAATAATGAGCGGATCTATCCCTTTACAATCTGGTCTTTTTTTGCATTCTGCTTGTCAGTGACAAAAGTTGTTGATCACCCTACCCCTTCCCTTCCCCCAGGACCAGTACAGCTTCTGCTAGCGAGCAGTGGTTGAGAACCTGGACAGTTTTGACATGTACGTCAACTTCAAGTAAAGGAAAGTCCTCCTTACCTCCACGTCCCCATCATCATTTCAACTTACCCAGTCAGTCTGATCATCCATGCTGTTATTAAGATCCTCAACTAGAACTCCAACCATGTAAGTCTGATGAAGTGGCCTCCAGGATGACCGTGACTTGGCTTTGCCTCCACCAGACCTTCCTAAGGGGTCATGGACAGTAGAATTTGAAAAAAATAGGATCAATAATTGGCCAAGAGAGTGATCCCTAACTGAATGGACCAATGCTAGGTCCCTATAGTGAGCAAACTCCAATCCCCAGGCTGAGTATTCTCCCAATCCAGCTAAATTCTACTGTTTTTAGCCAGTGTTGTTAGTCTACTCTCCAAGAAGAGGTTTAGGCTTCGGCTTATTTTTGATGTGTTTTAGGCTTTAGTATCACAGGCTTTTTTCTTGTATATTTTTTTTCACCAGCTCAATTGGCATATTGAAAGCTAGTCTTGCCAATTTGATACAGTCTTGCCAGTTTGATACTGTCATGTAGCAAGGAGGTTTAAAGAGACCTCCTTACTTATACTTATAGTCACCAAAAAATCTACTTGGATATATATATAAATTCTTTGCCTCCACACTTTTAAGAATAGATTAAAATCTGATGAAGTTTCATCATGATTCTTTTCACTTTTGTACTTTTAAGTCATAGGAAGTTTAAGACTGATGATATCGATCAAGTTGATAATGTTTGCAACATGCAATCAGTCAGAATTTTGACAGTGACAGTGGACCATGTGTTACGGTCGTTCAACATGAAGGTAGCAGTCAGAAGTTATGTGTGCCTCTTCAGTGTGTTGTTTGCTGCTTAGAATGATGTTATTTAGACATATGATAATGAACTACTAAATCTTTATTCTTAAAGACTTATAGAAACATAGATCTATGACTTTTTTTGTTTTAAAAATGGACCAGTATGTAATACTTTCTAATGTTACATTGTGATAACAAAACTATATATTGAGACTACAGTGTCTCTGGCTTACAGAGTAGCAAAACTAACTTGCAATACCAAGTGTCGTCAGTACTTATTTTATGATTTTTCACGTATGAACATTATCTGTTCAGTAAAGGTACATCATTTATAAAGAGTGTGGACAGTTAAAGCCTTTCACTACTTCTTTTTGATGTACAAATAATACTCAAATTTGGTTCACACACATCGTAAGGAATATTTCATGATGTTTTGTGAGAGCGGTGTTTTGCAATGATCATTGTTGCATATTCTTAACTTAGGAAGCTAGGCTCAGTATATATATTATTACATTGTACATGGCAAAAAGAAGAAATTCCAACAGCTTTAACATGTACTTATCTATAGTTATACCAAAAAAAATTAAATGTCTAAATGTATCTTTGTACAAAGGGATATGTGTTACAACGAAGGAGGTTAGAAATCTAGATTATTAGCCTTCTTGGAACAACCATGTAATGTGCTGAAGGCTAAAGTCAATCAAGTTGAATATATGATTGATAAGTGGTTCGGTAGTAAGCTTTATTTCTTAACTAGAACTATGTTGTGATCAGTATTTAGGATACTGTTATTTTTTCTGACAGCTGAGGCTGCAACGTTACTTACTATATGCAGACATTTCTTTGCAGTAGAGTCATTGCATCATGACATTTTGTAATACAATAAAAGTTTGAAGAACACACTTAATGTCTGTACTTGGATAAATGAATGAATGGATACATGGATACATTGTAAGTTTTTCTGACATTGTCCAGGTTTGGTGAACACTGAAATGGTAGAAACATTGACAAAAAAAGCTCTTCGCGGCCTGTACCTGGATGGATGAATGAATGAGTGAGTGAATGAATGAATGAATGGATACATGGATGCATGGTACGTTTTTCTGACATTGTTGGTTTGGTGAACACTGAAATGGTAGAAATATTGACAAAAAAGCTCTTCAGGGCCCGGCTCAGATAGGCTCTCTGGTAGGTTTTGTACAAGGGGAGTTCAATTTCTCCTAATCTCCAAGCAGATGTGGGTGGCAAATGGTAACTGTCTGAAATGGATACAGTCTGGCCAATTTGATACTGTCTTTTGCAGCCACTGAAAGATCTGCTTGGAGATTAAATTTCTAGAGCCCCGAAGAGAACCCACCCCAACCACGATACCAGGCTAAGTCAGATGGTGCCTTATTGTTTTCGGCGGATGGAAGCCAGTGGCTGCAGTACCTTCATCCTTCACTGGGCGGCGCTAAATCAAGACCGTGTCACGGCCATGTGCACCTTGTATGTGATGGTAGCTGGAGGTCGGTAGCTGAAGTACCTTCACTCGTCACTAGACGGCGTTTCAGGAGATTAAAAGTCAGAGGCCACAAAGTTTTGCCAGGTGAGTCTACAGGTATGTTAGCTCCGTGTTTTCATGGTGTTCCAGACAGAATCACTAAATTCAGCTACTTTTCTGCGAAAACAAGGAGGCTCAGATATGTAAATATGAAACATTTTGTTCCGTTTATGTAGAATGTGGATATATAGTTGTAGGTTCTGTGATGGTGATAGCTATATCAAACGTGAGTGTAACTTGTTTGTTGTTACATGTTTTGTTTGTTTACAATGCAGATGTTGTGGGTGTCGCCTTTAATTTCCAGGACTAGCATAATATCATAACTGTAAGGGGCCTGTTGAATGTCAGGAGAGCTGCAAATGATATATTGGTCTTTATTTATTGGTCCGTTTCGTATAGATACATGACCATGATGAGGCAGAGGAGGGAGACGTTTCAGAGTGTGTTGATGTTGCTGTTGTTGTTTGACACTCCTTTCCATACATTGAGTCGGAATGGTCCTTCCGTAGTTACTTTGGTAATTGTGTATTTCTTTCCCAATGAGTATTCTCCTTACGTCAGTCCCTCCCTTGATCGTATTGTTAAGCTAATTTCACCCCACTCCGACTCGTTTCTGTAGTGCTGGTTGCCGAGCTTGTCCAGGTGAACCCATGGCCAGAACTGACATTTTCCTCCTGCTTGGGGGACTGGTGCAGAAGTTCAAAGGAGTTGCAGACATTTTACAGGCTTAAATGCGTAAAACGTCTGGTCTTTAGTCTAACTTGCGAATATATCCAAAATTGTTTGGACATATATATAAATGTAAAAATAAGGAGAATCCTCATAGTTTACCAGTTAAGTAATTGATATACTCAGCCTTAACTATGTTCACCTGTGTTACAGGTGCACACTAACACAATTTACCCTTTTTGGTGTCTGGACCACATTCTGTGGAAGTGTTGTAATGTTGTTGTTAATTTGTCCATAAGGTCAACTTAGAAAATCGTACTAAAATAGCTCCGTATACCTAACCAGGGAAGCGCTGTTTATAGCTATAAGATTCTGCCTTATTTAATATGATAACCATAAGAGCAAAAGTTACGATCTTCCTTCCCAACGTCTGCTTGGTTTCATTCATATGGTAATGTAATCGACAACCAAAATACCTTCTGCAAAAATTTTCACCACTTCTGCAAGTGATCAGCTGATCGCAAAATCACGTTTTGACGTATAACTCGAGAATGAAGCAAATTTGAGGGAAGGCAATCAGTAGGAATAGAATAGAGACCATAAAGAGTACACTTTGAAAACAATGGGTTACAGAGATCTGTGGTAACGGAGGCTACAGAACTCTTCTGCTAGATTTAGACGTGCTAGCACATTGTTGCTGAGGCTTGATGGCAGCCCGCCATTTGCCTCTATCTTAAGGGTTGACGTTATGTAGGTTAAGGTGGAGGAAGTCCTCCCTCATGTTAAACAAACCCGCGGCTATAATTTCTTTCAAGTCATCAACCAAACCTAGTGTTGTGGTACATTTTTCAGGAAACATAGTAAGTGTAGTGGGAAAGTGAAGATAGCAATGATGAGGTCAGTGATTTAGCTCATATCTAGTCGTAAATAGTGGCGACAGCATTTTGTACATTTGAATGAGAACGAGCCATTAATTAGAACAGGACCGCTTAGTGCACACCTGCGTAGAAAAAAACACACGCTTGGCTAGGTCAGTTCAAAATGGAGCTTTCGTACGACGTGGATACTCTTGGATGATTTTTTTCAACTTCCAGGTACTTATTTCGAGTTTTTGTCGGTAGAATATTTTCCTTGTGTGCAGCATGAACGTTGGGGAGTTTTTGCTGTGGATTTTCGCCATTCTCGTGATTATTTTAGAGAAAAGGCGGATTTCCTGACCTGGTGAATTTTGGAGAAGACAACCAAAATGGCGAGCTCTCAGACAGTTGGGAAGAGCTGGGTGGTTTGTTGTCGACTTCGACAGTTGTTAGAGGTAAACCAACGGTTTGTTTGGCTGACATTATTCCCTAGCAACTAGTAAAAATAAAGTTATATTCCATAAGAAATGGTGTAGTTCCGTAATTTCCGAGCGACTATTTTTGATTTAAGACTTTGAAAACGTCAAATTATTTAGCCGCATTTTCAAAAGCATTTTCCATGTGCGATGTGCTTGTAGACTATTACATGCATGTGACTGTATGTCTTATTTGTCGATTGTACAGCGTTTTGAGCTCATATTTGTAAAAAAAAGGAATGCTCTAACAAAAAATTCCGTTTCTTTATCTCCACGAGGTTCTCATGTCTGAAGTTGACAAGACTGGATTTAACCAGAGCAGTTGATTTGAAGACCCAAGAGGAATATGAGGTGAGAAAAAATTCTTCTGAATTTTACCTACCATTTTCTTGGTGTTATTATCTACAGTAGCGACTGCGGGATATAAATCAGATTTGCGAGATATCCCGCGGTACTCTAATCTGTCCCGTAACCCGATTTATGGTGTGAGAAGTTTTGCGCGGGTCCTGAAAGCGCCTCTAAATAGATTTTGACGAACTGGCGGTGCATAAGTATGAGTGTCTTTTGGCAGGAAAAACTGTTTAATATAGAAATGTTTTGTTCTAACGCCATGCGGTATGAAACCTGACCACCTGTGGAAACGTGCCGCACGTGGGCATAGTTATGGCCAGTTGATGTTCCCGCCAAAATGGCGCGTAAATAAACAAGGCTTGCGCAAAGCTTCAAGGCGGTGAAAATACAGCATCAGTTGGCGTAGTTTTATAATTTTTTATTTTATTTCGAAGGTATGGTCTTGATGTGAAGAGGTTGAGGTGTGTTTTTGTGCATTGATAAACATTGAGAGCAAGGTTATAGGGATTCCGCATTGTTGTTGTCCTTGTTGATGGTATGTCCGTTCCTAAACAGTACCAAGTCCATACTGTTCATGGTATTTCTTACCTAGGCAAATGTGTGTGTTCAACAATTTGGAGCTTTTACTTTGATGATTTTTAACCGTTGACGTTTGCTTTCTATACTGTTCATTCACTCAGCATGGATTGCCTGACATGTTCTATACGAGCGATCGCCATGACGTAACGGCCAGCGAGTGTTAGGCAAATATAGCGGGTGACAGTTGGCTGATTTGCATACCAGTAATTTGCAGATGTTTTAAAATAATTTGCATGTATATAATGTGGACAAGAATAGCGAGTGCTCGTACACCCAGCAGAAAGTCATTATTGTTCCATGAGTCAGGTATTTTAGCATTATGGCTGAGACAATTCCATCTAGTCTATTTTTTGGGTAAACTATCTAGTATTTTGTAGGTCACCTATCGGCCATGCCAATTTAATTTGCAAAAAAATATTCAGGTTCTGAATTAACTCCAAAAGCTCATATTTTGGCTCCAACAGTTGCAGAAAGTCCTTGTCTTCCTCGTTGTTAGATTTTTTTTGCATCTATCAAAGCAGTGGTTTGATTTTAACTTCAAAATTCATTTTTTGAGAATAATAAACCAGCCTGGTATGTTGACTTTATGGCTGACCTATTGTAGCTTTTGGGCCTATCAATTAGGATGCCTAGGCCAGTTTTTTTTATTTTGCTCTGTCGCTTCATTTTTTTAAAACAAATCCGGGAACCAACAAATTAAGATGGTGTGGCCTGATAGTGACACGGAAATTCTGTTCATTTTTGGTGAGTAATAGCACAAGGTCAACAACCCCTAAAACTCTAATTTCCCTGCTGACAAATTTGTTCCTCATAGATGGCAACCGTTTTCCAAAATCTTTCCATAAAGTCTGTGGTCGTCTTTGTTTCATTGCGAGCTGCCAGGTTCTTTTCTACCGCATGATGCATAGGACTAGCTTCTAGTGATGTTGCTTGGTCAGTGTATGAGTATCCAGATTCATCTAGTCTAGAGCAGTAATAGCAGAAACTGTTGTTTTGGCTTAAAAATTTTTGATGTCTTTGCATCCTTCAGATGAAGTTCATATATAGTGAAAATGTCTGAATGTGTTGAGGGTAGAACTTTCTCCAAACAATGTACAATTGTCTCTGCATGAGGGTGAGGGATGGATGTCAGCTAGTTGGTGTTATTTGAGACAAATTTGTAACTTCTAATGTCTACATACATGTAGGTGGCTGCTGACTGTTGCTGAGTATTGAGGATTCCTGTCTGAACATGAGAAGACTGGCTTGGAGAAGACTAGGTGATTTGAAGACCCAAGAGGAATATCAGGTGAGAAAAATCTGAATTCTCTGTTTCATTTACTATTTACTTGGTGTTATTTGAGACAAGAGTGTAACTTTTAATGTTTATATAGTTAGGTGGCTGCTGACTGTTGCAGTAGTGATGAGGACTCCTGTCTAAGCATGACAAGAACATATCAGCTGACTTAAAGACACAAGAGTGGGACAACAGCATTCACAGGTGAGACAAAACAAGATACATAATATACCATGGCTCAAGCACCTTGCAAGTTTCTTTTTATTAGGACTTACACTATATAGAAATAGCACACATTAGAAGGAACTTTATACATATTTCACTGCTACTTAATTTTCTGACTTGTTTATATGAATAAATGACTAGTCTAGGACCTACTGTGCACTTGTCAACATTTCTAGGAAGAGACAAAGTAATACGTGATATGTCAGTGTTTATCATCTTTTCCTGGTTTCTTGTTACTCACTCATCCGGTTTAGCGTCTGATGTTTCCCATCTTCTAAGGGTTAGACGTGCTAGCACATTGTTGCTGAGGCTTGATGGCAGCCCGCCATTTGCCTCTATCTTAAGGGTTGACGTTATGTAGGTTAAGGTGGAGGAAGTCCTCCCTCATGTTAAACAATATCTTACTTTTAGATGTGTTTAACAACCGATTTATTGTTAACTGGATTTTTTTTATCATACTAATTGTTCATAATGTTACATGTAGGCATGTCCTGAGGGTCGGCTGTGTTGGTGTTCCTTTGATGACGGTAACTCCTGACCAGGGCTCAGCAAACCAGTAGATCTGAGGACACGGACGGAAAAGACTTGCGTAGTTTTCCTTGGAGACACCGAGGGAGCTGAATAGTTTTCCCAGGTAAGTTTGGCTGCTTCTTATGCTTACTATCTTGAGAAATATAAAGTTTAACACGGAAAGAACAGTTCTATTTCTCAATTCCTTTTATGTTTTCAGCCAAACTTTTATCCCGTTGCTGTTGATAGAATGTACTTTCTTAATCAGATGTTTGTTCGTTCTGTCAATGTCCTAAACTGTTTGTTGTTTTCATGTACAGGTAGACGGGTGTCTGGAGGGCCTGAGTAAAGCTGTCATTCCTGTTTGGACCAGACCAGATGAGGACTCATGGACCCTGAAGGAGCCCAAGAATTTCGGCAGGTAAGAAAGGTAATGTTTTCGTAAACTTTAGCTTGAATTGTAGGTCACACCAGTTGGATTTCTCGCTTTATTTTTTTCTGATTTGTAAATGTAACAGTCACCAATCAACCCCAATCAAAATGCTGATGTGACTGCACCGTCACTGGACATGCTTTGAGCCGCATGGAATTTAGGCAAAATTTCTGTTTAGGACTTTTATTTAGTCGACGTCTGTGACAAAACAAAGTGTATCTCATATAGTCATGAGGTTTTGTGTACTTAGTTTATACTTGAAGACAAAATGAATGCTCGCAGATATCAATAGATTATACATGTTTCTGGTCGAATGTGACAAATTTCAAAGAGAAATTTCATTGCGTTTTAAAACATTAACCCTGCTGCTTAATTAATTTCCTGCAAAAACTAAGAACCACTAATTTGCGTGACCATAGCAGGGCATTGTAGATATAGTTCTTAGCCAGGCCAATCCAGCTGCTTTCAATACACTGACTTTTGTTTCTCTGTCTTCAAGATGTGCTGGATCCCGAGACTGGACTGTAGCGGGAGGAAGAACCAGACTTTTATCGGCAGAGCTGTGTGAAAAAAGATAGAGGGTTGTGAGTATGGTTTCTTTGTTAACACAAGACAACACTCCACATGCATTCAGGTGCACACACTTGTACTCACATTTCTCTCTTTTGCGCCTCTGAAGGTCTGTGAGGAGCGATTTACCTTTAATTGTAGCCGGTCTCTTTTATTCAATGTTTAACGCCTTGTCGGGAAATGTAATTGGCCACTTAAATGCCACTTTGTTATAATCATTCATTGTCAAATTCTTCGTATCCTGTAGTTAAATGCTAGATAGCCCAAAAATTTGTCACTTTTGACCTTCAATGTTTAAACCATCTGAACACTTTGAGTGAAATTTTGCCGCCAAAAAATTAGCATAATTGGACCTCACCTGGATAATTAATCGAATTAACTTTTCCCGCGAAAAAACTTAATATATAGATTTAATGACCTTTGACCCCAACCCCAGAGCCACACTCCCTGCTACATGAACTAGCTAACACAGTACATTAGTGACACTGTTCCAATGCCTTAACTTCTCCTGAACACTCTAAGTTACCACACTCCCCAAACAATTAGTTAATCGAGTGAAATTTTTCTGCCAAGACTTTGAATAATTTCTTGCTCTTCTGGTCAGTCAACTGCACTGGTATACTGATGTGTTGAAGCATCAATGTCTCTGCAAGCAAAGACGTTCCCCAAGGGAGTACACTGAGTGCATTGACTGACCAGAAGAGAGAAATGAGTCTTTTGCCAGAAAAAAATTCACTCGAGTAACTAAGTGTTTCGGGAGTGTGGTGACTTAGAGTGTTCAGGAGAAGTTAAGGCATTGAAACAGTGTCACTAATGTACTGTGTTAGCTAGTTCATGTAGCAGGGAGTGTGGCTGTCGGTTAGGGTCAAAGGTCATTTCTTCTATATATTAAGTTTTTTCGCGGGAAAACTTTGATTCAATTAATTATCCAGGTGAGGGTCTCAATTAGTTTCTTTGACATGCAAATTGGCTTAAAAAAAGAATCAGCGAAACAAAACTACACCCATTATTTCCTCAAAGTTCATTACCTCGCCTCCCATTGTAACGCTATCTACAATTGCCGTTAAATACTACTATGCCACACTGAAACTGTCTACTTTCAAAACGGAGCTCAACTTCCTAACCTAAATGCAATCTAGATTTCAAGTACAAAGCTTTAATTTGCAGAATGTGTTCACGGCAACTGTCTGTCTGCAGTATCTTTTTGGGGAAATGACTACTTTTAAATTAGAAAGTCACTTGACAGTTACAATCCACGTATTAAAGTTGATCTTTTGCAGAGACCACTGGGACCAGGAAAGAGATCCTGCCCCGGTCCGCCTATTTACCGGAATACACATAAAGTAGGGTAAAATATACCCTGCTTTGATGAGTTAAGATCCTGTTTTTTTTGTTTCGCTGATTCCCCCTTTCAAACATAACACACAGCTTACCTGTAGTACATTTCACTCTACAGAAAGAAAGCACAACATTGCATTTTCCATTTTCCGTAAAGAAATATGACATATTTTCAACAATCATTATGTGACAAAGGTATTTTCCCTGAAATCCACTCGATCACGGACAAAATTGTGCTTAGAATGACCGTGTGCATCACTCGCATGTTCCAATAGTATTAAAAGAAATCTTTGTGGAATACCGATTAACACCTTGTGTTTCCTTAATTATTCATATTCATTGAGAGATTTAGAAATTAAAAGAGCAATCCGGGCTATAAGTGGAATTGTTATTATTATGATCCTTTAAGATATATCCTTGAATCCAGTTTATTTTGTCAAATTCTTAGAAGATTAAAAGGGCATTTAACATTTTTGTAGTAAAATTGTGAAGTTTGACACTCAATCGACTGCTTGTGTTAATTCCTATCATTAGGCTACAACAATTTAATCAATTGGTTCTCGGATTCGCCCTCTTCATTTTTTTCTGATTTGAAAAAACAAACAAATGGAGATTATGAATCAACTTGAAAATGCTCAATGATATTTTTGACCCCAACAGTTGAAGAAAGTACTTTTCTTCCTCGTTGTAAGATTTTCCATTTATGAATGTAGCGGTTTGTTTAAATTCATTGAGTTACCCTGGCATGTTGACTTCATGCATCATGACTGTTTATTGTTGCATTTGAGGCTATCATAGGATGCGTAGGCCTGTTTTTTTTCTGTCTCTTCATATTTTTTCTAAAAAATGTGAGAACCGACAAATCAAATATTGGTGTGACCTTAGCAACAAATTCTACCCACAGTTGGCCATCAAATATCTGTCGGTAGTGTCCTCATATCATGCCCTTCAAGAATTAGATTGCTACAAAGTTTTGGCTGCATATTCAGGCTTAAATTTAAGGTACATTTACCGAAACAAACAGGATTCAATGATAACAGTTTATTCTCTGAGGAATTATAATACGTCTGGCCCGAAATGAGACTGAAAGGATTTTGCTCAATAATTTCTTAAATTTCATTGCACAATCGTTTCTAGTTAAATATGTATGCCATGTATGCTAGTAATATTTTATCTAAGTTTTTCAAACAAATAATAAAAGGGGTAATGCACTCACAGTTTTCTATTTGTCATTATTTGCAAAGCTGCAAGTTATGTGTTGGAATGTTTCTACCATCTGACATTTTGTATTATGTCCGATTTGCCAAATCATAGTACTATATTAGTGTAAAAACCAGTAAAGAAAAAGTGCTGTGAATATTTCCCAATCTTGACTGTGCGAAACGGTACATCTCAGACTCTCTACCATGGTGAACAATGGCTAAAATTCACGATCATGACAAAAATGTCTATTTGTTCCTTCTAATTTTCCACTTTTGAGCGCTAGAAATAATTGCATTATTCATCCCTATAAAAGATTGTTTGCTTGAGTAATTGTTTCACCCTGTAGATTTTCATTTCTTCACACGAAGGATAATTTTCATTTCAGAAATGTTTTTTTAAAGAATGGATGTGGATCAGGAGGATATCCGGGAAAACAGTTTGATCACAAATGCTTTGAAAATATATCCCATTGCTATACAGAATGAAACATTGGACAATATTACAAGTGCCTTCCTCAATAGGAAAATGTACTGTGTTCTCCGCCATGTCTGGAATAGACTATTAGTCACAACCTTAAGCTAGATATTAGTAAAGAAATGTGAACTCTTTCAGAAATGACAACAAATAGCAGGGAACGAGGGCCAGTTTCAACAATCATTGTAAATATTTTCAGAGGATCGCAAACATGCCCAGGGTTTTCCCAACATCTTTCATTCGTCATTTTTAAGGGTCTGCATGGGAGGTACCGATCACGCTTTGCGCTAAATTCCGGAAGGCAGCAACCACGATTTACGCTTCATTCGTACAGACTGGATGAGCAAAACGTAATTGTAAACGTTAGATCAGAGTTCTACGACTTCATATTATGCAAAGTTCAAATGGCAAGACGCTGAACACGTAGATTGCATTTGACATTAAATCAGAGTTGTACGACTTTAAATTATGCAAAATTCAAATGCCAAGCCATAAATTCTACAAAAAACAACGACTCCGTATTATACTTCATTTGTACTGGCTGAATGCTTTATGCATAATGCACAGATTGCGTTTTAAATTAATGTTCAAAAGAGCGGCCCAGCTTCACATTGTGCAAAATTCAAATGGCTAATTACGCTTTGCGCCACGCAGACCCTCATTTTTTAAAAGAGTTCTTAAAAAAAATCCAACTCACAGTCAAAGTCCGATGTTCTCTTGTCTCGTAGATAGGTGACAGGTCCCTCAGTAACACAGGCAGACCCTCCTGGAATATGGACTCAGCTGACAGATCCTCCTGGAATATGGACAGGAACATGGACAGGTCCTCCAGGTCAGGAAAATGGACAGGTACACAGGAACATGGTCAGGTCCCACATGGTCAGGTATACATAATCAGCTTCCCAAACCTATGGTGTAGAAGAAAAACTCAGTCAGAAAAATTATAAGCCAAATTTACATACACAAACAATTATTCACAACATGCATGGAATCAAACAAGATACATCATACATTGTAATATTTACAACATTTGTTAAGGTGCTAAAACCTGCTTTGGGTTCAGGGGACAAGAGCACATGCTTTGTTAGCGAGGTGAACTAACAACACAGCAAAATTACAGTCACAACATTTAGTCAAAAGTGAACACAGAATATCATGAACAAACAACAATCACATAAAAATAGATCTCACATAAGATACCACATCAAAACAATCTGTATGAGATGTTAAGTAAACACAAATCCCTTGTTGAAAGAACATTTATCAAAAATTGCTGTGCAAAAACATAATACAAAATTTAGTAAAGAAACTAAATGCTTAGCGTCTGAAGGCATTGTACCTCTGCAGTTCTGAACAGCTGCCAACAACACATGGAAATACATGTCAAATTATATCAGTTCAAAAATCTAAACACATATTGACAGAATGTTTAAAAGAAGGGATATTCCCTTCTTGTATACAACAGTTTGGGAATAAAAAGTCACATTGCACAGCATTTCAAAGGATAATGGACAGGAACATGGACAGGTACACAGGAACATGGTCAGGTCCCACCTGGTCAGGTATACATAATCAGCTTTCCAAACCTATGGTGTAGAAGAAAAACTCAGTCAGAAAAATTATAAGCCAAATTTACATACACAAACAATATTCACAGAATTGCATGTCATCAGACAAGATACATTATACATTTGTTAAAGTGCTAAACCCGCTTTCAGGGGACAAGAGCACATGCTTTGTTAGCGAGGTAAACTAACAACACGGCAAAATTACAGTCACAACATTTAGTCAAAAGTGAACATAGAATATCATGAACAAGCAACAATCACATAAAAATACATCTGACATAAGATACCATCAAAACAATCTGTATGAGATGTTAACACAAATCTCTTGTTGACAGAACATTTATCAAAAATTGCTGTGTAAAAACACATAATACAAAATTAAGTAAAAAAACTAAATGCTTAGTGTCTGAGGTCAATAATACATTGTACCTCTGCAGTTCTGAACAGCTACAAACAACACATGGAAATACATGTCAAATTATATCAATTAAAAAAATTCAAACACATTTTATATTGACAGAATGTTTAAAAGATGGGATATGCCCTTCTTGTATACAACAGTTTTGGCATGAAACATCACAGTAAACAGCATTTTAAAGGTAATCACAGCTTGCGTGTGCGGTCTAAAAGCGCCCCGTAGCGGTTTATTTTCAAATTACACCCTTAAAATTGGTGTTTTGTTGTTACTTACCTGATTGACATTTGGTTGGTTCCTGTATGCATGTAATTCATGGTGATATATATACAGGAATGCCTTGTTATCATTATGATAACAGTTTTTCCATAATTATACGAAAGAATTGATATTGAAGAGCACTACACGGAATTTTAAGGTTGATATGGAACAATCTATTTTGGAATGAGGGTATGGACTGAAATATGCTGTGTTTGCTCCCGAGGAAATATTTGCCTTTCTAGTTGAGGATCAGTAATTTGACCCACATTGAATAGTAATCCAAAGAAGTGGTGGTTAAGGTGTCCAATGCATGCCGAAGATTTAACCGCAAGGTACATTCAATTGGACCACACGTCAGCGCCCGCAGCGGTTGTCTAACAATGAACTCGGGGAGCAGTTGCCGCAATTTATTTTCGAAATTCTGTGTCTTTGCTTCATTTCGTTTCGTTTCAATGTTGTTTATCCACAATAGTCCTGAGAGTATCTAAAACAATGTAAAGTACAACTTACCACGAATACGTACGTGGCGCGTCTTCCTTCGTGGAATATTTACCCGACTGTTCTTCCCTTCCATGACGCACACTCGCCATCTTGGAACGGCTTGGTTCACGCACAGGTGCCACCTGTTGATCATTAGCAATTTGACATTAGAATAACAACGGGCCAATAGACAAGCACCTACCTGCGTTGATTTCATTATGACATCCTTTTTGCAAATCTAATTCTCAATTTGTTTATTTCTTATCATTCAACTTCATACATCTATAAGTGACTCACACCTAAGCAATGTTCCAACAAATAATCTCTGTTTTGACTCATTTATTTTTCTGAATTGCGACAAGAACAATTTTTCTATCTAGCAGGAAAAAAATTCTTTCAAAAAATTGCTTCCCTCCCCACCAACAACAAAACAGGCATAGTATCAACAATTTTGTACCAAGAAGGCGTATTCAACACGATGTACAGCCTTGAGCACTTACGTAAACAGCCAATTGCTTTCGTCAACTACTTGATAACATTAGTCTGGACATTGGGGACCTTTTAATTCAATCAACGATGCAGACATTTTAATAACATTGAGCACTATAAGAAATATTAATCTGGATATCAACGAGTACTGCAGTATGTATACAATACCGGTAATCTTTTCCAATATGTCAAATGGCCCCCTAAGTGTCATTGTGCTGTTGGTATCTGATGAGTCTTAGATTTAATACCCAGACTAATCTAAGCTATCAGAACATTTAAAGGAGCAGGTTGCCTCCGACATGGATTCAGACTGACTGTTGGTGCGGGCACCGACTCGACTCGCAGTGTAAAAGTTGTAAAATTACGGACAATCATGCCGAAAAAGATTTCATGTGACCAGCAGCTTGTCAACGTAAACGAATCTGAGACAACAAGTAGAAGGGTAAGTGACAAATCTTTTCAGTCTAAGGACAGAATTAATAGAAAAGGATGTACGTAAGATCTGTCCTAAAGAAACATATAGCCATACTGCTACTCCTGGCATTTGGCTATGGCTGTGCATCTTTTGATGGCCCCTCCTCTCCTCAATGTAGCCTAGCTCCGTGGTTATCATGTGTGCCTTTTACAGAAAATATGACAGGTTTGAACTACTATACAATAAGGCCGGCGAGTTGTGTGATGTGCAAGGACTTGAATGGCAGTGTTACCACTGGGAATCCTTTTCCTGTTGTTGGGGCCTACCCTCTGTCAAATCTGGCAATAAGAGGATATCGATTTGATGTTCTCTCGGCTACAAAACTAGCACCTCTAGATCATTCTGCGATTGAAACTTTGGCGCTGATAGACGGTAAAATCATAGATGTAGAAAGTAGAGCCCTGATGGGGTTTACTCGTTTGCATAAGCTACTCTTAGATTTCAACAGGTTAACACACATAAAGCAGACGTGGCTTGCTGGCCTAGAGAATCTCAATTTGTTGACTTTGTCCAACAACCTAATCAGGCAAATAGATACAGGGAGTTTCAAGTACCTGGGTAACCTTATCATATTGAACCTGGAAAATAACTTGTTGCACGTTTTAGACCCTGCCTGGCTTGTTGGATTAAATAGACTGGCGTTCTTGTACTTAGGGTCAAATAAAATTAAAAGAATTATCCCAAGTGCCCAGAACCCGAGTTTGTTCTGTCTGGATCTGCGCGGAAACCATCTATCTCAATTGGACAGGGCAGCGTTAAGGGGTCTGTTGAGCCTTTCAATATTGCGTATAGGCAGTGACAGGTTGGTGTCCGTTCATGGTGCAACACCACAAAGAATTGAATGGAGCCTAGATCTCTATACTGACAATACTGGCAATGACGTAAAAAGGTGGTCAAACAGCTGGACTCTAGTTGTTGAGGTGCCCAAATTCATCTTCTGTTTTGTGTACGATTTGGTGCTAGATAAGCATTTTGTGGCAAGGATGATTCATTCATCGGGCACTATAGGTCAGCCAAAAATCATTCACGGAGGACAGAGAATCAATCCTGGCACATGTGGTGTGGGGGATCGTTCTTTAAATAAGATCTCCATTCAGCCACCTGTGGTTGTCATTGCTACTGATGGCTCCCCAGTACGCAGACAGGAGGGACCAGACATGCTGGATCAGTGCAGGCAGGTGTGGGAACACGACACGGGTGTTACAGTGGGCCTGGGGGGTAACTCAGTCTTTCAACTGGTTTCCACAAGCATCACGAATACAACCACAACAAGTGTTGCCATGGCACTTGGCTACAAACACAACACACAAACAAATGCTACCCATGACAATACAAAGAACATAACCTGTATTCTGTTCAGCAATGGTAACTATACGGAGTTCTTTATATCCCCCATGGTCGAACCTGAACCCCAGATGTCTGTCACCACATCTCACTCTTATACTACAAATGAATCTTCTGGACCAATGAACCAGTCTCCAACACCTCCTGCAGTAGACCATATGCATGTTTCAATCTCATTTGTTGTTCCAACGGTAGCTGTTCTGGTCTTAGCAACTCTTGTATCTGTAGCACTCAGGTTAAACGTGTTTCACATCAGTGACGCGCGCAAAGCGACTACCTCCCCTACTTTGCGTAGGTCAGCTTCACTACCCGTCATAAGGTATAGAAACAGGGAGGTCCAGGAAGATTCGGCCTCCTGTAAGTCATTGCCCGCTGTTCTCTTTTCCATTGAGCCTACTTATAGCCAGATCCCAGATAATGTAGCTGCTGCTCAGCGGCCTCTTCCTGCTTTTCCGCATACCTACTTATACATTCCAGATGCTGTAGCAACTGGTCATCTAGATCAGTCCGCCACCCCACACACTTACTGTGATATTCAGGATGATGATGATGATAAAGGGTCTAATTCCTTTTATGCTGCTGCTGCAGAACTATCACATTGTACAGTTAATTCTCCAGATGGTGATGGTAATGGGATTTACCAGGGTGTCGTAGTTTCTACATTGCATAGTCATTACTCTGTAGCTGTCAGAGAAACTGATGTGTATGGAGCAGCTATGAAGGCGACAGGCCATGACATCAGTATATACGGGACAGCACCAAATGCCACCAGCCATCAAAGAAGACAGGCACAGGGATTGGGAAGGACCCATAACACACTACGCCGTGCGTCCCTTCCGCTCACACTACCTAACGACTACCGACCATGGAACATCCAAGAGGAGAATGCCTGTAACACACCACAACGTGCGTCCATCTCCACACTACCTAACACCTATTGGCCATGGGATATCCCAGGGGAGGAAACACGTAACACACCACGGTGTGCGTCACTTCCCTTCACACTACCTAACACCTATTGGCCATGGGATATCCCAGGGGAGGAAACACGTAACACACCACGGCGTGCGTCACTTCCCTTCACACTACCTAACACCTATTGGCCATGGGATATCCCAGGGGAGGAAACACGTAACACACCACGGCGTGCGTCACTTCCCTTCACACTACCTAACACCTATTGGCCATGGGATATCCCAGGGGAGGAAACACGTAACACACCACGGCGTGCATCACTTCCCTTCACACTACCTAACACTTATTGACCTTGGGAGCTCCCATTGAAGGAAACCCATAACACTCCACTTTTTCCTCTGTCCACAACTGTCAAATATTAAAAACAATATACTGCTGTATTCATAGTGATGTCTGTTTCGATCACCGAATTTAGAGTAGTGATGAGAGGAAGATACGACTGGTTGTATATTTTTCCCATAATACTGTGTGAACAAATTCGAAATATAATCTGGATTCTCTACTCGCGATTTTGATATTGAGTGACTTTCTGAAGATCAACAAATTCAGCCAAAGGTCGTTGAAATTGTGACTACCGCTTTGTGAAGATAAGCTAAGAGAGAGACTAACAGAAAATATTTGGATCAATACATTTTGCAAATAAGCAACCTTATACTACCAAATGTTTTACACTTAGCACCATGCACAGTCCTAAAAATTAAAACTTCATGCCAAAAATTACTTGTCATATAAAATTGATTCCTTAGCTATCAACAAGAAAACAGGCATAACATCAACAATTTTGTACCAACAAGGCATATTTACAACACAATCAACAGCCTTGACAACTTGTGCAAATAACAAATTGCTTTCGTAAACTACTTAATGATATTAGCCTGGACATTAATAGGGACCTTTTAGTTTATTCCACAAAGTAGGCATTTCATAACCTTGAGCACTATTACAAACATGTAAGTAGCAAAAGATTAGTTTTTAAGTCTTGGATTAGTCTGGGTATTAACGAGTACTGCAGTATGTATGCAATACAGGTAATTATTTCGAATATGTCAAATGGCCGCCGAAGTGTCCTTGTGCTGTTGGTATCTGATGAGTCTTAGATTTAATACCCAGACTAATCTAAGCTATCAGAACATTTAAAGGAGCAGGTTGCCTCCAACATGGATTCAGACTGACTGTTGGTGCGGGCACCGACTCGACTCGCAGTGTAAAAGTTGTAAAATTACGGACAATCATGCCGAAAAAGATTTCATGTGACCAGCAGCTTGTCAACGTAAAATAATCTCAGACAACAAGTAGAAGCCTAAGGGTAAGTGACAAATCTTTTTAGTCTCATGGACAGAATTAACAGAAAAGGATGTACGTAAGATCTGTACTAAAGAAACATATGGCCATACTGTTACTCCTGGCATTTGGCCATGGCTGTGCATCTTTTGATGGACCCTTCTCTCCTCAATGTAGCCCAGCTCCATGGTTATCATGTATGCCTTTTATAGAAAATATGACAGGTTTAAAACACTTAAGGCCGGGGAGATGTGTGATGTGCAGGGAATTGAATGGAAGTTTTGCCATTGAGAATCTTTTTCATGTTGTTGGGGCGTACCCTCAATCATCGCTGGCAATAAGAGGATATCGATTTGATGTTCTCTCGGCTACAAAACTAGCACCTCTTGATCATTCTGCGATTGAAACTTTAGCGCTGATAGACGGTAAAATCATAGATGTAGACAATAGCACCCTGATGGGGTTTACTCGTTTGCATAAGCTACTCTTAGATTTCAACAGGTTAACACACATCAAACAGACCTGGCCTGCTAACCTAGACGAGCTTCATTTGCTGACTTTGTCCAACAACCTAATCAGGCAGATAGATCCAGGGAGTTTCAAGCACCTAGGTGGCCTGAGAATGTTGACCTTGGAAAACAACTTGTTGCACGTTTTAGACCCTGCCTGGCTTGTTGGATTAAATAGAATGGCGTACTTGTTCTTGGGGTCAAATGAAATCAAAAGAATTATCCCAAGTGCCCAGAACCCGAGTTTGTTCTGTCTGGATCTGCGAGGAAACCATCTATCTCAATTGGACAGGGCAGCGTTAAGGGGTCTGTTGAGACTGTCTACATTGTATATGAGCAGTGACAGGTTGGTGTCTGTTCATGGTGCAACACCACAAAGAATGATGTGGAGCCTAGATCTCTATACTGACAATACTGGCAATGACGTAAAAGGGTGGTCAAACAGCTGGACTCTAGTTGTTAAGGTGCCCAAATTCATCTTCTGTTTTGTGTACGATTTGGTGCTAGATAAGCATTTTGTGGCAAGGATGATTCGTTCTTCGGGCACTATAGGTCAGCCAAAAATCATTCACGGAGGACAGAGAATCGTTCCTGGCACATGTAATGTTGAGGATCCTTCTTTAAGTAAGATCTCCATTCAGCCACCTGTCGTTGTCATTGCTACTGATGGCTCCCCAGTACGCAGACAGGAGGGACCGGACATGCTGGATCAGTGCAGGCAGGTGTGGGAACACGACACGGGTGTTACAGTGGGCTTGGGGGGTAACTCAGTCTTTCAACTGGTTTCCACAAGCATCACGAATACAACCACAACAAGTGTTGCCATGGCACTTGGGTACAAACACAACACACAAACAAATGCTACCCATGACAATACAAAGAACATAACCTGTATTCTGTTCAGCAATGGTAACTATACGGAGTTCTTTATATCCCCCATGGTCGAACCTGAACCCCAGATGTCTGTCACCACATCTCACTCTTACACTACAAATGGATTTTCTGGACCAATGAACCAGTCTCCAGCACCTCCTGCAGCAGACCATATGCATGTTTCAATCTCATTTGTTGTTCCAATGGTAGCTGTTCTGATCTTAGCAACCCTTGTATCTGTAGCACTCAAGTTAAATGTGTTTCACAACAGTGACGCGCGCAAAGCGACTACCTCCCCTACTTTGCGTAGGTCAGCTTCACTACCTGTCATAAGCTATAGAAACAGGGAGGTCCAGGAAGATTCGGCCTCCTGTAAGTCATTGCCCGCTGTTCTCTTTTCCATTGAGCCTACTTATAGCCAGATCCCAGATAATGTAGCTGCTGCTCAGCGGCCTCTTCCTGCCTTTCCATATACCTACTTAGACATTCCAGATGATGTAGCTGCTGCTCATCTAGGTCAGTCCGCCATCCCACACACTTACTGTGAAATTCCGGATGATGATGATAAAGGGTCTAATCTCTTCTATGCTTCTGCTAGCTATAGAGACCTATCACTTTGTATAGTCAATAGTCCATATGGTAATAGTGATGAGATTAACAATCACATCAGTGTATACGAGACAGCACCAAACGCCACCAGCCAGCAAAGAAGACAGGCACAGGGACTGGGAAGGAACCGTAACACACGACGTCGTGCGTCCCATCCGCTCACAATACCTAACACCTACCGACCATGGGATATCCCAGGGGAGGGAACACGAAACACACCACGGCGTGGGTCTCTCCCCACCGTCACACTCCCATTGGCCATGGGATATCCCAGGGGAGGAAACCCATAACACACCACGGGGTGTATCTCTCTCCACACTATCTACTGGTGTGACGGAGTGTTATTGTCTGCTGGCTTTCAGTCAGATTCTGAGACCTTTGACCTCCTGTCACCCTGCCTGTCAATCTTCCACACCCATGTCCTGTCAACCTACTCTGTCCGGACAAACAGATACACAAACACAAAACTTTGAATTCCGTACCCAGAAGTAAAACTAGCTCGCCTGACTAGTGGAAAACGAGTCTGGGTAGAATACAGCAGGCTAGGTGTCCTATTGATCACCTTTCGATTTTCAGGCATCAATGTTCGCAGCTCATACAGCACTGTCCAGTGTGATTTGGTAGACTTTCCGTTAAAAATATGCTTCATTTTTTTAGACCATTGGTGCTCCTAATTATTAGTAAAAAAGATAGTCTGAGGCTCTGATCAGACATACAAAAATTCTACAGAAGTAAAAATGATAATATTCACTCCCTGAGAACGTGTGAACCGGACCAAGGCAAAAAAAGTATGATTGAAATGTATGTAGCAAAGCCTCTGGCGCTCAACAAATTTGGTCATAGACAACAACGTCAGTCATTGACAGTGTGATGACAGCTTTATGAGCTTCAATGGCCAGATGTTTCGCACTCAGCACCCGAAATTAAGCCTAAACAAATAAAACTAAAACGAAACAAATACTTTCCACCCAAACCATTAACGAAAAACAGGTAGGCATTTATACCATACATATATACATTGTATAATACATACATTTACGTCAACAGCCTTGAGCACGTGTGCATACATCTAGTTGTATTCATCAACTTCTTATTTGTCTGGATATCAGGGACCTTTTAATTCAATCTTTCTTTCAGCACTGATCATTCCTAATACGTCTAGAGGCTACGCCTACGGCTTCAGTGTCCTCGAGCTTTTTGTCCTTAATGCATGATAACGTTACGGCGTAATTTAACAACTTGAAGGCTACAGCAAGCAGATTCTACTATGTACGCATGACATCCACATTCGCAAATTGATTTTCACCTGATTTCTCAAAAAATGTCTCTCTTTGGCAAGAATACTGAAAATATAGGAATTCAACGTATTTTGTGCAGTAGCTTTGATTGTACAAGTAGAAGTGACACTAGTGATGTAGCCATCAGGCAGTGTGCATTGCAGAAGTGAAAATAGTTTGATAGTTGTAGAAGTGACACTAGTGATGTAGCCATGAGACGAGTTGTAGACGTGAAAATGGTTTGGCAGTTGTAGAAGTGACACTAGTGATGTAGCCATGAGTGGAGTTGTAGAAGTGAAAATAGTTTTAATTAGTAGTTCTAAAAGTGACACTAGTGATCATGTAGCCATGACTGTAGTTGTAGAAGTGAAAATAGTTTGGTAGCTGTAGAAGTGACACTAGTGGTGTAGCAATGAGTGGAGTTGTAGAAGAGAAAAAAGTTTTAAATTTAGAAGTGACACCAGTGATGTAGTCATGATGAGTGTAGCTGTAGAAGTGAAAATAGATTGGTAGTTGTAGAAGTGACACTAGCGATGTAGCAATGAGTGTAGTTGAAGAAGAGGAAAATATTTTAGTAGTTGTAGAAGTGACAATAGTGACATAGTCGTGAGTGTAGTTGTAGAAGTGAAAATATTTTAGTAGTTGCAGAAGTGACACTATTAATAGTGATGTAGCAATGGGTGTAGTCGTAGAAGTGAAAATATTTTAGTAGTTGTAAAAGTGATATCTCTAGTGTTGTAGCCTTAGCAGATGATGCCTTCTGAAATCTTCTTAATCTGAATCTTTTATTTGAGTTTAACTTTAATTATTTTTTTCAATAATTACTATTGAGTACTTTGTTTTTTTCCACATGTTTATGTATGGCCTATTGTGTCTTTGATTTGGGTGCAGTTTGATTTTCCTTTCATATACATTTCTGTATTTGGACTCCTTGTGATTGAACTTTTTATGATTATGAATCAAAATATGATGCTGTGCTGTGATTCACTGTACTTTGTAAAAAAAAAAATTAACAAAAAAAAAAAAAAAAATCACATTATGACATGACGGCCCTTATAGGAGGCCACTATATATCATATAACCCCTCAAAGGCATAGTGCGCGGAGGTTCTTGCGTTTTTCTTACTTTAGGAGATCTAGACTGGAGGACGACTGGAAGTGGACATGAAAACCCAAGTCTTCACTACTTAGAGATGTATAGCTTACCAATAATACATGACTGTACAACTTAAAATCCTCCAACCAACAGGAGGCAATGGTCAATAGGCCGGTTCACCCTTTGACCTGTGCATGCACAGTGTGATGTATTGTTGGTAAAGTGTTAGGCCCCTGAGACATAGAAAAAACACGCCTGGACATGTACTTGGCTAAGACAATAATGTTCAGAAGTTAGGGGCCTTCACCTTTGACCTCATGCATGCGCAGTCCAAACTGTAAACTGGCTTATTCTGGTGCAGCACTGTTTTGGTGAAATGCCATCTTATAAAGTTATGATCTCACAACTGACTCGACTATTGCAACAGTCAGTTCATTAGCCTACATGCTGGTCAGATCGTCCAATGGACAGAAACCACACAGGACTATCTGACTCTCATGAAGGCTCAATAAAAATTTACCAATAAATGCAATACTATTCAACAAGAATCGTATTTGGGTCTCTGTGTCAGTACTAAGTGTGTGTGTTGTCTCTCTCTGTGTGTATGTGTATGTGTTGTTTGTGTGCACATGTGCTAGCATCAGAAACCAACAATGAGCTTTTTGAAGATTTAAGTTTTGAATGATTTTTGAAAGTTTTGAGGATATAGAAATTGAAAATGAAGATGATATAGAAAGCATGCTGAAGCTTGTCACCAGGTCATGTAGCTTACATTTTTAACAACCAAATATTTAAAATGTAATGAATGCATAGTACATGCATCTAGAATGAACTTTTTATGGAAAAGAAAGAAAGATTTGGGGTAAATTTAAAGTTGTTTAATAGATGAAAGGAGTGGCAGGAGGGGTCACACTTGAATGTGTGTACATGTGTTTTGGCCCTTTTGGGGGGAAAAACTGCCAGGAAAGGTACTTTATACTTATATCTGATACGGCTAAGGGTGAGTGAGTGAGTGAGTGAGTGAGAGTAATGGTGTTAGCAGATGCTCTCAGCAGAATATGGAAGTGTCTAATGTGTCTATAGTATTTTCTTAAAGTGTTAAAGTTAGAAGATTACACTTTTTTGCCCTTTCCGTTAGCAAGGCAAATTCAATTCCATTGTGTATACAGTATGCAAGAGTTAAAAATAACTGGAATCAATATGCTGCAACATGAAAATTATAGCCTGAGTTCAATGGTGGATATCGTAAGAGATAAAAAATGCGGTGGCCATGTTGGGGAGGGGGGCTGCCTGGGCAGTTTCAAAAAATTCCAATTACCGCTAATGAGTGAAGCAATAAGCTGTGACTAACAGACCATTGAAAATAGACCAACCCTGACTGTCCATCACAATTATCAGTACTGCCAATGACAGCCTGGCAATTACTAGTTCGACCAATGAGAGAGTACCTGTATGTCCGTCAAATATTTGCATTTTTTATGTTTTTGACGAAGTTATGGAATCGTTCTATTGGTGCAAAGGAGACAATAATGTGATGTCACATAACAGAAGCACTATGGAAACAACATCAAATCTCAAGTTTACATTTAAGCCATTGTATGAGATAGAAATGTAAAATAGAGGTAATACTTTGAGAGGTAATACACAAGCTATATGAAAATGAAACATTTAGTTGTGACAAAATCATTATCCGAGTATTTTTCAACCTTTATTCAACCAAGGTGTAATGTCCTTGATTCAACCTTGAAAACGTACAACTTACACTCTTCGGCCTTAGCCACTTTTCAAGAGTTCGAGGGAGGACGGTCAGGGGTCATGTTTGTAACATCATTGTTGTACATTTAGGTTCAACAACCATACTGAGTGACTGGGTTACTGGGCTTGAAACTCATTTTTGGGACAAGGTGCATTGATGTACTTAATTGAAAAAAAATTGGGTGCTCAACATTAAATAAAGTACAACGTTAGCAAAACCTAACTACAAACCTTACTGCCTCTCTTCAGAACTTGAATCTGAAATTCTATAGCTCAGCAAACTTCGAAATTCCAAACAAGTCATGCATCAAAGGATTTATTATTTTTGCCTGAAACTTGTCAAGAACATGCTGTATGCTAGTGCACAAATACTAGTAGTACCTCTATGTACGTAACCCTACACAAATACCTAGGTGCATACACCCAGTATTTTGATCCCTGCAGTTACACCCAACTGATGTTTAGAAAGTAAGAAAAGACTGATAAAGATATAAGATATTTGCAGATATCAACATTGTCACACAAAAGCTGGCCATTGAAGACAGAAAATGAGAAGGCAAGGCACAAGGCAAGCAAGTAAACAAAACAAAACCTACATGCAAACTTGACCAAGCTTGATCACCTTACAAGGCCAGAACTCCCACTGTTTCTAACAGCGGGTTTATAAACTCAAGGCAGCTTCTATATATGTGGTACAGTCTGAATATGAAAATGTGTAATTCAACTCAGTTAATACCCACTTGCTTTAACTCACCAATTCCGTGTTGTTTTAGTTTTCATATACTAGTACCTACCCTAAGTGGCCTCATGCCACACAAACCTGACCAAAGTGACATCTACAGGGAGCGTAACTTATCAATAGATCTTTCAGGGTAGTTAACACTGCCAGTCTGTAACACAAACACGCTGTGTTGACTCTGGGACCCACAGTGGGCCAGCTATTTACCCATTTTAGGTCACAAATAAGCATATGATTAATGCAACTTTATATCGGTACATACAGTACCAGTACTTAGTGATTCGATATGTTGGACCTGCACCAAACTAATTTTCGCATCGCAGTACAGTACCGGTCCTGTGTACCAGTAAACAGCCCTACACACACCTGGCCATCCCCCATTCTTTTCTAGGCAACTTTTGTAGCGAGATTTGTCTTTGGCTTGTTATAGACATTTAAATGTCCTCTATATTTCTCAATTTCTCTTCCATATGGTGGCTCATTATATTGTAAACTGCAGGCTTGATGTTGTTACTATGGTGGTGAAAAAGAAAGCAGCAAATTAAAAAAAAAAACGAGACCTTAAGTTGGTATGGCTTCAGCCCCTGTCACACAGTCAGGACCTTCCTTCACTTTGCTCCCGATCGCTCCCCAGACACGGCTGGAGCTGGGTTGGGAGTAGTCTGGAATCTATACTACTCTAGCTCCAGTTCGCTCCTCTGATCGCATCCAAGCAGAATATGACTTTCCCAACTAGTAGGCAACCTCCCCGACCAAATCCAAACCACAAATGACCTTCCTCAAGACTAACTCCCTATGTGTGACAGAGGTTTTAAGCATGGATTTCTCAAAGACGGAGGGGAACGTCACGAGGCGTAACCTGAGCCCGGTTGTCGCCGTGTCAATTGCAAATACGACAGCCAAAAAAATCATAGAATGAATGACTGTTGACATTGCAACATTAAAAAAAATGCAAAGACTGTTTGAGGATAATATTGTGAGAAGTCATTTATTTGTATGGAGCTATAAAAACCAATTTGCCGTCAATTGACATACTATATGTAAAAATCAGAATTGAGATGCAATAAACGTACAATGTGTGAATTTGAGTGAAACGTGTTAATTATTTATAACAGGAGAAGTCGAGATAGATGTCGTTGTTATGTTGACTACAGTTAAAAACTTTGAAAAGCTGTAAAAAGTGCTTTCTAGAGTATCCTCAAGCAAGATGATAGTGAGGTTATACATGAAAAGTAGAACAGATCGTTAAAGCTGCATTATATAATATTTTTGCATCAAAACTTGAAAAAAATTAATTGAAAAAAATCTTCATGTGGTTGTCATTTACTTCCACTTTTCAACATATTTGTGCAATTATCTCACATTTCTGACATTTATGGTTGGCGCTAAAACAGCCCACACATTCTGTGGCACCACCACAAAACACCAGAATGTAAACAAACATTTCTGATAGCTGTGTTTCCAGCTTTTAATTATAAGCACACTCGTACGGTGTAATATTTTGGCAACTCCTCTTCCTGAATGACACTTATATGCAATGGAGTAGGGCTGATTCAACTTACTTTGTAAAGTAAGGACCAGAGAACTGACTATTGTATCTTCCTAATGTTACATAATGAAGCTTTAACAATTATTTTATTTCAGTACCGTAGATGTACCAAATGGGTGATCGGCAAATGAAGTGTGCGAACGCTTGTAAACCCGGACCCAGGGTACCCTGGTAGCCCGGTGTACTGCCACTCCCTCGTTCCCAGGTCACACCACTGCGTAGAGTTCTGACTCACTAGATACAGTTTGTAGCCGTATTTGTCGTCCAAAACAGTCAGGTCGTCCACGTAACTTCTTTTCGCCAGCGGAGGCCTGGAGAGGTAGCTCCATTTCCCAGTTTCTGTGTTGAAACACAGAGGATCGCTCTCAAATTCCCTCAGAAATCCGCAAATGAGGTAGATGTTTTGGCGAAATGACGTCATGTTGAAGACGAATCGAACATTTGGGATGCGAGAAATCTCTTCCCAACAGTCTGATCCCGGGATAAGTCTGAAAATACAAGATGAAATTATTAGCGCACACCTACAAAAGCCAGCGAGATTAATGACCTGTTCCACAAGTCCATCAAGATAGAGGTGTTTCTTGAAATATTACATGACCAAAACTGCTTCGGTGCAAAAAAACAACAAAAAACAACAAAAAACAACAACAAAACTAGGTCAACGATCTCATGCCTTCGTCAAAGGATGTTATCGTTATATAACTTAAGAAGGTAGAAGTGATATATTAGTCCCCCTAAATATGGAAGTTGGATTGTGAAAACTACCCCTGCCAATGCAGTCTGCAATCGTGCATTGGGCAAGGGAAAAAACATATGTGCAGGAAATGTAAGGCAACACCGCCTGCAGCTACATGGACTGCTTAATGAATATCCCCTCTGGGACTTTCTCCCTCTGGGATAGCCTGTAGCCCATGTGTCACAATGAAGGTAGAATATCATGGAAGGTAACTGAATTATAGAATTGCTTCATTTATTATGCAAATTAGATCATAATTTGCATAATTGTCATCTAATTATGTCAAGCATCACTTAAGCTACCTACACACCAAATATCAGGACGATCCGTCGACCGGTTATTGAGTTATCCTACTTTGAACATTTTCATACAAATGCTCCTGCAGTTCCAGAGCAAGCCGCTAGGGGGCCCAAACTTATGTCACTTCTTCCCGAGCACAAGACCTATCTACCATCCAGAAATCATGACCCTAGCTCCTCCAGATCACCATATTTCAAAACCGGAAGTACCGCTGCAGTACCATAACGAGCCGCCAGGGGGCCCATATTCCTATCACTTCTAGACCTCATCAAGACCTACCCACCTACCAAATATGAAGATAATCCATTTAAGCCTTCTCGAGTTATACTGTTGACAGACTCACGCACACACGCACGCCCATGAAAACATACCCTTCTTGACGAAGGCAACAACGTGCATAATCCCGCGCATACTAGCATTCGACATGCCAAACTAAACACATGTACCGATGCAGCAAAGGAATCGTGGGTTATAGCTGCGAATGTACGGACACAACTGACCACAATATTCCGTCGGAGGTCACTGACTTCCTTCATGGAGTAAAAAAAAAATACCTATAGATGACTTCTCCTCCTGGCACAGCAATGTTTGTGTAGACCGCTCCTCGGCAGCTGGTCAGGTTTGCGTTCAGCATAGGCCTCGGCAGTCTGGGTGCATCACGCCACCTACCGGTCCTAAAGCTGTACTGCTCCACTGAGCATAGATCCACCAACTCGTGCTCGTCTGAGTCAGTCTGTTCGAAATACAGTCTCTTTTATCTAATTGTTATCTAATTGTTAATCAATTGTCAACAATTCTATAAAATTAGTTATCATCCGAGGACGTATGCTAATTGGAAAGGGGGGATAGTGCAACGAGGAATGTTTGTGTACCTTTTTGTGTATTGTACAACCGCCAACCGCATACAGTACATTGGCAGCATCTATTCCAGCCAATCCACAGTGGGCTCTCAGAACGCGTGGGTGTGAAAACGGCGCCCAAGTGTTGTATAAAGGGTCGTAACAAAACGCTTCCTTCTGAAGTTCCTTACGATGTGTCGAAGTGAATCCTCCCAGGATGACGAGGAGGTTGTGCACGATGGCGACGGAGCAGCCGTGGGTACAGAGGGGCGGCGGGAAGGGACAGATCGGTCCCCACTTCTGTTCGAAGTGGTCGAAGACGTAGAGAGACCGCGGGGTTTCCAGGTTGTCCAACCGGGCGTCGTTGTAAGATCCCACCGCGCAGATGAACTCTTGCGGCTCGTATCTAATATGATATAATCGTCACCGCAGCACAAACAATACACTCTAGTTACTCCTAACCATACATACAGTTTAGTACACATTTTACTGACAGGTTTTGGAGCATAGTTTTTCAAACGGAGGTAAAAACAGCTTGAAAATTCATCTATGTTTGTGGAATTCATTATGAAAAAGGAACTGTATTTAACAACATAGAAACTATATGACATCAGTCACCGCTTCTGTGACGTCATCTTATGTAGATTACAGACGTCTGAGCAGTGGATCACATGAAGCAGATGAATAGAGACGAGGGACGCTACAAACTATCTGCTACATTTGATAAACTGCGCATGCCTACAGACACACGTGCTTGTAATCACGTATCCAACTTTACCTCAATGCTACCAGTTGATCTCTTTCGTGCTCCGTCAGTCCATTGTACTCCATAGACTGTAGGAGAGCCAGGTAGTTCTTTCTCATGAACATGTATGCAGCTTTCTCCAAGTCCGCTAGGTAGTGCTTTTCAGCCACGCGGAGACATCTCACGCATGTTTCTATCTTCATGGCGCGCCTCATGTACTTCATGACTCCGTCCATTTGAAGAAATACCGCGGTTTCTAAAATCTCTTCTGGCCCTACCTAATATAGAAAAGCAACTAGAAAGGTAACATTTACAAAGCAAATGCATAATGTTTACCTTCACATGGTCTAGCCCGACAAACTATTGCTCTGTTTATTATTACTCAAACATATTTATATACATGTATTTGTTCCCCCCCCCCCAAGTCTGTCTTGCTACATAATGTAACCCAGCACCACAGGGTGTCTGCTACAGCACCAGCTACCATGGTGACAGCCATCTGGTCAGGGTCATTGACCTTATTACTAGTATGTGTTTAGATAAGAAAAAAAGAGGAAGAAACAGAGCAGAGCAATATATTTTCCTTCTGCGAATTCGAAGGTAAACATAATAATCTCCTTTCTCCAGAAATACCAGAAAATGGAATTTGAAAATCCAGTTCTGAAATAGCGACACAAACCTTGTCAAATCGTATCCGTCTTGTACCAAAGAAGTCTAAGATCGTTTTGAAGGCTTCAGGCGACACGCCGTGCAGCTCGACTTTGTTTTCACAACTTTCCTTCATCCCAGACGACATCATCGCCGAAAAGTAGCCGCTCTCTCGTGTCAACGTTTCCTTTTTGACGCACAACTCTTCTTCACCAATCACAACAAGAAGGACCTCCTCTACATTTCCCATCAACCCCTGCGCTTCGTTCTTTTCGCCGGCCATTTTGTTTATAAAATCTTCTGTGTCAACTCAGTCTGAACATTCTAATAAAAATAATAAATAAAACAGAAAGATTATATTAATTAAAACAAATCTTTGAATAATTCAATAAAATATATGCAAGTATTTAACCATACAATAGTTTAGGCCACAGCAACTATCAACTATAGTCAAATGTTATCAAACAAAATGGTGAAATATTGGTTTTGTTTTTAAAAATGTACTAGTTCTGCCATAAAGAGCGAAGCACAAATGACAGCTATAAAATACCACCAAACGCCGTGAACATGTCTATGAGCTTATATGTTATATCCAGAGCCGTGATTTATACCGAAACATGTTCAGGCAGAGTTTTAGATTGTACACGCGTACTCAGAACTGGGCCTGGGGCAAATCTACGTTCTTGGATAGGCGGAGACTATCGAGAACCGTTTCTGATCCTAACTCTAACCCATTCAGGCATAGAACTAGATAGCACTGTCCTGGATACAATACCTTACCTGTACCAGAAGTTAGCTAGGGTAGGAGAGGAGGGGGGCCGTCCCACTACGCAGTACATGGAAATGCATTATGTGCAAACCGCAACCTCAAGCTAGGTCATGCTGAACAGAGGCCTCAAATGGGGTTTACACATCACATATGATAAAAACAAGAAGCTATGTTCTTTCTTATGCATAATTATATACATCGGAACATACTAAAAAAAAGATTAAGGCATTGTGTACATTTGTATTTTGTTTGATATGTTCATCTCCTATTTAAGCAGTACGACAGAATGCTATAGAGAGAAGAAGCGATCTTTCACGAGGCTCATTTCTATACTTGCTTCTATAGAAGAGGTCTTTATTTAGTATCGGCTGCAATTCGATATCACTTCGTGTCGGGGTGACCATCATGTAATGTTGACCCGAGGGTTACGTTTGAAATTATTTCGCAAGGAGGCGCTTCTACACACATGTACAGGTTTATTTGCATCTTTGCACATGATTTGACTGACATCTTAGTTGAAAGGTTGGTCATTTTGTAGGCCTGCGTTGTGTTGTATTTATGTTTACATTTTTATTCAGTATTGGTTAATTATGTCAGTCTGTACCTGTGTCAAATACAATTTTATTACTCAAAACCCAATACATTTCCTGCCAACACTGTCTTAACTACATGGACGGTCTCATTACCCTGAGAAAGGGCACCGATTGACCAGGAATACAAACCACAACCATAAGAACAGATGGATTTTGTCTGGATCAAGGAGGCGATATCAATGTTTCTAGCTGTATTAAACGAGAACTCTGGTGTGATACCGTCGGTGCAAAGTCCAAGTTGACGACGTGGCAGATTAAGCCTGAACCTGTAGCTGTACGTGCTTTGGAATTGACGCCTGAGACTACTTTTCACACTGTTATCATCTCCAACGTGTTGGTTTTGAACCAGGTATGTTACGTTGATACTGCACGTTGTGTGACGGAATAGCGACACTCTTCCAACGTTGGCAACGTTGCAGACTAGACGACCTTGTCCTGGAGTGAACTTCAAATAGCACCATTGGGGTCAAATGAGGGTCAAATTTGGAACGATCTATTCCAAACTGGGACAAATAACAATACTGTAGTTCACTTTTGGGCAGAAGTTATTTTGGAATGTTTTTCTTTGCACAGGGATGAGTTTGGAACAGTTTTGTATATCGGGAAGGAAATGGAATGAAATGTGCTATATCGTTGCTCGCGAGCAAATGTCAGCTTTTCCAGTACCACGTTCGAACTATTATTCTTTTTTATAACACAGAAAATGGACACAACAAAGCCCGAGTTCTATTCTCAGAACCACTCCTTGCAGCACGACCTTGGAGTTGAGGCGCTGCAGCAGCACATGAGGTGGGAGGAAGGCGACACAGTTTTGGACGCCGGGTGTGGCACGGGGGAAATCTGCAAGTACATCTCCCAACAGCCAGGGGTCGCTTCTGTGGTGGGCTTTGATGCGTCACCTGACTTTGTTAGGTATCCTGATTTCGCAATTGATGATGATGATTGGTTTATCAAAACACTGTTTAACACTCACACAATCTGACATGGGCAGTCAACAGACTGAATTAGTGTCAGACTTTACAAGAAGTATCAAAATAAAACAATTGGGTAAAATCTAATCATACTTATAAAATCTAGAAATACGTTATAAAAGATTTACATTGCACACGGTGCTATTGTCCCACGGCGATGCATATGATATAAAACACTATGGTCGAAAACGTCTATTCCTACTTTATGATTAGCGCAGTATTGTGCTTATCTTGTGAATCCTGAAATATTTGGAATTCTGGAATTCCAGCAAAACATTACAAGCTGAGATCTGACAATTTACCGAAGACGGTGTTTTGAAGTTAAGACTAAATTTTATCTCCAACGCTAGAATGAATTGGGACTTACCCAAATTTTCGGCTGACTCCGTCCACCTTGTTCACGGAATGAACCTGTCTATTGGAACGTGACGTGACCGTAGTTGCGGGTCATACGTGCCAGATAACTTGTGTCGGCCCCCGTCTCTGTTCAGGTTCAGGGTTAACAAAGACGAGTTTTTATTTCTTCACAGGTATGCCAGTCAGCACAACTCCTCCCCAAAAGTGCTCTACCACGTGTCCGATATCTGGGATGCGTCAACAATGAAGCCGGAGTTGCGAGGTGCCTTCAGTAAAGTAGTCTCTCTCCTAGTGCTACACTGGGTCCAAGACAAGGTTGCAGCACTGAAAGTGTTGCACTTTTGCCTGAAGCCTCGTGGAGAAGTATTATTGTGGTTCTGTGATGAGGAGAGCAAGTTCTGGAAAATCCTGTTGGGTATGGCTTCCCACCCCAAGTGGCAAACTTACTTGAAAGATTTTGAGGCAGATTATTTTCCCTGGCCTTCCAGCGATTTTGCGAAGGAACGCCAGAGTAGCCACCTTCTGGAGGAGGCCGGTTTCGAGGTCCTCTCCTGTCACCTAAAAGAACAACAGTACCCTTTCAACTCTAAGGAATATTGGAGGAAATATATGAGTGCTCTTCTTTGTCACCTTTGCTACATACCACAAGACAAACACGAGGAATTCTTGGACGACATGGAAAAGCTGGCCAGAGATGTCCTCTTTGTGTCAGGCGATTACAAAGTAACCAATGAGTTTCAGATTGTTCATGCTCGAAAGTTGTAAAATAATGAATGAATGAAGACCTTTATTGTACACACTTACCCACTGGGTTTAGTACAGGTCACAACAAAAGAATAAAATACAGATAACGTTACATATATACATTGCTAAGCAACTACAACTAATTACATTCGGTTTCTTCTCGTTTCTTAGTAATGGTAAAAAGGTAAAAACAGATATGTTTCATAATGGAAGGTTTGTCTAAGCCCATTAGAAATATAAATTTGTCTGTACTGCTTAGGTGTATGAAGTAGGGGAACATGGGTTAATCCCACTATAAAGTTCAGCTCTCTCTTTGTTGTATATAATACACTCTGGTAGTGCGTTTGCGAGAAATGGGGCGAAAGGCCAAACAAATAAATGTGTTATAATTGAAACAGTGCTGATATTTTTCTGTCCTGTACAATCTATACGAAGCTTTTAATAGCCCTGTCTGACACATCCTCAGACTGTCCTGTCATAGTTGTCAGGTTGTTGTCCTAGAAACTGAAGTTTCTGGGTTCGAATCCCTGACAGGGCCTAGTGCTGTGCCTTGGGAAAGTCACTTTACACCTAACGTATTTCCTCAGTGAACTCAATGACAGGTTGAAATAAGAGTTCCACGACCTCATACCTTCGCCAAATGATATAACCTTTATGGACAGATTATGCAAAATAATGACCTCATTTGCATGTATTATATTATTGGGTTATATATCAGCGAATTAACTATTCATAGCAACGTAAAAATGGTTAAGCTAGCCATCCAAGTTGTTAGTTTTCCAAAACCCTCAAGGGAACCCCAGGAGCTCGTGAGGAGATTTTGATGTATGTTAATGAAAACCTTATATATATATATATACATATATATATATACATATAAAACTATTGTTTTGTAATCCATTACAAGCTGTATTTATCTTTATATTTTTATTCAGTATTGGTTAGTCATGTCAATCTGTACCTCTGCCCCATTGATTATGTTAAATAAAATCTTACTACTCAACACAAAACACAACCATAACAACAGATGAAGATTGAACTAGAAACTAAATAAACTAGAAGCCTTTGCAACTGTCAAAGATATCAATTGCCAATCTTGTTTTGCTTGGTTTTACTTTGTTGCCAACCTTGTTTTACTTTGTTACATGATATTTTGCAAGGCATCAAAAGCACCTCTGTATAGCTAGGACCCGTGCTCCCAGTCCCCCTCCCCCCTTCCCCATCTATTTAATGTCTATTGCCTTGACGAAAGGAGCCTACGGTATATTTATATGAATATGTTGCGTACTCACCTGCAAAAAGACCCATGTCCCTGGTTACAATGCTTGCCTGGATCAAGGAGGCGATACCAAGGTTCCGGGTAAGATCTAACTGTAATCGGAACTCCGGTGTGATACCGTCGGTGCAAGGTCAAGTCCAAGGTCACTCAGCAGGTAAGTGACAACATGGCAGCTTGAGCCTGAACCTGTGCTTTGGAAATAACAAGTGACGCCTGAGACTACTTTTCACAGTGTTATCATCTCCAACGTGTTGGTTTGTACCAGGTATGTAACGTTAATACTTATGTGACGGAATACCGACACTCTTCTAACGTTGCTTACGTTACAGACTAGACGACCTTGTCCTTGACTGAAGTTCAAATAACAAGTATTACAGAGCTTCTGCTGTCACTGAAGCATACGCAGTTCAGTTATTAGGTCATTACCTTCGTTAGAAAAGGTCATGTTTTCGGTGTCGTTGGTGTGTGTGTGTGTGGTGTGTGTTTTTGTGTGTGTGTGTTTGCGTGTCAGGTCCATATTTTGTATGGAAATGTTTTCGGACTGGGCCATAACATAGCATTGGAGCCTCTGGAGCCGTCCATTCTTGAAATGGGGGCATTTAAAAAAATAAATATTGGAAAATACTTTTTGTGTGGAAGTAATTTTAGACTGATCCATAACATAACATAGGGGTCGCTGGAAGAGTCATTTCGTGAATAGGGGTATTTTTTTTACAATTCGATTTCGGACTAGGGTGATTATAAAAAAGTGTGTGGGTGTGCTGGAAGAGTCCATTCTTGAATAGAAGGAACAATCTTATTTTAATTAGGTCAAACTTGGAACGATCTATTCCAAACTGGGACAACTAATAATATTGTAGTTCACTTTTGGGCAGACGTTATTTTGGAATTTTTTTCTTTGCACAGGGGTGAGTTTGGAACAGACAATTTTTGTATCGGGAAGGAGATGGAGTGAAATAAGTTGTATTTGCTCGCGAGCAAATGTCAAGTTCTATTTACAACTTTGAAATATTATTCTCTTTTATCATAAGGAAATGGACACAACAAAGCCCGAGTTCTATTCTCAGAACCACTCCTTCCAGCATGACCTTGGAGTTGAGGCGCTGCAGCAGTACATGAGATGGGAGGAAGGCGACACAGTTTTGGACGCCGGGTGTGGCACAGGAGAAATCTGCAAATACATCTCCCAACAGCCAGGGGTCGCTTCTGTGGTGGGCTTTGATGTGTCACCTGACTTTGTTAGGTACTAGTATATCCTGATTTCGCAATTCGCATGTGATATATATATGTAACATTTTTATCATGACTTTAAATGATGTAAACTGTATTTTTGTTGTGTACTTCGTCTGACCCTTACGTCTTCCCTCATAACCTCAATGAAAAGCGGCCTGCAGGCCGATTTTCACTTCTCGTAAACAAACAAACAAACAAACAAACAAACAAACAAACAAACAAACACGATGGTAAAAATGTATATTTCTAGTGTATGATACGCGCAGTGTTGTGCTTACTCTGCGAATCTTGAAATCTTTGGAACTCTGGTACCCAAAATTGGGTTTGTAGACTTCCAGTAAGACGTTATAGACTGAGAGGTAACAATTTACGAGTTTTTATTTCTTCACAGGTATGCCAGTCAGCACAACTCCTCCCCAAACGTGCTCTACCACGTGTCCGATATCTCCGGTGCGTCAACCATCAAGCCAGAGTGGCGAGGTGCCTTCAGTAAGGTAGTCTCTCTTCAAGTACTACACTGGGTCCAAGACAAGGTTGCAGCACTGAAAGTGTTGCACTTTTGCCTGAAGCCTCGTGGAGAAGTATTATTGTGGTTCTGTGATGAGGAGAGCAAGTTCTGCCAAATCTTCCTGGGTATGGCTTCCCACCCCAAGTGGCAAACTTACTTGAAAGATTTTGAGCCGAATTTCTTTCCCTGGCCTTCCAGCGATCTCGCGAAGGAACGCCAGAGTAGCCACCTTCTGGAGGAGGCCGGTTTCGAGGTCCTCTCCTGTCACCTAAAAGAACAACAGTACCCTTTCAACTCTAAGGAACATTGGAGGAAATATATGAGTGCTCTTCTTCGCCACCTTTGCTACATACCACAAGACAAACACGAGGAATTCTTGGACGACATGGAAAAGCTGGCGAAAGATGTCCACTTTGTGTCAGGCGATTATAAAGCAACCAATGAGTACCACATTGTCCATGCTCGAAAGTTGTAAATTGATACATTCAGGGGTAGTGCGTATGTGAGAAATGGGATGCAAGGCCAAAGAAATTGATGTGTTATAATTGAAACAATACTAATATTTTTTTCTGTTCTGTACAATCTTTACGATGATCAGCCCTGTCTGAATCTGAAGGTCCTGGGTTCGAATCCATGGCAGGCCATAGCTTCGTTAACGAAGGAATAATGATCAGTACCAAGGACAGCTCTGATCAAAGACTTGGTTCGCTGTGGATGTGTGGATGGTAGTAGCGTGCGTGTATTTACGTAAAGATGACGTAAAGCCGCAAATAGTTCCGTTCATGAAGGAATTGTGATCAGTACCAAGGATAGCTCTGCTCAAAGATTTGATTCACTATGGGCAAGGAAGTTTGAGTGTGGGGGTGGTACAAAATGTAGAAACCTATAGAATGTGCGTGCGCGTGTGTCACTGTGTGTGTGTATGTGTGTTTTCGTAAACATGAAGCCACCAATAGCTCCGTTCATGAATGAATAGTGATCAGCAACAAGGACACCTCTGCTCAAAGACTTGGTTCGCTGAAGCCGAACTTTGTTTTTAACATACAACCGGCGACACGCTTCTTCTGTGTACATAGCACCAAGTACTGAATAACAAATAGCATTTGTCCCAATGTTTTTTGATTGGCCGTCATCAAAGGTGGGCGGGGCTTCAGGGCCGCCCACGTTAACGTTGCATAGATTTACAAAATGGAAACTGAATAAAGTCTGTATTTAGGATCTACTATTGTGGTGTCGTCTATTCATTTATTCATTTCATCATGGATAGCCCCTTGAACATATAAAACATGATTGTCAGAGTTGTCTTCATTTGTATCATTACTTTTTATCGCACCAAATATAAACGCTTCGTGTTAGGCATGCTATCCCCCCTGTGTATAAATTAGACTCTACCGCTGACCTCTGACCGTACTTGAATAACCTGTCGGACCGTCGGCGAAGTTGATGTTATGACGAATAGGATACACTTAAATCTGACCATCCTTTGCCTCAACTGGACCAGGGTAGAGTAAACTTCCCAGCAAGATGAGCATGTCGGCGATCGCGGGATCTCGGCAGAAGTTGTCAGTGCTCGGCCATGCAGTGCGTCCGTGGCGGTCGGAGGGTCTCAGCGGCAGGGGCCTGGCACTGGTCGGGTCTGGCACTGGTCTGGTCCGCCCGAGAATAGGTAAAGTTATATTATGTTATCTTATATCTTGTATAATGGTGTTTTGATAATCAGTTAGCATACAGATTTATCTTTACCTTCGCCAAGAATGTCTTCAGAGGCGTTCGTGTGTGTGTGTGTGTGTGTGTGTGTGTGTGTGTGTGTGTGTGTGTGTGTGTGTGTGTGTGTGTGTGTGTGTGTGTGTGTGTGTGTGTGTGTGTGTGTGTGTGTGTGTGTGTGTGTGTGTGTGTGTGTGTGTGTGTGTGTGTGTGAGTGTGTGTGTGTGCGTGTGTCTGTGTGTCTGTGTGTCTGTGTGTGTGTCTGTGTGTGTGTGTCTGTGTGTGTCTGTCTGTGTGTGTCTGTGTGTGTCTGTGTCTGTGTGTCTGTCTGTAAAACCATGGAGGTTTTCTTACCTCCATGGTAAAACACGATAACTTGAGAAGGATTGTCTTGATTGACACCTCGAAATGACTACTAGTAGATTTTGGTCCCCCCAGCGGCTTGTTATGGTACTGCAGCTGAAATTCTGGTTTTGATCATGATCTAGACATACTAGGGTCATGAAATTTGGATGGTAGGTTATGAGCTCTTGTGCTGGGGAAGAAGTGACGTGAGTTTCGGCCCCCTAGCGGCTTGTTCTGGAACTGCATGGGCGTTTGTTGAAAAATATTCAAAAGAGGATAACTCAAGAACTGGTTGATGGATTGTCGTGATTTTTGGTACATAGGTAGCTTATTATATAATAAGTGATGACATAATCATAAGACTTAGTCTGGATATAATTGGATGTAATTTGCATGATTAATGAGAAAATAATTACATTAGGATCCCAAGACTATTACAATTGGAATGTCATAACTTCATCCCCAACGGAGTGAAAGTATTGAGTTGGGCGCCACACGATGGGATTTCAACACCCGACGTGCAAAACTCCTACAGGTGTAAAACTCCTCAACCAGGGAGCCTGTTGAACTGTCCCCGAGGAGAGCCCGCCCAAACCACGATAGACTGGACACCAGGCTACCTGCCCCAGCGTGCGAAATACTAGGTTGCCCAGTTGCACCGTGCAACCATATTTTGCTTGGTGCAACCTATTTCTACACCCAGGTAGCTCAGTGCACTACCTACATTTTGTGGTAAGGATGCCCCTTTCTTCCATTGGAAACTGTTTATTGAGAAAATAACTTACTTCAGGTAAGGGGAAACAAGTCTGTGTCAGAAATGTATAAATGCACATTGCATTCTAACAAAGTTAATCATAATGTAGAAGAGTTTAAATTTGGGGCAACCTGGAATTTTGATGGGCAACCTAGCTTTCATCCTAGGTTGTCACTGGGCAACCAGGCTCAAAAAAGTATTTCGTACACTGCTGCCCTCTCTTCTATATAGTTCTTGTTTCTATATTGTAATCTGTTTCAGCCAGAAACTCAAAGATACAGCAAACCCTTGATTTTCACCTAGCCATGATATCTAATTGCCTATTTAGTGAACTTACAGCATTCATACCTGTCCAGTTTTCTCCACAGGTCCATCCCTGGTGCAGACATACAGCACCGCCACAGTGGGCTCTACCAGCCATGATGACAACCACAGCCAGGCCAAGCCTTACTCAGCCTTACCTGGTCCTCCGTCTCTACCTGTCTTCGGCTCTCTCATTCACCTGTGGCGGAAGGGACTCTTGGGAAAAGAAAAGATTAATAAAAATCATATCCTGATGTTCAGAGACTTTTTTCATCAGTACGGTCCAATTTTCAGGTACGTGTCACTCGCTTCATGAAAGACCCAAAGCAAATGCAAACTGTTTACCTTCATATGGTCCAGCCTAACAGACTACTGCTGTTTATTCTTACTCAAACACATTCTTATGAAACCGGAATCCTACCAATTAGATTATGTTACCCACCAACTTCGCTCCCGTTTACAAGATACACATATACAAGAGTGGTTAAGTGGTATTAGAAATAATTCAAAACTATCTTTTCTTAGCAAATCGAAAAGCTGTTATGGACAAGAAACCTACCTTTACGATGTGCATAACTTTGAAATCCGTAAAGCGATATCTCAATTAAGAATCAGTAGCCACAAATTGAATATTGAAACAGGCAGATACTATAATGTAGCCCCTGATCAAAGGTTCTGCCCTTTTTGCCCAAAGGAAATTGAAGACGAATTTCACTTTATCATGAAATGCCCTAAATATGATGTTCTACGTAATAAGCTACTCACATTTATCGAATCTAGTACAAGGAATTTCAACAGACTCGATGTTATGGACAGATTTATATATATATTCAAATGCAACAACTCTTACAATGCAAAAATAGGTAAATACATAAAAGACTGTTTTGTTATTAGGAAAAATGCCGAAACTAATGATTAGCCCTATCGAATACTGTATTAGCCCTTGTTATTTAGTAATTAAGATATTAATTTCCTTTCTTTATTTCTGAACTATGTATTTGCCATACATTGTACCGTGTACAACTGTCGTGCAATAAAGTTCTTCTTCTTCTATAATATATGGTGACCAGCCTCTCTAACTCTGCCCTGCTACAAAATGTAACACAACACCACAAGGTGTCTGCTACAGCACCAGTTACCATAGTGATAGACAATTGGTCCAGGTCATTGACCTTATTTGTTTGGAGAAGAAGTAGAGAAAGAAGAAACAGAGTAAATACAATATGTTTTCCTTCTGCGAAGGCAAACATAAATATTAGTACACATCTCACTGTCCATTTTGATTAACTGATATCTTTCAGGCTGAAGATGGGATATATTGACATGGTAAACATCAAGGACCCAGTAGCAGTCCAGGAGCTGTTTAAGAAGGAAGGGAAGTACCCCGCACGACTCGACATCAAACCCTGGAGAAGATACCGGGAAATTTCAGGCAAGGCTAAAGGAGTGTTTCTCAGGTAATTAAAGTCATGTCGTAGTCAGGGCTCTAGCCAACACCAGTTTTTCTGTCAATTGCAGGAACTTGATGACCTGATGAAATTATTCAAGGATTTATTCCCATCCACAGACCTGTGTTGCTGCCCAAGTGTACGCCATGGGACGGGATCCAAAACTGTTTCCTGATCCCGATGAGTTTAAACCTGAGCGGTGGCTGAGAACAGGAGAGGCTCATGACGATATCAACCCGTACAGCTCTTTACCGTTTGGCTTTGGTCCACGCAGCTGTATTGGTATGTTGGGATCACAGTCTGTATTCTATTTCTATATCATACCCGGGCCACGATAAACTTCGATAACGGTTTTCTGGAAGCCCGGGCCATACCGTAAAGTACGACCCGGGCTTATATGTCTGTATTGTTGATCAGTTATGAAGTGACTCATGTAGAGTATTTTCTCAGGTCGCCGGGTAGCAGAAGTTGAGCTGCAGCTCTTTCTATCAAAGGTAGGAGGCTCTTTTAATTCATAAGTGTGCCATGATATGCACATACTCATGATAGAAGTTTGTGGGTATGACTCTTTGTTGGAACATAGGGCTGTAACCACTAGTTATGTTTTTGCTCTGTTTCTTCCTCTTCTTCTTCCTCTTCTTCCTTTTCTTCTTCTTCTTCTTCTTTCTGTTCTTCTTCTTCTCCAAACAAATAAGGTCAGTGACCTGGACCAGACTTCTGTCACCATGGTAACTGGTGTTGGGTTACATTTTGTAGCAGGACAGAGTTGAAGGGGCTGGTCACCATATATTATATGTGAAATGTGTTTGAGTAACAATAAACAGAGCAGTAGTTTGTTAGGCTAGACCATGTGAAGGTAAACATTGTGCATTTGCTTTGCAAATGTTACCTTTCTTAGTTATGAACTGTTTTCCTTCCTACAGATGTCCCAGCAGTTTGTGGTGAGTCAGGTGGAACCAGAAGAGATTTCGTCGGTTGTCCAGCCGATACTGATGCCAGAAACGCCGCTGCACCTTAGGTTTGTGGACAGGAAGTAAGGAAGATGTCCACATGTATGCTGGGACCAGCACGTCGGCAGAACGTACTGCACCTGTGCGGAACCCGTAATGTATTGTGCATAGCACTTCGGCAGAACGTCTCATATAAGGTCGTATTCAAGCATAACATCCTGACTGTAGTTTCCAAATGTTGTGTTGGAAAAGATTTCGTCTGCAACTGGAAAAATTCTGATGTAACGTTGACCAAACATACAACGAAAACCTTGAAAAAGCAGGGTTTCGTGCAGGCACAGTACGTTCTGCTGGGACCTGTATAAATTGAGAGTGGACTCACTGATCCTAAAGCAACCAAAGTCTTTCACACTGCAATTATCCCGGAGTAAGACAGGAGGAGCTGCATAGCTCCTGTTTAGAACTTTTCTTCAGTCTTGTGGAACAGTTTCTTAACCATGGGTGTATTTTATTCAATTCACTGTTTATTTGTATATTTATTGAAAAAATTCAGTTACATTTATAGTCTCACTTTAGATAACATTTACAGTCTTATTTTACAAACTGCGTAAGACCTGTTTTCACTTTTTAAGAAGTAATTACTTTTAAAAACTTTCATACAGACTGAGAGGATGATGATAATATATTATATTTTTTATAGTAATAGAGGATTTTATACAATTACGGCTTCCACTGATTATAAAGAATAAAATGGGCTGGTGACCATATTTTTAAAGTAATGTATTTTTGCTTCTGGACCTAGAGATTGGGAGTTCGAATCGCGGCTGTTGTCGTTTAACAGATATGCACACTTAACTGTAAAGGATTGCAGTCTTTAGGACATATATTGTCTCCAGAACTGTGCCTATCTAGTTCTATGCCCGAATGGATCAGGCACGGTTCTGGATAGTCTCTGCGTATCCAGCAAGGACACTATATCATGTCCTTGGTCCCAGGCACTGGGTTCTGGATACGCATGGACTATCCAGGACTATGCCTGAGCAAAAATGTACATACAGTGTAGCATCTGAGTGTCTTCTCTGTCACAACCAGTGGAAGATCAGAGTAGCTCTTCAGTGAGCTAAAACTGGATTGAGATTATTTTCCTTTACTGAATCGCGCTTCTTCATGACTGACTGGCTCCCTAAAATTAACCGGTCAGCGTGAGATTGTGTAACACAGGCCACCGCTTCCTCTGTGTACATTTTGAGACAGCCCATGTTGCGCTGATTCTGGTTGTTACGTATTCAGAATACTGTGGTAACCTTTGGCCTCCAAAGCCTAATAACGACTATTAGACTTGTTAATTAGAAGTCGCAAGACGTCATTAAAAGATGCCGATCCACTAATAACGTCCGTCATGCTGCTAGAGATGTTTTATATCACAGTTTTCCAGTCGTCGCATTTTGGCGACCTTTTGCTCCTGTGTGGGCTGGTGACAGACAACGTGACGTAAGTAACCAATTATGGTAATAAAGATGCGATCCGTCCCTTCACTGTCTGCATGTTAATTACCTTTGCCAAGGTCATGTTTTTAGTAACGTTTGTGACAGTGGATATGGAGTTTTCTTTTTACACAACCGGAATAGACTCTCAATAGCTTACGTTTCAGTGTCTATCAGACACCTTCCTGAGAGCTTCTGACTGGAGTACTGAGTCTCGACGCCATATGTAGCCGATGTAGGTGTCACTTTCATGGCGGTTCATCACTGGGGTTGACCAGTCAGAAGCTCTGAGGAAGATGTCTGAGTCTGACAGGCATGGAAACGTTAAAGCAATTGACAGTCTATACCAGTTGTATGAAACGAAAACTCCAATATCCTATGTTTTACCAACCAGAAGAAATTATTTTTGGAAGTTTGTATGTGGTTCAGCAGCATAACTCAAGAAGCTACATGTATGGGTGGATTATTATGAAATTTGGTATGTGGTTAGGTCTTACCTATTAAAGAAATGGTTTGATTAGGGGACCCTTGGCGGTTTTTTCTGCACTGCAGTAGAAGGTGCAGTTTTTGAACCGGACATACTTTGTATAGTCACAGTTTCTGGGTGGTAACTAGATGTCACGCTCGAGAAAAAGTGACATAATTTTGGGCCCTCTAGCAGCTGTATTATCAAATGCACAGGCATTTTAGTCGCATACGTTGAAACAGGATTTTTTTTTACATTGATTAATTCAGAAATATTTTGCCAGAAAGGTTTATCAACTTTATTCAAATTAGTGACTTGTAATCTAGTCAATTCGAATTTTGGAGATGGAAATGTTTTGTTAACTTTTCTAAGGATACAATTTTTTAATATGGCTCTTAACCAGAAAACTTTAAACAGTTGAACTTTGTAAAAGCATGCATCCATATTCAACACAAGAACCCTAAACCAATAACATCAATAGGTATTTGTACATGTAGATAGTGTCAACAGTTATAGTAGAAAAAATACACGATAAATAGAATATAACACACTTTTTGCCATCTATGACGTTTAATATATGCCATGAACATTCTGCATTTGCACTTGCGTTACATAAAATTTTGGACCCAACTAAACTGCCCAACCACATTTACCCCAAATGCCCCAAGTCAAGTCTGTAGTGTGTCACATGCTAAGGGTGCCACCTAGCTGGTAACACATGAAGTGCAGTATACCAGTAAGTATGCACCATGCACAATGTAAATACAGTTCCAGCTTTGGAAACGAAATTTTACAAGGAGGGTGACATAGGGAAATACGTGATCACAGAACACCATCTCTGTCTTTGCCATCTGTAGTACCGATAACCCCTGGCACGGTCCATGAATAATAAATTTACAGACACAAATGACATAACTCCAGTCATACAAGATGTTTATGGTTGCATGAGCTCACCATAATGATTAACACCATCAACCTCTCACCACAAAATCACTAAGAATCTAAATATAATACTACTCCAAAATATACAGATAGCTCTAACATGCTGTTGACAACAATCCACAATAGAAAGGAGCCTATCTAGCTAACATTGAAAACAACCCCTAATAAATAAGTTATACTTTTGCCCTAAGTCTCTATTTTTTTCCTTATACTAAACCACAGGGATATAGAGATGTTCTACCCACGTGTTCTTTACTGGTTCTTTTTTGTTCACTTTTTTTCGTATCTTTTTTTCGTTCACCAGTAGGATGGTCCAGGAGAAAATACTAACTAGAGGTAACATTACACGTAGCAGCGTCCAAGGTACAATAATCATGCAATCACAAATATACACATTGTACTAAGCTGAGTGCTGTTGTAACATAGTTTTCTCCTTCATTCTTGGCAGGACACTTGGTGTGATTCTGAGAGAAAAGTTTTTTGTACATTTTAATGTATGGAGACAGCAAAAATGCATTTGATAACCCTCAGTGTGCTCTTGTACATGTATGAGTCACTTGCCACTGTGGGTACTGCTTTAGAGGACCCTTGGAGTGGTAAGGGATAAAATCTACATTTCCCAGTCATTCAATGAGCTACAGCGTAACATTTCTGATATATCGCTAAGAAAAGGATGAAGATAATGAATTTTTAAAGTAGCTCCTTTGGCCCAAAGTGAACAGAATTGATATCATGACATTCTTTCAAATACAAGTGATACTTGTAGACCCAATTGACATGAAGGCAAAAACCTGACAGGATGAAAACTGCATAACTGGGTACGTCAAATTTTCCCCGCATGAAAATTGGCCTGCTTTGACGTACGTCAGAAACCTACGTTCAGATTGTACGCCAGCCCTCGAGGTAACGTATGATCTGAATGTACGTTTTTTACATACGTCAAAGCAGGCCAATTTTCATGGAAGAAAAATTTGATTTACACAGTTTTTGTACGTTCACGTGTGTATGCAGTTTTCATACATCAGGGTTTTGTCCGCATGTGTAAATCGGGTCTTAGTGACAGGCACACACTTGCCCCAGGAGGTGTTGCCAAAAAAACTTGATAGCCTCTTGGCTATAGAGCTGTTTCTATTTTGAGTCAATAATCAAAAGACTTCTGGAAGCATAATGTGAGGAATTTCTGCTGTTTCATGAATAGTATATGCTATGGTACAGTCAGATTACTTCAGCTTCATTTCAAGGAATAAAATCACCTGTTCCAGCCGGAAATGAGACCCCAATCTACTTGTGAATTTTTTTATGTACAGTGGTTCTGCCATTGGTAATCAGCATAATTTATGATATCCACAATTGAATCAACAACATCAAATGTCCTTCCAAGATGTGGCCCCACATAACAACTCTCTACTAGTTTTTTTTAATTTCTTGTTAAACTTTGATAAAGCCCTAAAACTTTTCACATTTCTCTGTTTTTCCTTCACCGCTTAATTACAGGTACTCTTTCCAAGTTTTAAGTACATGAAACAGTTGTCTTCTTTTGGTCATAGTTGTGGCAATATCGAGAACAATACACCATAAAATGACATGATGAAAAGGCAGAACAGTTACACAAGTCTGAGTATGTAGATTACAGAAGAAAGCAATGTACACATCTTATCTATAATCTCAAGTGTATTCTCGTATAATGAAGCAAAATGAAATGAGTGGAGTTTCTTCACCATATGTGCTTATTAACTACATGTAGATGTCATTTCTTGAACAGCTAAAGATGAGAAAACCACAGCCTTCAATACTTTCTTTATCATTCAATCCAGCCATGACATGTTTGGGTCTCCTTTTTTGCTAACTCCAGAGGGCCCTGACACTAATCTAACGTGCATTCAAACATTTATACTGCTCTTTTACATCAAGACATCGAAATTTGTAGTGGTCACTGCTGGCATAACCCTTCTTCTACGGTTTAAAAACAGCTAAACCTTCCCATGATGCCCACCAACGAAAAACAAAAAGCTGACAGAAAAAACGACTACGAAACTGGGTTAATTACTTTGCGTTTGCATGAAATGTGGTACAAAAAAAAAGAAAATAATAAGTATTAATAGTAAAACATTTTGAACGTCACCCTCTCCGTTTTGTATAGAAGGAGGTTTCAGACGCAAAATGTACCTCAACTCTACGTGAACGTTTTTTTAGCTATGGGAATAGCGATCTCAGCAAGCGCATCCACTTTGCTGCGGCTGCGGGTTTTCCGTGAGCCGGGTACCCTGGCCCTTACTGACTAACGAGGGATCGGAATCCAAACTCTCCGACATCTTGTCGCAGATGATGTCTACCAGGCGCTCGAATGTTTGCTTTACGTTGATGTTCTCTTTCGCGCTCGTCTCGAAGAACTCCAGGCCCAGCTGGTCAGCCAGCTGCTTGCCCCGCTCCGTGGAGATGACGCGCTCGTCCTCCAGGTCACACTTGTTGCCGACCAGGACAACCTGGGCGTTGTCCCATGAATATGTCTTGATCTGAGTGCACCTGGAAGAACAGAACCAACATACATGTAGCCTTGTAAAAGTACAGTACAGATCTGGAATAACTTCCCATTTACACCCTCAAAGACCTCAAAAATAAAACCGTCACAAACATTTCTGGATTTACAGTTATTAGCACCTAAGAATGCCATTTGACTGACCAGTCTTGGACACTGTTGAAGGAGTCCTCATTTGTGACGTCGTACATGAGGATGAAGCCCATGGCCCCTCTGTAGTACGCTGTGGTGATGGTACGGTATCTCTCCTGGCCAGCTGTGTCCTACAAAAACACAACAACAAATTGCTTAAATGGATTTTTTGTACAATCAGACATAAACTTGTTGAGCAAGGAAATAAAACTGAGGTAACTTGGGAAGGCACCGGATGGAGAAGGGATCATGGGAATTCTTTCTCCCGGAAGCATGTAAAGAGCTCGGGGGCAGCCTGCTGTTCAAGAGAAGCACGCTATGTTACCCCCACGGCTAAGGGTCCAGAGACAAACTTAGGTACATGTTATACCTGTCCTTGGTGCTGAATTCACATTCAGTCACAACACCGAAACTGCACATCTTTAAAACTGTTTTCTTTAACAAGACATTGGATGTTTCAGACTTCTGGGCAGTGGTTTAGGTATCCCTGAATGTATTGGAACTGTTACTGTGTTACTGTTCTATTAGTTATTACTGTATAATCATGGAGTAATACCAATTGAATCACACCATAGGATGGATTTTTACTCATAGGATTGTATGAGGTGATTTAATTCAGTATTACACCAAGGTCTATGTTTCATACCATGATTACACAGTACACATTACTGGTGACCTCATATCACATCCTCCCACCCAGGGCATACCGGGTGACAACTCTGGCAATCAACTGAAACCAAATCTCTGCCCACTCACTTTCAATTATCGCTGATTCAATCACAAATTAAAACCTTATTCTATCTCTTACTGCAAAATTAGAACACTGTGAAAGTCAATGAATTTACAGTAGCTGTGTACATGTTATACCTGTCCTTGGTGCTGAACTCACATTCAACAACAACATTGAATCTGCACATCTCTTCAAACTCATATCTTCGCCAATAATCAGCAGAAATAAAATGAAACATTCTTCACAACGGTCTCACCTTTGACTATCTCTAAAAACAAAATCCCTCTAGCCTTCATAATAAATACTAAAATATGCAGTACAGAATGCTAAAACATGCAATAAACTGCTTAATATATTCCCTCTGCATTAATAGCCTCAAGTCTATACCACCCCCATTTGTAATGCTAGATGCTCCAGTCAACATCAAAGCAAATCACCATTCTTTGATCAAAGTGACTCTTTGCTTAGAGCAAGCTGAATGTAATACCTTGCCAGATGGCACATTTGCCTTATGTTGCATACATGTAACATTAGCTCAGAGGTCTTTGCATATCAATAAGCAAGTCCACAGACTACTGAATATACAGTTGTTTCAGATTACACTTTAAACTGTGAAGGCTGTGACCAAAAATCTGACAAATTTCATGCATAAGAAAGGATGTTTTTAATGTTTTATGTGTTTTGTTGTCTTTCAAAGGCACCCAAAGTGATTTCAGGGCAGCAAAACTGGATTTTCAAAGTCAATTTCCTGGTCACTTTTTTTTATATATTAAGTTGAATCAACCCTATCCCATAGTACATTGTATACTGATATCTGTGAAGCAAAAATGCAATGTTGCTGATGGAAAGCGGTTGCTTGTATTCTATTGTAGGCTGGTTCTAGTTATTCATTGCTGGTGGCAAAAAATAAAGGGACTCCTCCCGTAGCTTGTTTCTGGGCTATTTCAAACGCTTCAAGCATGAAATGATGATGAAATGTGCTTGCTAAGAAATGGCGGTTAATGTCAATTTCAGACGAATTTCCTCATCCAGAATGATTTTTTTTATTTTGCCACTCTGAAATTTCCTTGGATGCCTTTAAATCAGACTAATTAAACATTGTACATCATATTCCAATTATAAAATCAACCACAATCGCTGAGCAACTGCTGTCTAGTGGAAAGAGGTGCCTTATTGAATCATTCCCAATACAGAGGTTTTTTAATTGAAATACACGTATCCTTCACACAAACGATTGTCTACCCATAACGAGAAGGTTTGATTATCTATTACATAACGAACGAGTCACATTGGCCCGGTTTCAACACCGAAGGCCACCTCAGCTATTCGTTTTGAAAGTCCCTAGACTTGATGGGAATCTGTTCACAAATAGAGGGCTAGCTTCGGTGTAATACATCTCCAGTGCACATCTATTGTAGGACTCTAATGTGGCAGAAAATGAAGGCTGTGAGGCAAGGAGGGTGCCAGATGGGTCTGTAGTTTCTAATTCGGGGCAGGCAGATTCAAAGCCGACATTGACTGGGGGCCTAGTTCATCAGCAAAATTGATGGGCTTCATTTTGTTGCTATTGTTGCCAGTATATGATAAAACCTAGTCATTTAACAGTGTTATTTGACAGAGTAAGTAGATGTAGGTGTATGTGCATGTGCATGTATATGTGGTAGAGATCAGAAACTCGGGATATTTGCCGGAGTCTGACTCTATAGATTGGAAGATATTCGCTTAAAAGACAGTTAGAACTTTTCAACTTTGATTCATGTCACTTTAGATCAATGGATTGACTTACAAATTTTGGATTTGTAAATGAAAAATCACCCTATAAAAACACATTAACAGCATCCTGATCGGAGTCTATGTCGACAAAGTCTCCAACTGAGATCTCTAGTCACTGTGGTAGAATCACTGATTCTAACACATCAAAGTCTCTACCCTGACATATATAAATCAAAATGATTAATTAATTGTGTATATACACTAGTATACATATACCTCTTCTTCTCCTTTACCTGTGCCAATACATGTACATATATAATGCCTATTATATTTGACAGTCTACAATACTTTGAACACACTTCTAGCAGAAAATCAATGATGACTGCCATACACTGTCAGAATGGAAAAGCAGCTGTGTTGGACCTGATAGGCCACAGAAAGGCACACTCATATCTTGTTTGGTTTAGGCCACGTCAATTTGACTTGTTGGTTCTTGGATATTTGCAGGAAATCTATGAAATTGGTGGGCAAAAAAACAGACCTAGGCATCCGGTGATAGCCCGAAATGTTACCATAGGAGCCACAAAGTCAACACACTACTAGTAGGCTGGTTTATAATTCAAACAATGTATTTTGAACATGTAGTCAACAAGGACTTTCTTCAACTGTTTGTGCCAAAATATGAGGCTTAGCATTTTGGGGTTGATTCAGAACCTGAACAGCACATGTACAACAGTTACTTCTTTTTTGGCAAATCAGGAAGAAATGAAGCGAGCAAATCCCAGAACAAATAAATTAAATTGGTATTGCCTTAGGATGAATATTCTCAGAACATTTCTATATTATAATATATCCACTGTATATGCAGTTTGTATGATCTACCTCAAGTATACAGTCAAATTTAGTTTCTTTTTTTTCTTTTTATTAGTTTTATGAAGCCTAGAATCAATACTTTGGGCACGTATACGTATGTCATCTGCAAATAAACAGGGTTCCGTCTGACCTCCTCTTTGAAAAATGAGTGGTCGACTATCACAAGATAGTCACATGCATCTCCTAATCAAATAGTGCTACAGGGAAATATCTCCAATATTTGTGCCCTAAGGCAGATCGATCAGCTCGGCCAAAAATAAGCTGGGAATGTTTCACGACTTGAAAGATGTAAAATTCCTTGATCTTAAAGGCATCCAAATTGAATGCAATTTTGGGGCGGCAAAACAAAATATATTCTGGACGACGAAATCTGTCTGATATGGACATTGACTGCTGCCATTTTCTAGCACATTTTCCTTGTCATTTCATGCTTCAAGGATTTGAAATAGCCCAGAACAAGCTATGTGAGGAGTTCGTCATTTTTGGGTACCACCAATAAATAGCAGGAACCAGCCTACGATGCGAAAGAAGCAACCGTTTTCCATCAGCGACATCGCATTTCTGCTTCACAGATATCAGAATAATGGCAGTAAATGTCAATATCAGACAGATTTCCTCATCCAGAATATATTTTTTTGCCACTCGAGAAATTGCATTGGCTGTTGTTAACAGTTATTGTTCTGTTCTGAATTACTTCAACTGCAAATGCTATGTAAATCTTTTCCCTCCAACCGCAAAATAACCCCACCGCGAAAGTAGATGAGTTCGCAGTACTTTAACTGGTATGGAGACGGGTCGACACTACGCCCGCCAACCCAATTCAAAGGACGACAAGATGGTGGATTATATCTGCCCGCGGTGTAACCATTTGGGGATTGGTGAGAATCTATTCTTTAATCAGCGTAATGCTACAGTGATGTAGAAAGGGAGCTTAACCTGACAGAAATGGTTTGCAATGATGAATGGATATTGAAAAAGGCTGCCTCAAAAAAGGAAGTCACCCTACAGTCAAAGGGCTCAAGAGACGTTATCAACCATCAAACTGTACAATTAGAGTTTTTTGGATAGCTACAATTTATAATCTTTTTTTATAAACCCTAAACCTTGGACTATGAATTTGTACATTTTGTTATTGTTATTATTATTTATTATTGTTATTGCTTAGTTTCCGTTTCTTTTATAATTATCATTAATTTATTGTATCTTAATTTTATTGTTTGTATGTGACTTTATGTATTTTGTGTATTTGTGTATGTGTATGTGTATTTGTGTATGTGACAGGGTCCCACTGAAAAGCAGTGTTGTCACTGAGCGGGCAACCCTGTATAAATATGACGGAAATAAATAAATATATAAATTGTTATTCTACCCAAATGTTGATGCATATCACGGCCAATCAACGTAACCACAAATTTAAAACACTGTGAAAACCTTTAGTTTCTTTTATCTTCTACTGTGAAATAAAAACAATGTGTAAGTAAATGAATTTACAGTAGCTGGGTACTCCTTATACCTGTCCTTGGTGCTGAACAGTACGTCAGCAGAACGTACTGCACCTGCGCGAAACCCGTAATGTATTGTGCATAGCACTTTCGCAGAACGTCTCATATAAGGTTGTATTAGAGCATATAAGGTTGACAGCCTGTCTGTAGTTTTCAGATGTTGTATAGGAAAAGATATCGTCTGCAACAGGCAAAATTTTGATGCAACGTTGACCAAACGTCCAACAAGAAACGTGAAAAATCAGGGTTTTGCGCAGGCGCAGTACGTTCTGCCGACGTGCTATGCTGAACCAACCAACCACAATCATATTATACTGAATCTGCAGTGTGTAAAAAAATTACATCTCCTGATTTGATCGCTATTCCAAAATAGATATCAAATTTCAGCACATTGTATGCATTTGATGTCCATTTAAAAGAAAGGAATACTATTACCTAACTAAGTACACCCGTATTCAATCAATGAAATTCAATGCTTTTGTCATAAAGTAAAGAAAACAAATACTTTTGTTCCAGGAGCTGAAATAAGCAGATGCTAGAAATTTCTCTGGATTACACATACTATTTAGGTTCTTGCTTTTTACTAGAAATAACTATGACAATTCTCTCAAAGTGTATTATGTAGATTATAATAAGCTTTGTTGATTTGATCCATGCATAATTTAATACAATATGATTTCATACATATTATTAGCTTCTACATTGCTAGTAACTACAACAATACAGTTACTAAGTATAATATTTGTACTGACAACCGTGAGCAAAAATCATTTGATTTCTTACAAAATTAAAGACTTATAAGCTGTGAAAATTGATATATTATGCTGGTTTCATCCTATATATGGCATCTTGGTCAACATGGGCTTGATACCAATTAGGTATGAAAATATGATTTCTTTATTCGAATTGATATATTCACTTATTTCTTAGGTTTTTTTACGTATTACCAAAATATTATATTTACAGATTGAAGATGGTTACAGCTCATGATACCATATGGTACAATTTTCTTTTTACAGTTTAATAGTAGCCTTTAAAAAAACACCTTTTAATTTCAATGCGAAATTTATATGTTGACATTTAGAGCATCTCTTTAACTTAAATAATCATAAAATCTTAGGTTTTGATGTCAAATTTTTGCAGCAAAAATAAAAATGCTGCCACAGAGCCGTCTGGAGTTAAAGTAGAGCGCAAAAGCGAGTGCGGGGTATGGGCAGGGGACATAAAATCTGGATTAAACCAGTCTACCTCATCTACGCAGCAGTGTGGGCAGACCATCTGTACCGCATGACCTGAATTCTACCGAGCTACATGTAACTGAGTGAGTCACGTTTTCCCAAAGGTCGGGCATACTGTAAGATCGGAAAAATAAAAAAGGAAATGTTTTCAAATTGGTCGTTTGTTTACAAAATAAGTTGAATCTATACCTAATAGCGATATTCACATAGAACAAAATGCAATGTTGTAACACAGTTGTGCCATATGAAGATGTGGTGGTCAGGTACATGTAAATAAGAGAACCAATTGATTGAATTGGTGAGGCCTTACCCATGACAAAAACCCTTGTCTATTGCTGGGAACTAAACAGATGGTGCTTAAGCATAATGACATGTTAACAAACAAGGAAACATGGAAAGAGACTTAAAAACAGATCCAGGTATACCATTTATAGTGCATATATATGACACTTGTGCAGGCAACAAATGCATGTTGGTCATAAATTGTTGTTTTTCGACTGGCTACCTTTGAATATTATCAAAAATGGTGTACAGTATAAAATACAGCTCTATATTTGACCTAGATGATAATCTAGTTAATTGATAATAGAAAGAACATGCTATTGGCTACTGTTTTGAAAAATTTGCAAGCATCCCAAAGTTCATGAATTTGAGTACCGTAGATTTTGATACTGCAAAAATTAATGAATTTACAGTATATATTGACTAACATACATGCTATCTAAAAAAAGTATGCCCCTACCCTTTTTACCCATCATGCCTTAACTTTCTGAAGTAGCTTTAAATTGATTGCACACCCCCATAGGCAAGTCAGTCTGGTTTGGCCACATTTTAAAATCACTTCCCTGGGGGCTTTCTGTTATTAAAACAGAGTAGTAGTCTGTCCGACTGACCTCCAAAATTCATCAAGGACAACAACCTGCTCTGAATTTCGGTCAAATCGCAGGTGTATAGTGGTGTAGGGTTAATTCCATCAGGAGAAAGTTGTTATTACATATCAAAGGTATCCAATGCATTTTCAAAGTGGCAAAACTGGATTTTCAAAGTCAATTTTTTGGTCATTTTTTAAATGTTGTAAGTTGAATCAATCCTATCCCATAGCAAAGTGATATATTATGTGTGAGGCAAAAATGCGATGTCACTGACAGAAAACGGTCGCTTGTTTTGTATCTTAGGCTGGTTCTAGCTGTTTACAAATTTGCATTGGATGCTTCATAGGCATATCGTTACAGGTATGACACCATGTGCAGTGTTAGAAATACTTTTTTGAACCAGGTAGCACAGTGTGCACCTTTGAGTTCAGCGGTACATATTTTCAGGTTGCGTGGTGCACTACCTGAGTCAGGGAGCAACTAGCGCACAAGAAAATCAGGTAGCAATTGCTTAGGGTATTTCGAACACTGCCATGTGACTTCTAATTTTAATCCTCAATTCACAGATTTTTGCTGGAAAATAATGGAGTGTGTGGGTGGGCCAAATCACAATAAAAAATGAAAGAGCTATCCTGTGCTATCACAGAAGTTACGAAGTCAACATACATGTACAGTTGCTTTAACTGTTTCAAACAATGAATTTTTGATGTATCGATAAATGGTAAAACTGGAACAACTAGGAAGACAAGGGCTTTCTTCAACTGTTGGGACCAAAAAATGAGCATTCTGGGGTTGATTCATATCCTGAATAGTATTGTTACACTTGTCAAGTTGATCTTTTTTTATATTTTTTATTATTTTTTTTGAAATTGGAAAAAATTGAAGCAGTCGGTCCAAGAACAAAGAAACTAAACTGGAACAGCCTGTTAGGTATGCAGTAATTATCATACATTTTAACAGACAACTTCGTCTGCACCCAGGAAAAGATAATTATGTAAAACACTTATGCTTTAAATAACCTGGACAAAGGTACAAGAAATTATACAATCATTGTTAACGAGCTTATCAGCCTTATTTTATCACAACCATGCATAAGATTTTTACATGTACATGGTTAAAGATTGGTTCATTGCACAGCTGTGACTTACATGTATATTTTTACTTTTGTTGCATCTAGTCTGTATCTATATATCAGCAAGCCCTGTCCAATGTGATAGTCTAGAGTAGATCTTAAGGCCAAAAATACCCCCAACTTTCTGGTGATTTTGAAATTCAACGACCTTCTGGTCATCAACAAATTCAGCATAAGGTCATCAACAGTGAGACTCAAAGCTCGATCATGTAACATTAGGATGATACAAAAAGTAAATTTTCTGGTCATTTCTTTACAAAGTAAGTTGAGTCAACCCTACTCCATTGCAAATAAGTGCCATTCAGGAAGTGGAGGTACCAAAATATGACACGATCGAGTGTGTTTAAAACTTGGAGACACAGGTGTCAGCCATGTTTGTTTACATTCTGGTATTTTGTGGTGGTGCCACAAAATCAGTGTGCCCCGTGGACTGTTTGAGTGCCAGCCATAAATGTCAGAAATGTGAGGTAACTACACAAATATGTTAAAAAGTGGAAGTAAATTACAATCACACAAAGATTTTTCAATGGAAATATTTCAATTTTTGGTTCAAAAATGTTACATAATGCCCTTTTAAAGAAGCAATCCAAACAATTCAAGAAATTAGTCACTTCTTGACCACACGTACATGGAGCCAACAGAACTTTGCATTCTCACAAGCAACGTTGTGTGCATCGGACCAAAGGTGCTGAAAATATAGTTGCTGTTATTCTTCGTATTTCTGTCATATATATTGCAAGCAAGCTCTTCAAAGATGAAATCTATGGGAAAATACGTGAGCAAGATAGTTATCAAAACATCTAGAAGAGATCGTTTGCAAGTACCTCTGAAACCCACCATGTTTAGATACTCCTGAAAGTAAACAAATTACGAATGAAAATACTGTTTATATCAAAACAGCGCAAAACGGTTTTTAGTTTCTGGTAAGATGAGCAGCAAAGTCTTAAATGGTACTCGCCTTTATCTAACCTTTGTTCCTTATATTTACCTGGGCTCCTTTTCTTTATTTACTATAAACAAATAAACCAAACAAAACCCGACGGCCGTCTTTGTTGACCATAGAAGTACTCCCTACCCCTTTCTCACGCTACAGGATATTCAGGTCATGATAATAATAATAATAATAATAATAACAATGAATGATTAATTAAGCAAAAGAAGCTGAAATTTTCCTAGCCGATTTTGCCTAGACAAAAGGAATATCTCAATAGTACAAAAATTGTTCAATGTTTGGACTGACGAAAAAGAAAAAAAAGAAAAATGGTAAACAAGAATGGATGACATTCTTAACATTCCCCCTTAATATTCTGATGGCACAGCCCTGAAGCTATTCAAGATGAAATAGCCCGGAGGCTTGGCCTATCAATGATAAAGTGAGATCGAGAGGTGGTCTTGTTTTATTTCTTAGCTGCCACTGTGTGGACATGAAGTCTGAGACATTTTCTTCGTCACAGGCTTGGCGATGAATGAATCATGGCAGCGGCGGTGAAAAATCGGAATATTTCAACTGTAACAGCGTTAAGCCTAAATTATGCATGACCCTTTTGAATGTCGGGTGGGCGTTTCGGCTGCTCGGGTCAGGTCGTCCCCGAATGCCCCTTCATCATTGGTCGACCGGACCGGCCAACTGGAAATCCAATCTTTTGTTGGCACGCATTCCAATGCACAAACCTATGGTGTAACCTTTTTTTTCCTTTCACGTCAGAAATTCCACTCGTAGCATATAAAGACATTGCTAGAACCAATCTACGATATGAAACAAGCAACCATTTTCCGTCAGCGACATCGCATTTTTTCCTAACAGATATCAGCATGCTATGGGATAGGGTTGATTCAACTCAATACAATCACATTTAAAAAATGACCAGAAAATTGACTTTGAAAATCCAGTTTTACTGCCCTGAAATTGCTTTGGGTGCCTTTATGAAATCTTAGAAAATTAGAAAAATCCATATCCCAGGTGCTTCATTTGAATTTTAAATCATGCCACTGGTCCATGGATCAACAATGAATACACCTCAATCCATTCATATCAATCATAATGAATAATCATGGCTTATACATCATAACTTCACAATGTCATCACATTTTATGCAGCACACCTGCAGTCAGTGGATTTTTCAAAATTATTTTTTTTATTCAATCATCTGCAAGCAGAAATTTAAATATTAGTATCGTGACATTTACTGAGTACAATTTAAAGCATGAAATGTTGCTACAGCGTAATAAAATCATTTCTTGAGTATGTTGCTAGGCAGTGCATTCTTATATATAAGGCTCTGTATCAAATATCCTATGGGATATCCCATTCATAAGCAGGTAGAGGTGTAGTTAAAGACAGTAACTGTTATATTTTACAGAGATTTGAGTCTAATCCTACTGAAAAATCCGTCTGCAAAGCCAATAGAATTCCCTTTCAACAGAAAAGGGTCAAGAAAAAAAATCTGCATTTTCTAAAAATGATTATAAACTCTTAATTCATGGTAAGAGAATCTTCAAAGAAAAAAAATCTGTGTGTGAGCATTTTGTGCCCTGAAAAATGTGAATCTAAAGATTCTTCTCTTTGTGCACTTTATACACTTTTTTTATAAAATCCCTATTTACTAGACACTAGAGAATAACATGCATTGGAACACCAATACAATGTAAGGATCTTCCGGGTCAAAACCCATGACCTTAAACATTACAGCACAGTATTACAGGATCAGTATTTACACAACATTTTATCTAATCATTGACTTAAGTAAACAGTGGACAGGATTTGACATTGTGAAGGTTAAACCAGCAGACTGTTTAAGGTAGTACAAACTTAAGGTGACAGCACTCCGAGTCAAGTATCGTTACTTTGTAAATTTAATAAGTGTTCTTCTTAAAAGCCGTTCAAAAAACGTTTGTTTTGCAAGAGAAAAAAAGCTCCTACCAAAAGTTGTCTAAAATACTGCTTTGAATTGCCCAACCAATCAGACCTGCTTTTCTAGTAGAAGATACAACACAGAGCTAGTAGAAGATACAACACAGAGCATGCTTTAAAACAAGTGATACGATTGGTCGACTTTAAAAATGAAGCATGCCCAAAACGAGTGATAACTGTAATCATGACAAGACACGACAGACGTTTGTCATTTTCGTCATCCTTGTATCCGTTGCAATAATTGGAACACAGTTTATCGTGCCAGAAATGTCGAAAAGTATGCGACTGTCAAATACATCAACTTCGCAACAAGACTGTGAATTATGTTCTGGCTTTTGAAATCCTGGCTGCCCCAATCACGGTAACACTACTGTAACAGCAACTGTAATCCGTTAGATGTGTCTGCGGCAGCGTCTGATTCAAAAGTTAGCCAGGTCACATACTGACCTTCATCGGCGTACATCGGATACAAGTCCATTAGCAGTGAAGAGTCTATCACTAGCAAGTTAAATGTTATATATAATATATACCATTTACATGTAGGACATATCAAAAGAATATTTTTCAGATACATGTACTAAATATCACTTTTGTCTGCAATAAAAGAATAACATTTATATGAAAAGAGAAAAAAACCTCTGGTCTGAATTATAATATAATATCTATATCACTTTTCGTTGAAAATAAATGAATTATTTCACAGTCACTGTTTTATTATTCATTATAAGAACTACATAAATGTACTTTTGACTACATGTATGTAGTCCACAAAGCAAGTCATTATATGTTAAGCATTAATATGGCCTGTGAGTATAACAAGTACAACAAGTTCTGCATGTAATATTTGAAAGGGCCATTTAACCATTGCCACATTTCAGTACGAATGCTTTAAGTGAAAATTAAGTGCTTTTGACAACTCAAATGACATAAATGTGTTGTTTGCTGATATGTGGTGTCTATGATAGAATCCAGGTCTCCTAGCAGTCTATAATCATCAGAAGCCTAACAATTTTCTGTCCTGCTTTCTTCGTTAATCAATGAACAGTTTATAAACAATTCTGTTCTTATCACTGAACACAGGACGCAGCTGTTTATATAGTACACAAACCACGTACGACGTAGGTGGGGCTGTCTGACAGACAAACTCCATGGAATTACATCATAGAGGGTCTGCATGGGGGATTCTGGCAAGGCTTAATGGTAAATTCAGGAGGCCTAACAACGCTTAATGGTAAATTCAGGCAGGCCGGCAACGCTTGATGGTAAATTATGTTGTTCTTGTATAAGGCTTTCGAAGCAACCTATTTGGAATGTTCTTTGTATTTATGGGGTGTCTGCCAAAAAATAACAACAACAATAGATTATTTCTTGAACCAAAATGTACTATAATTATAATGTATTGTCTCTGCATCCCATTTAGGAATAAAGCTTTAAAATTTCTTTTATCAACCTAAAACAGGTGCATTCTAAGATAGCCTTGCAGTCATAACTATTAGCATGATCCTGTCTTGGTTTGATTGCATTTTTCCAGACCAATGCCTTCCACAGTTCTAACAGATTCGATTTGCCATACATCATATGATAGGTGTAATACTTACATCGCCTTATAAGCTATTTACCTTAAGGCATGCAGTGTGAATATTCACGATTTTCTACATGTAATGCAATCCATGTCTCTGCTTACTGTAAATTCATTTATACTTGCAGTAGGAGATTTTTTCCAATATTTCAAATTTGTAGTTGAAACAATTCTGTCATGTGATAGAAACACACATTTGCAGTGTTGTGACAAAGTGTGAAAATAAAAGCATGGCAAATATTTCAAGATTTGCAGTATTTCCTATGATATTGATTATCAGACTGTGGTAGAAATACTTTTTTCAGCATTCTACAATATTGCAGAATGTCAAATTTTGTTCTGCAATTCAGAAATACTTTTTGAAAATATTTGTGAAAATTTAAAAATCAGCAATTGAAAGAAGTACTTAATTTTTGCTCCTAAAAATAAGCTACCTGGGTTTAAAACCAAAACATGATGTTTGTGCGGCACATCTGGGTGAAACTGTGGCCATATCCACGGAGGCTGACACCATTGAACCCGTAGCCTAATATATTCAGCTTGCTTAGTCAGGTTGCTTAATTTTTCTTCTGCAATATTGAAAATGCAGACTACAGAATGATGGGTATTTCTAACATTGGTATGATTTTAATAGCAGTTTTGTGCATTATAACGCATCTGCTGGCCAAATCCATTGATCCATGTACCCTCCTACTGTCCTTGGGCGAAATTACCGTCACATTCTTCACACATAATATAGTCTGCCCTTCAACCAGCGCTTCAAGGTTAACAGTTCAACACTACATTCTCATCGCAAAATCAATGCTACATCAACTCAGCGGCCGTTTGGTAGAATGCAGAGAAAATAAATTAGCGAGTTTTGTATAATTACCTTTCATATTTACTATCAATTGCAGGGCTTGAAATCCTTTTTTTCTGCAACATAACATTGAAAATTACCTGACCAGACAAATGGATCATACTAATAACTGTTCACAAATCATTGCCATTTATTTCTTTTACACTTAATAGGTGGTAACAGTTAATACAGCTAAATAAAAAAAACACCTACATTTGTATATAAACCCAGTACATGGACCACTGCAGGTTAGGTTCAGGTAGACATCAGAAATACCTGCACAGCTCCAATTTTACCTGCGCTAACCTGCATATGCAGGTGGGATTTCAAGCCCTGTACTGTCTTAGATATTTTTGTAACAGCCTACCAATTGTTTCTTTGATACATACATGTACTGAGTAACCACAGCAAATGGAAAAATAAAATATATCTCAAACTTACATTTTTCGCATTTTTAATGCTAATAACCCCAAAATCAAAACCATGTATTATCATGTGTGGCAGTTGGCTTTGAAAAATAAATTATATATAAGATTATTATAAAATTATATATAACATCAAGTATTATAACTGGTAAATATGCCATCAACTGCACAGTTTGCCATCATGATTGTGCATATGAATTATTAATATGCCTGGTTAGGCCAGGTGGCTGTAGTACAGGCCTGCATCCTTTCATCTCCTAAATTATGCAAGTTAGACATGATTGACAGCTTGATTGGTCTAGAATATGCTGATGAATTTACCTCACATATTGTCTTAATGGCATCCAATGCCATTTCAGGGTGGCAAAACAAAAACTATTCTGGATGAGGAAACCTGGATGACATTGACATTTACTGCACATTTGCGTCATCATTTCATACTTGGAGCATTTGAAATAGCCTAAAAACAAGCCACGTGAGGAGTCCCTTTATTTTTTGGTACCAGCAATAAATAGGTAGAACCAGCCTACGATACCAAACAAGCAACTGTTTTCTGTTAGCGACATCGCATTTTTGACTCACAGATATCAGTATTCTATGGGACAGAGTTGATTCAACTTGAAGTTACATTTTTGAAGTACAAATTTACTTTTAAAATCCAGTTTCACTGCCCTGAAATACCTTGAATACTCGCGATTTTTAGCAAGAATCATCAAAATGCTAAAATTAAGGTAGTAAAAGCTACTCAAGAGAAATTTTGCCAGTAAAAAAAATAATCCTCTATGTCCTAGTTGTCTGTATTTTAAATGCAAGTACCAAATTTTAGACTAGAGTTTCTGATTCAGAAAAAAATACCTCGACTGCTAGATAGCTATTATATCTGGAATGAAGCAAAATTTTGAACCATATTGCATTCAACAGCTGCAGCCACTTTTCTTACAATCTAGAGCCTCAAGGCTTTGCCTGTTTTGCCCAAAATATTTCCATGTAATGCAGGAAGCTGTGCAGAGATTTTCCTAGAAATGTCACCGACTTAGGAGCTACATGATACCAAAGGTCAAGCTTACTCAGCCTAGAAAAAATGTCGTTTTTCCGGTTTTCCCGACCAACCTAGCAAAAACCAGCCGACCCTAGCCTTTTTGGGGTTTGGCGAGTCCATGGCAAGTCCATAAAATTTCTTATCAGACATCTAAATTTCAAACCCTTTGAAACATAGTTTCATGCATTTTGAGAAGCAAATTTTTATTGAGTACAATCATGTAAATCGGGTGAAATATTTGTCCCTTCCCAACAAGCAAATGGAGGGACAGGTCCTGGAGACAGCCCTGGTCCTGATGCATTTCAGATTTACATTCAATTTGTTAAACTGTATTTGTTGGATCACTTCAGCCAAAATCCCCAAAAAGAATCCTATTTTTTTCACAACTGAGACCGGAAACACCACATTAATTTTTCAAAGCATAAATTGCAGATGGCACTTATAATCCAGCATGTACTTACCTTTTTCTTCTAAAGATTTAGGGACTTAAGGTTAAAACAATATATACAAGATCTTCCATGAATGTTTTTATGCCATTTTTAATGCTCGTCTTTGTGTGATTTAATTTTGCTTGAAAATGAAAAATTTCTATGCGGACAAAAATCCTTTATTTGACAATCACTGGATAATTTAAACACTTCTAAAAGTCATAACAAAATTTATGGTACAGGTTTGACTGTGTTATTTGCAATATACAACAAGAAATCAGAGATGTTAAACTTTCGGGAAGTACATGTATGCAATCCAGCTTCCTGAAAACTGCTACTAGCCAGATTCTGAGACCTCTAACCTGCTGTTATTCTGCCTGTCAATCTTCCCCCCACCCCCATGTGCTGTCAACCTACTCTGTCCAGACAAACAGATACACAAACCCACAGCTCGGCCACCCGAAACAACAATTTTTATCAGGAAGTAAGAAAGAATATCTCTTTACCCAAGCATCACATTTTCCAAATTGAATATACCACACGCAGCGAAAAATTCAGGTTACGCAATATACGGTGACCGTCATAGTTAGAAAAGATACTGTAAGGGGTATTGGCCACCAACTGTATGTACTTGTCTGTTACTGTATAGTTGTACTTTATTGTTTAAATAAATGAAAAAAATCTCCTTACCCAAATCTGGAGTTTGACTCTCTTGTCTTGCCTGAAAACCGTCTTGACCTTGAAGTCAATCCCTACGGTACTGACGAACGCCGATGTGAAGGAGTCGTCTGCGTAACGGAAGAGAAAGGATGTCTTGCCGACACTGCTATTCCCGATTATGAGCAGCTTGAACATGTAGTCGAAGTTCTGGTCTGCCGCGTCCTTCTGCCATTTTGAATCTGCTGCAGAAGCCATCTGGGGGAGGAGAGGGGGGGGAGAGAAAGCAGATTTACATGATTGTATTATTCATGGTATTACTTGTAGTACTAGTACTTGTACTAATTCTTGTGCAGTGATGTTTTTGTTTAGAAACAGCAAAACTACTAGAAAAAAATTCCACTTTGCTAGCACTGTAATCAATACAATACATAACAATGATTATCATACATAATGATGAATCAAACATTAGGAATAATGTAATTATTATAACACATTTGGACACATTTTTGGGTAGTGATTTTTAAAAGAAATTCAATAGAAAAAAGTGATTTTTTTAGAATTAAGTGATTCTTTCAATGAAAAATATTATTCCCTTAAAACATTCCTTGAGAAACATTTTCTTTCCTCCAATTTTTATCAAATTGTTTGGCCAATCTGTACTACTTGTTTGAAAAATTACATGGCTATATCACACATTATATCTAGTTGATGATTAAAAAGGGCATTTAAGGGACAGCTCACTTTTGTCAGTCGTATTCTGGCCGAAAATGTTCTTTTGAGCTTGCAAACTCCTCAGGCAAGCCATTTTCCAGTGCTATATGTAAAGCCAGCCTTACTAAACCTCTTAAAATTCCTGATTCAGATAGCGCCATGGTAATGGCAGTATGTCAGATTAGCTGGATGTGTTTGAGGTGTTCCAGCAATAACAAATAACCCATATCTTATCACACCATACATACTGGCTAATGGTATTAACTTCAATATTCCTTAGGCCACACCAATTTAGTTTGTTGGTTCTCAGATTTTGTAAGAAAAAATATGAAGCAACAGGGCAAAAGGAAAAAAAATAGGCCTAGGCATTCGATGATAGCCTGAAATGCCTTGATAAGGGCCATGAAGTTAACATACCAGGGCGGTTTCTATTCATACTATGAATTTTGAACTTTTAATCAAAACACTGCATTGATAGATGGAAAAACAGTAACAACTAGGAAGATAATAACTTTCTTCAACTGTTGGGGCTAAAATATTAGTATTTTGGAGCTGATTCAGAACCTGAATTTTTTTTTAGCATTTCAGGGGGTTTGAAATGTCAGTTTGAAAATTTTATGGCCTTGTCGTCAGTTGACCCACAAAAAAGTCTAGGGTTGGCTGGGTTCTGTTAGGGTTGGTCGGGAAACTGGAAACACAACATTTTTTTTAAAATGCCTTAGGGACAAACCAAAGACAACAATGGGGGGGGGGTAATCAGACCTTTATCTTGACAAGTCAAGACAATTGTGATGCCCAATCAACATCGTTATGAAGGGAGGCATCTCGTATCCTATGGTTTAGGCCACACCAATCGGTTCTCAGATTTGCCCTTTTTCAAACACTCCAAGTAAGTATGAAATGATGACTAAAATGTGCTTAGAAATGGCAGATTTCCTCATCCAGAATATTTCTTTATGTTTTGCCGCCTTGAAATTGCATTGGACGCCTTTGAATCTTTTTATTTTAATGTGATGGTCTTAGCATATTCGGCGGAATTATTCAAGTTGACATTATAACACTAAATGCACCAAGGAAGGGAAATTCAATGGTCCTTTTATAGCAGTGATCATAGTAGGTAATGCATTGTTTACACACCTACATGTAGCTACCACTATATCTGTGTACTCTATCAATAGAATTAAAAGCATGCACAGAGCAAAAACAAATATACACAGATGGTAGCTAGGCTGGAACTAGCCCCATAGAGAAATACATACTATAGTCTGAAAAAAATTATAATTAATGGAGATATAAAAATTGATGTCTAATTGAATTTCTGTGAAAAGAAAATTTCATATTACTCTAAGGATGCTTGTTTTGGAGAAAAATGCATGAATCAAAAATTCACCCAGCTAGAATCATAATTTCATAAAAATTCTATTGCCCCTGCAATATACCAGCCAGCAAATATGTTTATTAGATAAATTAGAATCACTGTAACTCAATATCCAATATGCAAAACAAAAAATCGCTGGTTGTGAATGTTCTAATGCCTTTCTTTCTAGGTAACGCGATATTTCAAAATCTCTGCACTGCATACATTTGCTTTGCTGTCAAATATATAATCCATTCGCTGCGTATACGTGACCCCACAAAAATCATTCACTGTAAAGTTGCGCGTCAAAACGTCCATCATAAGTTATATTTAATCATTCTTATAGATATATATTGAAGCTACTAAGCAGTATGATTATGCATATACATGTATCGTATCCACGTACATGAAAAATAAAAACACCCGAGCGCGCAGCAAGAAGGGCTTAAATGGTTTTGCTCCTTTGCGAATAAACAATGAAAATTAGGAAAGCTTGGAATGGAAGGTTCCAACGCACGAAATAAAAACGGCGTCAGAATATGGCTACAGCCCAGTTGGACCTGAAAAACAATCCTACCTGAAGGCCTCCTTCGTGCCGCATCACTTAATGTGCTGTTAGCCCCTCGAGCGATCGCAGGAAAGGGGGTAATGCCTTTCCAAAAGAACGGCCCCTCCCCTTTTTTTACCGTACCGTGTAGACAACAAAGCACGGGAAGAGAGCATACACCGGCGGCAGGGAAAACGCTAACAGCGGACGCGTTCGTGGTTAGATCCTGCGCAAGGCGCCGTTGGGGGTCGCTGATGAATATTACGATTCCCTTCACGTAAAGACGTCCCAATGGCCCGTCACAAATCGTCATCATGACGGAGTGCTTGAGCGGCGGCCATGATGGCTACACCCGGCCATTGAAACCTACCAGCTGCCCTCTTCCTTTCACAAATACACCCCTGTAACACTACCCCTTAGTAAACAAAGGCGAGGTGTGTAAACAATTAGAAAGAACAGGCGATTTTTACCTGGATGCTTACCTTTTTGTGTTTGTCTCTGTGTGTCAGGGCCCTCGGAACGTCTGCTAAAATCGCGTGTATATCTTTTCCTAGCTTGAGAGGCTGCAGGCTCGAGAGTACGTCAGCTTGGCTAGGGCGACTCCACAAACAAGCTGGGGGAATATTAGCATGAAAATGACCCGGATCCACGGCACGGCTCCACCAATCAGCGCGCGGCTGGGACCGACGTCATCCAATCCACGCCAACCACCTGTTCACTGTAGCCAATCAGAGGCGGAGTTGGCTGTGACGTCGGCACCACCTGCTACAGGGAGGATTTTTTCACGTACGTGGATTATTGTTACACTTTCACCTCTCGGGAAAAAGGTGACATTTTTAGCGTCTATTCAGTTTGCCGTGGGGCAATTTTCATATCAAGGCAATTAAGAAAACAAGATGATTGCGTAAGATAATGAATAAACAGTCATTTCTGCTTCAGAAAAACCAAATATTTGGCAAACCATTTCTTAAGCATTGTGACTAGAATCGATAAAAACGCATAAATTGTCTCATTATATCAAAGTTTGCACCGCTTGAGTGTATTTATTTTTGGAGATGTTTGAAAACTCCTACGCACTTGTATGATTATGACATCATTACTTAATAAATCATTTATCATATCAACAATTCTTTCGGCCCCGACCATTGATTTAGAAAGAAAGAAAGCACGTGTCAGACCATTCTATAAAAAGCCATTGACCGGAACTGTATACATGACGTAATACAATGCACAAGTACACACACTTCTTTGTATAACCGGGATATCAAATGTAAAAAAAAAAAGCACGTTTAAAAAGCCCTTAAACTTTGATGTGGGGTCTCAATAACGTAAATGACGTTATTCAAATGACGTATATCAAGAAACGACACCAAACATGAGCTCACTTCTTTACTTATTCATATTGAAGAAAAAAACGTATTTCCCTTAATTCTCAAACAATGCCAAATTAATATGTTAGCATTTTTTATATTGAGAAGTGAGAATCAATTTTTATCATTTCATTATAGCATTTTGATAATCTATATACATATATATGTTGTAGAGCAGGTGAAATACATTGACAAAATATTTCAATTTCATATGACTTTTCATGTGTCTCAGATTTAAACCTTTAACTTTCAGTATGCTAAGGTAGCCGTTTGGCACTAAATTTGTCTTGGTTATGGGGTTACGTAGCAGTAGCCTCTACCAGGCTTCAGAGGTGGCTGGAAAGAGTAGAAACTGGCCAAATAGACAGATAACATGCCAGGGGAGTTAGTCCGCTAGAACATAACTAGCGTACTCCTTTACAAGTAGCAGACTAACTCCCCTGGCATGTTATCTGTCTATTTAGAAAATTTCTACTCTTTCCAGCCGCCTCTGAAGCCTGTTAGAGGCTACGGCAGCAGACAGAAGATGCTTATATAATGGTAGATACGATCTTTGCAATTAACTTAAGACGCATCTCTAGTCTTACTTAATTTTTCCAGCACCATATGTTGACGTTGTATAATGGCTGACGTCACAAATGACGCAGTCGCTTTTCAATAGCATGGATCTATTAGTGATATTGCCCTGCCAGGCGTGATGCCCACGCTGTGAGCGAATATTAGACGACGTCTACGCACTCCACGCAGTATTACCTGCTTTATCTTTTGATTACAGTAAGGCCATACTGATTTAATTCTATGGATGGCATCGGCGTGCCCATTGATTTTCGCCTGTTCTCAAAAAAATCACCCCCTTCAAGGCTCTAGCGTGGCTGCTATCCTCCGTAGTCCATGGTAGCTAGCGACAATAGGGAGCCGGCGGTAACTACGGAGGATGGCACCCAGGCTATCCAGGCTCCAATTTGATACTGTCTGGCAGCCACCAAAAGATCTGCTTGGAGATTACATTTTGGGTTCGTGCATGCATGACGCAGTGAACGGGGATTGTACATTATTGTGAGGGGTGGGTGTATCACCGAACAAATTTTAAAATACTTGGAACGGGGAAAGTACGTTATTGCATTTCAAAGTTTTTTCAAGTCCACCAATTAAAGCACATGAATCTGTTTTTAAAAATCCATGTTCATGTTTCTAGGATGTTGATTTCTGACAGATGTGTTTTCACATTTGCACAATGTATTCTCTACACGTTTGCGTATGTATGTGCTTCAAACCTGAATAACTCTCAATGCTGTACCTGGTATTCTGTATTCCGGACATGCACATACATGTTTCAACGGACACTACTAACCCTCTGGCTCTTCTTTCTCTTTGTTTTTGGTTACCTTGCAATTCTGTGAGGCGAACAATGCACAACCTCGCTGTCACTTGTAACCAGGATCAGTGTGTTTGTAGGGGGGGGGGGGTATATAACATACCTTGTTTTTTTCACAGTGCTTCTGACAAGATAGGGTGGGCGAACAAAATCGCTTTATCATAAAAAAAATTATATGTAATCTAATATAAGAGGTACTAGTATTTCAGATTGTACTCTTCCTTAATTTGAAGCAAATGATTTTGCTTATGTCGAAACCACACCGTTCATTAAATTCTATTAATTAATCAACATAAAAATGCCCAATTGATAAAATGCCCAAATTAAAATACAACATGAACAAGACCACAGCATATCCACAACAGAAATAAGAAGTTCCGCTGCAGTAGCAAAGAAAGCTGCTAGGAGGCCCTAAATTGACCTTGACATTTGTCTTTTCAATACCTACCCACATACCGAATATCATCACAATCCATTTATATCTTCTAAAGTTATCCTTACTGAAACACGAGCAGACAAACAAATACATTAAAAACCAGACTTCCACGATTTCATACCTTCGCCAAACGACGGAGGAATTATAAACGTTTCTCACTGATTATGCAAATAAGATCCTCATTTGCATGAATTATATCAGTTGATCATGTTTTTCACCCAATGACAGTCTTATCTTAACAAAGGCTATTCTAGCATTTCCTCATAAATTATGCAAATGAGGTCCTGATTTGAATGCGTCTACCTTTACCTCCAACATACGAACATTACCGAAAACATTAACCTTCTTGACGAAGATTACAATACCTAGCTCTTTCATGGATTATATGTAAGTTGTGGACGTATAAGACTGCTGGCACGGTAGCCGTTCATGCAGAAATAGTTCTGTGTAATAGCCCTCGTATTATACCTTAAAGGCATTCATCCTTTTACATCTCTTTCATCTTTTATCCAAAAGCATATGCCAACCACGCAGGGATAGTTTCATAAATACAAACTCTAGCGTTATGGAAATTCCTGCCTTTCCCCCCCCCCTCTCTATTAAGAGAAAATTTCTTTGGCACGAGCCCTTTCACCTTGTAGCGAAGAAACATTTGCATATTTATAGATATAACTATGCATGCCATAAATCTCAGAATGAATTTGAAATAATGTCGTTTAGAAACGATACCTTTGTTTCTGTACCATCCCAAACAGGCGTCATTGAGGGAATTTGAGATGTATGTTTTGCACATTTGAGAGCGTCGTATTTACGTCAATGTCCCATTTGCACGTTGATATCTTGAGGCAATCCAACGTTTTAGAGAGGTCGCTTGAGGCTGAGAGATTTCTTCAGTTTACCTCTATTAAAAGCCTGTTTTTGAGAATTGATGTGATGTAGCGTTTGGTAACCGAAGCGCATAAAAATACCTGGAGGATACAGGTACTCGACTCCGAACGGAGGGTTGCGAAAGCGTACAGTATCTCCGCACGGTATTAAAGCGCCCCCTGGAAAACGAAAATTCAACTGCAGCTTGTTCATTGACATCTGTATTCGAGAAGAATAGTCGCCCTTCGGCGTAAGACACTTAAACTGCCCTGTGTGTGACGAAGCGATTTTATTTTTATATTCCAGTAGGAAAATAGCAGTTAGCTGTTGACGTTCATGCCAAAGGTATCTACGTCATAAAAATCACTCTGGAAACAATACCTGACTTTACAATGGTAGTAAATAAAAAGTCAAGTCCGGTGATTTCATTTAGGCCACAGCAAGTATTCTTTATGGATGACATCAGCGCGCGCATTAATTTCTGTCTGATTTCAGAAAAAAAACCCAAGAAGTTTTGTTGCCTTTCGGCGATGGTCAACATGCAGAAAACGGGCAAATATGTCGTAAATGTCTTTTGGTTCAGAGACCATCAGCCGGGATCCAGCAAATTTGAAGCATAATTGTTCGCATTTGATGGCAAGTGTTGACAGTCTAAGGTGTTCCATTGCATATGATAAGCTCGGGGAGATTGAAAGACGCTATTTTAGTTAAATTTTTTAATCTTGACGCTCCTTTCATTCTCACTGTTATTATTCTCTCGAGTCACTCATTCTATATTTTTGTAACTGCTACCGTAAAAGGAGAGATTAAGAAAATGGTTTCTACATGTAGCTATTGCACTGGAGTACTGCCGGCCGGAGTGTATGTTCGTGTGTGCATACATGCGTGTGTATGTGTGGCTTGTGTGTTTGTGTGTATGTGTTTGTTTATAATTGTATACCTGTATGCATGTGCATGTAAACTAGAAATAATGCGATCACATGTTCTGATCAATATTTAACCATCCAGTTTAACTTTAAGTTCTAATTAACTAAAGGTTGATAAATCAACCATGTTGTACAAGGATCAAAGTACAAATTGGACTACTGGAGTTACAGCTATTTGTGGCGCACCTGCAAAATAGAGGGGCAACAATCCAGAGTAGATATTCTCCAAGGTCAACAGTTGCGAGGGGAGAAGACGTTCCACAAGCCTTACTGTGCCGAAAGTTCTGACTGTTTTCAGAGGAAAGTTTGGACTGACTTTGGAGGTACTTGGAGCTTTTTGAGTACGCAGCAGAGGTACGTTATGTTACTGTGCACAATGTTTAACGTTACGCTTCAAAGTTTGCCATCTGGAGGCTAGGTCAAGCCCGGCCCTGTCACACATTCAGAACCTTCCCCGAACACCAGCCGACCAAGGTTGGCTAAAGTTCGGGAGCAGTCTGACCAGATTTAGGCCAATCCTACTTTCTACACGAATCGAATTGGAATTTGAGCTAAATTTGAGTCACATTTGACTGCCAACCACGTTCCTACTTATTCCCGAACACCAGCCAACCACCAGCTAATCATGGCCGAACTTCCCGTCCACACCACAATGTTTTAAACATTTTGAAACATTCGGCTGGGGTAGCTGAACATTAGCCGACCTCGCCGACCTTGCTCCCGAGTTACTCCTAACCATGGTTGGGGGGAGTTCGGTTAGTGTTCGGAAGGGCATATTCGTCTATGTGTGACAGGAGCTTTACAATGAGAATACCTCTTACTTGACCAATTTTCTTTAGATTTTATGAGATAACTGTCTTCCAGCCATCAATGTGTATGTGTAGGTAACAACTTTGGTTCTATCAATCAACTTCCTATACAAAATGAGTCTTGTAAAGTGCACGTTCTGTAAATATAAAGAGATAGAGGGCAAAACGCCAAAGTCAACAAGAATTCGGAGACCTCATGCCTCCATGAAATATTTAGAGCTTTTGTAATATTTTGTTTTTTGGATTTGTCTGATTGATTATGGAACTAAGGCTATAATTAGCATAATCTAGTTTAGGGTATGGTTTTCTCAACTCAAATTACATTGTACACATATATTTTACACATATATGTGAAAGTCCATATTTTACATGTGAGTATCCTTTGGCAAGGTTTCATTTCAACATTTTATCAATAATATGCAAATGACTTAACCTAATTTAACATAATATACGCACAGTAAAACTACTGAAAATCTACAATATATACATCATCTACATATACATAAACACAGCACCTGCAAGGTAATTATGTTACCAGGAGACGTAACTTGGTACTGCTATTTTTTAAGTCATTAGTCGCAACTATTGCCAGTGTTATGTGCACACATTCTGATGAATGTTTAACCACTTATACCAATGTAGTCAAGACATAAGTGGGGCAAGGTACAAGTCTGACTAGCTTAGCTGCTGCTGTTTCTTACGTTAGTGTAAGAACCACACAGATATCCATAGGCTACCGTGGACCCATAGTCTGGAACAGTCTACCACCAGACACACGCATGGCCCCAACTCTGGCTTCCTTGAGAGACTATTAAAGTAACAGCAACCAGAAATGACCGAAACGAACAAACACGAACTTTGTTAACCATATACCAGTCCAATAAGGAACAAAAACGTTTTGAAAATATGAGCAAAACATCAATGGCCACTTGTGAAATTATACCATATTTTGGAATGTTTTCAACACTTTATTTCCTTACAATATACTGTGGGGGTGATACATTTTTCATGGGTGGACTGGTTGCTTGGAAGTCATGTACTTCTCATTGGATTATATTCCATTTGTGATGATTATGTGGGTGGGGGCAACGTCACAAGATCTATCAGAAAGGTAGATAGAATGAAAATATTGTATTTCTGGTTTTAAAATAACTACTTTTAATACAATTGAGTTTGATGCATTTCATTTGATAAAGTGTCGTTTGGTTGTTTCCAGATTTCACCTTCCATTAGTGTGGAGTAGTGCTGCTGACCAGTTCTGTGTCTGACAGCTGTCAATCTTCCCTTTATCACTGTCTAGGTAAGTTTCAGGTGCCAGTTATCAACCTCCCGTATTTTCATGTTTACCTTCGCAGAAGGAAAAAATGAAAACATGCTGTTTTTGCTCTGTTTCTTCTTCTTCTTCAAACACATAAGGTCAATGACGTGGACCAGACGTCTGTCACCGTGGTAACTGGTGCTGTAGCAGACACCCCGTGGTGTTGGGTTACATTATGTAGCAAGTCTCAGATGAGCGTTGTAATGAATTTGCAATTGTTTTACTAGTTTGATTATGTCGTTGATGTTGTACGATGACAGGTATGATGGCTAAGAAGCTGCCAGGCACGCTGATGTTCCTCCTGGTCATCTTGGGTGTGTTGGGAACAGCAGCAGCTGACTGTAGCTCATCCTGTACATCTTCCTGTGACTGCCAAAGTAAGGTCTACGTCACCAGCATCCCTCAAGACCTACCCACAAACATCACTGACTTGGACTTGGGAAGTAACCAAATCACAACTTTAAATCAGTCTGATTTCTCACGTTATAGGAGTTTAACAACTTTAAAACTTCAGTACAATCGCATTACTACCCTCAATAGCCATGTATTCTATTACTTGTCGAATCTGACCACCTTATGGCTTAGCGGTAACAGAATAACAACTCTCCGAGCTGACATGTTCACAGGGCTAGGGAAATTGCAGGAACTTTCTCTATACAGTGCTAACATCAATGAAATTCAGCCTGGAACTTTCAATCCAACACCAGAACTGAGAACCTTGAACCTACACCTGAACAAGCTAACAAATCTCAGGTCTGACATGTTCACAGGTCTAGGAAACTTGCAAGAAATTACCCTCCAGGCGAATGACATCACTGATATTCAGCCTGGAACTTTCAACCCAACATTGCAACTAGTAAATTTGACCCTATATTCTAACAAGTTAACAGTCCTTAGATCTGACATGTTCACAGGACTGGGAAACTTGCAGAAACTTTATCTATCCTTAAATGACATCAGTGATATTCAAGCAGGAACTTTCAGTCCAACATCACAGCTGAGATCGTTGCGTTTGAATCAGAACAGGTTAACAAGCCTTAGATCTCAAATATTCACGGGGTTGGGAAACTTGCAAGCACTTTTGATTGACAATAATGACATCACTGACATCCAGGGTGGAACTTTCAGTTCAACACCGCAACTGCGAACCCTGGACCTGCATTATAACAAGTTAACAAACCTTAGATCTGACATGTTCACAGGGTTGGCAAACTTGGAGAGCCTTTTGCTATACAATAATGAGATCACTGACATCCAGGCTGGAACTTTAAATGCAAGTCCAGAACTCTCGAGCTTGCACTTGTACAATAACTACATTCACTCCATTCCGTCCAACGTACTGGTAAATCTGCTGAACCTTACAGACCTCCAATTGTCTGACAACAACATCACGACGTTTCCCTTTGAAGATTTGTCAAACATTCAAACAATTTCGATTCTTCACCTTGACAATAACCAAATTAGAACTCTTCCGTCTATGGCCTATGACAAGCTAGCATCAATCTCTGATGTAAACATTGACAACAACCCCTGGCAGTGTGACTACGGGATGGTTGCCTTCAAGTTAAAGATGAAAGGATCTTATCCTTTTGAAAATCAGATCACGTGTTCCCAACCTGATCCCCTCAATGGGCAAAAGCTTAAAGATGTCAGTTCTGAAGATCTGATGTCAGACTGTGAAGAACCAAAGATTATGAGGTTTGAGAAAGGTGACAACGTGACGTTCACCCAAGGGGGGACTCTCCAATTAGTCTGTGAAGCTTCTGGGATCCCCCCACCAGACATCACAGTCATTCTCCCATCTGGACTGAATGCAACTGTCGGTTCAGTTGGGAGGGTGACTGTTGATGTTACCGGTACAATAACCGTAAGAAACACAACTGCAGCAGATGCTGGTCTGTACATCTGTATTGCAGCAAGTAACCTAGGCTTCAAATTTTCTGATGACTCCGCGTTAGCCACCCTGGTCGTAAATCTAGACACAACCAGTTTGCTGCCATTAGTGTCGAGTCCTCGTGCCTCCGGTTTCTCCCTTCCCGACCTCCTTGGTGCTGTCTTTGGTTCAATAGCCGGTACGCTTCTCATTGTTGTCATCGTTCTCACACTCTGGCGCAAGAAGCCTGGGAACAACAAAAATCCTCCCAAGCGCCCACAACGTAGTGACATAGTCACCGGCACTGCAACCAGTGAGGGTGATCAGATGCTGTCTTATGTTTAGCTAAATCCTTAAAGCTGCATTATGTAACGACACAATGAGGACGATACAAAAGTACATTTTCTGGTCATTTCTTTTATAAAGTAAGTTGAATCAACCCTACTTCATTGCAAATAAGTGCGATACAAAAGTAAATTTTCTGGTCATTTCTTTTACAAAGTAAATTGAATCAACCCTATTTCATTGCAAATAAATGCCATTTAGGAAGTGGGGATGCCAAAATATGACGCCTTACGAGTGTGTTTAAAAGTTGGAAACACATCTGTCAGCCATGTTTGTTTACATGCTGGTAGAATATGATGTAAGGTGAAGAATGCGTTGATGAAACCCCTCCCACTCGCGTGCTGTCACTCAACGGTACGAACACACAAGCAAACACCTGCACACACACACACACACACACACACACACACACACACACACACACACACACACACACACACACACACACACACACAGGTAGCAACCAGCTTGAATATAATGCAGTCATCGTGTGATATCTAACGTTAGCCCTTTAAAAACTAAATGCCCTAAAATTATACATCCTTTGTACAATGTTATTTGTGTAAATGAGGTAGCCATCCAATGATAATGAACAGAATATGAAGTAAAGTGAAGCATGCTTTGATGAAAATAATGTAGCCAGAATCTATTCTGGTGTGGTCATGTTGTTCTCAATAGTAAATGTAGTCCACAAAGATTTAGTTTCTGGAATTTTCCTTGAAACTTGAACCATGTGTATTGTTTTGTCAAAGGTTGACAGATTTAGTTGTCATGGTTTTGTAGTAAGACTTTTCAAGATCATTGTATTTTTCTTTTTTGTGGTTGTCATTCACCTTTGTAAGTATCAGTTTACTCACGTAGCATTTTGAAGCATTTTGAAGCATATGTATTGCGTTGTATTCAAATACGCACATAGCTAGCAACGCCACTGTTTGAAATATATGTTCACTACGAGTGCAACACTATCTAGCAAATAGAGTGGAATTATATGATAAAAAAGACGTTATGCTGACGTTGTATTTTTTGTGTTGTTAATGTAATATATATAGGTTACCTCAGTTTTGAAAATTCTTCTGTTTACAGTCAATGGAACAAACGTAAGAAGAAAAGAGCATAGGTGCATGCTAAAGATACCATAAACACGTAAAGATTTGAAACAAAAAAAATCATAGGGGAACTCGCTGTCGTACAACTCGAGGTCGCAAGGTGGAGTGCCACTATTGTATTCATTTGATTTCTCTTTGACGACGTTGCTAATGGCTGTATGTCAGCTGAACAAACATTAGTATCGTTGGGTAATGCATATGTATAAGAATTAAAGGAAATGTAAAATTGCATTTCTTGAATACAAGTATAGAAAGACTTGATGTTTGTGACAACATTTTTTGTCGTTTGACACTGTGGATTAACAACCTACGGCCTCAAAAGGTCTAAGAGACTACCTGTACTTTTTTAACCATAGGTCAAGCCCATGTCACAAATAGACGAATATGACTACGAGTAGGTCGGGAGTAAGGTTGGCTGGTGTTCGGCGACGTCGGCTTCTGTTCGGCTACGCTAGCCGAATGTTTCAAAATGTTTTTGGCGTGGACGTGAGGTTCGGCCATGGACGTCTGGTGTTCGGGAGTAGGTCAGCAGTGTTCGGGGGTCAAACTTGACTCAAATTTAACTCAATTCCGATTCCATTCGTAGAGGAAGATAGGCGTGGCCTAAATCTGGTCTGACTGCTCCCGACCTTCAGCCAATCTTAGTAAGTGGTCGTGGGAAGGCTCTGAATGTGTGACAAAGGCCTTACACTGGTATTCATTCGCTAATACAATGACCACACCCTCACAACAGTACGTGATTTTCCGCACGTATACCACGGTCAAAGTACAAAAAGCTACAAAGGTGTACTTGTACATGAGAAGGTCACCAAGGACTCTTGTCAAAAAGGTGGACAAACCTACTGTAGTATCTGCCGACTATTTGCCCACATGTCTTTTCAGCTTGTCGGAGTCAGATTGAATAAAGTTGATATTGCCGTACGTGTGGCGGCGATCTTAACGTACGATAAGAATAGCTAGAGGTGTGAAGTAAGGGCCCCTGCCACACATTCAGAACCTACCCCCGAACACCAGCCGACCAAGGCTGAAGTTACCAAAGATACACAGAAAGCTTTAACTTTTTTATAATTTAATTTCATGTGTACAGACTTGATCTGTAACAAGCCAATGATACAAGTATATTTATTTCTATGTCGCCATTTACACAATTAGACAAATTGAATAATATTAATGATTGTATAAAATTTTCTTCTTTTCAAAGGGTTGATCTAAGCCGTTGATAAGGCCCCCATTCCACTGGGACGGGGCTCTCACCGCGCTGTCTCTGCGACCGGCCGGGGCGGAGTACATTTGAATATGAAGCATGATGTACATGAATGACTTAAAAACAATAAAACACACAAAACGGAAAAAAATCGCTCTTATATCCGTAATTCGTTCAGTGATCTGTGAAATCTTTGGTCGCCCATAAAAGTTAGCACTTGAGGTTTTGGTCGCGCAGAGAGCGCAGAAAGGTCGCCGGAGAGATTCCACTTGAGCACGTTTTTCGTGGAGTTCCGCGCTCTTTCCTCGCTCTGGCCAATTTCAGGTCGCAGCGTGAGCGCCGTCAAGTGGAATGGGGGTATAACATGTGCAAATCATTACGAAAGTGCGTACTTGACATTTATGTGCTATCTAATGTTGGTGATATAGTGGCTCACCTATTTTACAAAATGTTTATGATGCATGTGAAGTATATGAAATCCATAAGACAACCCACAAGATGTGTGTTTAATTTTGTTCATCCTTCCTGACCACCTACTTTTATTCCAAGCCTACTGCCTGGACTAGTGCAGTGATGGAAAACAACATGATGTATTTTGTCTATCAAAGTGTCCTGGAGATACATGCTACTTTGTTATGATATCTATAAGTTGCAAAAGCAACTGCAATATATAGCAACTAATCTGCCTGGATTCCAAAACACGTAACGTTACACGTACACAATCATACAAAAGCGACAACATAACACTGCTATACAACATGAATAAAAGAGTTACAGTGATTTGGTCTACGTTGTTTTTACACAGAAATACTTAATAAGTCCTGATTTAAAACTGCCCTTTGTTTGAGAATGTTGTAGATCTGATGGTAGATTGTTCCATGTGGAAATGATTCTGTATCTGAAGCTTTTTTTTCTTTGCATTCGTTCATTTTGGTGTTTCTCTTTGGGTCTGACATCAGAGGAAGGTTTACGTGTGTTCATCAGTAGTCAAGTGTTAGTGCAGTCCGATGAAGGTAAACATGGCAACTGTGAACCCAGTCAGGACCATTAGGTAGATGGCCAGGAAACCATTTTTGAATCCGGAGTTAGACTAGAGAGAAAATGAACACAAAAAATTAATCAAACATCAAATTAAAACATAGAAACATAGAAACATACACAAAAGTGCCCACAGATATGTAGCTGTTGACTGCATTGTATTCCTCTAGAAATGGCCATGGACACATCAAACATTAATATATGCCATACGAAAATTGTTAGGTATATCAAGAGTTGTATTTGCTACATTGTATGTGAGTTAAAGATCAACATATGGTCCAAATGCTTGTAGCTCCTTCTTGCCAAAGAGACGTTATAGTTATGTCCATACATTGTATTTCCTAAATTGTAAAGAATATTATAACGACTTGAGTTTAGAAGCCATTGCAGTTTTGAAAAAAAAACCACTGCATGCTAGGTGACCACTATGTACTGTATACAACATATATTAGGTAGTTACTAACATTAAGGAGTGCTTTGCAAGTCAAACTTGTAATTACAAAGATAAACTTACCGGGTTGGGCGTCTTGGGTTCAGGGTTCAGGTCAACTGAACTGGCACTCTTCTTAGTTTGCATCTCGATCTCTTCTTGATCTGAAACTGAAAACAAGTTCAGTCTCTGCTTAAAGGGAATCTCCAAGCAGATCTTTCGGTGGCTGCAAAGACAGTATTCATTGGCCAGACAGTTACCATTTGCCCCTGAAAGATGGCAAATGGTGGCAAATGGTAACTGTCTGGCCAATGGATACTGTCTTTGCAGCCACCGAAAGATCTGCTCGGAGATTTAAAGGGGCATTGTGTAACATTTTGCACCAAAAATTTGAATACTTTAATTGAAAAAAATCTTGTGATTGTCATTTACTTCCACTTTTCTGCATATATTTTGCGCTATTATTTCCCATTTCTGACATTCATGATTGGCAATAAAACAGTTCAAACGAGGCACACTCATTTTGTGGCACCACCAACAAAGAATACCAGAATGTAAACAAACATGGCTAACAGCTGTGTTTCCAGCTTTTCAAAACAGCTTTTGCCGGCTATAAGGTATAAACCCACCCTTTGCCTTAGATTCACAACAGCACTTCAGCACAGACTCCTGCTCCAGGATGATTTCTGACAGAGCCTGCCAGGCCACCCAGCTGGCCAGCACGTAAGTCGCCTCATCCGGGAGATCCATGGCAGGGAAGTCCAGGCCCAGGAACATCACAATAACTAGCGGGAAATAAAATGAACAAATGATTAGAAAGTTGGAATGACCTTTGAAATGAATTTAGTACAATAAGAAATGGGAAACAAGGAAGCTCTTAATATACATCAATTCTTGAAATTGAAACATTTATGTGAAAATTTAACATAAATCTACAACGGTTCAATTATTCGTATTTATATATATGGATGGTAATAAACAAAACATATATTTATATATGGATGGTAATAAACAAAACATACTGGCCATGATCCTAGCACCTGTTCCAAATGCCCAGTGGAACCAGTTGAACACTCGGCGTCTGCAAAAGAAGAACACTAGTTAGTTTTCATAGTACGATGCTAAATACAAAGGGTAAACAGGATCAAATTTTCAACGACCACTGTCGCCTTCATCAGGATGATTAATGACCAATCGCTCCCGAACGTAAACTCGCGAGAGTTACGGTTACAGACCTAATTCACACGAGACTTTACCGATACGTGACGTCAGCAATTGGTCAAACGTGCCAGGGAGTTTATATCGCCCTCCGTCTTGTTCAGTGATGGCTAACACCAGTTAGTTATCAACACTGTAGAAACTTGACATCCTTCCTCTTATGTATAATCATCACATATACATTGGTCTTCGTAATATTTGAAATTAAAGATATCGATAAAGTTATAAATTTCGCGGTGCCTTACTTTGGTTCATTTGGCCCACAGCGAAGAAGTGACATAAACGGCTGAAATGTAAAAAAAAAAGATGTTAGTAACTTCCACTTTTTGAACCTCCTTGATAGGAAGAATCTTTTGTTGCAAGGATTGTATACATCTAAACATTGACTGTATAAAACATACAAACTGTATAAATATGTAAGTCTCAAAAGAGTATGCAGTCTGAAAAATATCCATTCAAATTGCTTCATCATAACGACTTACATTCAAACGGCACAATGATTACTACATCCAATGAAATTGTTCTATGATAACTACATCCAATGAAATGGCTCTATTACAACTACATCCAATGAAATTGCTCTATGATAACGACATCCAATCAAATAGCTCCATGATAACGAAATCAACATGTTATATGTTCGTGACAGACATTACCTGTACAACAGCCAAGATGGTCACAATAATACCCATGATGGCGTGGATCTCGGCATTGGTGCCCTGCGATTTAGCAAAGAACGAAAAACACATCGTCACGTAGTGAAACTCAGTAAACATATCATGCAAATGACATTTTATCCATCTTACCATTATAGAGAGTTTGGTCAAAAATACAATAATATTTTAGAATAAAGGTATATTTGCAGAAAACATAGGAACTTATCATTAATAGGACTTTTTTCAGCTAATCGACGTCAGTCTTTTTCAAGAAATAAATCTACCACTCCAAATGACGTCACTTTATTCAGATTACGGACACGTGACTCAGTGAGTAGTACTTTACTGGATGGTAGAGCAAATGTACTGGATCGATAACCTGTGGCGTCCTCCGTCTCTATCTAGGGTGCATATATTTTCCACTTGTTTTCTACGTTATCGGATTGAGTAGAGGGGGTATACCTTGACAAAGGTCCACTCCTTGAAGAAAAATATAAGGACAAAGGCGAGCACGCATATCAGTACGGTCAATACCATAGCAGCACGATGAATCTGAAAAAAATAATTTTGTGTTCGTTATTTTGCAGAAATGTCAGTGTTTACACATGTTTGAATGGCTGTCGTAGGAGCAAAAGTTTAACAAAAAACTGGCAATATCACATATAAAATCAAAGCTTTCTATCTAAAACTTACGGTTATTCCACGATATTTCATTTCGTAATCCTGTCGTACGACATACGTTCTAATGTGCACTTACGGCGAACCAGACTTTGACTCCACACCAGGTGCTGTTGGGCCACATGGGTTTGTAGAAGCGCGCCAACACGGCCCCGATACTGACGGTGAACATCCAAGCACTCATCATTAGTCCAGCTATTGTGAATGAGAAAAACAAAATCACATCAAAAGCATTGATCAGCATAAGCGAGTACCATATGTTATACATTGACGCCATATGGTCAAATGCTTTTAAAAAGAAATTTACACCACCAATGTTTGCTTTCACATTTTTGTTAAAGTTATTTCATTGAATAGTTTAAAATTCTTTTTTTATTAAAATAGATTAAATAGTTTAAAATCTTCTTACAAAAACCTTAGACCAGTTTGCTGCTGTAGTATTTCCACAACTATGTGGCTCAAGCTATAGTAACGTAGATAGGCACCGCACTAAACACGTTTAAGGAGTTTCAACTTTAGCTAAGTGTAAAAACGCAGCACAATAACGGTACATCTTGTTGTTTTCAAATAATTTAAAAAATCTAGGTTTACAACGAAACTGTTGTTTTTCTCTAACATTAATTATATCATTTTAGTTCTTCAAATAGTCCTGAAATATAAGCCATTTTTGGAAACCTCCGCGGTGGCATATTTGCGTATCAAATATAGAATATGTATAGCACATACCATGTAGCTTGACTAAGATGGGTGCAGACGCAGCGGCCACCAGACTGATACTGGTTACATCTACCGGTTGGTCAGAGTAGGCCCGACTCCTGTGTACTGAGATCCCCACAGTACCATCTACCACAGTAACATAAAAAAGGTCAGTCTCTTCGTGAAAAAAAGGAAACCAAGCAAAACCAACGTACGCCGGCATGAAAAGCTCAAAGTTGTTGTTAAAAGTCTGTCTGAGGCATGATTTAACTATAATTTCCAACATATTGGGAGGTGGGACCATTCGACTGAACAGTACCTCTCTTTCTAAAAAATGAGCAATCCTTTGCTTTTGCTTAAAAGAGACGGCGGACGACATAGACTTCAGCAGATTGTTGCCAACTGTCACCGAGTCACGTGCCTCACGTAATTCCCAGCAGTAGCTAAGCACGTGGGCAGAACGTACTGTGCCTGCGCAAAACTGATTTTTCACGGTTATCGTTGAATGTTTGGTCAACGTTTCGTCATAATTTTGTCTTTTGCAGGCAATATCGTTTCCGACACAACGTTTGAAACTATAGACAGGATGTCATCCTTAAATACGTGAATACGACCTTTAGCGAGACGTTCTGCCGAAGTGCTATGCAGAATACATTACGGATTTCGCGCAGACGCAGTACGTTCTGCCAACGTTCTCAGCAACTAGTAACGATACAGAATACATCATGCATTACATGGAGTTGGAACTTGGCATGTTTTAAAATTGTTCTTTGATGACCATACAGTCTCTGACCACCCTTAAGTCGAAAGCTCACCAGTCTCAACTACTGTAGGTCCGACAGCCAGGAAGATGTGGTAGGACGAGTTGCCAAGGTCAAAGTACTGGTCGCCACCTGCGCCTGCCCGTGCTGTCTGCCGAACAGCACGGTGGAACCGACAGGACAGCAAACCGTTGCTGTACGCCACCTCTACATTACTTACTCCAGACTGTAAGACAAGGAATCGGAGATTTCAGACTTCTAGAAAGAATATTGATTTTTTAAAATTGATTTGAATAACGAATGAGATTGTATAACGTACTTTAATTGGGACTAGTTAATGTTGACTCCCTGACAGATTATGTCAGAAGACTCAAGTTATCACTCCATTTTCTCTATCTAACCGTTCTGACCTCCTGACATGTTGCTATCAATCGTTCTATAAATCTACTCTTTCCAACCACGAATCATACAAACTCACAACGAAGCCACTCAAAACATTACTTCCGTTACCCAAAGTTTTAAAAAAGAGAAAGAAAATCAGTATTTAGAGAAATTATTTATCCAAGCGAATCGTCAGCCAGGATTTTTTAAACCTAGATATGCTGTGAGCAGGACTTGTTTTATGTGTGGATGGCAGTCAGCACCAAGGACAGGTCTTTTAGCAAAGCGCATACAAGCAAACACATCTGTTATAAGGAAATGACAGGTGTGTTTGATTGTATATATGGATAGTGTTAAGTGCCAAAGATAAATTTGGTTTCCACTCTTTCTGTGTGTGATGAGTGTTAAACACATGGACATGTTTACTGTAAATGGATAATTGATAATAAAAGTGTCATTGGGAATGATAAACGTGGAGATGCGTGCATAGAGACGCTTAATGATACGCGATACTCTGTCCTAGTGACGCAGCTTTTACTTCCGGGACGGAAGTATTGTTATAGGTGGGCTGGTTAAGGAGAATTTTGTATGTTTGGGTTCCAGATATGGAAGAATGGCGTGATAGTGTAGTAAGCGTATGAAAGTGAGTGGGCGGAGATTGGGTTTCAGTTGATTGACAGTGTTGTGACCCGACATGCCCTGTGCCCTAGGTTGTGGTTGCCAGGAATGTGTACTGTGTAATCATGGTATGAAATACAGACTATAGTGTAATAGCGGAGTAAGTTACGTCATACAATCGTAATATATGAGTAAGAATCCATTCCATGAAGTAATTCATTGACGCACACCATATCTACTTCCAGGTAATTTCGGGAGGGGATCTTGTATGTTTGTCATTACAAGAAAAAGAATCACATTGACTTACATTTGTGGCCTCTCTGGTCGGTCTGGTACGGCCTGTAGAGTAGCTAGAGAACACCTCGATATTTCCATCCGGGTGACGCATGCATTCGTACATATTATCATCAGCCTTGTAAGAAAACAAATCAAGTTAAGCGCTCATTATAAAGACCTTTTAGATCATGCAAAATCATATGGGTTTGCACAACAGACTATCCAGTCAAGCTATGTTTTAAAAGCTGTATTCGTTAACACAATTATCATGGTGACAGCTGATACATTGTCCAAACGCAATGGCTATCTTCCTTGTGGTACGGAAAACCACAGTGCCTACGGTACAAGCTAGCATCAATTACGAACGATGTAAAGCAGAAATAGACATTTCCACAGTTATAAGAGCGCATGAGATGACGAAATGCATTGTGGTCTAGGTCAAAGTTCAATATCACTTTGCAGTAAACTATCATCATTTTTAGACGTTTTCGCAACACTATTTTGATTTGCAGAAGGCTTTCCTCTTTTTTAGTGACTTTCATCATTGTTATCTACCTTGTGTCGTGTTACAAAAATGTCTGAATTTACTAACGAACTTTGACCAAGACCATAATGCACCGCGACTGCACATGCGCACTTGTAACTGCTAGATGGATTATACCATTAGTTGGTCATGGGAGAATCCTATGGCGACGTATCCATCGCTTTTTCCGGTTATCTCGATGATCACATTTTCGCCTGTAGCATCTGAAGACCACAATGACAAAGAGCAACGATGACTACGTGTTCTCAAGGTTCCTTTTATTTCTTAAGTGGTAGGTTTTGTATCATGTCATGCCTTCAGGTTTGCCCCTCACCCAACAAAAATACTATGTCTGAGCTACTTCTATTTTTGTATTGCCAAACTGAATCTATCCCAAGATGCATCTGTTCCAGAGACCCGGATGTTCTATCCCCTCCGAAGCTAACTGATGTTGTTCAGAAATCACTTATCATAATATATGTACAGTACTCAAATCAAATCAATTTCATATCACGCAGTCACAGCAGTAAAAACCATCTGCATAGTCTCATCATAATTTTGGAATATAATTATAGAATTCAAATTCTTGAAACTGTTGTTTCCGTGTCAGTTTTTGAATCATCCCTGACTTACCGGTCACCCAGGTCGACAGGAAGTCACAGTTTGGAGGCGAACAGCCGTCGGGAACTCCATAACAACCCTTAGTTACTCCACATCCACCTGTAGTGATCTAAAATAAACACATAGAAATTATTACCTGTCCCTATCATCTCTTACACCTTTTTTTTTAAAATTAAATGTGAGCACTGGTATCTGATAATGCCTTTTTATTGTCGTAAAATAGACTCAACAAGATTAAGTATTAAAATTGTTACAAGCTGAAGGGTCCAAAGTGGACCAAAGATATAGACATATAAATGTCGTGACAAGTAGATGAAATTACCCCAAGTGGATCCTCAGGTGTGCCGATCTGAAACAAGATATGTAAAATAGAATTTGAATTACCATGAATTAGCTCATTTTTTAATTGGATAAAGTCATCATACTCTTTTCTACCACCATCGCCTCTTGTTCTAGTGTCTAGGCTATTATTTCAGTTGTTGAATCGTCTGAGTAAACGCTACTTGAGTTAAAGAATATACTATATATAGTATAAGGCAAGACAAGCAAGACTGTGTGCAATGTGGTCTGAATCTATGTTCAATGCCAAATTTAGGCGAAGTGTGTGGGAATTCTCTTTTTTTCTTTTATGTCGCCTTTTTCGTTTTAGCCTAAGTGCCTAAAACTTTAGTCTCCTGTAGTTTGCACGCTTTTAACGCTTTATAGTTTGAAACTCTTAACTGTTTTCCTGCAAACATAAATCTATTTAAAGAATTGAAAGGTTTTATCAAAGCGTTTGTCTCCTTACCGTTGTGCTGGGTGGCGTGGCTGCACCTGTTGCTATGGGAACGTTGGAGGACGTGGCTGCATCTGTTGCTATGGGAACATTGGTAGGTCCCTGTGTAGCCGTGGGGGCAGAAATGGTAGGAGATGCCAAGGCATTGACCCAGTATACCAATTTTGTTTGAACGACTGTAGCCCTAGATGCAAAAAAAGGAAAAGACTTTTTAGTGGCTTCAATAGTTTTTGCTAATCCTGACCACATGATAAAGATAAACAAACCCCCCCAAAAACGACATAAAACGAAACCACTAGTTTGATAGCCTAGGTAAAAGTTTGATATTCTTCAGTGTAATAACATAGTGTTACCTAAACTGGATGTCCCCAACAGCGGCGCTAGAAGCCGTCCAGAGCACAGAAACAGCCGTCTTGTCTACCAGCGGAATGCTATAATGGAGTTGCTTGTGCGCAACAGTATTCTGGTGTAAACAATAAAAAATAAAGAACTGGGTTTATCTCATTGATATGCGATGTTCTACACAAACACAAACTCGTGCAGTCAGATTGATTCACACACAGAGTCACAAACACATACCCTTCACGTTAATATCACACACACACACACACACACATACACACACACACACTCACACACATACACAGAAACACTCACACACATATACATACACAGACACACTTATACACGCACAAACACACACACACACACACACACACACACACACACACACACACACACTCGCACACACACACACACACACACACACACACACACACACACACACACACACAGAAGCACATACATACACACACACACACACACACACACACACACACACACACAGAGACGCACATACACACACAGACACACACACACACACACACACACACACACACACACACACACACACACACACACGTACGTAAGTTAATCTGCACAGATATTAAAATGTAAATAAACCTCTAAGCACCTGTGAGCCCGACCCACAGTCTAAGACCAGTGTGGTGTTGTCATCAAGTGCCGCAAACGTACCCACAGATGCATCCTGACCTACGGGCCGAGCCTGAAGAAGGAAGCCCTTAAACGTATCCGAGCCAGTAGTTTGGAGTGTTACTAAAATGGGGGCAAACGATGAAATTAGGTACAGCTGCAGACCCAGGCAGTATACAAAACATATAATTACGTTTGGAAATTACAGAAGTAGATACTACTGCTCGTTACAACGATTTGTAATGTTCATGATATAAATATTACAAAACGTTATAGGGGTAGCCCCGGGATTTTGCCTTGTTATGAAAAAATGTACCCACAGTTCACCGATAGCTTATGTAAGATAGGCCCTCGTGGCGTCGAGGTCTCTTCTGTAATGTATACACATTATGGTCCCAGTTCCGATTGTTTGTCACTAATTAACCAACCGTTCTATTTATCAAAGATAGTATATTCTAATCGCTGTCATTAATCTCTCCGGAAGAGTGGATGCTCAAACCCAGGTCAGGTATTTGTAAGAAGCTGAGATTGCACATGTGATCGTACATGAGATAGTACACGTAAATGGTAAATGTAAAAATGTAGTCCTATAGATTAATGAGGACGTAGGGGCAGTGGGTTGTTAATCCACTGTGTCTAGGGGCACGGTATTGGAAGGCGGAGCCCAACCCTTTCCTTTCACCTCCCCAGCCGAAGTCAGGTACCCATTTTACACCTGGGTGGAGTGAGGAAAACCTTGTATCTGTATCTGTATCTGTATCTGTATCTGTATAGCCGGTATAACCGCCCTTCGGCGTAACACACCAGCCTGTAAAGTGCATTTCCCAAGTACACAAGATCTGTGACATGACAGGATTCGAACCGAGAACCACTGGGTTCTAGGCCAAACACCCTACCGTTACGCCACACGACCCAACTTGATAGTTTATTTTCTTCTAATACTGCCTGGGTAGTGACAGTGGAGAAAGTTGGATGAATAACGGTCATCAGGGTTCCCATGGCCCAGTACGTTGTGTATTCGTCGTTAAAGGTTGACATAGACTAAACTTGATATTCTTATTGTTCTTTTAACACATGATACCTTTGCCAAGTTTCGTTTGTCTTACGAGAGTATTCAAAAATTTCTCAACATCATATCACAAGATAGACCTTTGTTTAAAGAAAACCGTCCTACCTGCGATTTGCTCCCCCGCAGTGTACGTCTGTTTGTCCACGAGTAGTTCGTAGGGAGGGCTGGACGTTTGAGCTGTGGCTCCATGCAGGGGGGTCATGTCAGTACATGCCGTGCCCGGTACAGAGCCGCCGAAATTAGAGTACCCATTCGCGCTTTTGGTACTCAGAACCAAGACAGCCACGGTCACAAACATCAGCATCTTTAAAGAGGACGAAAAACAATATACTACCTTATGCAACCTTCCTCCGGAGCTTTTTATGTAGTTAACAGTAACTGGTCACTAGAAGGTGAGCAAACCACGCCCAAACATTTATATCTGGTGTCCTAGTAATGATATCCTTCCGCTGATCATAAACAAACATTGCTAGTTAGCAACGGGAACGTGCCACAATGGTTTTAATGTGAAGGTCGTTCTATTGTGAGGGAAAGTTTGAAATGTGTAGCTTGTCAGGCCAAAATCTTCACATTCATACAAAGGAAGGACTTACAAGGACAAAAATGAAAATATTATGGATTTATAACTGTTCCACTCAAATTTTTATCACATAATTTATCACAATAATCAAAACGAAGGCCAAATCTCGTATCTTTCGACACTCCTTATTTCTCAAGGGAAGCGTATTTAGATTTTCCATACAATTTCTAAGGTGAAACAAATCACCTCAATATATGTCCCTCTGCAAAAAAAAAGACTTGTTGTTTTTGTCAGGTATGTCAGGTATGGCTAGGGGTGTCTGTTGTACCTGTGATACGAGATGTTCCGAATACAATGGTTAAAACGTACACAGTACTCAGACCCTGGCAAGCTGGGTAAAAAAATAGTCACAGAACTACGAAAATATGCAAAATGCAGCTCTGTAAAATCGTCTATATAATTATTATTCAAAAACGTTTAAAAGTTAACGCTCATATTTCCGCTGGTTGCTCTAAGACCACCACATAAAAAAGGAACATGTGAATTTAAAGAGCTCTACTATATGCAGCATAAGTAATCCAGGTGGTATGCTCACTTCAGATGTTCCGTTGTTAAAGACATTCTTAAAAAGCCTATATATATAGACAGCATTGTTTTTTCAATGGTTGTGATCTTAAGGTACTATCGTATCCAGAACCGTGCCTATCTAGTTCTATGTCTGAATGGGCTACGGTTAGGATCAGGCACGGTTCTGGATAGTCTCCATGTATCCAAGAACGTAGATTGGTCCCAAACAAGGTTCTGGACATGCGAGGACTATCCAAAACCGTGTCTGGGCATGGTTCTGGATAAAGCACGGTTCTGGATACAACAAATACCCAGCGCAATTACGAGAGTTGATGCTAGTTTTTGTGTAGGCGGATGTTCTGTAATACTGTACATGTATACTAGAATATAGTGCACAATGTGTTGCCCTGGTGCCTAATTAGTCACACAGAAGTTATTCTTAAACCAAGCTCGCGACCTTGATCTTCAACACCTTCATTAGTCTTCTGTTAGTTTGTCTTTGTGTTTCCATACGTATTTCATATGCTAGGCACATCGGGGACACTGTCAAACAGTTAGGCAAAAGGTCCCAGAAAGATCCTAAAATAGATTATCGAATTCGAAGGTTATTTCATTTCCTGTCTTCAATTTTTTTCCATGCCTATTGCCTTATGAGAGCCAGTTGGAAATGTATAAACTGATTCAATGACAGATTGATATTTATTCATTTAACGAATCAAACAAAAGAAAAAAAGTCACAAAATTCCTAAGTATTTCAAGGAGGGGTAAGATTTTTTTGCTGAGTATGTAAATTGTGCTTTGTCATTACGTAGGTAGTTTTAGTCCGATTTCATTCTTAGTAATAACGGAGACAGTTTAGCAGGCACTGCAGAAAGTCACTTAAAATAAGGTCAATGTAAATTAAACACGTGATACGCCTATTTTTATAGGTCTACCTACTATCTAAACTTGCTGATGTTGTACAAAGTTTAAAAATCTGTTTAACTTACCTCGTATAGATTCAGGGGGAGCCAGAGACGAGAAAACCCGACCTATTCCCAAAGAACGGCACTAGTCAGTGAGAAAGCAACTCTTAGTATTCGAGTGACCTCTAGCTATATCTCTTGTGCAAGTAGAGCTAGTTTTCGGCTGTTTACTTTAGCGATAAAAATACAATTTATTATAGTTGATGGGTTGTCAGTTGCTATGGACAGCGAAGGAATTCAATCTGTGCCTCAATCAGTTATGGTCCCACCTTTAAAGGACTAATGATTTTTTGTTTGTCCATGCACGTTTTTTTTTACAGAACGCAAGACGTGATAGGGTAAAGTGCATTGATAAGCTGCAGTCGCCCACGTCGTGCGATTTTTGAACGTGTCGTAGATAGTTTTAAATATTGTTTAGAATTAGACGTTCAAAGGTTGGGTGTAACATGTCGTTCGGTGTAATGTAGCCAGCTGACGCCGCGCCGCGTGCCTGCGAAGCCTGGTGTGTTACCCCAAAGGGCGGTTATACCGGCTATACAGATACAAATACAGATGCAGATTTATGACAGAACCGACCGTTAGTCGACAGGGATATCTACGACAAATGCGCTATATCGTAAACCTGTCGTACGCCGTATGTGACGAGGTCTTACGTTGTCCTACAGGTTGTCTGTAGGTTGTGAATAACGTTAACTGCTAACTGCCTAACTAAGGGCGCGGTCACATACGTCGTATGATTGTCGTACGATCGCCAACTAGGGGCATTCTTGAGATAGTCGTGCACTAGTCCCGCAAAATACAGCTTTCTTGTTTCGACAAAGGCTGTCACGAATATGACCCACCCCTAACTAACTGGTCACCAGTTGCTATGGACATCGCAAGAATTCTCTTAATTAGAAATGGCCCTACCTACGTGAGGGGTTAAAGTGCATATTGATAAGCTGCAGTCATAAAAAGTCCTCTTATTTTCTGTGGTACGGTTTTTACATGGAGTTATAAAAGGAAGAGAACTTCCTTTTATAACTCCATGGGTTTTTTAGTGAAGCTACGAACAGAAAGCGTCTACGGCAACCTTTTCGGTATCACAAGATAGCCGAATTTTGTACGACACTTACACGACTGTACTACGAATGTCCTCAATTTGTTGACGTAAGCCTATCGTATAAAGTATGTTACAGGGACCTAAGGTTAACGTGCTATTGACACAGTGTCCATGCTGGTTGTGTTATCAAAAACACAGTGTTGCTGTGACAAGTTATCCGTTATGTCCTTCACTCTGGCCTATTCAAACATAAATCAGTCTCGTAATGATATTGTTTGACAGGTATTAGGGCAACTGAGAGGTTTTATCCGCTAACAGCGTCAACTATATTACAACGAATCTGCCTTTTTTTGCAGTCTTTTTTTCCTTTACGCCGGCACGGTGTGTGTGTATAGTGGCTGGGGGTAGGGGTGGGGGCATAAGTTGTCAAAATGTGAAATGTAAAGTTGTTTTATGCATTTCCTATGTTTTCAATACAGTAGAAGTGCTTGTGGCCATGGCTTGTTTGGAGGAAAACACGATTTTTTTCTCCCAAACAAAGCACTTTGTAGCAGTTCCGCCAGGGTCACTATTTGATTAAGCTATCAAAGGTACGAATCTTACTTAATCATGTCGTCCGATATGCTCTATACTACTAGTGATCTCTGAATGCCATTACAACAACAATGCAACAATATGTCCATTACATGGAGGTGTTCAATAAGAAAAAAACCCGCTGGACATCAACAAATAAAGTCCTTAGATACTAAACAACGTCCTAAAAGCCTGTATAACACAAGCCATGCTATCAATTGCGGATTGTATGAGGTCCGCAAGGGATTGTATGAGGTCCGCAAGGGGCGCTATTTAATGAAGCTATCACACACATATATATATGATAAAGTGAGCACTAGATGTTGCCCGATATGCCTTTTGCCACTAGTGACCTCTGAGTGCCATTACAATAATATAGCAATATGCTTCGCGGACTCGGTCATTTATTCGATGGTTATAGAAACTGACCATGAATTATGACGCCGTATATACCTCCGGGCTGGTCATTAACCCTATACTAAACAGCAAACATATATCCTGTATAAAGTTCTGCACCCCATTGCGATTTTCCGGAGATCCGTTAGGAGCGCTGTCCATCAAGGGAACACAAAGTGCATGACCTTTACTATTAGTGACCTTTGACCAACCCTAGCACCTGTAACTGTTACCTACATTTTGAGGCCACCTCATGTAGCAGTAGCGTTGCTCTCTCTATATTTGTATTTAAAGAGCCTTACTCTAAACTAGAATCATGTCGGATTTGATAGTAGACTTTTGCTGGGATGTTTTGGAAGATTCTCGGTTACCGCTCGCTGTTTGTACCACATTGGTTGGTGTCCTGACCGTCTACGCAGGGCACAAGCTCTACATAAGGCAACAGTTCAAGCAAAAAGTCCGGAGGAAGAACGAAGAAAGGCAAAAGGCTCTTCAAGACGTGCTGAAGTCTTTAGAAACTGATGATAAGGTAAGGAATACTCTTTCATACACATTAGCGAATACAGGTTTGTGGACGCACTGTTTTTATTTTTGAGATCTTTGATATATTTTTCAAAGGCTGTTATTGTTTTTGGGTGGGTTGACTACTCTTTCTTTCCAGTTATGTGCTTAATTGAGAGGTTACAATTAGTGAGTCTGAACTCAGGTGACCTCAATACGACAAATTTGCCCGAGTGCGGCCATAGAACTGTACAAAATTAACAAACCGCTGTGTCCTTGACAAGTCTGGCTATGCCTGTTGTTTAACTTCAGACTCTCTATTATGAATGAACTTTTTGTTGCTAAACTTTTGTTGGAAGGATAATGTTTTGGTCTGACAGTTTGGCACGTTTAGCAATAGATACATCATTATAAAAGCAAACTTTATAGATTCAATTCTTTTATGATAAACAAGTCGTTATATGGGCGTGGTTTGATCAATTTAGGATAGGGACCTGTCATGGGAACCACTGTGATGCTGTTTCACGGTTTACACAAACAACACTGGCAGCACTGAACAAATATTTTGAATTCAGATTACAGAACATGGTTTAAAAAGGGGTCCAAAGTCCAACAACTGGTGGGTGTAAAGCAAAATTTCTGCCCCTGCCAAATACGTGCCTCGAAACGTAGTAGCTTGGGGGTTTGTAGCACGTCGGCAGAACGTACTGTACCTGCACGAAACCCGTAATGTATTGTTCACTTTGGCAATACGTCTCGTTTATATACAGGAAGTAGAGGCCAAAAGGAAGGATATCTTGTCCCTGAGTTTGCCACAACTCAGCCAGCAGCTGCGAGATGGACAGCTGTCAGCTGTACAGGTGCTACAGGCATACCAAGGGAAGGTAAGAAGTGACGTAGTATACAGGCTCTTCATATGACGTCACTTGTAAGTGTAAGAAGTGTAAGTGTGGCTTATAATACATGGTTCATCGAGTGGCATTAGGAATATGAATTTTTCTTTGCAATCTAAATATCTAAAACTAGGGAACTTATATTGTATACACTTGAAGAGGATATTTCGTTGATATATAAGGTACAGTCCATAGCAAAATGACTTATTAGTGTGTTTTCTTGTTTTGTATTGTGACAGATGAATATGTAACCTTTTTGCAGGCCCTTGCAGTCCACGGTGACATAAACTGTGTTACAGAACCCATCCCAGACGCTCTTGTATGTATTCACAACAAAAATATGTTAAACATTAAGTAATAGATTGTTTACGAAAGAACCATGATCAACACACCATCACTGGTGATTCTGTTTCTTTTAATTGGGAAGGGACAAGTTATTCTTCCAGAAAACGACAGAAATAACTTTATTTTATATCGGTAACGAGTAGTGTAAAAACAGCTATTCCAAATGTATTTATAATTATTGGTTTTTGCAGGCAATAACTATTGAATCATCCAATACTCTGGTAGATAAATGTGTTCGCTGTTTTTCTTAATTGTTAAGAAGTTATAAAGCTTGGGAAAATTTCAGAGTTCTTTGAACAACGTACAGTGATCCTTACCTTTCTATTCTAGTTTCCTATTGACTTCTGTTGCTATAAATGTTACTATGTATAGGGCACGCAATCTTGTAACTTCTAAGGGTTATGACATGATGTCACATGCGCAATGTTGGATTACAGTGCATGTCTGTTAAATAAAACAGCATGCTGCTGCTGTAATCCACTTTTTAGATGTCCTCCAACAAGGTCACTGGTTATCAAATAATAATGATAATTATTATGACGTCAATATAAATCCTCCTTTTTCAGCCTAGGGCTGAGGAGTTGGACCGCACGGGTCAAAGGTCAGGACTGCTGTATGGAGTACCTGTGTCAATCAAAGAGAACATTGACATCAAGGTACCGTCGGTGTTACATCATTCTATGTTCTTTGTTGTCGCTTTAAAGGGGCATTAGTTAATATTATTTCTTCAAAAATTGAAATGTCTTACTTGAAAAAAAATCTTAGTGTTACTGTAATTTACTTCCACTTTTCAACAAATTTGTGTAATTATCTCACATTTCTGATATTTATGTTTGGCGCTAAAACAGGCCACACGAGGTGCACTCAGTTTTTGCCACCACCACAAACTATCAGAATGTAAACAAACATGGCTGACAGCAGTGTTTCCAACGTTTAAACACACTCGTATGGTCTAATATTTTGGCACCCCTACTTCCGAAAGGCACTTATTTACAATGGAGTAGGGTTGATTCAACTTACTTTGTAACGGAATGACAAGAATATGTACATTTTACTTTCTAAGAAATCTGTCATACAGGAAGAACGGTAAGGGTGACTGCGGATAATTCAAATCTATGCATTGTTGCTACGTGTGATTCTCTAGGCAGCTATGAAGGTCAAAATCACGTTTTACCAAGTCAAAACTGGATTGACATGACTGAATTTATTTTCCTATAGGGAATGGCGAACACGCTTGGTCTGGTCAAATACCTGGAGAACTATGCCAAAGATGACTCTGTTATCGTCCGAGTGCTGAAGAAACAAGGGGCAGTGCCTTTCGTGAAGACCAACGTTCCTCAGACGATGCTAGAGTAGGTTTACATTCTTTGTTCACTGCAGATTAAAGGGGGCATTATGTAACATTTTTGCACCAAAAAATGAAATATTATAGTTGAAAACATCTTTCTGTGATTGTCATTTACTTCCACTTTTGAAGATATTTGTGCCATTATCTCACATTTCTGACATTTGTAGTTGGCGCTAAAACAGCCCACACGAGGCGCACTCAGTTTGTGGTGCCACCACAAACTACCAGAATGTACCCAAACAATCCTGGAAGTCTGAAATATCTGATTTCTTGCTTGTATTTGTTTTAATAGCATTGGCTGCAGCAACCCATTGTTCGGTACGACCTTGAACCCGCTTGACCCCACACGTAGTCCTGGCGGGTCGTCAGGAGGAGAAGGGGCGCTGATTGGTGGAGGAGGCTCCATCCTCGGCCTCGGGAACGACATCGGCGGCAGTATCCGCATTCCCGCGCACTTCTGCGGAATCTGCGGCTTCAAACCTACTGCTAATAGGCTGAGGTAAGTCCTGACTTGTATGAATCTGTTTCTTCAAACCTACTGCTGAAGTAAGTAACTTTTTTTGTGAATAAGCGACTTCAAACTTTCTGCTGGTACACTTGGAATGAATCAACTGCGATATGTTTTCCCAATCTAGCAAACAGGGATACTTCAACTGTTCTCCTGGTCAACAGGGGGGTGAGTTTGCATTCTTTATCTTTAGTTAGTAACAAAATACTTGATTTGGAGAAAACACACATTATATGTGACAGATAAAGCAAACAATCTAATATAATATCTAGTGACATAGCGTTTATGGTGAGGTATTTGATGTTATATTGTGGGATCAGCTGCATTATCCCATAAATCCTCATATTCACGCTGTACGGTGGCCCACAAAGACAATGTTCGCCGACGATTTCGACGTTCTGTAATTTATTTTGTTCTGTTATTTCATTATGATTGGTTACGCCTCTAATGTTGGAAAGTTAAAGCTTAGTCCTCTGTCTTGTACTTCTTGTATTCCTTTTTGTTTTGTTTTATTTGTACCGCTTAGTACAATCTGCTATATGCTGTATGTCTTAAACTTTCAGAAATCTGTTTACCGGGTTTGCAGACTGTATATAGAGCATGTTTTATAGTACTATGGGTAACCGTTGATGTGGTCTGCAGTGATCGGGACGTGTGGCCCGCTGGCCCGAGACGTGGACAGCCTGGTCCTGGTGATGAAAGCTCTACTGGTACCGGACATGTTTGAACTGGACCCTCTTGTACCGCCTATACCATTCAGACAGGAGGTAAGAAAACGAACAACGACACAGATATGTTTACTGTGTAGTCTCCACAAGTCCCCCCTCCCCGTCAAATAGACCGATCCTGACTGTCCATCACAATTAGCAATGCAACCAATGATAGCATGGCAATCAACCAATGAAAGAATGCTGCATGTCCGTCAAATATTTGCATTATTATGTTTCATTTTGGACTTCTACGTTTCCCCGGAGGTGGGCAGGGCTATTTCACTGATTATATATGGGCCGGGATCTCACAACTGCAATGCATTGTTCTCTCTTTTTTTTTCATAAAGATATACGAGTCGAAGAAGCCACTGAAAATTGGCTACTTTCTAGACTGGGAACTTCAAATGGCTACACCGGCTTTAACAAGGGCTGTGAAGATCTCAAAAGAAGCGCTGGAGAAAGCTGGGCACAAAGTAGGATATTTTACATGTATGCACACGAGAAATTATTGAAAGTCTGTCATTTATCTACCATCTATTTCTTTCTCTCTCTCTTTCTTTCTCTCTCTCTCTCTCTCTCTCTCTATATATATATATTATAAATTAACACTCGCAAATCCACTGAGTACCTTAAAACCGCCTCATATAAAAAAACGTTGTAAAAATCTTGTCAAGATTGTGTTGAACACATGGATACAAGAAGTCAGGGATTTCTTCCTGAATTCCTCCACGTACCGTCCACTTAGCATCTCGTGCGTGCTCGGTCACTTTCAAGCTTAACCTCCCTGTCAATCAAGTCACTAAATATCCACCCAATTTTCCTGCAATCGTCTCTGTGGGACAGGCATACACACAAACCCACAGACTATCCCACCCAAAACAATACTTCTGTACCCTAAAGTTACTATTGCTCTTGTTCCTTTTCCAGCTTGTGCCATTCCAGCCTCCAAAAAGCGACCACGCTTTCTTTGACATCATTCCAAAATGTCTACTGGCTGATGGTGGAAAAACTATCCGAAACCGTATGTGAGTAGGGCATTCCTAAAAATAGTAGTATATGAAATTCTGCATGAATTTGTACATTGATTTGATTTGAAAATTTCTATGTTGAGTAACTGTTGTTTTCCTTGCGTTGGATTGAAAGTTAACGATATCTATCCACGTTCTAAAAGATATAATGGCAAAGTGGGACTTACCAAAATATTATGTAAACAGCCTGATACATTGTCAAGAGATGAGAGACGGGGGACGCCATAGACTTATTTAGTCACGTGACTAAAGAGGTTTTAACCTCCTTGCGTATACACATCTTCTATCTGTATAAGGCGCCTGTTCCATGTTGGTGAACGTTAATACACCGTAAGTACGGTCAGTACAAAGACGTAAACATGAGTTTGAAATATTGTATGGATAGTTTATATGGAAGTGTATGTGTTATGAAAAAAAACCCACTCCAGGTCGGGCGAAATTGTGGACCCACGTCTCAAAGTCCAGTTGCCTTTTATAACGATGTCGTACTTCTGGCGAAAGGTGGTTGGATTCTTACTGAAACCATTCGTAAGTACAATGAAACTACATAGTATACATAAGTAGTGACTATCATCTTAGATTAGAAGGCTGGATCTGGATAGATGATACACAGGTTTACGCTAAAAGTAGTGTCGTATACCTAGAAATGTTATGACGATATCTACTTAGTCTAGTTGGCACTTAATCGGAATATTATGACTAGTTTCTGTCATAGCTATTTGTATGGTCCTTATTGTTTGACTTGTGTTAATTGCATATTGTTTACTTGCACATAAAACAAATCCTTTTGTTGTAAATTGCACAGGAAATGCGTTATGGCGCTTGTGTGCCATTGAAAGCGAAACTGGTGTTTAAAACTTGTTAATGTCTTTATGACGTTGCAGTCGGGTAGAATGGCAAGGATGATTTCTCACCGTCTACTTAGGTAAGTTTACAACAAAAACAGAAGAAAATTTAAAGCACCTATATTTTTAAGTCTCTGTTTATTATAAAATAAATCACGGATGCTGACAAATTTAATTTAGATATAGTGATAGAAATTAAGACAAGTCTACTATTTTAGCTCCAGATCGTTAAAATTGTCAGATCGTCTTCGAAAAAGAGGATAGATGCTAAGCTAATAGTATAGATTCGGGCGTTAGAAAACTTTTTCTGAACAAAGGAAAAAAACAGCGGAAATATTAGCATTGTTAAGGGTGCCTATCCGTTTGTTAATTTTTACAATTTTATTTTCCAATTATGGTAAATTTGAAATGTACACAGAATATACTAACAGTGTACTGAATTAAGTATAGGTCTATTTCGTAAAATGTTAACTTATTATGAAATAACGGGTTTATCAATGTTCTTTCAGGACCATCTATGACCTGTGGCAAAGACTGGTGGAAAGAGAGGTACAATCATAAGTTAAACTCAGCAAAGAGTTTTTAAAGTTGTTTCAGTGTATATATGATAAACCATGTTCTTAAGAATGGTTGCCCGGTATAATTTCTTTTGATGGTCTTCGAATTACGTTGCAATAACAACTGATAATTCGTACACGCACACCCAGGGTTCATGCATAACCTACTTAGTTTGTTAAACCGTATATTTGAAGAATGAGTGACTAACTACCTCCATGTAGTATGTTTAGTGTATACTTTAAATAGAAATATTCAACAAGATATTTCATCATTCATAATGTGTAGTGAAACATATTTTCATCCAAAGTAAAACTTCTATTAATGTTTCAGAATCTTTGTTGATCTTAACGCAAAAGAAGAAAACAACTTGAGTTACGGCGTAGTCATATTTGTCGTAGACCGTCGTATGATTTGAAGTCAAAGGATCTTTAAGTACTTTGTGACAGAACCAACTATATACAAGAATGTAAGGACGTCCTTCCGGTAACAAGACAGCTAAAGTTTGTACAACACATTCACGACTATCCCAAGATTGAGTCTGCAATCGTACGACGAATGTTAACAGGCCCTTACCAGACTAAGTAGTGTTGTAACACATGTTACAGGACTATGTAAGAGAGTTCTTGGCTGCTTGGGAAGAAGCTGACATCGATGTGCTACTGTGTCCTGCCTTCCCAATACCTGCCTTTAAACCCAAGGGTGCACCTGCATTATCGGGTATGTACTGAACTAAGTCTTCTTCCCTTGCAACTGTCACAGTTAGAGGTTCAACCAATGAGAAAATGACTTTTAGCGGTTCGACCAATGAAAGAGTGGCCGCATTCTTGTGTTTTTGGTTTGCATGTCTACGTTTTGGCGGAGGTGGTAGGGGCTACCTTCAAGTTTTACAATAGTAAAGTCATTTTCTATAGTACTGTTTTAAAACTTTCATCCAACAACAAAAAAGGAGATCAAATTTTCGACTGTCCTACTGCAGTCTTCCTCAGTGTCCAATCACGTGACTTTATGGGTGCGTAGCCATAAGTCAAGCTTCTAGGAAGCCTGTACCGCCTGCCGCCTCGGCAGAGTAAGTTGACAGCCCGTGGGTGAAGGAAGATTGACAGGCAGAATGACAGGAGGTCAGACGCAGGCAACAGCGTGCGCATAAAGGTCTCAGAATCTGGCCGGGAGCCAGCAGGAATAAGTGTTCGACATGGGGGGAATTCAGGAAGCCGAGGATTGCGTACTTCCTCCAAGTCTGAAATCTCTGATTTCTTGTTTCTGTTTAGTTCATTGCCGTTGCCTAAGCTAATCATGCTGTTTTTGACCCTTTTTTGTTTCGGACAGAAACAACATCCTACACGTTCATCTTCAACCTCCTGAACTTTCCCGCTGGGGTGGTTCCCGTTACCAAGGTAACGGAGGAAGACGACAAGCTGCTGGATGATTACATCGGATACAACAACGACTTGTTCGACAGGTATCTTCGGGAGGTAAGAAGCCAGACGTTGCGACATCTTTTTTTTATAGAAATATTAGTAAAGCTTATGTTCAATTATATGTCAACATGAGTCAAAATTTGCTTCTGACAACCTGGTTAAAATTCCGTGTAATTTGGAGTTATCCTATTTTACGATATGTAGATAGAGGGCGGTATAGATTTCTGACGACCTTTGACCCATTGATGGAATCATGTGTCAAGGTAAAAGATTTTGAAGAACATTTAGTAAGTTTCAGTGTAATTGTGTTGGATAGACAGTTTAATAGATTCTTTGCATATGAAACGTTAACCGTTATATTTACCATTGTTAGGTTACAAGAGGTGCAGTTGGCTTGCCGGTCGCTGTGCAGTGTGTGGCGCTGCCGTGGCAGGAGGAGGCCTGCCTCAGGCTCATGAAGGAAGTAGAGAAAGTGTCTAATATGTAACCTCCATCATAATTATCATTTTTAACAATGATTAAAATTCCCTGTCACTTCATATTTTTTTCTGAAAAAGTCCAAGAACCAACAAATTAAATTGGCGTAAATTAATACTAATTTACAGATATATGGTTAAGAGCTGCCTTCATTTTATTGTTAAAAATAATACAGAGGTATGGTCAGAATTTGTTAAGCGAGGAATATTAATAAAGGATTAATGTGACTGAATGATATTCAACACTTTTTTTGCCTACTAAAACTTTAACCGTATAAGAAGAGGGATTTACCAATGATAATAAATAAATCTGGTAATGGTTGCTATAGGTAATAACCACTGTTGGTAAATGCCACTTTTTGTAGAGTGAGCCCTGCATATCTAACCCAGGTGTTATGTTAGCTATTACATGATTGGTTATTTCCCAGTTAAGACCGACAGGTATGTCTGTGAATGGTTGCCTAAACAGCAGCGATAGATGCCAGGTAAATCTGGTAAACCGAAATCAAATGCTGCAAGGAATTTTGCCAGAGTTACCGGGCATTTATCGTTATCGGTAAATCCTATATTTCGTGCAGCGTTCACCACACAGGGACCGCATCTAATACCATACAGGGACCGCATCTAAACGTTGACCTAACGGTGGTACCAGGGTAGCACGACTCCGTCGTCAAAAACCTCGTGATAGACTCCGTCGTTCATTGGTTGGGCCGGTGGAGGCTGTCGTCTCTTGCCAACACCCATCATCTGTAATAATAAGTAAAAAATAATTTTGGTGCCAAAATAATAGCTAAGACAGGATGAAAATAGGAGGAAGTGTTTTGGGTATCCGTGAATGTATTGGAACTGTATTTTATGATCATGGGAAATACCTGATTGAATTACATCATAGAATGATTTATTACTCGTAGGATTGTATGACGCAACTTACTCTGGTATTACACCATGCTTTATGTTTCATTCCATGATTACACAGCACACATTTCTGGCGCCTACATACTACATCCTATAATACCGGGTCACAACCCTGTCAATCAATTTCCACCCACCAATTTCCAATTCTCGCTGCTGAGGACAAGATACATACAAACTCCCCTTATGCCAGCGCCTCCCAAAACAATACTTCCGTCTACAGTAAGTTGAAGTATTGGTTCTATCTTACCTCAGAAGCGCAAGAGATGTAGCTCTGCTCAGCTCGGCTCATTCTGTGCCGCAGCGCCGCCATTTTGGTCTCCGCCATTTTGAGTCGACTGATGAGCCGACTGATCTGGGAACGAGTCCTGGACAACTTTGACAAGAAGAGAGCGTGTTAGAAAGGGCAGGATAAAATATCCACGTGTAGTTTGTCACCACCAACTAAAAAAAGAATGACTTTACCCTCATCAGGCCACGCCAATCTAATTACTTGGTTCGCCGATTCAGCGCTTTATATTTTTCCCATTTGGAAACTTTTTAAAAAAAAAGTACTATTCATGATATTAATCAACCCCAACATGCTCATCTTTTGGAACCAAAACTTGAAAACTTGTCTTTTTTGTAACCGTTTGTCAATTTATCAATGCATTATTTCATTAGCTACAAATTCATTGTTTGAAACTTTTACCAGCCTGATATGTTTATCTTTTTTTAACTCCTATGGTAGAATTAAGGGTTATTAAAGGATGACTGTTTATTTATTTTTAAATTTATTTTCATGTCACCCGCCAGCTCTACCATTTATTCTGCAGAAATATTCGAGGACCGATGATATACGTGTCCTAATCAACCTTTTTTTAATTTATAGATTTAGATTAGGTCTATCTAGGCTTACCTCCGTTTCTGTACCTCTCTTCAGTCTGCGCATGTTCCGAACGCGTCCCGCTTCTGCAGAACAGTCTTGTGCCTCTAGGCGGCGCGCTTTAACAGTCTGCATATTCATTGGAATAAATAATTCGTGTGTTATACTAGCTGACCAAGTCAGGGCATGGAATACCATGAACAACATTATTCTACAGCTTTTACGGAAAAAGAGATATGATAAACAAATTGTGTCAGGGGATATTAAAAAAAGCGTTGAATGTTATGCATATAGGTGAGAAAAAATATACAGAGAAAAAACAAGAAGGGGGAGGGCAGCTTGAAAAAGTAGGAACAAATGATAGAAAAACGAAAGAAAGAAATTAAAAATTAACATTAAATTGTTTACTCCTCTTGGAATAGAAGTAGAGATTGACGAAAACCTAATGAAAATTATTCACACGTGGAATTCGTGAACTTGAACACCACTGGCGTGACATTTGTTCCTACTTAACTACTTAACTAAAAATCATGACCTCTAGCTCCACTTATTTTACAAGGTTAAAGTCAAAGGTTACAAAAACATCCTGTCTATAACATCAGGTGTCAAGTCAATAGATAGATAACATGCCAGGGGAGTTGATCCGCTAAAGGAGTACATGAAGCGGCAAACTGTATTCCTTTAACGGATAGAATGTTTATAACAGTTATGTCTTTTGGGGGAAATTTTTACTCTTTCCAGTCGACTTTGAAGCCTCTTCAATAGGGGCTAGTTTAAATTGCTGTTATCAAGCCTGATTGACAGCCAGGCTACCATAACGATTGGTGGATCACTATAATTGGTTTAACGACCACACAGGCTCTATTTAGCTGACCGTTTCCCAAAGCTGTTGCAAGAGTGAAACAAATTCAGAACGACTAGAGAAAATGTCGGAATTTTGTCACGGCTACTTCAGAGGTGGTATTACTGTAAAATGCAATGTAACATGACTTATAGATCGAACACAAGATCAGTAATATGCGATATTGGTGACTAAATCAATATTGTCTACTTGAATTTTTGGGGATTAAATACAGTTATATACTCCCTATCACATACATAGAGAAACATTTTGATTTGCAACACATTGTTGCTGGCGTTTTTTGGCCTATTGATCGAAAGAAGCGAGAATTCTTTTGTGGGGAGGGGGGCAGAGCATATTATCACGGTCGTGATGTTTAGATGAAGCTCTTGAAACTGCACAAAGCTCGAGTACTAGATGAACCCCTGTCTTTCAGTGTTTCAGGGCGATGCATTTAATCTCCAAGCAGATCTTTTTGTGGCTGCAAGACAGTATCAAATTGGCAAGACAGTATCAAATTGGCAAGACAGTATCAAATTGGCTAGACAGTATCAAATTGGCAAGACAGTATCAAATTGGCCAGGCAGTATGCATTTGCCAGGCAGGGGCGGCTGAGGACTCTCTCTAGTCTAGAGTAGATGGCCTGTTCTAACCGTAACGCTTTTGGCGCCAGACATCTGCTTGGAGATTAATGCATTTCACGCCAGTCCTCCGGGAAAAAAAAAGATTCCTATCTTTTCAGACAGACCTTCAGGAAAACCGTCTGGGGAATTTCGGGTAAATGAATTTAGTCGTGCCAGCATTGCAAAACGCAGCGTTCCGCAAGAGAAATTATACCCTGGGTGCAAGTTAGCCTGGTGTCTTAGTCTATCGTGGTTTGGGCAAGCTCTCTTCGGGCCTGTAGACGATCCCAGCCGCCCAGTTCAACTTAGGCTCCCCCGGTAGGAGTTTTACGCCTGTAGGAGTTTTGCACGGCAGGAGTTAGATTAGCCACCACGATATTGAACTCCTGTCGTGCAAAACCTACCGGGGAGCCTAGTTGAACTGGGCGGCGAGGATCGTCTACAGGCCCGAAGAGGGCCCACCAAAACCAAGATAGACTGGACACCAGGCTAGGATGCCAGTCAGATCCATGGTACAAAGATCCCAATCTCTTCGTCTATACCCTTCGTAAGAATAAACGTATGTCCTGTGCCCCTAGCCAATGTTTCTCAGGGTTCAACCAAAGTCGAGCTTAAGGGGGCTGTGGTAAAATTTCCTTGGGGGCATGTTGTCCCTGGAATCGAGGAGCTAGCCTGTGTTAGCCTGGGTGCCAGACTGTTGCTAGGGTCAATATACAGGCGAGCTCCTCGGCTCCAGAGCCAACATGTCCTCAAAGAAATCTTACCACAGACCCCCTCAGTTTATAGACCCTAACTTGGCCTGTTTATTATATTGACCCTGAAAACAGTCTGGCATCCAGGCTAGGACTCAGTGTAGCCCCGGAGACAGTCTGGCATCGAGGCTAGGCCAGGAAAATCACAGTGTGGTGTTCTGAGCGAGTTTTATGCACAACTTAGTTTGCATTCCTTTTATACGAGTTGAGAACAACAAACAACAGGACGTTTAGGTTGGGGGTGGGGGGTAGTACAAACAGTCTCCAAGCAGAGGTTGTATACATAAACAACAGTTTCTGTCAAGATCTCATAGTGATATCAAATAGATAACATTAGCCTCTACCAGGCTTCCGAAGCGGCTGGAAATAGTAGAAATTAACCAAATAGACAGATAACATACCAGAGGAGTTGGACTGTTGGACCGCTTTAAGTTGTGCGGCAAGCTGTACTCCCTTAGCGGACCAACTTCCCTGGCATGTTATCTGTCTATCTGGCCAATTTCTACTCTTTCCAGCCGCTTCCGAAGCCTGGTACAGGCTACGATAACACACAGTTCATGTTTAAAATTAAATATCGGTTTACTGAATGGTTCATGTGTTCAAGACATTCTAGAGCAGTTCTAATTCATTTCATAACTGTGTATGTACAGTAACAGATCTAATAGTTAACGAAATGTGATAAAAATGGGGAAATAACTACACGAACCTCCCCATACACGCACGTAACCGTCAGAAACAGAGTCACTGCGCACACAGTCAGGAACACGGAGGCCGGTCCGAAAGAAGACGAAAGCTTCATGTTCCAGTGAACCTATCACGATTGGTCTCGAATGGGCTGCTTCAAGATCAACTTATAGCTCGTTTTATAGGAGTCAGAAATGATATGAACAAATCCGGGAAGGGTTCGGAGCTTCCTACGCTGTCCGTGACACCGCAGCTGTGTCCAGTGCACTACTGTGTCCTTATCTGTTCTTATCGCAAGGCGGCCTTGTCTATGATCGTTCTACGACATTCTTTTGGATCTGAATGAAATGAAACAACCGGTTTTCGTCACCGCTAGGCCGTTTTTTCGGTCCAACATCGTGGATTGACACTTTCTTCTTGCTTTGATTATGGAAAATATGAAGCTCGTGAAGTTTGCGATACTTGAGTAACTCGGACAAGGCTAGATAAGAGGCTGTTTTATTCATTGTTTTAGTCACAGGCACGCACATAATAAAACTATCTACACACTCACTCGTTCATTGTCTCCATACCGTCCTATGGACTCCTCCTAACAAATCTCAAAAGCCGTCCAAAAATTCCATAGAACAATCTCCAAACAGAGGTTTATTTGTTTTAAGGATTTTTTGCGTTTTTAAGTATCTTCGTATGAGGACGCAAATTAAAAACACTAGTAGAAAGACATAAAATAAATCCCTTAAAAAATAACCTCTACCAGGCTTCAGAAGCGGCTGGAAAGAGGAGAAATTGGCCAAATAGACAGATATTATGAGATAACATGCCAAGGGACTTGGTCGCTGAAGGAGCGCCAAATGTACTCTTTTAGCGGACCAACTCCCCTGGTATGCTATCTGTCTATTTGGCCAATTTCTACTCTTCTCAGCCGCTTCTGAAGCCTGTTAGAGGCTATTATAAAACACACGTAAAATATAATTACTAAGTGGTATGTAAGCTCGGCCCTATATCTGCTTGGAGATTATCATAGAACGCCCGCCAGGCAGCGGGGTAGCTAAGAGAACGGCCCCGAGAATGAGATCGTATGTACACGGAAATTGTCCCGCCGCCATTCAAGGTAACACCCACACGACGACCATGGTTACCGCGTCTCCTGAGGGTTAGACATCTGTTTGTACGGTGGCCCACAAGTACAAACCCACACAAGAAAGCTTCCTCGTCTGCACGGAAGAAAAAGTGTCAGACCCTGCCTTGTTGAAGAACGGACGGTCCCCTATTATAGGTCAAAGGTCACACCGCAGTGCTGTTCGCGTAGACGACGCAGGTGTTCGCGTAGACGACGCAGGTGTTCGCGCAGACGACGCAGGTGTTCGCGCAGACGACGCAGGTGTTCGCGCAGACGACGCAGGTGATCGCGCAGACGACGCAGGTGTTCGCGCAGACGACGCAGGTGTTCGCGCAGACGACGCAGGTGTTCGCGCAGACGATGCTGGTGTTCGCGCAGACGACGCAGGTGTTCGCGCAGATGACGCAAGTGTGTACTTGTGGGCCACCGTGCTGTTAGCGTGTTTGACGGGCATTTTCACTATTTCCTGTGCAGATTGGACAGATATTACGCTTGAGCGAAGAGCCTTTGGTCCAACACTGCGAAACTGTTGTTCCACAAGCTTGTATGGGAAAGAATATGAGGACATTTTGCCAAATCTCCAAGCAGATCTTTTGGTGTTTGCAAGACAGTATGAAATTGGCAAGACAGTATCAAATTTGCAAGGCAGTATCAAATTGGCAGGGCAGTATCCATTTGTAGTTTAGCTGGTGAAAAAAAAGATATCAGTACAACAAAGAAAGCCCGATAAAAAGCCTAAAACACGTCAAAAATAAACCTAAAAAACACCTAAACCTTTGCTTCGAGAACACATTTTGTCCGTTTTGAGCTGGCATTGTTCCCTTTACAATCTTGTTTTTTTGTTCATAACTGTGATGTTGAAGTTGACAGTGAGCGATGAGACGAATATCCTGTCACACACTTGGAGGCGTGTCACTTGATGAACAGTGTACGAGCGCCATCTTGCAGGACTCGGAAGAAATGCAAGCGCTGTGAAATACTTACGAATACTTGTTGTATGGGAGGCCTCGAATGTACCCGTATCGGTATTATCATTTAATACAAGGCATATACCATAACATATGGCGATTATAAAAATAATGATCAAACTTAGTAAGTACATATCAATAGAGAAAAATTGGAAAACAATTTCAACAGTTCAAAATAAACCGTTTTGACAGTAACAATCATACATGTATGCAGCAGTTTCATGTTTCAAATATCTCCGTATACGTTGTCTGTTTAACTTCAAGACTTACTTTGTTTCTACAATATGATATAAAGAAGATGTCTCTCGTAGTTAATATAACAGATCAAGAATTCTTGTAGCGCAGAGAAGGAGAAAAACTGTCACACAGGCAAAATGCCAACAAACTGTAACAAAATAGTCGAACGTCGATGCATTCAGCTGTCAAGTTCGATTGCATGTCTCTTCCGAGTCTACATACTGTAAGCTCCTTTATTTTTCCAGGTAGGGGGAGAAAGAATTTTCTTAGCGTGTGCGGTTGAAACAATAGGTCGACCACATCGCCCTGCCAGCCTACGTCAAAACAAGGAATATATTGTATATAGCACTCCAGCAGAACGTCCCGTTAAGGTCGTATTCGAGTATTCAAAGACGACATCCCGTCTATAGTTTTGAAATGTTGTGTCGGAAAAGATGTTGTCTGCAACGGAAAAATTCTGATGTGCAACGTTTACCAAACATCCGATGAAAACCGTGAAAAATCCGGGTTTCTGCCGATGTGCTGGTCTATCCCATTGTAACTCATTGCGGCAGTACAGAGCACAAGTTGGAGGTGTCATGATTTCGCGGTAGAAAGGTCCCCGTGAAAATGAAATCACCGCGAATACTTGTAGATCTACAGTATATGCAAAAGTGGAGAAATGAGCAAGACATTTCCATTGTGCGCTAACAGGCTGGCGAGATTCAATTTCGTGGCTGTGAAAGAGCGATCCCCAGAGATGGAACCCAATGAGGGAAAAGCAATGGTACCAAAGCCCGAATCAACAATGCGCCTCTCGGCGCGGTTGGAAATGGGTGTAGAACGGTTGAAGATGGGTGTAAAACGGTTGGAAATGGATGTAGAACGGTTGAAAATGGGAGTGGAACGATTGGAAATAGGTGTGGAACGGTTGGAAATGGGTGTAGAACGGTTAGAAATGGGTGTAGAACGGTTGGAAACATGCCTCGGCACGGCTGGAAATGGGAGTGGAACCGTTGGAAATGGGTGTGGAGAGGTTGGAATGGCTGTAGAAGCCTTGTCGCACTGTCAATTCAGGCTTTGGTACAATGTTTCCTCGCTCGTCGAGCTGCTTCAATCAAAAATGCTATATCGAACAGCATTCAATATTGTTTGAATCAGACGTTACGTGAGTTGAAAATATGGATCTTTCGACTGAAGAAATTTTGAATTCGGGAAATGTTTCTAACGTTCTTGCGATATTCAACTGCTCAACTGCTTGGGACGGGGGGGGGGGCGCCATAAACTTACCGAACGCCACCAAAAACATAACTTTCTTTGCGAAGGTAATAACGAAAATATTACAACTACTCATGAGTGCATTTCAAGACACGCAAGACTTCAATAATATTCACATCTACGCGATTTGGCTCTGTTCCAGTCACTTACAATGGAGTTATCCTTGCAGAAATAATCCCTATAGGATTTGGTCATGGTCGCCTGGGCAGAGTTGAGCCACAGTAGTTACCTGCTATAGATAAGGATTTGGCGGGACAAGACGAGAAGACTTTGCTCTAATATAATTCTGACCCCCTACCCTTGACTTTCAAATCTACGCGAAATTCACCAGCTGTCGAAAATGCGCTTCTCAGTACTACCGGAATTTTTCGGTTTGTTTGCTCCTGTGTCCGTAGTGTTATTGAATACAGAAAGTGAGGGGGTGCTGTGACCACAGAATGACATGAAGGTCAAATTGAAGGTCAAAATGGTCATTGCGACTGGAATGTAACAGAGTCTAAGAGACAAGACCTTGAACCTCAATGAGAAGCCAGGAATGGACAGAATGATGGATAGCAGAAGAGACGAGGGGACAAGGAACGATTTGTTAGAGCAAGCTGCAATGAAACGATAGATTCATCACCGTGCCGGAGCGGTATCTCTTCCAGCCGGAAGGAAGGACAACTTGATCTCTTAATTTGCTGCTCTCCAGAAGTTCAAGTTGCCGAGGGATTTGTCAGATTTAAGGTTAGCTGTCGCCAGGTTGTTTCACCGTCATCTATTATTCCGATCTAGCGACGGCTCAACTTGATTCGCTATATTATAGTATATGGGAAACAGGCTGTATTGTACCCAGAACCGTGTCTATCTAGTTCTATGCCTAAATGGGTTAGGGTTAGGATCAAGCATAGTAAATTTTATTTTACTGTTCTTCTTGTATCCAGAACCGTGCTGTCTGAACATGGTTCTGGATACTCCACACATATCCAGAGATAAATGTACGTTCTTGGATAGCGTGGAGACTATCCAGAACCGTGCCTTAAACCATAACCCACTCGGAGATAGAACTAGATCGGCACGGTTCTGGATACAATAGTACGGTTCTGGATAGTCTTCACGTTTCCAAGAACGTACATGTAGATTTGCCCCAGGCACGGTTCTGTATACACACGTGGACAATCCAGAACCGTACCTGAGCATAGTTCTGGATAAAGCACGGTTCTGGATACAGCAGTTCTAAATAACAATGGTGTGTGTGGGTGGTTGGGGGAATAGGCAGTGAATGAACTTTCCAATGGAATATATGATGAAGTCATAAAAATGATATCCAAGTACATGGAGTGTCAGTGTCTTAAACCACTGTAAACCTGTTATATAAGTATTTCTGCCGTTTGAAAGCGAGCTTGTCTTGTGGCTGACAGACACTGAAGCCCAACATGCAAGCTCTTGGGACTCTATTACTTGGCGAAACGTTTAAATTCCCTTTGCAAGATAATATGATCATTTCAAGTACTTTCAAATTTCATACGATGCGAAAGGCAAGCTCTGAAGATGACATCTGTTTTCCCTCAAGGCATCTTGCAACTTGTCTGCCCTTGCAATTGTCTCGCTGTGGGGTACATCTCCATTGACCAACACGTATATATTATGTAGATAATGTCGAAGTTGTACAAAAAGATTGGCATGTTCTTCGCTGTCCCTGACCTTGGCCCTATCTGTAGATTGTGCGTGTGGATTAAAGATGTCGTGAAATTTGCAATCGATCGTCCTACAAACTTTAATAGCTAGGCAACAGGCATCCATAAGAGGATAGGAAAGCTGTCCTGTCCTTGGTTATACAGGCCTATATAGTTAGAGAATACGGGGAGGGGGGCCGGTGGTTCAACTGTGTGTTGAGCAAAGGTCAGTGATCAGCGCAAGCGCAGTGTTCCTACTTTTAGAGATTACCTTCTGGAAGCAAATGTAAAGAAGTCTTTTTCTTGGGAAATGTTGTTTATTGGAGCTGTATGTGTTAGGTAACTAAGGGTTCTAATTTTTTTATTTTGTTAAAAAAAGTCTTTCAGCCATGTTTGGGCTGTTCGCTAAAGAAGAGTGATAAAAAATATAGAAATGGAATAAAAATGGAATAGAAATGCGTTCGCCTGCAAAATAGCAAGTTAAGTAGCATGAAAGTTCATCTGAAAAAAAGAAAGAAAGAAAGAAATAAACTTACCGGAATTATCGAACGAATCTCTCGGTCTTCATCAACCTTCTCGCAACCGGGACGGGGGGCGATACCGACTTCTGACGAACTTTGACCCAGTGCTGACGTCACACGTGCGGAAAATATCACGTGTCTACAGCATTTGGGTCAGATAGCTGATGAAGACCAGGAGATTCGGTCGAAAATTCCGGTGAGTGTATTTCTTATTATTCCATTAGCCCATAAAGTAGTCCAAACGTCAGCTAGAGTTACATCCAAGGCCGGTCCCATAGGCGCCCACAGTTAACGAAAATCAATAATAAACACAAAACTATTCATTTTCAGGGATAACATAGCCCTTGGCTGGTTTATTTGCCATTGGACTTCGGCCATTTTGCCAATGATTCTTACCCATTGATGCCTAAAGACACATTTATGACGAGAGTACGGCACATATACGTTGCAATAAAGTGGTCAATAGCTTGAAATATTTAAGGCATTCTTCAAGTTATGAAAGCTATGCCTTCTGGCATTCTGTGGAATGCACATCGTAATCAGTCATTCGGGAAAGGCTTTTGAGGCCCACGCCAAATTTCATATCGGATAACGTCTGAACGGCCTGTGCTAGAACCATTAAACTTGGTGACTATTCCTAAAATATGCTTGGCAACAATTTCATGTTAGTGACTTAAGTTCATAATTTTTCGTGTTGAGATGGCAACGGGTTGCCGACAGGCAGTTTTGCAATAAGCTTTTCAGGTTTTTATGTTAAATTGCACATGCTTTGTAACATTGATAACATCTTGAATAATATTATGTAATTCTTATCATTACAAATTCATAATTTATGCTAATTGGATGACGCAATTAGTCAAAATACAAGATGGTGGACCATATGATTATCCAAGTGTAACCAGATTATTTTCCGTAAAATGTCATCACTACTTCGTATTTGTTTCAATAAAACGTTCATATGAACGTCATTTGCATTGTATTTTAGGTTGTATCCTAAAAAAAAGATTTTCAAAAAGATTGCCAATTAACTGAGATGGCGGATAGCTTAAGTATACATATGTTAATTTATTTAGAAATAGTAAGGAGGAGGGCCATGCATAAGCCATTAGGGTTTCCCGCCCCCTCCTGCACAGTGTTTGTCATATGTGAGTTTAACCTTTTTTTATTGTATTTCAAAGTGCGAACACATAAACAAACAATACATTACGTCATTTTGACACAAGGGAATCTCTATAGACTAAAATTAGGCCCACTACGCTTGCGTAGATTACTGGCCTTTGCCTGTTAACCAGAGCCACAAGGCAGCAGCAAATTGGCCATGTTGAGCTGTCCTAACTGACTGGCATCTCCTATAGAGAGGAAAATCACATTAATCCGTGGCGACCTGTGATTGGACGTCACGTAGAGCACCGCCATCAATCATCCTGTCAATCATTCTCAGTCCCGATGACGTCTTCATTTAAGAACTACCGAGACAGACTAGAGTCTTTAAGCCGCTGAAACCTATCCATCTTCTTCTCCTTCGCTATCAGACAGTTTTCTGATATTGTTTGACGACCCAAAATGCAAGGATAGGCATCCAGCATTAATATAACTTTACTTGAGAAGTTGTTGCCAGTCAGCTATGTTGTTTATTGTTTATTTGCACACACACAAAAAAAACAAAACAAAACAAGTCAATTTGTAGGAAATGATAAGAAGAATGTGAAGGAGAAACCAGAGACCTACAAGGTTTATCGAGGGTTTCCCTTATATCATATAATTACTTATGGTCATTTACTGAATGGAAACCCGAAATAAACTGGGGTGTGACCCCTTAATTCTTTTTCACACATAGCCGAATATGGCCTCCCGAACACTGCCGAACTGCCACCAACCATGGTTAGGAGTAGGTCGGGAGCAAGGTCGGCTGTGGTTGGCTTGTGTTCGGCGAGGTTGGTTACTGTTCTGCTGCCCAGCCAAATGTTTCATAATGTTTGAAACATTCGGGTGTGGACGGGAGGTTCGGCCATGGTTGGCTGGTGGATGGCTGGTGTTCGGGAGTAGGTCAGCAGTTTTCGGGGCCTATTCGGAGATCAATTGTGACTCAAATTTAACTCAAATTCTATTAGATTTCCATAGAAAGGTATCTCTGAGCTACCAACCTCTTAGCTTGATCTCTGCATTATTGCAGCTCATTAAAACCTTTCACATCCAATATTAGGTCGGAAATAATAGTATTTCATTGATAGGTTGTCTACAAAAAAAGATCGAAAAACCCCATTAGAAATTGGAAATCTATAGAGAAACTGATTAGTAACAGGACACTTGCCTTAGGAGGAGATCCCTTTGTCGATAAAAGCTATGCGGTGAATGGTTACTTATGAGCTGATGATGCTGTATCGGATATATAAGGTCATCCCCGCAGCGAAATACACGATTCTGGTTTCCTTTGACAATCGATAACAACAGGATGAATTTGGGTCACAGTAGATTTGACCTCGTTGTTGTATTTAAAGAAAGCACAAGAAGAGCGCAAGAAGAAAACACAATGAGCGAAAGCAAAACTTAGCGTCTTTTGAGCCCCTGTTATATACACTTTCAGAACCTTCCCCCGACCACCAACCAACCAACCAAGGTTGGCGGTAGGTGCAATTGGGTGCAGTCTGATCGGATTTAGGAAACGAATACCTTTCAATGCTAAGTGAAGCAAATTTGAGTCAAATTTAAGTCGAATTTGACTGCCAACCACGCCCCGACCCCTTCAGACCTACTCCCGACCACCAGCCAACCAGTTCCCAACCATCGTCTCACATCCAGTTCATTCTAGAATGTTTAAAAAAATTTGAAACATTCGGCTGGCGCAGCCGAACAGTAGCCAACCTCGCCGAACACCAGCCAACCACAGCCGATCTTACTCCCGACCTACTCCTAACCATGGTTGGGGGAGTTCTGCAGTGTTCGGGAGGCCATATTCGGCTATGTGTGATAGGGGCTTTTTCAAAAAAAGTTCAAGAAGTTTGGAAAGATAAGATCTGTAAATGCTGAAATCACATGGGAAATTTACAGAGATCTATTTTCAATGTAATTAATGTGATTGTCAGGTAGTTTGATACAAATCACTTGCTGTAGTTTTTCTGAGAAATCAATATGGTGCATAATTATTTCAGCGATAGTACCGTTTTCGTTCACGTATCTGGCTTGTTCGGAATACACAAAGATACATTTTATGGATATGAATGCATAAAACATATAGATCCATCAAATAGACCCTAAGTATACTAGAAGTATCTCCAAGAGTTAAAGAATAAGGTACGTAAAAGCTACCAATTTGGTGACCAATTGAAAAATCGTTATTTATAGCCTAAATCAATGGGAAACACAAAGTACTGATACCATTCTGGTTTCCTACGCTAAGGTCAGTGTCCTGTCTGTGTCTCTACTACCATATTTGGACTTGCCCCTGCAACAGTGGTAGGATACCCTTCCATATAACTGCGGTACGATACCATATGCACATTCGTGCTAGATCATCATCTCCGGCACAAAAAAGGAAGTATAACAGGGGTCTTTGCTGTAAAATATGGTTACCGGGTAAATTATGCTAATCAGGTATGACTAGTCAATGCTGCGTAGTTTCAGCGTCACTACCTACATGTCTTAGCCTGTTGACACTTTCCTGATACAGTTAAATACACACTAAGCGATTTTGAGGGCAGTAAAACTGGGTTTTCAACGTCAATTTTCTGGTCATTTTTTAAAATGTAGTAAATTGAATTAACCCTATCCCATAGCATGCTGATATCTGTGAGGCATGCAAAAATGCGATTTCGCTGACGGAAAACAGTTGCTTAAGACTGTTTCGTATCGTAGGCTGGTTCTAGCTATTTATTGGTGGTACCCAAAAATAAAGGGACTCCTCGCGTAGCTTGTTTTGGGGCTATTACAAACGCTTCAAGTATGAAATAATGACGAAAATGTGCTAAGTAATGGCAGTAAATGTCAGTATCAGACAGATTCCCTCATCCAGAATATTTTCTGTCTTGTCACCCTGAAATTGCATTTGATGCCTTTCAGATTAATCGACAACCCGCGCGGTGTCAACTAAGCTGTCCCAAGATAGTCGTCTAATGTACGTTTAGTATATCTAACTTTAAAAAAAGGAGTAGCAATACTTATATCTAGAGTTTTCTCGTAGATTGCTCTCGGTTGGCCATTAGGTTATCGATTTTTTGTATTGCCTCACAGTTTCGAAGAACCCTGTCAGGACAATTGTATGCCCTGGGTAGTTATCCTACAGCATGTTTTATGTAGACTGTCTGGGCGAACAAAGGGCAGACATCATGTTGCTAGACTTCATAAAGGTGTCCCCCAGGCTATGCCCGCTGTTTGACAAGTTACAATCTTATATGTTAGGCCATACTGACTTTATTATTTCGATGACACCCAAAACAATACTTCCGTAGGTGGAAGTAAAATAATACGGGTCTTAAAACGAAATGTTTCTGCGACCTATCAAAAAGTTATCAGACAGTGAAATAAATCACTGTCTCGTTCATATAATGTCAAACTCTTTAAAGGTGCATTACGTAACATTTTTGCACCAAAAATTAAATATTTTACTGAAAATAATCTTCATGTGATTGCCATTTACTTCCACTTTTCAACATATTTGTGCAATTATCTCATATTTCTGACATTTGTGGTTGGCACTAAATAGCCCACACGAATTCGCGAAGCGTACTCAGTTTGTGGCACCACCACAAACTACCAGACTGTAAACAAACATGGCTGACAGCTGTGTTCCCAACCTTTAAATACATTCGTAATGAATCACATTTTGGCACCTCCACTTCCTGAATGGCACTTATTTTGCAAGGGAGTAGAGTTGATTAAACCTGCTTTGCAAAGAAATGACCAGAAAAATTACTTTCGTATCGTCCTAATGTTATATAATGCAGCTTTAAAACGAAATGTTTCTGCGACCTATCAAAAAATTATCAGACAGTGAAATGAACCAGTTCAGATAATGTCAAACCCTTTTAACGTATACGACGTCTGTTCCAAGCCACAGTCATCATTATCATCATTACACTTTAACTACGTACCTCATTCTACAATACGTCGGCTGTCTCCGAAATGCAATTAGAGTCTATATAATAGATAGCGTTGGCAGCCTCTTGTCTCGTTTCGTGATTATCCTAGTGCCAATTAAAGCTGCAAAACGCTTAGTCTCCACGTCTTTTCCGGATATTTATTAGTCCTACTCTGTTTAGAGAAAATGCTTCATAAAGTTTTTATTTTACGTGGTGTAAGTGGTACAATGTTTACATGATCTGATCGTCAAAACATAACTGCTACAGCAAATGACTGGCGAGACGCCATTTTATTAGGAACAAAATGGCGGATATTTTGTGGGGGAGGGGGGCAATATTGATGCGTAGGTTTTGTGTATAGAAAGTAAACAAGCACAGGCACTGTCTTTGCCGACACTACGATGATGATGCAAATATCACAAGTTCATTTGGAACCATATAAAGCGTATAAACCTTTCAGATCGTTAAGGTTTGCTATTAGATTCTGCATGTTTTTTATCACTACGCTTTTGCTATCTATTCTAGTAGATTATCGTCATAAAATGCCAGTTAAGTTGCTTTCTAATGGATTGTAAAATGCAGTCATTTGTAATGCCTAGTAAAAAACAAAATGGGATATCCTGTTTCTTCTCCCTTTGCAAATATATGTTCCTGACGTCAACCTCTATAATTGCTGCAGGCTACCGTCCAGATTCTGCTAATCCCCCACTCACTTGCTGTCAACCTACTCTGTTCAGGTCGGACAAACAGATGCACAATCCCACAGCTCAGCCACCTAAAACAATACTTCCGTTTTCCAAAGTAACAAATCTACTTTGTTTTTAAACATTAAAGGCTGGATTTTCAAAGTAATTTTTTGTCATTTTTCAATGTAGTAAGTTGAATCAACCCTATCCCATAGCATACTGATATCTGTGAGGCAAAACCGCGATGCCGCTGATGGAAAACGGTTGCTTGTTTCGTATTATAGACTGGTTCTAGCTATTTGTTGGTGGTACCAGAGATTAAAGAGACTCCTCACCTAGCTTGTTTAGGGGGTATTTCAAACGTTTCAAGTATGAAATGATGACGAAATTATGGAAAGAAATGGCAGTAAATGTCAATATGAGACAGATTTCCTCATCCAAAATATTTTTGTATTGCCGCTCTGAAATTGCACTAGGCGTTCTACCAGCATACTAAACATATTTTTATGAGTGACTTCCTCCCAACATAAACTTACCTGTCACACTTTCAGCCACAAATACGTGACAAATTGTCAAATACAAAACGTATGTAAACGTCAAAGAAAATTGATTGGGCACTGTCCCGCTTCCTCTAAGTATCCTCATTTACGAGCACGTAATAAACATTAAGATGTTATTACCGGAAATGAAATCGGCCTACTTGGTACCCTCGTAATAACGTCGTCAAGTCTCGCGAGGTTTCGAAAATAATTGCATTAGTACCGTTGGCAAATTCCCGTGTTATATCTGATAATTGGGGTGCCCAAATAATTAATCAGTTTTTATGGCTGATGGTTTTCATTAACTTCTCTATACTGTGTCAAATTCATTCTCTTGCATTAGACAAAGTGGCACCTTCTGCTATGTTTTTCCTGATAACTGTCTGAAAAGTTGATTGGAAATTGAGAAAACGTCAGATTCTATATTTCACAGTTATTATGGTGTCAAATAGACGAGATGATTTGAAAATCCATTTAATCTTTTCACTTTAAGCTATTGAAATATATCATGATTCAAATAAGGTGTCCTCATTATACAGTCATACTGTTGAAATAGTTTAACAGTTTCTCTCTACATAATTTGGTCCATATAATCTACGTTACAAAGGCTATGTTAGATATAGAGCAACGAACATAAACTCATACTGTTGATTCAGCAACTTAACTTTTCAGTAAAATTTGCAAAGGCTATTGGGAAATATACCCTACCCGACGGGCCTTGCGAGCAATCAAGAATTCCTTGCGATTCAAGATGGCGCATTCGTTTAATATTATTGAATTTATCACTCTGCAGCTGCATTATCAAATTCATAACTACGCATTTGCTTATCTATTCTACTTGACCATGAAAGGAGTGACTTTTGGCAAAGGTTACGCAATATAAAATGGAAACTTCTTTATGTATTTTGATATAAAAAATATCACTGACTCCCAGACAATCAAAAACATCAATCAATTGTGGCCTGGTCAGGTAACGTTTAGAATATGTAGTCTGCACATAAACTGTCAACGTTATATATAATGTAACATACCAAAACTTTTACATGGATATAACAGTGTCGTTGATGGTTATAGTCTCCCTAATGCTTTGTACATTTACAACAGAAGGTTTTGTGAATTAAAAGACCCTGGTCAAGAAGTTATATTCCTCATCATAACAGTCTGTACAGGGACGCAGTTGCATTTACAATATGAATGACCATAAAAGACAAAAGATGTAATGTCCAATATTCTCTGCACGCTTCAATCACCCATCCCTTTCCTACCATGACCTTTTCGTGTCTGCGTTCAAGGTTGGTTATTTAATTTCGCTTCTCCCTGTATGAAGTATACAAGCGCTGGTTTATTCAAAGGATTAAAGGGACATTATAATTATGGAACATTTTTGCAACACAAATGGACATATTTCAATTGAAAAATCTTCGTGTGATTGTCATTTACATCCACTTTTCAGCATATTCGTGCAATTATATCACATTGCCCACACGAGGTGCACTCAATTAGCGGCACCACCACAAACGTCTGTAAACATACATGGCTGACAGCTGTGTTTCCAACTTTTAAATACACTCTCAAGGCGTCATATTTTGGCACCCCCACTTTCTGAATGGCACTTTAATATTTGCAATGAAGTAGGGTTGATTCAACTTACTTTGTAAAGGAATAACCAGAAAATTTACTTTCTGTATCATCTTAATGTTACATAATGCAGCTTTTAAACTCACACTACGTAATCCCAGAAGTAACTTTTAGCACAGTCATTACTCCCACCACCTTTTAGACGATATCGTAACCCTGAAAAAAAATCGATATTACATTCTTGATTGTGGTAATAAAAACTGTGCGGTTGGTTTGTTATGATGGCGGCGGGCGAGCCAGATGTTTACTCGCCTGACAAGTAATAATAACAAAACCCCACACCAACGCCCCATTCCCCTTCACTGGTTTAATAATAACTTATTGATTTCGTTTCGAAAATCTTCCTTTGATATTCAGCGTTGAATACGTTTGTAGTAGACCACAAAGATGTCTTATTTTCTGAAACAGCTCTGTGGTAGGACCTTGGGAAATCAAAGTTCGTATAGACGCCTACACACATCGCACAGGACCCGTTATAAATTTCCTTGGTATTCTATGAAAGTAAATCAAACAGAGATTTGCAGGAGGGTCATTGCCTTCACACACAGTAAAAAAAAAGATAATAAGCAATACGAACTTACACATGCAAGACGGTGAAGAAGTGTTCTTGCAATTTTCTTTTTGATCAGAACCAGTCTTCGGAACAAGGAGCGTAAGGTTTTTCAAGACCTTTGCCTCTACTATCATTTTTTTATTAGGATTTCCGTACTTAAAGATGACTATTATTATCTATTATAATCCAGTGCCTCCCAAAACAAGATAAACACTACAATTTTTTAATTTTTTTTATTAACGATAGATGCAAAACAAATAAAGAAATACATACAAGATGGCGGCATATTCAAGCTGATCGAATTTATATTAGCGTCGCCATCTATATAAAAAAGAATCAATCAGAGATATAATGATAATAATACATGAACTAAATAATAAATAAATATACCCAATCAGAACGAAACTTTTACATTTACAACATTGGCAGTTGAAATTTGAGTAGGCACATGTCCCACATCGTCATTTTATTAAATTTATATTTATTGTTATTTGCAATAAGAATTCAGGAAAGATTTTGCAAGAAAATTATGAGTATTATATTCTTCTTTGCTTTACAATACCAAAAAAACAATGTAGTGACCATATAAATGCATACGTCGTGTGTTTTACAATATTGAGTTGGAGGTATTAGAGCGCGACTCGGAAATGCATTCTAAAGAGATCTGCTTCCACGTCTTATTCTACTTTCTTTGAAGTTGAAGAACTTCATTTCCAGTTTCTCCATGTAGTAACGTTGTTTCTGGGAACAATCCATTTCGCTGCAGCCCTTGCTACAAGACGCAGCTGCAATATTTATCGTTTAATCGAAGCTACCTCGTCCCACCGTCATGGCGGAGATCGCAGCCAAACGTGCAGAAAATACCAAAACTCCGTGACCCCGGATGTAGGAGGTGACCGCAGCTGCGGGTGAAAGAGATGAATCACACTTTCTCCACGCTGCTGAGATTTTTGCAATAAAGGAAACGTTGGGAAGGATCCATCTCTTCCAGCAGTGAAGGCGTAGGCGATTGTCCTGGAAGGAACTATAAATACAAAAAAAAAAAAATTCGGTGTACCGATTTGTTTTTACCTACTATGCATTCTTTTAGTCCCCCTTATCACTGGCTGGAAAAATGTAGATTTTTATACATTATGATTGGAAAAGATATTTCAAGTATGATTTGAAAGACATCAAGAAACGCATAGCTTACAAAATACAGTTTTTCATCAATGAAATTCACATCTAATGACAGTTTTGGTTGTTAACTGGTTGCTCAATGGCTATCGCCTCAGTGGAAATGGGATATTAACATCGCAATCTACATTACACATTTGTTGTATCCAGAATCATGCTTTATCCAGAACCATGCTCAGGCACGGTTCTGGATAGTCCACGCCTATCTAAAACCTTGCCTCGGGCAACTCAACCTTCTTGATATAATACGCGGAAACTATCCAGAACCGCGCCTGATCCTAAACCTATCCCATTTAGGCACAGAACTTGATATGCACGGTTCTGGATACAGTAACATTTTATTTGTAGCCTTTTATCCCTACTAAAAGATGCTAAGATATGGAATAGATATACGTAGCTGTACTAATTGGAACCCATGCTGTATTTCAGGTGTCGTTCTAATACAGCAGCATATTACCGACCAGGTGCATTTAAAAGAATACATTTATTATCAGAAACCTAGTTTGAACATGAGTCCGAACTGCCCCCCAAGAAGGAAAGCAAAATGTCCAAATTGCCGTATGCGCTCTTGGCAGACAGTCAACGTGATCAATAGCAGCAATCGAGAACACGGTCCGACCATACGCTTTATTTGGATTCCTCATTACGGAAGACAACTTGGACGGGAATGAATCGTTTGACTGCCTTTGGATTAGCGGGGTATTGGAAACTCCATGGGCTGGATTAATGACTCCCACAAGCTCTATTTGGATCCACTGGTAATGATTAATTTTCTGTGGTGTTTTTGTGTTTTTTTAATTCATTAAAAACTGCATAAAAATCGAATGCCAATTTTTTATGATGTTGCAATGAAGTGATTTTTGCAATTGGTAATGATTAACTTTCTATGTTTTTTTTTAGATTAATCAAAACTTGCATGTATATCGAGTGGCAATTTTTGACGATGTTTCAACGAAGTGGTTTTTGCAACTGGTAATTATTAACTTTATTTTTTTTTTAAATTAATCAAAAGTTGCATAATATTCGAGTGCCATTTTTTGACAATGTTGCGGGCAACGAAGTGATTTGTTTTTACCTACCTATTATAAAATAAAGTTGCCTATAAGTCGAGTTTAGTATTTGACGATGTTGTAATGAAGTGACTTTTTAAAACATATCTTGCAGATGAAATAATATATTTTCATTGAACTTTGCCGAAAAATTGATTTTAGATATTGATGTTTTCATAGCAATTTGATTTGTCATCATTTTATTGATTTGGCAAAAAAATTTTAAAAAGGAAACAAACATTGGACTTTTAAAATTTTTTTATACAGCACCAAGGACTTGGTTTTCGAAATTTGTTCCTGGTTGTCTCGACCCCGAATTGAGTTCCAATTATGATATAGTAGCTAGTGATTCGTCATCTATTATTTGAATAGTAAAAAAAAAATATCAGAAAATAAACATTGGCCTTTCCTGAGTTTTGGCCAAAAAATATCAGAAAATAAACATTGGCCTTTCCTGAGTTTTTGGCAACAATATAAAAATAAACATTGGTCTTTCCTGAACTTTGGCAAAAAATATCATAAAATAAACATTGGTCTTTCCTGAATTTTGACAAAAAAAATAAACATTGGTCTTTCCTGAATTTTGGCCAAAAATATCAGAAAAGAAACATGGGCCTTTTCTGAATTTTGGCCAAAAAATATCAGAAAAGAAACATTGGCCTTTTATGAATTTATATACAGCACCAATGGTTTGTTTTTCCAAATATGTTGCTTGCTGGACCCAATTTACGATATAAAAAATCTTCTGGGTGCCCTAATGTTTCTCGTCATGGGTATAGGGATTAACCTGTTCATAAAGGTACCCTCGTTGAGTTATCGTGCGGTAGAAAAATATTCTTCTTCTGGGAGCAAGACGGCCCATAAGGGACCAATTACGCTCCTACCACGTAACCCGCATGTCCAGGGACGGTACTAATGTTAATGCGCTGACAGCAACCAATGCCTTTTCTAAGTCAAAAAGACAATGAGTAAAAACCGTCCACCAAATGTTTTGGGGACCTACAATAATATGAATGCATTTTGGAAATGCATACTAATTTTTTGCCTTTCTGCAAGTTAGAATAAGAACTTGAAAGAACACTTCGATTTGATTTTTTTAATGTCAATGCGCTGACATCAACCGATGCCTTTTCTAAGTTGACAAGACCATGAGTTAAAACATAACCGTCCAAATTTTGGTTTTGGGGTACAAATCACAAAAAGAGTCACACAAAAAACTGTATTCGTGCAAAACATTATAGGGTCAGTTTTGACCCCATACTCTAAGATTTGTCGCAAAAAACTACGGTGGTTGGAGGGTTAAAGGCATCCAATGGAATTTCAGGGCGGCAAAAAAAATTCTGGATGAGGAGTCTGATATTGACATTTGGATGAGGAGTCTGATACTGACATTTAATGCCATTTCTTAGCACATTTTCATCATCCTATTCTCCACACAGGATAAACGAATCAGTTAAAAAAACTAGACACATCCCAACATAAAACGAGAAAATGACAAACAACCAATGGAAGAGGTCGTTACTAAATCAACTTTATTTCTCCTTGATGTGTCAATCACATTAGATATAGACAGACGGAATTTTGTTACTTTCTTAATTTTCTTCAAGGAAATACAAAATGTCTTACTCGGGTCACGGAAAATCAACCTTAACTCATCTAAAATTCAACTAAAAGCTTCTCAATTTCATTAATAGAATGTCTTGTTCATAGAAAAGCAATCATAGCAATTCAGTTAGTTCGTGAAGGTTATGAAGGTATAGTTTCGGCATCAACGAGTTGCCAAAGACATTTTTCATATTTCTTATATGACGTTAACTTTTACAATACAAGAATTCGGATATTTCAGACTTCCAGGAAATATGTATGGTCTTCGTGACCTTTAAGTTCATAGACCTATGGGAGGTATTATGAGGTTTATGAATGCATTTAACTGTAGGTTTGGTCATATGATGTAATTTTCTCGGGTATTACACCAGTTTCTGAGTTCCTCCGACCACTTACTCCCACCTGAAACGCGCTGGGGTCACATTTAGGCTTGACTTTACTGTCAATCACCTGTCGAACATAGGATAACTCAGCCACCCCCCAAACAATACTTCCGTAACTGAAAGTAACAACATTGTAGCTGGCGTCATATATATATCACTGTTGGAGTTGGATTTACCAATGACAATAAATGCCAGTAAAGTCAGGTAATGGTTACTCAGTACCCGAATTGACAATGGTAGTAAATAAAAGTCAAGTAAGTCAATTTCATTCACTACCATTGTCCGGTACTATTAACAAAGTAAACATTACCCAACTTTATTGGAAGTTACTACCATTAGTAAAAACTTCCAAAAACTTAGGCGTGAACTATCCAGAACAGTGCCAGGCGCTAGCATGGTTCTGGACAAAGCACGGTTATGGCTACAACTGATAGGCAAGTTGCTGTGGCATGGTTCGCTCGTAGCAACATTCAGGCTGTCTGAATGCCTTTCATAGTTAAGAATGCTTCACCTTGAAATGCGTACAGGGTTATTACTTACCATTACCCCTGCAGTCTAAGGATTCTAAGAGTCGATAGCTGACCCCTATTCACGTTTGGAGAGTACGAACTATAGAGAAATAAGCAAGATGACACCATGTAAGGAAAAACCGTCTAGAGATAAGTCCTTCATCTTCTTTGGCGACAATAAGTGGGGCTCAAAGATGCCAGGCAATCAGGAGAAAAAAGGGGTGCTAAATTTCACCTTGGGTCGCGGAAAAGAAGACGGCGCCAATGGTTCGTGAAGAAGAAAAGGGCTTTTACCCGTCTTGATGTAGAATTAAGCCTGCTTGTAATGACATATTTGCTTGGTAATGGCTTACTTGTTTTAGTCTCTCGTTGTGTATTACGATCACGGAGAGGTCAAATATCTTTACGGCCAAGGAGCAAATTGTCAGACGTCAGTACGTTTTGCTTCACAAACTGAATACAAAAATTTTATAGTTTGCAAAGATTATTAAAGGCACCCAAAACTGGATTTTCAATGCCAATTCTCTGGTCATTCTTTTAATGTAGTAAGCGGAATCAATTCTTTCCGATAGCATACTGATATCTGTGAGGCAAAAATGCTGACGGTGCTTGTTTCGTATCGTAGGTTGGTTCTAGCTATTTATTGGTGGTACAAAAAATAAAGGGACTCCCCACGTAGCTTGTGTTTGGGGCTACTTCACACTCTTCAAGTATGAAATGATGACGAAAATGTGCAAATAAATGGCAGTAAATGTCAATATCAAACAGATTTCCTCATCCAGAACATTTTTTGCTTTGCCGCTCTGAAATAACATTGGACGCCTTTTAGTACTACTCTTTTACTTCAGGGGAAATTCTGAAACAGCTTGTAATCGAGTCGAAAGGTCAACGTCATATACATGGTCATTTTATCAAAGCCTGTTGGTGTCAGTTCAGTGTCAGGGACAAGATCTTTTTATCTTTCTTTCACCAGGTTGTATATTGATGATCCTCACATTTCTGAAGATGAATATTTCATAACAAAATATTAGATTTGTCACGCCTCGTGTTCCCAAGAGCCCGATACACAACATAGCTCGGAGTACTAGGTGTGCGCAGCAAGTCTTGTGGAAAATTGAGGTCGGCTTTGGAAAAGCCATCTGAGGCAAGGACTGTCACGTATGTTTGACCTAGCCTCGTATGAGCTTATGTCACAAATATACATTGCTTTTAATAAAGAAAGTGTGTATCTTAAAAATTCTGAAATATCAGCTCCGCTGCTCTTATAATTCCGATAGAAACTAAATAATACTTGTTAAAGGCACCCATGCAATTTCAGAGCGACAAAAAAAAATTCTGTTTGATATTGACATTTACTGACATTTATTAGCACATTTTCATCAATCGTCCCAAAGCAAGGAGTCCCTTTATTTTTTGGTACCAAATAGCTAGAACCAGACTACAGTACGAAAAATCAAACGTCAGCGACATCGCATTTTGCCTCACAGATATCAGTATGCTACGGGATAGGGTTGATTTAAAAAATGACCAGAAAATTGATTGTGAAAATCCCGTTTTACTGCCCTGGAATCACTTTGGGTGCCTTTAAAGCTTTTTCTTATCCCATAATACACAGTCTTGTGTATAAGGTAGATTAGTCCCATATGTATGTTTATTATTATATAGCAGTAGATGTCATACATTGTTCCTTGTACAATTGTCTTTCCATGATTGTTTTTTTCTTACAGAAACCATTATCACTAAGATAGTCCACACCGGAATGTTGTAAACATTTTAAAACATTTGTTTCGAATTGAATTGAATTTGAGTCAAATTTGACTGTCAACCACGCCCCGACCTACTCCCGAACACCAGTCAACCATATCCTAACGATGGTTGGGGGAGTTCGGCAGTGTTCTTCTGGAGACCACATTCGGCTATGTGTGCGACAGGTACTTAATCGGGCGCGTGGATGTATTTTCACCCGGTTTGCAAGAGATCAGAAACATGGATCATGTGCAAGTTATCGCTGCACAGGAATTGAGATAAAGCCTTCCAGCCAAGTCGATGATAGTCTTGACGTCATGGCAGAACATTACGGATGGCTCTGATCAAACTGTCGCCTAGGATACTCATTATATGACAGCTATCGCAGGTGTGCTGTGATTTGGCCTATGAAAATTAATGCGCTGTTCCTTGTCGGCGATCGACTAAAAAAGCCAAGGATTGGTAAGTTCTTCTCTGGTCGTTTGGTTGGGTAGCCGGAAATGTTTTTTCTAGGCCTTACACAGTAAAAGCAGTCATCTCCACCCACGTCATACCTAGCCATTACTACTACACACTAAGGACGACGACAGGAAATGACTCTATGTTGATTATGTTATAATGGAATATCGGGAATAGATCTAGTACTTCCACGATGGAGGGAAAAATGTAACGGCGGGATCACATTGAGCCCCTGTCACACATAGCCAAATATGGCCTCCCGAACATTACATAACATAAGAGCGACCATCCCATCCAAACTATAGTACCCCTACCCCCGCCGTGCTAGAGCCTTCAGCTAATTGAGGTTGTGCACGTAAAGGGAAGAAGAAGAAGAACACTGCCGAACTCCCCCCAACCATGGTTAGAAATAGGTTGGCTGGCGTTCGGGAGTAGGTTGAGGCGTGGTTGACTCAAATTCGATTAGTATAGAAAGGTGGGTGTGGAGTAAATCTAGTCATACTGCTTCCAAACTTCAGCCAACCTTGGTCGGCTGGTGTTCGGGGGAAGGTTCTGAATGTGTGACGGGCCGTCGTACTAATTTGATGATTTTCAAGCATGCAGTCTTTGATAGAACCAACCACCGACAAGAATCAAAGACAGCGTTTTCCGTAAACAAGAGAGCTAGATATTGTGCGACATATGCACGACTATCCCAAAAATACTCTCGGGTTGTGATCGTACGGCAATCGCACGACGAATGTTATCGGGCCGTTGATATTCCTTTTTTCTGTCGTAGTCCTGTTTTGTGTCACACTGTATTAAGAATATATGAAATGGTGTAGTGAAATGGACTTAAGTTCATACAGATCATGTTCTGCTAGGTGGAAGGCGTTCTACCGAAAATTAAGGGCATCATGAGTATAAAAAAGACCCCCTCGATTTTTTTAAGTCTTGTCTTAGAGATACATGATAGTAAGTTGGAAATCTCGCGTTTCAAGAAAGCCATTTCACCTTAAACACGTTAAAAAACGGCAACTCTTATCGAAAAGAGTAGGGTCCTTCCCGGCGTGAGTGGTTCAAACCTTACAGCCTGATGTCTGCGTTGACTTCTTGAAAGGGTGATAATCCTGTTATGTGGTATATCTCAATAAATGATTTAAAATAAGCATAAAATAGATAAATAAATCAAGTGACAGATGCAGCAGATGACGTTTCTCCTTACAATTTGGGATGTTTTATTCACATGAAAATGCCAGGCATTAGAACAATACAAGAAGGAAGTATGTACATACTGTAACTTGCGTTGCGGCTCTTATCAAGTGAACATCTAGCACAGCGATTTGACATATCCTGACGACTTATAATCAACATTGCTCCGAATGTCATCTTCGAGAAAGGGGTGTTTTTTTCCCTTTATAGCCAAGAACGGTTGCCGCATAGCTGTAAAAAGCTAGTTACACACTTTTTCATGGAAAAAGAGATTCTGTAAAAGTTTTAACACAAAAATTCACAGGTTCATACTAAAACGACTGTTTGAGCTTAACATGTCGAGATTTTCTTTAAAATTGCCACATTTTGAACAGCCTACGTCATCCAAAGGACATTCTGTACATTAGTTTGCTTGTCTCCAGATCCACTCCAACTCTCGTTATATCTCACGAGATTTCATGTAACGTTATCTCTCACGAGATTTTATGTAACGTTATCTCTCACGAGATTCCATGTACAAAGCTGCAACGTTACATTGGTTATTCAGTACTCCATAGTAATCCTCATATCCGGGCAGCCATTTTTCTCTGGGGCCATTGAAGTAGTTTCAACGATGTGGTCTTCAATCTTTGATTTGAGAAGAAAAGATATTGTCAAAAAATATCGTGATAATAAATACGCATCGTCAAAACGTCACAATATCAACGTTTCCTCTTTAATTTAATTATTGGCCCATTTTCACCCGATCAAATATGAATGAACAAATGTAAGATAGAATAAAAATTTCTAAATATGACTTACTGCATCTATCTTTACGTACAAGGCCAAGTCACTTTCAACGGTAATGCTTACATTAATAATTACATAAAACATTTAGTAAGAAAATAATACAAGGTAGTTTTAGAAAGCCCTCTGGCAGCCGTAAACGGACATTGTAAAATTCCCCTGCACGAAAAGTTGAATTTACCAAAGGTAGCAGTAAATGCCAGTACAGTCGGTTAATGTCACTTTGCAAATGGTACCGAACTTAACAACGGTTGTAAATTAGTCCGGTAATTTCAGTTACTGCCGTCGTTAAGTCCGGTACTGTTTACAAAGTAAACATTACCCGACTTTACTGGCATTTACTACCATCGTAAAATCCAACTTTTCGTGCAGTATTCATTGTTCCTCCAACTAGCTTTCCCTGTCACACGCACGGGTCGTTTTAGCTGTCGCAACCAAACATATGACGGATCGTCAAATTTTACAACATATCCTGGTACTAATCAAGTTTAGGATCCAATCTACCACAACGAGCAATAAGTCAATCTGATAATATATGACCTTGAATGAAATCGTCCATAATTTACCTTACAAGAGAAATGTACACGTACCTGAGGTGCAAAATTACACACAATTTGAAGATATGTTTGAAACGCAACAAAGAGATTACTTCCCCAAGTTGTGCCTCTTTCGGTTGAGGGTAATGCATATCAGGAGGCGTTTTGACAAGATTTTGCTTTTTATTTTACTCAAAACATTTTATATTTTGGAGCTGCCAGCTGGAGAATTCAATCACTAGATGGTAGACTGTTTTGCTACCACAGAGCAATAAATTGTGTATTTCATCCAGTAACCAGACTGGGTGGTTACTTTTATTGCCCCTTAGGGACTTTTTATGACGTTAGATTGCCAATCATTTACAGTATGAAAAACAACCTCAGCCCAACCTGCAGAAACTGAGACCGCACAAGGCGTCGGTTTAGTAGTCTCCACAAGACTAACACCACGGGTTCAAAAAACAGTAAATGTAGTCAAAATGGGAGAATAATTGGGAGTTTAGCCACCGTAGAGTTCTCGCGGATGACTCTTCTGGCCAATTATTTCCTTTTTTTTCCAGAATTCTACAATCCGTACCTCCGTAGGAAGGCCTGGTGGAGGCTATCGGTTTAGTAGAAAACGGAATTCGTAGTGCTGGGATATGTATAGTTATCTATCATAAAATATATTTAGACCACAGTTACACCAAAAGAAGACATTTAAATGTTAAGGCTGATGCCATACGTACGATGACACTTTTAGACGTTCATCTAAGGGCCAATACAATAAATGCCTGAAAACACTTCCATGCATTGGTATTTCTAAATATTTGCTGTCTATTTATATATTTGATAACTCAAAAATATTCTATTTATATATATATATAATCGATGGTATTAAAGTGATATCTCTACAGTTAGGATATATATATATATATATATATATATATATATATATATATATATATAGATTATATATATATATATATATAGATATCTATATATAGATTATATATAGATATATAGATATATATATTATATATATATATAGCTATCTATATATATATATAGCTAATATACTATAATATATATATATAGATATATATATATTCTATATATATATATATATATATATATATATATATATCCTAACTGTAGAGATATCACTTAATACCATCGATTATACAAGAAAATGGAAAAATCAGCGGATTCTTAAAAAAATGTAGTAAATGTACCTGAGTAAATATGTTATCAATATACACTAGCAGTTTTTATAGAAGGTTAATATGCTAGATAATTTATAATAAAATTAATAACATAGAAAAATACTAGTAGTTTGAAACGGTACATACTGTGAAATGCCCATGTTTGCTTCTGTGGCAGTCCGCATCATTGTGACTGTGACTTCTCCTAAGAGAATGGTATCCTGAAACTCCAGATGATATGTTAGTATTTCAATACCGGAAAGTAAGATTAAATCTCAAAGCACATTATAAAAACATCATTTATCCTGGTATATTAAATAATAGGATAGATGATTCAATAGGAAAAAGGAAAGTGCAGTAAAGGAAGGATGTTGATATCATTTTTATTAGTCATAATTAGATATCGCTGGTGCCCGTTTCGGTACAAATGTCATTTTCATTTTGGCAATGACGACACAATGATATAACATACCGAAAAATGTAATTTTCTCACCAAATTAAAACGAACATCAAATAATTCACCACAAAGTTACGATTATACCTAAGCAACAGCTTTTTTATTCTGCAAACTTTTCATTTCAACTACCAGGGATAGTAGTAGGATAGATTATATCAATTTACGATGATATAATGCTGTAGAATTAGATGAACCAACAGTAATGAATCTTTACTATAACACGCCCTTCATTGTTCACGATTTTGTAAAGGGCCATTGCAGCCAAAGATTACATTACTATCAAGTAGCAGATACCCGAATATGGAATTCCGAACACTAGCCAAACGCCCCCCTCCCCCTCCCTTCCGACCATGGTTTGGGGTAGGGCGGAAGAAAGGTCGGCTGTGGTTGGCTGGTTTTCGGCGAGGTCGGCTACTGTTTGGCTGTGGTAGCCCAAATGTTTGAAAATGTTTAAAACATTCAGGTGTTAACGGGAACTTCGGCCACGTTTGGCTGGTGGTTGTTAAGTGTTCGGGAGTAGGTCGTGATTGGCAGTCAAATTTGACTCAAATTTAACTCAAATTCGATTCAATTTAGTTGTATCGAAAGTTAGGCGTGGCCTAAACCTGGTCAGACTGCTCCCGACCTTCAGCCAACCTTGGTCGGCTGGTGTTCGGGGGAATGTTCTAAATGTGTGACAGGGGCTTAGGCCATGGCAGCGAAAGCTTACATTACAATGGAGTAGCGGCAAATGGGCCTGGGGGTATTCATAGACCGATCACTAAGGTTAACTCTGAATACATCTTCAGGAATAATGAGAAGATTAAGAACGGAAAGTTCCAACATCCGCTCGTTTCAAGAAAGACATGAATTAAGCAAACCGATACCCTTAGAAACAAGCCGCCCAGCCCAAGCCTGTGGCACTTTCTTTCAGATGTATGGCAATTACGACCGGCTTTTAAAGATTTGCTTCTTAAGTAAAGCCTTCGTGATGCAGGCTTTAATGTGGCCATACTTAAGGGTATAGATCACGTTCATGTTCTTTGCAGCGTTAAAATATGCACCACTGCGCTCAACAGCACGCATAGCATCAAACCGACATCGTTGAATAATCTTTTATCTATTTCCAATTGTCATCTTCGCCACAATCAGGAAAACCTTGACACCTACTTGTCTAATCGCGTTACCTAAATGAACCAGATAGAGTCATCTAATAGCTTTACACAGCTTAATGTACATTGCCTAATCTATCATTGTCGTTGCCACAATCCTTCGCTTATCGTAAGGTTTTAGCCGTCTACAACAGTTGCAAACGATTAACAAGAATTTAGAAACCTCAGATCGGCATGAAATATTTAGATCTTGTGTAAATGATTTGCTACTGATGAAACGTAACCCGTTTGCCATCTCCCTCTGCAATCCCCTTCTTCATCGTTCAAGGAAAACAGCTGATCAGAAGATCATATAACGAAAAACACCAGCTGTCAGCTGTCAAGGAGGTCATGTAACGAAAAACACCTGTAAAAGCAGCGAGCGCTACCAGATATAGAAGTGATTAGTGACTTTATTACTCTGGGACAGACTGAACCCAACCATATCAATTATAACCTAACCTAGGAGCCATACGGAAACACACACAGACACACACACACACACACACACACACACACACACACACACACACACACACACACACATACCAAAAACAATACCTCAATTTTTCATGGAGGTAATGACACATTATTGATTTTCGCCTCACCTTGCACCGTTTCCATTCCACCGATGACCTGGACAGAAGAAGCGGGGAACAGTCCTACCGTCCCCCGAGAGAAACCGTACCACCACCCGTCGGTGCCCTTGTGAAGCACCTCCACGATGTCATCTACTTCCAACGTCAGACCACCGTCTCCCGGAGGTTTGTAACTTGACACGGTCTTTGCCAAGATTCGTTCTGAAAAATCAGACCAGAACTAGAAAGGTAACACTTGCAAAGCAACTGCATAATGTTTACCTTCACATACTCGCCCAATCACGTGACCTGGGTGACCTTTGACTCCCAGGTCACGTGACGACTCTTCAGAGCTGAAGAAAGATGGCAGATGCCTTCTGAAAACTTTAGCTAATTTTTTTTTCTTGTGAGTATTAGTTTAATCCTTCATTTTATAAAATTCACCGATTACAGATATTTTCCTGACAGCACAGCGATTTCAGACATAAGAAAGACAAGATAACTTTGGTGATGGATACTACAATCCTTATCTCACCTGTAGACAAGGGCGTAATCATTAACTTTCATGAGAAACATCTTTGCTTTCACTCTTAAAACGTGTCAGGCATCTCATATCATCTTAAGAAATAAATGAATGGTGCTTATCTATATATGCAAAGCAATCCTCACATTTGTATGACTTGACATGAGCCTTCTATCTGACAGCAGAGATGGGTTCGTGCAACCATTATTATGCTGTTATCAATCGCCGTCAGGTACAAATAATGTCTGCTTCCAAGCAGACTGCTGATAATCATTAAAAACAAACCTTAAAAACATAGATCGGTACAGAGCGCTTTCAAGTTAAAGGCACCTAAACCGATTTTAGGGCAGTAAAACTGGATTTTCAAAGTCAATTTTCTGGTCATTTTAATGTAGTAAGTAACCCTATCCCACAACATACTGATATCTGTGAGGCAAAAATGTATGTCGGAAAACGGCTGTTTGTTTCGTATCGTAGGCTGGTTCTGGCTATGTATTGGTGGTATCAAAACGTACGATCCATTGGCATGCAAATAAAGAACACCAAGATGGCGGTCAGCCCTTGTTCCATATGGAAAGTGAGAAAAAGCTTTACATTAGCTGCAGTGTAAGGTGTGTTGTACCTGGCTTTCTAGCTAGAGTACCGGGACAGCTCCCCTGGAGCATAAGAGTGCCATCATTCAGTCTGTACGACCTTGCCTTGATGCTCTTGCCACAATGTTTGGTCCGGGGCTTTCTCCTTCCTTTGCTCTTGGAACAGACGATGACGACCAGTAGTGACGTCAGCAGCAGGGCTGTTCCACCAACAGCACCTCCCATGATGCTCCAGAACTCTAACCATCTTCTCCTGGATGTTGTGTCGTCTGTGTGGGGAGGGTTGAAGTTTAAATTCAACAATTTACTTCCACTTTTTAGAAGTTTATGTTAATGCCACACCTTCCCCCGAATCCCCTTACGTTTGGAAGCAGTCTGACCAGATTAAGGCCATGCCTATCTTTCTATACGAATCGAATCTAAATCTAAATCGAGTTAAATTTTAGTCAGATTTGACCTCCGAACCAGTCCCGAACACCGCTGACCACCAGCTAACGTCTCGTCCACACCCGAATGTTTATTCAACTAGCGCAGCCGAACAGTAACCAACCTCACCGAACTCCAGCCAACCACAGCCGACCTTGCTCCCGACCTACTCCTAATTATGGTTGGGGGGAGTTCGGCAGTGTTTGGGTGGCCATATTTGGCTATGTGTGACAGGAGGTTTATGCTATGTTAAAAGATAAACCCTACGGCCTATAAACCCAGTGAAGATATTCACAAGACTCGCTATGCGCCCCAAGCTCCCGGCCACATGGCAGATATTAGATATTTGTGACAGACCGCTCACTTCACCAGAAACAATCAGAATATCATTTGCTGGGAAACAGCTTAGGGTAAAATTTACAGTGCCCTTGGTGCTAGTTCCTGGCGTCATTGAGGATTCAAATATCGTCTTATCGTAGGAAATGGGTCTGCATTTTATCATATCTGTCTATCCCATTCCACTTGTTCATCGATCAAAAGCTAAACTATTTGAGAGAAAATCGCGTCCCTTTAATTTTCCTACACTGCACGAGAAGTTAAATTTACCAATGGTAAATGCCACTATAGCTGGGTAATGTTTACTTTGTAAACAGTACCGCACTTTACAATGGTATGGTAGTAAATAAAAGTCTGGCCCGGTATTTTCGGATTTAACAATGGGGGTAAATTACCGGACTTCACTTTTATTTGCTACCTTTGTAGTCCGGAATTGTTTACGAAGTAAACATTACCAGACTTTACTGGCATTTACCACTATTGGTAAATACAACTTTTCGTGCAGTGCTACAGACTTATTACAATTTCGAAATTGCTTTGCAATAAATATAGATGGCCTTGTATTCTCAACGCCATTTCAGTAGATCCTATCAAACGCTTAAGCAGCAGCTTCAAGCACTTCGTCTCAAAAGCTTTCTTGTTTCCACTCAATGAAATCATTATAAGACTCCTACGAGTAGTACTTGAGATGAACAGTCGTTATCCTCATCCTCATCGTCAATGTTCAAAGTCTTGGTTAGGCCACAGCAATAATTTTATGGATGACATCAGCGTGCGCAATAATTTTTGCCTGATTTGAAAAAAAAAGAAATTTTGTTGCCCCGTGAACTTGAGGTACAATTGCTCGCGTTTCATGACAAGTGTTGATAGTCTAAGGTGTTACATCGCAAAATAATGGTACAGTAAGCTCTTCTCTACATTTTTTCTAGTTAATCGAGATGTATACACATCTATAAGGACAGGTGATACTGTTGAATAAAGGAACAAAAGACCTGCTGGTTGTGATATCATGTTTTGTCGCCTCAATTCTTGTTAAAGAAGGTTTATGATCTCAAAATTTGAAAATGTAGAAATCTTGTTTTTTGGCCCGTAATGTTTTTTTGCGTTATCTTATTTTAATAAAAAAAAAACTGGAGTCTGCTAAGGATGTCATCCATAAAATTTACATGCTGTGGTCTTAGACACCTTACACTCCACGAATAGTTGGATTTACCGATGGTAGTAAATGCCAGTAAAGGCCGGTATTGTTTACTTTGTTAACAGTACCGGACTTTACAATGGAAACAAATAAAATCCGGTAATTTCGGTATTAATAATGGTTGTAAATGAAATTACCGGATTTGACTTCTATTTACTACCATTGTTAGGTCTGGTACTGTTTACATCGTAAACATCACCCAACTTTACTGGGATTTACTGCCATTGGTAAAATCCCACTTTTCATGCAGTGTCACTTACTGGAATACGAAGCTGTTCCTTCTCCAAGTACAGTTAGCTCAACAGCTCTGGAGTCATTCCTATGTTTCCCGTTGAATGCTCTGCAGAGATACTCCCCGCTATCCGATGTCTGGAGATCGTGTAACGTCAAGTACGACACGATATGGTCCAAGGTACTGGAGAGGCCGATCGGTTGAGAATTGCCGCTCTTGTACCAAAGGACTTTGGGGGTAGGGTTGCCATCAACGATGCACCACAACGTCACTGTTGCTCCCACAGTTGTGTAGCGTGGACTTGTAATGTTTAGTACCACCGGTGGATCTACAGAAAGCATGAAAATAATGAAACATATTAGACTTACTTACTAAGACTTAGGGGATACAGTGTCTTTATACACATGACTTTAGACACATGGCAGTGGTAGTAAACGCCAGTGAAGTCGGGCAATGTTTAAGTTGTAAACTATACTTGAATTTACAAAGGTAGTTTAAAAGTAAAAGTCTCGACTTTAATAGCCTCGTGTTCTCGCGAGACTAGGTAACTCCGTGATCAAGGCGTACAGTGGTCGTCGAAAATTTGGAGGTATGTCAGTTGTACCTTTTCAAATCGTCACTGTTTGAGGAATATTCTACTAACAAAGCCCTGTCTAGTAATTTTCAACACTAAGGTATTGTCGGGTGTGGAAATTGTCTCCGACGTACAGCTTCGGTTGTAGTATTGATTTTCTGATATCTGAAGATTACTGCATTGTCAAGGTTCAATAATCTGTTAATAATCCAACATTTACCTCATGATGAGAAGGGTCGTCAAAGATCAGTATCCTAGATACTTCGAACCAAACAAATGTAACAGCTGTTATGGAGGTATGGGGTTTTTATTACACACCATTTTACGACAACAAAAACTTGCCGAGCACTAACAAGTATTGGAAGGAACAGTTTGATTTGAAAATAAAGATGCGTTTATTATTTAAAGTCATTTAATGCAATTTGAGGATGAGGAAATGAGGAAATCTATGACGTTTATTGCCATCTATTACTACATTTTGTCATCGTTTCATTTTGAAATATCTAGCCCCAAACTACGCCAGGAGTCCATCTATTTTTTGATATCCTAATAAATAGCTAGAACCAGTGTAAGATACGAAACAAGACACTATTTTCCGTCAGCGACATCTCAGTTTTTACCTCACAGATACTATGCTTTGGGAAAGAGATGATTTAACTTACTACATTAAAAGAATGACCAGAAAATTGACTTTTATTCATGACCCTAGCATGTCCAGATCGCGAGATATCAAAACCAGAAGTTCTGCTGCAGTACCATAACAAGCCACCAGGGGGGCCAAAATCTAATAATTTCCATCATCAAGACCTACCCATCTATAGACGAAGTTTCATGACAATCTAAAGCTTGAGTTATCGTGCTAAACCACATACATACATACATACATACATACATACACACATGCACACAAACACTACGGAAAACATAACCTTGTTGGCGAAGGTAATAACGTTGGCAGAAAGGGACGGGTGGCGGTATTTGACCCGGTGCTGACGTCACACGTGTGGAGAATCACATGTTTACAGCACTTGGGTCAGATAGCTGATGAAGACTGAGAAACTCGGTCGAAAATTCTGGTGAGTCAATTTTCTTGAGTTGGAGAACAGCTTATCTCTCATTATGTAATTTACCAACTCAGATGAACTTTCATGCTAAAACCTTTATCTCCTATACCGCATATAGGGTTCTATCTCAGCATGATTTGTTAAACGCTGATCTATAGTAAAAAGAAAATCTTGAGAGCGATGTGCTTTTGTAGTCAGTTGAAAATGGGTCAGCTCATAAGGCATGCAGTTTGATAGGCAAAGAAATTAACGCTAAACGATAGACTGGAGCACTGCGGCTGGCCCAGACTACACTTCATTAAATCTTCAATGGTCTGGGAACAGTGACTGATGATCGGGGACCAGTGATGCACTCGTGAAGTAGACAGTGAAGATAACTCCATTTTTGGAGATTTTGAACTTTTTAATAAAAATTAAGAAAAATTTGGTGGTCCTTTTTTAGCTATTAAAATCCCCATGTATTGGATAACTAGAATTTTATATTAACAGCTTCTAATTTCACAAGTGTAAAACCGGCACTCTAAAGCACTGCACGAAAAGTTGGCTTTACCAATAAATGTCGAGTAATGTTTACTTTGCAGTACAATGACAGTAAATAAAAGTCAAGTTCGGTAATTTCAGACTTAACAATGCCAGTAAATAAAATTACCGGACTTGACTTTTATTTGCTACCTTTGTAGTACAGTACTGTTTACAAAGTAAACATTACCCGACTTTACTGGTATTGACTGCCATTGATAAATCCAACGTTTCGTCCAGTGATATATAAGGTGACTGAAAAGATGTTCAATAGACAAAAATACACCTCTCATACACCGTAGCAGTTGCTCTTTAAAGGTAATCTAAAGTGATGTCTGCCTGACCGAAATTCTGGCACATGGTCTACACCCCTGTTGTTGAGCATGGAGTCGACTCAGGTCACGTAAAGAGCATTTTTGATTTAGCTTCCTGCTGTTAAAAGCATGCAGTCGACCATTGGCAGGCGGACATTTAGTATAAAAGGGAGATAGACTACTTCCTGTTGGTAGACTTAACTTGTTGAGAATTGACAGTCAGTCCGTCTGTGGAGGAAAATGGTGCAATAGCCTTGGGGTATAGTGGATGCTTTGCATTCGGCCGGGAACTGGATGTCGTAGGTTCAAATCCAGGCTCGGTAACGCCAAAGACTTTAAAAGTGTCGGCTAATTTATCGTTTACATTTTACGCTGAGTCCAGACATATAAGGGACGCAAAATCCGTTCTATTTTTAGGTGATAGCAAAAGGGCAGAAAGGCAGCAATCGCATCAGTACATCCTAATACAAAGGTGCACATAGGAAATGTCAAGGTTTACATGCAAAATCAGTTGTCTACGATAAATTTACATACGTTGACACCAGATGCTTGTATGTCTTAGAAATAAATAGCATGTCTGCCGACAATTAAGTTACTGTCGATTTCTGTTTTTGTTTGGGAATAAAAATGTATGCGCAAATGTCTTTACATTTTTTTCCATTTGCTCCCATAAGACAACAGACATGAATGTAGCTGGAAGTTGAGGGACAGGAAATGAGATAATCTTTTCTGGGACCTTTGAACTAACTTACTGCCAGTGTCCACGGCATGCCTAATTAAGAATGCACCCATCTTAACAGAGCAGAGAGAAACTAATTTTATTTGACGCAGCGTATATACTGATAAGTTTTGAACATAATATTGCTTTCAGAAATAGCCTGTCTGACGACGCTGTCTGACGACCCTGTGTGACGATCATGTTCAGATAACATGAGGAGCTACAAGTTGGCGTTTATTTGCACGAACCGTCACTTGTTTATCGTATTACAAGGGTAAGACTTTTACAGTGTTGTGCTCTTCATAGATTTTCAACTTATTTCAGTTTGCTTTTTGCTGAAATAATTATTGCTCATTCCGCCTTTAGTGTGAAAGGTGGTTTAAGATCAGGCATAGTTCTGGACAGTCTTCACGTATCCAAGAACATAGATTTGCCCCAGGCACGGTTCAGGATACGCGTGGCCTATACAGAACTTTGTGTGAGCATGGTTCTGGATAAAGCACGTTTAAGGAGAAAACACGACCCAGAACCGTGCCCGTGTATGGTTCTAGATAAGCATGGTTCTGGGTACAGAAAAAGTTGAAAGAAGCTGAAATTGGCCAGATATTGCTTCATTTTCTTTTTTTTTTCCTAAGAATCGTATATTCATAAGTCCAAAACTTCTCTTAAACTTCTCCAGTAAAGTCTTCCACAGAACCTGACGTCTAACAAACAGCTTTAAGCCTGCACGTAATTAAGGTACGAAATATTTCAGCTCGGTAATGGCGCGTTCTAAATGGAGATTAGTGTTCCGACGTCTGCCGCGGAAAGTTTTCCTCTGGAGGATGATGGGCTGATACTTACCGGGCGCCAATTGTGCTTATCATATAAATTGGTATCATAAGTACGGCAAATTTGGCGAAAACTACTTATCAGATAATTACACGGAATGTTGTGCACCTTAGAAAAGAGATAGGCTCAGCAAAATTTATAATGCCTTGAGATTTGTATACCACAAGGAGAAAATTTCTAATGTTTCTAATACTTCACGAGTACAATCTGTTATACGGGCACATTTGTCGTAGGTCGTTGTACGGTTTTGATACTGTGTTAAAAAAAAAAAACTTGTTGTGGCAGAACCAGCAACTGACAAGGATCTAAATCACCTGTCACACGTTTAGAGCCTTACCGCAAACACTAGCCAACCAAGGTTGGCTGATGTACGGGAGCAGTCTGACCAGATACGAATCGAATCAAATTTGAGTTAAGTTTGAGTCCAAGTTGACTGCCAACCGCGTACCACTGCTGACCTCCTCCCGAACACCAACCACCGGCCAATCATGGCCGAACCTTCCGAATGTTTGAAACATTTTGAAACATTCAGTTGGCGCAGCCGAACAGTAGCCGACCTCGCAGAACACCAGCCAACCAAAGCCGATCATGCTCCCGATCAACTAACCATGGTTGGGGGGAGTTTGGCTAGTGTTCGTGAGGACATATTCAGCTATGCGTGACAGAGGTTTAACTTATTTTGTGAGACCCAAGCACGACTATCTCGAGAATGCATCCAGTTTGCGATCGTACGACGGATGGAAATGAAATTAATAAGAATGACATTTAATGTTTAAAGACTATGAGCTACAAAAGATGTGGAAACTGCTACAAGATGACAAAAATAAGAGCAAACGTCTTGCTTTAAACTTCTTAAACTTTTACGGGAACCCATGTGATAACATTACTATTGACTTCAATTCGGTCGAGCAACTATATTTTGATATCCACATATTGGCCTCAATATAAATACAAGAGGTGTGGCTTGACATTTTCGATGACATTTCCAGCTCTTCACATAAAATGTCTTCACATAGGAGGCAAATGAAACTCAAAGGTTTCATACGATAGTAAAACGGAGGTCTGTTAAAACTATGTCACTCGAATATGGACTTATCAAGACCCTAGCATGTACAGGACTAAAGATACAAAAACCAGAAGATCTGCTGCAGTACGAAGGATAGCCGCCTGGAGGCCCATAATTGACCTTGACCTTCGTCATCCCAAACCCTACCTGCATACCAAATATCACAATCCATTCAGGCCTTATTCAGTTATGCTTACCACAAACATGCGGAAACACAGACTCAGACACACACACGGACCCCACACCCCACACAGATAGACAAACAACAATACCTCCAGTTTTCATGGAGGTAAAATGTTCATACAGCTTATTTTGTATGCTCTAATGCACGATCGACAATTTGTTCTATCTTTGGACCCCTTTGGGGTTTCTACCGCTCCGTCTCCATAGATGCCTACAGTAAATGTCACTTCCCTAATGAATACATACAGTTGTAATAAGATCGTCACACACTTGTTAGTACCGTCATTTAGGCGGCGGAATGTCCTTTCAGTGTCAGAAATTTGTATAGGCAAGTAGCCGAGGAGTAATCTAATGATCAAGTGTTGAATTCTAGAGAATATTTTGACAACGTGAGCTTTGCACAGATGTTACTTCAAGCATTGTCAGTATTGTTTAAAAATCATTCACTGGAAGGAAATCTGAACCGAAGTGAAGGTACAGTCGGAGAACTTCGTTTATGGTTGTAATAGCACTATCTGTCTCAATCTAGCGAAGGAATTCTCAAAAGGGTCAGTACACATCAGAACATTGCAGTGTAACGGCGCTGTGACATTCGTTGTACGATTTTAAAGGGGTATTATGTAACATTTTTGCATAAAAAAATTTGAAATATTTTAATTGAAGAAATATTTGCGTGATTGTAATTTACTTCCACATTGAAACATATTTGTGCAATTTCTCACATTTCTTACATTTATGGTTGGTGTTAAAACAGCCCAAACGAGGCGCACTCAGTTTGTGGCATCACCACAAATTACCAGAATGTAAACAAACATAGCTAACAGCTGTGTTTCCAGCTTTTAAACACACTCGTAAGGCAGCATATTTTGGCACCTCCACTACCTTTGTACTAAGAAAAGACGAATTTACTTTTGTTTCGTTACATAATGCAGTTTTAATTTTCAAGAAGGTTGCAACAGAACCCGTAAACCATCGACAAGCAGCTGGATTTTGCAAGACACATGCACGACTATGCCGAGAATGCCCGCAGTTCGCACGACGATCTCACGACTTATGTAATGCCAATGTCACAATCCCCGAACCCGGGGCCCGGCCGGGTAGTTTCCGGGAACGAGAAGTATGGTATATAACAGAAAACAAAAACACAAATGTATTACAAAAATTGACCATGAGCACTATTTGTGTATGATCTTGCTATTTTTATATATTGTTGATCTTTTTATTCACGTTAACAGCCCGGCCGGGCCCCGGTTTGGAAATGTGACCTAAGCATAACCCACTGCACGAAAAGTTGTATTTACCAATAATAGTAGTAAATGCCAGTTAAGTCGGTTAATGTTTACTTTGTAAACTACTGTTTACAAATTAAACATTACCCAACTTTACATGTACTACCATTGGTAAATCCAACTTTTCGTGCATTATCCTGACCCTAGCCAAATAGTCCTTATCGTATATATTCTGTCAAATCACGTACGCACGGAATGAAGACCGGTTCATCTGTTCATCCCGTGACCGCGTACGATGGCCGCTAGGAGATAAGATTATGATCTGGACATTATACCATAATATACTGCCCCGAGAGCGTACTTTAAAGTTCATTGCCAAGCATTAGATAAATGTACCAGGATGAGACTGGCAGAGGTCACATGCTTTTGAATTGACGATTGAGAAAGAAAAGTAGTGACTAAAATGCGTTTGTAATCAGGTTTACAGACTGAATTATTAACATGGTTTTGCATTAAAGCTATGTCTCCTTATATATGATGGCTTTTCTGGTGCTCATTTCATTAGCGGATGTTGTACTTTTTTTCAATTATCACGAAAATTAGCAGTTTGCTCTAGTGCAAGCGTTAAACCGATGCAATAGTCTGGTTAGCTTAGTACTTGTAGTACCAGCAACAAAATACATCATCCTCTTATGACAGTTACGCAACGTGCATACGAAACAGCAAAGTTGCAAAGCTCTATGGATACCTGAAATTGAAACCTCTGACCCTCTTCTCACCCTAGAGTATCTCATGTTCTTCTGCCTGACAGCTTCAGCGAGAAGAGCCTTCTGAGATTATAATAGTATAGTCCTGGGGGAGGGCAGCTGTGTTGTAACGGTCAACTACCCTCACACTTGATGTATCGCAGATACTGATAGGATCAAGACATCATCTGCCCTCCATTAAAATTCTCGACCCCTAGCCGGGGTAGATTGCTCACGCATCGCAGAGGGTAAAGATGTACAGACCGAGCAAGGGACGTTCACGCTCAGGAAATCCATTTGGTTTCATATGTACAGATAATGGCTTTTAAGCCCTTGAGGGTCAAGGAAAGAGGCCTCGCTTCAACAATTTAAGTGTACAACTACTATGACGAGTTCAGGACTTATGAACTTGCATTCACTTTCTGGTTGTTGTTGACCTTGTCCTCTTGTGTATGAAAAGAAATCAGATAAATCGTTTCGATGAGGACATTCAGATTCTAAAGCTCCCAGAGGTAGATCAGGTCGGCCAAGTCTATCGACTGCTTTATCGATTTACGTAAATAGGATTTCAAAGCTGGTGGCTAGAAGTGAAAAATGCGTGATTTATAACTTTAGAACTACTGAAATACGTGGATCTTTCAACATAGATGATGCAACAGCAGGAGTATAGCTATGTCTCACATTTTTTAAATTGCAATTTCATGAAAGACATGGTGACGGTACGCTTATGTTTTTTAAACTTATTTTAATGCCGCCACCAACGCAAAAGACAGTACATACATATAAATCATAGAGCGTGCAAAGCACAGGCGTACATTAATGATTGAATGCTAAACAAATGACCAAAGGTTTTCATTCCAATTAAGCCTACTTCACCATCATACAATGTTCTATGTTTTATACTTCCTGGTGACCACATCCTTGAACCAGGGTGACCGTTTCGGTCTATCAAGTAAAACCCAATCTCCGCCGACTCATTTCGGAACCCAAACATACAAACTACCCCTAACCAGCACCTCCCAAAGCAATACTTCCGACCAGGAAGTAAAAATGATGAGCAAGTTTTCGTTAATGCCACGGCTTTTTGTCCCTCATCATTTAGTACATAATAGTATATATGACCAACATAGAATGTTTCCGATCCCAAAACTACAGCCCTCGCAAGGCGTTACCTCCAACCATTAAGGAACCAGTTAGTGCCAAATCACTTAACCCTAAAGTACCCCCAAGAGACATCCAGGTCCAAAATAAGGTAATTCAACGAAGCTGAGAAATAACTGCCACTTCAAATGGGGCCATAGCCCATTATTTCTGTGGGTAACAGCGCGAGGGCAATTGCATCTTTAAATGAAAATATATACTACCTGTCGAAGCCCAATAGGAGGATGCTTAGGACGTCCTCATAGAGGTACAATCAATATATAAAATATTACTATTACAAACGCTCGTCTATCTTGTCTATCTTTGTGCATTATGTAGGAAATCTTTATTAACAAAACAACAAGTACAGCAATTATGAAGCAAGTTTAAATTATTGTAATTTCCAACACAAAAAAAATTTCGACAGTATAACTCCAGTCTTTGTCAAGGAATGTTCCATTGTTCCACTGGTTTTATTCCTTGACAAAGACTGGAGTTGTACAGTCGAAAATTTCCAATTTCTTGTTTTGGGAATTACAGTTTGAACTTGCTTCATAATGACTTCTGCTAACGCAGATGAAGTTTCAAGATAAAAGTACAGCAACAAAAAATCGTAAGGTCTACTTCAACTATACCTACAAAGAAACAAGTGGACACAAATGAACATACATATAAAGAAGGGGATACAAATGACAGAAATCAACAAAAATGTATAAGTATAGACAATAAACATGATGTGTTTAGTGCATACAATATTGGTTCTAAGGTCTCTACATTATTTAATGTATTTGCCTATTTGTACATAGTAAGGGGTATCCCCTCCTAGAATGCATATGGTAGTTGACACACCACAGAACTGTTGCATTCAAAAACATGTTTTCTTATTTTGGAATGGACCACGTTTTGGAATAGAACACAACATGCATTCCATGTTGTGTTATTCCAAAAACATGTTTTGGAATGGACTACGTTCTGGAATACAGATTCCATTTCGTAGTATTCTCATGGTTTGGAATGTAACGTGTTTTGGAATGTAACACCGATCTTCTTTGTATCTTGAAACATTATATTTTACTCTACATAAATAGAGTTTATCACATTATCTTACATGCAGTTTACAAGAAAATTATTCATGTCTTTACCAATCCTATTTAAATAACAAAAGGTATGGATAATTTTGTTTTCAAGCATGTCGTTTATTTGTTTATCATGGTGCAAAAATGTATGCAATCTTTTGTACAAGGAAGCGCTTGTTGAATGGCCTAATACGTCAGCATCTATTCTTTACTTTGTGTTGATTTTGATTCTGTCACATCAGTGTTGTAATAGCTACTGGAGGTGACCCGTACCAGAAAGGTCAGGTCAAGTCAACGTTTGCCAGCCAATCAACTATCACTAAGATGCCGCCTTGCATGACATTCATGGGCGTATTGATCCTGAAATACATTGTAATAAATCGACATTGAAAGGTGTGGGTTGGATTATATTGGTTGTGGCCAATATGTAATGCTTACATTTAATTCTAAAGCGATTTTTTTATATCAATTTTGTCTGGATTTAGAAATAAAGAATCATTTAGCTGATCTGGTGTTGGCAAGGATCTCATCATATTGTTATGATAATAATGATAAAGATGGGATTCAAGAAACTTTACATAAATCGACATTGAAACGTGTTGGTTGGATAACATTGGCTGTAGCTAATATGTAATGCTTACATTCAATTCTAACGCGATTCTTTTACATTAATTTTGTCTGGATTTAGAAATAAAGTCTCATTTAGCTGATCTGACGTTAACAAAGCTATCATCATTTTGTTTATGAAGACGGGATTCAAGAAAATTTACATTAAAGGCACCCAATGCAATTTCAGGGCGGGAAAACTCGATTTTTAAAGTCAACTTTCTAGTTTTCGTCTTAGTCATCCTTTTAATATAGTTGAATCAATGATATCCCATAGTGTACTGATATCTGTGAGGCAAAATGCGATGTCGCTGACAGAAAACGATTGCCTGTGTTGTATTGTAGGCTGGTTCTAGCTATCTATTGGTTGTACCAAAAATAAAGGGACCGCTTACGTAGCTTGTTTTGAGGCCTTTTCAAACACTGCAAGTATTAAATGATAAAATAAATATGCCTAAAAATGGCAGTAAATGTCAATATCAGAAAGGATTTCCTCATCCAGAATATTTTTTGGTTTCCTTGCCCTGAAATTGCACTGAATGCCTTTGACCGAACGCAGGTACACGTACATGAACCCCGGAAATTGCTTTAATGGGGAGATTCGGCTGTGGCAATGTCTAAAATTGTTGCTGACTATGACAAATTAACATGCAAATTATTCGGTTTCACACTCCTGTGTACTTTTGACGGTTTCATAAATTACCAGGTTGCATAATGCACTGGAACTGATTAAAATTAATAGCTCCCCTTGTATAATAAATGGTCAGATTACTTGAGGAGAACGGTAATACTACTTATGTAGAAAATTGCTCTACGCCAACAAGAACATTTTGAAATATCATATTTCTTTCATAATCTTTCAAGACAAACTTAATCTAAATGTATGGGCTTCCGTCCAAAATTGCTTTATAATGGTCGGAGATAAGGCTTTAGACGCCATAACAGGACCCCAAGAGTCTCGTGTAAAGTTAAGATCAAAACCGTTTATTCATAGATTTAAGTAGTCATATTAATCTTGTCAAAGTCAAGGTTGTTACCGACCCTGTACGAATATTAAGAAATAAGATGAAATCAGAGATGTCAGACTTCCTGGAACTATTTTGAATGTTGGTGAATCTATTGAAACAATTGAAGAGATTGAATGGTGTACTTTAATCGGGATTAGACTAGAAACTGTACAGAAGGAAATTGTTACTCAAGCAACTGGACAGTTTTGAAAATCTTTCTAGTTGCTTGAGTACCAATTTCCTTGTGTATCTTATTACCTGGATGTATAACCTTCATAGAAGAAATAGTACAGGGTTAAAGGTCGGCTCATGCAATTCTCGGCTTCCTGAATTCCCCCATAAGTCGCCAACTTATTCCTGCTGGCTCCTGGGCAGATTTTGTGAACTTCAAAACTCTGTCTGACATTTTGACCTCGTGTTACTTGGCCTGCCATTCTTCCCAACCAAGGCGCTATCAACATGCTCTGTCTGACACAAAACAATACTTCCGTACCCGGAAGTAACATGCGAAGTTTAACCGGCTACGATTTGATTTCTGTGGAAAATAAAATAGGAGAACTTTCCTGGGGTACATATGAATATTCTTTTCAATAATATACATTTTTGCATAAAATACGGCGTAATAGACCCAACATCATCATGACACAACCTATCAAATACACTACACTATCACACAGCAAAGTCTTACAAGTGTAGAACGTCATGACAGATATATTGTTCTCCAACTCAAGAAAATTGACGCGCCGAAATTTGCGACCGAATCTTTCGGGCTTCATCAGCTATTTGGCCCAAGTGCTGTAGACACGTTTTTTTAGCACGTATGACGTCAGCACTGGGTCAAAGTTTGTTGGAAGTCGGTAACGCCCCCCCATCCTGGTTGAGAATTGACGTTGAAAATTTCGTTGAGTCAATTTTCTTGAGTTGGAGAATAGTTTATCACTCATTATGTAATTTGCCAACTGAAATGAACTGATCATGAAATCCCCCTGAATGCTAAGTGTAGAGGGTGATGATCTAGTGTTTTGCATGAAAACAAAAAGTTCCACTTACACGTGACCTCCACCTGGACGCTGTCCACCACCACACTTCTGATGTGTTCCGCTACGCACGAATAGTTCCCGGAGTCCTTCCTCGTCATCTTTTCCAAGAGGATGGAAGATTTGTACGTGTTGGGGCCATCGTAGTCCACGCGAGTCGTATCCTTGGAGAGCAGTTCATTATCCTTCATCCAGAAAACCGCCTTAACTTTTGAATTAGTTTTGTCCACGGAACAGTTGAGCATCAGGCTGCTATTGATCGGCACAAGCTCCGGACTCACCAGCCCTATATCCACCTTGGGTGGAACTGTGAGGGGAGACCTTAAAATGTCAATACGGGGCATCACAGGGATAGTAATATATAGATACAACCATAAAACATCGCCTCTATTGAGCCGTATACATCGGTTATACAGACGTCCTATTTTTCAACGTTTGAGTGAGCAGGTGGTAGGACCTTCGCAGGGAGTGTTCAGGTGAAGATAAAGGCATCCACTCATTGATTTATGCTGAATATCTACCCCCGAAGGAAACGGTTTCGTTTTGCAGTATGCATGGGGCTACGCCATCTCATGGTTTTTGTATTGGAATTGACTTGTCTGGCCTGCCTGTCGGGACTGATTCCGCACGGCCACGGCACGCCAATGATCCTACCAAGAGCTCAACTCAAAAAGGTGTGAAGTGCACCTAGAGGACTCAGGGAATACTTTGGAAATATTTAGGACTGAGTGTAAAAGCCGAGACGGCGTACACGAGCAGACTGCTGTGGTAATCTTATCACCTTAGAAGTGGACCATCGAGCATCGTATACGTATTGGTGGTGCTAAATTATAGATGAATAAAAACTACAGTGTAGTCCAGGCTTGGACGAAGTCACCCCCAATAGGAACATCAGACACATTACATCACTTAGAAATGGACCAAGGAGTAACATAGTAACCGTCGTAAATCTTAGAGAAATAAAAAAGTACAACCTTGGCTAGAAGGAACTCACCTCCAAAAAAAAACATCAGACACATTACATCACTTAGAAATGGATCACGGAGTAACATAGTTGTAGTAACGGTCGTAAATTTGAGAAAAATAGAAAAAAAAACAGAACCTTGGCAAGGAGGAACTCAAACCCAACAAAAACATCAGACACATTACATCACATAGAAATGGATCACGGAGTAACATAGTTGTAGTAACGGTCGCAAGTCTTAGAGGAATAAGAAAAAACAGCCTTGGCTAGGGGGAATTCACCCCCAACAAAAAGATCAGACACATTATCACTTAGAAATAGACCACGGAGTAACATAGTTATTGTTATGGTCGTCAAGCTGAAAGAAACAACAGAGAAAAAATACAACCTTGACTAGTAGGAAATCACGCCCAACAGAAACATAACATAAATTATATTTAATATATTTAAGAATAAACTTTTCTCTGAATGAAGTGAAACTAGTATAAAAGCGTATCATGTACATGAGTGTATGTCTGTCACTTTTTAATAATGATGCGTTCATGCACTTCGTTATACTATTAATGTGTATAGCTTTATAGAAGCTTATCATAGACGACAATCTAGTAAATACTGTATTTCTGTAATTATACGAGAAACCTTCCCGTTATCTTTCCTTCCCAGGTGAAGTAATAACAGCTCGTTTTGCACAGTAAAAACAGCAAGACAACTGTTTTGACGTACGTGTTGCAATTGTCAGGTTTCGTTTCTTTTACGCTTGCAATTATGACCGATTTAACTCATGAGACGTAAAAACGACTTGCGCTTTGTACATGGTTATGGTTTCGGGCTGTACATGCACTGTGGTCTTTGAATAATGTTATTCAAACTTGCTTCCTTCATTTCATTGAAGGTTGTCACGTCTTCATTTCAGCAAATTATTATTCTACGGAAAAAGCCGTAGCATACAAATTATAGGTGATTCTATCACTGCACGAAAAGTTAGCTTTACCAATGGTAGTAAATGCCAGTAAAGTCGAGTAGCGTCTACTTTGTAAACAGCACACGACTTTACAATGGTAGTAAGTACGGTAGTTTCGGACTTAACAAATGTTGTAAATAAAATTACCGGACTTAAATTTAATTGACTACCATTGTTAAGTCAGGTACTGTATACAAAGTAAACACTACTCGACTTTACTGGCATTTACTACCATTGGTGAATCTAACTTTTCGTGCAGTGTATAAGACCTTTGACCTCAAGGTTAGACCTAATGAAAATTTGGAGTCAAAATCCATGCCTTCATCTCATACGGTATGTTTCTATTCCTTAGTGTATTGGCCTTTGATTGGCAGAGTTGTATCGAATTGCACACCCCTCCTTTCTGTAATTCTTTGGAGACCTGGCTGTTAAGTACAAAGACGGAATGCTGCCGCCGTATTGTGGAAAGTAAGATGAGGAAGCTAAATGTGTTTGCCGGCACGAATGCGTGATAAAGTGGGGCGCCTCAAACACCTCCACAACTTCGTTAATGTTGGTCCAAGAAAACCCAACTAAACATTAGGACGACAGATCTACTTACTAAGGTAACCTATCCTACGTTTAATCGGTGTTTAAATAATATTGTAATACTGGTGTTTACTCTAATAACATCCTCCAAATATATTTTTCATAAACATCACTCAAAATGTATATTTTTGCTCAAAACCACTATATCCACATGCAAATTTATATATTTTAAAAATATTTTTTCTTTAACATTAACAGCACTCGAAATGTATATCTTCCTTCAAGTTGAAATTAGACGACGTACCTATTATATCCATACGCAAATTTATATATTTTTTCATATTTTTTTCGTGAACATCACTCAAAATATATATTTTCGCTAGAATTAAAATGAGACAAATTCATCTCCATATTTTTTTCGTGAACATCACTCAAAATGTATATTTTCGCTACAATTGAAATGAAACGACGTACCTACTATATCCAGGAAAACGTACTGTTCCTCCTGGCCAATCGTATCGATCAGCACAGTCATGACGTAATGCCCCTCGTCAGCCTCGTTTATTTTCCTGATGGTGAGGGATCCATTCTGATGGAGCTCCGCCCGACCCTTTAACGGCCCCAGCGCAAGGGAAGTCCGACTCACGGGGGTATATATGTAGACAGGAACTCTTCTGCCTTCTATGTCCTTGTCTAGTTTGTTCCATGTTAGAACGATGATGTCCTTGTCACTGTCGTAGCTTGCAGGAAAGGTTACCGTGTCTCCGACCATTCCATGCACTGTGACGGACATGAATTTGTTGCTAAAGACAGCTGTGGATGAAAAAACACAAATATCATGAAATTGAAAGTTCGTGTTGTTAGAAACCATTCTTTAGCACGACTTTGCTCTAATCTCTCACACAAATAAAAATACCCCCTCCCCAAAGAAACAGAGACTGGTGTTGTTCAGTCCAAAATTCGTGTAATTCCCACCTTTGCTGAAGTATGCCTGAGTTGCAGATTTTTGTTTCTGCTTGTCTTAATAGTTTGTGGGTTAGAGGGGATTTTCACAGTAGTTTGATAGTGAGGTCACGCCGGAAGGTGACTCAGCATAGATGAGAGTAAGTGGGCGGTATGTGGAGGAGTTCAGGAAGTGGTGTAATACCTGATTACAACATAACATGTCATGCAATCCCCTCCACAGTTCCGATACATTCACGACAAATTCAGCAGGGCGTTTTGAGTATTTCATAAATAAAGGGTCAAACAAACAAACAAACAAGCAAACAAGCAAACACACAAACAAGTTATGTTTCCCACACGTCTGAAATCTCCGATTTCTTGTTTTATGTTGGAATATTTAATTTTGCTACACAAGTATCAACATTTACTAGAAATATTCAACATTTTCAGGGTATCTTCGGAACAATACATACCAAAGGTTCACATACGCTTTATGCGCGCGCACACACACACACATACACACACACACACACACACACACACACACACACACACACACACACACACACACACACACACACACACATACACACTTTCCCTTGTGAATGTAATCATTTGTATTCCACGAAGATTACAAAACGTACATGGCATTTGTTGCCGACCTCAGGTCAAGATAATACAATGGAACCCCATTGTAGTCAATAGATGTCGATCGACAATATACACTGGATGTGAGCCCTATAGGTGACTGAATGAATAGCAAAAAGACATTACCATTTAAAATATGAATACATTGCGTCTTGTCCACATACGTCAAGGTATGAGATAATGGTGGTCCCGACGATCTCATTTTTTCGTAATAGCAAGACTACGGCCGTTTTTACGGTAATGCCCAGGCATACGAAGTACTGCTGCAAGGCGATAACTGCGAGAAGCTATAACGTCTCAACGAGGTGGTGAGCGGATGACACAAATAACACTTCGTCTGCTCGCCCTTTTAAGGTTAAAGCCTTCGAGATTGCTCTCTTAATTCGCAACTGCCCGACCAAAGGCGATGGTAATGCGGACACCCCCGATGCTGAAATTCACAAGGTGTATGGATCATGCTTTCCGTCAAATCAGGTCCCTATTCGGATCTTCTGCCCATCAAAGAAGGATCAGAAGAGGCAATCTATGGGGTGGTAGAAAATTGCTTGGGTATAAGTCTCTGGAAGTGATACTCCCACCAGCAGGGATCCTAGCGCGTAGAGCCTTGAGAAATGACAGCTATCACCCAAGGGTATAATGGTGGGATAGGGTCTTTGAAAATGGCAATACTTCAAGACTAGGAACCGTCTGTACAGCCTTTTACTCGGGGGAGAGATTCTGACAGGTCCCCGCTGCCCTGCTGCGTGGTTGAATAGATATCCTGCATTAACCCACGACGTCTTGTCGAGGAAGTATCTATGAGATATTGGTGATAACACGCCTGCGACATTTTGTTCGCTTGCCAAAGAGAACCAGACCCTCGTCTCCAATCTTACCGGCAACGTCATTAGCAAAAGAGCCATATTATATGCCAGGAGGATCGACCGGGTGACAGGCACGATAGCATTGATTAATGACCTGGACCTTCCATTTTAGGGCTCATTAATGACTGCATATAATCACGAGGATTACGCAGGTGTCAGGTCGAAGAGATTGATGAATCAAAGATTTGAATGACACGCTGCTTATGCCATTGATTAGACATCAGTGCCGACCGATAATGTTGAAGAACGATCTATATTCACAGCTGCCTTCGGCAGAGTACTGCACTCCCCGTTTCTGTTTTTTTTTCAGAAGTAATGATTAAACTTGATCAAATTACTGTGTTCTCATTAGAACATGGTGGAATTTATCTTCGAGGCATGACAGGAATGCAAATTGCTCACTCTATAAACTATGCCATAGACTGGAGGGGTAATTTTACTGCCTCGCTGGTTGAGGACTGCCAACAACCAATGAGTAAAGGCAACCAAATGACAGTTCATCTACCCGCTTTCACAGCTTACGACCTTCGCTCTAGACTAATCAGAGGCGCCAATGGTTGGGCATTGACGCACAGTTGTCTGTATTCCTGAATATTTTGAAAATTAATCTGAGGGTACCATCATCTTCTGCAGTGTCTAGTCATCATCTGCTTTTCTAGCGGGTACATATCTACGCACAGCGCCAACTCTAGGGCGCTAATAGCAATAAAGTGCCGTCATTTTAACGAAAAGCCCTGTAAGTGATGTCTTAGTCGCAGTACCTTCCAGAAACTAGCGTTCGTCTATACTTGTAAGATTCTGAGAGAATATTCCGATAGAGACGGATGAACCTATTGTTGAGAATAGATTAGTGGCATCCGGAATGGAAATGTAATATCCTCTACTCCTGAACTGTTATTTTTCAATAACGATATTAAAATCCATCATCGGAAGTGCCGTGCCGCGAGGTGAAAGCGAAAAGCATAAATCACACGAAACCAGTGCAGTATAACAAACATAGCTTATAGCAGGTTGGAAACATCAGACTGTGACAATCGATCGTAACACCCGTAATTTCTTAACCGTAATTTCTTTAATCAAGATCCAATCGTATGAGGAGGATTTTCTACGGTATCCAATGACTGAGACGGGAAGTAAACTGGATTTGTAAACGCCCTACGGATTGATTGACGATGGGCCGGCAACCAATTTTATGGACCCGAAGAGTACAGGCTTCTGTGTTCATTATCAGCGACCTTTCGTCGAGCCCTTCTGATAGGACAGACCACCAACAGGCTTGCTAATTATACACCGAAGTAATTGAGAAACCGAGTAATTAATTGCTCCCCTCCCAACGTTATCCATAATCTCAAAGTCTGGCGGGTGATGTTGGCTTGTATCACTGCAGGATGTGTTAGGTTAGCTGAAAAAAATATGACTGAAGCCTTGCGAGCTTCAACTTTTTTTATCAACACAGCCAAGTCCCAAAGTCTGTCTGATGTTGGTTTATATCACTGCAGGATGTGTTAGGCTAGCTAAAATTATGACAGAATCCTTGCGAAATTCAATTTTTTTGAACAACGCAGCCAACGTTATCCATTATCTCAAAGCCTGGCGGCTAATGTTGGTTTATATCACTACAGGATGCGTTAGGGTAGCTGAAAAAAATATTACAGAACCCTTGCCAGCTTCACCTTTTGATATTACCACAGCCATGTCCCAAAGTCTGGCGGCTGACGTTGGCTTATATCACTGCAGGATATGTTAGGCTAGTTTAAATTTTTACAGAATCCTTGCGAAATACAACTTTTTTATCAACGCAGCCCACGTTATCCACAATCTCAAAGTGAGACGGCTGATGTTGGCTTATATCTCTACAGGATATGTTAGGCTAGTTAAAATTATTACAGAACCCTTGCCAGCTTCAACGTTTTTTATCAACACAGCCATGTCCCAAAGTCTGGCGGCTGATGTTGGTTTTTATCACTGCAGGATATGTTAGGCTAGCTAAGATTATTACAGAATACTTGCTAGCTTAAACTTTTTTTAAATCAACGCAGCCCACGTTATACATAATCTCAAGGCCTGGTGTTGGCTTATATCACTACAGGATGTGTTAGGGTAGCTAAAATATATAACAGAAGCCTTGCCAGCTTCAACTTTTTCCATCAGTGCAGCCATGCCTCAAATTGATGCGTTGGCTCGCAAATCTAGTCCGATGCGGTGTGATGTGTAATCCTGGTGTCGATCCAGCAACTGTATTTTTTGCCTGATCTTTTAAGACCGGAGATAAACCTGCCCTCGACCCGAGCAAGATCCAGCCTGACAGGATAGTTTATTTTACCGACTGGTAGGTTACCGTGACTAATCACCCTTGTCAAAACCGTATGGATACCCAAATCCGGAACCGAGAGAAGAACTACGCAGCTATCATGAACTGAATTACCTTCCATCTAGAAACATTCCCCCCTGGTGTTTGTTGCAAAGGGTTCTCAGAGTGTTCTTTGGCGTATGTCCGAGACGTTTATCGGAAAAGTTGCATCGGGTAATCCAGTGCAATTAGATACACGGTAGAAAGACGATGTTTAGCTTCGAGCTGCCGTTATTTTGGATCTTTTTTTTACATGTAGCTCTTGGGCTATGGTTGTGTATGGCAGAGGAGGGCGACGCATGGATGGTTGGCTCATAATAGGGAACTACGCACGTCTATTGAAGCGAATACTTCACATTCCGTTCACCAGTCGGTTTAGAAATAATAAAGTGTTGTCGTTTTAGGTACATTTTAAGATAAGAATGGCGACATTTTTGTCTTAGAATTTCTCATGTAAGCCCTTGCATGAAGTTTTATTAATGATCATGATATCACTGCACGAAATCCTATCTTTAAGCACACCTTAAAGCATGCGTAAAGGTACACATGAGGGACGAAACGGAACCTTTATGCATGTTTTAAGGTGTGCTTAAAGAAATGATTTTCTGCAGTGTATCTATTGTTTTCTTTTGTAACACAATAAACGATTGTTCATAAGCAGAGCCTGTACGTATTATGTTATTGAGCATATATCAGTATGATATCACTCATGAATAGCGCAACAAACAAAACGACATCTGTGTTTTTAATAAAACTATTATCTTCTTTTGTAACTCGATAAACATTTCTTCATAAGCAGCTGCAGAGCCTGCACCATGCTCTTGAGCATATATCACTATGACAGCATTTATGAATAGTGAATGACATAAAACGACATCTGCGTTTTTCAAGAAAACTACTCTTTTCTTTTGTAACACAATTAACGTTTCTTCATAACCAAAGCCGGCATCTTGCTCTTGAGCATTTATCAGTATGACACCACTTATGAATATCAAACGAAACGACATTGGTAGTGTTTGTCAAGAAGCGTCACCCACCTGGCACCAGATGTAGGAGCAGGAGTGCTACAGCCAACCCCTCCTCCCTTCCTCCAGCCTCTTTCATGTCTTCTTCACACGGTTCAGCCTGGAACTGGTCTGTGTCGTCACATCAGCGGCATTCCCATCATGATTTACCTACACGGGACGGACATACCACCGTTACACCAGCGCCGCTTTACACGGAGGGTGGGGCGATCGCAAACACCCTTCATGTCTACAGCCCGTACGCGCCGTTATGAAAAAGAAAGGTGGCAGAATACATCAGTGGCGTAATATTGCCTTGGCGTGTCTGGGACGATCCAGAGGAACCTGCCATTACTTTCCGAGGGGGGGTTATCAGGGTTTATCAACCGACGAAAACCAATATGACACGCTGTACGTGTTCACATCGGACAGGTAGATGCGTGGGGAATCATATTTTAAGCAGACGGTATGAGTTGATATTTCTGGGAGCGTACTGAATATTAGCCAATATCATGTTCTTTGGTAAACGTGACATGCTGCTCACGGGTTCATAGTCAAGCTGCGAACAGAGACCAAAAGGTCGCGGATTAAATATGCAGAGAGCACCGGGGACCTATTCGGCGAATGAAAGCCATTACGTCTGCTGGATGAAATGGTTGGTCACTTTCACGGGTATGCGTTTCCTGGAATATGCTGGACGTGAAAAAAGAAAACGATAATTTACGGCGCCAAGCTTCCCGGATAAAATTTCAAAGAGACCGGATCAAACGATGTTTTTACTGCGTGTAGGTAACATTGATTTTGTTGATTACTTGACACAGAGTGGAGAGCGTTTTCCAGGAAGGCTTCACCGGAAAAGAAATGAAAACAGACATCTATGGTGGAAATGAATAACTTGGCCTCCATATGCAATTCCCGTTTCTGCAGGAAAATTGAGGTCAGGACGAATTTATCTACAGGATGTATGGAGGAGGCTCATCTATTCGAAACACTCTCTCCACTAGTCTGGTAGTCCGAGAAAGGGCAGTTAATCCTCTTGTGTGTCGGTCTGCGAATGGGCAATGAATTACGTTTCGATTTCTCATCACACAGTGGGGTACGCTGCGTTAATAGTGCAGTTATTAAAGGTGCACATTCAGTTTTGGTCCAGATGGTATGTCAATAGCCATCAGGATGAATCAAATCGTTGGGCACGGGGAAAGAAATTGCACAGCGACCGAAAAATCAGAAGGAGAACAGCCTTTTTAGGACCGTGTTATTAGGTTGGAAGTGTGCATAGCGGCTTTTTGATATCACGGCCTTGGATGGTAATGTTTTGTGATGAGGTACCGTCATTATGGTATATGAAATGTAAGAACGGTACGACCGTATTGTCGAGACAGCCAATTCTTTTTTTATCGTGTGATCTGTTCCGCTACATACTTGGCTGTACCTGAGCCTTTGTTCGATACAAAACAAACTCACACTTTACGAAACGTTGGATTTACCAATGGAAGTAAATGTCGGTAAAGTTGGGTAATGTTTACTTTGTAAACAGCACTTATCAATGGTAGTAAAATTAATAAAATTCAAGTATGGTATTTTCATATACTACCATTGTTTAGTCCAAATTACCGGACTTGACTTATTTACGGCCGTTATCAAGTACTAAGTAAACATTACCCGGCTTTACTGGCATTTACTACCATTGGTAAATCCAATGTTTCGTGCAGTATTAGTCTCACGAAATACTTTTGATATTTTACACAATATTGCATCGCATGCCTTCTAAATCAACATCCATGTATAGAAACCTGACAAATATATTTGAATATCACCAACCCTTAAATCTTATACAACGTATTAAAGAGTAAAAAAAAAATAAAGATATGATTTTCAGAGGAAAACCCCACCAGACGCCACGCAACAAAACATTAAGGGTTGCTTTTTACGATCCCTAGATTTCTATGTGAGTCTCATCAAAGAGCAGTATATCATGATGTAAGGAAACTCAGAAGGCTAATACTTACTCCTAATGCTTCTTTACGCTGTACGGTGTAAATGGCGAATCGTGATCATAAGGGATCTTCACGTTAGACTACTAATATCTTAAAGTGACAAGGTCTTCAAATGTGTCGAAGCATATATGTTCAGAGGCCAGACGGGAAGACTGCATTCTTACAGCTTGACAAATACTTCCTGGAATATTTGTCTGCCAGGGCATGTCTGAAATGACTCGAGACTGTATCTGATAGTGCTGCTGTATGTGTTTTACTCAAAGGATCGCCCTTGTTGTCATCTAAAAGTCATAAACATATCCTTGCCATAACTCAAGTGTACTTATCTGAAAAGTTGGATATGCCAATAGTAGTGCCCGTAAAGCCGGGTAATGTTTACTTCAAAGCAGTACTGGACTTTACAATGGTAAATAAAAGTTAAGTCCAGTCCGAAATTACCGGATATGATTTTTATTTGCTATATAAGTATTGTTTTCAAAGTAAGCATTGCCTTCCTTTACTGGCATTCACTGCTATTGATATATCCAACATTATATTTAGTTGATGATATTCTCCTTCTTTCGCGATCGTAGAATGGACAGTTTGAAATAAAATGCATAGAATAGATATTTGCGAATAAAGATGTAATTAATTAACAAGGAACAATCATTTAATTTAACAATCATAGGGATTTTTTTTCTAAAGATCAAGAGCACATGATGTATGTAAACATAAAAATATAATTTCATCCAATAAAATTATCCAATCCAATTAAAATTCAATTCACCACCGATCCTCTACATTCCTTCTCCCTCTATATAAATTCTGAAATAATCGGGGTGGACTGCCACTCTTTCTTGATATCATCTATCCTCGTCCGTCAAAAGCAATACACAACATAATGAGCAAGTAACCTGTGTAGGTCGGGTTAAACCTTTGTGATAATGCTTCAAAATGGGCGGATGATACACGGAATTGAGAACGTTGCAGGTGATTTAGTGATTATACTACATGAATACACTACTATCAGTATACTACATGAAATTCCACGTTGCAAAACAGGCTTAGAATACCTTAAACACGTATGCTTATGAAAAATCACTAGAATGTTTTAAAATTTACTTACGGCACATTGTAGCCATTTTATAGAAAATATAGTTATAAAAAGCATTTGGCTCAATTTTAATATAGGTGAAGTATGTGTAATACCTGGCGTATCTTGTCATCATCTTTGAAAAAGCATTCCACTTTTATTAAGTCCTGTCTGCCACGAATACCCAATCCTAGACCACCATTCATGACATATTGAGTTGGCATATGGCCAGCGCACAGAAAAATACTTTTTTTTATCACAGACAGTTCGTTCAGATGCCAAGTGAGGGATCATGAAATCCTTTGAAAGGTCTATATTTCCCCAGCGGGAAGGGGCAGACATTCTTACCCAAATACATTACGTACATCTTCCTATTCATACTTTAAAGTATGATGCATCTTGCCTGTTGTACATATCATGTAAAAACTTAAAGAGTAGATATTTCTGTATGGAAGGTATGTCCATGTATGCCAGCATGCCGTAAATTTGCAAGACAAAAGATTAAGGTGCAACAGAACCGTAAAGTAAAAATAGTAAATCCATACATAATGACACCATGAAATACTTAAGCACACAGTAAATGCCATTTATTTTTATCTTATATACGTCAACATGAAGATATACTGTATACATGTATTTCGTTGTTGCAGTTGTGTGCCAAAGTTTTGTTTTGTTCATAATTTTTTATACATACATGCTAAAATCTATATTAACATGTGGAAAGGCTTAGCGTTTTCCAACTTTATAGTAGAGCAGCATATACTCATGATAGATTTAAAAGTAAACAACTGGCCATGGGCACTTCATGTCCAATTACGTAAGAAACAGATGGTCACATCGACTGGTAAGCGTATGCCGTCCGAAACTCGCTTTGACAGATGAAGACAAACGACATCTCTCCCGGGGTACACAGAATTGCTTTCCTACCATAATCATTGATTACTTAAAGTCCGCATTAGCAGAGGCCCTCTCATAAAACCATTTGATGAAAGAGTGCATAAGCAAAACTGCTTCCTCCCAAATCGCCAATGATTTAGTCAAGCCCGTTCAATTAATCGATTGGATACGCTTTCACATGTCTTTTTGCGGACGTCACTTTATGATATTTGCAAGGCGAAGCCTAGAATGTAGTAGGAGGGTGTATTCGCCTCGAAGCCATTAGTGAAATTAAATGACTGGACCTTTTGACTCTTGGAGAAGTCGAAGAAAGGGCTTACCAATGGTGTTCACACTAAGGTCAAGTCTTTGCAAAATGTCTTTAAGACCCAGAAAACTGGAGATAAGACTACGAGAGGGGGGTCACGGTGTGGCAAGTCCAATTCCCGATGTCCCTGAACTCCGGCGTCCATCTTTATTTATGGAGTACTTATAACTGCAATTCATGGAGCGACTTCAAAATTACATCTGACGGAGATTGGAAGGGAGCCATGCAATAAGAAATGAGGAACCACTAGGGGTTTATTGGGTACCAAGCGGGCAGAACGTGGGAAAACACATCAGAAAGATGGGGACAGGGAAATCGAATTGAACACATCAATGGTGTAAATGCAATTTAGGGTCTTTCAGATAACGCAAGCCTATGGGATGTCTTCGGCAATCTTTGCCGCCTCTTCCTTGTCAGATGGTTTTGGGGCTGATACATTCAGAGGATATATCTCAATTCAATCGTTACTGAAGTACACTTTAAATCATATCTAAAATTCAACTTTTGCCAACATCATCCAAACGTGCATTTCAATCATAACAGGAATATTGACTGTATCGTTTTTATTTACAGATATACACATTTGCTCGCTCCGTTTACAATTGAAAAGAGAACGTGCGGAGCCTATGCCATATAAGATAACAACTCGGCCCTAAAAACAATACAAGCATTCCAAATATGCATAAACGCTGGTAGGAATAAGCTTACTCCAATCTTAAAATGATGACAAATATGTGATTTATGAGATTTACAAGATATACCGTTACTCGTTAGTTAGTGCAATAGGTCGTATCAAATCTGGCGCTTCGCATTCAAAATTTGTCAATCTGCAGTAACAATAACACGCATCGTGCTCTATGATACAAGCATTATCTAAAGTATGTATGGGCAAGTTAAGTTTTAAATATATTATATCGTTAGAACAGGAATCATAGTATGAAAGATCCTTACTTGGAATGTTTTGGAATGGATCACGTTTTGTAATACAGCATACATTCCACTTCGTGTTTTTCCATAACATGTTTTGGAATGGGCCAAGTTTTGGAATACAGATGCATTCCATTTCGTAGTATTCCAAATTTTCACGTTTTGAAATACAGCATGCATTTCACTTCGACTTATTCCAAAACATGTTTTGCAATGGACCATGTTTTGGAATACAGATGCATTACATTTCGTAGCATTCCAAATCATGTTTTGGAATGGAACACGTTTTGGAATGCAACATACGTATAGTGTAACACAACGTTTAATTTGACCCACAATATACTGGGAGAGTCTATGGATAACCGACTCCGCCCGCTGCCTCCTAAAACCACGTGTGTATTGTCTGTGATTCGATTAACCTCAATTAGTCGTGGAGCTTTTAGTTACAAAGACTTGTTCACAGACAAAGAAATAACATGGCTAATTAATTGCAAAATACGTACCTACAGTAATGAGATATCCAGAATAGAATTAGCGCATAAACAAGACAGTTCATTAAATATGCGTTACAATGCAGCAAGCGCGTTGCAAAAAAAACGGTTCACAGTTTTAATGCAGTACTATTAAAGGCATCAAATGCAATTTTAGCGTGGCAAAAGAAGAAAATTCAGGAAAGCTGTCTAATATCAATAAGCCATTACTTTTTAAGCACATTTTCGCCACCATTTCATACTTAAAGCGTTTGAAATAGCCTTAAAACAAGCTACGTCAGGAATCCCTTTATTTTTTGGTACCACCAATAAATAGCTAGAACCAGCATACGATACAAAACTCGCAACCGTTTATCGTTAGCGTCATCGCATTTTGTCTCAAAGATATCACTATGCTATTGCACATAGGCTTGGGTTAATCTAACTTACTACACTGAAAGAATGACCAGATAATTGACTTTGAAAATCCAGTTTTGCCGCCCTGAAATTGCACTGGATTCCTTTAAACTAATGTTTCGAGCTGTAACATGAGAGATCTTCCTCTGTTGAGGTGTTGTAAGTTCTTGTGGTCTTTTTGTGATGGCCAGAGACTATAAATGACACGCACTTTACCGAGCACATTGAAGGGCGCAGGGTTTTAATCTAAGCCAGGAATGTCATCTTCCCATGGAAGCTTGTTTTATGGCTGAAGTCGTAAAATAGATATTGGTGTTATAGGTCAACTGTGTCCTAATTTACCAAGAATTCCCCTCGGCGACGTGTATCGTTCGACCTTTTTCTCCACCGAAGTGAGACAAAATGTCAAGCTGTTTAGAATGTATATAACTCCGGTAAAACGTGCACGCACCGGCAGCAGGCAATGACTTTTCAAAGATGCATGGTCAGACTGCCAAATCCACCAGGATTTCGAGATGTCACGTCGTGCAAGTGACGGGAAGTCGGGGGAATTTCGATACCGGTCTTGGGTAGAAGCAAAAATAGAACAGGAATTCCGAGACCTCAGGCAGTCACGAAACCATGATGTTTACAAGTCAAGACTTTTTAGGAGGGGTTGAAAATCTCTCATTAAAAAAGGGCTCCATTTGCCTAGACAACAACACCTGTTTCCAATCTCCTTTCGTAATCTCCTTCTTTATCGTGCAAGGGAAAAACACCAGTTGTTAGCTGTCAACGAGGTCATGTAACGAAAAATACCTGTAGAAACAGCGAGCGCTACCAAATGTAGGTAGAAGTGATTGGTGACTTTCTCACTCTGGGACAGACTGAACCCAATCACAGACACAGACAAACACAGACACAGACACAGACACAGACACACACACACACACACACACACACACACACACACACACACACACACACACACACACGCACGCACAGACACACACACAGACACACACACACACGCACACACACACACACACACACACACACACACACACGCACACACAGACACAGATCACAGAAACACACACCAAACAATACCTCTATTTCTCACGGAGGTAATGATGTCAGTGGGTATACCATCAGAATATAACGACACAGTTCTGTAGCTGAGCAGGTTGGATCGCTCTGCTTCGTGAAAATTCTGGCAGGTTCCTTACATACCCACGGCCATGAAAGTACAGGGATGTCAAATCTTTTATGTCTGCTGTGATGATAAAAACGCGAATAGTCCAGCGTGTCATAAAAGCATGAGCCATGGCAGCAGCAGTTATGACTGTGACACATTGGTAGTTGACATTCACATCCCTATCTGCTACTTTATTACCTTCATATATATATATATATATATTTATATATACTTCGTTCCACGAGCGAGAAATGACAAACAGCATGTACAAACAGCACAAACACATCTGTGCCAACCGTATTTCTTTTTTACTTTGGCAATCTTCAAGAACATCTCATTCTAAAACATCCTGACAAATGTAAGTCATAGGCTACTCACACAAATCAAAGGGGTACTTCTAACTGTATACGAGGCACGTTACGTTATATAAAAATGCTGAAATTTAGGACATACCCGAAGCAACGTAGGTGGCGTGCATTGGAAGCACCATCATCGAAGCTCTTCGTAGGGTTCTTGACAAACGACCAGACCTTCTACAACCTATACATCTCCCGTTGACTCGGGATTCTAAAAGCTCGTGTACCGGAAGAAACATTGGCGCCAGGTACACGTCACGTGGCTCATGGTGGGGCGACGGCCATGATTTAAATTCATCTGGTGAGGTTAGCGCCAGGCAGAGAGGGCAAGGGAGATAATTGGAAAACTTGGGAACACATAATGGGCAGTTACCGAACGGTGCAGTGCAATAACGGTAATTCACGCCTTTTACCTTGAAGCAAAGGTAACTGAAAGAGACGCATACAAAAATGAAAAATATAATAGAAATTTCATCTTGCCGTTGCCCTTAAACTGCTCAACAGGAACTGCAAATGCATTACATGGAGTTCTTAAACCGAAGAATGAGCATAATGAAAAAAGCTCGTAGTGTAAGTCTTTGGCTATGCTTTTGTCGGCATTATGAGGAAAGCTACATATAAGAAACTGATTTAACAAAGTGAAATTCAATATGCCTTACAACGTAAAGTTAAACCACAATCAATAGATAACGGTAATGATATATTATATCGATTGAGCATAAAAGAAAGGATTGAACTACAATTTTTCTTCGGTAGATTGAAAAAAATCTAAATAAAATCAGAAGACATAAAGAATTATATACATGGAAACTCCACAGAAAGATAGTAGCTGACTTGTCAAGCAGATATTGTAATGATAATCAAATGCCAGGTGTTGTAAAAAGCTGTTTGACCAAAATGAAAGAAATTATCCACAAACTATTGCAGGAAATTAAGAGATTAACTGGAAGTCCAATCATCTGTCTTGCTGATAATATAATCGTTGAATACATTGCTATTGATGAATGAGAAAATCAATCACAGTGAAAACGTAAACCAAGAAAAAGCTCAATATACCTCTGTCAGAGACCCCAGTGATTGCGCTTGATTAGATAATATTCGTCCCAAAATAGCCAAGAATAAATTTCTGAGAGAAGAGTCATTGGATCAATAGTGATAAAGACAATATGTTCTAATTTTTATTGATTGATGAAGATTTACCACATTTCTGGAAGCATTGACAGGTGACTATCACTTCTTCAAAGATGTCAAACCGGAGACCAGACGGAATGTTCGTGTTGATTTGTGGTACGATATTGCTGTATATTAAAAGTTAAGCTCATACATTTCTGGGTCAATAACATATATTTGCTTTCAGTCCTTTTTTAGCAACCACATTACTGTCGTTACTGTCGTGGCAAACATGTGGGGAATAAACATAGTATTTGTGGTGCAAAACATGATTCTACTCATTTTGCATAAATTATGATAATAAGCATCAATTATTAACAGTTAACTATGTTAAAATTTCTCTTATGGATAGATTGAATAATGCATATATATACAAATACCCCCCCCCCCCAGAAGTCACTACCAAACATATATCTGGACAAAACATAATAGGGTACGTTTAAACCCCATACAGTTAGATATGTCACAAAAATAAATGAGTTAGATAAGGGTTAAGGGACTGCTGTTATAACCCATACAGTCAGATATGACACAAAAATGCATCAGTCAGATAAGGGTTAAGGGACTGCTGTTATAACCCATAAAGTCAGATATGACACAAAAATGCATCAGTCAGATAAGGGTTAAGGGACTGCTGTTATAACCCATATCATCATACAGTCAGATATGACACAAAAAATGCATTAGTCAGATAAGGGTTAAGGGACTGCCGCTATCACCCATACAGTCCGATAATTCACAAAAATGCATCAGTTGGATGAAGGTTAACTGACTGCTGCTATAACCCATACAGTCAGATAATTCACAAAAATACATCAGTTGGATGAAGGTTAACTGACTGCTGCTATAACCCATACAGTCAGATAATTCACAAAATACATCAGTTGGATGAAGGTTAACTGACTGTCGCTATAACCCATACAGTCAGATGAGTCACAAAAATGCATCAGTTGAATGAAGGTTAAGGGACTACTGCTATAACCCATACGATCAGATAATTTACAAAAATACATCAGTCGGATGAAGGTTAAGGGACTGCTGCTATAACCCATACAGTCAGATAAGTCACAAAAATGCATCAGTCGGATAAGGGTTAAGGGACTGCTGCTATAAGACGTGAAACTAGTGAGATCGTGGTCTATGACGTCAAAAGCAGATTGACCCCTTGCCCTTCCGCAGTAATATGTCAGATGCCTGGCCTCAAGAGTATTGGGAGCTCTTCGCCACTCACGAAAGGCCCTTCTCCAAGTTATTATGGAATGATAGATCATTTCAAATTTCCTTGCATTTCTGAGCGGTTCAAGGAATCTCCCAGCTCTATCAGATATTCACAAGGTTGGAACGTTACTGATACAACCGATGTTCCTTCTGACACGTTCATGGTCATTTCTAGAAATAAATATAAACTAGAAAGATAACATCTGCAAAAAGAAAACGCATAATATTTACCTTCACATGGTCTTGTCTAACAGCCTACTGCTCTATTTATTCCTACTCAAACACATTCGTATATATGGTGAACAGCCTCTCCAACTCTGTCGACTGGCCACTTGCAACATAATGTAATCCAACACCCCATGATGTCTACTACAGCACCAGTTACCATGGTGACAGACGTCTGGTCCAGGTCGTTGACCTTATTTGTTTTGAACGGATGAAGACGAAGCAGACCAATAACAATATGTTTTCCTTCATTGTCACTAAGTTCCTACCATCGCTGTTGTCTATATTGGTAGCTGATTACGTAATGTATTTCAGTTTGTCGGTCTAGACTGTCTGTCTGGACTTTTCACAAGTTTCTAATGATACGTATTGTGGGCGCTGGCTAAATATGCCAGGCTACAAAATGTATTTGCAAGATCTAAATATTTTTTTTTACTATATCTTGTACATTTCCGTCAGCATAGAAGAGGCTGTTGTATCCAGAACCGTGCTTTATCCAGAACCATGCCTAGGGCAAATTTATGTTCTTTGATTCACGGAGACTATCCACAAACGTGCCTGATCCTAGCCCTAACGCAATCAGGCATAGAACTGGATAAAGACGGGTCTGGATACAATAGAGGTATATAAATGGAAACCCTTCGTATTGTATGGGTTGTCTTTGCTCCATACAGAAATCAAGAGAGAGAAAAAAAGAATCGAATATCCTGAGTTTACCTAGCTGATCAGTATGAAATAAATTACTGTCACGAAACAACAGCCCAAACACTAGGCTGCAAAATGTATATGCAAACTTCAAACAGTTGTTTGACTATACCTTGTACATTGCAGTCGGCATAGAAGAGGCGTATACAATGGAAAACCTCCATATTGTATGAAAGAGACGACGGTATACATAGTTGTAGCTATGGACGTCTTTGCGCCATACAGAAATCGAGAGAGAAAAAAAATCGAGAATCCTGAGTTTACCTAGCTGATCAGTATAACCAAATTCCAGTCACGAAACTAGAGCCCAAAACGTGCATCTGAATTTAGAATACTCTATTCAGTTGGGAAGATTAATTAGCAGCCGCGCCAAAGATTTAGATTACAGACTTCGATCAACGGTGCTTCACTGACTTGGGTCGAAGACGACATCCTCACGGTAATGAAAGCAACCTCTATTGGTAAATCGAACGGCCGGCTACCTTCCAAAATCTCTCTTAAACAAAAGCTCGTCTGACCATCTTCTAAATAGTGGGAATCTTTGAAACAATCATGTTTGCAAGGGTGTTCAGCATACAAGGAGTCTCTCCCCTTATCGTAGGTTAAGGAAGATAGAATACTGCACAATGTGGGAATGGATGAGGTCAAGATCAGGTCGAACCCATCGAGGAGAGTTTGAAGGCTTCATCAGGCAGCGCGACGAGCTTGGATGAATATTTCTCGTCTGAAATGCTGCAAAAACACACCACCCATCTTCCACTTCTAGAGAATTTTACATAATTCATGATCTGCTCATTTTTAAAGAGTGAGGAATAGTTTCCACCGAGTTAAGACAGTACTGAAGTAATGTTATATAAGTGAGAACAACTGACAAATGTACATTTTTGGCAGGCGCAGATATGCTTAAAGATAGTACATAGTTACTGGTTATTAAAGCTTATTTCTCTAAAATAACACAGTGAATGTGGCTAAGGGGGAGGGGGGCTCAAACATCGTCACATTCAAGCACTAGAAGTTCTCCTCTCCTCCCATTCTACCCACAGGCACTTATCTACCTTTGGCCAGATGTTTTTAAAACATACTTGAGTTGCTGATTCTCGAAGCTAAATCATTCTCAGGTTCTCTTTCAATCCCCGAGACACTACATCTACATTTTATCCCGTTGGCAAGAACGTTGCCGTATAGGAATCAGATAAGTGACCTACATAAAACAGATTGATGACAGAATGAAGACATAAAGATCATGTTGCAGTGACGGTTGGTCATTAGTTCCTGAGATCCTTTAATTGGTTGTAGAAGCTATTAATCTGTTGGGCCTTAACCGCACTGATATCGAGGGACTAGTTATTTATTGGGTGTAGGTTGGGTACCTCAGTACTTAAGGTTTTAATGCAGGGGCTACAATTGATTAGACACATGGGAATCGCGTGCCATCGTATTTACACCCCAAATAAAACGCACACACAGTCACGAATGTAAGTAATGAGAATATTCTATCTACATCAGATGGACTAGATATAATGAATAAATGAAGACATTTATTTTACAGTACATATTGTCTATTTTATTTGCACTTAAAAAAAAACAAATACATAAACAAGTAAGTATAATAAAACATAGCAGTGCAAGGGAGGCAGAAAGCTTAATATGCTAATATAAAGGCCTCACTTTATCAATTTGTAACAGTTAAAAAAAATTAAACAAAAGAAATAAGCAAATAGACATAATGATTTTTTGCAATAAGCAAATAAACATAATTATTTCAGATGAGAAGTTTGTCTAAGCTCATTTTAAATGTGAATTTGTCTGTATATATATATATATTTACTTAGGTGCATGTAGTAGGAATATAGATGCATTATGTAGAAGAGAAATAGAAAACTAGAAAGATAACATTTGCCAAGAACTGCATAATGTTTACCTTCACATGGTCTAGCCCAAGAAACGACTGCTCTGTTTATTCTTACTTAAATATTGATATATTAATGGTGACCAGCATCTCGAACTATGATCTGCAACTTGCTACATCACTGTAATCCAACACCACAGGGTGTCCGATATAGCACCAGTTACCATGGTGACAGCTATCTGTTCCAGGTCATTGACCTTATCTGTATGAAGAAGAGGAAGAGAAAGAAACAGAGCAAAAACAATACGTTTTCAGCAAAAACAATACGTTTTCAGCAAATACAATACGTTTTCCCTCTGCGAAGGTAAATATAAAAAAAATATTTTCAAAGTGGTGGCATCCTTTTGAAAAGAATATTTTGCAGGGTCACGCATTTGAATTGTCGTGGGGCTTGACACGCACTATTGATGAAATAGACAATTTATATTTTGATGAGAAGACCGGGTCGTTACGTGCTGGCGACACTGGTCATTGATACACAGGTGGCGTTTGGAAATTGGATTTCAATGCAGAATGGATTCTAGGTGATAATATTTTCTTATTATGAAGAACTGCATGTATTTTTCAAGCAAAGCATTATAAGCAGTAGGAGAAACATTCAGGTCTTACACCCCTGTCACACGTATCCGAATACGGCCTCCCGAACACTGCCGAACTCGGCTACTTTTCGGCTGTTTAAAACATTCAGCTGTGGACTAAAGGTTCAGCCATGGTTGCCTGGTGGTTGGCTGGTGTTAAGGAGTAGGTCGTGCGTGGTTTGCAGTCAAATTTGACCCAAATTTGACTCAAATTTACTCGAATTTGAATCGTATCGTAAGGTGGACGTGGCCCGAATCTGGTCAGACTGCTCCCAAACTTTGTTTCTGAATGTGTGACAGGGGCTTATAGATAGGTAGTCAACGATGTTGCCGTATCTGGATTTACAATTACATATGCCTAGTACCAAACTATTCAGCTGCTTTCATCTGAGATTTTTTGTGTTTAGCATTATCCAGAACGCTATCCAGAAATCTAACCAATCGCAATACTCCGCTGGAGGTCACTGACCCCTTCACGGAGGAAACAAACGGTTTGTATATACCAATGGGATGGTTTTGTCCGAGGAAATGTTATCGCTAGAGAACATTTGAGCATGGCTTTTCGACACGACCGCGGGCTAGTATGTATCACCAATAAGCGCATCCTTACAGTTAAGAAGCTTTAAGTTAGAAGGACGGTAGTAAGACTGCTGTGACCTTTGCTTAAAGACGCTCAGCACCAGGGCCAAAACTAATGGTAGGATTAGAGATCCCGACAGGGACATGACGATAGCGTTCAGGCCTGAGCATGGCTATCTATTAGTCTTTGCTACTGGTGTGAGTAGCAGAGCGATAACAAAACGTGGTCCCCTGGCGGTTTCGAGTAAGAGCATTCGGTCAACAGTGCGTGCATTAATTTTCGCCTGGTTTCGAAAAAAGAAACACAAGAAATTTTGTTGTCCGACGTTGGTTGTGAAATCATGTTTTGTCGCGTCATGCTCAGTTCTTGTTTAACAAGGTTTAAGATTAAAAAATTTGAAAATGTAGGAATCTTGAATTTTTCAACCGCGTTTTTTAAAAGCCCTATCGCATTAAATTTCTGCAATAAGAGTCTGCGGACAATGTGATACATAAAATATACATGCTATGGCCTAATGTCATCGGTATTTTAAACAAACTACATCCAAAGAAAAGTGCACAATATCTTTCTTTTTTGTTTTGTGATATACTTTATTCACATGTAAAAGTACAACATAAACTGAACCAAGTAAAGAAGATACAAATAAAACATAACTATAACGTAAAACATCGGTCGAACAAAGGATTAAATATCAATTACATGAAGTTCCCCATTTTCCTCGGTGCTTTTCTATCTTACCTGTCCTTGTAGCAATTCACAAGATATTCACATTTTTCAAAGTAATTTACATATTTCATAAAGGACTGAATAGTTGTTCTATTAGACACTCTGCATTTATAAATATAAAGCAAGTTTCTTGTGTTTTGATGTCTTCCAAAGCATACGCCATACAAATCCAAGTCTGGTCGCTCAACTGTCCCTTTAGGTCACTATTTCAGGCACTCAAGTGCCTTCATTTTTCTTATGCCGTCCTTTATCTGTATGCTAACATCCATACCATTAGGAACATAACAATTGTTTGACATGATCCCTTGTACATGTACAAATATTACAACTTACTTCTCTTGAAGCTCTAACAGAAATGGCGGTCGTTAATGAATATGGTGTGCTTTCGAATCATCACCGATGACACTTGGTATTTCACGACTCCAATGTAACGCCGATGAGAGTCGTTGCCTGACTACTTGACATTTTCAAGGCATGTTCTAAATGTAAACTCAAGGGAGATTTACGTGAAGCCACTTGAAAAACTCCTCCTTTTTGGAACCGGTCTTTGATACATGAGCAAGCAACTGGGAATATAGTAGAAAATATCGATCGTAGTTTCTTTCATACCGTCGACCCAACGATGCAAATATGTAGACAGACCATTAGGGGATTAGAGTTCGCCCAAGGACATGGAATTCAGCTAATTTTCAAAATAACCTGACCTGAACGTAAATGGACTCTGAGTTTGGACAATGATTTGTTTTTGTTTTCTTGGTTTCTTAGTTATTTTTTAAAGTAATTATTTACTCTTTGTTTATTATGTGTTACTGTGTTACCTTTGACATGACCCCCAATTATCATATGTACGCTAATTTATGATTTACTTATGATTTACGCACTTATGTTACCAGTACCTTAGTCTATGTTATTATTTGTTATTTATTATTTGTATTTTGTAGGCTCCCATGAAAACCAGTCTAAAGACTTATGGGACAACACATGTGTATATAAGATCAATAAATAAATAAAAATTCATGACTAATGTTTGCTTGTCTTTATATATCAAATAATATGTTAAAGAATGTCTAGACGTTAGAAGTTCCTCCAATGGTTGTAAAAGCCCATCCTCGTCCCATACTATACACTCTGGTATTAGTTAGATTAGCCTTATGGAATTGTAGTTATGTACAAGTATTTTCCATAATTTGTACCTTGTACAATTGCTATACAGTAGAGTTTATTATTACTTTAACCTACATATAGACACAAAGATCCATACGTACATAATGATATATTTTAATCTTTACTGCACTTTTTATGCCTTAGACAAAAATATAAAATATCGTTTGCATGCATCACATCACTACATGATGGCCAATATTGAATGAATGAGGCCATATATAAGCATTACATGTGAAAGCTCCACAAAAATGACTTAATATACAAAAATATTTAACAGAAAACGCGACAACCTCTATATGTTGTTAGAATAAACAATGCCAGTATGTAATATATACCAAATGTCCTATTAGGCATCATTAGATTCATGCTTTCAAACTCATTCCATTAATATGTAACCCCTAACGTTTGGTTGCCCTCGAACCTTGTTATAAACTGGTCCTTAGTTCAAAAAGTATAAAATCACAGGTTAAAAGGTTAAAATACTCTATTTAACCAACTTGGTTTACCTCCTATAATCTATATTATAAAATACTATATTTTAACCTCCTAGCGTCAAAGATTCCAATCAACCTATATATTCTGTGTAGGAATTGTATAACAGTTTGAATATTTTTCAGACAGTGATAAGAAGGGCAGTTGTATGGGTTTCCAATCATATCCAATCTGTGACATTCCATTTAACGAAATCCCACCCTCTGTGTCACTTTTATGACAGTGATCGATGGTAGTGCCCACCCATGAGAATTATTTGGCAGATTCACAAAAATCCGTGTAAGTGAGACCGTTAGAACTGACTGTTGAGACAGTCATGTAGCTACCAAACGTTGTGAATCGCTTTGTATAAAGTCGCCCACGCCATGATTTACTGGGAACATAATTCAATTATCATCCAACAGTTCTGATTGGCTGCCTGACACGCCATGGTCCTGCTGTGATTGACGCTGACGGTACTGTTCGCCAGTATGGTTTTGGGCGGCCATTAGATAATTATTCGTGTCTAACGAAGTGGAATTGAAGGAAGGTCGAAGGGCTTTGTCGGTCGTGTGCTTACCGTAATTTTGTCAATGGCAGGTTGTCTCACTCGATCAAATTTCTCGATTGCCTCCAGAAATAATATGCGTTTTTTCGAGCTGCACTGGTAAAATGTTGAAATAGATCTGATTCATAACAATGTCTAGGAAGGCATTGTACACGGACAATACGTGGTGTCATTAAATGCTAAATTCCTTCACTATATCTTATGGAGACCCGTTTTAAAGCTGCATTATGCAACATTAGGACAATACAAAGAGTCAATTTTCTGGAACACAGCTATTAGCTATATTTGCTTACATTCTGGTATTTTGTGGTGGTGCACATGGTGTGGGTTGTTTTACTGCCAACTATAGATATCAGAAATGTGATATGATAGAATATCAAATTGAATGTAGATTTTAACCGTTTGAATGGCTTGTTTTCAATGTGATTGTTGCTTTTAACTTGCAAGGTTGCACTTAAGTTTCCTTGCTACCAATTGATGACTTATTTTGAACACATTTTCTCACATATCCAGAAACATATGTACAAAAATATAAAAAAAATAAAAAAACAAAGAAAAAATGAGGTTCAGCGTATCAAACAGCACCCAGTTGTGCTCTAGACGTCCTCGTATTTCAAGGTTGTACTCTTGGAAATTTTTGGCACCCAGAAAAAGAAAAAAAAAGAAAATCTTCTTGCAAAAATTGCAGATACCCGTCACGTGTGCCAACTTTGCTTGGTATGTACCAACTTAGCTTGTCTATAAGCTCTTGAATATAGCTAAAAGAGTAAGTCCATGTAAATCGCATTCACGCGTACTTTCTTAGAAGTGACAATGATACAATTTAAAATATGTTAAGTTGTATTTCTTGTAAGATACCGTGTCTGCGGGGTGCTTATGTCCAACATAAATGTATTCTGAAGTTTGTGATCAAAAGCCTATTTAAGTCCGACAAATTCTGCGTCGGATCATTTCACGACTCAGTACCCACAAATGAAACCCAAAATAAATGGTGCGAAAATCCCAATCTATCCGTGTTGAATATGGCTTTGTCGCTGGGCTTAATCCTCCTGGACCTGCAAAATGAGATATCACATTCACCAAAGCCAGAGCTATAACTTACAATAGAAAAGGTTGGTCGGAAACGTCTCAACTATTTGATCCAAACTGAATTCTGTTCATCCACCGTTCAAAAGAATTAGTTATGTTTCTCCTGAAAACATCCCTGGCTTTAGGCAAGTCTGCTTCTATTCTATACAACATGCTTTGCGTTACAACTTTTTTATCCAGCAGCTCCAATTCTTTTTCAAGCCTTGTAAAGTGTAGTCGAAACGTCGCATATAATGATATCTCGGCATTACACATGAGTAGATGTATCAAAGACAAGCTTGTCCAATAATTGCATTACTGATAAACACCTTACCATTGGATAGCAGGATTTATCTGTTATAAGAAGTCATTTTGATGCATTCGCTTTCCTCTAACAAGACCGTAATTGGCTTTAGGTCCGAAGGTCCATGTTAGATCCCATATCGTATTTCTCTTCGTTTTCTCCAGTCAAAATCATTTGATAAGTTGTAATTAGGGATGTGAGGGCCCCGGGTATCGACTTCTTTGTCGTAATTCGTCGGGAGCAGATTTGTAGTGGAGGGCATTGCAGCTTAAAACTTTGAGACGGAAACTAGGCTGAAGAAGAAAAGAGAAAAAAACGGTGATAACTTTTGTAGCTCTCTTAGCAAAACTTAGGGAAATACCCATGGCATGTCTTCGATACAAGAGATCATGTATTTTCAAGCCGACCACTTTAACTTTTCTTAGAATGCATTAATGAATAAATGAATTAATTAATGAATAAAGCTTCGACGTGCCTTGCGCGTTATGCGCCCAGTCCGCTTGGCGTATAAGACACCAGTACAATATACATGTACAAATTATAAAGTGCATCAATCAATGGAACAGAAGTACAGATTGACATAATCAACCTGATTCTTAGAATGAGCCAAAAATACATGAAACAAAAATCAATATACAGAGTATTATCTTTATTGATGTACATGCAATGAGGTGCCTCAGTAGTTAAACCTTTCTAAAACTATCAACCGGGACGGGGGACGATATCGACTTCCAAAAAACTTTGACCCATTGCTGACGTCACTCGTCACGTGTCCGGAGACATTGGGTCAAATAACTGAGGAAGACTGAGTTAGTCTGTCGAAAACTCAGTTCAATCTTTTCAGATGGAGAACAGTTAAACTTTTTCCACAAAGCAATTTACCAACAGATGAACTTTCAGGCTTTACAAAATCTACTTTGCAAAAGTACACAGCCCCCCAAACCACCATCAATTACACACTTAAAAACCAGAAGACAGTCAATTTCACGTGATTTATACCTCTGCATGGTCTTAGTTTTGGCACCGTGAACCCAACAAAATTGCTCGCAGTATGGGCAATTATTGGTTCATATTGGCTTTTCGTTATGCTAGCTTGTCGCGACTTGAGTTCCGCTGGATTCTATATTGTGAATGCATTGCTCCGTTTAAAGATGTACTTTAAATGCACCAGTTTTACTTCTCTCAAAAAGATATGAACTTCACTCTAACTGGCAACGTGCCAACTCCCCAAGTCCCATATACAAGAGGCCACACTGGTCAAAGGGTAATGTACATAGCATGCCCAGATGTTCAGTCAACTGTCCAGATAGTTAAACCAATGGATGCCAGTTTAAATGAAAGAAAAACAACAAAACTGTGCGTCATTCCTCAAATATTCAAGCTATCAGAAAATTAAAAAAAGTAACCATGTTTGTACCGTCACTAGGCTAAATTTAACAGGTTTATTGTCAACTTTATCCTTATTTAGATATCCTCGAGTGTTCCAGGAATAGGCTTGAGAATATTCCTGGAAAAGACATTCAGTGCTCAATGAATCGTGTAGGTCACATTAGCCGCGTACGATTCTGATTTTGAAGCAGGCTAGTACAAAAAGAAACACCGACAAGCGTTGAAAATAGCCTTTTACGGAACGATACAGCCGACCTTGTACGGCAAACGCATACCTACCCTATGAACCACCTAGATTTGCATCATACGGCGAATATGATAATTCCGAGTTGTATCCAGAACCGTGTTTCATCCAAAACCATGTGCAGGCACGGTGCTGGATACTCCACGCGTATCCATAACCGTGCCTGGGGAAAATCTACGTTCTTAGATACGCGGTGCCCTAACCCTAACTCATTCAGGCATGGAACTAGATAGGCACGGTTCTAGATACGATAAAACCTAATCGTCGTACGATCGCAAATGAGGGCAATCGCTGGATAGTCGTGCATGTGTCCTGCAAAATTTAGCTGTTCTGTTACTGTAAGATTGTCGTAGATCTTTGTCGCCAGTTGATTCTGTCACGGACTTCTTGAAAATTTAACAATATTAAAATCGTACAAAGACTTACAAGTAAGACAAATGAGAATTCATCGTAACTCAAAATGTGTGTTCATTGAAAGAAAACCAACCAACCAACCAACCAACAAACAAACACACAAACAAACCAAGAAACAAACAAACAAACAAAACAAATGGATTGTCAGAAGGCAGCTCACCATATAGGAAAAAGTTGAAGTGTCGCAGCAACTGAGTGGAATCTTAAAGATCGGTAGTGTTTTTCAGCATCATTGCACAAACGTTAATGAAATATACATGTAGGGGTTTAGTGGAAAATGTAGTAGACTCGGCAGAACCTAAATGCAATTCATACATACAATTCACATTAAGGGGATAGCTTTCTGAAACTCAAGGGAAAAATATATAGGAAGTTGTTTTATTCATACCAAGTGTGTAAGTGTTATTGAGAAACCTGCCATAAATTCTAACGTCGGCCGCACATTTCAGCCATACGGTTGTAAGTGGTAGCCCAATTCCGTGTGCTATATATCTTTCTTTAGTCACTGCAGGAACAAAACGTGAACTCTAGCCAAAAAGGGTCTAGCTGAAGGCAAGCGTAGTCATGCAGTACGTCTTTAATATATGGATAAAACTAAAACGGAATGATTTTGACTTTATTTGTGGATCAAGGTGTATTAGGATAGGAATACATAACACAAATTCTCCATGATTATTTTTTAGTCGCGTGTTATAATTGCAATTTATGAAAGTAATTACTGCCGTTATGACAAACGTTTGTTGATAGAAATCGATGCCAAAACACATTTTACCATAAAACCCTTAAGCAAAATTGTCAAAAGTACTGCAATAAGCTGCTCTTTAATCTAATTAAAAAAAACTTGTAGTTTGGAACTAGAATTAGAAGAAATATGTAAGTATCTAGGATTTGAAGTAGTAGACACTGTACAAGTTTACTTCGTAAGAACAATTAATCAGGCCATCTACATCCGGGTACATCAGACATCACTCAACAGATACGGCGGGCGGTATAGACTTCTTGGCACTATGAATCACTGACGTCACGTATCCGTAATGGCAAGTGGCCTCTATGATTGGTCACTTTAAGTCTTTGGAAAACTACAGTAGGACAGTCAAAAATTTGACTGTATGGTAGTTTTTCCTCTGTACTACAACGTTAGGGGTTGCTAAGGCCTCCACCTAAATCTTCGAGACGTATTGTGGGGAAGTCTTTCATCGCTCCTTTCGTCCCTCCCCATTTACACTACATTAACCAGATCCTATTCCGAGGAGACACCGGGCTACAAAGGTCATTTGATAAAGTAACAAAAGAAAATTACAAGGTCCTCCTAAAGCAACACGGGTACTATATCTTGTTGTGAGAAAAATCAATAGACCGACAGGCAACTGGTACGGTCATCTTCGACTGTAACGTCACCTGCTATTTCGGTAACCAAAAAAATCAAACCCAGTCTACGCTATTAGTAAATGTAAAAAGTATTACATTTTCCACAATAAACAGATTGAGTCATACAGAAAATTCAAATGCAAACGATTTGTTATTCTTTCTCAGTGCCGCGTTCTCGTATGGTAGTTTCAGGTGGGGAGGGGCACTCAAAATTGATTGCAGCCATAAACAACCGAGCAGGCCGCCAAGTTTCGTGCTGCGTAAGAGCTGAGAGCAATTTATGAGACTGCGGGAGAATATAGACCAGGATGTACGTAAAGGCGCACGCTGAGGCTTCAGAACGTGCTTGTTATGGGGAAATCTTGGTTTACTTTGTAGCACGATGATATCTTTTATTTGCCACCATCATTTCTTTTTACACTGCACGAAAAGTTGTATTTACCAATGGCAGTAAATGCGAGTAAAGTTGGGTAATGTTTACTTTATAAACAGTATCGGACTTTACAATGGTAGAAAATAAAAGTCAAGTAATTTCGAACTAAATATGATCGTAAATGAAATAACTGGACTTGACTTTTATTTACTTCCATTGTAAAGTCCGGTTAAGTAAACGTAAATGTAATTTTTTATACAGAGCAATGATAACATCTGTAACACCAAGAACGTTTTTCTAAGTGCTGTTTTTTACGTATAAAATGACGAATGTTTATTGAGTATTTATTTCAGGCTTTATATCATAACATAGCCTACTGCATGCAATCAAAATAGCCCCGAATAAAAGCCATGACACTGGATACAGTAGAATGAATGAGCAAGCATGCGGTTAATATTTATTTTATAGAGTAATTAATCTATAACCAATAAATAGATGAAACGTCCATATATCCTGTCTGAATACAGCACCTATTTTTCAGTAACTGTAACTATACATTTCGTATAATCAATTGCTTATAACAACTGTTTACAAATAAAACTTATTAGTATTATGTTTAAAACATATTGTAATTGATTATTTTTCAATATTTGTTAGGTCTTAAATTGCAAAACAGAAGATTAGTCATTGTGTATACGTGATATGTTGCCAATGACATGGCAAATAATGTGAATATCAATCTTTTGACATGATGCCAACTTCATGTCCCAGGTAATTTATGTATCTGTCAGGTACAATCTTATGTATGTTGACCCTCACCTAAAGCATGTCAGTGTACATAACAAAGCAATTTGGTTTTTCAGAGATATGTAAAAGAAACGTCCTATCGGCAGTGTATTAATAAATGATTTCGAAGGGTACAAACATAGCAACAAAGCAACAAATCATAACATGTACATGTATCTAAACTTAAGTTTTCATCCTGTATTTAATGCTTTAAAACCGAAAAATAGATATGACAGATATGTGATATGAAATCCATCAAAATAGCTTCAAAGACAGGCATATTGAAATCGAACTTTTACAGTAAAAGTTTTCATAATTGCGAGCACAATGTCGTCATAAAATAAGCTGTTAATTGATATAGTAAATGTTGACAAACGATATAAAAATGAGAAACAGTCATATAAAAGCTTTTATCTCCACAATGGCTTCAAAATACCATAATTTTTTTCAAAGGGTCGATATTAGCAGATTATTCATGTTTCTTATAATTCTTCTCTATATATTCTCATAATTTGCTCCTTCTCAAGTTTTTTTAAAAGTTAAAACATATTCTGTTGTACGACTAGTTTTTCTTTGTAATCAATAGGTCTTTACTAGAAAAAAATCATAATTCATATCCCACAACATGGAAGCTCGTGCTATCCCCTACGTCACAAATTGCTTTTAGCTAAGCAAAAAAAAAGGAGGTATTTCATGCTCCGGATATCATGGTCTTAAGTTCGGAGAATAACGTAGCCATTAGGCACGCAGGATGTGGGCGCTAAGACGTTAAAACATCTCAAGCTTTGATTCTGTGATTTCCCAAGTCATCCTGATGCCGGAAACAGATTGCTACGCCTAGGCAACCGGAACGACAGTATGAGGGCCTGGAATCCTTGAGCCTTGCGTAATATAATTGCTTTCAGGCGGACTGAAATAACCTTACTGTTCGACAGCGCAGATCAATCACTAGCACGAAATGTTGGATTTACCAATGGTAGTAAATGCCAGTAAAGTCGGGTAATGTTTACTTTGTTCCGGTACGACAGTATGAGAACCTAGGCAACCGGAACGACAGTATGAGGGACCTCACACAATGAAAACAACGGAAAACATTGCAAAACCTGAGCCTATGATGACATTGAATGCTAACCTCAGACCTCGCCTTGCGACCGGTCGGAAATATGGATTATGAGTATGAATTATGGCTTTGTTGAGTTTTCTTTTATTATGTGTTTTGTATATAATTTGTTACATGTCACGTATGTGTTGATATTACATGATATGTATGTCTTCCAGGGCCCCACTGTAAAAGTGTTTTCCACTGAGATGGGTATAAATAAAAAATAAATGAATAAATTGATTGAATTTTTGAGCTAATATCCACTAAAATGCAAAACAATGACACCAGCATTGTGGTTATTAGCAGCTGCTTGCCTTATTGGTATGAAAAAGGTCACAAAAAACGCTCTACGTTGCAGACAATCAAGTCAGAGTGTTCAGTGTAGGTTAATTGTCGCCAACCTGATCATGACCTTAGTCTTGGAGACACCATTACTGTTACAAAAAAAGCTACAGAATTTTCCGTCTAGGTCCTGATCCCCTGCACCTGAACGAATCGACCGAGACGTCATTATTTTCTACATCCCTTCAAGCAAGTAATTAAATTGCTTTAGTCAGTGCCATAATGGTATAGGTCAACTGAAAATCCCGGCGCTGAAATTGAAGTAATATTTCTAGTAGGTATAATGATACATTGCTAATTCAAAGAAACGAATTGTGGCCGTCTGGTTTCATTTTACGATATCTGCATTCTTTTATTGGCAGGCGGGTATCTTAATGCGCGAGTGGGGCCGTGGTATTGTAACGGCGTTTTGCTACGGTTGAAAAAGTTTGGAAAGGCGCCAGCAAATAGCATTGCAACTTTGCAACCACATATAGCATTGAGAGGACGCCCACGCGAACTTGTGTTTTTTTTTGCGCTTCAAACATGCGACAGTCACCAAGCAAGAGGACTACCTGGTGCCTATGACCCCCAGACAAAGCCATAAATTCTGCGACTTTTCCTAAAACTTATCTAGCAACAATTGGGTGATGTCAATGGGTTTCTGACAAGCATATTTTACATAATTCAGAAGTTTCGGGTTCAATAATGTAGTTTCCATGTTTTCGTCCTACGAAGTTTCATAAAATTTCTCTTATCTTATATTCATAATTCTTGCTAATTTGATGACGCCATTGGTGAAAAGCCAAGATAGTGAACTATGATAATTAGTGGTGTCGTTATTGTTAGTAATTAATGATTTGTTTATTTTTTCTAATAAAAGACAGTAAACAAAAATGCACAAACTTGTATTCAAGTCCATATGAGTTGGTAATTTGTCCATGCCTCGAGGGTTACTGATGCTGCATTTGCAGATTGCTACGAATTCCTTTTTTACGTGTCAAGCTTATGGTACCTGGCGGTAGTATGAGCGTTGACCTTACTCTACTTTACTTTATCCTTCCGTTAATGCCCAGGGGGCGTCGCGGGGAGCTGAACTTGAAGTAGACCTCCGATCCTGCTGCCAAGTGTGACCCTCTGGAGTCTCAAGCTCCTGTCACACATTTAGAACTTTCCCCCGAGCACCAGCCAAAAAAAAGTTGGCTGAAATTCTAGAGCATTCTGTAGCCACATGTAGGCCGCAGCTACCTTTCGATACTAATCGAATCAAATTTAAGTCAAATTTCACTGCCAACCACTGCTGACCTACTCCCGAATACCAGCCATCCATGGCTGGACATCCCATCCACACTCGAATGTTTTAAACATTTTGAAACATTCGGCTGGCGCAGCCGAACAGTAGCCGACCTCACCGAATATTAGTAGCCAACCACAGCCGACCTTGCTCCCGACATACTTCTAACCATGGTTGGGGGGAGGCAGTATTCGGGAAGCCATATTCGTCGGCTATGTGTGATAGGGGCTTCCAGTTATAGACACGGAGCGACTCTCCTTCATCTATTGGTCGGCGTAGGGATCTCCCCCAAGCCCTGACACCAGAGTAAATGGCCGTGTAGGCTCTTTGGGTTGATTGGGTGTTAGCCATTCTGGTCATGAGGTGAAACCACAGGGTCCTTTCCTGAGCTTTGAAATGTAGGACTGATTTGCTAACGGTCAATATTTCTGTATGCGATTATCACTGTCTTTATTTATGTATATTTTTCATTATTGTTGTATTTATTTATTTATTTATTTATTTATTATAAGTTGCGGGGAGACAACGAGTAGAGGCGAACAATCGCCTGTTTTGTGTCCCCCTCCATTGTGTTTTGCCCCCAATGGAAAATCCAAATAAAGAAATAAAGAAATGTGTGTATGTGAAATAATATCTAGCGGCGTAGTAGATAACAATCGATATGATGCGATTAGTTGTTATATCATATTGGATTATACAACTTCTTAGAGTAGAGAATTTTTGCAAATGTTACAATGGTAGTAAATAAAAGTCAAGTCCGGTAATTTCGGACTTAACAATCGATGTAAATGAAACTTCCGTACTTGAGTTTAATCTACTACCATTGCTAAGTCCGGTACTGTTTACAAAGTAAATATTACCTGACTTTACTGGCAGTTACTACCATTGGTAAATCTTACTTTTTGTGCAGTGTGAGTTTCTAAAATCTTGGCACGATGCACCCTTGCTTGGTAAATTGATCCTAGTTTTTATCGATTTTTTTTATTAAAGAACTGGTTTCTTCGTTGCAGCCTTTAAAGGGATTTGGAAGATTAAGTCCAATCAACCCAAACTTTTGTGTAGTTTGAATCTGTTTGATTAAATTGGAACCATCTGATGAATGCAAAGCATTAGTAAAACATCTCAAACTGACGTTTATTCCATGTCGTCATATTGCTGGAAGTGAATAGGGAAATTGTTTTTTTTGGCATGCTTCAGCTTGCTTAGTTTTAATACTAATTAATTCTAACAATTGTGTGGTAGTATGGCAACTCAGCTTTTTCGTAATTTTTTCATTGGCTTCTGGCATACCTAAAATGGCATTCAACTAAATAACAAAAAGTTTTATCGCGTATCTCTATTGAACAAGATGTAGTTCTATAGAACATCGCTGGGCGGCAGTGCAGGAGTGTTGAAATTAGGAAATATTACAGTATGGTTTCGACTATTATGGCTTGGCTGACGAGTTATGTGCTTAAGCCAGCTTATCACATCTTGCGCCCCCCTCCCCCCAACAGGAAGATTTGTGGTAGCAGAACACAGTATTAATGGGTGACCCCCGGGTCTATGGAAAGGGCATAATAGAAAGTAGTACGGACAAAATTCTTGAAGACTGGGTAGAACGTCTAATGTGGGCGTTAGCCAGGTATGAATTATACTGCGTGGTACAGGACTATATATCGGCTTTGAGACTGCATGATTTGGATTGTGGAGATTTTCCTGTTCGGGTATATATGCACCACATTACGCACCACCACATAACTGGCTTTCGGGCTGAGTCGGCTGCAGTTCATATGAACTCCGCAGGGCGCCATTTCAAAGTGGGCGTCAAAACCCGATACACAGACAGAATTCTTAAAAATATATTTTGTAGTCTGTGCTTCAAACTCAAATATATTCGTTCTTCGTATTTCTGAAGTGCACCCTACTATTAATAGTTTTTACCGCGTTCTTTGTAGGCGAAGCGAAGGGATCATGCAAATCGTTTAGAGCTTTTTGAGTGAACCATATGTTGGTGTATTGACCTGATCTGACCAATGGTCTTGTGTATTCTTTTCCTGCTATTTCATATTTACCACTAACAGTTTAAAAAAATGAGAAAAACATTGTGATAAAATCATGTTAATATCGCACAATCTGTTACAGAATAAACTCCTGCAGTCTTGATCAAGTGTGCCCAGGGGCGCTGCAGTTCTGTAATCAGAACAAAATGATCTGACCTGATCTGGCCAATGGTCATTATCTATGTAGTTGTGTAAGCTGAGAAACTATTATTTTATTGTCTTTCTTTTTTTTGTATGTATGTATGTATGTATGTATGTATGTATGTATGTATGTATGTATGTATGTATGTATGTATGTATGTATGTATGTATGTATGTGCGTATGTATGTATGTATGTATGTGCGTATGTATGTATGTATGTATGTATGTATGTGTGTGTGTGTGTGTGTGTGTGTGTGTGTGTGTGTGTCTGCCTGTATGTATGTATGTATGTCTGTTTGCATGTGTGCCTGTGTGCGTGTGCTGTTCGCCTTAACCATTCACGTTTTAACAGTTATAATTTATAATACAGCATAACAGACAACAAAAAAAGTACCATGTTTGCAACACTACAGTTGCCCTTACAACATTTAACATGTCAAATTGTCCGATGATTCCTTTCTTCCTATAGACAAACGATAGGGAATACGTCTTTGTAGTGCAATATTCTCCCCTCAGTACACTGTATTGACCTTCAATGTTCTCTAAATACAGGAGGTGTTTTCACAGAATTGCAAAGAACGTTCTCTTAGGACAACTTGACAGTGAGGTCAACTATTGATCGTTGTTTTGCAGGACTTGGCTGACAGATAAGCTATAGGGAAATACTCGAGGCGTAAATGGCCGGTTCATATTGTCAGTTGTACAATGGCGAGGTCAACGTGTGGCAAAAATGAGCACTAGTCCACGTCAATGTGGAACGGTCTATATTTTGAAGGCACCAGAAGCGATATTAGGCAGCAAAACTGTATGTTTAAGTCAATTTTCTGGTCATTTTTAAAATGCAGTAAGTTAAATCGACCCTATTCCATAGCATACTGATATCTGGGAGGCAAAAATGCAGTGTCACTGATGTAAAACGGTTGATTGTTTCGTATCGCAGGCTGTTTCAAGCTATTTGTTGGTGGTACCAAAATAATAGGTTTTCTGTTTCACTTAACATTTCACTTAGTGTCACGTCGGTCCATTCTCTAAAATCATCCTTTCGTATTTTCCATTGTCTGCCCATTTTTCTTCCTACCAGGTCTGTTCCTTGATGATAGTTTTGCTAGTCTCTAAACGTCTTCTATGGCTATTCCCGATAATAAAAAAACGTCTTATATATGCGAGTCTCCAGGGTGGTTGGCGACCCTCCTTTCGTTCTCAATATCCGGCTTCTAACGGGGGTCAAAGGAGGTTGTTCTCCTACAAAATGCTTTTCAGGAGTTTCGAATCCCCAGATATTTTGTCCTGACGTCATAGCCACCTGTACTTAATAGAATAGAATTAGGAAACATGTGTAGTCCACGCCGGCGTATTATAGAAAACCAAGATAGTCAATTATTGTACATTTCTATCGGGGTCTGACACCCCTTATTTTGAAAGAAAGCAAACAAACAAACAAACAAACAAACAGACACAACAAACTTTAGCATAACCTCGGTAGATTACGGATACACTTTGATAATAGTCCTTTACGATAGACACGTCGTATGATGCACAGGCGTGTCTCATTATCTTATTTAAATACTTGAAAATACAGATACAATAAAAAACAATCCGCATCATCTAGACGCCAAAAATTAATCATATACCGAAAATTAAAGAAATCCGTGAAATTCAAAGCCATCGCGAGTTACAGCTGTGAACAAACAAACACGAACGAAAACAGTACCTTCCCGCGGAAGGATATCTCATTCTCCGAGGTAATAAAAATCATTAAATGATGAAAGCATGCCATCCTCTATCCTGCGTTTTTCGTCAGAATCTCACTGTTTTTTCTACCTGTGGAAGATGCGGCTTGCACATAGTAAAACGATTCAAAGTTTTATAGCTTTGGAAATTAAATTTTGCTTCCTACCAAAAGACAACCAAATGTAATTGAATTACAGGAATCGAACACCAATAACATTAACATTTAGATTAAAACCAATTACCTTTAAAGGAAAGATGCCGACTGAGTTGGAACTAATCCACGACACCTTGAGAAGATTCCACATTACACCTCAGTGATCCTGCCAAGCTTGAGATACCAAAGGTCCGGATCTACTGCAAACCGTAATTAACCTGTGTTGTCGTCCCAATGAATATGTTTGCTCTTTACACTCGACCCCAAGATAGCTCGAAACCGCTGTCTCATTTATTTACACGTACTACATGACTGATGGGTTCGGGGTGACTGGGATTGTATCCTCAGTACAGGTGAATCTTTGCTTCACGTCTGGAAGTTAACCTCAACGGTTACACAAGTAGGTCGGAGGTCAATTTTAAATTCTAGAGTGCCTGAAGCTGTCAAAGAGTTTACCTGTAATAATACTGTATTCAACACATATTATATTAATTCAAAACTGTTATCTATTATAGTTACCCTTAATCTTTAAAGCCAGAGGAAGCAGCATTTTTTTTCATAAATTACTAGTGTTTTGTTTTCGCAGATCGTAAATTCACATTGGCAGGTAATATTTAAAAAAATAAAACTTGAGAGATAGTTAGGGATTTTTACATTAATGTCAAAGATAACAAAAGGTAGAACATTTTATTTGGAAATCCATGATACAACTTCATGTAGTACGACCCAAACATTTAGTGCCATAAAATAATAGGGACCGATAAAATGTAAAAATGGTTGGGCATTTTTAAAGCTTTTGAGGTTACAAACAGAGACTATACTGTATCACCTAAATTCTTTTCGTTATTATGAAAACAGCATGAGTAAGTGTCTTTTGAAAATACATTTTGACTGTAAAATACAATTGACTGTGTAAGTATGTGGAATCATTCCAATTACAGTCACCAAACCAAAAGGATAGTATTTTCATTGACCAATCCGGTTCACGTAATATTGTCTTTAAAGCAGGTCTGGCTTACAACTTTCAATTACAGATCGTCGTCCAGCCGAGAGAACACATCAGCCTTAAACATATGGGCGAGCTTGTCAGCGTAAAATAACTCGTAATTTTTGACCGGAGACATTTCCCAGTAATTAGCTGCAATGACTCCGCGAGAATGATTTATGATTGACCCAATCAATCATCTTGATTGATGTGTAGCCGTTATATGAGATGAACAGTTATATTGCTGTTCAGTCAAACACTGCTGTTTAGTCAAACATCGCTGTTTAGTCAAATCATTGCTGTTCAGTTGAAGTACGGCTCTTCAAACAATTGCTATTCAGTCAGAACATTGCTGTTCAGTCAAACCATTGTCGAATTTTCCTGAAGCAGGATTGGAATGAAATACCCAACACGATAGAAAGATGGGACTGAACAGCCATGGTCTGATAGAACAGCAATTGTTTGAAGAGCCATGTTTGGCTGAACAACAATGTTTGAATGAATAGCAGTGTTTGATAGAACAGCAATGGTTTGACTGAGCAGCCATGGTTGGCTAAACAGCAATGATTTAACTAAACAGCAATGTTTTGACTACGCAACAATGTTTTGACTAAACAGCAATGTTTTGACTGAACGGCCATGCTTTGACTGGGCAACAATGTTTGACTGAACAACAAGTTACAGAAAGTTTATGACGTCCTCCGTCTCTACTAAAAGGGATCGTTGTATTAGACTGTGATTCATTCTATATTCTGTTATATTGTCTTGGGTATTAGCTTACTTCTGTTTCAGAATAAATTCTGTCACCACAGATGAACCTTTAACCTAAGCAGTTTACTTTCAATTATTGCAATGTTGTCATGTAAGTGTATAAGCATTAAGAGTAAACAAATCGATCTGACAACATGTACCGGTCATATCTTTAAAAAAATAAAAAAAATACTAATAACAAAAAAAATGACAACAACACATTTTACAAAACCAACACCGCATTAGTTAATTAAAAAGAAACGCGATAACAAAAAAACAACCATGATTCAACGTTATCATAAAGTTGTTTATGACATAACGCCGTAATAATGTAAGCTAATTATGGAAAACAACCAATAACTGATGATTATTACGCCACTAACGCTTGTATATGGTGTAAGATAAGCAATAATATTGTACCATTTACACACTAATGTTTGTCATTAGAAAACCCCTTGACGACCAATTTTAGTAACACAACAATAATTACTAACATCACCATCATCATCATGGCGTAGTTTAACCCTCAAAGTGTAGGGAATATTAGAACTAGGCTTTAAAACTGGCCCATGACACTGGGAAGGTTAAAGGCATCCAATGCAATTTTAGGGCGACGAAACAAAAAATATTCTGGATGAGGAAATTTGTCTTATAATGATACTGACTGTCATTTTGTAGCACATTTTCGTCGTCATTTCATACTTGAAGCGCCTGAAATAACCCTCAAACAAGCTTCATGAGGAGTCCCTTTTAGGGAGTCCCTTTTAGGTGCCACCAATACATAACCAACCTACAATACGAAACAGGCAACCAGTTTTCGTCAGCAACATCGCATTTTTGCTTTTGCTTCACAGAGTTGATTCAACGTACTACATTATAAAATGACCAGAAAATTGTCTTAGAAAATCCAGTTTTATTTCCCTGAAATAGCTTTTGGTGCCTTAAAAGCAGCGACAACAATAATAGATCACTGCTTCTTTATGATGCTATCCACCGATGTATAACTTCATACCAGAAACAATAAGGACTTGGAATTTATTGGGAACCACAATTTAGCTTCACATCTTTATTAGCTATTCTTTCTGTGGTCCTCAACATGTAATACATCAATACAAAATAACATAATTCTGTCACACAATAACACAGGGTAACCACAGAGCACCGTACTTAAAATACATGGTATATATTAACAAAATACAGATTCTGAAATGTAACATTACAATGGCAATGGCATGCCTTAACGATAGAACGTCTAGGTGACTCATCATCCTTCGGTGGCTTAAATCTGATTGAAGCCGAGACAAAGATAATTCCACGGATCCGTTTCCCATAATTACGAGGTAGTAGCAGCGATCACTGACACTTTGTAACCCTCAGAGGAATTGCTGCAATTTCGCGCATGACCTTCGCGCTGACATCATTTCATTGATAACATTAAATACAGCATGCGGAAACGCGCGGAGGAAGCGCCTTGCTGGTTGGATAACATCGTATACAAGAGCCGCCATTTTGAATCGTCGAAGTGGAGGGGGGGTGACTTTTTGCAAGGCGAGAAATGGATCTCCACTCATTCGTAATAACGTTCGCTGTTCCGGGATGTGAATTTGACCTTGAAGTGCTCAGCAGAGCTAGTAAGGCGGTGTCATAATTATCTGTCGCACGTATTTCCTGTTATTTATTCAGACAGGCGGGTACCAAGGTGACACTTGGCTCCCCCGAAGCGAGTTTAATTATTCAGTGATGCAGCGAACTTGTCACCTGGAAGAAATATTTCCATCTTCAGTAGTGTTTTAAAAGGATGGTTACTTCTGAACACTTTATAGTTTTTACAATTGCATGCATATGTCAAGGGCAAACACAGTGTCAATTGGTGAGGTAAGGGGGAGGGGGGCGAAACATGTAGCCATCCTGCAGAGTATGTAAATTTTGCCGCAGATAAGCTTCTTGCTCAAGTTAAATCTCGATAAAATAGCTCAAAGTATGAGAAGATACTAATTTGATTAAACGGTTTCATCCCCTTCGGCGGGGTAATTTTCGCTTGAGTTGTAAAAACAAATTGTTACGCTTCACCCCAAACGAACTTTGCAGATGAGATTGCATAAATTCTATCCCCCAGGGTTTGAATCAAATTATCTAAGGGAAGAGTACTTCAGATAAGCACCAAAAGATATGATTCCGTGTGATTATTTAAGGTTACTGCAGTTTAAATGTGTGGTACTTTGCAAAGTTTGCTGTTATCTTTGACTTGATCAAATACTTTTAGAACTTTTAGATTAGCAGCTTGTTTTCTCCTTTTGACACAGGTGGCACTGTCCTCTATAGAAATAATAACTATATTTTTCTTTATGATCACTTCACCGTATGTTGTTCTTGTTTTTTTGGCTTGGGTACCGGTAGATGGGGGTTGCTCATTTACTGATTCCGATACATGTGAATGATAAAATATTCCATGAAATATAATGGGGTAGGGGCGATAAAGGTTTAGTCACATCTGGGGCCGCCTTCTTCCCATTGCAGCGCCACCTAGCGCTGGGGAGTAGAACCAATCATTATTGCCCTGGGTACTACTATGAGTACCACTAAAACGTTTGCAGGTAACTTTCTATAACTTTTTATTGAATCTATTCACCAACTGGACGAAACTTTTTCACAACTTTCAAAAAGCAATATGAAAAAAAATATTTGACTGCCTTAATCAGTGTAGTTGTGTGACATGTTGTGGTTCACAGTGGACGAACAGTTTCACATTGAACCATAGTGTCAATGAAGCAATGGATGTGACTACAATTCATGGAATGGCGCTTTTATCTTGATATTGCCCTCAAACCTGTAACCTTTAACCATTCGCGTAAAGGTGGACCGATATGCTATGCATGTTGCATTGTTTCCTGACATCTTGACATCATGTAGTTCTTATAAGGATGCTATGACCAACCTGGCTGCTTGTTTGACATTAAGACGTTGCAGACTAACAAAATCGCAGCTATTCAGGACCTGAAAGGTCGCAAGGTCTCCCGCAAAGAATTGAAAGTACCGCCCAGCCCTATGAAGAGTCACCACCACAATCGATAATAACAACATAAAGATGCTAGACAGATATTATTACATTATATCGATGGTTATTGTGCTCTTTCTATTTTAGTTTATCAAAGTGGAAATCCCAACAAAGGAGGCAGTGAAGATCATTAATTATTTTCCAATAATGTTCGTTTGAAGCATTTTACATTGTCTGAATAGATACGGGACTGAGTGAGTGAGTGAGTGAGTGAGTGAGTGAGATATATCTTTTGATGCATTGTATATTGTTTTATAAATGTATAGAAAAATTATACATTTGCAAGCTTTATCACCTAAACAATTCAGTATGTCTTTCAGAACAAGTTCAATGTAATGGTTTCTTGTCATATTTGTTATCGCGTCTTTTCATTTCAAAGTCTAACTCAGCATGGTCACAGCTACAACAGTGATTCGTTCAAAAGATATGCTCATTCTTTTTCGTTCAAAAATCAAGCTGTCTCTCGTTCAGTCACGTGACCTGTGTTGACCTTTTAACCTCTTGGTCACGTGACTGCTTGGTCAGAAAGCTGAAGAAAGATGGCGGATGCCCTCTGAAAGCTTTTACGCTTTTACATTTGTACGACGTCGTGCGTATCAGTTTAAATCCTTCCTGTTACTATGGAAGTTTAACCTTCATCAACATATGAACCCCACGTCAACCCCACAACAGTTTAACCTTCATTATCATCAAGCTGTATCTATGCAAATCATATACAAAGGACAACATATCGTAATATGGTTTCTAGGAATTCTACAGGATTAGGCTTTCACCGCCACGAGATAAGGTTTACACATGAGGACATAGATTGCTAACCAGGATTGTCGTTTTCGGCATGTTAATGTAAAAAGGTCGTGAACTGTAGTTGTCTGTCCTGTATAGCAGAGCGCCCCGTCAGTGCAATTCTGGTCCAAGCTGTTGATGAAAGTGCCGCCAGCACCAGTTACACTATAGTCGGGTTACCGTCAGAGGATTCTTCTGCCCCGATGTCACCTTCACTGTCAACGTATAAGTTGAAGGAGAAAATGTGCTAAAGGTTGGTTACGGGAGCATAGAAAGTGTATCCAATGTTCTCTCTAACATTCGGTGCATATAGAAGCGCTGAGTTCACCGTTATCTTGGCGATAGTAAAACTGTTACCAGTGTTTATCTCACGATGTGGGGATGACATCTCAGCCTAGTATATACTGACTAACGGTGGACACAGTTATCTAGTATCTGCTGTAAACGCTATGTGGATCGGGTGAACATTCTCCAGGTTTCTCTACAAATCTTAATTCTCCATAAGTATCTCGGTCCAGCTTTATATAACATTGTATTTGTAAGCTGATAATGTGTATTTATAATGAAATTTATTTGCATATTCGGTACACTTTCTACAATGTATGCTCCCGTACCCTTAAGGTTATAGCATTAACATTCGTTGGAAAACCCTTTCCCACTGCGGAGAAATAGTCGATATGTCTCCTATTTCCTCCTAATGAAAATGATTTTCTCTATTGATTGCTGTATTAGGTTTCCTACACTACCTCTATTGGGCTGCCACGAGGCATATTTCAGAGTGCATTTGTTCGTGAAACGACCCTCTCTGATTACACCTTGCAAATAGACACGGCAGTTAAGAGGTTTTGTCTAACAATTTGCTATCTTAGTGAAGCCAGTTACATAACAACTTTTCGTGACAGTTGAAAATTACATTTATATGTAACTGAAAAAAATCATACATTGATCAGACAAAAGTTATCATAAAACGATCTTCGTTTCTTATGGTGTTATTAATGCCATATTTCATTTTTGACACCCATTTTCTACTCGTAACAACAAGAAGTTGGATATTTCAGACTTTCGGCAAGTATTTTTGGGTTTTTCTGACCTTCAAGTTCACAGACCTCCGGGAAGTCTTTTGTGTTGGCTGTATTTGAACTGTTGAGGGGGTTATATGATGCAATTCAATCGGGTATTACACAACTTTCTGAATTCCTCCACATACCGTCCTGGTGCCTGCTGAGTCACCTTCAGACATGACCTCCCAATTAATCATCACTTCCCATCCACCATGCAGCCGCAGACACACAACTCTGCAACCCCAAACAACACTTTCGTACCCGGAAGCAACAACATCATCCAGATCTCCGGACGCGTCCTTTAGTAAAAATTACGATCTGCCCAGTATTGGAAAGAAATACTGTAAGAGCTTTTGGCCAAGTTATTATCACAGTAAGGCCGTTAGATATTAATCAGTCTAGACTGGTGGCCTTAGTCTTGGGTAGTTAAATTGAGCTTCCTCGTGGTGAGTGTCTGGAATGTGGCGGGTGGTACTTTGAAGTGGCTGATCCACCAATTAGTAATTCCCCAGTTCCTTTATCCAATGGAAATGGTATTGCTGAAGGGACTTTGTAACGTCGATTAGAATGAACATCAAGTACACCGTTAAGAAAATAAGTTTGTAAATCATCAAACACACTCTCCTTTCTGTGAAATTTTAAGTTATTCATTGTAAAGGACGAAGATTTTCAGATCAGCACAAATACATTTGTAAAACTATACACATTGGATTATAGTAGTCTTATATTCGCGTAGGGTAGACTTGTTGTATAAGTCGCCGTACATTGTATCTCATTTGAGCAATTTAAGTTATTACATGTATAACATAATAACTAATCAGTAATTGCTAATCAGTGATTGCTTTTTTATGTTCATAAAGAAATGAAATTATTACCCGAGATCGTCAAGCAACCCAATACACCACTGACACAGTTTTTTTCCCCTTTGATCCTTTGTATAAGCAGACACAAAGGACTTACAGTGCTGCAATATCGTCTCAAATATCATACCTGCGCTTACAGAATGATGAGGTGGCTTAGATAGAGTACCACATCGATCTAACGTCCTTTTCTGTCCTTCATGTATGACCGCCAAACTTTACATATCTTGCCAGATTTATCTCTCGCGAGATTTACCCATAAATCTCGCGAGATTTACCCTTGCCGTGATGTAACATTCATCAGATTGGTTGCCACAGACGACGTGAATCTATTACCATCGATTCTATCGTTTGCATGACGCCGAGATGTCCTGTTTGTATTACGTGTGGATCTACCCAAGAACATCCGCTGACAAGAGTGTTTAAAAGTGATAAGGGCAGACGACTCTAGCTGCCTATAACTGTTCCTTTTCCCCCTGCGAAGCGTAAAATATTTCAAACTTATACTGCGAGAGTCGTACGACGTAGGTAATGCACCGTAGAAATACCCCTGCCCTATGGCAAAATGTTAGCATTTGAATAGTTCGGACACTGACATTCGGAAGTTTTGTAGGAAACATCTGCCCTTTAAAATTTGAGTGGGGTAAATGTGCAGCCCGTATCGTCTATCAAAGAAGCGGCTATGGATGTGTACGTACAATATTATACATAGCAGCTGCGATTGAAACCTAGAAATTGACATTTAGAATGGTTTATATTAGTAGAATATTCCAAAGTCATATTTGTATATACATGGCTGTATATAAGCTACACTTCCTGGAAAATGCTGCTACTTATGAAGAAAGATAAAAATTAAAGCAACCCATGCAAGTTTTTCCTTGTAGTTGCGTCCATTTTTGAATAGACATATTCAATAATTGACGTTAGGAAACGAACCTGTTGTAATTACAAATGTAATTGAACTATAAAAACATATGGCTCTTATTAAAGCTGCATTATGTAACATTAGCACGATACAAAATATTCAGCTCAATTCTTTACAAAGTAAGTTGAATCTACCCTAACCCATTGCAAATAAGTGCGATTCAGTGCCAAAAACGACGTGTGTTTAAGAGCTAGAAACACAGCTGTCAGCCATGTTTGCTCAGTACATTCTGGTATTTTGTGGTAGTGCCAAAAATGAGTGCGCTGACCATAATTGTACAGATATGTTGAAAAGTGGAAGTAAATTACAATCGCAGGAAGCTTTTTTTAATTAGATTTTCCAATTTTGGTGCAAAATGTTACATTATGCCCCTTAAAAAGCCATAACAAACATCCTTCGCCAGTCTTCTCTTCTACTAGCATTTTCACGGCAGGTTTTGGTACAATCCCCTTTTACCATAGCGTTATCTGTCTGGAATACCTAAGTGTAATCGATGAATTCTCTTTTGAACTTAGTTCATCAAATTACTCTCTCGTTGAGATAAGACTCCAACTTCTTTGCAAGGACATACCCTTCCGTATCTTTAGGAATATCTAAATAGAAGGCAACGAAGCTGCTCTGTTGAGAGAATGCTAAGCATTATGAATTGCTCACGAAAAATCCCTAGGCTAAGCTAAACGAATTTAGCAAGATAGGGGCGCAAATGCCCACGCTTCCTCCTGAATATCTTTTCCGTAATTAAACATAATTCTGTTATCACGTAAAACCGCATACCATTTAGACTTTATTAATTAGGAAGGTATTTCATTTCGTCTAATGGCCTGGTTTTGATTTATTGGCAACGTTGTAGTTGTGTCAGTGTATTATTACATTTTATTGATGATGTTATGCTTCAGTATTATTACAAATTATTATTACTGTCTTTTAGTGACATGTAGCCCGTTTTTTCCATTGAATATTAACAAAGACTAAAACATAAAGCATATTTGGTTGTAATAGCAGATTCGTTTACATACAACTTTACTAGAACAATATATTTTTCGGGTGTGGACGTCATATTGTTATGGTGTTCAGTTGTAGCCTGTGGTCAAAATAAATATGACTAAATTAGACCTTCTAAACACTTTATGGGGAACTGCAACTAGTTTTAATTGTGAGTGAGTGAGTGAGTGAGTGAGTGAGTGAGTGAATGTTGAAAATATAACGCAGGACTGCAACAGTTAATGTAATATTATAATTCCAATGCCAATTTCCCCAGGAATTATTAAGTAAATTATGCTGCTCTGAATTCTTTAAAGATGCATATCGTTTTCATGCCCGTTTCAGTGCCAGTCTAACTGTGTTTTTTTTTAAGTTTCAACAAAATATATAATCCACAATGATAAGTTTTCAAGGGTATGAAGTCATGGAACTCTAGTTAAATTCTGTGGCTGCAAGTTATTAGATATCCCCGAGTCAACCTCAAAAGTCCCTGCAAATAGTGACTGTAACTTAATGACGTTACGCAGAGTCAAAAAGCATCTCACTTATACTACATATCGATCGTCCCTCAGTCTAGGATGCTCCACTTATCTACAAATGCCATATCTTTGCATGAGCAAAAGCTCTCGTGCGAATGTGAAGTCATAGGTGCCAATCTAGTTTAATCCCTTTATATCCGGCGGTGAGAAACCAGGGCGAGATGCCATCAAATGCTACAGGGGTGACGAGTTCGTTGAAGAGACGTCGGAAAGGCCATTTGCATTCAGCGCACAATTAAGCCCTCGATTTAGAGTTCCCTCGCATTGGACTAGACTGAAATGCTGTAATATGGACCCATTCATGTCCTGCTTTGGTAAATGTATCGGAAGGAGCTGGTAGATACGTGACCAGGATGTCTAACTCGCAGTAGTATGCCTCTCTGCTATGACTTTGAGCTCTGTTGCCGTGTTCCAATCTACGTAATGGACTACACTGGCAGCAACCCTTGGAGCAGATTCAACGGTACCAACGATAATATGAGTGGGAGGGATCTAGCAATGGTGAGTTATTAGACAGGAACGAACACCTCCAGGCGGTGGATCCAACCCTGAGGCTTTCTTCACGTCTTCTGAAAGTTTCTCTGATGGCCAGGGCCAAGAAACTGCAGTTCTTCAGACTACGTTACTGTTCCCAGGTGGAGTTCAAGTGGCAAGTACGCTGTCTTGTATGATTCATGCATAATTCTGCACCAATCTAAATTATTCGGGGAAAACGTCTAGACAATTAAGTCTTCTTCCGAGAAAAGGCATCACTTTCCAAACAGACACACCGGAGAATTCTGAAGTAATGGAAGCGGTTCCAGACTTTCCTTTTAGGGAGGTCCTCCTCTGTCCTTAGGCTTATGTAAAGAACTGGCTGCTTATTCCCGAAGAGACATGTTGCAATTTATCATATCCTCTCTAAGGGGTTTCTATATGTCAGACTTTGCGACAATTGCCTGCGGTTACAAGCCGCGTAACGGGGATTATCTGCCCGTAATGTATGAATTACATGAAATGACAGCAGCAAATTGTACGGAAGTTGCATTTCTGCGTGGTCATGCTGATATATATATGCACTGGAGCTCTTGCTGGGAAGCAAAGCTGCGTTCTGAATCGCTTTTCGTTGTGAATTCGTGAGTACTTAGCTGTAGTTAGGACTCTCGTATATTCCTATCACTATGTTATGCAAATACATGCTAATAAGCGCGGACTATTGACCTTCATCGACATCTAGCTTACTGTTTCACGGGATCGGTACGATCACCCTAGCTCGGAGGGGTGACCTTTTTGGAATGGCTTTTTTGACGTATTCAGAACTAGAATCGCTAGATCGGGACCCCGGAGCTTGTAAAACATGGATGCGCCTTAGTGATTAATGAGGCAACACAGCAGATTGCATGTATTGAACGTGGGGCTTTGTTGAATTGTGGGTAATACATAGTCAGTGCCACTGTCGTAAAACGACACAGAATACCACAGCTCGTATCGCCACAAACTAAGTAAACGGGAGGCTCGGTTTGTTTTCGCGGCTGAATAATACCGTGGTTAGAGAACCGTGGTAGCTTTATTTCGTGGATGCAAGGGCTCCGGATGATACGATTCAACCCCCTCCACAACACGCATAATTTGGTACAACTACAGACAGCTGCTGGTCGATGTGATACGAAGAGGAATTCTAGGCGGAGGTACCTATACGTACGGAAAGGTCCGTGGTCAACCTAGCTACGCACGAGCCGGGGGACATTCCATACAGGCATACTGCTTCTGTGGGTCCACTGCGCTGGATTTCAGAACCGTATCACCACGGGGGTTGAGAGCTGCTACTGTCCAACAGGTAAGACTGAGAAGCATCCGTGTACTTTATTCATCCCCACATCGATAACACCATGTCTTCACATGTGTCAGTGCTGTGTTCGATTCCTACATTGCTTTCCTTGCCACTCACGGAAACAGAGATACAGTGCCTTACTTTTGTGATATCAAATCGGCTTGAGGAGAAGTGTTCAGCATTGCGGCACATGTTGAAATATCCGGGTGCAGCGCAGCGTGTCCGTTAAGGTCATGACAGAGCCGTTTGTGTGTGTGCATCTCAGCGAGATGATCTCCATTGCTATTAAGTGTTGACGTCCTGTGGAGTGTCATGGCTTAGATGGGGGGATTTTCATTGCACTTGGACCTGGCGCATACAGCCTGCTTCACACTTCACAGCGTTATCACCCTCCCACAGCTTCGCTACAATAGCTATCATGACTGCTATTGAAAAACTGGACCATAGCGTCTTGATATTTATCTATGCTAATGGCTATCCCTCGTAGATAAGAAAATCGCCACCCCCCTACACCACCTCAACCAGGTGGCAATGGTTTTGCCACGCACCACAGAGCAAGTATCGAAAAATAGATTATTCTATTTCTTGCTTTCAAGAAGCTGTGAAGGCAAAACGTGGACAGCGGTCAGCCAATTTATCTGACAGTGGAAACGCTGCCTCCAGCAGCCTCATCTGGATGAGTACATTCGGACAGAACATCGATGTCTGTGAAGGTGAAACCGTCTTGATGCGTGGGTCGATAGCAATCGACCGCCTAGTAATACGTGTCTTCCTATGAGTAAACATTTATCGCAGGCAACCCAATGATACTACGTTGCTCATCCCGGAATCTGGTTAAAAGGTTCTTTAAAAGCTGTCCGTTTTTCGTCCTCTCTTCTTTGTGATCCTTCAAATTGATGGGTCTTGATATTTGCGCATATGTTAAGGCGAAGCATCGTTCTGCCATGCCATTCTAGGCACGGCCTACGGCAAGATTCAATAGCAAAAAGGGGGCGGCTGCTGCCCGCATGACGGTACGGTTGCCGATAGAAATGACATTGAAGCTTGGCTAAGTGGTGAATGCGCTGGCAGGATATGGAAAGAAATCCATCAAATTGCGGCACGATAGCAATTCAATCAAGCCTATTATTACATTTTCCTCACTAATTTTCCACCAAGGAGAGCTACACCATTTACGCTGATGCGATAGCCGCTTTACTGTTATGGTTAGGGGAATTCAAAAGAATAACCGCCTACTTGATTGTCATCTACTTACAGTGAAGTCAGGTCTAATCAGAGTCAGTGAAATTTTTATGAAGACCTTTCAGAGCACTTAACCTGTGAGAGCACGTCTGTTCCATCCCTTCGCTTTACCGTCGCAAGGCCTTGGATTCCACAGTTGCCCCAAATCGATATTTGAAATCCACAGGGTAAAGACGCAACAATAGATTTCCTTTCTTCATTCGAACCCTTCTTTCAATCGATGGATCTCTCGATCTTGTGCCCACAACGGGTATGCATACATGAATATGTGTGTGTGTGCCCGTTTTGAAACCAGGTTGTATAGGTTGGAACTATTGAAGTAGTTCCGTGGCGAATGTTTAAAGTGAGCCCAAATGACATACATTGTCACTGACAACCAGACTAAAATATGAGAAAACGGCTTAACTGTAATGAACAAGACGCCAGATAGTGGCTTAAACGTACCGCCAATTGTTTTGCTCAAAGTAATCCCGTAAAAAGGTCTATAAAACTACAAGGCGCTGTGTTTAATCTTTCAAACGCACCTTGACTGCTTCGATAAACACAGAAATCGCTCAAATCTGCTCTTGCATAGTACCTAAGGCAGATTTCTCTAAATCATTTTCTAGCGGGGCATTGTCATCAAATGGCTGTATCTAGAAAATGTTGCTTTGACAATGTCCCTTCCTAATTTGTCCCTGTCGCTCTTGGCTATCCTTCAGCACAATTTTTTTGTCAATGGAGAGAGTATCGTCTTTTCATAGTATCTGATCTTTTCTGTTCAACAACGACCTTTTAAGCCTCATACTGACTTTTCCCCCTGACCCCCTCTCCACCCACTCACCAGCAAACATCTGCAGCGCATAAGATAAAAGAACTCGGCGAGTATGACCTCCAAAAAATCGGCTAGACATATCCATCTTCTACCGCCTCTCTATAAATCAACTATCGGGAAATAATAGGTGGCCACCATATTTGTTGAAACTGGATATTGCCCGCATGCATTTTATTGTCGACAAGAATGGAATAAATGGGGGACCATAATTCAAATACGACGTGTGATGTAATAACGATGGCAGAGAAAGTAAAGTTTCGTGGATTTCTTCATATTTCTTCGGAAAAGGTCGTGCCTTTGCTTTGAATATTCTAGGATTCGAATTGCATTTTTGGGTTTTATTGTTTTTAGATTTAGTAGTGAAAGGTTATATTAATAGCCATCATAAAATGGATGCGTAGTTATGCAATAATGGTACGATAATAGGTTTTAACCTCCTACAGGATTAAACAATTATATATTTATAAACTGTTCAGACAAAATAGTTTTACAGTTATCTGTGGTGGTAATGTACAACAGAAGCAGTCCATTTAATGCCACGAGGAACATGAAAAACAAGTTTGAACCATAAATATTTTTACTTTGAATCAACTTTTTTTGGAAATTTTAATCATCCCTAGTTGAGTGTAATTGCACATGCGATCTGAATTAAAATGCATTATTGACTTAACCTGCAATATCCTTAACGGTGAACACATTTTTTGTCTTTCTTGTAACCTTAAATGTCAGAAATGTTGAAATATTAAAATCGTGCCCAAAGCAATTTCCACTATTTCTCTGTAATTTTACAAATGATCTGACAAAAACGGAATTGCTTTCCATCTATATCCAAACACTCTTGTGACAACGACGACAAGCAATCATACCATGATTTATGTTGAGGATGTTATCTTAGTGGGAATGCTTTTCGGTCGACCGCAAAGTGAAGTTCCACTAACGCCCTTTGGCGCAGGCGTTAAGTGAAGTTTTCCACTGGAGATGTTTTTTTGGAGCAGGGCCTCCTGGTCAGGGAGTTAAAACACTCCTCTAAAGGTTTAGAAGCCGTGGTGTCATTCCCCTTGCGTAGTCATCACAATATAATTATTTTTAAACTCGTTTTAGGAAGGTTTTTAGGTCTTTGGAGTAAAGTTTAGGGTGTATTTCTGATGTACGTGGTGCAATAAATGAGATCCATTCGTAGGGCGCTCGTTCACTTTATTCCCGATGCTATAATCCAAGGTATGACATATCGGCTGAACCGCTTTCCAATTTCCAAATGCGCAATGCAATAACGCCGCACGGTATCCACCGATCTAGGAAACCGAAGCCGTTCGGGGCGGAAATTCACTTCTCCCGTGTTTAATTGTATTCTTGCAAGCCATATCACATCAAAGTGATTGCAAGTACATTTTTGATTGGGCTGCAAATTGGCGCGTTATGTTCGAGGTTGAGATCTAATCCCCCACCCAGATAGGCCTCCGCGAAAGACCGTAACCACATTATCTTCAGTGAAATGCGGAGCGGCGGCCCTACTATCAATTATATACCCGATTGGTTGGCTGTGTGCAGACAGGTTTTTGCAAAAGATCGATACGCAAGAGGTGCTCTTTCTACCACGGGATCAGGCTGAAAGCCCAGAATGTGATGGGTAGTCTTCATCCAGCATACGCGCAGCGTCCTTTTCTAAATGTTCAACATATGTACCTCTAACGTTGGCGAGGTTTTGGCCGAAACCACATTGTAAAATAGCAGACTGTACCATGTTGGTACACAACAACTGTCCCCCAATAGCGGCGGCAAGAGGACAGATAGCTATCTCCTGGTCGTAAAAAGGACATCGCAGCGACTCACTACCATCACTTCTTAAAACCTAGAGAAGATGCTGGGACATTAGTGAGAACATTATGTCAATAAGAGACCATTACAGAGGCAACCTTCCGTATTCAATCAAGAAGCTGTCACCTTATGGCCAGTTTGCTGCATCTGGTCGTAAAGGGAGGTTAACCTGCAGCATATTACACATAGTTGCCATATCGGATATTGCTTTGGACATGCTTCAACACTGCAGATCAAAGTATCGACGGTCGACCTGAACGTTTTTTTCTGCTGCCTCTGCATTTACGGGCTTTTAAACTTATTTCAGGACTGTTGCTTCGTGGGTTCATCGGCCTCTCAGTCACCGGAGTGGTCGGGAGCTAACCTGGGAGCAGCCATGGTAGTGAACAGAAGAGCAAGCGGTCTCCTTGCCATATCTTTCGTCTTTGGTATGTAAACATATACTTCATTACTGACACGTATGATAATATCATAGTTAAAACATACTTATAGGATAATTTCATAGCAAAAACATTGGCGATATGGTAAGTTCATAGTTAAGACACAGCTATATGGTAATTTCAAAGAAAATGCATAGTTATATGATAATTTCATAGTAAAAAATAGCTATATTGTATTTTCATAGTTAAGAAATAGCTATATGCTAATTTCATAGTTAAGACACAGCTATATGGTAATTTGATAGTAAAGACATAACTACAAGGTAATTTTATAGAAAATTCAGTTATATGGTAATTTCATAGTAAGACATAGCTATATGGTAATTTCATAATTAAGTCATAGCTATATGGTAATTTCATAGTTAAGACATAGCTATAAGAAATCATCAGTGGCAATGCTTTGTTCCAGTAACATTGCTGTCAAGAGCTGTAATGCAAAACATTTGGTTTTACTATGTTATACAGTCAGTGATAAGGTCAAACACTCGCGTGCGGAATTTCTTGGAAACAAATATGTCCTTTTCGGTAATAAATTAATTAATGAAGAAAGCTGGAAAGGAAATCTAATTAACTCATGGCCTCGATTTTATTTCCTCCATCAATGATCATCAGTGCTGCAGCTGCAAAAGGCCTGACATCACAGATACACTAAGACACTAGTTATCGACCAGTAGATGTTAACGCTGCGACCTGCCTGAAAGGTTTTTAAAATAAATTCCTGCTAAGGCAATCAACCTAGATACATAAAGCGGAGAGCTTCATCATTGACTTGGTACCTAAAAGATGAAGCAGCCGTTAGGAAGTGAGGGATCGCTCGAGGGCTTGGAATACTCTTTTCTTTATACATGTATATATGCACAGGTGCAGTATTTTTATTTATCTGCACCGCCTGAACTTTATTTAACCATATTATCCATTTAGGTTCCTCATAACATTTTAAAATAATTTTCATGACACCATATAATATATTGAGTCTGTTGGTCAGCTATCAATACTCTTCTAAAGATCTAGAATTCAACTGTGAACATGGGCCAGTGCAGGTTACGTGAAGGTATACATCAGAAGTACCTGCACTAGTCAAATTTTACCTATACTGATATGCATATGCAGATGATATTCAGAAGCCCTCCTGATGATTCCTTGTTATATTTAGACAGACGTTTGTGGCTTATAAGGTAATTCTCTCTTAGCCACATTTTAATTTACGAATTCTAGTTTTCTTTGCCGTCCTTTATGGTTCTTTATGGTTCTTTTTTTTGTGTAACTTTACATACGGTCACACAGAGAGTATGAGAACCTTTTTATAACGTTACAAAAAGGACAAGTAAACTAAGATATGCCCTATTTCATCCAGAACCGTTCCTATCTAGTTTTTGTGCCAGAATGGGTTAGCGGTAGGATCAGACACTGTTCTTGGTAGCCTCCGTGTATCCAGGAACGTAGATTTGTCCCAGGCACTGGTCTGGATACGCGTGGACTATCTAGAACCGTGCCTGAGCATGGTTCTGGATAAACCACGGTTCTGGATCTAACATGCCCCATTTGCCGTTTGCCATATGAACAATCCCCATGAGTCTCCTTCCTGAAATCCAGATATCACAGACTGGCGTTATAGTAACAGCTGTTTAACGATCAAATTATACTTTCCACCAATAGCTGTCAAAAGAATTTACCTCAAAACCAACCAGACGGCAGTATAAATGATTTAAAAGATGAGGAAAAGAAAAATTGAAAGGGCAGTCTGATGGAAAATTAGTTTTCTTGTATTACAAGTCGCGTATTACTCTTTCTTAAACCCTATCATTTGTCAAAGGTATCAAAATCATTTTTCAAAGGTATCAAAATCATTCAAATGAGCAGATGCCCATATGGTGCAAACGGAAACTACAGAGTGTTATCACTATCCGCATTATACATCTATTAATATCAATTAGTTTTTTTAAACATAGCACTACATATGCATCAGCTGTTGCAGTTTCAATTATAAAAATCCAAATTTTAGGTTTTCAGCAAGAAAACAGTACCAGGTCTATGGTATACCCTTATCCCAGTTCCATGGCAGAATTAGTATGTTAATTTTTTAATTGAAATCATTGATTGGCATACTGAACTTAAAGGGGCATCATGTAAATTTTTGCACCAAAAATTGAAATATTTTATTGAAAAAAAATCGTCATGTAATTGTCATTTTCTTCCACTTTTAACTTATTTCTGCAATTATCTTACGTTTATGACATCTATGCTTGGAGCTAAAAATCCCACACGAGGCGCAATCAGTTTGTGGTACCACCGCAAACTACCAGAATGTAAAATAAACATGCTGTGTTTCCACCTTTGGCATCTCCAATTTCTGAATTGCACTTACTTGCAATGAAGTAGGGTTGATTCAACTTACTTTGTAAAGAAATGACCAGAAAATGTACTTTTTGTATCGTCCTAATGTTACATAATGCATCTTTAAAAATCACCCTTTTTTCCTCGACCAAATATTTCCAATACTGACATAGCGTTATAGCCATTACCGTCAGTGCTACATGTTCGTAAGTGGTGTTATTATTGTTATAACAGGTCTAGACATACAGCAAATTAGGTCAAAAATCCCATAAAGATTATAATCAATGGCCTTTGTAATTTGTCTTTTCAAGCTATGACGTCAAGAAATCCTTCGTCATCAATTCTACAGCAGTAGGATCCATGTATGTTTCTTTGCGTCGTAACTAGATGGCAGATGTGAAGTTTGCCTGTATTTTTATTTGACAAAAACAACACTTAGACGCCTACTTTCCTAGTATTCCGTTTATTTTAACAGTTTTGAGCGTATGTTTGAAATTCTTACTTCATCATCTACCCTGAATTAAAACTAAGTAGCCTCCTATTCTAATATTTTGTTTATTTTGTTATAACATTAGTATTTTATATAATAAACAAATGTATGATGATGACGCACAAGAATAAGAATTGAACAAAATTTAATGATACGTAAACTATAACAAATAAATATATGCACTCAAAAACAACAATTTGGTGTCAAATATTACTTCTATGAGCGCAAGTCCTAACACCCCCTCCCTACCCTAGGTATTTCTGGTAGGACTCTGGCAAATTAATTTGAATCTTATCTGGAAAGTTCATTTGTGTTGGTAGAAGTCATCATAGAGCAAGTTTAACCTGTAATTTCAAACTCAAGAAGTTGGACTTTTTTTACTTTACAACTACAGCCTTTGTCTAATTTGAATCTTGTGAATCAAACAGATCCAAACATGCACTTTTGAAAATGAAATTCTGAGTTAGGCTAGCTTAGAGTATTGTGCGGAATAGAAGATACACAAATCATAATGCAATATGATTGAAGTAATTGATTTTTTCCTTTACTATCTGTTAAGCCCTGGTTGACAGCAGCAACACGCCCTACCCTATGACTGTCAGAGGGATGGTGGGCGACCGTGTAACCCTCCGCGGCAAATTCCAGGAAAGCCTCGATGGCGTCATCGCTATAACGTGGAGTAAAATAGACAGCGCTGACGGCGGTTCCAGGAATGCCGTCGCCATCTGGTCCCCAAGTGGTAAAGATGCCAGAGACATGACCTTTGACCCGTTGAAGGAAAGGACGACACTGAACAGGGATGGGTCCCTGACGTTACAACCGGCCGTGTCAGCTGACCAAGGACTGTATGTACAGACGGTCCTGATAGATGGAGTGGGCCAAAAGGAATATTACGTTGCGGTGGAAATTCATGGTAAGTATTTCTATATTTTTATATACCCATAGAATGCCCTCTATTTGATAACAATGATTAGTTATTTTATTAATTATCATTAATTAATTTTGATTAGTATAGGGAAGGAGGGCCTAGCATAAGCATACGCCTTTCCTTCCTCCTACGTCTGTTTTTTCTATTGTTTTTTGTATTATGTACTTTCTTGATGTGCAAATACATAAACAAACAAACAATAAACGAGTTATTTGCAAATACGCACCCGCAGTTTCATTGCAAAGAACAACATAGATGCAATTAATAACAGAATAAGAAAATTTGGGAAATGTTAATGTCCTAAATCTAAGCTATTTTAAAAGCAGGTTTAGACAATGGACCCTACTTTTTCTGTATGATCGGTTCTGTTATTTTATAATTGTAGTTATTTTTAGAAAGTAAGAGAAATCAGAATGTATTTTACAGAACTGGGGGAAAGCTTCTGGTCTTAAGGGTAATGATCGTGAAATGTTATTTTTAAATTAAACGATGCATCACACACTCACATAGGCTGTCACTAAATCACGCCTTTTGCAACCCTTTCACTGGTTGGGCCCCTAGAAGCTTGATGGCCAGCACGTCTAAGTCAAACTGAGAACTGTCTGTTACCATACATTTGGAGGTTGGGATGACTAGTTTCTATTAGTCTCTATCTACTAGATTGACCAGGCTGGCTAATAGGGATAATAATTTGTCAGGGGAGTCTGGCTACCAAATTGGTTGACCGTCTGCGCAGCAAGAAAGTGGGGAAATTAATTCATTCACCGACTGACGCGCCCTTTTGCCGAATCCTACGATCCATACCCCCGTAGGAAGGTCCTGAGGAAGCTACATTTCTATGGTGACAGAGCATCCAGAGCTCCTATTGGTACTTAAAAGTGCACCAATAGGAGCTTAGGGTGCATATTTTTAAATCAGGCTCCTGGCTTGAAGGTCAACGACTACAAGCTTTTTTGGCAGGGGGCGCAATCAGCCCCTGACACCGAGATATTGTATAACACAAACGTGTAATTTTGGAAAACTCGAAATGCATAATCGACCTTCACTCCTTTACACAACAACAACAAAAAACTGGAGAAGAGAATATATTGATGACAAGATGCCGAGAGGCGACAGAATATCTCATGGCCTGATTATTTTCTCGCGGGTTCTCGCTTTCAGCACTGATCCCACCACCACACAAGACGTGACCAGTCAAATAAATCACAGCTTCAAATTAGTGTCAAGAAGACGTCTAGCTTGTTTTGCCGTGCGTGCTTTGAATCCATTCTGAGTCAAAGGAAGGTAATGTTGGCTAATTCTACAGTGTACCAAAACGATTTTACTTCGAAAGTTGGTTAACATGTAATGTATGAACATGTGTGGTCATGACCAAGCTAAACCCCAGTCTTACTTTACTGTTAAAAGTGTATTGTAGATTTCATATTTATTGTATCTATTAGAGACATTTCAAGTCACAATAGGATTGTTATTGTCATTATTTTTAAAAATGCCTTCATTTTTTTGTAATCGTTGCCTAAGAACTTTTATGGTTTGGAAATATTTTAAACATCATTTCAACATTCTAAATATTTCATGGGTTGCGTAAAACTTTTGAAATATTCATGATGTGGAATATGATAATCATGACAAATATCATTGGCGTAATTCTCGTTACATAATTGAGATCAAAGTGATACAAATAAGCTTAAGAATATCATTATAATGTCACCCTTTGCATATAATCACGTAAAAGTCATCATTCATTTACTTCAATGTCTACATTGATATAAAAAACAAGCAATGTGTAACGTAGGATGTTCTTATGGCAAGCATTAAAATTGCATTTGCCCTATCGACATAAAACTTTATTTTAGGACACCATATTGACTTTAACGACATACCATCCCCACCACCTTGTATTGTGACTAAAAAGCATGATGAATTTCATTAACCCGTTAAAAGTGCGTTGATGATGCATTCACTTGTTCAGTTTTCTGCTAATTAAGATTCCCTTTTTTCTCCTCATGCATGAGAGGGTGACTTGTTGTTAATCATCCTATTTGCCTTAATGGGTTTTGTACAGAAGGGATCCCGGCGAACTTCCTTTTGTTCCATTTATTGCCTGGTACAACGTACCTTCCCTGGGCAATTCTCATTACGTGCAGACAATGCCGCAGAGTATTTACGAAAACTACCTGTGTCTATACCTCCAAGGCCTCGGTTTCTCATTAAGGATAACTTACCGTGAATTCTAACTCTAGTTTTGATTAATAATGGCGGAAGGCTATGCAGCGCGAAGTTGTTTTTGCATCGTTGATTGCTCTGAAGAGAGAGGATTGTACTTATTTGGCTGAAGATTTTTTTACCGCTGTGGAAGGGTACTGTTTTCGTTCGTGTTAGTGTGTTTGCAGCTATAGCTCACGGTGGGTTTGACGGATTTCTTTGATTTTCGGTAAATTAGTTAGTGGGGTCCAGTTTATGCATTATATACTTCCCGGAAGTTTGGAATCTCAGATTTCTTACTAATTCTGCAATGGTTACTAATTATAATGCTGCTGGCTGGTATGTAAAAGTAAATGAAAAATTAACACTGGTATGTCCATGCAGTTGAGTATGGTTGCTACAGTTGCTTGTTTGCAGTAGATGCCAGAATATTTAGCTTCTGCAGCAAAATGTAATGGCTGCCTTGTGTTGTTTGTAATTTTGGCTTGTTTTGGGGGCTGTTGTTTCATCAAAGGTTCTCACTAAAAGTTGTTGGCTCTGCCAATGAACTTGTAGTTGAATATGGTTGTTGTCGATGCGACTGTTTATTTGATATAGGGTCTAGAATAAGCTTCGACAGCAAATTATCGGGGATGCCATCTGTTATTAGTTCGCCTTGTTTGTGTACACGGCTGTTGTTTCATATTTTATTGATTGATTGATAATCCCCGATGTTAGGCGCCAGTTCAAATCCTCCAGCTGCTTCTTGTTTGAACTGGTAGACATCACTACAGGCGGTGGCGTCCTCAGTGTTTAAACCAAAACATTTGTATGCAAAGAAGGCTTCCATGGATTACAGCACACACTTCGCTGTCCCTAGATAGGGAACTAGGAAATAAACCGATGGTTTGTGGCTTTATCCAGTGAACAATGTAAGATTCCAACGCATGGGTACACTAAGACTCTCTGAGCAAGATGAACGGGTCACATGTGACAGGAATTTATTGCCTTCTTTTATCACTGTCCATGGATTAGACGAAGACATGTCCCGTCTACTTATACCTAATCCAGGACTGGTTACAAAAAAATGCAATCATCTTTGCATCTTGGAGCCCCCAGGATACGCCCTCAGCACTGCCCGGCACTACCAATTGACATATGAAAGACTGGTGCTTTGAGTATGAAGGGCATTCGATAAAGAGTTCACGTTGAATCTCTAAAATGTTCTTCGTAATATGTCTTCATGACTTTGATGTGCCGAGTCGAAATTGCCGCCTTTGTAATCTTGCAAGTAATAAAGGTTGACCATGACGTGGAGAAAAATGCCCCCATTTTACACTCATTCACGCCGGCTATATATATTCCTATTTGTGTCCCAGATCGAAGTATCTGATGGCGATTTTCCCCGTTGAAAGTAATCATATACATAATTCTAAACGTAATTAGCTGCGATTTGACCCATAAGCTTCATCAATGGGGGCAATGATATGCTGAAAAATCACCAGAAAACCTGCTGTAATTTTAACCTAATTGATGGCTGAGTGTCCTGGTGCAATTACCTGTCAGAGTGTGATAAACTAGCAGGTCTGCTATCGGGTACGAAGTGGCCCCATATTTCAAACTCGTAACGTAGTTTTATCATCATCGCATTTCCAAACTGCGATTTATATTGGCAAAGGTGAAGGTTACGGAACACTTGCTTGTATAGGGAAGCTGGTGAGTTATTGTATTTTACTAAATAACCGTTTTAACTGCTACAAATTAGCGTAAAGAAGGAACAAATAACGCTTACATTAATAGTTGTTTGCATGAATTATAGTTTAATTTACTAATTAAATATAATTCACAAAATGTTGATGTATATGCATAGGTTTAGCCATAGGTATAGGCATAGGTTTTCAACCATTTTTATCGGGCTTTTTTGTACTGGTATCTTTTTCACGGTGGCATATTAGATGCTGCCTGGCCAATTTGATACTGTCTTACCAATTTATTCTTACTGTATTGCAGCCACTGAAAGATATGCTTGGAGATTAGTATATGCACGCAAAAGTGGTTTAATTTACCTGAAAGCCTAACATCATATTTGACATTTGTTCGATGTAGATGTGATGGACATATCAAAGATGGCAATATTGGGAATGATGAATACAATATCCGAACATTGGTCAAAGGCCAACTATATTACAGGAATCGATAATGTGGTGCCCCTGAAGAACAAGATGTCCCTGAATGTAGCACACTATTTCAACAGACATGTTTAATCTCATAATATTGAACTGCCAAATAGTTATGGCTGTTATTTGTGTAAATATGACCATGTGGTCATATGGTGCTTTTAAACTTTGCAGTTTTATGTTCCTGGTTGGGTGAAAAGGCGATAGCTTTTATGGTATCAAGGACATATGAATCATAAAGATGGTGAAATATTGCGATTGATACAAAGATTACATCAGTATTATCCTATCTATTATGGACATATAGCCTTCGTGTGAGAAACATTTGTCAGACTAAAGATCGATATCGTGGAATGTCCGTTATTAATGTGGCCAATGAACTTTTTGAATATATATCTGTGCGCGAGAGATTATGCAAATGTTGCCCAATGATTGCAGTGGAAAATGAAACACATTTTATTAGTCAGTGCACTCACTATATATGAGACCGACAGAAATAGATTATTCCAAACAGTTGCCACACTTTCTCTATCCTTTCATCATTTATAAGATCAGCAAAAGACTAAAAAAAAACGTCAACAGAGCGCCGTAACAACAGAACTATTCCTATTGGATATTTAAAAAAAATGCGCCGTAGCATTCTGGAGAGTAACGTAACTTGTGAGAGAACGTGTTTTCTTAATTTTCGGTATATTGCCTGACAAGGTTTATTAAGGTACTTGGAACTGTTTTTACTATCGTACACCTTTTCTCCTCCAATGCAATATGGGGTCCCAGGTTATTTGTTTTCCAACCGGCAAATGATTGCAAGCTTGGATATAGCCTTTTATGGTATCCTTTAAGAGACAGGATGAACAACCATCCCTCTGAATTCTCTTAGAGCGTACTCGTAGCAGATAACATTGCAGTATTTTGGCTTACGGACAGTGTTTTAGTTTTATGTGAATGCATTGTATGATAATAGAGGACTAGCAGATTGAATTACATCATGGAATGTATTATTACTCATGCAATCGTATTGCTTATTTCGGTATTACACCATGGTTAATGTTTAATGCCATGATTGTACAGTACATATTCCTGGTGACCTCATACCACATTCAACCCTGTCAATCAACTGAAACCCAATTTAATTAATCTCCATCGCGTTCCAATCTTTTCTGCTGAGGATATTATACATAAGATAGTTACATACAAACTCTAGCACCACTCAAAACAAGACCCCCCCCCCCACCACTTCCACGGAAGTAACAACGACAATTTAAGTATACAGTCTTATATTCAATCTCTTGTATTCAATGTATACGTTTGGTTGCCTTTTTTCCCAGTGCCACCGACGGTTAAGCTGTCTATGCCGAGAAGAGGAGAAGCCGTGGAACACACCACATTATCCATCCACTGTTCTGTGGAAAACACAAGTGCCTTAGTCAGCCCTATATACTGGACAAAAGACGGGAATATCATCGACACCAGCTTACGGATGTCGGTCACGTTAAAAAGCGGAGACAACATCAGAAACACTTCATTAGTGATTCCGTACGTTGAGAGAAAAGATGGTGGGAATTATTCGTGTGTGGCGGAGTACCTCACGGGGTTTCAAGCGGCCAGCGTTCTATTGGACGTGCTCTGTAAGTGCCACTCTCTGTTGCCTCTTCCAGCTATGAGCTTATATAACCTCAGGCCTTCACCCACTGTTTTACAAGACTAACTAGAAGGCACTGGCAATGGATACTTTACAAGGTCGCCTTTTGTACCATTAACAACACAAACTTTTGTAGTACGAACTTTACGTGCCTCAGGAGCAAGTTTGGAATCAAGAGGGATCAGAAATACACATAATATTCACTGCAGCGGCAACCAAACCATTTAGAAACTACAGCATTAATACCATTTTACTGTTTTGTCAACAAATGCAGATCAGTTTCATTACTCGCATAGCACGAATTTTCTATAAATCCGAGATGGTGGATGACCATAAATATATATAACGATGGTGCATGGCTTGTGGTGCCTTCGAGTAACTAGACTGAGGGTAGTGACCTCTTAAATTGATGAGCTATTCAAATCTGCAAGGAGTGGGACTAAGGCTGTCTTTGAAGAGAGGATCTGCGATATGTCTTAACTAATGCTGGATTTGGAAACATGAAACTATTGGCACTCCACAAGCTCCCATTGGAGCATCTTTGTCGGTGATGGGTAGCAGGAGGGAAGCTTAGAGAATAAGGAACTGCCGCAAGGATTAACCATTATGTCATTGACTTTCATTGCATAAGATTTGGATATCTAAGCATAACTTAAAGTATATGGAAATGTTCCATATTTTAGTAGATTAAAAACACACAACCTTTAGGCATGATTTAAGGTATGGTTAAATATCAAATTTCATGCTGTGAATTAAACCCAATGCACATTTATACGTTTCATGAAGATGATCACAGAAATATTACTTCTTTATGAAAGGCTTGAAACGTATACCCCACCATCGGAGGGATTCTTGTGAAGTAAAGAGCTTTATTTCAGGCTTTCCAAAGTTACGCGAAAATAAAAACTGATAAGATTATAAAATACCTAACAGTGATTTTTAAACTGATGAATCAACATCAGCAGCTACCAGATTAAGTTGAAGAACTTCTTTTTTTTAAATATCATAAAAGAACACGACCGTCAGATTTTGCTATGGCTTTTAAAGAATCCCATATCTATGCCAAAATAATGTAATAGATGCCGATATAGCATGGGTTTCGGAATCTACATATGAAATACGATATTACTGAGAAAGAAATGTTACGAATAATCTCCACCACTCTTTTATTTTATTTATATTATTACACTGGGCTATCGACTTCAATTTATATTTTGACGCTCGGTTATGTATGTATTGTTATTATGTGTTGATTTCTGTTTGTCCTACCTATGTACAGGACCTACCTGAAAAGCAATGCGGTTAGCATTGAGTTGTATTTACCCTGTATAAATAAAACAGAAACAAACAAACAATTAAACTTATAATTGTATTGAATATTACAGACGCGGCAAAGATCATCAACATCTCCAATCCCATCGTGCCTTTCGTCGGGGAAAGCGTGGAGCTGCTGTGCCAGGCCGAGGGTAACCCCACCCCTAACGTCACGTGGTACAAGGCAGGACTCGGGGAGCCAATCGCCTTTGTCCGTGGTGTCAACAGGAGGGCTTCCGCCTCCGTCATCATTCCTGAGTTGAAAACCAATGAGAGCCAAGATTACCTCTGTGTAGCATCCAATGACGTTGCCGATGCCGACTTCAAGTCTGTGTTCATTTCATTCGTTGAAACAGCAGCCATGACAGGTGGGAAACTTAACACAAGTACCGCATTTTCCTTAATTTATTTACATATAACTAAAGTTCAACACTGCACAAAACGTTGGGTTTACCAATGGTTGTAAATGTCTGCAAAGTGCGGTAATGTTTACCTCGTAAAAAGTACCGGACTTAACAATCGTAGTAAATAAAAGTCAAGCCCACGGTAATTTCGAACTTAACAATGGTAGCAAATGAAATTACCGGACGTGACTTTTATTTACTATAATTGTTCGGTAAACTTCACCCGACTTTACTGGCAGTTACTACCATCGGTAAATCCATTGCTGTTAGTCCAGTGCTATCTCTGGCTCCCCTAACTGCCAACTAGATTGCAAGATTCTCAAATTCGGAAAGGACATAGCCTCATGAGATATTGGACAAGGCAACCACCAAGATAACTATCCAACTCCTGCAGCAAGAAGCTGAACAAATTTACTCAGATCTTGCTTTTTTTCTGACATGAATTGCAGGCATGTTTCGTTTCTCTCGTTTGCATTTCACTAAACTTGATTTTCCCTATTTGATCTCTTATCGAGATGCCTGTAGAAGTACCCTGCCTTTGAACAGTTCCTGTATGCCGAGATCTCATTGACTCGTTGTTATTCCCTAGCAGAAGTGATATCTCCCGTGCGGCGACTGTTCAAGATAGCAATCATAGCCGGTAGCGTTGCAGGCGGGGTACTGGTGCTCACGGCAATCCTACTCGTTGCGCTAACGGTGTGCCGGAGAGATAAGAACCGGGCTGCCTGGACGCAGTGCCAGCTCGTCAACGTCGTTCCACCGATCCCCGAATCCGAGATGGAAGTCACTCCCAACAATTGCGATGAAGACTTCGATAAACTAGCACACGATGGGGATATGTCTCCAGGTACGTTTTTATGTATATCAACCTAAATGCTGTCAAATTGCCCTGCAAATTCATCCTCAAGCTGTTACAAAGTTGGTGTAAAGTACTATAAAAAAGCATTTACATTCGCCGTGGTTTTATTTTGCAGCATGATGGAAAATAAGGTTTTCAAACTCATTGAAGTTCACCGTTGAAAAACTTCAATAGTACAGTAGAATGCCATAATTTTGCGTTAAGACTGAAGAGGACACCGTGCAAGCGAAAATAAATTCATTTACAGTATTCTTATCTCGACCAAGCATACATTAAAATAGTTGCGGTAATAAGCTACCAGGCGTGATTTTAGAAATTCAGTGCGTTACTCAAAACGTCAAAAAAATCAATTCAAAGTCAGTTCATTTTGACATTCAGTAATTTGACTTAAATCGTAAAGGACATTTAAAGCGGGCAAGATTATCTTCGATGTTAGGTAATTTCAATGAAGCAACAGATATTTCGCTAAATCTGAAATCCATCATTACATCAGCTCCAGTTTTATACGACTTATTCAGAAAAGGTCAAAGACAAGTTTTCCATTGATATTGATTCATCCAAGCTAAAGCATAATCCATAAATCCTGGTGTGCATGCCAAATCGTGATCATGTTGTCAGAGACATAATCGATTGTTTCGTCACTATCCCATAGACACATTCTTGTTACAAAGGCGTGAGCAGAATTTGAAAGGACAACTCAACGCACTAATTTACGACCGGCCTTGTCACAATGCGACACAAAGACTATTCATAACTGATCTAACCTTAACGTCTACCAGACAACTGTACAGACCGTCTACTAAAATTATTTCAATGCAATCTTTCTAAATTTGTAAGACGTGGAAAAACTCGTAATTACAACGAGCAATAAACTAGACATAGAACCAAAAGGTCTTCGGTATTTCAAGTTTCAGTTACGATTTATATCATTTGCAAAAGTAGGTAATATTTTGAAAGCCCCAGGTTCATTTTATTTGCAAATTTTTGTAATGGTACCAGAAGTGTATTAGACCATGCACGTATCTACATGATAATACTTTCTATATGCCCAAAATGTTTACATAATTATGTACAAGAATGTTTGTATTGTTTGGAGCATATTTGTCTATATCAGTAATATTTTCTAAGTTTTGTCGCACGAACTTTAAAATCAAGATAGTAGTAGTTGGCTTTTTTGGTTAAAAATTAACTGCCTTTTTAATATTCCAACCAACGTGTTCATTTGTTACCAGCGCTGCTGAATAAGCTAGCTTTAGTTATTAGTGACTGGGCTCTCGAGCTGCATTCTTTGCCTTACTTTACTTTCTTTCCCTTTTGTTCTTTAAATTTCTTAAGACGTAAGATGACTGAGTTGCTCCCCAGCCGACCTTGTCCTTTTGAGTTCAACATCGTTACTCTATGATTCATAATTCATGTCAGCTTTCCGTCTAGGTCATAAATAAGATCAACCATAACTGCAGTAAATATACAATGAAATATACATCCATACACTACTGATGTTCCCGGTGAGACTAACCTTACTGCCACCGTGAGCTTTTATGTAGTAGGATGGACGTCTGAAGTTAGATTTTATGTTCATTTTCTTAAACAACAGGGATGGAGGGTGACTAAGAGCATCAGAGCAAAATGCTTTTATGGTGCAGCTTTAATGTAGTTTCCAGCAAGCCGAATGACTATAAAGCGGTCATGGTAGCAATGGAAGTAAACATAGTTTTCAACCTTCATCCGACTGACTTGGGTCCGTTTGGACCCTAGGATTATATTTGTATGAGCAATTTTAACATTTGATCCAAAAAAGCTCCTTCCAGCATTACTACAGTAACTAAATTACTGTTTTGTAGTAAAGATAGAAACCCAAATGTGAGGATAATGCTAGATAATATTAAGTCTAGATAATTGCTAGTAGTTACGAAGGCTGCTCGGGAAATTCCCTACCCCATTCCCTACCAATGATCTGATCCACTCACACCGGGAAGGACCTCTACTCTTTTCGATAAGTGTGATGGGGTCTTTGGCGTGCTCGAGGTCTGGCTCTCCCCAGACCTCCATTTAGCGTCCTATCAGAGGGACATCTCTAACCGACGCTAGTTAGTCATTTTCATCTGATCGAAGTGAGGAAAATCGTGTAAAGTGCCTTTTCCAAGGGCACAAGATCGGTAGATGGCAGGATTCAAACCCGCGACCCCTTGTTTCTAAGCTGAACTCTCTGCCGTTACGGCACACGACCCATTTGTGGTGCAGAATACCACTTTTCCCTTTTTTGGCATAAATTTATAATGATAACCCCATTCATGCTTAGGGCGCATTTCCAACCCGGGGTCCGGCCGGGCTGTTTGCGTGAACGAATAGCAAACAATTCCGATTAACAATGTATACAAATAGAACTTTTTTCTTTCAACCTTTTTTTTTTGTCTGGTATATCATACTTTTCGTTCCTGGAAACTGTGGGAATTGTGACCTAAGCATCAGCCAGATTCGTCGCAAACATGCTTCAGTCGGATAAGGGTTAAGGATAGGCTTACGCTAATGCTGCTTCTGTTTTATTTTCATCATCAGACCGCTGCGTGGCCCGAGCCATCATGCCTTACGAGGTCAGCGAGCCCGGTCTACTCCATTTGAATGTCAACGACGTCGTTGAAGTGCTCAAAACGGGAAATGACGGATGGTGGTTCGGCTACTGCCAGGGAAAGGTCGGGGCCTTTCCTGCCGCTTGCGTCGAGATCCTCACGAAGCCAGATACGCTAAGCAGAGGTTGGCAGTTCGTTTGTTAATCTTCTATTGATCCTGTCGTGACTTTGTGGAAAATATATGTTGTGCTGGTAATGGAAACTGCTTTAATGTTGACGTGATTCACCCGAAATATGGTTTTCAACGTGAATCAATATAAAGGAGTCGAACAAATTCTGTTTAACGTAGGCTAATAATTTCCTTGCAATGATAATTCTTACCCGAGTACCCGATTTCGCCTGTCCGTTTCGCGAAGGCTCGTCCTTTTTCATAGTGGCCCGTTATGGCGCGGTCACAACCGTCGCAGATAGTCGAATGGTTTTGATGCCGTAGGATTCTCACAGTGCACTAAAAGCTGGATTTACCAACGGTTCTATATACCAGTAAAGTGGGAAAATGCTTACTTCTTAAACAGCCTCCGGTGTGACAATGGTAGTAAATTAAAATTAACTTTGGTAATTCCGGACACTGCCCAAAAGCTAAATTTACCAATGGTAGCAAGCTGGGTAATGCGTTAACATCGCCACGGCTACTAACATCTGAGTCATGTAAAGCGTTCGAAAATTCCTAGCAGGCAGATAACGTTTGAAGCGGAGGTCTGTACCTACTAAAATCATACTGCCACTCGTGGATTACGTGAAGTGAAAAAACGCGTCAGATCCTTGACACAGCGCGTTACCATCGCCACAGCCACTAACAGTTCATAGCAGACAGATACTGTTAGTAGCTAAGGTCAGTAGCTATTACAAGCACACCACGCCTCTTGGATATATATTACGTCTGATGAAAAACGCGTCAGGTTCTGGACACAGCCACTAACATCTGAGTCACGTAAAGCGTTCGGAAGTTCCTAGCAGACAGAGATAACGTTAAAAGCTGAGGTCAGTAGCTATTAAAAGCATACTACGTCTCTTGGATTACGTCTGGTGAAAAACAAGTCAGCCAAACAAAGCGTAAAATGTCCCTACGAGACGATCCATTATAGAATAATCGATCGACAGATGGGAAATGAGTACGCCATTAGGGTAATTCCACGGCAAAACGCCTGGTTCTCTCTTCGCATGGCCACCCGTCAAAAGATTTTTCCAGCCTCACTTCCTAGAAACGACAATTACACATAATTCCATTAACTTTGGACAATCGATTCCTTAATCAAAGTCGTGTTGCACGTTAATGTATATGGACAGGTGCTATACGTTCACTTTTGTGTAAATTGAACCTCTGACATTTATTGTATACGCATATTGTATGTAGTAATATTGAGATATATTGATACAGACTTAGTATCTTCCATTTTCATTTGTACACTTTGACATCCTTCCTATATACACATGATTTGACTCTCTGTACCGTGTTTGTATTATGTTGTTTTCTTTTGTCGGTGTCTTATAAGCCCATTTGGGCTGGGCGTCGTGAAGTCCCAGGGCACGATAATACATCTTCATTCATTCATTCATTTATTCATTCATTCATTCATGCATTCATTCTTTCATTCATTTATTCATTCATTCATTCATTCATATATCACATATACTTTTATGCACATGTTACAATATCACCCTTATTTATACTTACAACGTTTCAAATACTTTTTAAACAATTGAATGCTATATTATTACGTTTTCAGCTTTACTTGCAGTCTATAATAGCAGATAATGATATATTTTCTTCTGCATTAAGCAATTGATGTTCTCTTGAGGGTTAGCTTACGGGCGCGTCTGCTGACTGAGGATATTGTAATTATGATATCTACATTTGACACAATGCGTAATTTCATTTCATCAAACTGCGTGACATCTGTACAGAAAGAGAGATGTGTATTCATTACATTTGGCGATGCACACCACGACTCAAGCCCAGTATGTAATAAATAATACAGCGATATAACGGATGAGAAAGAATGATATCAACTCTGCTTATTGCGACTTATATGCAGATGGTTTCTGCAGTATAGATATTATGTATTTGTTAATGATTAAACATTGCCAAGGTCTCAATAATGCTTGGGGGCCTCGATTGTAAATCATATAAAGTCTTCTGGCAATGTTGATTCAAATCATTTCTGGCAAGTTTGTTCAATGGCAACATCTATTTCTGAGACAGCATCAAACTAATAGTATTTTATGTAGGTTTATTCATACTTCTAAACGTAAGGAAGGCACGTTTTTAAACCAATGATAACAGAAAAACAATAGCTTTTAAAACAAATTCTTCTTCTGAAGCTCAGCATTTTCTAGATTAAATATGTCAGATATTTAATGATATCATTTTGGGAAGTAATTTCGTAACCAGAATATATTAAGTTTAAATTGCAATTTCTCTCAAAGTCAGGGGCAAGGAATAAACTTCTTCAGATTATCATGCTGCTTAATGATATTGCAATACTGTGACTGTCCTACATAGAACAGATCTATCGCATGAAAATGCAACTGGCATGTAATGCTCATTGACTTCGTTTCTTTGTCCAGCAAAAATAGAAGACTTACATCACTGATTGCATGTCCCAAATATTTTGATATGCGTAATATACAAGTCTATCATCTTCTATACCAGGATTTTTCTCAATGAATTCAAATATTTAATTCATATTGACATGTGACAAACCATGAATTGTACATATAGGACGATATATAGAGCTTGAATGTTAGAAATTTTAGCAATGGTTTCAAAAGCACATTTTTATTTCATACTGCAAAGTCTTTTGTAATGTAGTTATATAGAGGTAGACGTCATACGTTGTAAAATGTACAATTGATTTTGCAGTAAAGTTTATTATCTAATACAAAACAGGTCGGCGGCGAAGCAGTTCCACACAAGTTCCTGAATGCGAATGCTCGTACGCAACACTCCCACTTAGGACGCATAGGTGTTCTTCAAAGGTACGTTGAAAGAAGCAACTGTTGTATCCAGAACCATGCTTTATCCAGAACCATGGTCAAGCACGGTTCTCGATAGTCGACGCGAATCCAGAGCCGTGCCTGGGGCAAATCTACGTTCATGGATACGCGGGGACTATCCAGAACCATGCCTGATCCTAACCCTAACCTATTCAGGCATAGAACTAGGCACGGTTCTCGATACAACAAACCAATTACCGTTCCCTATGTATCATTTTGAAGATCTATGAATCCTCAGGAAGATACTGCTTCTCAAATGCCCTACAGCATGTATTTTTAAATCATATTTACGACAACACCAAACGATTGTTACCAACTAGCATTACCAAGAAGCATTTCATCCAAAAAGCTTTGTAGCAGCCGCAGCATCAATACATGTCATCCAAAAAGCTTAAGTTTTGTACAGCATCAATACAGAGTATTGTATGACATGTATGTCAAATAGATAATGGAGAATAGAAATACCATATATTGAAAATTGTATTATCGTTTTTCTGCATCTGTATTATCCTTTTTCTTATTTATTGCGTATGCCAAGGTTGCTTCACAACATCGCATGTGGTTCGTTTTTATACCCAGGAGCAAATAGATGACAGAACTTTACCGTTGCGGCGATGTTACAAGACAAAAGATCGCAGTCCTCGGCAGCAACGCAAATATTCAGATTCAGACATGCAAGCGGATGAGCATCAAACAATACCAACTGTTTCTGGACGCATTACAACGAACCTTTAACGGGCACACAAGTAACTTTTCTTGATTTATAGCCGATTATTTGTATCTGATGGTGGCTGCTACTATGTGCAGCAGACAATGATGCTGCATAAGATCTACTAGTGGTACGATTGAGTCTCTGTAGAGGTAGAATCTCCAATCAATATTACAATATTCCATAAACGTATATATAACTTTACGGTTTAAACTGTAATATAGTTCATGGATTGACTGAACCCTGATAGAATCTCAGCAATACTAGTCCTGGTCATGGACCAGTCATTTGGTATGGCAGCCATACCCGGAAGTGACGAACAACATATACGTCAAAACAATTGCAATTTAGGCCACACCAATTTGATTTGTTGTTTCTCGGATTTTTTAAGAAAAAATATGAAGCGACAGGGCGAAGAAAAACAGGCTTCCTATGATAATCCAAATGCTACTACGTTAACACACAAGTGAGCATTTATAAATTATAATCAAACCACTGCATTGTTAGATGGAAAAACTGTAACGACTAGCATCTAGGAAGACAAGGACTTTCCTCAACTGTTGGGGCCAAAATATTAGCATTGTAGTTGATTCAAAACCTGAATACTTTCTTTTTGCAAACACGACAAAATGAAGAGGGTGAATCCGAGAACCAATTGATTAAATTAATGTGGACAAAGCGATATATGTCTTCACAGTTACTGACAAAAGCGTTCTTGACTTTATCATGGTACTCTGTCATATTATTTCTATTCCAATTGCTGTTCAATTGTGCAGATCGCTAATAGATAGAATCAACAGACTTCAAGATCCTGCTATTTCTTGTCCAAGATTAGGGCATTCATCTAATGATTGATGCCTCAATGCATGTGTACCTTGAAAAGAATGTTTGATATTTTATTTATGGTTGAAAGTGCACTCATTTTAAGACTTCCGATGTAAGGTTTATTTTTGAAAAAGGGAGCTCATGTTTAGGGCATATTGATGTTTACCTGAGACTTAAAGGCATCCAATGCAATTTCAGGACAGCAACAAATGGATTTTCAAACTCAATTGTCTGGTAGAGAGTTAAATCAACCCTATCCCATAGCATACTGATATCTGTGAGGCAGAAATGCGATGTCGCCGACGGAAAACAGTTGCTTGTTTCGTATCGTAGGCTGGCACTAACTATTTTTGGTGGTACCAAAATATAAAGGGACTCCTCTCGTAGCTTGTTTTTGGGCTATTTCAATTGCTTCAAGTATGAAATAATGATGTACATGTGCTTAGAAATGGCAGTAAATGTTAATATCAAATCTTCTCATTCAGAATATTTTGTTTAGCCGCCTTGAAATTGCATTGGATGCCTTAAACAAAAGGGGTAGTATAGAAAGAGAACCTTTTTTGCCATATTTTACATTGCACCTATGTGAATGTGCATATAGTACAATACACTAAAATACATCTAACATCTAGTTGTATTTCATATTAATGTCGTTGGAGACATACGAATCTATCTCTTTATTTAATAAAATGCAGTTGCATTTCATTCTTTGCAATATTTGCGTAACGTATGCTGTGGTGTTTTATATGCTCTATTGTGACTTTACACTCTTCCGCCATAAGAGTTATAAGAACTGGTCTAGTTTTGGTAAAAGGCCATGCGATAAGGTTTACCGCCAATTCAGCAACTTTTGTTATCGCAGTGCAACACCCACAGCCATAGCTATACAACATACAGCCCTTTGACTTGGTAATCATGTTATTTATGCCCTTTCCCTATGAATTTTTTTTTACATTTGGGGAACTGGCTAGCCAAGACATCAAGGCGTTCGTGACATCAAGGCATTGGTGACCTTTGTTCCTCTCACTGTCAACAACCTGCTTTGCCAATGGCCGTCATTGGATTAACGGTATCAGCCGAGCACACACTTCAAAAGAATTTTCGAGGATTCAATATCTCAAGAAATTCAAGGCCAGAAAGTTGCGTTTAACTTCACCGTGGGACAGAATACATAGCGTCTTGGTTCAGAGCTTGATGTACTGCGGTTGAGACACAAGACAAAACCTCCTTTTTTAAAGGGGAAGAACCCCAAGGTCCTTCAGTAAGCCTATACGTGAATCTTGCTTTAGCTGCAGACAAGCAACTGGTCTGGCGCATTCACGTCACGTAGTCTAAGACGAGCGTTTTTCAATCATGAAATCACCTTCATAGTATGTGACATAGCTCGAGAAATACATTTGCAATGTCTCAATTACAGAGACACTGGAAGCAAATATATGACTGGATTATTTACGGGTAGAATGAATTTATCTCCCCAAGTGTGTCGTTTCTGATTACCTAAATGTAAGGTCGCCCACGGCTCCCGCCGTTCGCCTGATTATTTGGATGCGTATTAAATCTTACAAAGTGTAAGGTTCGGTCAGATATGCACGCACTTTAGGCACTAAAGCCGGGAACCACCGAATTACTGTCTACTTTATCAATGTATCATTGCACGCTCTGCTGATGAGTCGTTTCCCTGTAAACGGATCATTTGTTGGACGTAGCAGTAGCGACAACGTGAATGACAGGCTTATGTTTACATTTAATCCCGCAATTCTGTTACAAAATAAAAGGACTATTCGCCCACACATCTTCCGGATATCGTTCCTACACAGCTTGTCCACCAGGTCCAACCCAGCTTTCTTCATGTACGCCTTCGGGCCAATTACACTAAGCCGTAAACTCCCTGCCTTCCACTCATAAATCTACCGTGACGGAACAAGCTATCGTTTGAACACCCCCCTCCCAACTTTAGCTGAACGACATTGATAGATTACCAGCATTTCGTGCAGCTGCACAAGCTAGTGTGTTTTGCCAGTTACATTTTTTTTCAGTCAAACTTCTTCAGCATCATTCTTCTTTGGGGCATCGTATGCGAACAGTATTAAAGTTTATTATCTGGTTAGCCGGAGGCTTTTGATTATAGACTGAGCAAAATACGACCACCCAACTCGTTCATTGTGCAACCTTTACGAGTGCTTCAAGCTACATTGCTTGAAAGTAAAAAGTATGACGTGTTTTACTGTAGCAACAAAATTGCTTTGTCGAATCAACGATGGGGCCTATCTTTATCTCAGTCAGCAACATTGGTATTGAGTGATCGGCTACCATGCAGTGCTCGGTGACCTAGAATAATACCCAGAAAGATCAGTTTATCACACAATCAAACCATCATTCAATATTGAAGTTCGTAAATGAAACTGAAATGCCAATACTAGTATTTCATGGACTTTGGAGCTACTACGTATATTCTTCATGATCTCATAAAAGAAAACATTTATGGATGTGACATTGAAACTTGCCTTTATGTTCCGTTGGTTTATTCTGGAATATGTATATCTTTATTTTCAATGAACAGGGTAATCTTATTCCAAAGAATCAAGATGGGTATAGGATGATCCAGGGCCTTAGAAAGCCAATTGGCCTGTATAATAACGCTATAAATGTACTGTCAGAATGTTCCACATGAAAAACACCAACCGCATGGGATACCTTGCCGTAAACCTCTGTAAATGAGAATCTGACTTGGCCATTGAACGAAAGAGCCAGACCTATCCTTACAAATCGGCGTATCGTCCAGGCGGAAAAACAAGCTCATTTCTTTCGGTAAGCCAGGGGTCAACGGTAAGTCCAGACCCGATAGGCATATTTGAATGGATTTTGGTAAAGATCTTTAGGACTTTAATAAAATTGCTATTGGGAGAACAAGTGGATTTGATGACGTTGCATTGTTCTTTAGGTTGCAGCAAAATGCAATAAACGATAGCTGCTATCATCAGCGATATGACCTGAAGAACTGTCTAAATCATAGCAATCTATTCTGCGTTGTTGCTAGGTCAAAAAAAGAGATTTCAGACTTCCGGGAAGTGTTTGGGGTTCTCGTGAATAAATTTGTACTATGGAGGGATTTTATGACGTAAAATCCCTCACCTTGTTTCATTCCAAAACATGTTCCATTCCAAAACATATTTTGGAATGACACGAAGTGGAATGCATGTTTTGTTGTATTCCAAAACGTGGTTCATTCCTAAACATGTTTTGGAATGACAAGTTTTGGAATGTACCACACACACACCCCATGCAGCCGACTCTGATAAGTATGATCACCGAAAAATACCCCTTGATGAATTACATCATAGAATGGATTATTATCTATATGCTTGTATTACTTAACTTGTTACACTATTACAAAATACTTCTAAGTCTGGAACCCAAACATACAAGCATAGCATAAATTAGCACCATCCAAAACAATACTTCCGTCCCGGAAGTAAAATGAAACTTATTAGAAACATCAGCTCCATGGTACACGAAACATTTAATCCTGACCCTTTTCTAATGCAAATGCAGATATAACAAACAAAAGAAGTTACAAGGGCGAAGTTACCTTTTATAAATGTTACGGTCGTGCCTTCCCCCACTAATGGCAGCCTTTAATGCTTTACTCAAACCCCTGTGTTGTTACACTCAAACAAACTTGGTGGAAACTTCATTTCATATCTCAAACGTATCCAATTACCTCAACATCAGATTGCAGTGGATAACTCTTTGACCTAGCGTCTGGGGTCCTTTTCTTGGGACATAAAAGCCGTGACCCATAGTGAGACCTTAAAGACATTCTTGGAAACGTCTCAAGTTCTCCTATTAGCATGCTCCTTGTGTGGAATCTCCGAATTCCTCAAACACCTTAACGCCAGTGTCTTTTGTAGAGGTCCATTGACCCGAGATCTCGCAATTTCTCCCGAGTAATTCCTTATCGAACATCAATAGGAAGGTGAAGATTGAATTCGATTTTTGCCCATTCCCAATTGGACCTTCTTGACAGGAGTGGTCACATAAGTTCTCCTTGGCTAAATGATCCCCCAATCGCAACGAAGGAAGCACCGAACACGACGTTAATTGCATTATGGCCGCCATCCGTTTGGGTTACACTGTATCTTTGAACGATGGCATATCCGAAATGATGTATTTACCCAACGGAATAACGATAAGACGAGGACATAACAATCAATCAAAAATATGGCATGTTTCTTGAGAATAATGTCTCTATCTTAGATCATTAAGTAGAGATCATGGTTGAAAGTAATATTATATAATTATATGCAGTTTGGGGAATCTTGAGATTAGCCCGAAACTATTATATAAAAACCTCAACATGTCGTCGATAGTTAGAAGGAGGTTGTTCATCACAATAGAATTTTTGATCCAGATTACCCTAGCACTGTGGACCCATCCATCATCTACGGTTCAAAAGTACAACAGTTTTACTATGCCAGTAGTTGCATTGTTTCTCCTTGAAGACAGAAAAAGGGCAAGTCAAAGGCAAGTGATGTCGATCCAGTTTTAGCTCACTAAAGAGCTACTCTTCCACTGGCCGTGACAGAGAAGAAGACACAGTACTGTATATATACAGGTTCATTGTACCAGGCAAATTCCTCTAGCTCTTTTCATCCAGCACAATGAACAGTGGACCATGGCTTAACGTCGATTCCTAAGGATTGCGACCGTTTACAGTAGCGTGCATGTCGGTTGAGCGACAATAGCTTTGAACTTGATTTGAACTACCAACCTCTTAGTCCAGAGGCAGGGTCGCTTACCCCTACACTACGCACGCTACCAAATATAATATGAACGCGAAATGTATGGACATGTGTGATGACAGTAAAATAAGACAAGAAAAAAAAATCCAGAATTTCCGGAAGTATTTTGGGATTTCGTAATCTTCAAGATCACATGCCTTCGTAGGATGTTTTGGGTTTTCGTGAATGTATCGGGATTGTTGAAGGGACTGTATGATGTAATTTAATCGGGTATTACAACACTTTCTGAATTTCTTTATTTACCACCCACTTCCAACCGGCGCACGCTGGGCCACCTTCAGGCTTGACATTCCTATCAATCATCTGTCAAAATCACCTCCCACCCACATGCAGCCAAAGCAATTAGGACAAACAGAGAGAAAAGCCCACAACGCAGCCACCCAAAACAATACCTCAGAGTCTGTACCTGGAAGTATTCACATAGGCTAGGGGCCATTAAACCATCAGACTTTACAGATATGTACACCATCGACGATGTGTCTTCCCTAGCAGTGGGATGCTGCAGGCAGATACCAGAATACCAAGGCATAAATACGCCTATCTGGTACAAAGCAATAAAATCCCTATCGAGAATTTATTGAAAGCCTGTGTAAGTCATGGCAGTCATGTCCGTTGTTATCGCCACCTTACAATCATGCAAACACCACACTTTCAATTCAAACCCCAGGGTCTTCTAAATTCTTAGGAAAATGATTTTAATCTACTGGGTAATGGAGCGACTTGCAAATCAGTTCTTAGAATCACTGTGGTTTTTTTTTTGTGAATGTCAAGAAGCATTGTACTAGCTAAGTAAAATATATTTCTACGGGATAGATCCCGATTAATGCCAAGGTCAGAATTACAAACCGGGGCCCAACCGGGCTGTTTGCGTGAACAATAAAAACCCATTCATATCAAGAATATACACAAATAGTGCTCATGACTAATTTTGTCAACATATTTGTGTTTTGCTGTATTTTATATAATATTTTTGTTCCCGCAAACTGCCCGGCCGGGATCCGGGTTGGGAATTGTGACCTTAGCAATCCGTTTATGCTGAGGCCACATTTCCAAACGGGGGCCCGGCCGGGCAGTATAATGGAACGATGTAGTATGATAGTATGATATAAAAGACAACAAAGCACAAAGGTTGAAAAATTAATAATAAGAACTATTTGCGTAATAAAACTATATTCTTGATATAAATTTTAAATCGAAACAGCCCGGCCAGGCCGGAAATGGAAATGTGACAACAGCATTAGATGTCGCCACTGCTTTAGTAATCCGGATATCTCCACCTCCATATAAGAGTAGGGGTCACCTTTGACATTCACTTCTAAAAGGTCATCTTTCAAGGCATCCGCTTTGTATATTATACATGCTGCCATTCACAAGATGTTTGTGACCTTATTGCTTCGCCTTATGGATCAAATTCAGTGGACGTAGAGGGTTCAAGCCCCGCTCGGGCTTTAAGCCATTAGATGTTGCATCCCTCCTTTCGGATGCATGGGGACATAAATCTTCTGTCAGCGTGTATGGGCAGCTTTAAGCGATAGCGTTAGGCGGCAAACCTCTGCACGTTAAAGTGGCATTATGTAACCAAAAATTGAAATATTTTAATTGAAAAAATTGTGTGATTGTAATTTACTTCAACTCTTTAACATATTTGTGCAATTGACTCACATTTCTGACAATTATGGTCGGCACTGAAACATCCTACATGCATAAGGTGCACTCAGTTTGTAGCACCACCACAAAATACCAGAATGTAAACAAACATGACAGACAGTTATGTTTCCAGGTTTTAAACACACTACTCATGTTTGGCTAGGCGTGATGTTTGGCACCTCCACTCCCTGAATGGCACGTTTTTGCAATGGAGTAGGGTTGATTCAAGTTATTTTGTAAAGAAATGACCAGAAAATTTACTTTCTGTATCGTCCTAATGCTACATAATGCAGCTTAATGCTGAGGTCACATTTCCAAACCGGGGTCCGGCCGGGCAGTCGTATGGAACGAAAAGTATGATATAAAAGACAACAAAGCACAAAAAAGTTAATAATGGGAAATATTTGTGTATATTCTTGATATAAATCGTTGATTTTTCGTTAATCGAAACAGCCCGGTCGGCGGGACCGGTTTGGAAATGTGACCCCAGCATTAAAGCACCCCAACACATATATCGAGAATAGGGGTGTTTGGCTTACAACGCAAGCGGTGGCGAGGCCGCATTCCATGACTATCAGACTACCAGACGGACTATCAGAAATCCGTTACGTTCCGACTATAGTCTAAGGTCGGCAACTTCACCGTTTACTTTGAATGCTTCAGCGTAAGGAAGTATTGTTTTGGGTGGCTGAGTTGTGGGATTGTCTCTCTTTCTTTTCCAATTGCAGGTTGGATGGGAGGTGATTTGACTTGATTTGAGTTTATTTGGATCCACAGTTAGTATACATAATTATATACTTACAGTTGATTGATAGGGAGATCCAACAAGTGACCCAACAAGTGGCAGGTTGGAGTACGTGGGTGGTATGTGGAGGAAATCAGGAAGCGGTGTAATACTCGATTAAATTCGATCAAATACAATCCTCTCCACAGTTCCAATAAATTCATGAAGACCCCAAAACACGTCCCGGAGATCTTTGAACTTTGAAGGTCATGCAAACCCATAATACTTCCCGGAAGTCTGAAATCACCGATTTTTTTTTTTTTGGAATTGCCTCCAACAGGTTCTTTTCATCCACCAGTCGCCGAAAGCAGATGTCTTCATGGCATTTGTCACATTTTGCTCCTTTGTGCAACATTGAGCTTTGTTCCGTTTGGGAACCGAACCATATTGATTCAATATGCTCAGCAGCGTTTACGTACGTATGATATCTCACGGAATTTCAGTGAGAAATAAAACCACACGGTTAATTATTCCTTTTTGAATATGCACCGACACTAATTGCACCCAATGTAAACCTAGGATACAACATTTCCAATGTAAAACAATTTCAATACATTAATGAATTGATATTGTAAGTTTAAGGATGGAACTCATTTCTTTGATCTAGTTACACTGTTTGCTGTGTAAGAAACACATGAAAAATTGCGGATTATTGTATATCCGCAGGACGGCTTATAATGTTAACAATCACTCGCTGTACTTGCACTTTCTGTACAGAGCGAACAATAGTTTTATTTAAAAGATGCGACACCCGATTCTTGTCAGAGTCAAGTTTTAATGTGAACACAATTTTAACTCATCACCATGCTAATGTTATAATTTGAATTATGTCTCCCTTACTAATAAAACACAAAGGAAATATCAGAGGAACACACGCTATTAATTGCAATTAAAATGCGTAGACATACAAGCACCTATTAAATACGATGTAAACAGGTTTCATCGTGTAAAATAAACATTTAATATTATAGTTAATAATACTTCAGTTCATGTAGTGTGACGGTTACCCAAGCAAAGATATTCATAAGCTGACTCCTAATGGTATACAATTGGTATACCGCTCTTTTTGTCACGTTGTGAAATATATTAATTGTCATACTATACATAATCTCGGCATGAAACAACACTCTACTAGATGAAGACACAAGTTCGCTTTTAGCCTGCTCGTATACATCTACTCATAACGGTGCCGCAACTCAAGAGCGCTGTGGCATGTAAGGTCATCTAGTTTTATAGACCTATATATATTATCATGACAGGCTTGAGAAAACAGTCAAAGAAGTAGCAGCCATATATGCATCACATGTTTTACCTCCATGGAAATAAAAGTATTGCTTTTGGCATGTCTGCATGTATACACATTGATATACATAAATATATAAAAATACATTATTACAGGTTATTGATTCTGAACTCAACAAAATACCCCGAAATAAAAAAAAAATTATCTGTGAAACATATGTGTTTTTTTTGCAGTTAAAATATTCAAGGATAAAATACCATCTACGTACCCCAGGGAAATCCTTTATGATGCCAAGCGGATCTTAATTATAAGAAGTACAGCATTGAGAATTACACCTTAAGGTTAAAACCAATGACCATTCAGACGTAACATACAGATTTTACTTGCAGCCTTAACAGAATTTTAATTCCAAACCCCTGCCTGGTCATATGGCATTAATTGATGTCAAACATAAATGTCACATCCAACCAATGATCACACAAATGTAGTTGGTTTATAGTGTTGTCTGGCCTATGAGGCCATGTAAGCGATGCATTTGGTATACGTCTTTGTGTTCTAGTTTTGTGAGTCGCACTGTAGTTACCCGAGCAGCTAATTTAAGTTAAAGTTCCTTCCCGCACCAGTGGTGCATAGGGCGGAGCCCATCTCCGTTCCTGTAGCCCTTTGGTCACACATTTTTTCAGCCACTACATCAGGAGTCTAGTCCACTGGTATTGGTGTGTGTTTAACTCCCATACTATTTCCAAAATGCCGAGTGTTTAGCAGAGAAACGGTATGTACCATTTTAAAGGTCTGGTATAACTCGGCAGGGTATCGAACTCACAACCTACCGAATGCAAGGCGAACACTCTACCCACTTGGCCATTGTAGCTAGAGGACCACCCTAACCGAGCTCGAGGGACAATTATCATGGTTAGTACTACATTCCCTTATCACACCTTAGAGAGATATTAATACAACACGATTGCCCATATGCGGAATGATGACACACACAGGTGTCATTGCCGTACCCTTAGTGTTACTTGAAGGAACATTTTTGAACCAAAAAATGAAATAATTTAATCTAAAAAAATATTCATGTGATTGTAATTTACTTACACTTTGCAACGTACACATCTGTGCAGTTATCTCACATTTCTGATCTGTTGACATTTACGGTTGGCGCTAAAACAGCCTACACGAGGCTAACTCAGTTTGTGATACCATCACAAACTACCAGAATGTACACAAACTTGGCTGACAGCTGTGTTTCCAACTTTTAACCACACTCATAATATGTCATAGTTTGGCACGTCCAAGAATGGCACTTACTTGCAATCAAATACAAAATAAAGAAATGACAAAAAAATTTACTTTTTGTATCGTCCTAATGTCACATAATGCAGCTTTAAAGATGACGATGAACACCACATTGTGCCTGCTGAATCAAGGAGCTATACATAGCATACAGATTGGCCACCTATTCAAAGGACATTCGCTTCCAATGACGAATAATGCAATTATTTCTAATTAGAGTTCATTTATCTTGATCTTGGTCTCTGGCATGTTCAATACCCCTGGATTGTAGGCTCATTGCATGTGAGAGCATGAAAACAGCCCAGTGCCATCATACACCATTACGAAAATGATAATCAGCAGTCTTGAACAGGATGTGATCAATCAATGTTGTGCTTTGGTTTTCTATGCCAAAAATCTGTTTTATCCTGTTAACTATCATACATATATATCAAGTGCAACAGAATTCAAGAGACTAGATGCCACAGACAGATTTGAATATATCTTTAGATGCAACAACTCTCACAATGCGAAAATTGGTAAATATATAAAACACTGCTTTGTTATTAAAAAATATAGAAATTCATGATTAGCCCCACTCGATTGTAACACTATATCAAAGACTTATGCTAGCCCTCACTGTTTTGATAATTAGGATGATGCGTTTTATTCTATATACCTGTATTTTGTACTATGTTCAATGGCTCTTGTCATACATTATACCGTGTACGACTGTATTGCAAAAAAACGTTCTTTTTAAATATTTGCACAAACGTCTTTCGTAACTACTAAGCAGGTATATACATGACGCCATTTGGGATCTGTCGACGATCAAGCAACTGGATAGATTTTGAAAACTATCAGACGTTTCGAGTATAGTACCATCCACTGTTCAATTCATAGTTTTTTGGTAAATAATTGTTCAACCACAGATTCCGTTATTTACTGACGAAAAGTAGTGGATGCTACTTGAAACGTCTGACAGTTTTGAAAATCTATCCAGTTGCTTGAGTAACTTTCTGTTCGGGATCTCCGGGAACGCTGCAGTAACCATCCATCCAAGCGACGTTGATGAGAGCTCTCGCTGCGTGGGGAACCTCCAGGAAAGAATTTACCAAGTCTGTAATGTACTTCATCTCCGTGGAAACAGCAGGATTTTCCAGGAAACATCATGGGGAAGCACGATCCTCGAGTCTTTCTTGCGGCGCCAGTAAAACTGCGGGGTGAATGAGAAGATCCGCAGTTTCACGGTGACAGATGACATCTTCGACGTTAAGAGTTAATCTTCCTAATGACCGGGTTATATCGATTCTTCCTAAATGTTCAGTGCCAGGGCAATTTATATCCGTGTGTTGAGAAGTTTACGGAGGCACCACTTAAGATACACATGCATTCAAGACTGCGCTCATTTGCAGTCGAGTCTAAATCGAGTCAACTCCGTGCTGTATCATGGAGTTGCAAATGAGTTCCATAACTTAGACATTCATTTGGTACTTGAAAGAAAGTAACATGTACAAGTGTGCATCGGTAGTTATCTGTTTTTGATAATTCAATGCACGTATTCATAAATACATCAACGATACTGCGTAGAAAGATAGGCAGTGTGGATAGTTTCCCCTGTAGCTATACGAAGTGTGAAGTGCTCATCTTTTCAGAGGATATATAGAAGACACTCCAATGCACCAGAGGCAACCAGCCACCCACATAAATTTGCACAAACCATATTGTAGTTGTCATCCTGTGGCCTTCACACCTACATAAGACACACTGGAGCAAAGTTAGAAATGGACGGCGTGATCTGCGTGGTCGTAGATAGTCGTACGATTTTGAAAATCGTAAAATTTTCAAGCATGCTACGAAGCAGAACCAATTCCCGACAGAGATACAAGACGGCCTTTTCTGTAGAAGGCAGTTGAATGTAGAGCGACAACCGACTTTCCCAAGAATGTTTGGGATCGTGCGACGATCGTACAACAAATGTTAGACGTTACGGGGTCCTTACGTTACGGGCTTATATAGTCAATTGACTTTAACCATCATTTCATCAACAGCAATTGCATCACTACCTTCACCCTATCTGTAGCATTATCCCAAGGAAATATTCAAAACTTGCCCCAAAAGTTAAGCCTAAGCTTAAATATCTTTTAGTGAATCCAATTGCCTCCGTGACAAGAATATTTTTTGGGGGAGGGGGGTGAAAGTCCTTTCTTTGTGATATTGATAAATACACACTTATTACTTACTGCTTGCAAATATAATAATTGCCCTCTTCTATCATCATTAGGATAGAACTCATTTTACGATCGAATGGTGTAAACAACGCTGATATTAGTTTCGTACTTGACATATTACCTATATCATTCGGTTATGCCCACGACTCTCATGTGTATTTAGTGTGCATCACATAATCACAAAACCTACAGTGAACAGTCATTTTAACGGGCCATGCCAGCGAGTTCCTATATACACACACACACCATAAAATCAAACCAATCAAAAAGCTATATTTAATTCCGTAGTAGAACGAAACACAAAGTATGGGATCAAATGTGACTGATTTGTAATGCTCCTCATTCATAAGTGATGTCTCGTGAGGCAGATGGTTGGAACCGTAATGCTAAAAATAATGGCGTCTGAACAGAGATGATTGCAACAGCCAATTATGATACGTTACTTGTTACATGACAGTTTGATCCTCCTGCAAATGAAATCTTAAAGGTTATAAGTTGATAAGGAAAATATTACAAGTTACGGGTCGGTCACATGCGTCGCAGGACGTCGAAGAATTTTGATGTAAATGTAGAATTTGTTATTAATAAGCAATCTGTAACCTAACCAACCACAGACAAGACTCGAAAATAGACTTTTCCGTAACAAGGTTGCTGAATTTTGTAAGACCGATCCACGACTGCCTCAAGAATGCCCTCAAGTTGCAACCGTACGATCATATTATTGTTTTTTTTTGCACTTAAAAAACAAAACTAGTTAATTTGTATAGTAAATGATAAGAAGAATGTACAGAAAAAAACATAAACCTACAAGGTTTGTCTTGTGTTAAATGTTAATTGTATAATTACTAAAAATGATTTTAAAAAAAGTAAAAAAAACAAATAATTACAAAAACACAAGAAAGTAGGGAAAACCGATGGACTAAATAAATAACGGAATAATACTATCCATTGACACGTCAAATCTCACGGAAATGAAAGAAAATGAAATTGCATAAATCAATTGATGAAACATTAGGACAAATTATAATAGATAAATTTAAGAATAAACAAGGTCCTAGGTCGATCACAAGAATTATTTGACCAGGCCCTTGTAAGATTTACAATAGGTATTTAAAAAAAACAATAACGCTGTTCAAAGTGAGTGAATGCGACGAAGCCCCGTACACCCATGTCAAGAGACCTTCAAACCGGATGTGAGATCGATATTAGAACAAATGTTCCTGTATTGCGGCTTCCTTGTCTGCCAATATTTCAGACGCAGGATATTGAATTCCTTGTCATTGTCCGCGTGCTAGTTGAAATTGAGAAGGCAAGAAGTGGTCATCCATCAAATTAATGTTGGCCAAAGGCCTGTCGGACGTTCGGATAGTATATAATACCGCGAGTTGTATCCAGAACTGTGTTTTATCCAGAACCGTGCCTGAGTCGACTCCACGCGTATCCAGAACCGTTCCTTTGGGGCAAATCATTATAATATTATTGCAAAGTTTCTTATATTACACTGTTATTTCAACACGAAATCAACAATCGCATACCTAGGTGATTTTTTTTTAATTTCTTGTTTTAATTATCATTGTAAACCTCTAACTGCAAAATTCTGTAGATGTACCTCCCCACTGGCTACCCATAGTAGGAAATCGGAGACAGGAAATGAGATAAACTTTACTGGGACCTTTCACCCAACTTCCTGGCAGTGTCCCCAATCCGCGATCCGGTATTTGGAAACAGATATAGAAACCCAAGCAAACACACAAACACAAACCGAAAACAAAACCTCCGTACAAGTAGGTAACAAGGTAGGCTTGGATACCGCTAGGAAGTCTCCCACGCAAATGACGTCCGTTCTACTTATTGTGGTCGGGGCCCGAGGTTAGTCAATTAGGGAAACTGCTTGACCTGGGTGTCAAGCAGGTCTCGCAAACATCTGTCCAATTCCATTTACTGAAGAATCCACAATTCTGAATTCCCAGAAATAAAAAAAAAAACAGCTGAGGAGTGACTATCAAAGTATAATTGGCATTTTTAAATTGTGTAAAATCTCGACAAAAACACTGCACGAAAAGTTGGATTTACGAACGGTAGTAAATGCCTGTTAAGTCGGGAATATTTATTTTGTAAACAGTACCGGACTTTAAAATGGTAATGAAAATAAAAAGCAAGGCATGTAATTTCATTTACTGCCGTTGTTAATGGCCCTGGGTCTACCTGTGAAAGTTGTAAAAACGTACTGTTACATTCAGGATTTCAAAGCATAGAATTCCAGTTCTATCGACTAATAATGCACCTCCATAGCTTGCCAGCTTGAGGCTTTGGGTCTGACGTAGAAAAGGCGTGGGCAGCGCTGTGGTTGAACCTTTTTATGGTTCACACCAAAGCCAACTTCACAGCGTTAAGATAAGGTTGCCCGCAGAAAGGTCCTCTGTTGACCATTACCTGAACGCACATGGGGCTTGATACATTGCTTCTGCCCAGTCAAATAAACGGAAATATGTGTCAGTGCAGAGACTCCCATCTGGTAGAATTGGCGATTCTACTGGTAGAGATTCCGATTGGAGTCTATGTCGACGGAAACTACGATCAGAATGCTGCTAATGTGTTCGGATTGTTTCCCACTTACAAACCCTTAATTTCAAGTCAATCCATCCACTGATCTAAAGTGAACTAAATTAAAGTTGAAAAGTTTTGGCTGTCTTTTAAGCGATTATCAGAAAATTTACAGCAGACTCCAATCGGGATCTCTACCGATTTTACCAGATACAAGTCTCTACCATGACATTTATATTCAATGATGGATTTTTAGGACACCAACACGCACATGCACACGCAGCGATCATCTTTCCTTTAAACAAATAAAATTTATTTTACCGGTGGAACCATTTAATGTGTTTGCATGATTTCATATAAAGTCCTACTCTATGATCTAGTGACATTTTTGATGTCTATTGACTTAGATTTGAGAAGCATAGAGAGGAAACGTGATTTAAAGTGACCTTTATTCAATAATATGTTTTATCTAAATTTACTCACAGGATGATGAGGGAAAAACACGAAAAACTGTACCTTTATTGTTTTCCATATAACTATACTGTTTTATACATGGATTTCACATGTTTATATGCTTATACTCTGTGTTTCATATATTTATAATTATGTATAATATAACAAGCTAACAGAAAATTTGTGTATGTCTTATACCCATCTATAACAGATAATTCTTACATTACTTTCACCTTCTACTGTATTTGAGGTCGTTCAAAGTGCGGGTTGAGATCATGAAATTGGGCACAGTGATAAACATGCTACACTCACCTGCACGTGCCTTCCATGGTGGTATCCAGCTATTTGATGGACGTTTACGATGCAAGCTATAATGATTCACTCACCGAAGAACCGACAATTTAGAAGATCTAGACATATCCAACTCATAAAAGAGGCAAGATATGCCCATCACAGTAAGGCTGTGTTGATTTCATTATATGGATGACATCCTCTGGGAATTAACTCCAAAACTGATGCGAGTAAAAAAATTAGTTAAAAAACAAATGGCCTTCATTTTTAAGTATACGTGGTCATGAAGGTTTCACAAATGACTGAACACACAGAGTATGGTATGGCGAATTATAGACTCTCCAATGACATTTTCATTTCTCCACCTTTTCTTCTTTTCGTTTGGAATTGATTTTGGCATTCTACGACATTAGTGTCGTTTTCTAATTTTTTTTTGCAATATTTACGGCATATATTTGCTCATTTTGCAGCTGCTTTGTATAATCTGCAGTATGGTTGAAACCTTTTTATTAAACGGACGAAAATTGCTGCGTGCGCGGATGTCATCCATATAATCAAATCAACATGGCCTAACATGAATCAGAAACATCACGTGAGGAAGGAGTATTTTAGGGCTTATGAGTTGGAGTACTACTTTGTTCCTTATCTAGTTAATTGCCGGCGTGCCTTGATCCAAGGAAATCAGGAATTTGTCTCCTTGTATTTATGGCCGGCGCGTCTTGGTTATCTCTGTACGCCACGCGCCAGAGAGGGGATGGGATTTGTAAACTCTTCGTACTTCATGCATCAACTCATACGCTGGCATTTGCACAAAAACTGCGCACCCATGGTAGCTGTCTGTTGCTTGTAAGTGGAAATGGTTTGGCATCAAAATTCTCTCATGAGAGTTGGTAAATTACATAATGAGAATGAAGCTGTTTTCCACCTCAAGAAAATTGACCGGAATTTTCGACCGAGTCCCTCGTTCTTCAACAGCTTTCTGACCCAAGTGCTGTTGACGAGACACGCGATTTTGCCGTACTTGTGACGTCAAGGCACACCAACCTTCTCTCAACCGGGACGGGGGGTGGTACCAGCTTCCGGCGACCCACACGGTGACGTCACACATAATTAAGAAATAGTTTTGCTTTAGGTCTATTTCAGAATATTTTTTGATTCATGGTAGGGAAGTATTGTTTTGGGTGGCTGAGCTGTGGGTTTGTGTATCTGAAAGTTCTGAAATGAATCAAATGAATACTATGAATACTACGTCCTGGGTATTAAGGGCACACAAAGGTAAGTGTGTACCAGGTATTTTAAGTTTTCACGCAGTAACATTTATCAGCGGTAACTCTTAAAGCCTACTGCGCCCCACAGTTGCGGGGGGACAGTTAAATTGATGGATGTTTATGCTAATCCCCCTTGTGCCCACACTCCAGATGGTGAATCAAGTTGGTTGGTATTCCCGCTGAGCACAATGGGAGCACCTAACACGGTTACCCCAGACGTCTAAAGCAATGTTAATGGATAAGGTTATTGTGTCAAATCTAATGCCTCTCTAGTGCTGTGGAACGAATTGTGGTGGTATACCCGAGGGATATGTGAAGCTCTGGGGACGCAAAAAGACAATATAAAAGGGCACAACCTCTAAACATTACGTTTGACCCCCATTATCGCATGGTTAAATCTGCATTTAGATACTTTTTATACGTATACAACACAGCATTTCATTTTTTTTTCTTTCTTCATTCTTTTAATACTAGAAAGAAGATTGTAAAATATGAAGAAACAGGTCACTATATTGTTTAATTTGTTACCCAACTTACTGTTTCTTCTCTTTAATTGATTTTTTTAAATTGTCAGAAGTTGATAAATGGAGGTCTTGACATAGGCATACTAGCTTTTGGCATTTTTCGCACTGTTCATCTCATATATACGTTGTTACATATGTATCGTTTTTAAGTGCGAACAATTAGGTGTAGCACTTCGTGCTATTAAGATTTATTGCTATTAGAATGGTTAAGTCAACTTGTAAGCTGAAATTAGTGTGCATCCTACCTTTAAGTTATGTCTACACGATGAACTATTCTTTACCGTCCCCGTGTACCTTACCGCTTTAGAGTAAAAGTTGATAAGTAACATTGGGAGATATGTATATCACGAAGATTAATTACGTATTCGGTGTGTTCTATCGTAGCATGGTTGTGTTATGCTTGGCTTACCTTGTTCCCTCATCAATTGAATCTATGGCATGCATTTCACTGAGTGTCACTATCATGTAAACACAAGGAGTGTTCGTGTGTATGTGTGTGTGTGTGTGTGTGTGTGTCTGCGTGTGTGTGTGTGTGTGTGTATGTAAACACGATAACTCGAGAAGGCTTAAATTGTCTTGATATTTGGTAGGTGGGTAGGTCTTGATGAGACCTCAACATGATTAGATTTTGGGCTTCTTGGCGGCTTGTAATGGTACTGCAGTGAAACGTCCGGTTTTGATATCTCATGATCTGGACACGCCAGGGTCACGAATTTTAATGGTATGTAAGTCTTGTGCTCGGGAAGGAGTGACGTAGCCCCCTAGCGGCTTCTTCTGGAACTACAGCTAAGAGCACTGACAGGACTGAGTTATTTCGGCATGGGTTGCACTACAAAGATTACAGCAAGTGTTAAGACTATTAATATGTTAATAGTAATGTTCATGTGGCTTATGAACAGCAAGTTACTTTGTAAACTCTGTTACTAATACGAAAATGTTTACATTTTACTTACTCAGTCTGTTGTGATTCAGTATATATTTTGCAATAAGGGTATATAACAAATCTACATCTAGGCTGTACTAAGGCTTATTTGACCATTTTAGCCTTTTTTGATAGCACAACGTATGAAAATATATTTTATATGGTTTAGAAAAGTGTGTTAAAAAGAGTGAAGGAACATGGACAAAGTTGGATGCAGCTTTAGGTAACTCTTTGGAAAACGGAAATGCATTTTAAAACTGTGTTCTATATAAAGAAGCAAATGTTCTACTGTAAAAATAGTTATCAAGCTTTAAAGGCCCATTATGTAAGTTTAGGACAATACAAAAAGTATATTTTCCGGCTATTTCTTTACATAGTAAGTTGACTTTACACTTAAGTATTCCAAAACAATATTCAGGGAGAGAATATGGAACATCGTTGCTCCATAGAAATGTTTTTAAAAACTGTGAAAGATCTTCCATTCAAACCTCTGGCCACACACACATTGGCAGTGCCAGGCCTTGTGTCAATTAACACCCCAGTGGGGTGCCCAACTGGTAGCTCACCAGTGTCTGTCAGACCTCATCCTTACAAGACTTTTTCTTCAAATCTAAAGCGATAATGACCTCAGTTTGTTGATGCTGAACAGAATAGACTAAGTTCATAATGATATCCTGCCTTATTTGAAAGCTATGAGTGTTTCCAAGAAGCTGATCATGATAACATGTGCCCTTGTCTAGCCAGTCTGCCCTATACATGGGGCGTACCCAACTAATTATCCCCCCTAGGGGGGCTTCCACTGTATGTTGTTTGTTGTTGTCCACTTTCAAACCGGTGTCACCTCGAACTGAACAAGGACTGTTTTTGTGCACAAAACCTAGGTCAGAAATGTGAAATAATGGCGAAAAAGTGTTGAAAAGTGATAGAAAGTGTTGATAACACAGAGATTTGGTATATTTAGAATATTTCAATTTTTTGCGCAAAATCTTACATAATGGGCCTTTAAAATCTACTGCATTGAATTGTTGGCATTTGAGACTAACTCTACAACCGGTCTTTCTTTATGTTGAAAGCACCCATTCAACACACGGCCATGTCGCAGACTTTATTTATGAGAATATCAACGAAGTGGATTTTAAAGGGCCAAAAAACACATAAATGGACGCATTTGGAATGATAAGATCTCTCTTTTCTTGCACTGATGCCGACTTTATTTATTGTTTGCCCTAGAGGGTTGACCTTGATGATGCCACGTAGGTGGAAAATAACTTGAGTGTCGCTATACAGGAAGAGCATGACGGAAAATAAAAAGCCCCACAGGGGTAGAACCCAAAAGCCTGTCACAACCTGATTCTTGCTGGCAATGCTTCAATGGTCATCAGATTCCAAATCAAATCAACCGCATTCTTCAAAACGTGATTGCAAATAGAAAAGAAGCAAAATGATCTTCAGTTTGCAATCTTGGATTTCCCCTGTGGTATTGGAAACTGAATTTTGTGTATGATTGATGTAATCATGAGGGGAGTATCTGTGCCAAATTTGGTGGAAAAATGATGTCCTTCTCCAGCACTTTACCATTGCTATCCAACCCACGCAACGGAAGCCATTCCATCATTGCAGGATAATGCGCTGCAGACCGTTCCATAAGGGGTTTACCTCCCAAAGAAGAGGGCTTATCGAGTATACTCAATGATGTATTGATTGTGGTGACCTGATGGTTTCTCAAGGTCAAGCTTTGGGGAATGACTTATTCAAGATATAGTTGGGTAACTATCAAAGAATACCTAAGCAAAAAGAGGGGAATTCAATGATAACCATATGGGATACATGCATAAGACGTAGATCATACGTAGCGTTGCATACCGAATACTAAAATATTTCTGTCTGTCATATCTCCAACAGTACTCGTTAGACTATTGATGGTTATACATGGATAGTTATTCCGTCATTCTGCATAGAGTGCATTGTATACATGTAGTACAGAACCATAACCCTCCAGATCAAACACAGGATCTTGTTCTAGATGCTAAAACATTTTATAAAGTTTTCATAGACTTGTTATAGTCAGTTCATGAAATGAGAATGAATGATCATGATCATGGTATGTCATTACCGCGGCAGATGCTTTGGTTAATGATCATGATCATCATGACGATGACTCTTCATAACGGTGTTCATGGTCATGATAATGATAACGGTTACATTTGAAATGGCTTCCGTACTCCACTGGCCATATAACTGCTATTAAACTTCAAACGAATTAAGGACGGTACCATATATATAATAATGGGAGTGCTTAATATACCCTTTGAGGATTTCCTCGCTAAATTTAATCGCAGTTGCTACGAATGCTACGCAACGAATGTCGTGATGTCTTTCGCTTCATCATTTAAAAAAAAAAGCTCGGCAACCAATCAGAATGAGAGGACGAATGAAGGTTCTTGATTCAATCATGCCGTCGTGTTAGAGACATCCAATCAGTTTTAACAATGGGGGAGGGGGAAGGGCTCACGGAGGGTCCTAGATTAAACCAAGCTACCCACGCCAAGAGACCTTGATCCATTGCAATCTTCATCTCTGAACAACAGCGTAATCAGTCTCTGTGTGTTTATGGTTTTTGTGACGACTCTGTAGTGTTGTAAAATGTCCCCACATCAGCTATCATGAGGAATCCCTTTGTCTAATATTCCGTGTAGAGACGTCCATCAAGACGTGACCTTTAATCTCATTATAAGAACGAACAAAACGTTGAAGGTCATTTTTCACTGTGGGGTAGAGAACCGTACTAATTGCAGCAATCGTATCATCACATCAACCACGATATACCTTTAAAATAATAAAATCAGTCGCTAGGAACTATCTTGAGTGCAATAAAACAAGGTTATAATCTTTTTTCCCTAAAAGGTTAATCTGTACATTTTGAATTACGATAGCTTGCTTAGGTGGATATTCTGATTGCAAAATATGGTCTAATGACAATAAAGACCTAAAACCCTAAGGGGCATTTTGATATGAGGGACGCGCTTCAGACAGTTCAGGACTTACAATTGCACTGGCCAGACCAACTCACGTTCATTATGTAATTGCTTAGCCTTGAGCCTCTGACAGTTACAATTAAATGAAATTGAGTCATCTGTAATGATAGTTTATTTGTGGCGTTCGCTAATTCCGGAAACCGCATGTAAAGTCATATCCATATCATGCAGAGATTACGTTTTATATTCACATTTATCCAACGGAATATGTTTCAATATAGAGTAATTTTACATACATAAAACACAAGTATGTACGTCTAATGTTTTGGAAATATAATTGTTTTGACGTTACAGCTCTAGCAGAATATCTAATTATGTCCTCTTAAGAGTCGTTTGGCTTTTAAATACGCATCTTTTTTTCCTTCAACGAGATATGAGTCACACATGAGTCGTAAAATTAATGGGTAATATGCTAGGCGTGCCTTAAGGTATTCCTATCCAGCTGACGTGGGGTTTTTGAGAACTCCATAAAGTTCTTTATACCACCCAGGTATTGATATGAAAACGTCACCGTAAAAAAATAAGTGACTAGAGTTTATTGGATTTAAACCTTGAGATTCGAGCATGTAATTTCGGGTACGGGGTTTACGTGGTAGTAATTGCATTCCACCGGCTTAACGCAAGATGCGATGGGAAGAACTTTTCATCGATTTAACAGATGATAATCACATCGTAAATCTTAATCTCACCAGTCTTAATCCTGGGGCAAACGTTGATTAAAGTCTAGAAGCTTGCTGTGATGTTCTTTGAATTAAGTCAACACATTTGGCGGCTGCTTTTGCTTCGGTAACAATTTAATTCCTCTGCGTACGTACTACGTATATGGAAGCTGGTGCATTCCAAAACGTGCTCCATTTCAAAATATGATTTGGAATACTACGAAGAGGACTGTATCTGTATCCCAAAACGTGGTTTTTGGAATGACACGAAGTGGGATAAATGCTGTATCCCCAAGCGTGACCCATTCCAAAACATGAGTGTCATAACATGTTTTTGGTTATAACCTAAACCTAATTTAAACACATTTGTACACATTTAGGCAGGTCCAGCTGTACCATGATTTGGAATGCAACGAAGAACACTTTTTGAATAACACGTTTTGGAATGCAACAGAAGCTGTCGAAAACTGTTCGATATTAGCAATCATGATAAAAGCACGTTAAGTTACAGACTGAAAACAACGATTAAACTCCCATTGACCTTTAAAAAAATCGGTTCACAAGAGACTATACAAGTATTGTACAAGCCCTGCACAACAACACCCAACCACATCTCTCGTGCTCACACGTGCTCGGGGGTCTCCTGCTCACAACTTTGACATCAACACACAACTCATGTTATATGCCTTACTTTTAACTGTTTATCAATGCTTCCATGTTACATGTAACGTTAATGTATGTATTTGGTGTGCACGCTATCAGCATTCTCGCTGCCTAGTGTACACATTGTATTGTCTTGTCACAATGTGTGAATAAATAAATAAATAAACAAGTATTGTACAGTGTATTCCGTGAAAAAAAAGTCTGAAATGAACAGGCCTTTTGAAACCGTTACCACATTCGCCCCTCACTCTTTAGGCTCAGAGTATCCCACACGTAACAAATACATCTGCAATACTTTTTTTCGGGTCACTCGTGAAAGCCACCTCTACGTCAACGTTTTACCTTCCAGCCGTCCAAAACGCTCATCCAAAAGGATACAGACGTCGTTCTGTCTGCTTTTAAGTCTGACCTTTCTGTTCAGTACCACTCTAAAATGCATTATCATGCCGTTAACCATAACCTTGTTGAAAGGTTTGTTGACAAGTTGACTAATGACGTTAACGTTGAAAAAAACCAAGGACGAAACGATTTTGTCGTCTATGAAATTCGTACAGATAAATTCAAAAAGACATCCAAAAGCATCGATTGTTGGTAATGTTTCTTTAATTTATTACCAACACATTTAAATATGTATTTGCTTATAATAATACGTATACAATCTTTTGAGGGATTAAAATTACTTGATGATAACACAACAATTTGCTCAATATTGAACAATAACAGTTGTATATACTTATACGTCAAGAAATGAATTCAGAGGGATTTAGACCCGTTGACTAATACGTCCTACGACTGTAGACACAGAGAACCTTGTTTAATAAATATGTGCACGTTACTACAATTACACAGGTTATGACTTTAATTATAATCTTAACTACAATTTGCATAAGACAAACCTGCATTCAATACACTATTGAAAAGATTAGTGTTTAAATACCATATTGCTATTTATTCGTAGGAAAAATGTGTACCAAAACGACAAAATTTATTTACATGTTGAATTTACACATGTTGTTTTAATGTTTTATTGTAAGGACGTTTTATAATGAAACTTATTCTTTTTTGTTAATACGTCGCTGAAGGTTAGACATTGAAGTAGAACATAACGTGGACTTCTCAGATGCAAGATGATAAAAAATATGCCATCTACAATGTCTCACTCCTCAGGGAATTTATCCTGTTGCTTGATTAATTTTGTATTCAGTCTTTTTCGTTCCTTCTGTTCTGAAAATTGCTTACGATAGATACTAAGCACATCGTGTCATGCACAGACTCCTCCACAATTTGATAAAACCTAAAACGAAGATTATGTATAGACTTCACATATGGCGCCTCTCTTAACACTGTAGCGTCAAGTTCCACTTATTCTGGAACTAAATCATCGTTATGTCAGGCTTACTAGACAGACGGGCGTGTCCTGGACCATTCGTAACTGTCAAAAGACGTCCTACCCTTGCGTCGTCGTCTGGTGTTGGGGACGGACCGGAAAACTGGACGGTTTGCTCGCTGAGTGGAAATGTCACTACTCAATCATATCGGACGTGGGGACAGACCGTTATAACACCTAGTTGGAGGACAGGGATCGGCTAAATACAGTTTTAAAGCTGCATTATGTAACATTAGGACGATACAAGAAGCAAATTTTCTGGTAATTTCTTTAAAAAGTTGAAATCTACTCGATTGCTAGTAAGCGCCATTAAAGGAAGTGGTGGTGACAAAATATGACGCTTTACGAGTGTGTTTAAGTTGGAAACACAGGTGTCAGCCATGTTTGTTTACGTTATGGTAGTTTGTGGTGGTACCACAAAATGAGTGTGCCTCGTGAGGTTTTTTTTAGCGCCAACCATAAATGTTAGAAATGTGAGATGATTGCACAAATATGCCGAAAAGTGGAAGTAAATTACAATTACACCAAGATTTTTTTCAATTAAAGCCCTTTAGCACTTAGGTTGGGAGGATATCCTTATTTTTTAATAGATTATTCATCAATGAATACATAATCAGCAAAATTTTTGCAGATCTTCACTTGTGCGACGTTTGATTTGTAAAACGGTATTCGTATCAATACCTACCCTTAGGCTATCAATACCTATTAATGCATATCCTACCCATGCATTAAAATGTGTGTTAATTTGTATAAAATCGAAGTAATAAAAGTAAAGTAATAAAATGAACATAAACACACAAAATAAGATATGCAGTGGGAAGCTAAAAATGGCCTGTCCGGTATTTTGCCCTTGACAGTAGTAATTTACGATAGATAACAAAACATGGTTACTAAATAACGCTACTTAAAATTGGTATAATAACACCTTACATAAAACATGACAGTATTCACCATACTAATTTAACTCCACAAAAGCGTGAATATGTTTCAGTTTCTGTCAGAATAACACTCTTTTGTAGACCTTAAAAAAGTATTGAGAGCCTTGGCTTAATACAATTTTTACTTACAATTATTTGACCAATTACCTAGATATGATAAATGGTTTCAACTGTCACAATATCTTAAACGAGTAAGCCATAACCGAGTACATTCAATAAGTAAAATGAAGAAAGGATATATGGTATTGTTCTGTGTACCGTTTACGAAGATGCGACGAACAAGCTTGGGCCTCGTAGCGTTTTCTTTATGAACTGCAACTTGTGAGAAAACATGCCGTATATTTATATAACATAGAACTGATTTGTAGTGAATTCCTATTGTAGTTGTGCCTACGTAATTTAATACCGTGGCAAAATGTATCCAGTAATTGATAAATGAGTGACTTATAGCTGTTTGTTTGAACAGCTGCATATGTTGCCATTATATTATATTTTGGAACTTTGTTTTTAATATACGAGTGCATTACATCTCTTTGGCTATTTCTATATACGTAATACTCTCATAATCACGTTCCTTTTAGGCCCTTCCAAATAACGGACGCCCTTCAGCTTGACGGATTCCTGGTGCCGTTGCAAAGTCGTTGAGTCGTCGTAAACATATCGAGAGTTTATTCGCTGAAATGATATCACATATAGGCTTTGCAGAAGTTCTGTTTGGAGATATATTTCATTGCTTGAAGAAACTAATAATTCGCCCTTCTCTGCATTGTTTCTAAACCCCCCTAGATGAAGGAATCCCATGTAGCTTGAGGGACTCATAGTGCGCGTAGGATGTCGTTTCTTCATCGTGAGTGGTCGTAAACACGTCGAGATTCTATCCGCTCTAATGATATCTCATATATTGGCTGTGCAGAAGTTCTCCTAGTGCAGCTATATACATCACTTCAATTTCTTTCCGTCTCATTTCCCTCTAAATATTAAGAAACTCTCTTGTAGCTTGAAAGTTTACGATGTTTGTTCGATGTCGTTTTTCACTCGTACGTCTTTGTCGTAAACATGTCGACATTTTATCCGCACTAGTGGTTTCTATTATTGGAGACGGATATTCGGTAGCTTTTTTTAAAAATACAGTTGTAAAATAATGTTAATTTCTTTCTGTATGATTTCTTAGATACACAATGTGTTCAAACGCATCCATACATATATGGTGACCAGCCTCTCATTCTCTGGCAACTTGCAGCATCATGTAAAAATGTCTGCTACAGCACCAGTTACCATGGTGACGATCGTCATTGATCTTATTTATTTGGAACTAAAAAAGAAGAAACAGAGCAAAAACAATATGTCTTCTTTCTGCGAAAGTAAACATAAAAAGAAAATATTTACCTGCCGACCCTTTTTCAGTACTGAATCAGAAACAACATTTTTTCTAGGCCTAAATGACGGACTCTCGTGTAGGTTGACGGATTCGTAATGCCGGTGCGATGTCGTTTCCCCGTCGCCAGCCGTCGTAAACATGTCGAGATTGTATCCTTCATAATGACACCTCTTATAGACCGCAGTTAAATTTCTCGCCAGCTCTGTATAATAGACACCGGCTTTCGTCAGTACGACGTCACGCTAGTACCATTAACAACAATGCCCGAAGGCCAGATGGAAAAAACGACCCTGTAACTAGGACGTGCCCTTTTCCAAAAGGGTCCTTTACGTCGAGCGTGGATCGATGTTCGGGCGCCTGGTTTGTAGAAGGTATTCAGTAGCTACTCTTTGACAAAGTGAGATAGTGTTTGCGTCCTTAATATGTAGCAGCTACTTGGTGGAGTTGTCGTTTAGAAAATGTCAAAACATCATCAAAAGGATGTCATATATATCATGAATAAAACTTGACATAGATTTCGTCTCTCTAAGAAACGATACTGGTTGTACTTGTAATATATAATATGTAGAAATATCAACAGTTGTCACCAAAAGGATGTCATTCTACTGACCATACATAAGACGTCACATAGATCTACTGAAGAATACATACATGTAGGACGGCACATAGAATTTCGTCTTTCAGGAAATATCAACCTTTATCACCAAAAATGTCAAATCTAATAAAACGTCACATAGATTTGTTTTTTTTTGGTATATAATATGAAAACGATACTGGGCATAGTTGTCTTTCAGGAAATATCAACAGTTCTCACCAAATTAATATCATATCTACTGACCATGCAAAAACGTCACATAGTCTTTGATTTCGGCGCTCTAAGAAAATACTGAGTCTAGCGGCTGCTGTCCAACTGCTGTACAGGAAATATCAAAAGTTACCATCAAAAGGGTAGACATTTTATCTGCTGCCCATACATCCGACGGTACATAAATTTTAGCTTGTTATGAATGGGAACCATACATACACATACATCCCTATAGCCCCGACTGTTGAAGATGGCAACCCATCATTTTACAACTCCCCAATGGTCGTCTGTGTAGACCTTTGAAGGGAGATAAATTCAATTTCAACTGAGAGATAGATGACTTGCACTACATCTAATCTTTTACAAACGTCTTTCTCAAATATCAGATAAAAATTGATATTGGCCTGGATTTCATAATCTCTCACTGTCATGGGATGTTGGACCTCCTTCTCAAGAGGTTGTGGTCGTACACCTCTGTCGAGAAAACCATTTCCATTCCCAGAACTACCAACATGAGCTCAGAATTCTTTATCACTTTGAAATCTGTCCAATAGGAGCTCAGAATTGACTGTCATGATCACCAGTCATCACAGCCTCCAACACCATGGTTACAGACGGTTCTCATGTTAGGATAACGTTATATGCATAAATCAACATGGTTATGTTCACCTCTTGAATTAGAGGTGTTGGCCATCGAGCGTCTAGGGGCCTTGCCAGTGGAAGGCCTGCTAGAAGTGTTATGTAGTTAGACTAAGAAGTATATATATATATAAAACTGTGGATTCAATGCCTGTCTCTTCTTAAAACTTCCATTGGATTTGATCTTTTGTACTCTTGCAGTCTCCCCCATCCACGTTCTGTCAAAAAAAAACAACAACACAAAAACACATGTGCAGCTCTGCCACCCAAAACACAATCTATTATAATGAAAAAAATAATTTTGAGATACGAGCGTTGATCTATTCATTACAAACAGATATGGTTCTAGACATTTGTTACATTCTTTTTTAACTCAAAATATTAGCTAGCTATTCTATTTCTGATAATAGTCAGAAATATTTTGATTCCAATACCTCTGTTTCTTTTAACGGAAAAAATAATGATTTTCAGGTGGGCTCTTTGACGAATATTATTGGTCACGAATCTCTGTAGGTTTGGGAAAAATTGATTCTCACTAGCTTCATGTATAATTTGATTTGGAATTCAATGTCGGGGATAGATTAAAAGAAAATGTAGTGAGGATCGATGCCAGATGAACAAAGGGCAGAAATTAATGCGCTTTTAATTTTGTCGTGGATAATTATAGCTTGATATCGCATTTGTTGAATTTGTATACATGATTCGATAAGACATGATGATTAAGAAGCAAATTATCTGGAAATACGATCAAATTTCAGCATTCTTGAACGAATTTTATGCAATGTTTTAACGTCTACGTCGCAGATTATACTAAATATAGCATACCATTATTTATGAATGCCTTTTGCCAAAGGGTATATTACACCCATATACAATTCAGAATGAATTTTTAGAGAGAAAGAGACGACTTAGTGCGGGCAAGTAGCCCTAAATGATAAAGACCGTAAGGAAAACGCCAAATTCAAGAAAAGGGGAGAATTAAAAAAAAAACTATTATGTGCACTTTCTGTCGTTAAAAAGTGCCGACTAGCGTCTCAGAACATCATTGCAGCAATCACTGCAGAAGGGCGTTCAATATCTTGTTTGTAGCAACCTGAAAAAATTACTGCAATTACATCTTGAAATGCTAGGGACTAGGAAAATAATAATGTTATGCTTCCATTACAGTCCTGAAAAAATCAGGGTCTGAAGGTAGGGATTCCCTTTTTCTTCACGTTTTAACCAAAGTGTTTTTATTTTATTTTACAATTTAACAAATACAGTTGATATAACACTAAAATACATCAATACAGTGGTATTTTCAACACCATGCCGAGTACTTGGTTTCGCCCCTAGAAATAAATTATCGGCTGAAAAGCGGTGGTGAATTTAATTTATTTCATGGTCGGCCCTTTATCGACTTTTGTAAACCCACAGTTTCACCAATGTCGATAGAGGAAGTTGCACATTCTCTCGCGCGTTATTGCGAGATCTAGCGAGAGTTAATGAGAAATCAAGATGGTTGCTTATGTTTTTCTTCCGGAATTCCCCTCAGCCGATCTGTATTAAACACGTTTCGGATGAATTTTTGCTTTCATAAGCGTATCAAAACAACTTGACTTATGTTTTGTTTTGTACAATTTTCTTCCAGGTCCCTAGGCTGTTCCTGCCTTTCTTGAACAAGATGTGAGTTCCACAAGCAACCACCATGCATGATGATGATGAAAAAGAAGACCACGTAGCCGTTACATGTAAAAACATTATCATCTACGTCAAACTACATGCAGACAATTACAGCGTTGCCGATAGTCAAACATGTTTACTTGACGACGTGGCGTGTTTTGCTTTATCTGTTGTTTATTCACGTTATGAAGCTATAATTGTCTGCAAAAATAGGCGTGGGGCGACGGCATAGGGTCGCTGTATGCTTTTGAGTGCTGTAGGTGACAAGCTACCAGCGTGCGTGCGTACAGAATGTCTGTGAGTTACCGCTCTGTCATCTTTCTCTGTGTCCTGGTGTGGGTGGTACACTCCTCAACAAATCGACCGGTGAAGAACTCTGCTTGCGAAAGATGCACCTGCATGTACACAATGGTCGAATGTCGCGGTCGTCGCCTCAAGACGGTACCTAAGAACATTCCACGTGATGCAAAAAGAATCTTCCTGGAAAATAACGACATTTCGGCAATCAAAAAACAGTCTTTTCGAGACGCTCATTCTGCTAAAGTTCTCAATCTCTCCAACAACGTCATCACCGACATTGAAGTAGGGGCGTTCGACGGATTGGAAAACGTGTTTTATCTTCTTTTGAAAGTCAACCGCCTGTCTGTCATTGAAAATCACTTCTTTCTCGGCCTTTTGAAAGTGAAGTACATTTACCTACAAAACAATTATGTTCGGTACGTTTCAAACTCGGCATTCGCAACCCTCGAAGAGCTGAAAGAAGTTGACCTGAGGTACAATCGCCTGCAAACCGTACCTTGGAATACGATGAAGCTACCACCTAATAAACATACATTTGTGGAATTCTTTTTGGAGGGGAACAACATCCAGCACCTTACACCCCCACCCCACGATCTGAGATCCTTGAAGCCTGTTCTGGAAATCTACCTAGCCCAAAACCCTCTGAAATGTGACTGTCAATTGGCAGAATTCCTTGCCTGGCTCGCTGAATACAACCCCCGCCAGGAGAAGATATCAGTGATAGATGGCAACCGTCTACTCTGTGACCGTCCGTGCAAGCTTAAGAACTTTACGGTCTCGACCTTGACTCCCAAACACCTCATCTGTGAAGATGCCACCGACAGTTGGACGACACTAGAAAACGACGGACACTGTGACCTTGAAAACATGACCTCCAAGACTATCAATCCGTCAAACCAAACCCTTAAAGATAACACAAACGGACCACGTCACTATTCCTTCTTCTCAGACCAAGACCCTACGGCCTCTGAACAGGACAGCCTTACAACAGGACTTGGCAAGCCACCAAACTCAAGTGACTCTCTCAAAGAACCTGTAACCACAACTAAGAAAGTCGTTTACCTAATGAACGACTTGACCAACACAGATTACAGGTTGAGTGAGTACATCGATCTCCTTATTCATTTTATCATCATAATGATAGCCAGTGCAGGACTATCTTATATTCTGTGTCCCATTATAACAGATTGGTTCGGTAGAAAGTTAGTGGGGACCGAACAAAACACATATGAAGACCCTGCAGCAGGCAACCCTAGCAGTGACACAACACGTCAGTCCTTTCACATTTATGAAGATATTGATTTGACTCGTGAAATGAAACAGGCACAAGCTGAAAAAGATGCTGACCAAGACTCAGCATTCGGGGACATTAATGACTAACAAGAAAAATACTGCGTCGTCTCCCCTGTGAAATCATAATGGACCCGCCTGTTCAAAGCTTTTGAGCCATTGTTTGAAAGGGCTGGTTCAGAAAATGTATGAAGGGAGAAAATTAACGTCTAAGACTGTATAAAAATAAGAGAATATATTTTTTTCATATTGATTTCTAAAAATCAGCAAGATCTTGACAACATGATATTGGCGATTGGCCTTCATTTCTAACCAGTAGCCGTATGTGAATGTGCTAAAATTGAAAAAGCTCAAAGGAACGTATTTCAGAACTGTTGCTTTACAGTACAGTGAAGTGGCGAAATATAAACGAACAAGGACCTATATATATTGTGGTATAGTGTCCTTGGAATGAAAAAAAAACAAACATCAGTCACATTTTTGTATTCTTTAATTGTACCATTTCATCTTAGTACGTCAAACTGGCCGAATAGTGCTCCGCAGATGGTACAAGTGTCAATAGCCTGGCTAGATGTTACTACATTTGGTAATAATTCTGTTAATATGTTTATGAATTTGTTGTACCCTATCCTGTTTCTAGAAACACTGACAGCAGGCCATTTCTTTAAATGGCTGTGTGAAAAAAGTAGCCACCAGTTTAACTGATTCTACCCTTATCTAGGGGTTCCTAAGTATGCTTATAATTCCATTCAGTATTCAGTAAAAGTGTATTATTCAGTACGTAGGCATTATTATTACATTGAAGAGAATACTGGTAAACAATGTTTTGTCAGCTGTAATTTGATGCAAAACGTTTATGTATTTTTACCGTTTGTCAAAGCAGATTTCTAGCTCTGTAAATTTGTTTTTATTACATGCGTTAAGTGTGAGGATTTTAACATCTTTAAAATGAAATAACATTTTTAGAATGACCAAAGATGTAACTTTAAGTTTATTTTAATGTGTTAAAATCACCCTGCTAATTGTAACTCTATATACTTGGTGAGATTTTTTAGGCACAAAGATAAATTTCAAAAATAGTGTCTACTTGTATCATGTGCCTAAACAATGAGTGGTTACTCTACCCCCATAAGCACATAGCCAGACTAATTAATTTGTACGTTGGGAGTCCACATAACCCTCCAGAATACAAATACACCTATAATGCATTATACCTGCATTTGTCTTTACCATATTTAGATGTATCTTTGTTGTGTGTGAATAAAATATCGATGTAAAAGATCGTGAGGATTTTTCATTATTGAAACAGGGAAATCTTTTCAATCTTTATTCCCCCGTTCAAGCGATTTTACTAAAACAAACTATGGTACCGCAAGTGTTTCTAAGGTTTCAAGTAATAGCATTATGATTTTTAGTAGCGGACACCGTTATCAATGCAGAAATAAAATGTTGTATATTATAGTACGTAAACTTGCTGTCAGCTTTCAGACAGAAGCAAAAATTAAAAATTAAATTATGAAAGATAATCCACCCGCTGGACCGTCATCTAAACAATCATACATGTATGTACATGTACGGTGTGGCTTCTATGGCCAAGTGGTTAGGCTAGCGGGCACGCGTGCGTAAGGGACACGGGTTCGATTCTTGGATGAGGTTCTGTCCTTTGGCCTGGGCAAAAGCACTTGAAATAACTTACACCACCCAGATGTAAATAGTTACGTATCCGACTTCACTTGGGGGGGGGGGGGGGGGTAAAGGCGGTGGGAGAAAAGGGTTGAGCTCCGCCTTTCAATATCATATCTACGGCACAGTACATATAACTTTACCCACTACTCCTACGGCCTCTAAAAGCCATGAGAACTTTATCCCCAAATTATTATGGATGTTTCAGTGACATGACAGCAGAGAATAGCTATTAATGCGAAAATAAATTTGTCGGTACTTTTAATGGTTGGTGGCAACACTGATAACATTTAGTTTATCTTTTGAGACGGGTATTTTCCTTGCGTTGCACTAAGACACACACACACACACACACACACACACACACACACACACACACACACACACACACACACACACACACACACACACACACAGGCGTAAATGGGATTATTTAGGGATAAGCCTTTTATTTTAATGCTTACCGGAATTATATCTTGGGATGCTAGTCGGCGCTTACGACCCGTTGAGGATCGGTGCATAAATACCTACGTAAGAGAACGCCATAACATTACAGAGATGGAGGGACTTTAGAATAATACATATCACATCTTATATATCTTCACAAATAAAAACTATTCATATATATATACAAGTACAAATAAATTTCTTATGAGCTAATGCAAAAAATACAACAGTAATGTCCTTTAAAATCACAAATAATAAATGACTTAAACAATAAAGTGGTAAATAGTACAATAAAATCAAATAAAAACCACTAATATGTCAATACACACCTAGTCAATCACAAAATATAAAAAAAATAGAAAGAAAATGTTTGAAAATTCAACCAATCCTTTGGGCCTACAACAAAGAACTGTGTAGTTATGTTTCTTTTTTTTTTCTTATCCCTGTGATCCAGCCAATCGACCTAATCTCTTTTATCTCATTAATTTATTTTAGCTGATGGAGTAAAAAGTATCCAATCTATGTTATCGTGTTTATACACTCTTTTTTTTACTATGTATGGCATTGTAAACATTCCGGGAATAAGATGTTATTTCTGAGAACTGTTCTGCGTAGGAGTCAAACCTTCTTTCATGTCCCATGGCTGTTCCTGCCATGGCGGTTGTTCAACTTTCTTGACCAGGATGTGAATTGACCAAGCAGCCACCATGACAGTTATGATGATGAGGGCAAATGTAGTCGTAAGATATAAAAACATTATCCCGACGTAGGCCTACGTCAAAATATATGCAGACAATTAGATCGTTGTTGGCAGTCAAACTAACATGTTCACTTGGCGACGTGGCGTGGTGTGCTTTATCCTATGTTTATTCACGTTAGAGAGCTACACTTGTCTGAAAATATAGGCGTTGGCAGACGGCATAAGCTTGCTGTTGGCTTTGGAGTCAAGTGGGTGATAAGCTACGAACGTGCGTGTGTACAAAATGTCTGTGAGTTATCGCACTGCCGTCTTTCTCTGTGTCCTGTTGTGGGTAGTACATCCCTCAAGAAATCGACCAGCGGATGACACCGTTTGTGAAAGATGCAAATGGTATAAAAGAGGGGTCTATTGTGACGGCCGGCGCCTCAAGACGGTACCTAAGAACATCCCACTTGAAGCAAAAAGTATCTACCTGGAAAATAACGACATATCGGTGATCAAAAATCAATCCTTTCGGGATGCTCATTCTGCTAGATTTGTTGAACTCTCCCACAACGTTATCACCGACATTGAGGCAGGGGCATTTGTAGGCTTAGGAAAATTGATTTCTCTCTACTTGCCATTCAATAATCTGTCTGCCATTGAAAATCACTTCTTTCTCGGCCTTTCGAACGTAATGTTCATTTACCTACAGAACAATTCCATTCGGTACGTTTCGGGCTCGGCATTCACAACTCTCGGATGGCTAATAAGGGTCGACATGAGGTACAATCGCCTGCAAACCGTGCCTTGGGATACGATGAAGTTGCAAACCATGAAAACATTGCTGACATTTTTCCTACAGGGGAACAAGATTCAACACCTTGCACCCCCGCCCTACGATCTGAGATCCTTGAAGCCTGATCTGGGAATCCGTCTAGCCAATAACCCTCTGAAATGTGACTGTCAATTGGCGAAATTCCTTGCCTGGTTCACTGAAAACGGCAAAGAGGGGGTATCTGTTGAAGATGGCAACCTTCTAATCTGTGACCGTCCGTGCAAGCTTAAGAATATCAACATCTCGACCTTGACTCCCAAACACCTTATCTGTGAAGATGCCACTGACAGTTTGACGACATCAGAAATCGACGGACACTGTGACTTTGAAAACTTGACCTCCGCACCTACCGACCCGTCAAACCAAACTCTAAAGTACAGCACAAACGGAAAACGTCAGTATTTCTCTTCCTCAGACCAAGACTCTACGGCTACAGCCTCTCCAGGCCTTACAACAGGACTTGGTAAGCCACCGAACCTAAGTAACGACTCTCTCAAAGAACCTGTAACCACAACTGAGGAAGTCGTCTACCTAATGAACGACTTGACCACTACAGATTTCAGGTTGAGTGAGTACATCGATCTCCTGATTTATTTCATCATCATAATGGTAGCCAGTGCAGGGATATCTTTTGTTCTGTTCTTAACAAAATGGTTCGGTAGGAAGTTAGTGGGGACCCAACAAACCAACAATGAAGACCCTGCAGCGGGCAACCCCAGCAATGACACAACACGTCAGTCCTTTCATATTTATGAAGATATCGATTTGGCTCGTGAAATGAAACAGGCACAAGCCGACAGAGATGCCGACCAAGATTCGGCATTCGGAGACATCAATGAGTAACAAAAAAAAACAACGTATTGAAAATTTCGTCGTATTTCCGTGAAATCATAATGGACCAACCTGTTCAAAGCCTTTGATTCAATTGTAGCAAGGGCCATTTCCCAAAATGTTCAAAGTGAGAAAAGGTACGTCCCAGACTGTAAATATGATATACAATTGAATCGCAAAGTTCTTTCTTCACAACCATTTATTTTTCACGAGCCGACGTTTCGATGACCGTCTGTCATCTTCATCAGGGCAATTCTGACTGGTTTACTGTGCACTGACGCTAAATATTACTTGGTGCATAGTGCACTAAAATATTACATCGTTCACAGTGCACTGTTACTTGGTTCACAGTGCACTTAGGCTAGTTTTAATGTTAACAATGGATTTCCGAACGTAGTGCAATTGTGACATACATACTAGGCATTGTTACATCATAGGGACATCACATGCGGTTCCAAATGTAAAGTGTTTCTATATATAATATAAACTTGTTCACTAACAAAACTGAGCTATCGCAGTCCCAAATAGAAATTATTAAAAGTATTGTCACATACTTATTGTTACAAATCATAATAGTTATGATAAGAAAACAAATTTGGATGCAGGCTAGAAGAACATAGGAAAGAGGCAGACAGCATCAAGACGGGAAGGTACACCAGAGCAAGAAAGAAAGAAGCTGAGAAACAAGAAAACAAATCAGCAGTCACGGACCACATTACAAGAAATAACTGTGTAATAGATTGGGACGGGGCCAAGGTAATAGACCGAGAGGAAAACAGATGTATCCGTTGGATTAAGGAGTCTGTATGGATTAGAAAATCCGATCAAGTCATGAACCGTGATGAGGGGGGGTACAAACTTAGTCATGTTTGGGATCACATTCTTAATTAATAACTGACATTTGTTTTCTTATCATAACTATTATGATTTGTAACAATAAGTATGTGACAATACTTTTAATAATTTCTATTTGGGACTGCGATAGCTCAGTTTTGTTAGTGAACAATTTTATATTATATATAGAAACACTTTACATTTGGAACCGCATGTGATGTCCCTATGATGTAACAATGCCTAGTATGTATGTCATGCGTCACAATTGCACTACTTTCGGAAATCCATTGTTAACATTAAAACTAGCCTAAGTGCACTGTGAACCAAGTAACAGTGCACTGTGAACGATGTAATATTTTAGTGCACTATGCACCAAGTAATATTTAGCGTCAGTGCACAGTAAACCAGTCAGAATTGCCCTGATAAAGATGACAGACGGTCATCGAAACGTCGGCTCGAGAAAAATAAATGGTTGTGAAGAAAGAACTTTGCGATTCATTCGATTACCAACCTGATGAAATTATTTACGGATGATATACAATTGTTTTTTTAAATTTGATTTCTAAAAATCAGCGAGATATTGACAATAGGATATGGCCGATTGGCATTCATTTCCAACCAGTAATCGTATGTAAATTCGTTAAAATTCAAATAACTTAAAACGATCTTATTTCAAACCTGCTTTTACTGTGCAGTGAAGTAGCGTAAAGTGAACGAATAAAAACATGTCACATTTTTGTATTCATTAATTGCACCATTTCATCTTAGTACCTAAAAGTGGGAAAATAGTGCTCTGTGAAGCAAGAGATGGTAAGAGTGTTAGCCTGGGTACATGTTACTATGTTAAGTAATAATTTTGTCAATGTGTTTTGTTCTACCCCATCTTGAGTGTAGCAACATTGGCAGCAGCCATTACTTTTAATAGCGGTAGGTGCTGTGTAAAAGGGGCAACCGCTTTTATTGATTTTACCCTTAACTGGGAGTCTCTAAGTATGCTAATAAAATGCAATACATTCAATACTTAGTATAAGTATATTTTGCATTATTTAGGCACCCCTATCAGTATCAATAGATTGAGGAGAATACTAGTACACAATATTTTGTCTGCTGTGATTTGATGCAAAACATGTAAGTGCATCGTTGACCAAAAACAGATTTTTAGTTCTGCTGTTATTTATGGTGATGTTATAACTATCAATGATAATCATTTTGTCTTGACATTATTCATATTTCTAACACGTTTCAAATATTCATAGTTTTATTGTACATTGCATCAGACACCTAAACAACGAGTTGTCACTCAACCCCCATAAGCACATGTTGTCAGACTAATTAATTTGTACGTTGGGGGTCCACGTAAGCCACCACTAGTACTGTTGTTTTCAGAAATACACATATATGTATATATGTATATATATATATATGCATTATACCTGCATTTGTCATTACCATACTCGTCTCTTTGTTGTGTTTGAATAAAATATTGCTGTAAAAGATTGTGAGGATTTTTCAATATTGAAACAAGAAGAACTCCTCATAGACATTATCTCGTCAATCCTTATTCTCCAGTACAGGTGATATTACCAAAAAATTGGTACCTCACGTATATTCTAAGGTTTTAACTAATAGCCCTATATACGTTATGAATTTTAGTAGCAGACATACAATACGCAACACTGTTATCGACTGATAATGATTATTGCATTGTTGTAGTTGATAGCACGTAAACTTGCTGTCAGCATTTAGACAGAGGCACAAATAAGGAATAATAATAAAAAAAATCCACCCGCTCGTCCGTCGTTTAAGCAATGACACATGTACATGTACGGTGTTGTTTGGAGAGTTCAAGCCGGTGGAAGTAGAGGGTTGGGACACGAATTTCGATACCATTCTTATTACCCACTCTTCTTACGGCCTCTAAAAATCTATGGGACCTTTAACGTGGATGTGGATAACTTAAACAACGCAGGTCAACGACCTTGATTAGCAACGCTGAGAATAGTTATAAATGCGAAAATAAATTGTCTGGACTTTTCATGAATTGGCGGCAACAATAATAACATTTAGCCTTGCTCCATCTTTTGGGACGGACGCTGTCCTTGGGCTGCACATTGCCACACACACACACACACACACACACACACACACACACGCACACACACACATAGACACATGTAAATAGGATTATTTGGGATAAGTAAAATGTTTACAGCAATTTGAAATAAGTACTGGAATTGTATCCTGGAATGCTAGTAAGCGCTTGCTACAGTGGTTGTTCAGCTTTCTTGAACAGGATGTGATTCAAACAAGCAGCCGCCATCGTGATGATGATGAGAGCAACTCTACGACCACGTAGTCGTAATATTTAAAAACATCATCCCGACGTACGTCTACGTCAAACTACATGCAGACAATCAGAGTGTTGTTGACAGTTAGACATCTTCACGTGGAGACGTGGCGTGTTCCTCTTTGTCTGCTGTTTATTCACGTCGAAGAGCTATAATTGTCTGCAAAAATAGGCGTAGGCAGACGGCATAAGCTTGCTGTTAGCTTTGAGGTCCAGTGAGTGTCAAGCTGCGACCGTGCGTCTGTACAAAATGTCTGTAAGTTACGGCACTGTCGTCTTTCTCTGTGTCCTGGTGTGGGTGGTACATTCCTCAACAAAACGACCAGCGGGTGACACTGCTTGTGACATATGTACCTGCAAATCTACAATGGTCTCTTGTGGGAGCCAGCGCCTCAAGATGGTACCTAAGAACATTCCACCTAAAGCAAGAGCAGTCCTCCTGGAAAATAACGACATATCGGCAATCAAAGACCAGTCCTTTCGAGACGCTCATCATGTAAATGCTGTTAACCTCTCCTATAACGTCATCACCAACATTGAAGCAGGGGCGTTCGACGGCTTGGAAAACCTGCGTTCTCTCTACTTGCAGTTCAACCGCCTGTCCGGGATAGAAAAGCACTTCTTTCTCGGCCTTTCGACTGTGAGGTTCATTTACCTACAGAACAATTGTATTCGGTACGTTTCGGGCTCGGCATTCGCAACCCTCGGAGGGCTAATAAGGGTCGACCTGAGGTACAATCGCCTGCAAACCGTGCATTGGGATATGATGAAGTTGCCACCCAATAAACATACATTGACGAAATTCTTTCTGGAGGGAAACAACATTCGACACCTTACACCCCCGCCCCACGATCTGAGATCCTTGAAGCCTGTTCTTGAAATCTACCTAGCCAAAAACCCTCTAAAATGCGACCGTCACCTCGGAGAAATCCTTGCCTGGTTCACTAAAAATGACCAGGAGAAGATATCAGTGAAAGATGGCAACCTTCTTATCTGTGACCGTCCGTGCAAGCTCAAGAACATTGCCATCTCGACCTTGACTCCCAAACACCTCATCTGTGAAGATGCCACCGACAATTTGACGACATCAAAAATCGAGGGACACTTTGACCTTGAAAACATGACCTCCAAAACTATTGACCAAACCCTTAAGGACAAGACAAACGGATTATGTCACTATTCCTTCTTCACAGACCAAGACTCTACGGCTACAGCCTCTCCAGGCCTTACAACAGGACTTGACAAGCCACCGAACCCAAGTAACGATTCTCTCAAAGATCCCAGAACCACACCTCAGGAAGTCGTCTACCTTAACAATTTCATTCCCACCACTGATTTCAGGTTGAGTGAGTACATCGATCTCCTGATTTATTTCATCATCATAATGGTAGCCAGTGCAGGACTATCTTATATTCTGTGTCCCATGATGGCAAATTGGTTCGGTAGAAAGTTAGTAGGGACGCCACAAAACAACTGTGAAGACCCTGAAGTTGGCAACCCCAGCAATAACACAACACGTCAGTCTTTTCATTTTTATGAAGATATCGATTTGGCTCGCGAAATAAAGCAGGCACAAGCTGAAAGAGATGCCGACCAAGATTCGGCATTCGGAGACATTATTGAGTAACTAGAAGAAACAAAAACGAATTAAAGAATGGCGTTGTCTCCCCTGTGAAATCATAATGGACCAACCTGTCCAAAGCTTTTAATCCTTTTTTGGTAATGAATCACAAAATGTTCAAAGAGAGAAAAGCTACGTCCCAGAGTGTATTGAAAAAATTCGATTTTTTAATTTTGATTTCTGAAAATCAGCAAGATCTTGACAAAGTTTTGGCGATTGACCTTCATTTTCAACCAGTGGTAAAAAACTTAAACGACTTTATTTCAAAACTTTTTTTACAGTACAGTACAGTACAGTGCAGTACAGTATGATACAGTGCAGTATAGTAAAATGGCGTAATATGTTCGAGCAAAACATGAGCAAAATTTTTGTATTCATTTTTTTTGACTCAATTCGAATCCATCCTAGTACCAAAAAAGTGGCCGAAGAGCGCTACACAAAACAAGAGATTGTACAAGTGTTAGCCATGCTAGACGTCCCAATGTTTAGGATTTTTTGGCACTTTTTGGCAACATTGACATCAGGCCAATTCTTTCAATAGCGGTAGGTGCTGTGTCATATAAAAAGATAGAAACCGTTTTTCTTTTTTTTAATTTACCCTTATTTAGGTGTTTCTAACTCTAAGTATACTTATATGTATACAATGCATTGCACTCAGTATTCAGTAAAAATATATTATGCACTACTTAGGCACCACTGTTAACATTAGATTGTTGAGAATGCTAGCACACAATGTATTGTGAGCTGTGATTTGATACAGAACGTTTATGTAAGTGTATCGTTGTTCAGAATATGTCTGCTGTTCTTAATAGTGATGCTATAATTGTCAATGGTAATTATTTTATTTATTTTGTCTTTACATTATTCTAACACGTTTCAAATATTTATGTGATTTTCTATAACAAAAATATTTCTGCACATACATAATATTACATATTAAACTGCTGCTCAGAAAGCTTTTTGATTAAACGTTTTCATATACATGTAAACGTTTTTGTAAATATGGGAAAATCTATCCGAATCGTCAAACATTTACTACGCACCTTTATATATATTATCACTTGCGTTTGGTGATAGAATTCTAACATCTTAAAAAATGTAATCATAAATGAACTCTGTTTAGAAAAAAAAGTAACTTAACGTATTTTGATGTGTTGAAATCATTCGACTTACTTGAATATCTAATATATGTACTTAGTAAATTATTTGGGCAAAAAAAAAGTTGCGAAATAGTGTCTATTCGACCCTCATAAGCACATGTTGCCAACCTTATTGTTTGTATATTTGGTTTCCACAGAGCCCAGCACGTGTACGTGGTATATAACAGTCTAGTACTTTGATGTAATAACTTCTAATGACTTCTAATTCCACAAGGAACATATAAGAAGAAGAAGTTGTGACTCCGATATAATCATTTTATTAGAAATATTTCTATGTTCATTTTTATTTTGCTTTTGATCACTATTTTTCTTTGGAAATTCCTTTTTTTTTATTATAGCACCTAGGGATTGAATTTTGTACATCTGTTCTCAGTGTGTTACTGTAGTAGCTGTTGGGAATTGTTGGAATGAAAATACGCAGCCATGATATAGTAGTAGTAGTAGCAGTAGTAAACTGGTTTATTCATACATTCTCAAATACATATACAGGTTGAAAGTCTTGGCAGCCTTATGGCTGAATTGTAGACGGCTTACAACTTAAGAACCTAAGAACGACATAAGCAATGTAATTTGATGTTTTCAGAATACATGTGGGAATACGGGTATTTACCTATTCATTTCATCGACATCGTAAGATGGCTGCGTTACCCCTTCAAATCTAAAGATATCTTTTAAGCGTACAGAAACGTATGTGGATACAGAATTTTCATTATCTCTCTATTTGTTTCCATTATATTCACATTTATCTTTTTTGTGTGTGAATAAAACATTGATGTGAAAGAATGTGAGGATTTTTTTAATCACTGAAACATGGACACCTCCTTAAAATTGTGATGATGTTTGGCATGTAGATAGGTCTTAGGAAGACAAAATTCAAGGTCAAATTTGGGCCTCCTGGTGGCTGACCTTGGTACTGTAGCAGAACGTCCGGTTTTTGTATCTTTTCTTGTGGACATGCTGTGGTCTTGCTTTTTTTGGTGGCTGATAGTTTTTCATACCCCTAGCACCTTGTTCAGGACTTCAGCCGGGTACGTACCCGATTTTACTTCGGGGAGGTAAAGGCGATGGAAGGAAAGGGGTCGGTTTTGCCTTCCAACACCATTTTTTTTACCATACCCAGTGCCCCTACGCAGGTCGACTGCCTAGATTAGCTACGTTACGAATACCTATGCATAACATAAATTGTCTGGACTTCTTTTTTTCCTAATGACGTCAACGAAAACACTTGGGCATTCATGAGAAACATTCGAGATACAGCAGCATATTGGAGAAAGGTAAAGTTAGACCTTTATGCCATGATACAAATCTAGGGCACCAACTTTTTTGTGACATTCAGTGCAAATGATTACTCATGGCCAGATTTGTTTCAGACATTATCACAATCAATGCCAACTGGTTTAATACTTGAACCAGACAAAATGACAAAACACAAAGGCATCAATTACTTCTACAAAATCCAATAATTGTCGCCAGACACTTTCATAATCGTTTCCAAATATTTTTTGACTTATGTATACGTAAAAAAACTCATGGCGAAGTAGAAAATTACTTCTAGAGGGTAGAGAATCAAGAACGGGGAGGTCCTCATATACATACGTTTCTTATGGGTAAAAGACGCTCCAAATCTTGACCAAGAACTGGACGCACAAAATATTGTCAAATTTATCAATCAACATTGCACAGTTGCACTACCAGATAAGACATTAGACCCAGATCTACACAACCTCGTTATAGACTGCCAACAACACCATCATAAACATACCTGTTACAAAAAACAACAACAATACAACACATTGCAGATTCCATTAAACAAGTATTTACTCTACAGATACCACAAACACATTCAACACAAAAGCAAGATTTTACGACTTAGAAAGAAAAACATCTGAAACACAAATCAATCCATACAACCCTCTCTTATTAAAAGCGTGGCGTGCTAACATAGACATAGAAAAAATTTATGCGCACTTTCCACAGCGGCTTACGTCAGTAATTACCTATCAAAATCAGAACCACTACTTTTAATTATACCAAACAATTTAAAAAATAACTACAGAAACTTCCAACAACAGCAACAAGAAGGAAAACACTCTTTACAATTGGAAAAACATTATTGACTCATCGAATTATATCAGTACAGGAAGCCGCGACCCGAAACCTAAACCACTTAGTCTGTATGTAACAGGCGGAGCAGGCACGGGCAAAAGTCACGTAATAAGACTCTTTCCGAATACGTCAAAAGAGCATTCCCTTCAACTAACTACAAACCATCAATTATTGTCAGCGCTCCTACCGGCTCCTACCAATATTTCAGGATACACTTTACACAAAATACTTCAATTACCAGTTCAACACCGATCTTAATACGACTTTAAATTATCAGATCAGAAACTACATGATCTTAGATACCTTTGGTCAGAAACAAAGTTAATGATTAAAGATGAGATACGTATGGTTGGAAATTATAAGTTTGGCCAAATAAATTGCAGACTAAATGAAATATACAATACGCCAACTTGTTTCTTTGGTGATATATCGATGATAATGGTATGTGCTTTCTCTCAATTAAAACCCATTGCACAACCATACATCTTCCATTCAGATCAAAACCGACCTCCAATCACCCATCTCTGGCGAGATCTTTTCACACTATGTGAACTTCATACAAATGTCAGGCAACAAAATGATGTCCAATATGCTAAAATGTTGAACAGAATACGAACAGGCACACCGACTATTCAAGACATCAAATTACTCAGAACCAGAATACCACCTCACATTGACACAACCCAGCCACCATTTAACACCGCTACTAGAATCTATGCAAAAGTTAAACATTGCACACAATACGAGTCATTTAAACAGCATAAACACTAAAGTCTACACCATACCAGCAAAAAATAAGATACTCAATAACCCCAAACATCCTCCATATTCATATGTCTCATTTAAAACAATACAACCTTACCTACCAGACGATGACAGAGACTCAGGTGGACCTGCAAAACTCAAACTTGCGATTGGAGCAAAAGTAATGCTGCGTAAGATTTTGGCAGTCGAGGATGCACTTGCTAACGGAGCAACTGAAGAAGTCGTAGACGTTTTATGGCCTCAACATCCTTTAAAAAACACGACCATAACTAACGACTTGACAACAGTCTACATAATATTCGACAACAAATTGGCAGGCAAACGTCACAAAATAATAACTGAAAATACAGAAAGTCCAGGTATGTTCTGGCATATGGGACAGTCATATTATGACTGTTCCGTAATGTCCTCACTGTGGCTAACTGTATTTTGGCAGGAACCAGGCCAAGGAATGGATGAACCAGTTTCAGGATGGCGATAAACTGCGCAGATTCCTACAATATATTGTATGGTGTAGATCCTATACTCTTTGTTTTATATTCTATATTGTTTGTTTTAAAAAAGGCACACAACAAACAAGCGTGCACGTACACACACACGCACGCACGCACACATGCATACATACACACGCACAGACACAGACACAAACACACACACACAGATACACGTGAAAACACTTGGAGAAACGTGCGCTCATCCCGTGCGCAGACACACTGCTACTGACTTGCGTTTAATCTTGTGTAAACATTGACGTCACGAAGTATCTTCCAGAGGTTCTGCAGTTGTCAAGCTAAACCGCAAGGCGGCGTTGATGACATATTGGGTATCGAAAAAATAATGTAAACAAAAAAACCAAATCTTCAACTTGTAACCATTAACCTCTAATTGTCATGTCACCAACGCCATGATACAACAAAGATATTCAGTACCTTGTAGTTGTTTACATGATATATAGCTTTAGGTGGCGCCACTACTTTATGTACTAGCAAAACAACCATGACTTGTCCGCGAATTCGGTGTTTTTTGGACTGTTTACTTCTTTGATGACAACTAAGTGTGATAGATAGATAGATAGAATGGTTTATTCCGTTTAAAATCCCTTGCAGCCATCAGGCTGAATTGTGGACTTAATTACAAATTTAAAACTGGATTGGTACAAACATTACTGGTGACATTCTAAAACAATCGTAGCATATACATTAAATAATATTTCATAATAGTTCATTTCGTAATTATTTACAAATTTACTTGCCAGATGAATTATTCAAAGTTTCCATTACAAATCAATAAAACGGTAAAAACATTAATTTCTAGATGCACGCTTCTTACGCAAACATTCTACATGTCTGGACGGTTCAGAGTCTGACAAAACTCTAAATGCTTCTCAAGCTTAAGGCGCAAGTCCATCATACAGTTCTTGTTGAAGTTTCTAACGGCTTGTGTCTGATGCAACATTAACAGTCATTCATTTAAGAGACGGACTAAATATGGGATGGTAGAGTTTTTGTATCTGTTAGTCCTGCATTTCACAGTTCTGATCTTGCTAGCATTTCGTGTGTTCCTGCCATGGTCATCACCTCCTCTAGGTGGTAGGAGATCAGAGTTGATCTTAGTAGCAAATTTCCGGCATAAGTCCGTGCGTCGACTGCTGAGTGACTGTAGGCCTGTAGTCTGTAAGGCAGAGCTGTAGTCCTTGTACTGACCCCTCAGGATGGTGTAAAGCGCCCTCTTCTGCACCCTCTCCAAGCGGGCTGACTGGGAAATGGTAAGTCCAGGGTGCCACACTGGTGCACAGTACTCAACTACAGGTCTCACATATGACTTGTAAATCTGCAGCAAGTCATTCACAGGTAGGTTAAAATGTTTCAGTTTCCTTAACAGGAACAGCCGGCCATTTGCTTTGTTGAGCATCTTGATTACATTTGTTTCCCACTTCAGGTTAGCCTGGAGCCAGATTCCCAATAGGCATGCCACAGCCACACTCTCAAGTTCTGAGCCGTAAATGCTGAGTGAAGGCGGTGGAGGGGGAATCCTCATAAAGCAAATAGTCATAATCTTACACTTATCACCGTTCAGCAGCATGTAGTTGTGTTTGGACCACTGACCAAACTTGTCTAGCTCTTCTTGCATGATGGAACGTTCTAGATAATGTCTTGATTCTGCCATAGTTAGATCGTCCACGTATTTCCATCCGTGTATACTGGGAGCAGCATCCCTCGTGGCGTCGTCGAAGACAGCTAGAAATAAAATTGGCCCAAGAAGTGTTCCCTGAGGTACAGAACACGTAAGCATTTCCCACTCTGACAGTTGTCCACCGTAACGTACGCGTTGACGTCGTTTCGACACAAAGTCACTGATCCAGGGGATGATGCTAGCTCTTACACCCAGTTTGATTAACTTGCTTATGGCTACAGTGTGATCGATACGATCAAAAGCCTTCGAGAAGTCTGTCATCACCAGCGTGGTGATGTTTCCAGGCTTTTCAGATTCTCTGCACAGGTAGTCTATCAGGCTAACCAGGTAGTGGGTGGTAGAGCGGCCCTTAAGGCCTCCGTATTGCTGTGGGTCAAGTGAAGATCTCATGTCTCGCATCAACCACTTGGAAATGAAGGATTCCGCCACCTTCGCTAACTGTGATGTAAGGGAAACTGGGCGCAGCTTGTCAATGGATGGTGGTTGAGATTTAGGTAAAGGTACGACTATAGCGTCCTTCCACTCTTGTGGCACGTACCCTTCCCTCAATGATGCGTTCAGGATGTCAGAGAACGGTTGGCTCAGTTCATATGCAAATTCCCGCAGTACTCGCGTGCTCAGCTGATCTGGTCCAGGGGCTTTCCCCACTTTCATTTTGCGCATAATGTTGTAAACATCCCATGGAAAGATGGTCGGTGGTGGATCCTTACAAGGTAAGTAAGCTGGGAGTTTGGTAAGATCCAACTCGGGACGCCCTTGAGCCACGGTTGCAAACTGCTTGTTTATGAAGTTCGCTATGAAAAGGCTATCTGCTGACCCGTTGTCTGGGATGTTGACTGAGAGTTCCTTGTGTTGCATGTTGAGAAATCCTTTGATTTCTCGGTACCAGCTGGCTGGATTTTCTGTTCTCATATTCTCAATCCGATCACTGTAGTAGACTTTCCTGGCTTTCTTCACCTCGCGATTGACCTTGTTCCGGAGGTATTTCCATTGCAGGGTTTTGCCGTCTGAAAAGGCTTTCTGTCTTTTTAGAATCAGCGATTTCACTTCCGGTTTGATCCACGGTTTGTCTCTACAGTGCATTTTGATCTTTCTGGTGGGGAAATACTGTTCGATAGCTTTTTCCATAGTTTCGTAGAAGATGGTTGTTTTACGCTCACATGAGGGTTCCTCGTACAGTTCCTGCCAGTCGTAAGAGCACAACCACTGACCAAAGGCACGGATATCCGAGTCCCGCATAGGTCGTACTGTTTTAGTTTTAGTCTCATTGTGTGTCTGGCGCAACTTAGGTCTCCACATGACCGTATTATGGTCACTGAGGCCAAGAGGACTGGTGATTTCTGGTTTGTCGTAGTGATCTTGGAGGTTTGTCATAATCAGGTCTAGAATCACTTGTCCTCTGGTGGGTTTGTCGACTACTTGGGTTAGTCCATTGCCACAACAAATGTCCTTGGTGTCCAGTCTATTAAAGTCGCCCAGGAGTATTAGTCCTGCCTCCGGGTGTGCTGTTCTTATACGATCAGTTTCAGTGAGTAGATGTTCCACAAGTGTGTCTTCATGGTGAGAGGCTGGTGGGTTATACACTGTGCAGACGATCACTTCTGATATACCTCTGGGTAGGCGTCTGGGTCGAGTAGACACCCAAAGACATTCCACTTCTGGTGGCACCGATGTGTCTTGCACAAGTTTAGCCGGTATGGTATCCTTTACGTACAAGGCAACCCCTCCCCCTCTTCTATCTGTGCGACATCTGGAAAACAGGTTGTAGCCATCCACAGCAAGGTGTGTCTCCGGCATGTCAGGTGTAAACCACGACTCTGTCACGGCAGCAATGTCTATCCTATTGTTCAAAAGAATGAGCTGGAATTCCTCCAATCTGTTGACTAGCGATCTGGGGTTACATAACAAAATAGATGGTATCTTGGAGGCTTGATCATGCTTTTTCTCAGGTTCTGTCTTCTTAAAGGTTCGCAGGACTTTCTCTCCCAAGTGGGGACGCCAGGTGTGCCAGTTAAACTCGGTAGGATTTGCGTGGCGGTTTCCCAGTACTACTCGGATCGGTCTGGTGATGTTCTTTCCCCCGCGACAACCCCTGGCATGAAACATTCTCTTGATTCCGCATTCCGTGATTGCCCTTTTTGCCTCGGCAGACAGTTTTGAGTAAGACTTAAGTGCACAAAGAGCCGACGACGGATAAATCAGCGTTTTGTAAAGCGCCATGTCCAGATGACCTGTAGTAACCCGGCGTTCACTGTACTAACTGAATTTATATATATCTCAATGACATGGCGATATTGTTTGGTTTCTGGTGATCCTGAAATACTCTGCTACATGGTGGGCTAGGTTTGGTAACATACCGACCTTACTGAAGGATGCGAGGGGATGAATTTGTGCACGAACGAACACTATCGTATCAAGAACCGTGCCTATCTAGTTCTATGCCTGAATGGGATTAGGCACGATTTTGGATACTCTAAGCTTATCGAAGAACGTAGATTCGACCCATGCACGATTATAGATACACAGAGAGTATGCCCGAGCATGGTTATGGATGAAGCACGGTGCTGGATACAACAACAACCGCTTGTTCCTTAGCAGCCGCCATATTGATGACGTATCTGTACCCAGAAGGGCGGCCATCTTGGAAAGCAATCATCTGACTTGTGTAGCAGGGTGACAAATATAAGTTACTTGGTTGCCAGACTCCTAATAAACGCGTCAGGTATGTTATAGCATTAATAACAGGATGAAGTATTCCAATACACAACATTTAAAGATGCGAGGTCAAGCATGTGTATATTATTATAGTAATCTTCCACAACGAATCCACCAGGAAAGGTTATGCTTTCCATAAATACTGCTTTACATGCATCTTCCTTCTGGATGGAGAAGACGAAATACAACACCTGTTAATAATTCCCGGTACGGAAGTATTGTTTACAATAGGTTGATGTGTGTGGGCTTGTGTGTATGTTTGTAGAGAGTAGGTTGATAGCACATCGGTGGGGGGTTGACAGGCAGAATGGCAGATCCAAAATACTTCCCGAAAGTCTGAAATCTCTAATTTGTTGTTTCTTTGTGGGATATTTGTAAAATAGATAAATTAAAATATCAAGTTCACCCTAAGAAAAAATACTAAATGTTGCGCTAAAAGTTGATTTATTTTCAGGGTAGCCGCAAAGCCAATAAGATGTATTACTACAATTAGATTAATAAATAATGTACAAACGAGGTTATACACTTAATTGCGTTACAATTTACCCGTTAAGTGTATTATCAGACAATAAAAGTGGCATGTGCCATAACAAAATGGATCAATTCTATAATTAGATATTTGGATTGTTAGGGGTTCCTCTCAACTGCATTAAAACGTGGGCCTTGATACCGTCCCGGAATTCTTGGCATCATTGTAATGTGATTACGGGCGTCTTTGGCTTTGCTAGGGAGCCACGTTACTTCGTTAGTGTCATTTCTTGGCAATTAGACAAGGCCAACCTATTCCTGGAAGGTTATGGTGCGTATTTCAAAACCAAACAATCAGATATTTCAGACTTGCGGGTGTTATTTTGGGTTTCAAGTTCCAAGACCTTTGCGAGAAGTGCTTTCAAAACTGTGAAAGGGATTGTATGATGTTATTTAGTCGAGTATTACACCACTTCGAACAGACAGGCAGACGGATTAATAACTCAGCCACCCATAACAATACTTCTATACCCCGAAGTAAATGTTTATATATCACTCTTTCCACCAATATGATATATGTCCATTTTTGCATTTATTTATTATAATCTGAAAATAGTATGTAGTATATTGTTCCTTTTTTATAATGATGTTCCCATCACTCTTTTGTTCGTTCTTGAACAAAAAACAAACACGATTGTGACTAAAAGATGTACATCGGGCAAGCACAGTTGCGACCTCTTGCGATGTGGCCAGGAAATGCAGCCATTGTTAAAATCTACCTTAAAAATTCAGGCCTAGAACTAGAAATAGACTAGAGCTATGATTGAACATCTTCATATGTTCAATCTATATTCAAGGTATATAAAAATGAGAAGGGAATTATTTTAAAAGCAACCGGCATTTTTGTACAAAATTATGACTTTGTAAGGTAATTTGTGTACTCATATATATATATTTGCAGCAAATGCAAATATTTGGGAGTACTTTTTGTACGAACTATGTACGCAATTTTCAATCCTTTCTTGGTTGAATGAGTAGGTAATAAGTATAAAAAATTGCACAGTGTGTGTTTTCACAACATAACTGTTGCTGAACCACATGCTAACGCAGTCATGGATATTCTGTGCTCCGGCAACAAACCAGTATAGAAACCACCCGTCGACTGTCTAGACATACGATTACTGGCCGCCAATATCTGCTACACCCGACTGAGAACTTTTTCCCCAAATCAAACTGACCTTCTAAAGATAAATGCGACCTTTTGGAAATTTCTGCCAAACGTATTCCATCAATGTGACGAGTGGGTTGGCATTGCAATGTATCAAAGGCTTAGACATCGTAGCCGGATTGCTATACATACTTCAAAATGTACAAAATATATTTCGTCAGTAAAAACCACTTAAGTGACCAAGCCAAAAAAAAGAAAACTAAGAATATGCGTATTCTGAGTTGTATATTCTATATTTTTTTAAGGTCGTAAAATTTGATTGGCACTTATTTTACAAGTATTTGGAATAATTCATATAAAGAAGTCAAGACAGGCATCTTGGAAACCAATACGCCCTTCACCAAAGTCTTTGGTGTGTTAAGAACGTTTGAGCGAAACGTGAACGGCCACTCATGCACTCTTTCGTTGTAAAACTGAGCTCTTCAACAGTTCTCTGGCAAAGATATGGTGATCAAGTACCAACTTATTTTTCTCAATTACATATACTTACTTTCATACAGGTTTCGGAGCCTGGTATCTCACAGAGTAATATGTTAGAATTTGCTTCTCGGGAACCATCACACAAAGTCAGGGCAGCTCAACCTGATTTTCATCGGGGCTTCTTGTAGCAGTCATGGGTCATTAGTAAAGACCTTCCTGCTGGCAATCCCTCCAGCTGCCCAGTGATCAATCCCCCCATGTTTCAACAAACCTGGCGACCTTACAAATCCGCATCGGTAGACGCAAACTTTCTACATGATGAAGGACCATTTGCCTGAGGATTCCAAGAGCTGAGGAAAACTACTAAGCAAGGGCTAAGTGCTATCTCCACCAGTCAAGTGAAGAGCCGGCGAGGTTTAAGACGCTCTTATACTGTGTCCTAACGGATGTCTGTAGTGGCAAGCATCCCTTAGAAACCATCTGAGAAAACTCCAGACGTCTTTAGTGCTGTTTCCAGACAACATTGTGATTCTATCGTGAATTCTGTCTGTCTGGAATTCAGTGCGCGAAATGTGGGACTTAACCATGGTCATAAATGACAGGTAAGTCTGGGAATGGTTGGTTGTGGTCTTTGATGCTTCAGGTAAAACTTATCAGACACCATCCTTCATCTTGTCCCATCAGCTATTGCGATTAGGCCATGTTGATTTGATTATATAGATGACATCCACGCGCGCAGGATTTTTCAACCGTTTCCCCCCAAAAAAGTTTTCTATCATACCGCAAATCGTACAAAGCAGCTGCAAAATGAGCAAATATGTGACGTACATTAACAAGAAAAACATTGGAAAACAATACTAATGTCGTCGGATGCCAAAATCAATTCCAAAGGCAAAGAAGAAAATACTCTGTGTGTTTAGTCATGACCACGTAGATTTCATAATGAAGACCACTTTTGTCTTTCCAAACATTTTTTTCTTCGCAAGCTCACATCAGTTTTGGGGTTCCCAGAGGATGTCATCCATATAATCAAATCAACATGGCCTTATCTAGGCGGACATTACCGGATGATAAAGCAGAATCATCTGGAATGTATCGCTTTTGGTAAATCTCGCTTTTGTACAGTATCAAGTCCTGTGTATCAAACTCCAGGTGTTACATATGAATATGTTCTTATCGTATTTGATGACATATTTCGTATGATTTATGGCGTAATAACCGGTATGTGTACACAATAAAGCGGGATTTACCAAAATATGAAATGTACCTATATTGTCGTCGTTTATCGCCTTTAGCAACATTTACCAGACTGACATTTGTCGTCTTTGGTAAATTATATTTTTTGTGCAGTGGAAAGAAAATTTAAATTTCATTTCCAAGTTCAAAGGTATAATCTGTTTTCTTTTAAACAAGGTGATCCAAAGGTAAAAGAATGATGTCCACGATTTACAGCATTGGACCAATCACTTTTCTCGTTACAAACGCGTATCTTTGTGGGTGAACAATTTTCAGTTGTCGTATATCAAGGCTTCTTTCCTACACTGCACGAAAAGTTATTTTACAGTGGCATAAATGCCAGTAAAGTCGGGTAATCTTTACTTCGTAAACAGTACCAGAATTTACAATGGTAGAGTTTACAAAGTAAACATCACCCAACTTTACTGGCGTTTATTACCGTTGGTAAATCCAACTTTTGTGCAGTGCATACTAGTTTCGTCTTTAAGAAATCCTATCAAGGCAAACTTTGACATGTTTACAGATATCTACACGAATAAGCCTCTTCCTTAATTGCTTAGTTGCACAATAAATATCAACAATAACAAAACAACCAATGGTATCACATCAAAGTGTACAACACCTTGAGAAAATATTGGTATGGAAACAGCAGCTTTAAGGCGTCGCTGAACATGTTACCATCCGAGGTCCTACAAAAATGACATCCAATATTATTCCATCCACCGTATTGTCAAGACAGGTCATGGGCAGCCAAGCGGCAGACGGCAGCCAGCACCCCCAAGTCGTCACCTCCCCTCCGCGCCACTCCCTCCGAGACCCCGTGGTTTTGATCCAGATAAATGAGCTGTCAAAGGGGTTGACTTGTCTGGCAGCCAGGGATGACCAGGGAAATTGAAAATGCGCTTATTTAACGTCCTCTACATAAAGATTCCTTGGGGAAGTCACCGGTGGATGAGCTGCAGCATCAAAGGGGTGTAGAGGCTACACGCTGCATTTCATTCCAATTCCCAAAACCTCGTACCCGCAGCGTGGATGGAACCTAAATTGATGAATCTCCGGCATCGATGACCTGTTGCCTGCCCTACATTATTGAAAGTCTCTCCTGATGTTATCGGGTTCCTTAAAAGGGCGGTACGCTTCGCTCTTCCTCGAGGCTATTCCATATTGACGTTACTTGCTTGCATGTATTAAGTTTTCATCTTCTATTACTTCTTCTTCTTCCTTCTCCTCCTTTTCTTCTTCGTCGACTTCTTTTTCTTCTTTTCCCTCCTTCTCCTCCTCTTCCTCTTCTCCCTCAACTTCTCTTCCTCCTCCTCTTCTTCTTCTACTTCTACTTCTTCTCCTACTTCTTTTCTTCTCTTCTTCTTCTTCTTCCTCCTCCTCTTCTCCTTCTTCTACTTCTTCTTTTCCATCCTCCTCCTCCTCTGCTTCTTTTCCCTCTACGTCTCCTCCTCCTCCTCTTCTTCTGCTTCTTCTACTTCTACTTCTTCTTCCTCCTCCTCCTCTTCTTCTTCTCCCTCTACTTCTCTTCATCCTTCTCTCCTTTTTCTTCTTATTCTACTTCTCCTTTTCGTCTTCTACTTCTTCTTCCAAGATCTGATACGATCAGAAACATGATAGTCCCACCGTTATCATTAGCTTCCCATCATTGGTCACTATTTAACAATCAAGGCGTGCCAAATACAAGATGTGCTTGCTGATAGCAGAGGGCTTTCGGAAATTGGTCCTTAAAAATTATTGCAATGGACTGGAGGGCACAAGTAGGTGTTAGACTGAGCATGGCGGTGTAGCCAGTGACGTCTTTTGGATTTCTCGTAACAGAGTTTATCACAGCGTATGCAACAAAGGCTGTGATTCGATTGCATGATGGGAGGGCAAGAGGACCACACTTGAAAATTAGCCCAATAGTAACACCTGTTTCATTCCAAAACGTGTTATTCCAAAACATGTTTTGAAATGGATAAAAGGTATTCCACTTAGTTGCATTCAAAATCATGGCACAGCTAGACCACGTTTACTTCGTAGTATTCCAAATCATGTTGGGGAATCGACCACTTTTTGAATGCAAGTAGCCCAATAATTATAATTGACAATCAAAATTACCGATAAACCGCCGGAGAATGAATATCTGAAGCAAGACAAAGAAAGCAACATTTGAATCATACTACGCCTTAGCAATACGAAAATAAATTTGGCTACAATCTTCCTTATTCATAGGATAACACATTCGCTTAAATGATCCGTGTCTAAACTTAACCAATACTACATCAGATATCCATTCATACATAAACCACATAACTATCCCCACACGAGTTCTCTCTCAATGACTATAAATTGCCATTTAATACACGTAGGGCCCACGGCGGGAATTGGACTGATCCACTATTTGTTGTTGTTGTTGCTATAGTGTACGTGTAATTTTATGTCATGTCCATATTATGTTATTCGTCTGCATGTGTTATCTGAATAAAATTGTGTAAAAAAAGAAATAAAAGATATCCACACAACGACTTTTACTGAATTTGAAAATATTTTGTTTTTAGTATGCCTATATCTACCTTATATAGATATCATAGATGCTACAAAAACCAACGAAGGCCTCTTGATTAACATTTGAAAATTGATTGCGAACAGTTTCGTGCCGATTCGAAAATATCTCCAATCGTTCAAAACGTGTCAATGACTTTGACCAACTAAACTGTAAGTTTCAAGAAAATCTGTTATTGATTCTTGCTTTTACTAAACAAGATTTGCGTTTCAAAAACCAAAAACTGTGATCTCCAAGAACCATTATATCTCTGGCGTTGAGCAGAAACAAAGTAGAGTAAAATTATGAGTCCTCGGAACTTTCTTGATCATATATGAAAAGACATATAGCCACGTCTGTCCGGGACACAAGATATGGACGCCTTTGGCGTATTTGAAGACTCGTTGAAAATGAATCTTTTTCATATCTATATCTGTTATGTTTCTCGACTTTTCGACGAAGCACGTTAGCCTTATTAAAACTTCACCTTATCATACAAAAATGCGATCGAGATTTGTGTAACAGCCGCCCTATGGTCGTATCTTGGTATGCTCTGCGTGATCTGGTTACAATGTGCTGTCATCAGAAATTCAGAAGCACATCCCAATCGCAACTAGAAGCTCTAAGGTGAGCCATCCTCAACATCCAGATGATCTATCTACATCCTCTAGGCAGGTATTCGTGCAACATATCCAGCAGAAGCACTGGAATCCAAGCATCATTAGCATGGAAATTGAAGGACAGCATCTTCATCTCGCCGCAACCCTTGTAGAGCATATAGCAGTAAGCTCTATACATATTTTTAAATCTTTCTACACAATCAAGCCACTACGTCGCACGATCACGCAGAGAGGTCACATTTACCCTGGGGACTAGAGAAGCGCGGAAAATGTTCGGCCGCCAAATTTGAGTGCTTCGAAATTCGTTGATGGCGCCCCGAGACACGAAAGCAGCAGAGCTAATGGACACAACTCCACTGTAAGCCTACTAAAGTGAATGGCCTGCTGGCAAGTAAGGAGTCGTCCAAGCAAACGATACGCTTGTGGTACTATGATCTATACGTACGTTGTACTTACGTTCTGCATATGAAATAGCTGTCCGCATACTAGATTGACATCATGTTAAAGAGCGGAGGACTGTTATATAAAGATCGTTTTGATAAGACACTGTCATATAGCTCTATAACCATATATTTCATAAGCTTATTAATGCCCCCCATGTGATACTCAATTGCTGCATATGAAATAACTGTCCTAATACTAGATTGGTATCATTAATAGTGTTGACGAGTGGAGGGCTGTTATAAAGATTGTTTTGATAATGCAGTCATATAGCCATATACGTCATTAGTTTATCAATGTCCCCCAGATCTTAATCTGAATTCTAAACCTCCTTTCATATCAGGCAAACCGGACATTATGATAGATCGATATCTTTTATAGTGTTGCAAAAATGATGACTGTAATATTAAGATTGGTTTGATAGTATGCAGTCATGTACTTAGACAGTTTTAATATCCTCCAGATTTTAATTTACATTCTTCTTTTATATTAGACAAACTAGACACACTGTTACACGCTTCGTACATTGCCTCTGGAAAAGATGTTTTCCGTTCAAACAGTATATAAGATACGAAACACAGGGGAACAATTTATGTTTACTCTGATAAGACTTTTGCGGGGAATTTGTATTCAGCTACCATGCTTGCTGAATAGGATCAAGAGTAGGAAATAGTTCAGATCCAGACGGGCTTTTCCTGCATTGGCTACAGCACTAAATAGAGTGCCCTCAGGCAAAAGCGATCGTGGCTACCGGTCTAACGCTTAACCAGATTGCATGCAGCTTGAGTACAAGGATGTTATTTTTATTTTGCTTCGAGGCATCTCGTAACTTCTCATCCACTTCAGTGATAAAAGCGTCAAGTGCTTTCAGAACGCAGGGAACAATTATGAACGTTTCGCTTGGTATATGGAGGTTGCTTCATGATTTAAGGATCATCGCTTTTATAGCACGGAAAGGGGGTTTTATGAGGAAACTTCAATAAATGTATTTGAGATAGGGCATTCCAACCGCTCATGCTGTATATTTGCTAAGAAGTCATCTAAAAACATTATGTTGTGAATATTTCATATGTTATAAGTAGTCAAATATGCAAAATGCAATCAATCCGATATTAAACTATTTCAAATAGTCCTAATACCTAATATGATATATCAAAATCAAATATGCTCTTCAACACTTTTCCTTTTAATTATCTGTTTATTATTGTGTACGTATTTTTCCTATTGTTTTAGTATCAATATACCATTGCAATTAGCCTTCGGATATGGACTGCAATAAAAGTAAATATAACAAAAACTATCTTCTAAATACTTGTGTGACATTGCAAATGTTACGATTGACAACTATGTTTCTTAGTCCAACATCAGATTTCCTTAATTTTTTTTTGCAACAATCCAACCACTCAGCAGTGCAGTCTACTTTATCGATTTTCCCCTGTGTCCTTCAGCCGTTTTTATTCTTTCAGCACTCAGGCCACCTAACCACCCCGACGCGAGGTACATAGTTTACAGTGGTTCATTCCTTGTGACAGTGGCCAGATTGCTTCTTGCTCTGATACGGCAATAAAAGGTGTAACATTACCACTGCCCTGGAGCAGTAGATTGGATGGTTTTTCTCGAGGATGCTGGAAGTCCGTTATTGAGTTTTAGGAGTGCGTACTCCTCACCACTCTCTCAGTCAGTAATATCTGCTTGGTTGCGTCCAATAAGTGGTAAAATGCCCCCAGCGCGAAACAAGACGCGACATGATAAGGTTTACATTGATTTATAGCTACTCACCATCTCAGAATATATCTAAAAGCCTCTCCACCCCTCCCCTTCTTCACACCCACCACGCACAACCAGCCACAGATTTGATACATTTGCTAAAAGATGATGCAGCAACTTAGCCATAATTTTTAATTTCAGCAAGCAGTGGTGGAAATCAGCAGTTAATTGTGATAAATGCTTTGACATTTGCGTTACGTAGAGATGCTTTATTGAATATTATTTCAAAGGTTGTCTAAATCTTCGCCTCACAATAGCAGTCATTAGGGTAAATGAATTATGTACAAAAATATGTTTATCTGTTGAACAAAAGCAATATAAAACAAATGCCCAGGCGACTGTTATTTATTTGCTATCACTCATTTATTGCGAAGAATAAATTGTCTACGCCCATCAGACTGTGCCGTTGTTTTAATCAGCTTTAATACCAAAGTAGTATCTGTACATGTGCCATAAAAATGTTCGATTGGTACGCCCACTTTGACACAGCAAGATTGGAGGAGCCAAATTGACCCTAACTTTATAGGACTTTCCACAACTATAAGCGGCATAAATATGACTAATGGTGTACTGGGGGCACGGTGAATTATTGTTTTGGACGCCTATCAGTATATCCTCACCGCCGGCTCTGGACAATGTTTTTGTTATCGACAAGTATTGTATACAAATCGTTTGAATGGTTTAGGGTTAGGATCAGGTATGATTCTGAATAGTCTTCGTGTATCCAAGAATGTAGATACACGTGGATTACCCATGCTTTATCCGTGCCTAAGCAGGATAAAACATGGTTCTGGATACAACAAGTTAAACTCCAAGGCGTCTGAAACGTAACAGTACCAATACTGTAGTAGCCAACAGGACATTATATATGCTTTTTCCATCATATCGTTCGCATACCAGATTAGTGAATAGATTACAAGTCATGAATTGTCACACAACAAGCACACAAATCAAATATAAAGCTATACCTACAATATTCATACACATTAAGCTTTAGACAAATTTTAAGGGCGTTTTGTAGTATTTGTTGTATACTGCAGAGTAGGCCTTTAACTAACATAAGAGGAAGATATTTGATTTTTAATGTATGGTTGCTATTCTATAAAAGGCAATAAATATCTACCAATTTACACCACTAAGCTTGCGGTCACTAAGCAACTATCGGGCTTTCCTTATAGAATTAAATGGATTGTTCTAACGGATTAGAATCGATGGCCACCACGTACACACTTGTAATATATTCAGTAAGGCCACAGCAAGTAATTTTTATGGATGACATCAGCGCGCGCATTATTTTCCACCTGATTTCGGGGAAAAAAATTGCCCTTTGACGGTGGCCAACATGCCCAAAATGGGCAAATAGTCGTAAACGTCTATCGGTTCAGAGACCATCACGGATCCAGCAAACTTGAGGCACAATGCGTTTGATGGCAAGTGTTGACAGTCCAAGGTGCCCCATCGCATATGAATACCCGGTCTAGAAGCTGCATGTCGATAATGATAGGGCAAGATGTTTTCTGCAATTGTTCTAGTTAATCGAGATGCGTACACATCTACAAGGACAGATGATACGGTTAATACAGGAATAAAAGACCTGCTGGTTGTAATATCATATTTTGTCTCTTCAATTCTTGTTTAACAAGGTTTATGACCTCAAAATTTGAAAATGTAGGAATCTTGTTTTTTTTGGCCCACCTTGTTTTATTTTTCCATATCGCATTAAATGTGGAGACTGCGTAGAATGTCATCCATAAAATGTACTTGCTGTGGCCTAATCCAGTATCCGAAGTAGGTCATCGTGTTCGGCGATTACCTTAAGACCACTCCGCCACCTGCAATTAAGCTGTCCATTTCTTATCACGTTTTGTAGGTCATATACTGACGTCTCCAGAAGGAAATTGTTTTCATTCAGTCTCTTCAATTTTTGTCTGGACATTTTATTTAATTGTATTGTTTTTTAACATCTCTAGGGAAGCGGTATATGCCAATGGATGCGCCTGTAGTATCAAACGTATTGACGGGAGAGAATCTGTTGTATTTTTAAGTGGTACAGGGGCTCGTATGGGGGAGGGGCAGCTAAAGGGAAAGCGTTCTAGTAACTGGCGGAATTAGATTGTGTGTTGTGCAGGAATGCAGTGTAATTGAAACTTTCAGACATATACTGTCTTCTCAAAAAAAAAAAGAAAAAAAATAATTCGGAGATTTCATACTTCCGGGGAGTATTATAGGTTTTCGTGACATTTACGTTTACCCGCATTCCCTGTGTCTGTCCTTTTAAACTCCTGTCATTCTACGTGGCATCTCCCAAATCTTCCCCACCCATCTGCTGTCAACCTACACTCAAGTTTACCCCTTTTCCTGTGTCTGGCATTTTGACTTCCCATACGTCGATCATTATACCTGTCAATCTTTCCCCTCCAACGTGATTTCAACCTATTCTGTGCGGACACATAGACACGCAAACCCGCAGCGCAGCCACCCAAAACAATACTTCGGTACCCGGAAGTAATTACACCTTAATGAAGAACTCTTCCCCTCCCCTGCGTGGGGCTCCGTTGTCGCTAATCCTTGAAGGACCCACAGTACCCATGATAAATTGACAGGGATCGAAAACCTAATTATAAACTTGTTACACTGCATAATTCCAATTATCTTCTCATCTTCTCACGTTGATTACTGTGGGTGCTCTAGGTGGGTAAATGTCCTGGGGACTTTTCTTTAGTGCTGGGTTTGCTGTTTTGACTAATGAAGAAAGTTAGCAAAACAAAATTGAAAACTTTGATACGCATATGTTATGTAACAACAATCTGTCTTACTATCATTAAGAACTCATGCCCGTCATCAGCTAATTATAGATAAAAATTTATTGCACGACAATTGTACATGGCATAATGCATGGCAACAACTATTAAACATTTTACATAAAAACGGTATTGAATTAAACTTAACATCCTAATTAATAAAACAACAAGGGCTAGTCTATTATACATGTATATACAATCATGTGGGGCTAATCATGAATTTCGGTATCATTTTTCAATAACAAAGCACCTGAACAAAGCAGCGTTTTATCTAAGTATTTACCTGTTTTTGCATTGTGGGAGTTATTGCATTCAAAGATAGATCCAAATCTGTCTGTAACACCGAGTCTCTTGAAATCTGCTGTACTTGACTTGAGAAATGTTATTAGCTTGTTGCGTAAAACATCATATCTAGAGCATTACATGACAAAGTGAAATTCAAAAGACAAAATGGGCAAAACCTATAAAATTATAAGTAGAAATAGCTGTATAATTGTTTTTACTTCTATTTTCTTTATTTAGGTGTTTTATTTGTCTGTTTTATTTTGTTACGTATTCAAGCTATGTACGATTATCTTCAATGCAATTGGCGCTCAGACATGAATTTTTCCTTAAAAAATCACTAATATTTTATTGAAAACCATAACATCTGTAAAATTAACAAGGTTTGATAATAAAGTAGCTCAGTACGCCAATAATATTAAAGATAACGTAATTCCTGAATATGAAATACCTCCAAAATGAAGAAGCTAATGAAATTAATGTTCTGCATTATCACCATAACTTTCACAAACGATAATTTTCACTTGAAACAGGAAAGTGATTTAGGCGCCAATAGTAGCTTATAAGTGTTTGCATATATCACAAAGCCTTATCCTTCATATCTAGCTAATTTTGTCACTTAAAAACTTAGATCACTGCCTTGGGATTTCACGCTTTTTGCTTCCTTAATGCTAACCATGTCGATATTACGTTTAATATTGATAGTGTAGGAAGATACTCCTCCTTCATTCAGCAATTTAGCTTTTGATATCACAGAAGATGAATTCCTTCTCTGACGGTGCCGACATGTTGTGGCACGTAGTTACCATGCGGAGTGTGCAATAACACACCCTATTCCATTTTTCACGGCTGTCCTTTCCGAACCACGCCGCCGTTTTTTCCTTAATTGAAATTCATGTCCCAGGGAGAGTTCTACTTTGGGGGCCTCCTTGTCTTACGGTGTCATCAGTTCCGCTTGGCGGGCCGCGCACAATATTACCAACACGGTGGCTGCCGCTGTAAATGGTGTCAAGTTTTCTCCCTACATTTGTTACGACCATTGCCATGCCGGACCACGTTATTTCCCGTGGGAATCCTACTTGTTTCTCTTTTTTTTACCTCAAGCAATGCCACCGTGTTGGCTTCTTATTGAAAGAACATGAAACAACCCAGTTGACGCCCCCTACTTTCTTTGGCCTTAGATTTTGTAAGAATTCACCTCACCAATGACTAATCTACAAGCAGATATGTATAGAATCCGCCTCAGTCTTGTAGTTTCACGCGTTTATGTGTGGCATTTGTTACGATCTTTTAGTACTTTACGTACACTGCACAAAACTCATTCTTTACACACACCATAAAGCATGCGTAAAGGTTCCGTTTCTTGACTTGCGTGTAGCTTTACGCAAGCTTTAACGTGTGCTTAAAGATAGAATTTCGTGTAGTGGTACAAAGACACCAAAAGGAAGAGAGGCAGACCAAAGAACACCTGGCGTAGCCTCCTGTGCAAGCCTCGGAGCGGGTGCGCGTTTTGTACGATGGCCGGCAAAAGAACGCGTTAACAAACGCGTTAACAATTCTAGAAAATCCAGTTTTAAACACGCACCCGCTCGGAGGCCTGCACAGGAGGCTACACCTGGCGCAGAACCTTGTAATAGGATGTAAAAATAGCTAACATACCATGGAAGGAGGCATAAGAGAGGAGTCGGAGATTTCAGATTTCCGGGAATGGTAGTAAGCAATCCTCGGCTTCCTGAATTCCCCCATGTCAACCTCTAATCCCTACTGTCCTTTCGTCCAGATTCTGTGGCCTTTGAACTTCTGCCTGTCAATCTACACCCACCCTCGTGCTGTCAACCTACTCATTCATGTCCGAACGGATAAAAAAAAACGGCTCAGCCACCCAAAACTATACCTACTACTTGGAAAGAAAATTTTAAAAAAAGGGGAAAATTGAACCGGCTATTCATCTCATTGGAGATTAGCCGATGACATACAGTTACTTCTTTCCTGATTTCAAAGTTGTTGTTTTTTTAAATCCCGTACGTAGTTCTTAAGCCCGATCCAAGACTTGATTTTACAAATCTTACAACCTTTCCAGTCATTCTTACTAAGAAAAACAATAGTCTACTCTTTTTATCACTGACTAATCAACTGTTGTAGCCATAAAGGTTCCAGCTGCTGCATGATTGCCAGCACACATTTATGTAAGTCTGTAAACGTTTCATTACGAGCTATTATATAGTGCTATCCACTACTACATAATATAGATGACTTCTGCCCAAAAATACATGACAATGCAGGCTGTCAAGCTTTTGCACATAGGATTTTTATCTAGCGTTATAAGGGGGACGCATTAAAAGATATAATGAGGAGGAATTCTTGTATTTTTTCGTTCTATATATGGCTATGTTGAAAGTAGTAACCGGTTGATCAATTGACCATGGTATCTGTAAGGACATTGTAGTGTTATTATTCTGCAAAGTTTTGCTCTGCTTATTTAACAACAGAAATGATTTGTGCTTTCATGTAATATCAATGAATGCCTCGTCCTTCCAATAACCTTTCTCCAGATGTGTCCTCAAGGAAATAAACTAATGCTTTAAAGGGGTATATTGCTTTTTTGTTTCGTTCATAAACAAATACACGTGAAGTGCACTATCGTATATGTGTAATACAAAAACAAGAATTGACCTTTCTATGACCCCTTAAAGTTCATTTCCCCGAGTGTGTAGATCAGGGCGCCCGGCAGACCAGAAAGAATTTGATATACAATGAAGAACTTGATTTTCTGCATTCTATATCAAATCGTTGTACAAGTTATCATACGTTGTGCATACACACTCGTTGAGCAATAAACCTTTATTATCAAATCTCCTGTTTCATTTTGTTTCCAGAAACATACAAATATTTTATAATCCCAATTGTTTCTATCCTAGCCTTTATTTCCCTTTTATGACTTAAAACAATAGCGGTCGCTTTAAAGATAATGTTGATACCTCTGTTGTAGGTTCTTCAAAGTTGCTTTGTCCTACCTGCTGTTTTATTTTGCATCCTTTATGACACTTAGAAAGATTCACCAATTAGATACACTCAAACATGGCCATTAAAACACATAGGTGCCAAGGGAAAAGTCACATTTGTAGAACGTGTTTGTGGCAAAGAAGTCTAATACAAGACACACGAACAACACCGTTCATAATACCGACGACAACAACAAATTTTCCGCTGGATGCCCGTATTTTTGCATGTAAGGAGGATGCTTATTGACAAGTTAGTAATAGTCATACCTGTCATTCTTCATTTGATAAGTGTGAATAAGACATAAATCAAATGAAGAAGGATAAATGTTTTGTGCATAAATTTGCTGATAGAGCCAGCGTCAGTTAAGTTCACAGGTTGCATAACAACCTTACACAACGTAAGCCCAGTGGGTAATGGCATATACAAGTTGTCACTCTAATAATATCTGTATGTTTTTTTGTACCATGTAGTGTAAAATATATGTATACTAAATTTATTAGGACTTTAAATGATGTAAACTTTATATTTTTGATATATTTTGTCTGACCCTTACCTCTTTCCTCATGACATCAATGAAAAGTGGCATGTAGGCCGATTTGAACTTGTCATAAATAAAGAAAGGTTCAATAATCACGATATAATATTGTGAAATCCCTGTATCACCTTAAAGGCCGTACACACTAAAAATCTAGTGATTCAGAACCCAAAGTAACAATGAGTATGAATCATAATTTACGTATATGACCATGATAGAAAAGTATAGCTGTAAAGATGATGATGGTGTTTAGACAACAACTTTACGTGACCCAATCCTGTTTTTTTTTCTCAACATGGAAAGGTACAGGACACAGTGGTGTCAACTCTATTAGCCTCACCACAGAACTGACAGAGACGAATACAAGTTCTATGACGAATAACGTTACTTTTATTTATCTTCTGAGCGCATGGGTGGTCCCTTCAGCCGAAAAGGGATTTCCACGGCAGCTCATGAAAACAGGATACAAACGAAGTAATGTAACATAGAATAATAATTAAACATAGGAATACAAGTAAATCAATATGCCAACAATAGCAACTCGAAATCATAATCATAAGACATTGATAATCGGTCAGTTGGGAATCGGTCAGTAAACTTAAAGGTTGGGCAGTCCGAGAAGCAAACATAACACGTAAAACAACATCATTGAACAGTTTCTCAAGCAACTGGATATGATTTTGGAAGCGGTCAGACCTTTCAGGTAGCATCCACTAGCTATCGTCAGTGACACTAAGTGAGATTTGGAGGTTGACAGTTTTATAACCACGAACAAATAATTGATATGCAAATGCATTTTTTTATAGTCCAATAAGAAACAAGTCGAGACAAGGTGATGCAAATTAGGAAGCTCCTGTTGTTTCAGAACAAGAGCTTAAGTATTGTCTGGTAGCCCTACATCCCAAGTGCCAGAGAGAGCTACCCGTAGCCCCCCTTCCCTGTTGAGGGTGGGGTTGTATATTCTCCCATCTACATAATGAAAATCATATCTAGTTGCTGGAGTAACTGTTTTTTGGCGTATCTTATTACCTGGATGTGTAACCTTCATCGACAAAACAACATCATTGTATATTGTGAAATTGAATGGTTTGAAACACAGGCAGGTTCAGTCAAGTGTAAATCGTTGCCTGTTGTCCATAAGCCTATCTTCGAAAGGCTTACAACGTTACAGGCGGTCTGAGATGACATATTACGGGGATCATCCGATGCAGCATGGGGAGTGACCGAGGTCTTACATCATGTCATCAATTCTGTTCATTACCTACAGCCGGCACGCACACTCAAGTACACATGAAAGACTTCACATCCCTCCTCTTCACCCTTCTTGCCACATCTGTGCTGTTCCAAACGAAGATGAATTGCCCGGACAACGCAGTTGCTAGAAAAGACTTAAACAGAACGAGTGAGGAAATCGTTACGAAAGATTCACTTAAAGGCATCCAATGCAATTTCAGGGCGGCCAAAAAAGAAGAATATTCTGGATGAGGAAATATGTCTGATATTGCCATTTACTGTCACTTTGTAGCTCATTTTCGTCATCATTCCAGACTTAAAGCTTTTGAAATAGCCCAATAATAAGCCACTTGAGGAGCCCTTTATTTTTTGGTACCACCAATAAATTATTAGAAACAGCCTACGATACGAAACATTCAACCTTTTTTCGTCAGCAACATCGCATGTTTGCCTCACAGACATCAGAATGCTATCGGATAAGGTTGATTCAACACATTAAAAATGACCAGGAAATTTACTTTGAAAGTCGAGTTTTACTAGCCTGAAATCGCTAGCGCTTTGGGTGCCTTTAAGATACAGTGGGGATGCACAAAATCAGGCATTTTGTAGAAGTATTATCTTCTTTATGCGTTGATATTTCTTAAATGTTTGTCATGACGTGTCCTTATTAGATGACTACGCTATTAGAAGAATCTTAATTTACACCCTTTGCAGGTCAACTAGTCCATGGTCAGGGCAGTAAGCTTGCAGTTATGTATTAGTAAATATTACATTATCTTACATTATCAGTTTGATGTTATATATCTATGAAAGAAGAGATGTAGATACGATCAAGGCCATCAGCTACGTTGTTTGCTTTGGTGTTATAGAAATGTGATCAGTTATGAAGTGACAATAGGGTTGACGATTTAGACAATTAATAAAATAATATGCATCATCTGTCTTAATAATTACATGTATACATGGAAGGGACTCAGAGACTGTGTCCCATTTGCAAAATAAAGTGTTAGAGTTGGAAATCTGTATATAATGTATAACCATTTGAAAAGCCGATATCTAAAATTTACATTAGGGACATGTTAAAGATCTGTTTAATAATCAGTTTAGTAATCAGATTTCAGAATAACTCTTTCTTCAAAACTTTAAGATATTAAATTGGTTCCTCAGCGCCAACTTACGAAATTTTACGATCAAATTATAAAACAGGAAGAACGAATCGAAGAAATAGTTATACTTTTATGTTTTATTACTAATGAAAATGAATGTATTAACGGGAATATTTACGGCGTTGTGACAACCAATGAATCAGAAAAGTGATAAAAAAACTTTTTTTCAGGCACAGATTTCTCGTAAAGTAAATATGGCATAATAAACGGCGTGACAGCTGCAGTTTATTTTATATAGAATACATAAATATTGACGTGCTCTTTGAAGTTGCCACTGTAAACCGATAAGAATATTTGTTAGCTGATACCCTCTACTAGTGATGTGTACCTGTTCGCTGGACTCAGTTCCGGACTTGTAAAAACGTTTAGGTTCAAGTCCAAAAAAAACTGAATTGCGGGAACCAGTTCTGGACTTGGTTGGAAAAAAAACATGTCACATACCCCTTTTCGTTTCGAACCACATAAACCTTCCATAGATCGCAAAATCTGTACTGCAAAATGAAGAAAATATTGCCATTGGGCATTGTCAAGTGTTGGTCTCCATGTTATGTGCCCACAGTTTCGCCCAGACAACATTGCAAGGTTGACACCATGCAATTTTGTATATACCGTGGGTTTAGGTCCGGACTTACAAGTCCGGAACTGAACCTAAACCTCTGTACTCTGGACTACTCTCTACAGTGATTCACATAGAAGTGACAGAACCCCTTGCCTACGAGCAGAAAAGGCGTGTCATCGTTCTGATAAAATAAAAAGGATAATAAAACTCCTTTGAATGTTTTTAACGACATGCTGTTATGACAGGTATTTCGCGTTATCTGCCCTATTTCGTTTTTCGGTTATGAGCATAATATAACGATTACAATTTTAATTGCATGAAACGAATGATTGCACTTCGCATGGTGACAGTGATAAAAATAGAGGTGTGCTGAAATAGATTTATAAACTTCACAACGCGTGAAGGAGACTTTAATGATACAACGCACAATAGCGAATAACAAATCACATTTCTAATGCAAAGTGACTGGTTTAATTAATTATAGGTCCGTCAAGAAACCTTAATATGCAAGAAGCATTTTATATAGCTAAGAATATATTTCAAGTAGATAAAAGAACTAGAAAAATATCATATTGCACTCATCTTTTTTCTGATTTACTCACAGCTGTCAAGTTTGTTGCAATGAAAATAATTTGTTTCAATAAAAATGACAATCAACTATTTTACGACGGGTCCTACAGAAATCTTGCATTAAATTAATGTTAGATAGAAATTAATTAAATCTAGGCTGATCGTTGGCTTATTTTTAGCTCTCAAATATTACAGCTATTGCCTTCAGTTTTCAGGCTTCCGGGAAGTACATGTCTACAAGTCTCGGCTTACAGAATTCCCACGACGACACTGATTCCTTCACGTTGATCCTATATATTTCCTGAGTGTAACCGTTTGCTCTCATGTCATTTTCCCTGTCAATCTCCCCCACCCATGTGTTATCTACTCTGTCCGAACAAACCGATTAAAAACACAGCCCAGCCACCCAAAATAATACTTTTGTACGAAGAAGTAACAAAAATATTAAAAAGACTGCTGGTCAAAAAGCCTCATAAGACAAAATGAGTAGCATACAAGACGTATATATATATATACCTATACTGGTCATACCTAAATCAAAAAGGTGCCCTTGCAAATTCATTTTGTATTTTATGCTTGACTGTCCCACATATAGTCATCAGAGATTTTGGCAGATTTAGCTGCAGATATAGTTATCCATGGCATGATTTTTTTTTTAACAACTCACCTGACGATTGCAAACTACATCTTTTACTCAGAGATTTCTCGTCAATACATTATAATAACAATTTTAAGACATTACTACCAACACAAACATACACCGAAGACTGATGTACGCGTTCGTCAAATAGATATAGAAGTCCCAACACCCAATTATTTACTCATTATATATCTTACGTAAATAGTTACTAGTCAATTACATGTAACCTTGGGTTACAGGGGGAGCACTGTTCAAAATACTCCAATATTGATTGTTATGTGTGTATGTGGTGTTATAAAATAGGTGTGTATCTTGAGTGTAACGCCACATTGTCCTTGTTTTTGGTCTAATGTTTAAAAAAAATCCCAAAGGTACGTGTACAATGTAACGTCAGGAAAACATTATGCATTGTGTTTAAAGAACAATGTGCACATCAAGTGTACCGTACTTTTCCCTACCAGTGCTCGTAGGGCTTTTGACCAAACAACCCATAAAGGCACCTTGACCATTCTACTTATAACCTGCTACGGGCACCACTGCTCTTCGGTACAGTCGTGATGAAGTCGATAGATACTCGGAGGTTGCCAAGCCCAGATGTGGTCTGCATTATACTTATCTGCACAGTCTTTTCCGATCTGCTCTTCGTAATACAATGATAACTCTTGGAGTCAATTCTCTATACAGATTTTCGAAATAAGACCCTAATCAGCTTTACGTACTATCTTTTTTTCCCTTTTCAATTGCTGAATTTGTCAAGATCATACTGATCCGGAGATACGATCTCTTGACAGCTTGAACGATGAGCGGATCCGAGGCAATCCTATGGTACAACCAGTGAATACCATGACGAATATGTACGGATTCAAGCATGAAAAGGAGTCTTTCAACTTGTTTTAGTGGTCTTCAGGAGTATCAGATGGCAGTCAAGTTCATCAAAGCTGGTTTACTTGATAAGTCTCCCGTCAATGTCCGTAGAACATTGATGTATTGCCGTACGCCTTTCTACCCAGTGGGCCGTACCTAGCAGTAAAGTGCTGCAGGACTATCTCTCAAAAGTGACAGGGGACATCTATCCTACCGACACGTCTGTCAATGAAAGGAAATTTCGCAGTTCATCTCGTAGTTTGCTTGCAAATTAGGCATTCGTCTCTGCCCTTCGGAATGCGGTGCAAACGAAAGGATATAAAGTTTCATGAAGAGACGGACCCCACTGCGGTAAGGCCATGTTGATTTCATTATATGGATGACATCCGCATGGATTTCGTCCATTAAAAAAAGGTAGAATACCAAAATCAATTCCGAAGGAAAAGAAGAAAATGTGAGGAAATGAATAGAGGCTTTAATTCGCCATACCATACTCTGTGTGTTCAGTCATTTGTCAAATCCTTATGACCACGTAGATTTCATTAATGAAGGCAACTTTTTATGGCCAAACTTTTTTTTTCACACGCTCGCATCAGTTTTGGGGTTTCCAGTGGATGTCATCCATATAATCGAATCAACATGGCCTAAGGTCCACATATTTGGATCCCAGAGCCCGCGGCTACTGCGGCTACTGTAGTTTTCCAAAGGGGCATTTAGTAAATCAAACAAACGAGGAATATAATACTTGCAAAGAAAGATTTAATTAACGATTCGCTATGGGCATTATTCGTATTCTTGATGTCTAAATTATTAGACCCATACTTCAACATAAGATTATGAGGCATCTTGGTTAGTTGATAGTTTCACCGTTTGTCATCAAATAAGATACATTTACCAAGTACCTGAAATCATAACAAAATGTGTCACTATGCTTTTGCACAATGATTAAATGGTATTTCAATTCATCAAAAATGTATTGTAAATCTAGAAGTCTTACCTAATGCTGAATATTTAGGTGGTAATTGAATAGCATCTTTCTTTGGAAAAAATGCGAATAATAAATCCTAGTTATGATTAATACACATTTTATGTGGCCATGCAACGTGAATAATTACCTTTTATGATGCTCGCATGTGAGCGTTACTAAACTGTGGGCCTCGGCGCATTAAGAAAAGTACCAAGATGTGGAACACGATATTCATAAATGAGATTCTAACAAAGGTTAGAGAATCCCTTGGTGAATTATCGGGTTAGATCACGGAAGTTATTAATGGTGGGAAATACCGTTATAACAAAGCCTGTGGGACGAAGGTGTTTCGTGGACGGTTCGATACCTGAAGTAGCCATCCAGCGTTCATCTATTGATCTTCGGCTGTGTCCAGTGGCCACCTGGAGGGCAGACAGGCCCAAGGGAGAGCGATTGACCTGCTTGGGGAAGTTGATTTATGCAGTTTGGGATTTGAGTTCCATCCAGTCCTCTCAAGTAAAAAAATAATTATGCATAGAATCTGTTTAGATCATTTTTGTAAACGCATTGCTGCTAGAAATATTTCTGAATAAAGTAAGGAAATGTTGATCCCCACTTTCTTTACTATTTCTGTATTCACATTATATATATCTTTTTGTTTTACGTTGTAAAGGCGACACACGTTTTCCTAACTTTTGTTTTGGGGGCAATCAAAAAACAAAATCGTTGTCGGCAGGACTCGAACCTACGCGGGCAGAACCCAATGGATTTCTAATCCATCGCCTTAACCACTCGGCCACGACAACCCAGTAGCGGTTAAAGCGATGCACTGCTCATCCATTCTGCTCTGCACGCGTGGGTTCAAATCCGAACCTCGTCGATTCATTAAAAAACAACAAACACTATTTAAATATATATCTTTAAATGCAAGAGCTCCCACAATGCAAAAATAGGCAAATATATAAAAGACCGCTTTGTTATTAGGAAAAAAAAAACGAAACTCGTGATTAGCCTCCCTCGATTGTAACATTATATCAAAGACTTATGCTATCCTTTTAGTTGTTTTAGTAATTAGGGTGTTAAAGTTTATTTCATGTTGCCATACTTTGTACTATGTACAATTGTCGTTCAATAAAGTTCTTCATCAATATTCATTATATCTTCATTGTATAACGTTGAGGTAATCAATTTTGATATTTTCCTCGTTCACGAGAGGTTTGAAATATTGAGTTGTAGAGTGCGAGGAAATGTGCACTTCTTATCGATTGAGACGCATTTCATTTTGTCACAAATGTAAACGTCATTAAGTAGAACGGTATCATCATATACTGTTGCATACGCGATATTTCAGCTTCAATCTACACCAGCAAGGAAATTGCCAATCCTAAAAAAAAAACATTCCGGAAAATTGTGGAAAATGAGTGCTTTGTACTGTACTGCAACATCCTGTCCACACTTTTGTACGGCTGTGAAACCTGGAATTTGAAGTTAGGCCAAGAAATGAAACTTCATGCCTTTGACAGAATCACCAACTAGGTCTTACAATGGTACCCAAAGGGGCGGAGAAGAAGGGGACGTCTAAAGATGAACTTGCGACAGACAATAGAGAGGGACTTCCAAACAAAAGTTAGAAAAATCCTTGAGGCTCACTGTTGACAGAACAAGCTGGAATACCTTGACTGCCTCATGCGTTACGAGACTCGGGAGCCCCTCAGTCTAAGTCAAAGGGGCTTTCCCTGAAGTTAAGTCGACAGTAACTGATAGAGAGCAATGGGAGGACAACCATTGGGACAAATTCAGGTTCCCTTGCCTCTATATGGCATGCGAGTGCAAAGAGATGTAAATGTTTAGGTCTCAAAAAGCAAGGCTTGTCAGTAATATGACTCCTCAAGGTGCCATCTGCACAAACCGTCGTTCAAGCCAATCAGCTTGCTATTGTGTAGAAAACATCTGGGAGCCTCCGAAAGGTCAACGATGGTCAAGACGTCCCTCGTGGTAACAACATGATTTGCAACTAATATTTCGTCCCAGGTCATCCAGTATACCGTTTTCCTGAGAATAATCAATCTACTTAATCCACTGTGTACTCGGGTGCTAAAGCAGGTTTAACAGATCATTTAGTAATTAGTCCAGCAGCATAGCTGAAACATTGTGAACTTTTGTGTAAGCACCAAATTTCGCACACAGTTAAATTTATTCTAAGCAAATCTAGATAAGGAAGAATTTCAATTTCTGCCCAGGAGTGATTTTCTGGCATCTTTTGCCATTTTTAACTTAAAAAAAAAGTATATATAAATATATAGTTTTGGCATTTTAGATGACTTGTTTAAACTACACAACAATACTACGTCGACGATTGTATACTGAATTCAGTAGACTCAAGGTTCCTGTGTGCATTCGAGGATCAACAAGGGCCTAAAATTCCAATTCAAGGAGACGGAGCCAGTCCTCCACTGAGATTCAAAAAAACATTGAATACAAACATTTGAAAACTGCAAACTTTATAGACGACTTAGCCAATCCTGCGATATAGGAAAGCATGCTGTATGCTTGGTGGACAAATCCTATGATACTCTTGGTAGTCCTTCGTAGTCGAAGATGACTGTTAGCGTCCTCATTCACGGGGGATGTGAACTATGAGTCTCAAGCTTACTATGATATATATACTATGATACTATAATACGAAATACTATGTTCATGCTGAAAGTTTTGTTATTTTGGAAGCATTAAAAAAAAGAAAATTGTTGTCGGCAGGATTCGAATCTGCACGGGCAGAGCCCAATGGATTTCTAATCCATCGCCTTAACCACTCGGCCACGACAACTTAGATTCATCAATTTGAATCACCTAAAGCTCTTTGCCAATTTCTTCAAACCACAACTTCCAACTACAAAGTTTAACATTTCAGATTTCAGTTGAGACTTTGTTTCGATCCTTATAATTTTTTCGTCAACTAGTTGTAGCCAAGCAATGCTTCAGCCTTTGCAGATAAGTGCTGCCGTTGTTCACCACTGTCCTCTATCCAGGGCGTGACCTTAGTTTTTAGCTCCCTTTGAGCCATTGTCACCACATCTAGATCTCGTTCAACTGATATTTCCACGGTATCTACCTGCCGCCTATCCTCATCCCTTCTCTCTAATGCCATCCAGATAGATGCATGCATACAAGGCGTTTTTTAAATTATTTTTTATGTAACTATTATGTAATTTCCAACAAATACTTTGTATTTTGCTGTCACTTTTTACTATTTCAAATATACTAATATTATGGAACTGTAGTAGACTTCAACTTTACCTAGGTTGGGTTTGAATGACATACATGTAATTCTTTTTAACTTCTTTTAACATGTTTGTACACCCGTAATGTGTTCTGATATAACGTAAATAATGATTTCAATGTAACTATCAACAGATTCCATGTTAACATGCAGATGTCACATGCAAGTTGAGTGCAATAAAGCTGAATATGAATTATATTTTTTACTTTTAATTTCAAATATACAGTTTATTGTTAGTAGACATAAACCGTGCAATGTATTCACTATGTTTACCCTACGTAAAGCATTTTCACTGAATGCATTAGGAACACACGCTGGTACTGTTGAAAATGGATTTACTTAACAATGTAATGTATAGGTCTTGCATTGTAATGTTTTATAATAGCCAAAGGAACGGACAAAGCCAGCCTTGACCTGGAGGGTCATCAGAGTAATTGTTCCTGAAAATCAAGTCTCAACAGATGTAAACGGTTTACAAATGGCTTGTTCTTCCTGGTACTATAAGCTAATTAAATTACAGAACATGATGATAGATAGTGGTGATCGGCCTGCTGCGTCCCTCATGTGCCAAGTACCATGACGGCGACGGATGATTTGGGGTATAATGTTCGATTCTAAGGGAGATTGATGAAGAGTCGTAAATTGGATAGAGATTGTGAGGCAATAAAGTTACTGGTTCTGCAGAGTTTCCAGGAATTTGAATGCCTCATCACGTACTAAGAGGTTTTACCTATTGGATTTCATTACAAAATCATTCCGCGCTGTATGTTACATCGGCACTGTATACGTTGCCCTATTGGTAGTTGAGAATTCAGTTTTAAGGGTGTGGTTTAAAATGAATCATGATTATGTTTTTTTTTTGAGGAAGAGTGTATGTTAAATCGGCAACGTATACGTTGCCTTACTGGTCATTAAAAATTCAGTTTGAAGGGTGTGGTTTAAACTGAAATTTTTATCCATAATTTCCAGGGAGACATATCACAAAATGAAAACAATATCTCCGTTTAACATATCGTTTTGAACTTGATATTCGTAAACTTTAGAAAAATAACTTAGAAACAAAATCCACTGTAAAACAAATTGACAAGGACATGTTATGGCAGACAGTGGAAGAAGGGCCTTACATCAATAACACGTGCCCCTTCCAAAAACCCTGCCCGCCATTAACCATCTATACTCTACAATCAACTATCACATCAACATAGCTACTGATCACCAGCTAGCTGCAGATATGCAACACCTTTAAATTGCACAAGTAATAGCATTAAAAACTGTCACATACAGAACTATTTCAGAATGGATCACCCTGTCGTATGAGATACAAACAGTGTGGTCACACGGGAATTTCAAACAAAGACTGATAAAGAACATGAGAGACTCTAAAACGCGAAGCACATACATACGTCTTGTTATTTTGAAATAATTGTACGTCGATGTAATCCTATATCTTTGTGTACGTGTGTCCTCTCCTGGAGACTAGCTGTCACTTAGCCATAGATAGACAGCTAAAGGAGAAGTTGAACTCCAATAAACTTGAATCTGAATATCTATCTCAGTCAGTACTATCCGAGTCGTTTCTAGTATCTCTACGACTGGTGAGCAAAATGTATTACAACAACCCTGTAGAAAGAAAACCCTAATCATTTGAATTTATTCCATAACAAGCAACAAACATACTAAAATCTCCGCAGCGTTATTAGCAAATAAATGGATGACGTAAGACCTTAAGTCGTATCAGTGTATAAAGTACATGCCTCTCATCCTTGTACAATCTATTGGTAACGACTTTTACTGCACGAAAAGTTGAATTTACCAATGGTCGTACAACCATTGTAAAGTCCGTTACTGTAAACATTATCTGGCTTTACTGGCATTTACTACCATTGGTACTCCACATTTTCGTGCAGTGTTTTAGTTGGGGGGTTGCAAAATCGCCCACACGACGCCATGTGGTTTGCAGGACAGCATGCCCCGGGTGCTCATGATTTCATTTCTTACCAGCTGATCCACCTACATAGGTGCCGTAGGTCAGAAGCAACAGTTAGCCATAGAACTATACCTCCTGTAAAATAACAAGCATTATGTGTGGCATTTATGCAGATCAGCAATTAGCCAGTCTCAGTAGTTTCCTTTCAATCAGATTCCACACGGGAATACACGTAAGAGATTTTATGTAGAATAGTATGTAGATTGATAATGAAGGCTTGGTATTCCAGAACAACTGAGCCTCCAAAAGTGGCAGATTTTCTTTAGGGGGGGTCGAAAAGGGGCTTCTTCCCCGACGGCTGTCAGAAACCCGATATCAATCATAAAACTCCTATATAATAAGAAAATAGAATTAATAAGCCTACAAATTTGGAAAAGTTAAACCTTCTCCAACTTACAAAAACGGACTCAGCCTTCTTCAGCTTTCTTACACAATCGGTTAGGACACGCGACTTTTTGTAGGAGTGACTTGCAATGGGTCAAAGTTTGCTGGAAGCCGATACCGCCCCCCGTCCAGGTTGAAAGTTGGTACACCCTGATGTAGATGACCCCTGTTGTATCCAAAAACCGGTCATATCTAGTTCTATGCCTGAATGGGTTCGGTTCAGGCACTGTTCTGGATAGTCTCCGCGTATCCAAGAACATAGATTTGCAAACAGGCACGGTTCTGTATACGCGTGGAATATCTACAACCGTGCCTGAGCATGGTACTGGCCAAAGCAAAATTCTGGATACAAAGCTCCCTTATTAGAAAATATATGGCCTCCTTTATACCTATTTACACTTTTTAAGTATTGCAATTAGTCCAGCCTACATGCCTGATGTGGTATCTAAACCACCGTACACATACAAAACACTTCAAAATGCGAACATCAAATAATAAAATAACCATGACCACTGAGTGGTTGGCCAAGTGAATTGCGCGACGTGTTAATCGTGTTAATCTATTCCAATATGTCAAAACCCAGCGCAATAATCACAACTCTTTCTCCGGGAATCTGCCTCGCCGAAGTAATTACTACGTTATCAATATGGAGACATTCGTCTTCCAGGAAATGTAGTAATCGCGGGACACAGGCTTGGTGACGGAATATTAATCACTTGGAGCCACAATCAGCATAACGATTCCCTTTTCATCAAAGGCTTTTGTTTTCATCTTAGGCTATGTTGATTTGATCATATGGATGACGTCCTCTAGGAATCCCAAAACTGAGCGTGCGAATGAAAAAAAAAGTTGGCAAAACAGTTTTGAAATCTACATGGTCATGAAGATTGAACAAATGACTAAACATGCAGAGTATTGTATGGCGAATAAGAGAATCTTTATTTTCAATTCTTCACATTTTCTTCTTTTCTTTTTGAATTCATTTTGGCATTCTACGACATTAGTTTTCAGGTATTTTTTTTTCAATTTACGCCATACATTTTCATATTTTGCAGCAGATGCTTTGTACGATTTACAGTATGGTCGAAAACTTTCTTTTTGGAAACGGACGAAAATTGATGCGCGCTTGAATGTCATTCATATAATCAAATCAACATGGCTTTAATGAGCACTACATCTGTCGAAATCGTGCACCAAAATATATATTTCTGTAACAAGTGTGCTATAACTTTTCGTCAGTGACATAACAATGAGACAAAATCAATTTCTTGATTGATATCAATTTCTACTTGTTTTGGATATCATGCAATTTTATAATACGTTACATTTATCTAATTTCAATCTGCAACAAACAAATACGTTTCTAAATAATGGATAAGGAGATAGGGATCTGAATTTTTTATTCTGTTATTGGTGCTAAAGCATTATTTTCTAGTATACTGTCATAATCGTAAACACGTTACAAAAACATCGTAAAATTGAGTACTTTCTTTTCAAAAACGAGTACCCCTGGGTGTATTTAATGCATCAAATACTGAGAATAGAGGAACCACGTTAGCAGTCTTTACGCCGAAATTACAGCTCCGGTCGTTTACAGCATTTTACGACATTGTGATTGCTCTAGATACGGATGTTAATTTTTTGCATCGCCAGTGTGAATAGCCTGAGGTCTGCTGACCCTGCAGTCAACTTTTATCTTGTCCAGAACAGGGGTAAACTTTTACTGGATCTTCCGCGTGTCATTAGTGCCTGATGGACATGGTCGTTATCATATGCTGTTTTTTATCTGGTTGGAGAGATAGTAAGGTATGTAGTAGGTAGTTCTTGCCATCTTCAGCGGAGTGACCGTGGCAAACAGCTATCAATTGATGATTTCAAAACTGCAAGTGAATAGCTAGATAAATAAGGGCGGGGTAGCCTTCTAAATCACTGCGCGAAAATTTGGATTTACCAATGGTAGTAAATGCTAGTAAAGTCGGGTATGGTTTAGTTTGTAATGGTAGTAAATAAAAGTCAAGTTCGAAGTTGATTTTTATTTACTGCCATTTTTAGTCCTAAATTACCGGACTTGACTTTACTACTATTGTAAACTCCGGTACCGTCTACAAAGTAAACATTACCCGACTTTACTGGCATTTACTTTAGCTTTACATTAGCTTAATTGATTTCTGCAAAATTAACTTCTTTAAAATGATAAGCTTCATCACTGTTTCCCGAATTGTTGAATAGTGTACAATATTTTTATTTCAATGACATTTTCTGTATATTACAAATGTGCAATAAACTTATATATAATGTAACGGAAATAAATTACCAAAATTTCCTAGCATCATCCAACCTATTCCTTGTAAATGCTAGTCAGTTGAACAGTGGGATTTAGACAAAAGTATAATCTACTCTTATAATAAACTGAAAATGTCAACTGAAGGGCATGCAATTGAAGGCTTTGCTACATCGCAATTTCGTTTTGTTGTTGTGCAGTAAAAATCATTGATTTATACCTCCCAAAGGTTTCCCATCACGTGATCTATTTACGTTGAAGTTCAACCCTCTGAATGATGAAGTAAATTTGATTCTGTAACGTTTTCCAGTTCGCCAAACGATTACTTCATTGACCATTAATCTCAGTCTGTGTGAAAAGAATCAATACCGTGGCGATATGGCAAGCTGTTCTTCAGATAGGGTGTTCTTGGATTAGGTGAATAGGGTATCTGATTGGGAACAACGATGCGCTGAGGCAAAAAGAATTGGAAGATCGATACGAGGCTGGAGTTACCCTTTAAGGTTTTCTTCATCTCTTGAGGTGGAGTTTCTTAAATGCTATCGTTACCTGTACATCATCTTTTGTAGTAATCTGACAATGCATAGGAATGGCCACTTCTGGCACAGGAATGTTCCTGGTCGAAGCATACATTGCACAAGGACATATACTTTAGATACTGGTGGTTATTTCACCCAAGTAGCCTAGCCACGGTTAGAGCTATTATTACTGTAGTTTATTCTTCTCTACATTCTTCTCAACATTGAAGAACATTACTCATATGACATTACTGTGTTGCAACTTCCATTAGTCATCAGTGCAGTACAAATTGTTTAGAAGTGACTGGACCTAAAATGTATTCATCTAAGCTATAAACTGTAGTGCAAAGAAAAAAGCTGTCTAGTTTATATTTTTGTATTATGAAGAAAATAAATCAGATTAGATAGGATAAGGTGTTTATATCCAGAACCGTGCTTTATCCAGAACCATGCTCATGCCCGCGCCGGTTCTGGGTAGTCCACACGTATCCTGAACAGTGCCTGGGGCAAATCTACATTCTTGGATACACAGAGACTATCCAGAACCGTGCCAAATCCTAACCCTAACCCATTCAGGCATAGAACTAGATAGACACGGTTCTGGATACGATATAATGCTTATGTAGTGGACTGCCTCAATTTTACGACCTGGACATTTTCTACTTTGACCCGGACCGTACTCAAATACATCGATATTCTCATAATGATACAAGCCTAACCCAATTACCTGGTCCAACGACAAAACAGGCTTCTTGATACATCCATCGACTAATTGACATGTATGTGTAATTGATCATGCTTAATATTATTTCGAAAATTTGAGTGATTTCAAAACGATGATGTATTCTACCTCATGTCAGAACAGACAAGTACGACATGGTTACGGTCAATATCACAAGGACGTGGACCAATTAGGCATAGAATATGCGTCTGTATCCATGTTAACGTTATCTTTAACCGTAGAGGACCAAAGCCAGACACGGTACAGATGCACGCATATCTTTATGCTGTAAGCTTATGTCTATGTATCTGTATCTGTATAGCCAGTATAATGACCCATTTGACGTAACACGCCAGCTTCGCAGGCACGCGACGCGGCGGCATCTGGCTACATTACACCGATTACTTGTTACACCTAACCTTTGAACGTCTAACTCTAAACATTGTTTAAAGCTATCTAATGATGATGCCCCAACTGTACCTTGGTGGCAGCGAGTTCCACTCTATGATAGTTACAGGAAAAAATGAGTTTTTAAACACCTTAATCCTTGGTTGATAACTCTGGTACTTGAAGGCATGACTTTTCTCAGTCGATGTCCCAAGTCAAAGCAAAGTTGTGAAGTTTTTCCTCCCATACCACTTCACCTCGAAATGTATAACGACTTCTATTAATCTCCTCTAATGCCACTTACTATCGGAAAATCCCTAAATAACCCATCTACCATAATCCCACTCCCATATGTCGCATGAGCAACTGACATTTGCCTCATAAAGAGATAAAATTTCAATTACTTTCTGACTAAAGATTTTTCCTCGCCTGAGTACCAATATCCCAAACGTGACTGATAGCAGTTAAGCCTCGGATTTGTAGTTGCATTAGGAGAGATCACGATGCTAAAAGTAATGAATTTCACAAAAGCGTGCACAACCTAATTCCCGGGTTGCCAGTATTTTGCGATCATTTGCAATGCATGATAAACGTAATCTTCTCTTTACATCAGTGGGTCGTAAACAAAAGGAGCACTTGAATACATAGCCCGTGATTGTTTGGGTGAAGTTTCACTGGAGGGAGCTTACATTGCATAAAAAGTTTGATTTACCAATAGTAGCAGATGCCAGTATAGTCTGGTAATGTCTACTTTGTAAACAGTACCGGACTTTACAATCATGGTATCAAATGAAATTACCGGACAAAGTAAACATTACCCGACTTTACTTGCATTTACTACCATTGGTAAATCAAACTTTTCGTGCAGTATTAGGATGGTCTTACGGAAGGGATCTTCTACTTTTATTCAGTCTAAGGTAAAATGACATGAGCATTTGTGACAGTTGTCGAAAAAAGACATAGAATAGAAAAGACATAGAATAAAATTTGCATTTGATAAGTCTAAATGCACATATCTCCGAAGAGTAAAGTTTAATTCAACTATAAAGATGTTTCAATAAACATTAATCACGGTCCCGACGTCGAACAACTTTACTCGCATTTACTTTTCGTGCAGTACGCCTTTATTGCTATGTTTTATGTTCGTATTTTGACATCATTAGACTAGAACTAGTTGTCAGGCCTCAGAAATTCAATTCTTCCTAATCGATATTTGAGGGCATAATATTTTTCAAATAAATCACGTCCATAAAAAGACTAATAAATCAAAACGTTAATGTTGAAAAACACATTTAAGTACCTTGGAGATGGAGATCGGCGTTAAGTTTTAATGGTATAATGGTATGTGTCTCTCGGCGTACTTTAAAGTTTACTTTGCAGACAGTTAGAAAGTAATTGAATGCTAAATTGCCCTCTTTAGTCACATTCAGTCATAATTACAGTATGACCTGAATTCTTTTTGTCATGATAGCGGAGCGTCTTAAATTGTACCTTAATGGTCAACACTTAAAAACACTCAATAACTGTGAAATCTACTTAAAGATGCCGTAAATGATATCACGTATAAGTCATAGTTCTCATTTGATACCAATGGTTTTCATCTTGCTACAATAAATTCTTACTACTGTATCATCAACAACTGATTTTATAAAATTGTCCTGGCCTACAAAGATGTCTCAGCATTATGTGATTTTGCACCGTTGTACATTCTATCATAGTTACGGTAATATCAATTTTGTACATTGTATGTGAACTAATACACTTGAAAAAATTGAAATAAATATTGTGCATAAACATCGTAATAGAAAACATGTTTCTGTATATGTTTGTGAATATTTCTTACTAATATTTCAATATTTTTACTACATTTCATACAAACAACGCATAAATCACATGCATGGAAACATGTATCTGCATTTAAGAATATCTGGAGCAATAAAGGAAAAGTAATGATGATAAATAAGGTTATATAATTGCTTAAAAGCATCAACTGCATGTTGATTTTCTACAAAATATACCATTACTTTGCAGATATAATAGTCCTTGGTGCTATTGACGTTTGACGTTTAATGTCGTTTTAAGGGTGCATTATGTAACAGTTTTGCATCAACATCGACATATTTTAATTGAAAAAATCTTCTGATTAACATTTACTTTTTTCAACATGTTTGTATCGCAAGTATCTCACATTTCTGAAATTTATGGTTGGCGGTAAAATAGTCCACACTCAGTTTGTGGTACCACCACAAACTACTAGAATGTAAACAAACATGGCAGACAGCTGTGTTTTCAACTTTTATATAATTTATGCACACTCATAAGGTGTCATATTTTGGCACCTCCAATTCCTAAATGCTACTTATTTGCAATGGAGTAGGGTTGCCTTCAACGTACTTTGTAGAGAAATGACCAGGAAATTTGCTTGTACTATCTTCCAAATGTTTCATAATGTAGCTTTAATTTCTTTGTTGAATATGGTAAGCTGGCTGCAATCAGGGATTGTGTGATGATGCATTCATCTTGGTAATCGTGATTTTGCACTCATTAGCGAGCGCACTCATTACGGAGCAATAAGTACGAAAAGGGGCAAGGGGAATACAAACGAGTCGAAATAATTATCATTGTGCATCATTATAGAGCTATGTTATTAACGTTTCACGCTGGAGGCCCTATGGGACCCACGTAAGACTGAAATTCAAGTATTACTTTGCTGGCATTTTTGTTTGATGCAAATGTTTGTAGCATCTAGAGGAGCAAAAGAAGCTCATCGCGCCTCCGCTAAATTATTTTTTTTTTTTCGGGCAAAATTTTTTGACGTAATCTTCATCTTTTTCATTTTATTTCATTTTATTTATTTGTACTTCATTTTATTTATGACAATTTCCATAAACCAAAAGGTACGGTGGAACAGGTTGTTTCAGAACACCTCTTCAAGGCTACCATACCGACAACAACAATCATATAATACTGATACATTACATATTCAGGAGACATACATGTACATACAAAATCAGAAACCAATAATTGAAATAAACATAGAAATCAACTATTAAGTAAATCAACATCAAAACAAAAGTGAGATAATTAATCAAATAAATACGTGAGTAATGCAAGATGAGGTACCGTAGAGTGAAATTAGGTGGGCAAGTGGCGCAACTTGATAGTAACCAGGAACAAGACGGCTTAACCCCCCCTCCCAAAATGATCCTATTTTTAATGGTTTTGTGGCACAATTAGACTGTTCTTCAACTCAAAACATTGGACACACCTGAATCACTCAGTCTTCTTCCTTCAGCTATCTTGCCCAATCTCCCAGGACTCGTGTACATATACATATCATATCATATATATATATGTCATACATATGTCATAAGCAGTCAAAATTTGCTAGAAGTCGATATCGCCCCCTTCCATCTGCCAACAACCTTTGACCCATTGCTGACGTCACACGGGCATAAAGTCACGTGTCATGAACGGTTGGGTCAGATAGCTGAAGAAGACTGAGTGATTCACCCTACTATATCTTACCTTATCTTATCTTGCATTATAAGTGTATCGATTTGGTTAATCATCCCACATTTGTTACCCAATTGATTTACTACGTTGATTTCTATGTTTATTTCTTTTCATGGTTTCTTATTCTGTCATTTTAGTACACCGCATCCATGGCACCTTTTATGAGACAATGTAACGATTAAGATACCTCAACCGTAATAAGTTCAGCATTAACTTCAATGCTACCTTAATACCTTAGTTGCACCCATAAATGCACAGCACACCTGCACAGGTAAAGCAATTAACCCAGGTTTATAAAGCTTTGTCTGCTGCATGCAAGCAGGTTAATTTGTACCTCAGCTTGGTACAAGATTCGGTTATGTTCAGGTCTTGGACAGCAGCCAGATATATACCCACACGTTTTTGTGTAGTTAGAACTATAATAACTATGACAGAAGAGTAATGGTGCCAACTATGTTGTATTATACCAGTGGCGCAGAAGATCGAGAATGTTATTTTGTTGAAATTATAGACTTTTCTGAACCACGTTTAGACTAGAAAGTACTGTGCCAGAAGGTGCCATCCAGTAACACAGAGTTTTTTACCATATCAATGGAGCATGCAGATGCCATGGAGGTGTCCCTATTTATAATTCAATGGATTGCAGTTTGTTTCCAACTTAAAAAGTTATCTCCTGGTATTCTCGTCTTTGAGCTGTTGACATTCGATACTCTTTCAGGTTATTTTTGAGGTTAAATAGATTTTAATAGTCCGAAACATGCTTTAGTGTTATATATAATGACTTAGTTAATGCTGCATTATGTACCGTTAGGACGATGCAAAAAGTAAATTTTCTGGTCATTACTTTACAGTGTAAGTTGAGTCAACCCTACTCCAATGCAAATATGTGTCATTCAGAAGGCGGAGGCATAAAAATATTATGCCTTTCGAGTGTGTTTAAAAGTTTGAAACACAGCCGTCAGCCATGCATTTGTGTTTACATGTCGTTAGTTTGCTTGCGGTGGTACCACGAACTGAGTAAACATAAATGTCAGAAATGAGATATTTATTGAAATGTGAAAGTAAATTACAATCACACGACGTATTTTTTTTTAAATTAAAACATTTCGATTTTGAGGGCCAAAATTTTGTATAATTGCAATTTAAATGCAAATAGAGACGCCAACATGGCCGCTGACATAGTGAAATGACGTCACGTGAAAGCGTCCTTAGTGTTTCTGCTTATTAATGGCTAACGCTGTTTCACTCTCAGGTCGAAGGTCAACAATGAGCAGGCCACACGCCGTCCGCCATTTTGGTTCAAGTAAGAGTTTGACATTGCATTCTGATCACGCCCCAGATTGAGTGATACTCCATTTGATAAGTGTACGTGTCAGAAGTAAATCTGTCTGAGCCATCTGAGTCCCAATTATAAGACCGCTGTCCTATGATGGCAGCAAATCGGATTCCAGTCTGTCACCACATGTAGGTTCACGCTGCGAATTGATATGCTGTACTGTCAAAATATTTCAAACCCATCTCCACTCCGTAGAACCTGCCGGCTGTCTTGAAACTTTTCTTCCACGTAGAAAGGAACGTAAGGATTGATAAATTGCTTCTAAATATCGTCTAAGAATCTCTAGTACAACATATTTGTCAAAACTGAGAGGTAAAATACACTATAACGTCTGACATCAAAAAAGGTGGCTCACCGCCAAGAGTTGGGCAATGCAATTAACCTAAATCCCCAACTGTCCTGGAATATGGCTGGTAAACTGTTGCTAAAAGCCTATCGCCGAAACACTTCCCTTTTGTTAATTTGTTAGCAAATCCCTCCAGGAATGTAATATATAGTTCATTAACTGGAAAATGCAGACCTTAGTCATTAGTCTGAAGCTGGCAACATGGTTTTATATACTGTTGCTAGACAGCGATATCCCTGTCTGATGTGTGGCATACATTTTTGTAATCACCGTAAAATTAGTTAATAACATAAGCGAAGGTAAAGCCATACTGAATTATATGCGCTGTCATATCTATATATGCTTCGTTACCTTCAACTTGTATCACCAACACCACGCAGTTAGTAACTGTTAATTGCATATCATGTGCCTGTTACCGACACGACAACAGTTCTAACTGCTGGATGCGGGTATACATTAATTGTATATTCTTCCACGTATGGCAACTTGTATAACAACTCTAGTTTAATCTACTCTACAAATATCATACAGGACGACGTCATAGATTCAAACAGTCGTTGGTGTAATTTCTATCTGCCCTTTCTTAATGTACTATTGCATATCAACAATAACAATAGCAATGTACGCTAAATATCCCAGCAGGTTACTAAACACTTAAGAAAAATTTTTATTCCAACATTTAACACAAGACATGGTGACGGCACACTCAAGTTTTTTTTTAAAACTTATTCTAATGCCGCCGCGACCAACGGAGAGGACAGTAGACAATACTCATTTTCACCTGAGTTCGAGTGATGAAAGCACCTTACCCAAGGGCACAAAATCGGTGGCATTGCAGGATTCAAACTTGGGACCCCTTGGTTGCGAGCCGAGCACTCTGCCGTTACGCCAAATGCAAACGACCCCACATACGCCACACGAAATTGCAGCTCCCTTCCCCCTCCCGTAAGAAAGCTTCTAATAGTATTTCAAAACTAACCAGTTTCAACGACGTCATTTTGTTAAGGAAATCCCCTAGATTCTACTTCATCTAATCCAGCTTGTTCAGCATATTTCACTGTTCAGCCTGAAGTGCTGCCAGTAACAGTTGTCGCTCGGCTTTGGGACCAATTTGCCTGCACAGTCATAAGCTGCAAATTTCCTGGAACGCTGTGTGTGACCTGACCTATGTCAGGGTAACACCCAGATGAGACTTGAGGCCCTTGACATAACCGTCAACGTAGCAACCCCTATGCTACATCTGCGGAATAACATAACATTACCTACTTTGTATCGACGTCCCTAAGAACCCAATTACTTTTGTTCAAAGTTTCTAGTTGTAATATTCTGATTGGATAGCTTGTAAGACTCTAACTCAGACATTGACTAAAAAAAACTTGAAAGGAAAAAATGGCTGCCATGAGCGAGGTTTTGCTGCACTTGACCCTGCTTAAAATAGCATTTTAAATGACAATCTGTATTCGCAGCTTGTTAGTGTGATCGTGTCATATACTCGTAGATATTCTAAGTTTGAATGAAGTTACAACAAACGTTTACAGGTAAAATCAGCTTCACAATATGATCGAAACGCCGAGCATAGAGAGGGCCGAGGTTCCAACATCGCTAGGGCATGGGTGAGGGATTGCATCCGTCCTTTTGGATGGGGAGGTAAAGCCGGTAGACCCATGTAAATGGAAGCTTCGGGTGTAAGCCTCAAGTGGCAAAGCTATGCACCTAAAAGAAGCCACCACATTTATCGGAAAGAGTAGGAGTGGCGCGGTGCGTTTGACTGAAAAACATAACCCGTGGCGAGGCCGCATTGCACTAATAGATATATGTTTAAAAAAGTGTCCTGCTTCGTCCTCCATCTGAACTCGCATCGCCAGCTTTACCTTCTTTTTTTAATACAATTTTTCGATCTTAGATGTCAGCTTTCAACAGCTACACGAAAACATCAATATGTCCTTGACATCATTTCGTCATTATATATCAAAACCTTTTTTGATGAATGACAGCGCAAAATGTGTCATAACGATTTCCTTATCGCATTTCTAGGTATCGATATTTTTTATCACTGGAAGAAATACTGTTTTTTTATCAATGACGTTTTTTTCTCATATCTCGATTTATTTCTGCTATCGATATCTATGCCAAGTTGTATTTCTTTAATTGGGATTAGGCCATATCTATTTGATTATATGGATGACATCGCGCGGGCATCAATTTTCGTGCGTTTTTAAAACAAAGTCTTGAACCATACTGTACATCATACAAAGCAGCTGCAAAATGAGCAAATATGTGCCGTGAATTGTCAAAAGAAATTAGAAAATAGATACTAATATTGTAGAATGCCAAAGCCAATTCCGAAGTCTAAAAAGAAGATGTGAAAGAAAACAAATTAAAAAAAACTATTGTTTGGTTTTGTTTGTTAAGTCATTTCTTCCACTTTCCTGATCACTTAAATTTCATGATAAAGACAACTTTTTGTTTCGGCAAAACTTTTTTTTTATTCGCACGCTCGTATCAGTTTTGGGGTACAAGAGGATGTCTTGCATATAATCAACTCAACATGGCCTGATGTATTCTGCATATGCATATTATCTTCAGGCTGTTTTGTGTGTTGCCTAGGTTAAATATTGATCGCAACCTATAATTAGCTTCGCATGTGTAGGTCATTTTTGAACATTGGTCCTTTTTTGCGATTGTTTCTTATATTTCATCTCTATTTTCCTGCTGCAACTGACAGCCGTTGTATTGTTTAAGTACTTCTTTGCTAGTCGGTTGTTCTACCAGAATTCAGTGACTAAACAATTCGTAGTAAAAATACTGAAAATAATTTCGTGAACGTCACTGCAGAAACCTCGTTGCCAGAGCAGGATTCTCTCCAGTAATATGGACAAGCCGATAAGGTCATCCTCTAAGGGTCACTAACTTCGATTTGCAAGCGTACCGTCCAACTAGAGGTGACCGTAGGGGGTCGCTAACACATGGGAAAAAATTCAGCTCACACACTTGTACTGGATTTCGGAGGCATAATATTAATACGAAACATCTGAACAGGCTTGTGGTGACCTTGCAGATCTGTCGATGGTAATGAATATCAAAAACATGGCGGAAGGTGTTTTGAACTTCCCAGTCTCGCGAGAGGACGCAGCGAGACCTCCCGTCACCCAGATGCGGGCAACCGTTCACCCCCTGCACTTCATGTTCGCAAATGACAGGAAAGAAGAAACTGGATAGACACCACGTAACCATAACCGGCGTCACATCCAAGAATTTTCAGACCTAAGAACCAGTAATGTAAACGATGCATCAAACTCAACATGTTGATTTATCTAATATACATGTATATTTATACTTGTCTTGTACTTTCATCTCTCGAAATGGAGGGATGCCTACTACTACTATACTTGTACGTAAGATCAGTCTGACATTCGTATCCACTTGTTTGTAGATATAGTTGTAGAAGTCGATGTACTTTTGTTGTTTCAATGATACAAATGCCATTGTATGGGAATTGAAGATGTCTTCAAGCATCCCCTGTAGTTGAGACTGTGATTCAGAATTTATCATACTCCAAACAGTTTTTTTATCGCGTATTTGTGCTCTAGGTCTTGCTGATCTGCCCAAGGACATGTTATTGCAGACAGTGAATGAAAGGCTTTACATCAATAACATGTGCACCTTCCATAAAATCGTTTCTACCAAACAACCAGCTATAATTTACAATCAACTATATCCTGGGTCAAACCAACATTGCTACAAAACCAGATATGCAACACGGAATGCTTTCAAACTGGACAAACCAAAAGCAAACAGCATACAAAAAGCTTTCACATACAGAACTATTGCAGAATGGCACACCCTACCACATGAGATAGAAACACTATTACCACAAGGTAAATTTAAGCAAGGACTACTAAAGCACAGGAGATAAACACACGTCTTGTTATTTTGAGATAACTGTATGTAATGTAATTTTATGATAGCTGTATGTCGATGTAATCCTATGACTTTTTTGTACTTAAAGGTGCCCTCTCCTGGAATACTAGCTGTCACTTAGCCATAGGTAGACAGCTAAAGGAGAGGTAGAACTCCAAGTCATTCTTTATTTGTTATTTGTTACGCATGAAAAAGTATATTTATCAGGTTCACCATTGCCCTTTCCTTATGGTCTGCTCATGTACTCACTAATTGTACTTGTAACCAAGGGAGCCCGGAGAATGCAAAGTGCATCATTTTACTCCCTCAACTGCATTTTTCAGCCAAATTAAATGTTATGACATTTACAGACGGTTTCGTGGCACATTATTCACTAAAACGTACCACCGAGTGTACCGCGTCTTGCGAGCAGAGACAAGCTTTACCCATTTACGGGATCTAGTCGGGCATGTAACGCGGTATTTTGCGGTCGGAAGGTGCCATTTTTCACGTCAGGCGGTGGAGATTTTGGACGAGATGGACAGTCCTTGGTGGTCGGGCCCACCTCTGTCTAACCCCCAGTGGGTTGTAACACCACCCGCAACAGTTCACAACTGGAGCTAATGAACTGGAAAATCCGTCAGATGCGTGATGACCTAGTTGTGAGGATCAGGTCTGGGTTTTCAGGAAAAGATGGCTGTTCCTCGGGTGATTGGATCATTAATCTTTATGGCCCTATATCAACCACGGAGCAAATGTGCCGTTAAGCATTAACTTAACATAATTGAGCACACATGCCCACTTTTTGATGTTGAACTTACGTCAATTTACGTCACTAGTAAACTCATTAAGCATAATCTATAACCAATCTTTATTATATAATGCTGCATAGATCTTAATCATCCATTATATAGTTGTGCGTAACGTTTGGATATTTTTTGTAAAGTCCGCTACTGTTCACAAAGCAAACATAACCCGTCTTTACTGGCATTTACTACCATTGGTAAATCTAACTGTGCACTGAACATTTCCTAATGCGTCAAGCAGTTTTCTAAAAGCGCCCCGTAGCTTCTGAGCTGCTAAATTGCCGGTGAGCCGTAGCTAGGCATGCACAGCACGATAAGTTAAATTTACCAATGGTAGTAAATACTAGTAAAGCTGGATAATGTTTACTTTGTAAACAGTATGCCCATATGGTCGTAAATACAATTACCGGACATGACTTTTATTTGCTACCTTTGTAGTCCGTTACTGCTTACAAAGTAAACATTACCCAACTTTACTGGCATTTACTACCATTGGTAAATCCAACTTTTCGTGTAGTGATATATCGCTGCTGTACATGTGTATTCAAAGGTGGTTCTCCTTTCGGAAAAGGAGGCAATATGTGAGATGGCGAGGTTAATTCCGCTAGAGTATAAATTCTTCAGCAACGTTGCGAATGCGTCTGTCGGATGCTAATTCCAAGAGAAACCGTGGGAATGGCAGTGGAGCCAAAATCTAATTCCAACTGTCGTTCCGGGTTCACCTTATGTGATTCTCCCATCTCTCTACGCACAGTAGTTTTATCGACTTGCTTGGAGGCAGAATGTTTTTTTCGGGAACTATTGAGAGCAAGGCCGTGTGTGACCCCTAACTCTTCAATTGCTTTGCCCGACCATTTTCGAGCAAGATGTTCCCTCCTTGACACGATTGTGAACGTAAATGAACCCTTCATTTCATGCTGGCTTGCCATTCCCAAAGTCCCGCGCCGGCTTCTAACAGATCCTCGCGATGGAATAGAGGCCGTCACCAAAAGGCGTTTATAGACACTCGACTTCTTCCAATCTCCGCTCGCAATTTGGGCCTTCAAGGATCAGCGCCAACGGAACAAGGCCCTTGAGGCTGCAGATGTCGACTCGGTTAATTCGTCAACTGGATTAGTTCGAAGTTTTCCACTACAATCGGAAGCCTGGTGGTGGAGATTTTTATTATCTTCTTCTTCTTTTTTTAATCTTTACGTGCCCTGGATGCAATGTTGACCTTAATTTGCCACCCAGGATACAAATTGAAGGAAAAAGCCGGTGCAGGGATGGCAGCGAGTTACCGAATGTTTCTCTACATATTAATGCCATTAGGGCCAAGTGGGTCGAAGGATGGAGGGGCGCTAAGGAAATGCGAGGTCGTTCTGGACCTGCTCCGCTCCGCTGGCTGCATATCTGATGACTGGGCAACAGTCAGCAAGTCCGAGATCTAAACCAGGACGAATGAGGAGTACTTTTATCTTGAATTTGAAACATTGCACTTTAAATAGCCCGTCACTGGGTGGCGCCATTCCCCATAGGCTCCGCACCTTATAAATTGGGGCAAATTGCTTTTAAATGAAGTATGCGGAAAACCCATTCTCCTGCCCTTTCCATATGAGCACATTGCTCATTTTCTCCCGCCATAATCAATCCCATAATTTTTCACCGAGCGCGGGACGACATTAGGGACTCGGCGATGCGCAGCAAGGATCGATGGGATTTGAGCGAGATGCCCGGACGACCGCCAGCTCGCGTGGAGTTTACACTTGGGGGTTGTCGCCACGGCAGCGCGGCTTAAGCTTTCCTGCGCGCTGCCAACTTCGGTCAACGATTCGCAATCGCCTCAGCCCGGTATTGAATCTGTGGGCTGTGGAGAACAACGCACGTAAGAAGAGGGAGATGAAAGCACCGGCGACAGACGTCTTTCCGTGCGGCACATGAGGCGGTAAGCGGCCGGTGGGCTGCTTGTAGACGCACCGAGAGACACTGACAAGCCTGTCGCAGACATGTGGAGGAGGGCCTCCAACCGTCTGCGCCGATTGCTGCTTCTTTACGGCATCGCTTGGCTGCGGTTGCAAGGTAAGTGATACTAGAGTGGCCGTGCCCGCTAACCGTGATAATGGTCCAAAATAACAGGGCTCGTACATGATAACGGGACTTAGCTTCAGGTTAATTCCTGGACTAGCGTTCCAGTTTCCGTCTATATGGTGGTCTACAGCTATGCCAGACAGATGTATTTTCCAGGAACAGACAAAGGAATTTGATGTTTTACTTTCAAAACGCGTGCCGGTAGTGTATTTTACTGCCCTGTTTTTACTCTGTGTATCCAGATGGGAAGAAATAGAGCACGGAGTGCCCAATGGCAGCCATTGATATTGGCGTACTCATTTTCCTTTCATGCAACACGTAACAGGCGGTGCAAAGCCGCCTTTGTCGTGAGATCAAAACGTTAGCAGCGGTGGCCCTGCTGCTGTATTCTCACGCCGGCGTTTTCCCCCAGGGCAAATCCACACAAGGTGTCCGCGCTGAAGAATGGGGCGACGTGCTTCGATCTGGCAAACCTTGTTCGACCATTAACCCCGCCGCATGCCGCGATCGCTGAGATAAGCACGCGCGTGCCTCTAACACACCTACAGGCTACGTTCGCCGATATATACGGCTCGCCTCTCAACATCAAACAGGATATTGCTGTTCGATCACTACAGATAGCAAGCGCAGCAAGTCTCGGCCCTCCCATATAATCCCCCACACTGGATATACCGTAAGATGATTTGGTTGGGCATTTCCATCTGCTGTTAGTGTTGTATGCGTATTCTGCCGTAGCTACGGCGCATTGCCATTCACATCAGCCGTCCACCTAGCCTACGGGCCGAGACCTCCTCGTGTGCAAGAAAGAAAGAGAGCATTAGAAAAGTACGATAGGTTATTATGTATTGCGTGGCTGTATGTGATTTCCAACCGTGAGTGGGTATAACCGTGGTTAGCGTCGTCCATTAAGGACTTTCTAGCCAGCAGGTGTTCTGTGAGAGCTTTCTAAAGAACCATAGCATGAATGCGGCATGTATACAACCCCCATACACCCCCTCAGGCAATCCAAGACCACAGCAAGGCACCCATGCAGTGAAGACAACACGGCAAAAATATGAAGGATTCGAAAGCAGCAGATGCTAAATATACCGTGGTCTATTACTGCGCCCTTGGGCCTTGTCTACCGTTGGCTCCACGGGATATTAACGCAGTTTAATTTAGCCAGAAACGAGCCCGGTATTCAAGTACCTCACCCTGAACCATGATGAATGGAGACACGCAATCCAGGGTCGCCACCATTTGTGCCTCCGGTTATCCAGCTCCATCTCATCGACAAAAAGATTTGATTATTTCAATGTATTTCTCCACCGGCGTCTATCAGACAGGGGACCGCTAAGGGTTTTTATCCATCAAATTCATTTTTCAGCCGAGTTACTCTCATAATCGGATCAGAATAAGCCTATGTTGGCTAATTAGGATAGCCAAAATCCTGCCATGTCGTGAAAATGGGTTGCAAAGTAGCGGGCGTCGGCTTGCAGTGGCGTTATTGGTCTGCAAGCATTTATTATTTATTTAACAGAATTATGTTGTCAAAGCCAAACGAAGGCTTCATATGTCAAGCTGTGGTAGTGTGGATTTAAGTCATGTAGGTAACCGCCTGCGGTTGGCTGGAAAGTTCAAAAAGAATTCAAAAGATAACGGAAAAAAAAAGAAATGGCGCCTTTTTAGTCTTGGAGCTATGGCGAGACAGTCTAGCGGCGTTTTTCAATTCCCGGAAGACTCATTATGTGTTAGTGTTATCCCGGAAAGTGATAATCTTCCTAAAAAGATGGAGGGGAGTCAATTGACTCATTCCGAATTTACGCCAAATCCATGGACAAGATAAATGTGTGGGATTGTCATGTATCAATCAAATCTGGGTAGCCCCTTAGGAGCAAGCTAACCCTTACGCAATAATTGCCCCGGCCTGACGATATGATAAATTACGTTTATCGGAACCTGTCAAACTTGTCTGAATTTCTCACGTTGCAAGAAACCACCCCCGAGAGAGCGCCCGCATTATAAATTCTTACCACTTGAGGCACGATAATACAATTACAGATAATCACATGCTAATTTAGTTGATGATGCTTTGGCATGATAACACGCGACCGATTCATTCATAACAGAGTCTGTCTCGCTGTGCTCCGCGGACACATACACGACTTGCTGTTTTCGCGTCCCTTGTTTATCCATCTGCGGAGTTTCTGCATGGGCAAAAACACGCCAAACCATGTCCGCTTCCTGGTCTAGATCCACCATTTCCCTTTTCCTGACCGTCTACAACGTTTTCTCTACCGCAGGCGTCCATGGAGAGATGGGCAACCCGGTTGAAGCGAAGGGTACGCAGGGAGACTCTATCACACTCCCTGGTGCAGTCAACATGGACCAAGTCGTGGCTTTAACGTGGAGCAAAGTAGAGGGTTCGGGCCAGATTCGCATTGCAGTCTACATGTACAAGCCGAAGGGAACCGGCGAGCAGTCCAATTCTTTAGGACCTTTGAAAGGACGTGCAGATCTGACTGATAGAGGCTCTCTTAGGATTAAAGACCTGAAGCTTCGAGACGAGGGTATGTACGTGCTAACAGCCCTACTGGAAGAAGTAGGACCTAAAGAAAGGCATGTGTCCCTCGAAGTCATAGGTAAGCAAAGAAAACAATTACCTTAAAGGCACCCAATGTGATTTTAGGGCAGTAAAACTTAATTTTCAAACTAATTTTTTTAACATAATAAGTTTAATCAAACTTATCCTATAGCACACTGATATCTGTGAGGTAAAAATGGGATGTCGCTAACAGAAAACATTTGTTTGTTTCGTATCGTAGGCTGGTTCTGGCTTTTATTGGTGGTACAAAAAAATAAAGGGACTCCTCACATAGCTTGTTTTGGGGCTATTTTAAACGCTTATTAGATGATGATAAATATGTGCTAAGAAATGGCAGTAAATGTCAATATCAGACTGATTTTCTCATCCAGAATATTGTTTGTTTTGCCGCCCTGAAATTGCATTGGATGTCTTAAACGTATATATACATGCATTTTTCTGTAATACGCCATATTGACTTGATGCATACACTGGATTATAAGACGTCTTGAATATGTATCCTGTTTCCGATGGCTGAAAAGGCAAGAATCGTTGTAACAGGCTAGGATGATTAAATGATTAAATCTTCATTACAAAGAATGCGCCGTAATTGGCAATTTTCCAGAAGCTTAACAAGATCACGCCAGCACACGTACTGTGTATGGATCCGCTATGCAAATCTCGACTTAAAGGAAGAAAACAAGAAAGGATTGAAGTGTGCCGAAGGTTGGACGGGTCAACATGCCCTATTTAAGACTGTATGTCCCGTTCTTTCGTAGTTTCCATACGATATATGCTACAAGGAAGGTGACCCAATGCACAATCACGTTTTCCAGACTGCCGCTCCAACTCTTGCGTCCTAGAAAAAAAAAAAAGACTCCCTGCAGACGATAGCACGTTATGTAGAGCACTACCCTCCCGGCTAATTCAATCTGGGGTTTTGTTCACGCAAAGAAGTATGTTCTCGCTAGGCAAATAAATGAAATTACATCTGGTGGCTGAAGAACGAGGGGTCCAAGATGGGTTTTTCAACTGTTTTAAGTTTCCGAAAATGTAGATGTAAGAGTTTGTTTCCATAAACGCCGTGTTGAAGGTACATGTATACAAGTAACTGTTGCTATAATGGTCTGGTAACAGCAAAAATTACATTAAGGTTTGATGTAATGAAGTTATTCTACCCTACTCTAAGCTAACTTGCACTTAATAGATTTGCCAGTCGCTGTTAGGATTCAGTTGAGTGATTTCAAAGGTAATCCTGCCGCCAGATTAAGATGGATTCCCCACTTTGTAGTACGTTTTATTTATTCATGATTATCATTATTTTCGCTGAGGTACCGAGCAAATATATGCAAAATACCGAACCTAATGTCAAAAGCAAACGTCACGGCTCACTTAAATGTACCAGACGTTTGGATTTATGACCTCTTGTTTGGCAGCATGTTGGGCGTCATGTTAACAGCGCTGCTCTCTTTTAGTACTATAATTTGCCCCCCTCCCCCTAAGTTGTATGGCCTCTCTGTGTGCGTGCACGAGACAAAATGGCCTTAAAGTAAGGTAGAGTACTGTAATTGCCCAATTATTGTGCTGTTCCTGCTGTTTTTACATTTTTGCCGTGACTTGATTACCCATGTCTGTCGAGGCTGCGTAATCATAGGTCTGTCAATCATGGGGTCATTTCTCTGTCATTGGATGGTGGTGGGGAGGGGGGCAAACATTTATCAGCTACTTGTATTTCTTACGAAAAAAGTTTGTGACAAACCTTGCATTGCAGTTATTGTGCCCTCAATGGCTGGATGGTACGGTTACACCATGTTATAATTCAATTGGTAACAGAAGCGTTGACCAATTTGGAGGAAATTTCCGTCAAGGGTTGGGTCATTTCTCTCATAGGATAATGGGGAGGGGGGCAAAATGAGTTCTATACAAACCTTATGTTGCAGGTATTGTGTCTTTAATAGCTAAAAGGTTCAGTTGTAATGTGTTATAATTCAATTGGGAACAGAGGCGTTGACCAATTTGCGGGTCAACCGTTTGGGTCATTTCTTTGTTATCAGATATGATGGGGAGGGGGGCAAAGGTTCTTAAGATGTTATGTTATCTATTATAAAACGTGACAAACCTTATGCTGTAGTTATCATGTCTTTAATGGCTACGTGACACGATTATACTGCGTAATAATGAATTCAATTTGTAACAGAAACGTTGACAAAATTATTTCAATCATTTGTTAAATTTTTCTGACATTGGATGCTGGGGAGGGGGGCAAAAGTGCATCTGCTATCTCTTACAATATGAGTTCGTTACAAACCTTATGTTGCATGTATCATGTCTTTAATGGCTACACGGTGCGGTTATAATGTGTTATAATTCAATTGGAAACAGAAGCGTCCACCAATTCGTGAGAGCAATTGGCACGAGTCCAAACAAGTGTCAATAACAATGAGTGATATTTCTTGCAGTACATCGATAACTATTAGTAGTGGCGGTGCTATGCAGTTATCGTTTGTTGCGAGCATTACATTTGTCATTACCAGACCGGTAATGTAGTCATCATGCTGGAAGCTGTTAGAAAGTATATTAGCTTCATTAAAATGACGAAGTTCTCCAGAGAGTGGCATTATGGAAAATGGCATTCTCGGGTAATTTGGGCAGAATTGGGTCTTAATGGCAACAAGGGCGATTATACCACAAATCTCAGGCAACTGCATCGCACTGAAATTGTCTTTCATGTGTAGGTGCTTTATTGCAAGCACCAGTATAATTTATAACCTGCACCATACCCTAGGCCGGACTATGCATTCAGTCAGTATTTGGCACAAAAAAAAATACAAAACGATGATTGCATCCATAGTCTTCTACGATGTAAAATAGAGAAAGAAGGCAGCATTCGTGGGATTAATAATTTGTAGGAAACGCTTAACTTAAAAAAAGTTGTGACGCAGAAGAATACTGCAAATTGAAGTTCTATAATTTGATTTATTTTTAATTTCACACGTAAAATGGGATTCTTGACAAGTCTGTACGTTTGCCGATTGATTGATCGAGTTTTCATGTGCGCAGGGAATGGGAATTGCCACAGTTTGTGTGACTACGTCTCGTTACCTCCAGGTACGGAAATTTTGTTTTGGGTGTTTTTTTGTGTGTGTATGATTTGGTTGTGTGTCCGTAGAGGTAAGTGACAGCTTTTGGATAGGGGAATTCCTTAACCATAGACCACGAAAAATCAGACACAGGTGGTTGGGTCCCAGAGGCTGGCTGGAAGCCAGTAGGACGTTGGGCAGGAATATGTTGGCTGGGTGCCGATGGGAAAATGCATAACAAGCTCTCAGGTCCCGAGTTCAAATCCTGCCATGCCACCGTTCCTGTGCATTAGGGAAAGGCACTTCAAACGACTTTCCTCCATTCAGGTGAAAAGGGTGTTGTCCTCTGCGTTGGTGGTGGCATAAAAATAAGCTGAAAAAAAAATGAATGTGCTGTCACCATGCTTTGTGTTAAATGTTGGAATAAAAAAAAAAAACTTTTCTGCCGGAGGTTTGGAATCTCCGATTTTTTTGGTACTATTACATAGACATTTTATCTATCATTACAGCACATAGTGTCAATTAGGATCTGGAAAACGAGAGTAACTTTATTCGCCTTTTAGTATCGTTTGTGGCCTATTTCTTTGAAGCCTAGCTATTTCTTTGTAGCCTTTTGACGTGTTACTAAATCACATGTTGTTGCTCAAATCTATATCAAAATGAGAAATTTCTCATGAAATTTTCCCTGCTGGTGATTTATGACTTTTAAAAAATTGAAGCTGGCCGACTTTGTCTGTGGTAATCTAGTTTATGAAACCCAATGGATGGGTGTGCCCTCTACTGCCCTTGAGAGTTTCATTCTTATTTACAGGTATTCGAAGTGATGTCAAAATGAGAAATTTCTCATGAAATTTTCTCTGCTGGTGATTTATGACTTGAAAAAAATGAAGCTGGCCGACTTTGTCGGTGGTAATCTAGTTTATGAAAGCCAATGGATGGGTGTGCCCTCTACTGCCCTTGAGAATTTCATTCTCATTTACAGGTGGATCACTAGACTTGACCTCAACCTTGCGTGCTATTAGAACGCTTCTATTGTCCTTTGCATCACGCCCAACATCTGTCACATCAGAGGGTAATTTCTCTGAACCTGGTCTTTGCACGGAACTCGCTGTTGTATAACAAAACCTGTTTTGAAATAGCCCACGTTTTGGAATACAACTGGCCTTTATTGTCTTTTTTGATAAACCCTTCAGCCTAAAGGCTAGTCTTACAGGGTTCACAAAAAATTCCTTGGGAGAAACTGCAATAGGAAGGTTCTATTTGTTATGTATTTATGATTTTTTACTGTGGAAAAGGAAAAAATAAAATAAAAACATACATATAACAGATTACATGATAAAGGAAAACAAATAATGGCACGAAGTTAAATTTACATTTTTTTTACAAACGAAGGGAACATAATATACAAACTAATTACAGAGTTAACATTGTTCGGACAGATGGTGGGTGGCATTTTTAAAAGTAGATGGACTGGAAAGTGTTTTAATACGTAGTGGAAAGTTGTTCAAAAAGTTGACTGCCCTGTAAAGAGAAATGTTCTCTTTTTACTGTTTGTGTTGGGTTTTGGTAGCATGAAACTGTTGGCAGCGGATAATCTGGTTGAATACCTGTGGGCCGACTGAACAGAAACAAATGAATTGTAGATGTAGTTCACTTCGTTGCATTCAACACTATGGCACAGCAGGACCACGATTTGGAATGTTCCATAAGTCATCAAGAGTCCTATGTAACGCGGGTCATCAGAACTCCATCTTGTGCATATCAAGTAATCCTTAATGGCCTGTTTGTCTGTATGTGTATGTATGTTTTTCGATTACGGGTTTAGGTGAGAACAAAAAAAACGTGATTACGAAACACATGTTTGGAATGGGTTACGTTTTGGAATACAACATGCACTCCACTTCGTGTTATTCCAAAACATGTTTTGGAATGGATCACGTTTTGGAATATAGATGCATCCCACTTCATAGTATTCTTAATCGTATTTTGGATTGCAACACTCGCTTTCGGTAATGATCCCCACTTCTGGCTGTAGGCTGGAGCACGAAAGAGCCCCTACCTTGAGTTCCTAGGTTTTCCCCACAGTCAGCATTCTTGCCTTCTATTCTTTGGGCGATAACGTTAAGTACTCCTTAATTACTTCTGTATTCAGCAGAGCCCACTCCAACAGAAGACTTCATGCGCGTATATCAGATGGTGCTAGCTGCCAGTTAATCCGCCAGCAGACTGCTTGGGTGTAATTGCCACTGCTGATGATATGCTCTATATGGCCTAACCTTTTCACTGGCATGTCCCATCTTCAGGCTTTATGGCCCAACTCTCAGAAGTTTAATTACCGGTCTTTGCTTTATTACTTCGTTACATGGTTTGGGGGAGACACCGGCTGTTGTATCTGTCGGACCTTACCACCAGGACCCCTCGGGAAATGTGAAAGGTTGTTTAGGTGATTATTCCGCTTGGCATGCTTGTTAAGGTCACCAACCAACGCCCTAATATGTGCAGAGTCACTCCGACAAAGTAATTAATCTCATAGGGGTGAATTCCATGGGGTTAAGAGGAAGATTCGGCTTGAATGTGCGATTTTCCTACGTGACTGAAATTCTTTGTTAATAGACTTTACCACTAAAGTCTAATTTGTTTACCTCAATATTGACCCATAAGGTTACAAAGCTGTTACAAGTAAAGGTAATGTAAACTCCAGCTGCTGAAAACCTCTTGGATCTTGAAAAAATATTAAGAAAGTGCTTTGATTTCTATAGCTGGATAAATAAAGTGCTAGTTTTACCACAGTGCATTACAAACGTGACGTGCTAATGTAGCAAAGATATTAGGTACATATAGCTCTATACTCAAGTAGCAAAAATGCGCAGTTGTGGGTATGTATTTAAGGAAATAAAGATAAAACATTCCTAAAAGACGGCCGGCTTTTTCACATAAATTTAAGATCATTGTTTAAGAAAATTGCACAATGTCCAATTTTGGAGACGTTCTTATAGCAATGGACGCCCCCAAAGAGTGATATAGTTAATATCCATTCAATTTTAAACAAATAAAGAATAAGATGTCTCCTTAGAGATACATAAAATAACGCATCTAGACAAAATAGGTCCCAAAAGTATACGTCAAAATATCTTTATGATTGAGCCTTAACCGGGAGAGATGCCAGCCTTACATAATCCCTGAAACCTACATGTAAGAGAAATTATGATATAATTCCTGTCAAGTTCATATTCCATGTAATTCCCAACAGTTTCATGGCACCATCAGAGAAAAGCGGATCCAGATGTTCGCATGTCCCAAAGATGTATCGCCCTCTACCCATCACGCACTTTATTAATAGATACATTTGGATGTGAGACTAATATCTGCAATAAAGGAGTATTAATGGTGTATGCCGAGGGGCGTGCAGGGACCCTGTGGCATCTGGCGTAATATCAGACCCATACGGTCTACCCCCAAGTATGGCTTATGTCATAAAACCACTCAGCCTGATACGACTTTGATGCAATTTGGAAACAACAGCTGAACTGTCGGTGCTAGCCTTCAAGCGCATTGGAGCAGACATGACTGATGTTATCTCCCCCCTGATCTTTGTCCTCCTTCATGTATGTTTCAGTGCCTCCCAAGTTGGAACTCAACCCGCGACAGGACGTCTACAAACGGAGGGGGAAGGCGGTCAAGCTAACATGCACGTAGGTACAACATTTTAACCAAAAAATATACAGTTTGAACACAGTAGTTCCCATGGGTTTCGAGAATCTTTTCTGAAAAGGATTAAACTGCAATTTCAGACAGAGTTGAAGAATTTAGACTAAACAACATCAAAGACTGAGAAACCTACCCTTGCCGTGACGTCACGTTATGCAGATATAACAAGTGACTCTGTCTGCACGAAAAGTTGGATGTATCAATAGTAGTAAATGACAGTAAATGATGATGAAATGACAGTAATGCTAGGTAATGTTTACTTTGTAAACAGTGCCGGACTTTGTAATGGTAGTAAATAAAAGTCAATTCCGGGAATTTCGGACGTAAAAATAGCAATAAATGAAATTACCGGGCTTGACTTTTATTTACTACCATAGTAGTCCTGCATTGTTTACAAGGTAAACATAACCCGACTTTACTGGCATTTACTACCATTGGTAAAATTGTAGTTTTTAAACTGAACAACAGCTGTCTTTTCAAGGACTGAGCAATCTACCGCTTCTGTGACGTCACGTTATGCAAATACAACACATGACTCGGTGAGAAGTGAATCATACATTGCTGGAAGTTTGTGTTCTTCTTTCACTCCTCTTGCAATCGCAAAAAAGACTTTGTCACAGTAGCTGTAGATTGTTAATTCATTGACTGGTACTGTTCAGTTACAAATTTACTAGTTGCTTTCACAGTTTTATCCTGGTGACAGATGTTTCCTGCCAATTATGAAATGGTAGACAGAAATAATATTGATATACCATGTCCAAATATAGGTTGGTTTGCAATATTTGGTGATTACGTGGTGGGTATACGACATGCATATGTGGTGACCCTCGCTCTTGAAACTCAGCAGATGGGAAAAGCTGAATGCACCATTGTAGCAGTGTGCTATTCAGTTCACACGTGACCAGCCATTGTGACTTTAACCAAGAGTGCCTCTAAACAACTATGTATGGTTACAAGCTTAGTAGAACACGATAAATATTCTCTATTTGTATTACAATCCGCAATTACTACATGAAATCCAATATTTAAGCGTCCGCTAAAGCATCCGTAAAGATAACTTTTTAGACTACTGAAAAAAACGGAACCTTTACGCACGCTTTAAGGTACGCCTAACTATCGGATTTCATGCAGTGAATATTACGTTCATTTGCCGAATTCACAGCACAAAATCCTTTCCTTAGGCATATGCTAAAGGTTCCGCTCCTTCCCTATCGTGTACCTTTACGCATGCTTCAAGGTGGGCTTAAATATAGGATTTTGTGCAGAGATTTGTGCCGTTCTCCTACCTCTAGACACCTCCTTGCCATAGAATACGACTTGAAGTACAGATTACATAGCTGCCCAGTCCGGTTACAGTCACTCTTTCTCTTTGTATGGGACGTCCTCAGAGGGGAAACATTACTGCTTCATAATAGAATCACCTTGTCCCCGAAGGATTTCAATCAAACAATATTGATGCCTCAACGGAGTTCAAATTGCATCGCGCGAATCGATAGAGCACGACCTAGGGTGCCCCGTCTTCCTCAGCCAGTAATTACCCAGCTAATGCGAAACAACTCCAGCCTGGTACCCTTTGGTAACGTTTTCTCATTACGTAGTCGATCCCTGATTTGACTCTTGGAGTAGGCAATCAGGAAGTGTGTGGTGTCCTCCGTCTACTACAGAGTTAACCATTTGCTACAATCAAAGTTAGCTAATTAGTATTAGTACTAATCACAAAAAAATCACCACCGACACTTAAAAATCTTTTAAAAAAAAGACTTTAGGGCTTCTTTGACTCTTGGAAAAGGCAATCAGTAAGTGTGTGGTGTCTTCCGTCTACCACAGGGGTAAACATTTGCTGCCACTGATGTTAGATAATTGATATTAGCACTAGATATCACATAATATCCCCACCAACGCTTACCAATCTCGTAGGTAACATTCTCTCATGACATAATCTCTGACTTATTTGACTCATGCAGAAGACAATCAGAAAGTGTGTAGCGTCCCCCGTCCACCACAGAGGCAAACATTTGCTACCACTAAAAAGTTATCTAATTAGACTGCATGACGACCTTTGTTGTACATGTTTTTCACACTGGCCAAAATACAGATCAAAACAAAACAAAACATGATGAACAGATACAGTTAAAAGATACAAAATTTAACTGATTATTATTAGATTAATTCAACTTCAACAGGATGAACTGAACTGAATTCAACTTCTCATCGCTTAATACTAGTACTAGATTAGTACTAGATATCACAAAACATCATATTCGACGCTGAAACATCCTTGAGGAATGGCTTTAGGGCTGTAGCAGCGGCGACTACAAAATGTTAGGTAGGGTCAGAAGACAGCAATAACCAAGGATTGCTGGATACATTAAAAGAAACATCAAAGAAGAAGCAAATCGTATAAAGGGCTGCCATCTTTAGTTTATTATTCACAAGCGACACATTATAGTGGGGGCTGTGCCTCGTAAGGCGCTGTAGTGAATTTTAGTTGAGGATTTTTAAGTCGGCAGGATCAAACGCAGCTTTACAGGTACTGACCTAGACCTGTAAAAAAAGGAATAGGAAATTCCAGGTATGACACGACTGGAAATACCTGCCTTAAGGGGCATTATATGATATTTTTGCGTCAAAAGTTGAAATATTTTGAATCTTCATGTGATTGCCATTTACTTCCAGTTTTCAACATATTTGTGCAATAGTCTCACATTTTTTACATTTATCGTTGGCTCTAAAACAGTCCAAACTAGGCGCACTTATTTTGTTATCAACAGCAAGACACACACTAAATAAATCGGTACAAAAGTTAAATGGGTATGAGCTTGCTCTTAACATGAACTTGGATATGACAAATTCATGTATACGGCCTTGGCTCCTTGGCTGCTCAACACGGGATTGTTTGCACACAGATTGTGATTAGCAATAGTGACAGAAAAACAACGCGTGGCTATCTGTGCTTGATAAGACATAAATTAAACATTATGATAGCAGATTTGAATCGTAAAACTCAATTGCAAAACCACTGATTCCTTAAACATGTATCTAGTAGCCTGTACAGCTATGTTATTTACTAATCGGTTGCATTATCGACTTGAACTTGATTAAAGGAGGTGTATCGCCTCTATGTCAAAGTCCCAATTGTGTGATATTGTCCATGAGCATGTATGGGACGCCCTGTGCAACCATGTGTAAACGCATCCTACCTCTGGCACGGACGTAGCTACTCCCCCAAAATGAATATTTCATCAACCCCCACGGGCTTCTCAATAATTGCGAGAAATAAGTCGTTAAAAGTTCTGGTGATGTGTAAGCGAGTTGATTCATTCGCTTATTACACCACTGAAGACAATTATCGGAGATAATTGCTTCTAACTGATTCATTTTGTGGGTTGAGCACGCTTGTGTAACCATGCGGGACCGGGCGGCAGAGGGTTCGACCTTCCCGCTGTGCAGTGGATGTACTTCGGGGTCATAGGGAAATACCAAACGATCGAACAACACTCGTCACGCATGGAGGGACGACACAACATTTGCGGAGTTGACCTGAACTCTCTCTCTTTCTCGTTGAGATAGTATCCAAGGCAGTAAGCTAAGTTAAGTACATACCACGTGAGGTTCACCATGGTCGAATACCATGGATATATAGCATGTCTACCAAAATGCATAACACCTGCATATCAAAGGGTTGACTAAATCATTATAGAATACCCAATTTTGAATGAAATTTAAATTGCCTTTCATGTTGTCCATATTCGTGCAGAGCATGGACAAAGTGTGGTTTATTTTTTGCAAACAATATTAGTATTCACCGAAACGTCGGCTGAATAAAAACACTTGGTTATGTAGAAAGAGTCTCTTTATTCAATATTAGGATTAATTTTGAATCTTGTTCAAAGAAAATATTTGGAAAAAGGAGGTACAGTACTTCTCATGTTAAATCAAACAGGGCAACCAGGGGAAGGGAACTGCATTAAGCCCCTGTCACTCATTAGGGACATCCCCGCGACTTGGCTGGCAACTCCAGCCATGGTCAGGTCTGGGTTGGGAGTAGCCTGGAGTTCACCTTTTTTAGCTCCAGTTCACTCCTCTGATCTCAATTAAGAAGAATATAACCGACTGGTGCAGGCGACGTTCTAAGACTAGTAGGCGACCTCGCCGACCAACTCCCAACCCCAGATGGCCTTGTTCACGACTTATTGCCAACCAAGGTCTGGAGAAGGTCGAGAGGCCAGGTGTGACAGGGGTTTTAAGATTCTGCTTAGTCATCAATCGTGGTCATATTGTATGGTACATTTCACCGTAGTCATCGTGGTCCGTTTTTGCTCACCCTGCCACTTTTTTGCCATCGTAAAGGTTATATTAGTCAGCATTACGTGGTCCAACAGGAAGTGCCATATAAACGTTATGGTGGGTATAAACCCCAGCAGGGAAATGGAACATAAAGGTATTGCAGTAATTTGACACGAACCAGCACTGTGCCGTTGGGTTGTAAAGATTGTCGTTAAAGCTGGGAAAGATTGACTTCTACCTCTGTAACATATTGTCGTGGTACCCCAGCCAAATTGGAAATGTGACATGGGGCATATGGCGTGGGAACCAACAATGTTTTTTTTACCTTTTAAATTTTTATGAGTCGTGGTGAGGAGCACTTTCGACGTGCCATCAGACGAGTTTATCTATGGTTAGATCTGGTGTAGCATGCTTGAACAGCATTTTTGTTCATTGGTGCTGCGTTTAGCATTCGATGTGATACTATTCAAGGTCACAGCTGGATTGGTGTCGCGACAAATACCTGTTGCTTTCAGCATCGCAGAGGGTGGTGATGATGGCAAGGCATATGACTCAACTATTCAGCTGGGACTCTATTGTATAAAACATTTTGTTCTGAAGTTCAAGAAAACTTTCGAAGCACGTTTTTTTCCAGTACAGTATATCTGGTGAGGTAAACCGTTATGCATGTGCACAACTTAGACACTAAGACATACAAGTGATGCGTATGGTACATATTCAGCCAGAACAGAAGCAATAGAATGCACAAGTTGCATAAAAACCATACAGAAATCATTTCTAGCAACTCTTCCTGACCCAGCTAACACCAGAAAAACATATAACTACCATAGAAATGCCATCCAACCATTTTCTACTTTAAACTACTATGTAACCCGTCGTCGTAAAAGATTAATATAGGTCACAAGAACAGAATACAGAGATTACATGTACATGTAGATGGGGTCGGATATGAAGGCAAACAAAAGAAATTCAGAATACAGTTGCACTGTTGTATCCAGAACCGTGCTTTATCCAGAACCATGCTCGGGCACGATTCTGGATAGTCCGGTGCCTGCAGCAAATCTACGTTATTGGATACGCGGAGACTATCCAGAACCGTGCCTGATCCTAACCCTATCCCATTCTGGCATAGAACTAGATAAGCATGATTATAGATACAATATGCGCCAGCATTACATACCCCCCAAGTACCAAAGACTTAGGTTACGACATTTAAACTGTTAAAAGAAAAAGATGTATTTTATTTTCAATTTAACATTATTCTTAACATGAATTATAGATAATTACGAATCTTAAAAATATGAATAGAAATATTTTGCCCATCTATAACAAACGCAAAAATGTATATATTTCATTTGAGCTGTGAACAACAAGAAATTGTTATCCTTGAATAATTTGATTAGGTTGGTGAATGATTGAATAGCACAGTTTTTATTCATTCACATTCCACTTTTTTTGACTGGTTTATATGACTGGTTTACTGTGCACTGGAGCTCGAAGTTACTGTAACAATGCAGTCATATTAGCCCTGATGAAGATGACAGGCGGTCATCGAAACGTTGGCTCTTGTTAAAATAAGTGGTTGTGTTTGCTATTCAAGAAATAGTTATCTGTAGAAGGGCATATCCATGCACTTTTTCCCCACGGGGTATCTAAAAAGCATATCCATCCTTTTTCTGCAAGCTGTCATCCATGTTGTTTAATCAATCACTGCAAATTTCCACATTTGAGCATTTCTAGCAGATGGCCCATTTTCATCAAGACCAAGGCTACATCTATCATCTGTTGCGCACAGGGGATTGCAACCCAATGTAATGTACCAATTTGTGCCCGTTCACGTCCACACGAAGCAATAAACACCAAGGAACTCGCCCATAAGGATATAATAAAAAGCGCGGAGGAATTTTTCTTTAAATTGCCCAATAAAACGTGCCGGGTTTGAGAAATGGCGGCAAATGCACGTATCTGGTGAGCTGTATAGCAGGTATTTTACGTCCAGTGCTGATGTGAGGAGATTGCCGGATTGAAACATTCATGATATAGTATAAACGGAAAACTACGTGAAACGCATGAAGCGTGGAGAAGCCAATACTATGTCGGTGGACAAGTCCCATTACTCAAGTCGACTCTAACAACGGTTTTTCAACCTTTTTCATGAAACAGCTGAACTCTACTACATCTGTCTCCATAAAGTCATATATCGAAGCAAAAAGAACTGTTCTCAATTGCAGCAACAGCAACGTTGCAAAATATATCACAAAGTAGAAGTTATTTTTTAGGAAATGAAACACAAGAAGCAATTTTTCGTTTAAAGATACAAAAGTCAAATATAGCTTCATTGACAATTGTAAGCCAAGAACATGCTTTTCAATATTATGATTTGTTCTACATAATACTATTTTAAAACAATATCAAAAGTGTTATTCTAGCATTATAGACAATGTGTTTTTGTGTCTTGGTCAATATTCCACCGATATTGTATTTATTTATTTATCCATGTATTTATTTAATCTTAGAGACACGTGGGTACACTTCCTACTGATTTCCAAGGAGGCCTAGGAAACAAAACATAATACAGTGTGTATATACATGTAGAAAATTGTACATAATTAACATAACGTAGATTGTGAAATATATACAAAAATTTATGAAACATAATGAGGATAAATAATACAACATAATATATGTAACAAACGTGGCAAATTACAAAAACCAAGTAATCAAATCATAGTTATAATCAAGTCCAAATATTGTTCCAAGGTCAGATATCATAACTTTGGGACCAAATAATACAACAAAAAGTAACAATGTAAGTAACAAAAGTGGCAAATTAGAAGTTATCAAATCATAGTCATATTCCTGAATCAAGTCCAAAGACCTTTCCAAGGTCAGATATTAATAAAAAACAGTTGTTCAAAATGTCGACATAACGTTGGTGGTCTCTAGGGACAGATGGCGACGCTTGCGACTGAGAGGATGCAGAAATTGTCCGCGGCCAGGCAGTGAGGCTGCAAATGGAGTGCATCAGCAGCTCTCATCGCTTTACGGTCGTTATAATAATTGATGACATCATGGAGACTGGGCGGCAATATCTGGCACTATCACAGCCCGTTTTATGAACAAGGGCCAGGATCCAGTAATTGTCATTCGCGGCGCTACAAGGTCATCATAATCTACTCTATGCCTCACTGCTGTTTTAGTTTGTTTTAAAATGTTCCTGTGGTTCGTAGAAGGCGGGGGGGGGGGGGGCGCTAATACCCAAACGACGTTTGTGTAAATGGAATTCTTTCTAAATGTAATGTCCACGAGCTTTTCTATGGATACTCTACGTAGATCTACACATTACTTTGCACCCGCTGGCGTTGTTTCAGCGATATATAACCAAAAGGCAGCGGCGTGCTGTATTTGTCCCGTAATGTAGGCTTATCCCTAATCCAACAAAGTGGTGACAAATGTAGATGGGAATCCGTACAGGCTAACGTTACCGCTAATAGGAAGTGACGACGTCATGTGACATGTCCTATGATTTTGTTATGTAGGAAACAGTAGCTGGCGCCACTTGTCCAATAAGGAAAAGATTTCCACTTTATTTAGGCTTTTTTTAAATATTGATCGAGTCAGCACTCGACGTAAGGATAAGCCGTGCGACTAATACACTACTGACAATGGGAGATTATGGTATTTACATACTAGCAGCAAAGATGATAACATGGGGAAAGATGGAACACCGTCTGTGCAATTTTGTGTGTGTGTGTGCGTGTCTGTGTGTGTGTTAGTGCGTGTTTGTGTCTGTCTGTCTGTCTGTTACTGTCATGAATTATGATGCTTGTTATTAGTAATTATTATGTTAAGACTGGACTATCATCACGTGATCATATCTATTGTCTATCTACCCATATCTCTTTATCTCTATCTATCTATCTATCTATCAAATCTATCTATCAAATCTTTCTATCTATCTATCTATCTATATTATCTTTGCATTATCATTATATTCATCATTGACATTGGCGGCCCACTGAAATTCGGCGAAGATGATGACGATTATCTATCTGTATATATAGTATCAATCTATCTATCCATCGATATCAAGTTGTTTGTCCTCTGACTGTCAGGCGTTTTATGCATACGAAAATCTACAAGGATATACATAGCAGCGCTCATTAGAGAACTTGTGAAAAAAAGTTGTTTGGATACAATTTCCATTAAAGTATAGACGTCAATGACAACTTATGTGATGCACAAGTGCAATGTGAGGAAGAATGCACATATCGCTGTAACAAGCTAAAAATGTTGTTTTCTTTCATAATTGAACTAGAAATCACTGTTAGAAATTCTCAAAGTGAAAAGAGCTGGAAAAAAATCCGTCTGTTGTATTGTTTTAGAAGGTGTCCCACGCAGACAATAAAAATGTTGTTTTCTTAATATTCGAACTAGAAATCACTGATACTGCCAGGAGAGCTAAAAGTAAAAAAAAAAATGAAATTCTAATATCCACCTGTTGTACTTTTTGCGGGGTGTCCCACGTAGACAATAAAAAAAAGTATTTCAAGTTTTGTCAGCTACCCATATTACTTCTGTTACTCTGTATTCACCAATTAGTTTTGATTATTTTGTATCTACAAATTGATTCACCGATATTTTATTTTATTTTATTAGTAGTATTGATTCTAAATTGTCAGGCTTTTCTGTAAGGATCCGTGTCACTTCTTTGTATTTGTCTTTGTTACTTTGCATTAAAAAAAGATTTTATTATACAAATCACCGATACACCCAGGAAAGCACAAAATACAAAATATATGAAATTCTAAAATGTGTCTGCTGTATTTTTTACAGGGTGTCCCACGCTAGGCCCATGGTAAAGTACATCCGTTGGGAAAAAGATGGCGGCCCTGTGGATCAGCACCACGAAGCCACGACATATCCGGGCAAAGACTCGTACGAATCCGTGCTGAGCTTACGGAACTTGACCAAGTCTGACTCCGGCAACTATACCTGCGTCACCGGGCACTTGGAGCGCATCGTAGCGGCCAGCAGGCACGTGGAGGTCCACTGTAAGTGCACCCATTTATTCTCTGACTCCCCAGGCTACGGAAAAGGTCGCATTCTTACCGTTTGTACCGACTTAGACGTAGGCGGTGAACGAAGCATTTGTTGAATACAGAAAAGGCTTCCCTCGCTAACATCGATTTTTTTTCTTTGGGAGGAGGCACGTTAGCAAAAACGCCATGCTCTCACTGCACGCAAAGTTGGATTTATCAATGGTAGTAAATGCCAGTAAACTCGTTTGATGTTTACTTTGTAAACATTACTGGAAATAACAACGTTAGTAAATAATAGTCAAGTTTGGGATTTCATTTACAACCATTGTTCAGTCTGAAATTACTGGACTTGACTTTTGTTTACTACCATTTTCAAGTCCTGTATTGTTTACGAAGTAAACATTACCCGACTTTACTGGCATTTACTACCATTGGTAAATCCAACTTTTCGTGCAGTGTCTAGCACATAAGAAATACATGTCATTTAAATATACACCGTTTCAACGTTTGCATGTGTCATAGACATGTAATTACGTAATACATTACTGATCAATACGGTAATAATTTTATGTCGATTAATTTTAGATCTATACAATAACCAGGAAAAAAATGTTTATCATAATTTCATAGTTTCCTGGTCGAGAGAGTCCCTTCCCCATACCGGTACCTCAATATAACGATCCGAACTTGCAACACAATATTTCATAATTGGTATCTCCCTTGCCCTCGATGGAGACCCTTCGCCATTCTTCAAGCTTACGTAAAGGCATGCAGGACTTTACCATCGGGTCGTTACGTTCTATACTTACGGTCAGCAAGCTGAATTTATCAACCACTATAATCGGCACCCACTTGGGCTTTGGCCAAATGGAGTCCTACCTTTTAGTTATTGCAAGCAGCTTCAGATGTTTATCTAGAAATCAGCTTACGAGCCAACCATCTACGGGTCTGTCTTTGATTTCTCTTGAAATCGTTTTGCAGCAGTGCTTCGATCAATACGTAGGCAATGTATGTTGACCTAGAAGCCACTGCAATGAAAATGAGCCAATTGATGCCATGTCATTAGGTTCGGAATCCAATACTATGTAATTTTTGATAATAAGGACAAATCATTGTTATGGCTACCGAGGCTCTAGAATCAAACTGTGAAAAGCAACCAGCTTTCTGCCTGTTGTATTATTGGAAATCAAAAGAATGTTATACAATTTTACTGATAAAATCAAAGAACACACATATTATAGAAGGGTATATTCATCTTCCACTGCCTCAAAAGAAGAAGTCAAACCCAACTAAAGTAGTATCACATATGTTATAGAATGTAGTATAACGTTGGACGTAGTCTCTTATATCATTGTATTCTCTTACATGTTTAAAGTTAAAACTTTTGATCCAACAGAAGGTAAATTTTATCCCCTAGAGCTTTCGACCAGTTACTCTTGTCTTTTTCCCCAGTTTTTGACCGAGTGGGACAAGTCACGTGGCTTCTTTGAAGAGTGACGTCAACACTGGGTCAACTATTTTCTTACAAGTCGTTTGTACTTTAACAATTAGCCCTCGGGCATGTATTTGCAATAAATTTTATCATTATATACACATTTGCACAGGAATAAGACATTGTCACTATTCCTGTACCGTAGCTACACATATGCAAAACGCCATGGCTGCTTTAAATCAAACAAATAAACCTTTTTCCAATCAACTTGGCAGTCTTGAGCTCGACTGAATTGTGTTGATCTAACATTTTGTCAATTAAAAACAATTCTTTCAATTAACAACTTTCTATCCGTTAAAATATCACATTACCTGATAATTAATTGAAATATGGTAAAAGTGCGTCTACGAGTCAACCCATTTCATATGTAAATAAAAAAAACCTAGATCCTCTGACATAATGGACACACAGTGATGAAAAAAGAAGTACATAGTATAAGAGTTATGTGCATGGGCATTCCTACGACATGGAATATGGGCCTTAGCCTTATGCAAATTCTAAGATTTTAAGCGTACATTGCAACGCAATGTCGGCGGAAAAAACCGCATACAACTGCACAAGTACATAATTCTATTCTACACTACATATAGTCTTCAGAAGAGTAGCCATTGCCTAAGCTGTATCGTATGCATATGTGACGAGCAATATAGTTACCATCATTAAAAAGAGATAAAAGCACCAAAACTCTCATCCTAAAAACCCTGTGGACATGTCATACTTCATCTCTAAAAAGAGGTTGTGACAATTTACGTTCACGACCCTGTAATAAAAGCTGAGTGTATTAGCTCCTCAAGCTACAATTTCTCCACCTAATGGCTTCAACATGATGTATACCTCTGAAACATTCCGAAACCCGAAGGAGATGTTTACAGTGACGCATCTGGCCCCTTATATACGGATTGAATACACCTCTTTACAGGACGTTATGTATCACGCGGTGTCATTAGGCCATGTTGATTTGATTATATGGATCACATCCACTGGGAACCCGAAAACTCATGCGAGCGTGTGAATTAAAAAAAAAGTTTGGCAAAAAAAGGTTTTCTTCAATGTGAAATATACGTGAACGAAGGACTAAATACACAGAGTATGGTATGGCGAATAATAGACTTAATTTTCATTTCTTCACATTTTTTCCCTTTGCAATTGATTTTGGCATTCTGCAGCATTATTATCATTTTCCAACATTGTTTTTGCAACTTACGGCATATATTTGCTCATGTTGCATGTGTACGACTTACAGTATAGTCGAAATCTTTTCTTTTTTTTTGGAAACGGACGAACATTCATGCGCGCGCGCGCGGATGTCATCCATATTATCAAATCAACATCTCTATACCAGGAATCGAAATGATTCCCAACAATCTGCTGATGTTAGAATACGTCAGCCCTTAGGATGAGGTGGGGGCTTAATTTGATGGATGTTTGCGGGGATGCCGAGTGTTCTGCGTACTCGTGAGTTTAATCAGCGATGTTGTAGCGCCTACAGGACATTGCAGTTCACGCGCCTTGATTGATACAGTATTGCTCATTAGGAACCCCCTGATGAATGTACTCGTTAATAAATTTGCCAAGAGGTCGATGGGCCGAGACTCGGTAGAACAAGGTCGTGACTGATGGGGCGATGCTTCACACTTTGACAAGATAACAAGGAAACACAAACCTGGCTGCACTAAACAGGCGGTCACAGCAGGAAAAGTTAAATTTAGCAATGGTATTAAATGCCAGTAAAGCTGGGTGATGTTTACTTTGTAAACTGTACCGGACTTTACAATGGTATTAAATAAAAGTCAAGTCCGGTAATTTTGGACTTAACAATGGTAGTAAATAAAATTACCGGGCTTGACTTTTATTTGCTACCTTTCTAAGTAGTTTCTTAAGTTAAAGGGGCATTATATAGCTCTTTTGCACCAATGATTTTAATTGAAAAAAAATCTTCGTGTGCATGTGATTGTCATTTACTTTCACCTCTAGATATCTGTGCAATTGCCTCATATTTATGGTTTGCGCTAATACAACCTAGGCGCTCTCAGTTTGTGGTCCACCACAAACTACCAGAAGGGCAACAAACAAGGCTGACAGCTGTGTTTCTAACTTATAAGCACAATCGTAAGGCGTCATATTCTGGCCCTTCCACTTCCTTGAATGGCACTTATTTTCAATGGAGTACTGACCAGAAAATTGACATTTTGTACTGACCAGAAAATTGACATTTTGTATCGTCCTAATGTTACATAATGCAGCTTAAATTCCCCCAATGACATAGTGCCTGGATTTGGGGCCCAGGCACCTGTTGTCTTTGTTTCATATCTATCAAATAAGAAGAAGGAACGCAATCGCTTCAAATGAAAAATAATGTTACAACGATACAGGCAGTGTTCAGTTAGATTGTAAAAGTCCATTACATTTACATTCTCGTCTAGTGATGTACGTTTACTGCGTTTGCCCCATCTGGAGAGCAGCGTTAAATCTGTTCTGTAAATAGGGAATAGATGAATGTCCAAGAAGTGTGACTAATACAACATCATGGCAAACCACGCATTGATACACATCGGTAGGAACTATTATGTCGCTTTTTCTTTTAGATCCTGCCACCATTGTGAACGCTTCAGACCTGGTGGTGGCGCCGGTTCTGACAAAGGTGACGCTGTGGTGTGTAGCAGACGGTAACCCCCCTCCTAACATCACCTGGTACAAACTAGGCTGGCAGAACGAACCGACTGCTACACTGGAGCCTTCGGACAGTACCAGAAACAACATCATCTTCAGCGAGATCCATAGAAACGATAGTGGGAAGTATGCGTGTTCAGCAGCCAATGGCATTGGGAAGCAAGACTGGAGAACCATCAGCCTAGTTGTTCGTGACTCCACACATAACTCCGGTAGGTAGTAGTAGACTTGTACACTGGTTTCATCATTCATACACCTCATTTACATTTTTGAAGTCATGTACATGAAATGTACATTACTTTAAAGCATGACAGTCATGTACATTTCATATACAATGAATTGTAGACTCTTATGAATGCTTTATGCAGCTATCTTGATGATGAACAGTTTCAATAAATGACAATGATAGAAATGAATTCAGACAATGAATAGGCTTTGCATAAGCCTTGTAGGCTTCCGCCCTCCTCTGGCACATTGTTGTTTTCCTTTTGAAATTTCTATATTTTTTACATTTCTTTATTTTTCTATATACTTTATAGATTTCATACTTTTCTTTTCCTTCTTATCTGTATATATATTTCGTGTGAAAAAAATAAATGATTCGAATACAGCCTCAGTGACAAACACCATCCTTACCTACAAGATGATAGACATCCCTGTCACTTAATATTCAGAGGGTGTTATATTTTACACATTCAGATCAATCACTCTAAAGTGCAGCTGCTGGTGCTGATAACACCTTTGGAGTAAGGAGAACAGGTCTTTGTTCTGAAAGGCGAACTCGATCGAAGGGTGGTCAAAGATTGCTTTGTGCACCTATCATCATGATGAACAGTTTCAATAAATAACAATGATAGAAAATGAATTAATACTTGCTGTATGTAGGTCAGATTTTGATGGACAGCCTGCTGGGGTAGGTCGTATCGCTGAAGGGTGCTCTGTTATCGGTAGCGAGCCGCACACTTCATCAGCTGATCTCGAAGCCATTCTCCAAGACTGTGGATTGGAGATCAATTAGTTCTGTAGTAAAAACAAGGTATTAGATAGCAGTCAAGATTTTGAAATCATGAGGAAAATGACTGCTGGCGGGCAAGCTGGTACATCGAGTCTTGAGTGATCTCTATCTTGTTTTAAAAAAATTGTAAAAAATGCAAATTTCTGTCATACTGAACTATTCAATGTACAGACGCTGGGGGTTTCTTGGGCGTTATTGCAAAATCTGTCCTCACATAGTTTTTGGATAAATATCTGTTTAACTACTGATTTCGTTACTCACTGACAAAGCTTGAGTGGTCTCTATCTTACTTCGAAAAAAATGTCCTCACATAGCTTTTGCATAAATTCCTGTTTAGCTACAGATTCCGTTAGTCACTGGCTAGCCTTGAGTGGTCTCTATCTTATTTCGAAAAAAAATGGCAAAAGATGCAAATGTTCGTCGTACCGGAATGCATGGTATTTCTGTAGGGCGTCATTGCAAAATTTTGTCTTTACCTCATCTACATTTTAAGTCATAGTTTTTGGATAGATACCTGTTCAACTAAAGATTCTGTTAGTCACTGATGAAAAGTAGCGGGTGCTACTTGAAACGTAAAAGAAATGACCGTTTTCAAAATCTATCCAGTTGCTTGAGTAACTGTTTCCTTGTAGTGTTAAGGCGGAAGAACTGTAAATTAAGATGCACGGTATGCGCAAATCTGCTTTCAAATCGTAGCAGGGGAGGGGGGCAAAAGTTGCTGCGACACATTACTCTCTCTAAAAATACCTGAACTTTTAGGGTTTGGGAATGGAATTCTTCTGACGACAGTTTATTTCCTCCATTAGCAAACCTACCAGATGGACCGTGGACATTTATCAAGAGACCTCATGGTCCCCTACAGCCCTTCATTTATGGCGGCCTTTTTAAGGCGACCAAAATTGATGCAATTTGTTATCTCCTCTTCACTACTTTCCCAAGGTTTTCATAAATCAGGAGGATCCTCTCCTTCCCTTTTCTCTTTGATATTAGAACCCAGATGGCGAGACGCATCGCGAGTGCCGCAATTCGGGTCGCACAGTCGTAAATTTATGGAGACACAGACAATTGATCCTAGAAGATTTGTGCCAACACCCATTTATTTTCTCGGCCAGCGACTTGATGTCGCAGTTTTTCACGCAGACGAATGTTTTATCGTCTGGATCTCCAGCACTTAAAACGAATGACGTTCTCTTGTAGTTTACGCTAATTGTCAAAGGGTAAAACTTCTGGGGCGATGTTCACACGGTGTAACGGCACTCTGATAGACACTTTTTATCGACGGATCCCTACACTTCTTCTTCTCGGTAGTCCTTCGTAGTCGAAGATGACTGTTAGCGTCCTACACAGCATGGAAAGTCAACTTTACCAATTTTAGTAAATGCCAGTAAAGCTGGGTAATGTTTACTTTATAAACAGTACCGGGGTTTACATTCATGGTACAAAAATAAAATTAGGGTAATTTGGAAGTTAACAATGGCAGTATATGAAATTACTGAACTTTTATTGGCATTTATTAATATTGGTAAATCCAACTTTTTGCGCAGTGCTAGTCAGAGAGAAAGAACGCCCGTCACAACAACGAAGCCCCATGGGATATTTGCTGCTGAATATGGCCGTCTGCATGCACATTCAACTGAAACACATGGGGACATTACGGTTTTCAATATTTCGTCCATTTGTTTCTTAAGGATCGTTATTGGACTGGACGTTAAATGTGGCATACCAAAATGTAAGGGCGTTGCCCTTCACGGTAGTATACGAATTACATATGAATAAATTGTCCGTAAATTTGCAAGGAACTTGGGTTTTCTACAATGCGTTCCTAGCGCTAATCAGACGTAAAACCTAACGTACAGCCTGTGCGTATCTATGCAGCGCCTTGTTAGTAACCACGAAGAGTTTTGCTGAATTCAAGGTGGTATAATAGTTACCATACGTATACCGTTTGATAGATGTCTTATCCTTATGTGACACCCTATATTTACAATCTAAGTGTGTTCATTATTATGTAGTTTATGGTAAGATAACCCAAGTGGTGCTAAAAGATTCATACTATGCAACAAAAGAGAAGCAACCTATCTCTCATTTCAGAATTACTTTACATTTGTGTGCATTACGGCAAATGTGTACTTGAAAATGAATCTCTTGAAAAAAAATGAAGAATCAAATCCATACCCATAAATCATACCCAATCCGGTAGTAGAGTTTGAATTACCTTTACATATTGGTTACATGGATGTCTAACCTTTAATAACGTATTGCAGGATGTTGTTTGCGTTATATATTTCCCCTCTAAGAATCCTTTGGTTCTATACTGAATTTGAATAATGATCAATAGAAGTAAGTCCGAGCTAGGGAGGATTTTTCTTGGCGTCTTAGCTAGAGACAGAACCAAGTCAAAGACAGATACAAATGTCATTGGATAAGTGCCAGAGATGGCTGCTGACTCCAGTGCAATGCCGGCCATTTTAATACATGTTAAACCAGTGTAGCATGCTGTATCGACAATTAGTACATGTATACAGTTACTGCGGGGGTGATCAACGTAATATAATGAACAAAATCTATTACGAAATGTTCAGGCATGTGGTAACATTTTTTGTAGTATGGGCAAAAATTTTAAGGTATATAGGTAAGGAGTAATGGACTTTATAATGGTAGTAAATAGAAGTCAAATATGTTAATTTCATTTAACACCACTGTTAAGTCCAAAATCACGGACTTGACTTTTATTTACTATTATCAAGTTACAAAGTACCCGACTTTACTGGCATTTACTACCATTGGTAAATTCAACTTTTCGTGCAGTAAGAAAATCGGAGAATCAACTATACTGCTGGCTGTCTAGCTATCATATCCCATATCCTATTCATCCCACACAACTGATGACCCAGACTGCCTATATGGTCTCCAGAGAACGTACGAACGACATTTGGAGAGGCGGGGAAGGTACTGGTGTCCTGACCTTCCTATTAGAATAGAGCGCCGGAGCCACCATTTGGAAAACTATGTCGGAGTATTAAATTGAATGCATTGCTCTGTCCTATCATTCATAATTCCAAAGTTCAGCAGATCGCTTCCCTTATTGATTAAACTGCAGCTATCCTTCCTGACTTTGAAGTCCAAATTATAGAACCAATTTAGGGACGAATCATGATGTATATTAATCGTACGGTTGCTGGTGATTTCCGCAATCTATTACCTAACTTGCAAAAGTTAGAGAGAGAGACTGGGAAGGAGGAGGCAAAGAGAAAGAAACTATCTAAGCTTCCACTGCACGAAAAGTTGGATTTGCCAATTGTAGTAAATGCCAGTAAAGTCGGGTAATGTTTACTTTGTAAAAAGTCAAGTCCGGTAATTTAGGATCTAACAATGGTAGTAAATGGAATTACCGGACTTGATTTTTATTTACTACCATTGCAAACGTCTGTAATGTTTACTGGCATTTTCTACCATTGGCTTCAGCACCTAATTTTCCCTCAATGTACAATGTATAAGTATAGTGTGTCCTATTAGTTACTCTAGCTCATTATTGGGTGGAGCTAGACTGACGATTTCAACCCATACTGTTATACTACTCCTACTACTCTGTTTTTCTATATTTTAAAATTATTTTAGTGTATTCTGTGAAAATTTATTCTGTTGTTGTTTATCTTACTGGTGGCGTTACTAGTATTCAGTTCTCTAACTTTAGTGAACCACCACTATGTATGTATTTGTTCTTTGTCTTATTTGAAAATAAGGGCAAAGATAACATGAAAAAAAAAAAAAGAAATACGACAAAGAAAACAAGAGAGAGAGTCCAATCGTGTTTTTCCAAAGAAAGTTTTTAACTTAAAAATCAGGCTTAGTTTGTTTAGAAAAAGTTATCGGAAGTCGATGCCAGAATGTTAGAAAAAAATTACCAGGGAAAAACCATAAGGTGATGTGGATTCTCTTTATTTCTTTTAGATCTCTGTATGAAGTTTTCATTAAAAATCTACTTTACCACCCCTTGATAATGTTTGAAACACCCTATAATAACACGCTGCCTCCTATTTGACTCTCTCACTACCTTTTATTTCTAGCATCCCAGACACAGCCCACCTCCCAATGCACTGTACCGTACTTTCTACCTCATCAGAATGGAACAAAATAACATGCATGAATCGCAGCATCATCATCACCCTCCCTTCGCATTAGCACCCAGCACTTACCATAAAGCCGTATAAATGGCGTAAAGAGATACCTATCATGCTTTTACTCTTGACAGCTAGCATTTACCTATTCTCACTTATCGTAGACCCTTATTACTCGGGGGTATTACTTTCTTGAGAAAATATTACTTCATACATATTAGGGCATCAATTATTACGACTCATCGCCTAATTATGGCTCCTGAGTGACTACCGGCGCCGCTTGGAGACTCACCTGAAAGTATAACACCGTGGAAAATGTATCACTTTCAAACTTGAGTGGAGCTGGATTTATTCCACAAGGCCCTACTTGCACGGAGGTCCTGCCAAAGATTACTAAGCTTACCATCTCCATGTGTATATTTTTTATAACATCTTTCTTATGAGCTTTAGAGCAAATACTTGGTTGTAGTTCTCTTTAACGATTAGGCTAGAACGTAAATTTATGTTGTCAATAATTCTGTCTGGGTACTGGAAAAATAGCGGGAGATACAGGCACGATTTCGAATGACACACCCAATTTTTCACTGACGAGTGTGAATTCGAACCACAATGGCGGCATCTCTTAGGGGATGTGTGTTGCGTCGCATAGCTTTTTTTTTAATCCTACATTTCTAAAGGCACCCAATGCAATTTTCGGGCGGCAAAACTGGATTTTCAAAGTCAATTTTCTGGTCATTCTTCTAATGTAGCAAGTTATATATATATACAACAAATAAATATATATGTATTTTGTTTTTCCGGTCTGAAATTACATTGGACGCCTTTAATTCAAAACGTCTCCGCATGTTATTATTATTATTATTGATGTTTTATTTAAACAGGGTAAAACGCGCTGAGTGCTTCCTACTGCTTTGTATGCCTGCCCTGTACAAATAGCATCAACAGTGTAACATAAACAAATAAAATACGAGAAACTAATGATGAGAGAAACATGTGATATAAGTTACATGTAGTTCTCCGAACCCTAAATTACATGCGTACAGAATTCTAGACTGTTCGCACGTCAACGTTTAGGTGACAAATTGATTGGTATTTGCAAAATTTACAACCTGATCTCTTGACGGTCTCAATTGCCTCATATTCATTCCAGGAGTCGCGCCGAACGTATGATTTCAAGCCTCCCTTCGGCTTAAGGCGCTTTTTTGTGATTAGGCGCGCAGCACGGGTCAGAAGAGAGGGCCCCCTCCGAAATACACCAGGAACAGAATTGAGGATGATTAAATGTGTTGCCTGAAGTTCCGCGGATTGCGTTTCCAAGTTTGGATTTAACGGGAGGACAAGCATCGAAAGTCGTCGTCTTTCTCAGCTAATTGCGTATACATTGCCCTTCTCAACCGTAAGGCTATCTCGAATAAACTCCCTTCGTAGGGATATCAGCGAAAATTCACTTTATAGGTGATGCGGTTACCCATGAGCCTTGGCGATTTTTTTTCAAAACGGCTGCTTAGATCACTCCGCCATCCAGCCCGCCATATCAGCTATCACAGACTAGCATGTTGTTAGCGGATTGATTTTCTTTACGGTTCTAGCGTACCTTATACCCTGGGAGAATTACAGGATCTTCCTATGATGAAGAAAACATGAGAGATACAAGCGAGACGGTAACTATCAACCATGAAGGAGGTGGTCAAAACCGATCAACAGCGATTTCCCAAGGGATTCTGCTGGCTGATGATAGCATAGAACAGACGCAAATTGGGCAATATTTCAGCTACATTCTGTTTGACAAGGCGCCTAATTACTGGCACGTGGGAAATATGTCATGTCTTCTCGTTCTACCTTCAAGGTCCTTCTTGCGCTGAGTTAATGTTGATATCAATGCAACAGACAAGCAAGGGGGAACCTTTGCTGACTCAATGTGTAACGTAATCAATAAATGCAAGTTCCCACAGTGACATGTTTTTATACTCAAACATGTTGCAGGCAAAGTACGTTTGCCATTGTGTGTATACTTTTTTATAATCTCTAATATATCTTTACATAGATTTTGTGACTCCCATCCCTCTGCCGTATCAATTACTCTTCTATTATATCCAGAACCATGCCTAGCTAGTTCTATATGTCTAATGGGTTAGGGTTAGGATCAGTCTTTGTTCTGAATAGTTTCCGCGAATGCAAGAACGTCAATTTGTCCCAGGCACGATTCGGGATACCCGTGGACTATCCAGTACCTGGATAAAGCACAGATACAACAACTCTACCTGGCACTAAAACAGGGTCATTTCGTAAGGAGGGTGAAAGAAGCTGCATCTACACCAAAGCAATTCAACCTCCACTAAACCGGGACGGGGGACGATACCAACTTTCAACCACCTTTGACCTGCTGATTACGCCATACCTAATTAAGAAAGGTCACGTGTTCTGAAGGAACCAGGGCCTCAATATTATCCCGAAGGGAACCAGAAGACTGGTCGAAAGTACAAAAAATGGCCAATTGAACTCATTTTTTTACTGACGATTTTATGATCCTCTTTACAGGTATAACGACCCCGCTGATTAAATCGAGGTGGGAGACGGCACTACTTGGCACTCTGGCCGGGGCGGCTGTGGTGTTTTTATGCATCCTCATCGCGTTGGCATGCCGTGGGAACGGACGGAGTATGCGCGACAACCCCAAGCTTGTCGCCATCAGCCCACCCATCTACAGCTACCACCCCAGCTACAAGCAGTCCATGGAGTTACGGAGTCTGCGCCATACAGATTCGACGTCATCTACTGTCGTCACTAGGTCAGGTATGTAAATATCATAGTAATACTTTGACAATACAATAATGTGTATTTCTTCCTTTTTATAACTGTGCATTGGGTTGTACTTACATGTATCTCTGGTAGTCCATCGGTTTCGATGACGACATCTGTGCAGGCCCTCAGTTGGTGTGGATCCTCTGGTGACTTTTTAGCCCAAAGGCTGAGGCACACAGCTTTCCACATCTGTTGCACTGGAAGTCTGATGTAGTTGGTTTAGTTTACATGTACTTACATGTATACTTGATACAATAATCAGCAATAAAATATCAGACTTCCGGTTTGGGGATTTTCGTGAATGTTTTGTCAGATTCTGAGACCTTTTACCTCTTGCCATTCTGCCTAACAACCTCTACCCCAGCCATGTACTGTCAACCTACTCTGTCCTGACAAACAGATCAGCCACCCAAAGCAATACTTCCGTACCCGAATATAAAACAAGCGTTTCGAACCTGCAGTCTAAATAGTCCAGCGGCATAGCTGAAAAATTGTGTACTTTTGTCTAAAAGCACAAAATTTCTTTGTTTCCCTGCATTTTTCGTACTTCAAACGGTTTAAAGTTTTTACTGCGGGTGATGTTCGAAAAGCTGTAGTAAATAATAGTAGTAAATGCCAGTAAAGTCGGGTGATGTTTGCTTTGTAAAAAGTCAAGTCCGGTAATTTCAGACTTTACAATGCATAATGGTAGTAAATGAAATTACTGGACTTGGCTTTTATCTACTACCATTGCAAAGTCTGGTACTGTTTACAAATTAAACATTACTAAACTTTACTGGCATTTTCTACCATTGGTAAATCCAAATTTCGTACAGTGTTCTAGGACACACTATGAATTTTAAAGCACTCTCTGTCAACGAAAAAAGTCTAACCTTCAAACGATTTGAACTTGCAAAATGCTCGTTTTACTGCGGGCGATGTACTTCCTGTCGTTTTGGATTTGTAAAATATTGGCATCTGCCACGCCCCTGCCGGTGGCCTTGAAGATATGGCTACAATTATAATACGTTCCAGCGCCGTAATGTTCTTCATGATTTAAAGCGGTCAGATGCCACAATGCAGGGCTTAGATTGGGGCTGTAAACTTCGAACAAAATTGCTTGGCTGGTTTGATTAAATGGCATTACGTAACTTTTTGCACCCAAAATTATAATATTTTAATTAAAAAATATTAATGCGATTGCAATTTACTTCCACTTAGTACATATAGTAGTAAATGCCAGTAAATTCAGGTAATGTTTGCTTTATCTATAAACAGTACCGAACTTGACAATTGTAGTAAATGAATAATAATAATACAGAGAACGTCATATAAGTACATTTTACACATTTAAAATTAATCAATAACATCAATTAAGAATATAACATTGTAAATGTTAGCCTAAAATTATTATTTGCTAGGTTTCCGAAAGGTAAGCTACATATTTAACATCAATTAATATCATCATTTAATAGCAATATTATATTATAAAAAGTTAGCAGTGATAGTTGCAGTTGTCACGGCGATGCTAATTCCCTTTAGAGAGCCTCATCACGTTTGCCATTCAACATGAACTACATTCACGCGGCTGATCACAAAAGCCGGTTTTCCGATATCACGCACAGGTGATTCCGATGTGACAAAGGGATTGGGAATTCCCACCGACCTTAGAGACATAAATATGCTATCATATACGACATTGTCGCGTTCCATTCGATATGAATATTAATACCCCCCAGACGAAACCGCACAATGGCATAATTACTGACACATGAGAGAAACATTGGAGACATTTTGACGGCTACCGTGACACTTTAATCAGCAAATCAATCAAGATAATTGTATAGAGGCCAAAAATGTATCATATGAAATGGATGCTGGAAGCCGAAATATAAAGGCTGATATTAATCTGTCGCCATAATATAACCGATATGTATTTAGTGTAAATGATATGGAAAGTGTGTACGTTTAGGCGATCGTTATACTAATTGTATAGTATGTATAATAAGCGTTCAGTAGCAACAACAATTTATTTGTTATGATATTACTGATATGTATCTAGTCTAAATGATATACAAAGTGTGTACGTGTGGGGGATCGTCATAGTATAGTAGGTGTAACAAGCTTTCAGTACCAAAAATAAGCTTAGCAGTTAAGACGATTATTTCTGATACATCTTTATAATATGATTTATGCAGAAATATGAATAACAGAGGGTTTTATTGACAAGCGGCTAACAGAATTCCTATTTATAAGGAAACGTCACATTTTGTAGAAACCTCTTTAATCGTACAAGTGAAATATTAAAAAAAAAATTTCAAACGAAAAATTTTTTGACGAAAAACCTTTTTACAAGAAAAACTTTTTACAAACAAAAAAAAAAATTTCAACGAATTTTTTTGACACGAAATGGGTTAAAAAAAGGCCTCGTACAGTCACAGTCAATTCCACTTAATAGAGAGATGGTATCTTGATATAAAGTAAACTTTAAGTTGATTTGTTTTCATATGTAGCAACGCAAAATCGGTACTTTTACTTTGACAAATTTAACTGGATCCATGTATAAATGGCTTACCGAAACTTGCTTTAAAAGTGGCTCGTGGACATGTACAAAAATGCTTTAATGGATGAGCATAAAGCGACAGGAACCGCCTAGATTGCTAGTATTGCTCTTGTTCAATTAGCACATCCATTTCAAGGAAGCACATTTTGGTCAAAGCAACTAGGTGGATATTCACCAGAAGACTTACGTTTCCAATGGTGGTCACGATTTAAAGGCTCGGGGGACCGGCGGCTTTGCTTTGGTTTCAACTACTTCAATCAAGCCAATTTGCACATGGGGATTGCCAAAACGTAGAGCCTTTTTCTACTTTTAATGAAATATCTTTTCCTGCGCTGCAAAGAAGGTCTCGCGAGATTTGGACGGCAAAAGTTCTAAGTGAGATTCTGATTCAGCAGTTCCGAACAGGGACACAAAGAAAGGAATCTGTTTATTCTTTTAACAATTTCTTTTTGTCCTCTTGAGAGAGAATTCATTGAATGCTGCAATTGCAATCCTCTCACTGCACAAAGTCAGATATTTAAGACAGCGTAAAGGTATTTGGAAATGAGACTTAAAGATGTGAACATTATTTACGTAATCTATAACCTGCCTGTAAGCAACTGTAACGGTCATAGTATAGCGTAAATATTCGTAAATGGGACTTAAATATGAGAATATATTTAAGTAATCTATCATCTACCTTTAAGCAGCTGTCATAGCATAGCACAGCCATCGTGACTGTTAGACCATATCCCTTTCTACTGGACATATTTGGTATCGTCCTAACAAAGCCGTCCTAATCAAATCCATTTACAAGATGTTCCTCCCAGCGCGAGTTAGTGTGTTAAGTATAGCCTGCGACATGGCGTCTCCATGTTTGCGCAGATAATTTAGGACAAGGTCTCTTCTTATCACAGAGAGAGGAGGGGAATGAAAACAAGCCAAGCTGGGTACCAATCCTCCGCCATACTAATTCACGGCTAGTGTATTGATAAAAGCCTGTGTTGCTTAGTTACCAGAATGATTGACGTATCCCGAGAAAAATCATCTCTCTCTTGGCGCTTATTATACTGGTAGTGTTTAATGTGTGACGAAGGGATAGATAAAACTTCTGATGATTCAATGCTCGTAACTTTCTTCTGGTGAACGTGAGTGTTTTTTCTGGAATATTGATGATCTGTTTCCAACTTGGATGCTCCTTCTTTGTTAAGTTGACAACCCCTTGGTAGTAGCGCCAGATCCCTAAAGTGTGTCGCAGCATTTAACAAAAAGCTTCGGCGGTTGAAATAGCAGCGCTGCCCTTTCAACGGAAAATTGAGTAATGATTCATCTTTAGGACCATCGAACGATGAAAGAGAGCTCGCCACTAGATAATACATCACTACAACCTTCACTGTCTTCATTCACGTGCTTCAGCATTCCGTTTCATTTTTGACCATGATTATGTTCGATATGCTTTGCGCCATGCCAAATGACGGAGTCGGAATCCTATCCATAACGCCTTAGGTAATTGAAAATCTTGATTACGCCCGGAGGTACCGGTAAATGAGTCATTCGTCGCAGGAATTCAAACTTGTCATCTACCTCGTGTTATCGGCTCGGCGAAAGCGCTGAGACGACAAACTCTGTAGTCACCGTAAAAACGGTTGGTGATTTAAAAAAGCTGCCGACGTTCTTAATCAAGCTGGTTTACGGGAGACGTAATTGGTGTCTCCTAAAAATACTTTATTTTATTTTGACGATATTAAGGAAAAAAATACCCCTACCATAAACCGCTAGTGAACACCTATGACCAAATCTTTCATTCACAATTCTAAACAAATAAATTGTCTAGTCCATTATCACTCCACGAAAAGTTGCATTTACCAATGGTAGCAAATACCAGTAATGTTTAATTTTTAAACATTACCGGACTTGACAATGGTAGTAAATAAAAGTCAAGTCCGGTAATTTCTGATTTAACAATGATAGTACATCTAATTACAGGGCTTGACTTTTATTTACTACCATTACTTAGTCCGGTACTGTTTGCAAAGTAAACATTACCCGACTTTACTAACATTTACTACCAGGTAAATCCTACTTTTTGTGCGGTGTATATTTTTGTGTTAAAATACCCGCATCACTGTGCACGGTATACAAAATGTATACAAATGTGTACAAATTCAGAAACTTGGTGCATTTAGTTCTTTAAAAAATGGTTTCCAATTTTTGAAGGTCATTTACTGTCCCCTATCATGCCTTAAGCCCTACGGCAATGTCATTGGTGAGAAGATCCGCCAGAAAAGGCGTCTTCTGCGCAAGCTCAGTCCAATGCGTACGAGCCGTTCTTATGATGAATTTCGACACATCCATAACGACGGGTAATTTGGTGTAATATGGTTGATTCGTTCTACTGTTGCACTGAGAGAACAATCCAAGGAAACGAGCAATTCTTCCAGGCATTATGGGTTTAAGTCTAACTGTGAAGCTATTTGTCTTTTTTCGAAATGCCGTGACGGTTCGCAGTGATTTCTAATTAGGGGAGCAGAATTGTTGCAATTGAAGGAATTATGCCGTTACTGGTATTGTGTGGGCGACGGCTTTTCGGTGTAATATACTAGGTATTCTAGGTACATGTTAACGAAGACTGGAATATTTAGAAATGTTTTTATTATTGTTGTTTACTACTGGCTTTTGTAATACACTAAAATAATGTAAAACTTATTTTTAATTCTATACACCAGAATATATTACCATATTATAGAATATTCCAGAAAATGGCCCGAACCGAGATTTTCAAAATGGTAGATGCCATACAAAAGCCCCCCCCCCCAAGTCAACCATGTCAAGTTAATATTTTAGAGTAGCTAATGTAAATCAGAGTAGCTATGTGTTATTGTTCTTCATTCACTGTTCTTCTGTTTACTCCCAATCAGCCTACGGCCATGAAGTATCATTATTTATTCATTTATCATATCATATCTGACAATGTCAAAATATGAAATCGGTTTGGAAATTATAAAAAATAATTATTTATTCATTTATTTCAGGCACACGGTCCATATATACACACACAGAGAAAGAATGCATAACAACACAAACGATGTACCTATAACCTAACTTAAAGCTGCATTATCTAACATGGCAGGGACATTATTAACATTGCAGCAAATTACAACCACACAAAGATTTTGACAATAAGAATATTTCAATTTTTTTCAAAAATGTTGCATAATGCACCTTTAAAAGAGCTATCTTTAAAAACAAGATTTACGTAGTGCCTCCTGAAAGTGCTATGGTTGTACGAGTCTGAATGGACGAGAAGCTGGATAATGGAATTATCGGCGAAGAGAAGCCGAAAGAAAAATGAATATGTCAGTTTCCTAGCCTCTTTCATATCATATTCAGAACTCTACTTTCTACAGTACGTGAGTATGTGGGCTGGAATGATCTAATTATTGATAGGGGGTAAGCCACAGCAATGTAGAATCTCCTAATGCAGCTTTCAGTAGTGCAACATTTTCCTCTTGACCCTTTCCCGACCTCCCCACATACAGTCGCCTAGGCTCGGCCAAGTTGATCCCTTCGGATGTCCATTATCAAAGTACCAACTTCAACCAAATCGAACCTCTGCCACCACGAAGATGAAATATAGCCAGAGGATATAAGAAGGACGGCCTTGACGTTAAAGCTATTGATAATCCTCTAATCCATCAAAAAGCCAAGTGCCATTGATAATCCAGAGATCTATCAAACATCAAAGAACATCGTGTCATATGCCTTCGAGTCCCCTACTTTGCGGTCACCCGGGGTTGATAGTGCTCAAACCCGTCCATTTAGATACACCGTACCGCGCAGTTGATGGCCAGCACTAGGTAATATTTCATTCGCGCTGTATGTGCGCTAAATCTGAGAAAGACGATTATGGACCTCTCTGTTCTCTTTCGGGCATCAGCAGCGAAGGCCTACGTTAATCTCGATATACATCACCGGTTTTCTTGCTTTCGTTATCTGACTGTCATCTCTTTGCGCAGAACACTGTCGACATAAAACTGCCATATTGCTCTTCATCATGTTCATATATACCCTCTGGACTGACTAAGAGATAAAGTGAAGAGACCACGCCTATGAGATCCTACAGATATTGAGGATGCTTAGTACCCGATGTTATAAATGCGTTAAGCAACGTGATCTGAAATGCATAAAACCCATGTATGCTTTCTTGGGACTAAATTTAGTCACTTTGATCAGGAGTACATCTCTACATCAACTATATAATACTACCCCTGGCCCTTGACTTGGATTTCTGATATTTCATTATCTTCCCTTGTCACGGTTATGAAACGGATTGCATTAGTGGCCATACTCATAATTTCAGACTTCTTTTCATACATGAATCCAATAATATGCTACAGACTTTGATGTCATTTGATTTGTATGAAGAGCTAAAATACCAGCACAGGTGTAATCATTCAGTATAATGATTTCAAAATCTCAATTAGCAGAATATTTTGGATATTCATAAAAGGAATATACAGAAAGTGAGATAAACAAGATTGCCATTCCAGATCCCACCCGTCTTCAAAAACAAAATGGCGGAACTCCATAGTCGCTACCCATGATCCTTTGCGCACTGAACTTGGCGAGGGTTTTTATCGACGCTGTGCGCTGCTGGCGCGGTCGGCCCCTCACCACCATCAATGCGTCTTTATTGGCTTCTTTTCTAATATCTGCGAAATCTCCGGCGACATGGGTTGTCCGTCTATGTCGCCCTCTAGGCGATCAATAAGCAAATCTGAGCCACCAATATGGTTTCCGTTGGCGCCCACTGTGAGAGATTTTTCTGAACAAGCCGTTTACTGCGTGATTGGATGAATCGGTGAAATAAGCTGCAGACGTGAAAATCTTCCGCAAGTGACATTGGTGACCGGAAAGTAATGAGAAAGCCAGGCCAGGCCACCCATGTGTGTCCCACGGTCTGTCCGGTGTGAATTCTTAGCAGGAAATTCCAATTTAGGGAAGCTTTGGGGGCATGCAGTTTTCAATAAATCACGATGAAAGCCGTGACATGTGTTATACAGTCACAACTATAGTATCAACAAAGCTATCAAATCTGCAGTTTGACATAGAGACAAAAATAAATAAAAAATACATTTTGCAATACTTGAAGAAGGGAAGGAAGGAAGGAAGGAAAGAAGGGGAAGGGGAAGGAAGGAAGGAAGGGGAAGTAAGAAAGGAAGGAAGTAAAGAAGGAAAGAGATAAACACCTATATTGTACGTTTATGCTCTTATTAGCTATGTTCAGGTCAAAGAGATATATAAATCGGAGGTAAAATTACAGTGATATATTACTACAATTAGACTAATCTGAACTACTATGTACAGATTCAACTACTTTTCGCTTCTTAATGCAGTTACAGATGCATATGTATAGACATTTGGAGCTTATAATACATGGTTTGTCTAGTTGTAAGAAATACGGATTTTTCTGTTCTATCTAAATGTCTCAAACTATGAAATTTATCTTGTATGCAATAATAGAGAATATATATATATTTGAATAGTGTCCATATCCCATTGCTGAAACTAATGAAAATATTACCCAAACTTCAAATGTTAGGGGTAACCGTTGCCAACTGATAAATTAGCTGTCTTAAATAGCTACTTACGATGCTCCCTGGGAACCTCATCATTTCAAACTAATAACATTAGTCGTCCTTGAAATCATTGACAGTGTTCTCCAATGGGATATTCGACAAGATCGAAGTCAATGACATCAATGTCTCATCAAGATTCCTCAGGGATAAGGGCTAAAGATCGTCTGCTTTCCTTCCAACCATGCCCAAACCATGGGAATATTCCAAGGTTTTCCATATGAGAAACTTTAATGGGCATCATTGATCACCATTCCTTCTTTTCCTCACGGGGGTCAAGGGATATGGATTCCTTCACTTGAAAATCTTTAGCAATACTTCAGTATTCTCATGGAAGTTCATCTGTGTTGGTAGAATCACAGTACAATGCTAAACTTTATTCCAAAACAAAGGGTACACAAGGATCAGATTTTCATTGACCGCTGTCACCTTCATAGCGATACATAATGGCCAATCACGTCTGTACGTGCATGTAAACTCGCGAGAGTTGCAGACACGTGATCATATCCACACGAGATTTCACGGATACGTGACGTAAGCAATTGAGCAAACGTGCCAGGGAGTTTATAGCGTCCACCGTCTCTATTTAGTGATGGCTAAAGTGCCCTGATATATTCTGTTGTGTCCGAACTGTGCTGATGTAAAGGCCTTTTGTTGTGGGTTCTTGAAGTCGTTTTACTGACAGAAAAATCGCGGCCTCAAGCAAAGAACGTATACTCTACCACAACAGAGGGTCGCAGCAACAGAACGCAAACTTGAGCATCATTCAACTTCAATCTATCCCTTTGATAAGATGGCGATATAATCTGCACACAGGCTGTTGATCCGAGCTGTATTTCTTCCCCTGCATGATGAACTACATGCGGCCTGGCTGCTGACGGCGATTTTTAAAAATAAACACCATGTACAATGTTATCAGATTCACTGAGATAGACCAGAAACATGTCAAATATAGTCCCTCTGGCTCATTATTCTCTTATATGTCTTCTCCTGTAGGTTGAAACGGCAATGTTTTGAAGTAAACATCATGTACAAATTTATCAGATACATCGAGATAGGCCAGAAACAGCTTAAATACAGCCTCTTTGGCTCATTTTTCTCATATATTTTTTCTCCTGCAGGTTGAAACAAGCCATACGTATTATAAGACTCTTGTACCTAGTATTGTTTTGAATTAAGAGAGTAGTGACCCCCCCCCCCAAACAAAGGTTGGGAATAGGTCGGGAGCAGGGTCGTCTTTGGTTGGCTGGTGTTTGGCGAGGTCGACTACTGCTCGGGAGCTCCAGTCGAATGTTTCTAACATCCGGGTGTGGTCGAGACGTTCGAGTGGTTTGGAGAAGGTTAGCAGTTATCGGGGGGTGTTCGGGGGTCAAGTTTGACTAAAATTTAACTCAAATTCGATTCGAGTCGTATGGAAAGGTAGGCGTGGCCTAAATCTGGTCAGACTGCTCCCGAACTGCAGCCAACCTTGGTTAGATGGTGGTGTTTTAATGTTCGTAGCAACATCTACTTATTGACAAAACTCTGACATCTTTCAACTCTGCAAAGTATTATATTGGGCCTCGAAGAGTCACATTCTGTCCTAAAATAACGCTTTTAAGAACACTCCACGTCTATCCCATGGGCTAGCAATCCACTCTCCCCTCCCGTTCCTAATCTTACCGCCCTGTGTCAACAACATAAAAGAAACAGTTGTAAGTTGAGACGCGCGAAAATGTACAGTACGCAATATCTGTACTGGAGAAAGAGATCGTCTAGTCCCGATGAGACAGGTCTGTACAGGACTGTCTCCCTTATATCGGGATCAGTCTAAGTCTTGGGGTTATTCCTTTCCTAAAGCTTATGTTCCCGTCACTGCATGTTACCGGTGGGCGTCTGTAGCATCCTCGGTAGGCATTAGATATCGACTGAGGCGCCCGCTGGCCCTGAGGTAGTCTACGAAGCAGTATCCACTGGGTAGGAAATTGATTCTCACCTGTCACAATGTGTTAGACTCCTGCTGCGTTACTGGTAATTTACTTCTTCGAGTTTTCTCACGGGTGTGTCCGATTGAAACGGGCCATGGAACCAAGTATTGACCTCCTATAGACTGCCGAATTGCCCTACAGGAGATGGGACACTTTCAGTGTATTTTATGTCCCGCACTGAGCAATCTTCTTCGGACGTTAGGACATCTGTTCATCGGCCAAAGTCGTAAATCAAAGCTATGAAACATCTGGTCAAACTATCAAAGACAGAGAGATACATATCCAATAGTAGCCAGACATGGCCCAAAAGAATTCAATGTATATTGATGTCTTCCATTGCGGAAATGTGATTGGTGTCTGATGAATATATCGAGGAGGCAATGCCGCGGTGTGTAACACATTTTGGCATTCCAATATAGAAAACCGGCTAGTTTTCTGCGCCTGCCGCGCCCGGTAACTTCGTTTGGCTATACATCACAAATACCTAGCGGCGCCTAAACTGACAAACAAGTCTCAGTGTGCGCTCAGGCATAAAATTCGACTAGAGTTGTTAAAATGATACAGATATATGTTATGATAGATGTTGTTATGCCTGAAGGTTACCTTCAATTGTGAGTATTCGGATACAGACACGACTTATTTTTTCTTACATTGGAGTCTGTTTAAATATTTACATTTTTTATGGCCCAAATCATACGTTATCCTCAGATTTATGTTATGATAGCTGTTATGATAGCTGTTCTTATGCCTGAAGGTTATTTGAGAGTATTCGAATACAAACACGATATTTTTTTTACATTAGAGTCTGCTTAAATATTTATCTTTTTTATGTAACTAGGTTTCCAAAAATCATACGTTATTCGTGATGAAAGAAAGCCATATAGACAGGCCTAGAATTATTCTTGCCTCGAGGCCAAAACATTAATATGAACAAACAACTCATGCACAAAGCATTGTATTTCTTGAGGGACCTCGCCTACTTTGTGAAGAAATATTGCTACTTTCGCCAAGGGGGAAAGCTATAAAAATTCAGCCTGTTACTTTGAAATCTATTGTTGTCCTCAGGGCACCTTTCCCTAAGCCAAGTACTCTTTTTTGCAATGTGAAGTCGTAAAGGTGAACTTTACTGTAACATTCGTTTGATATGCAAAGTCTCACTGGTACGTGCTCACCGCTTTCAAAATTCGCATATTTTAAAAACTAAGAACATATTTAGAAATGATACATTTTGGTTGGAGGGATGGAGCAAGTATGGAGAATCAGAATTATATCTTAAAGTAAACTAAAAAATATATCATGAATGTCCTGAGTGATTGGGTCACATAGCTGAAGAAGACTGGGCGAGTCAGTCAAAATTCCGGTGGGTCCTTTTTTTGAGTCGAAGAACAGTTGGACTTTTTAACATAAAAATACATATCATCTTTGAAATCTTGATAACGTTACATTTCAAAATTTCAAAATGTATTCATATTTGATGCATTTGGGGCGAACTTGTATGGAGAATCAGAATTCGTATTTCAAAGTAAAGTAAAAAATTTGTCATGAGTATCCTGAGCTGGTCACAAGGCTGAAGAAGACTGGGCGAGTCAGTCCAAAATTCCGATAGGTACATTTTCTTAGTTGAAAAACAGTTTGACGTTTTCACATAAAATTTTTTTTTTAAATCTTGACATATTAATTAACGAACAGTTTGCCATTTTCACATAAAATACCATCTTTAAAACTAACATATTATCGAACAGTACGACACAGTTAAATTACAATCTAACAGCCTTTTCATCAAAGCTGATTGATTTATAGTTAAAATATTAATATCTCAATAATCCATATGATGGCTTACATAATAAAACGTGAAGGAAGATACATTTGGGAAAAGTTAACTCTTTAAACACCCATGCGTAAAGGTTCCGTTTTTGGCATTCTTTAAGTTTCTTTACGTACTATTTACAGGTGCAAACGATATCTGGTAATTATGCGGCTGCTCGTAATACTATCATCGTGAGGACTTTGTAATAGGGAAGTATATTCGTGATGTCCAAAATGTACCTCGTTTTGGCACTCTTTACGTTTCTTTACGTTATATTTACAGGTGCGAACGATACTTGCTGAATAGGCGGCTGTCTTGCAATAGTTTTTGTCGTAAGGACCGTTTAATTGTGAGGTATAATGTCCAAAATGTTTGTACCTCAAAGTATTGATGCATTGCTACGACTTAAAGTTTATTCCTCGACGAAGTCCTGGCGCCCATTTTGCAAGCCTGATGCTGCATGCGGCCAGTGTAACAACATTAACGAAGCCTTACATGCTTCCCAAATGACGTACTACATCAAAGGGCCAATACCTAACTTAATCCACCGAAGACGTTCCACACCGAGCCTTAATTTCTCCTCAAATGGATCTCGAAGCAATCTTACTTTCGGAGAAGTTGTGTGTAGTTATAAATCACTTCAAGTTCAAGTTCTACTGCTGTGTATCATTCAAGGCCGTCTCGGCTGTTTTATGGTGGTGATTACGGTACGACCGTGTGAACGAAGCACTGGATTAGAATCTTGCAATTCGGGAATACCACTGAAGATAAGGTAATTTTTCTCTTCCTTTTAGACTTCGCAGGAATCAAGACCATCAGGTCGCCTGTCAAGATAGATGATGCGGATTTTTCCCAGACGTATTTGCCAAATGGGATCATAAATTTCTACATCTACGGTTGTAACCTGCTTTAGGTTATCGTCAATTCCTGCGTTGGTGGGGTTATGGTTGGCAAAAGCAATAAATGTCAAGAACAACTCAAACCCCTTTGGGTGAGGAAGTGGAGGGATACACGTTTAGTCTTCGGTGGTAAACTGCCTGCCGTATGTGACTAATAACTTCATATCTAGAAATCAGTACGCCATTGGCCGTGCACGACCATTGTGCTGCTAATAACAACAAACTTCACCGTGGCAATCCCTATCCAAGACATCACATAGAGCTTAAAACCCACTAAAAAGGTTCCTTAACTTTCATAATGGCTATGAAAATTTAACGTTACAAAATCAACGTCACTAAGGCCCATTATAAATCACAGTTTCTCGTGTAGTTTTTGAAACGTCAACATGTATTACTTTTCAATTTTCAAGAAAACTCTATCATCAAACGGCCGTGAAGCGATGTAGTTTGGCATTCCTCATTTTCGAACACCCCTATCGTTTATCAGGAAATATCTTCAATATCTGCAGTATTGAATCAGTTGATCTGTAGACCGATTGATGATGTGTGAACTTCCCGGTAAAGTTGGGCTTTCAGCTGATTGATTTGGTGTGCACTTCCAGGAAATGTTGATCTATGGACGGATTGATAGTTTGTATACTTTAATCAAATATCGGTTTGGGGACTGATTGATGTTGTGTGTACTTCCAAGAAATGTTGATCTATGGACTGATTAATGATGTGTTTACTTCTAGGAAAAGTTTGGCTGTGGACTGATCGATGTGGTGTGTACGTCCATTAAAAGTTGCTCTACGGACGGTTTGATGTTGTGTGTACTTCAAGGAAAAGTTTATATATGGACGGTTTGATGTTGTGTGTACTTCCATGAAAAGTTGATCTATGGATTGATTGATGATGTGTGCACCAGAAAAAGTTAGGCTGTGGACTGATCGATGCCGTGTGTACTTCCAGGAAAAGTTGATCTATGGACGGATTGATGTTGTGTGTACTTCCAGGAAAAGTTGCTCTATGGACGGTTTAATGCTGTGTGTACGTCCAGGAAAAGTTGCTCTATGGACGGTTTGATGCTGTGTGCATTTCTAGGAAAAGTTGTTCTGTAAGTTGATTGGTGTTGTGTGTACTTCATGGAAAACTTGGACTCTGAACTGACCGATTCTGCGTTTACTTCCAGGAAAGGTTTGGCTGTGGACTAAGTGATGTTTTGTTCACTTTCAGGAAAAGTTGGTCTGATTTATGTCTTGTGTATTCCTCCAGGAAAAGTTTTTGCCCGAGCGCTGTGCGACTACAGCCCACAGGACGACAACGAGCTGCCCTTGCAAACCAATGACGTCATTGAGGTGCTGAGCGACCAAAATGGCGGCTGGTGGTTTGGATCCGTGCAGGGAAAAGTTGGCTTGTTTCCCGCCAAATGTGTGGAGATTCTCGTATGCAAGGATAGACAAGATGGTAAGTTGTGCAAAGCATGATACTTTCAACGCCATAGTATAGACCGTAAATCTCCGTGAATTTTGAGTTATTTTATGCAAAGTTTGGCATGATTGATTGATTGATTGATTTATTGATTGATTGAATGATATTTGCGACTATTACAAAATAATTCAACCAGAAATTACACCACTTATTTCTCTTACTACTGCCACGTTCACATTTACCCCCAAGAAACAAAAAAAAATCCGCCTATACATACGAGGAAAATTCGTAATGCCAATGCCAAGTCACAAATGCCAGCCTCACAGATTTCCCAGTAGTCATGATTTGAAAGTTTACGTGACCTAATGGTCCTCTTTCCAGAATTCACAATAGAGAATTACAAGAGTAACATTCGTAGAAACCGCGCAGGCTAACCCTCGGAAATTTGAAGTGAGCATTTTCTAAAAGGTCGGGACACACCCCTGCGGGCGTCTGCATGTAAAATTGTGATTTTGGCGAGGTTGGTATTCCGTCCTCGTCGAAGAGGGTTCATTATAGGGAATTTATCTTCCCGGAAAACGATCGATGTACGCAGGGGTGTAGTCCACCCCGCAGGCGCAAGGCAGTTTGGGACAGACTTCCCTTGTCCCAGCCGATTGATCATTTCTGATACCCCTCTAATGCAGTTTAGATGGGATTAAAGAGTAGTCCATTGTAGACACTTCCCAGTCAGGTTGTAAGCTTTGGCGCCGTTGTCACATAACGTCTGCATCCATTCGCACGGGTACCAATTATGTACTCCGAACAAAAGTACTTGTTTTTATTGTCATGGAAGTTCATCTGTGTTGGTAGTAGTCATAGTACAATGCTGATCTTTATTCCAACACAAGGGTACACAAGGATCAAATTTTCAACGGCCACTGTCGGCTTCATCAGGATGAGAAATGACCAATCACTTCTGAACGTACTAGTAATCCCGCGAGAGTTACAGACACGTGATCTTATTCACACGAAACTTTACTGATACGTGACGTCAGCAATTGGTCAAACGTGTCAGGCAGTTTATATCGCCCTCCGTCTATGTTTAGTGATGGCTGCTTGTTTCTCTTTACCGTATCTAGTCATGCATGGTTTGAGGGATCTTTGTTGATTGAAAGTTGTTCTTTTTTTTCCTCTCCTCGGTTATCAACGCAAAGCCCTCATCAAAGTCACCTAGTTGAAAAATAAGCTCCATCGTGACTCAACGAAAACGAACAAATTTGTTCAGCAAAGTTCCTATCTTGACAACACACATGCCTCCAAGCCTTTCAACGCTATCCTGAAATCACAGTCAATAAATATTTCCTATCACTTCCACCCACAAGTGCATAAGTGGAAGCAAAGGATAACCTGCTAATAGAAACACCGTTCTAGATGTGACAAGCTGTCGGAAAAGGCTAATATAATGCACACAGCCCACTGACAGCACCAATCCCTTTTCAATTATCTCACTACAGATTTGGGCGAAAGATGCGAAGATGTAAGACCTTCTAATAAAACCAAGACGACAACTTGAATTGGTTCATACTCCTGAGTTGTGTTGAATGTTATCAGACGCAAACTGAAGGAAACAGGTCTTAATTATCTACAAATACTTCACTCAGTATAATAACGAGGAATTTGAAATGTTTTTTCTTGATGGCTAGATATGAATACAAATAATTTTGACGGTAAAATCCGTAAAACTGGGATCAAAAAGTGGATCACCTGGTTGCTTGTTAATAATGAGTTTTATCTACACTTTGCCCAACCCCCACCGACGTACACTTCTCACCTACTCACACGAAATTACGGTACTTATCATACTTATGTGATGTCATTCCTTTCAAATGTTTTATTCAATTTCAACTTTTGTGAAGTCTTGCCAAACATTTTCAGCATATTTTATAGCACAAAAAGTTAGATTTATTAATGATAGTAAATGCCAGTAAAGTCGAGTAATGTTTACTTTGCAAAAAGTCCAAGACTCTATAACGGTAGTGAATAAAACTCAAATCCGGTAATTTTGGACTTTGGTTGTAAATGAAATAACCATACTTGACTTTTATTTACTGCCATTGTCAACTCTGGTACTGTTTACAAAGTAAACATTACCCAACTTCACTGGCATTTACTACCATTGGTAATCAAACATTTCGTGCAGTGCTTCCTTTGCTCGGGTGTAAATGAATAGTCTTCCCTTCTTGCTTATGTACGATTCAATGTTGGCTGAATGTAAAAGCTTGAATTGTGAATGGCGAAGTTCCCCTTTCAAAGGCCAGCCGTCCAGAGTTCTAAGCAGTGGTGATATGTTTGCGTCTGTGCCGATTCAGACAGAGAAATATCTGTAATGTTCCTCCTCCATTGGGATCTGCATCATAAAATCGATACTTATGGGAACACCATCCAAAAGTATCAATCAGCACCCTCTGATGACTAGCTATATGTTCACAAGTGATTGGACGATTTGGTACCTCATTCTTGACAAATGTTACATTTTTGGCCTACGCTTTCTGAAGGGTTCATCGAATCAGTACCTCAAGCTATTGATTACGTCAATGAAAATTTAGACCCATTCACTATCCTGGGATCAAGACGACCTTTGAGGAATGCATCATTGGGTACGAGATTCACAGGGGCATCGTCCCTAGAGGGGGGTAAAAGATTTACTCTTAACTCGAGCTGTTAAAGATTGATAACTTACGGATGAAGCCGATACTGTCTAGTAATCTTGGAGGAAATCTTGGAGACAGCCTCTGGGTCCTAAGGTGGCGTACATATATCTTGTACCAGTGTGGTGCACACTGAGCCACCATGTACCAATGACAGATGTAGTGTCCAAGAGTCGGCGCCTGGCTCAGAACATCACAGGTTAAAACCTACGTCATCAAAATGGCGTTGGGCAGCCGACCAGCTAGTGGTCACTAGAGCAAACACTGCACGAAAGGATGGATTTACATTGGTAGTAAATGTCAGTAAAGTCGGGTAATGTTTGCTTTGTAAACAGTCTCGAACTTTAGAATGGAAGTAAATAAAGGTCAAGTCCGGTACTTTTGGACGTAACAATGGTAGCAAATGGAATTACCGGCCTTGACTATTATTTACTACCATTGTTATGTCCGAGACTGTTTACAAAGTAAACATTACCTGACTTTACTGGCATTTACTACTATTGGTTAATCCACCTTTTCGTGCAATGAAAGGGTTGTAATAGGGCTAGCTATCATAATACATTGCAATATAATTCAATTGCCAGAGGCAAAAATAATGCAGATAGTATTGATGTTGCAGTAATTACGTCCCATCGCAGTACATGTTCCTTATGAATTTTATTTATAACTTACATTTAAGATATGTATATACGTAGTAAACCCTAAACTATAAATAACGTAAAAGGACAATAAAATAGTATCAACCAGACAAATCTAAATCTGTACCCAAATTTGTACACGAATCACGAGCTATTTCCCCCCTATTCAGGGAAGAAGTGCTACGCGCGTGCGCTGTACGACTACGACCCCTGCGAGGAAGGTGAACTGCAGCTGCAGGTTGGTGACGTCATGGAGATTGTTAGCAGGGAGGACCCCGGCTGGTGGTACGGCTACCTTCGGGGGAAGGTCGGCCTCTTCCCGTCCAACTACGTAGAAGTGGTCCCGGAAAGTTCCGTAGGTACGCAATGCAGGGGGGTATCTTCGGTGATGTTATGTTCCCAGGATTCCCAGGATGCATAGCGCCAGGGGGTCGGAATTTATGTGTTCCTTTGGTGTTTTTACATTCGTTGATGACAGAATCTGAAATAATGAAGGTTGCTCCCTTAATATTTATATACTACAACATGTTTTGAATTATTTCGAAAAATATGTATTTCGTTTTTAACTGACAGATGGACTTTACCACTGTAGAAAGTAACATGTTCCATGTTTACTAGAAAAACACAAGAATCACACTCTTATTTGTTGCCAGATTCGACCTGTCGTAAGTCCCTTAATTTCGAACACAAAATGCTTCAACACCACAAAAACACACAAAACAAGCTGTATAACGTTAAAACATACTGTATATCGACCTCCCTAGCGCTATGCATCCTGGGAGTGGGAAAAAGGTGAATCCGATAATAATGACATTGACGATGATGTTGATAACATCACATTTTTGCAATACCAAAGCTTCATGCCTTTGCGTTTGTAGATAGTAGTGATTCTTCTTTGTGATTATTATCTAGCAAACATATACATAAACTAAGAGTGGTGAATTCTTAGCAGTGTCTCCATGTTTTATGATAGCAAAAGGTTGAGCAAGAATATAACACACTGGTCATATCTTCCATAATACATCAATGTCAAGTACGTTTGACGGCCACTTTTCCATTAATCCATTCCATGCCATCTGAAATACTCAAGGGTCCTTCGACGACCTCAAAATTCCCTGTAATACATACTTGTACATTGTATTGTGTCTGGGGTGTCAGTTCGCTGAAAGACTTGAAATTACTGTACACAGTACACCCAGCTGAGAGAACAGACAGCCTCTTTGTGCTAATGCTGTCTCGTAAGAGATGCCATTAGCGACGCGTCTGCAAATCGCTGCCACTCGTGGCTTGGACACGATTGCCTGCATACTCAGCGGCCCCGTGCAGTAGTATATCTTTTGTGCAGTTGTCACTAGCGATAATTTCACGCCAGCCCCTTTATACTCACCCAAGGCTTTTGCTTCTAGACATATAACGTGTTCTGACACGATACAAACATTCATGCTGAGGCAACGAAGTTAGTTTGAGGATGAAACTTGCTGTTTGTCATTTTGGAAACTCAACCACATACATTAGTCTTTCGAATCACCATTCCAGTGCGATATGTGTAAATGCAAACGTAATGCTAGTACGTAATATTTAAGATGCTTTCGCTTCCAGAAATATACCGTGTTCTGACAGGGTACAAACATTCTCGCTGAGCCAATGAAGTTAGTTTGAGGATGGAACTTGCTGTCCACAAACCACAAACCTTAATCTTTCGAATCACCATTCCAGTGTGATATGTAAATGCAAACGTAATGCTAGTAATATTTTAGAGGCTTTTGCTTCCAGACTTATACTGTGTTCTGACAGGGTACAAACATTCTCGCTGAGCCAATGAAGTTAGTTTGAGGATGAAACTTGCTGTTTAACATTTTGCAAGTCCAACCACATACCTTAATCTTTCGAATCACCATTCCAGTGTGATATGTGTAAATGCAAACGTAATGATAGTAATATTTTATAGGCTTTTGCTTCCAGACATAGTTCTGACAAAGTACAACATTCTTGCTGAGCCAACGAAGTTAGTTTGAGGATGAAACTTGCTGTTTGGCATTATGCAAGTTCAGATAAAGCACATACCCAAATCTTTGAAATCGCCGTTTCAAAATGATATGTGTCAATGCAAACGTAATGATAGTAATATTTTAGCCCCATTATCTGCAAATTACCAGGGGAATATGGTTGTGCGAGTACGGTGTAAATGTAATATAGCCAGCGTTTGTAGTAGATTGTAAGAGTTTTGCGTGCTTGTATGGCGTTTGATTGACTTCATTGATTCAAGGAAATCCTTTATTGAATGCTGTGACTTGTTAAGTAACAAGCCCTTGTGAGTTTGACTTTTAAATGCCACAATCAGAGGTGGTCTACCGACACAAAAAGCCCAGGTACTGAAGGGCTGCTGAAGCCCCTCACGTACTACCCAATTACCAGTACCTACGATTGTCGATGAACCAAGGCACCAGCGGGATGCATTTACACTCCACCCTTCGGCAAAATCACTTTCTTTCAATAGGTGTGTGGCTGGGGGCCTCTTTTCAAGCGGAAACAAAATGGATGCGACAGAAACTTTCTGGTGTGTCCTCACAGAAAGTTTATGAAAAAACCTGCGTAGCTGAAACGCTATTGGAGTGCTTCATCATTGTCGTTTGTGTTTGGCATGGTCGACCGTTCCGCTCCTATGGGATATCATTGATCCATGCCCAGTTACTAAGTAGCATTAAGCAGTTTGGAGGACGTTATGGTGGTCATCAATTTTTTTGTCCCTCGTAGTTCCAATTCACGGGGAACTGTAGGACTCGCATGGCGGCCCACGATTCCGATAATCAGTCACAAGTCGCGCTGCGACCTGTCTGTGAGGTCGATTTTTACGTATTCGCCTGCGGCCATACAACTTCAAGGTCTTAGTGATCAATTTTCTCTGGCATCGTTTTATACAGGATTTCAATCCCCATGCGGAGTTACGGGGTATTATCTGTTCTTTAGTGCCTTTGGAGCGGAGAGTTGTGTTTTATTGTTAATGGGCAACTGTAACAAAACCACTTTTCTGCCTCGGAGTTAAGTCTCCTGTCGTTAGGGTCCAGATGGATCTCCACGCTGGTGCCATGTTAATGTAGAAGGTCATATCCCGTGGAGAATCTAAGAACTTTAAGATTTATCACCTCCACAAGAGGTCTTTTCTCTTACTAGTAAGGGTTACACTTGAGAGTGGTGCCATCACTGGATGGGACCACTACATAAAGCCCGATTATATTAAATGGGGGAGGGGGCTACGTGGAAGCATTATATTAAAGCATTATATTAAAGCATTATATTTAAAGCATTATATTAAAGCATTCCTAAAGGTTGAGTTATTTCGGTCGATTGAAGAACGGTACCTTTACGCATGCTTTAATGTATACTTGAATATCGGATTTCATGAGTGGACTTGCTCTGGCATAAAAGAAGATTCTGTTTACGTTGATGTGCTCAGTTAAAAGGTTGGTGTCCTGATGCAATGTTTGGAACCGAAACATACAAACTCTCCCTAAACCACCACCACCCAAAACAATATTCCCAACCGGGAAGTAAGAAAATATTGCCCCTAGATCCGCGAAGCATGATTATAGTTCAAAACCGACAAAACAGAGCTCCTACACAAAACGTTCCCTGCTTCCTTTGCGGCCTTAAAACTCCATTATGAGAGAACTACACACACAGATGTTCATTAGAGTCCTCTTGTACATCAAAGGACCGAACTTGAGCCTCTTGTGCCATTCTAGATCAGATAACCCAGCAGAAATTTACGGATCCTTACAAACTGCAGATGAGGTGGCAGAAACGTATTGGTTCGCCACAAGTTCGGCCTTTGTGTATTTGTATCAATAAGGAGAGGAGAGGAACCTTCTGCAAAACATGGGAGGGCTTTTCGAGATGATCTGAATTGATGGTGCGAGAGAGACGAACTGTCGGGGAGAAGCTTTGGTCTTGAGTACCTGATAGATGCTCGAGTTGATTCATCACTATGAAGAACGCGTGTGCACGTAGCCCCCCATTTCCAGTGCAATAGACCTTACCTAATGTCCGTCCTTACCAGGGATTTTTTACCTTCGATCTGGCTAGCGCTAGCATATGGCCGAGCCAACCAACCTAATTAATGAACGTAATGGCTTTTTCTTGCTGGGGAGCTTTGAGTGCTCCTTCCTTCATCGCAGGCTATTTGCACGTCGCCTATTCATGTATAGGAAAAATAAATTGGATCACCCTATCTCAACTCTGAAGCCGAAAACTTTAGTCCCTCTTCTTGTTATGCAAATTTGTACTCTTAGATTGATGGTGGAGACGAAGGTTTTTGCTAGTGTGGTTCGGTCGTACTTCATGGAGAAAACTTCAAAAGGTACCCTGTAAATTGAGATCTGGTGTTCTTATTTCCAGGGGATCTATCGGAGCTCTCGCCAATTAGAAGCAGAGAGCCCGACGTGACGTTGGGGGCCTCCTCGGCGTCGACGCTGCCGGCGGCAGACGTTCAACTTCTCTCCTCCAAGGTACGAACGTCAAAACAAACTTTTAAAGCACCCAATGCAATTTCAGTGCAACAAAAATACTGTGGATGCGGAAATTTGTTTGATATACACATTTATGGTCATTTTTAGCACATTTTTGTCTTCATTTCATACTTGAAGCGTTTGAGACCAAAAACAAGGTACGTGAGGGAGCCGTTTATTTTTTGGTACCACCAATAAATAGCTAGAATCAGGCTACCATACGAAACAAGCAACCGTTTGTTGTAAGTGACATCGAATTTTTGCCTTACAGATATCAGTATGCTATGGTATAGGGTTAATTCAATATACTACATTAAAAAATGACCAGCAAATTGACTTTGAAAGTCCAGTTTTAGCGCCCTGAAATCAATTTGGGTGTCTTTATGGCGCGGTCACATTCGCCGTAGGTCATTTGGGTAAATTAAAAAGGGGCCTTATTTAACACTGTTTCACCAAAAATTTAAATATTTTATCTTTTATCTGACATTTTTTTACATTTATGGTTGAACGAAATGGTGCGACTCATTTTAATTTGTGGCGCCACCACAAAGTACAAGAATGTAAAACAAAACATGGCTGACAGCTGTGTTTCACTTGTAAGCGTCATATTTTGAATGACACTTATTTGTAATGGAATAGGACACTTATTTGTAATGGAATATGAATAGTTGATTTAACTTACTTTATAAAGAAATGACCAGAAACTTGACTTTTTGTCTATATCGTCCTAATGTTACATAATGCCGCTTTAAGATCGTAGCATGCACGACTATCCCAAGAATGCCTTCATTTTGTGATCGTACGACGATCGCACGACGTATTTGACTTGGCCCTTATCAACCTTGTCTCTTTGCTGTTAAGCCCTGTTTCTACTCGATAAAGACTAATAAGTGACCAAAATTGGATTATATGATCTATGACTTTATAACGTGAATATGACCCATGATGTAAAGGTATGATTTAAAATACACACACAAAACTACACCTATCTATCAATAACATTTTTTGAACTACTGATGATAACATGTACAACATTTCTGGAAATATTTTCCGTTGTAGAATGACCGCCAGTTCATTGTTCTCTCATTACTTACAGGGGGCCCTATTACATTGTAAATAATGGTGTAGAGAAAGAAGCAATTGACATTAAACATGTTCTGGGACTTGTACCTTCTGTGATTAACCGGTCTAGACATTTAAAGCATTTCAAAGCCATCAGATAGCCAACCCTCAAGGCCAGCTTTGAAAAACAGCACATCCAAAACAAAGAGCAGTCTGGTCATTCAACCATATACTTACAATGTACTGAGCAAACTTTAGCAACTTTGGAAAGCTCTGCGCACATTCAGTAAATGATCTTAAAGATAATGTTACCATAGATTGGCTTTTCCTTCTAAAAATAGCTTGCGATTTGATACTTATTCCCACATATAGGGACATAAAAGGATTACCTTAAGTCACATAACTGGCAACGAAACGGCTATAAAGCGTAGTTACCCATATGATACCTTCTTCATGGTTTCATTTAGTGGACAGAAAAAAACTCATCTTGGTTTGTGATTACAATGTATGTTTTTCCAGCGCCGTTCGCGCTTCCATGGATCAGTGGAGTAAGCAGGTTTCGTTCTCTAGATTGTCCAAGGACGGGGTCTAAATTACTAGTGTAACCCTTACATATCCTCGCCTGATGTACCTATAGGATAACGTGAGAACTTGTTCGGTAGCTAGATAGAGGAGTCTTTGGCCAATTTGTGCAAAAGTCGCAAAAGGTCAAGGCATTTTCTGGTGAAATTATGGCAAGGTAGTTTCTTTATGTGGATTCCTGGACGTTATGCCCCGTGAAGGGCTTTGTCCAGTATGCCACAGATTTCGATCCCTGATGAGTTGGTGTTTAGTTTAATGGAGGTCGGAGGATAAACTTAAAACCAAAAAAGTTGTAATCTATGTAATTTGTTTAACGATGTCTTGAAAATTTTAAATGGCTTAGGGCCGGGATTTATGCAGAAAAATCAAAGAAAGAGATTACTAAAAATTGAAATAAGTTGAAATAAGAATGCCAGTTTAGCTTTTTTTATTTTCTAAGTTTTCCATGGTATCTTAAACTTTCGATTTGCTTTGTTAACGATCGGTCTTTAAAAGAGATAAAGAAATGGTACCTTAGCATGAAAGTTCATCTGAGTTGGTAAATGAAAAAATGAAGAATAAACTGTTCTTCCACGCAAGAAGACTTTGACTCACCGGGATTGTGTGAGAGAAATAAAGGAAGCCATCTACATCAGGGCACACCAACCTTCTCTCAGTCGAGACGGGAGGCGGTACCCGCTTTCGACGAGCTTTGACCCAGTGCAGACGTCACATGTGCGCAAAAATCACGTGACTACAGCACTTGGGTCAGGTAGCTGATGAAGACCGAGTGATTTGGTCGAAAATTCCAGTGAGTCAAATTCTTTTTAAGTTGGAGAACAGTTTTGTTTTCATTATAAATGTTTTGACTTTATTCCTTTTTTTTTGTGTTTTTCCCGAAAGGTAAATGGACAACACCGAGCGAGCTGTGCTGTGCACAGTTCTACCAAGAGGTGCAACTCCGTCTATGGTGGGGACCAGGACTCCTCCGGCTACCCCGACTCGTCAGGCTATGGCATGGAGGAAGACTCTAATACTTCCCACGAACAGTACGAGTTTCGCAACTACCAAAAGCCGTCTAGAAGGAAAAGTGGCTCCTCCAACAAAGGACGGAAATTGTCCCGACGCTCATCAGAACCAATGAGCAACTCATCTAACCCGGAAGCAGCTAACTGCCAACCGGAAGTGTGTCATTGCAACGAGTGCAGTGAAGAAAATCAAGGGCAATACACTACCACACAGCCAACAGGACAGACCCGAAGTGCGTCTCAGAACAATTGCGATCAGAACACAACCGACAATCGAGACTCCCGCACTCGACACAGTTCGAGGAGATCGTCTTCTGCTCGGTGCCATTCGTCTCGTTCCGACTCTCTTCGCTGCCATTCGGACAACTCCGGCTCTTTCCGCTGCTTCGACGGTTATCCCGAGAGCGTGTACGGCGGGAGCGACACGAACGTGGAGCGGTACTATTTACGACCTGAAGGAGAGAGGCAGGAGCCTGATAGCTTTCTGGGATCGAGTGTCAGCGGCTCTTTCCCACCGTCGGACCAAATTGACAGCTCCCTTGATGGTTCCGACAATGAGGTTAGAAGATACGACTCTGACGGGCTACATAGCATTGAAGCCTGATTGCATTTCAAACGTAAGAAATGCTCTCCAGGCTCAAAGGCCATGCCGTCCGCCATATATCTTAAAATCACTGGAACCATAACCGTTGGCATGAAACCATTTTTTCTTGTATCTATCATAAAGGGAAGAAACAAGAGACAACGTGCTTTTAATCGCGCTTGTCTATATCTATATGACACAGGGGTTTATATAGGCTGTAAAGAGGGCCAATGATATGGTGCTTGAGCATGCGCAATAGAAGGTTCTCCTCACGTTTCGGTCTGTAGTTTATTCAGAGGTAGTATCTTTGTTTGTTTGTGATGTTTGCTCAAGTTAACTTTGAATATACTCTACAAACAATGGCTATACGCTCAAGGAATGACAACCCTATTCGTAAATGTATGTTTGAGAAATAAATTTTGAAGATGATCGTAGTCATGTCGTATTTTTTACTTATCAACTCTCCATACCAAGCACTACCACTGCACGAAATGTTGGATTTACCAATTTTAGTAAATGCAACTAAAGTCGGGTAATGTTTACTTTTTAAACAGTACCACACTACAAAGGTAGCAAATAAAAGTGGAGTTCGGTAATTTCATTTACTACCATTGTTAAGACCAAAAATTACTGTCATTGTAAACTATGGTATTGTTTACAAGTAAACATTGCCCACCTTTACTAACATTTACTACCATTGGTAAATTTAATTTTTCGTGCAGTGTACATATCCAAATGCAAAAAAAACACTGTAAGTATTTAGTCAAGTCCATAATAACAGCTAAGTTATAAGTTAATAAGTTAGTAGCGTTTAACAATCTCTTTTTACAGCTGTCGCAAGAAGAAGCCTTCAAATAAGACAAATTCAAATACAACAAAGAACAAGTACATACATAATGGTGGCGCAGTCTAACATAAACAACAAAAGAATGCATTAACAAAGAATACACTTATATAAATATGATAGAAAAACAGATGAAGTAGTATAACAGTATGGTTTGAAACATCCATGCCAGCCCCACCCAAAGATGGGAGTAACCAATAGGACGCACCATACTTAAACATTGTACATTGAGGGAAAATTTCATTAAACATCATATTACAGGATGTATAATAAAGGGTTAATGCACCGCCCCGAGGTGTATATGGTGAGATAATCCCTGGTCAGGTGCGATAACCACCGAATAAACCACCAAGTGAGCGTAGCGAACGAGGTGGTTTATTCGGTGGTTATCGCACCTGATCAGGGATTATCTCACCATATACACCGAGGATAAGGCGGGGCATTAACGTTATTATCATATAGCCTATCAGGGTTCTCCCCAGACGACAGAACAACGGCGCTGCGCCGGTATACTCCTAGCTCAGCGCCGGTATACTGCTTTCCAAATTTAGGGTGTTTCATCCCTGTTTTTCCGGATAATTTTGCCAAAATTCGTGAAAATTCGCTCATTTCAGGGCTGAGTGGCGTCTATTTTCCCGTCGGCATTGTCTGTGAAAACTTGTGAATGGGCGATAATCGCGTCAACAATGACCATTTCGCACATCGCTACAAGGGAATCGCTGTCATTAGTGGAACATCGGACGCCCCGCTGGCGTTTTAAAATCATGTAAACAACGCTAATTGCCTGATTTCCTTGTGAATCAAAGCCCACGGCTCAGAAATTAAGTTTATTGGCTACTACTAGTATGTTTACGGACGAACTGTGGAAAAATCCCCTTACCAAGCACGTGGCGGCCGCGAGACATTCTGTCAAATTTGGCGAAGCGGGAGAAAAATGACTCGTGCAATACAGCGATATTACCCATGAAAACAACGTACTAGGCTTTATTTTCCTCTAGAGTGTTTTTTTAAGTCACAAAACCTCTACAAATACCGAAATTTGTCCACAAATACGGCCTCGAGCTACCGACGAGAAGCCTCCCTGACGTGAACCGGTCGGCTACCAATCAGCGTCGACCTTATTACCGCCGGTGATATAGGTCGACGCTGATTGGTTCGGGTGTTCGTTGGATTTTAATAACCTCCGCGTGGGTGTGTTATGGTGTCATAAACAATGGCAAACGGGGACCTCTGATTGGTCAACGCTACCCGGCTATATGATAATACAATTTGAAAATCGTGACATTAAACATCATATTATAAAGAATGTAGATAATACAATTTAAAAATCATGACATTTAACATCATATTACAGGATTTATATACAATTGTTGATACAATTTAAAAATCGTGATATCAAACATCATATTATAGGATGCATTAAAATCCAAAAAAAAACTACAAGAGAACTGTATTCAAGGACAGCACATTGTGAGTACACTTGGGTTGACATTCAAGTGACCTCCACCATTTTAAGAGGCGAAGAAAACTCTTTCAAGTTCTCGTTAGTGTTTATCACTGGTGTTAAGGGGACGGCGTTATTTCATGGGACCCATTACCCTTTGACATATCACCATGGCTTCGCTTAGCCCAAGAAGATATACTCTCCGCGTGGAGCTATTTGTGAGAGGGTCTCACCAGCATAGTGATAACATGTTATGATTTTGTCAAAGATATGACTGTATGCGAAGGTTTCAGAAGCCATGGTTTGATGCATGTTTTAGATAGTACAGATTTTAAAGGGGTTCATCAAAAAGTTAAACATCAATGGCACCATGCTATGATTTTTTCGAAGATATGACTGTATGCCTAGGTTTCATAGGCCATAGTTTGACGCACCTTTCAGATAGTACAGATGTTAAAGGGGTTTATCAATAACTTTGACATCGATAGCACCATGCTATGATTTTTTCGAAGATATATGACTGTTTGCCTAGGATTCAAAAGCCATAGTTTGACGCACCTTCCAGATAGTATAGATTTCAAAGGGTCCAACAAAAAACTTAAACATTGATGGCAACATGCTATGATTTTTTCGAAGATATGACTGTATGCCTAGGTTTCAGAAACCATAGTTTGACGCACCTTTCAGATAGTACAAATTTGAAAGGGGTCCATCAAAAACTTCAATATCGATAGCACCATGGTATGATTTTTTTAAAGATATGTGGCTGTTTGCCTAGGATCCAGAAGCCATAGTTTGACGCACCTTCCAAATAGTACAGATTTTAAAGGGGTTCTTAAAAACTTAAACATTGATGGCACCATGATATGATTTTTTTCGAAGATATGACTATATGCCTAGGTTTCAGAGGCCATAGTTTGACGCACCTTTCAGATAGTACAGATGTTAAAGGGGTTTATCAAAAACTTTGACATCGATAGCACCATGCTATGATTTTTTCGAAGATATATGACTGTTACTGAAGGTTGCCATCTTCCCTATGATGGTTTTGGTACCTAGAAATGGGAGCATAATGCCATGATTCGTCTCCTTTGTGAACTTGATATTTGAGCATTAGCTCAAATGCTTTACCACCTCCAAGACTATGACTTGAATCTAACCACAGCAGACCAGCATGTCAAAACATGTTAAAACATTATCCAAAAGACATACGTATACATGGGCCTACGCAGACGAAAAATAGACCATTTGTAGCATACAAATACCACCCTCACATACCGAAAACCGTTCCTTATAGCTTAGATAAGAATTTGTACATGTGTTCCTTTCTCCTTGCACAAACTAACAAAGACTAGAGTGACCAGGCATGGTAAATTCTCACTGATTGTGATCTCTTCCTTGAAGGTTTTTGCAAAAGCGCTTGAAGTACAAGTACAAGGGCAAGCAACGTACAGCACTAAAAGGAAATGCCTTTGGAGAATTCTTTTATAACTTCTTTCTTATCATCGCTTTTGGCGGCGTATAGTACATTTTGTTGGGGAAGATCATTTTACTGATAAAACGTACCTACTTTACTGACGACACTCTTGACGCCTCACCAGCTTTTGCTTCTACATCCTCAGTAATTGAGTTGGAAAGTTTCCGAGCAGATTGCAATTTGTAGCTGGAAAGTCAAGTACTACATACGTCGATGAAGGTTAGACATCCAGATAGAACGGTACGTGATGCAAAAAAAAAAACTAAAAAGGTAACATTTGCAAATCAAATGCATAATGTTTATCTTCACATGGTCTAGCCTAGCAAACTATATACTGCTTTGTCTATTGTTACTCAAACACATTCGTATACTAGTATATCGTGCCCCCCCCCAGCTCTGTCCTGCTACATAATGTAACCCAACACCACGGGTATCTGCTACAGCACCAGTTATCATTGTGCCTGGTCCAGGTCACTGACCTTGTGTGTTTGGAGAACAACAAGAAACAGAAGGTATACATTTAAAAAAACAAACAAGTGACTGGATACATTCTCTGAAGAGTCAGACGTTTCAGATAGCATCCACCATCTTTTATCAGTGTCTGACATGCCTTCTCGGTCATTGATGAAAGATAGTGGATGCTATCTGAAACGTCTGGCTCCTCAGGTAATTTGCTTGTTTTTATATTTGACTCCATACAATATGTATATTTTGTTTCCTCCTAGTATGCCCTGGTATTATAGCAAATGAGAGGAAATTTTGAATGTGCTTAGGACACTTGCAATTGCTATTGCTATTGCTATTGATATTACTCACAATTTTGCTATACAACACTTTATTATTATTCATTTTGGGATGGGGAGGGAGATGGAGTGAAATATGCTGTATTTGTTCCTGAGCAAATGTAGGCCTTTCTAGCTTTTGTACCCAATAACAGCATTATTTTGTTACTCATTTCATAAATGGACGTGGTCCTACAGTTTCTTATCAGTTGGTTAATACAACTTGAGACTTGACTTTCTACGGCATTACCCCCCCCCCCCCCCAAACATGCATAGGATCGCTTCACCTCTATTATATCATAACCAACAGTCTTGACAAAATGACTTCCTGAATATTTCAATCTCAAGCGTTTGCTCCCGAGATGAAATGGATGTGCTCTATTCGTTCGTATAATGAATCTGGAAGGGGACCTTATTATGAAAATATTAGGTAAAGTCAAACCCTAGTGGTTCTCAAATAACTGACCTTTTCAAAATGCATGTGACGGCCTGGTAGTCGTGTACAGGCTACGTACTCACTATACCGACAAAAAACTTCCCAAGAAGAAATATACACTAGGGCCTTGCAACTATCAATGAAAGGAGACGGAGGACGCTACAGACTTTCTGTTACGTTTTATCCACTGCTCACCGATCACTCAGTCTACATCAAGTGACGTCATAGATACGGGGAATTCATTTCTTTACAAAAACTGATGTCGTATAGTAGAAGATTTGGGTACGTCCAATTATTTGTGTTGGAAATTGTGTTTTTATATATCAAAAGCCATAAAACTTTCCAATGCCATGAACAATAAAACCATGTTGAACTTATCGAAAGTACCACAAAACAATCATGTGTAGAGAATACTATCATCATTCGCTGCTTGTGGTATACATCTGAATGTTGGTGATAGGCATACCTTTTAAGTTAATACTGAGGAATTCTGAACGGCTTGGCATAGCATTACATCTACTGATAGAAATAATAATATTACTTTTATTAGCGAATAGCAGACGAACATAATTAATGGTGCCTGAAATACATTGCTAATGTACATCAGATGCATATACTATGTTGTTATACAACAGCTATCTTTGTTGATTTACATTACAAGCAAAAGCAACAACGTTAACAACAGCTATCAGTAAAATTTTAGGCGATAGTTGTTTATTCTGTTTATCTGAATCGTCAGTCTAGTCACGTATTTACCCTACCCTGATTTTATGCGACAATTCTACATGTAGTGGCGCAGTTCTGCATACACTAAACAAATTTAAAAGCACTCCAGGTTCTGTCAAATCCACTCGATACCTTTTAATAGCTCTGCCACTTCCACGCCTCATCAGAGAAAAACCCAAACGACACGTTAAAAAATCGTCTAAAAGGTCATGGTTTCCAATGTGGCGTTAATATAGGTAGCCATTATTGAGCTATTAGTACCCACTGTGTCCCCGTGTATGATGATACTTCGGTTGCCCTAGTGAGTTCACTAAGCCACAATGGTCCTAGATCTTATCGTCTCCTTTGCAAGAAGAGACGCAGGTAGAACAGCTCCTTTGTGGCTTTCCAGCATTCTCCATTCTCGCAAATCTATTAGGTCACTTTTTACGCCCGATTCGGGAGTAAGGAGTCAAATCGCCTCCTTCTGTTCCCTCACCATGTAATCAGCTCCCAACACTGTTGTGTCGTTTTGTTACATTTCCCCCTGGGAACATTAAGAACGTACACTGTCTGTAAATCCTATTATGGTTGACCTTTCGGGACGACTTTAATGCAATGACGACTCAAGCTAGCTCTCTCAAGGTCAATTAGAAAGTACTGATGCGCACCACTGAGTTTCTATAAAGGGCATATGCGATAGAAATACGATTAGGCACATTAAGGCAGCCTCAAATATATATTTGTACATTGATATGTCTCTTTTCTACAAATATATTCTAAATCATTAATGTAAAAAGAGGTCCACAATGGCGGCCATATTGTTGAAACGCTGAATTCTGGGAAGTGTGTTTCCGATGAGGTCCGGTTGCATCGTTCCCAGGATACCATGGTAGAGTTAACGTTTCACATCTGATACGGTGGCTTTTTTTAGATGTACAAAGGAACACTTTGACGGGATACACTGTCCAGTCTTGCCCGTCGTCGGATTGATGGACTTCAATAAGTGATCGTAAGGCCATAGCAAGTAAATTTTATGGATGACATCCTCCGGAGACTCCAAAATTAATGCGAGAGGGCGAAAAAAAAACAAGGCAGGCCAAAAAAAACAAGATTCCTACATTTTCAGATTTTGAGATCGTAAACCTCGTTGAACAAGAATTTAGGCGGTAAAACATGATATCATACCCAACAGGTCTTCTGTCGCTGTATTCAACAGTATTACCTGTCCTTGCAGATGTGTCTTTATTAAATAGAACAAAAAAGAGCTTGCTGTACCATCTTCAAGGTAGATACTACACTGGGTATTCATTTGTAATGGAACACCGTGGACTGTCAACACTTGCCATCAAACACGAGGAATTGCGCCTCAAGTTTGCTGGATCCCTGGTGGTCTCTGAGTTTAGAGACTGGCTACCAGGCAGAACACAGGGCTCAATCACTGACAGAGTGACTCATAAACCGAACTGTCTGGAAGCCATACATTGTGCCAACTGTTACAACATCGATTTGTCTCTGAAACAACTTTAAAAAAAGAAGTGACTAAATAAAATTTTCAATTATTGTACAAATGGTTTTGATTCAGTGGCAACATCACATATAAAATGAATAAAATACAACATTGTATCAAAGCCCAAAAAAAAAAAGAATAAATCAGAGCCTTGTCTTGCAGATGGACGTTCACGACATATTTGCCCTTTTTTGGCATGTTGACCACCGTCGCAGCGCAACAAAATTTCTTGTTTTTTTTCCTGAAATCAGGCGTAAATCAATGCGCGCGAGGATGTCATCCATAAAATTTACTTGCTGTGGCCTAAAGGAGAAATTTCTTATCTTCGCGATGCGAATCAAGCGCCCATTTGGCTTCAAAGCAGAAGAATTAGGAATGGGTTCTTAATAGCCCAAAATGGAAACTATTATTGGGAGCCGGTCTGATGGTGGGATGTAGTCGGACGAGGAACCATCTGTGGTCCGATTGAGGAAAGCCCCATTATCGAAGCTTTCTGGCGGAGGATCATGCTTTAAGCTCGCCTAGAAGGGTACCCGCTACCGCTAAATCCAACCAGTATTTTAAGGGTAATGTTGCGAGCTGTTATCCCTTCGACCATCTGACATGTGCAGCCGTAGCCAGCGTCTCTCAGATTTGTCTCGCCGCTCGCTGATTGTGTTATCGTGCTACACGTAAATTTGAGGAGCTACTATCTACCTTGTTGTCCACTGGGTAATGGAACGAAGGTTTGCGTCTGTAAAGTACAAGAAGCAGTGGGGGGGGGGGGCATTGTGGCATAGCCGAATTTGGCCTCTTGAAAACTGCCAAACTCCTTCCCCCAATTATGGTTAGGCGCAAAGTCGGCTGTGGTTGGCTGGTAGTCGGCGAGGTCGGCTACTGTTTGGCTGCGCCAGCCGAATGTTTCAAAATGTTTCAAACATTCGGTGTGGATGGGAGATTTGGCCATGGTTGGCTGGTGGTGAGAAGTTGAAACTTACAGCCCCTGTCACACACATAGCCGAAAATGGTCCCCGAACACTGCCGAACTCCACCAACACCGTGGTTAGGAGTAGGTCAGGACCAAGGTCGGCTGTGGTTGGCTGGTGTTCGGCGAGGTCGGCTATTGTTTGGCGCCAGCCGAATGTTTCAAGATGTATAAAACATTCGAGTGTGGACGGGAGGTTCTGCCATGGTTGGCTGGTGGTGTTTGGGAGTAGGTAAGTGTTCGGGGGTCAAATTTGACTCAAATCTAACTCATATTCAATTCGTAAAGAAAGGCAGGCGTGGCCTAAATCTGGCCAGATTGCTCCAGAGCTTTAGCCAACCTTGGTCGGCTGGTGTTCGGCGGAAGGTTCTGAATGTGTGACAGGGGGTTTAACTGTGTGCCAAATTTGTGGCCGCCATTTTGGACGAGCAAAACTAATGGCCCACTGACACAGTAGGTAATCCATGAATGGAGAGAAAATTAGAGTAAATAGGGTCTGACTGTTAGACAGCAGGTACAATCTCCCAAAGCTTTCCATTTGGTTACTCCCCTAATTTTCTCACCCTAATAAATCGAATTACAGCTAGGGAGAGGGACATTAAGTAATTAGGCTACTCGATAATTGCATCGAAGGGCCATCATGTAATGTTTCGGTCAGCCCCGGGCCGATCCATGTCATTAGTGACCTCATATGTCCACGCTGAGTATGGGCAATTTTACCAATCGATACGGCTATGTTGATTTCATTATATGGATGACATCCAGACACGCATGAATTTTCGTCCGTATTAAAAAAATGTTTTCAACTATACTATAAATCGTACAAATCAGCTGCAAAATGAGCAAATATATGCCGTGAAATGAACATATTTGAAAAGCGATACTAATGTCGTAGAATGCTAAAATCAATCCCAAAAGAAGAGAAGAAGATGTGAAGAAATGAAAATGAAGAGTCTATTATTCGCCATACCTTACTCTGTGTCTTTAGTCATTTGTTCAACCTTCCTGATCACCTAGATTTCATAATGAAGGAAACATTTTTTTGACCAGACTTTGTTTTTATACGCACGTTTGTATCAGTTTTGTCATCCATATAATCAAATCAACATAGCCTTACTTGAATGACATGAATTTTTTATGGCAAGAACATGCTATTTAAATGGCATCAATAGCTACCAGTAATGTTGGTGAATGTTCAACTTTTAGGATATGTTGGGCAATGTTAAGTTATAGCACTAGACCGCATCCTCTCTGCTGGTAGATTCTATCGGCAATGATCCCGTTCGGAGTTTCTGTTGACAGAGACTCCGATCAGGATCTCTGCCGGTAGAATCGCCGATTTAACCACATCGGAGTCTCTACCCTATATATTGTGGTCCTCACTAGAGTGGATATGAACACATGCCGTCGTCATCACGTACTTAGAAATGCTTGGATGGTAAGAGTTACGTATCTGACGTCATCATTTTCCTTGGGCCTTCATCCCTTATCAGCGGAAGATGAAGATAAACTACAATAGTGATGTCGGAGTCTCTTCTTCTTTAAGGACTCCAGCTGATGTCTTAGACAGATTTATCAGACAGAAACATTTGACGGTAAAGGAAAGGATATAAGAACACTTGAAAGCATCTGATACTAAAGAAAGTTTTACATAATGCGTTCTCTTTTGTTCCTGTCGTTGTTGACGGTGTCTTTTTTAATGAAAAGAACAATGAAAGATACGTCGATGAAAGTTAGACATCTAGGTAATGAGATACACAAGGAAAGTCAATGACGAAAAGTAGTGGATGCTACTTGAAACATTTGACAGCTTTCAAAATCTGTTCAGTTGCTTGAGTAACAATTTCCTTGTGGATAATAAAAGAGTTCGAATCCCAGCTGTTGTCACTCTCTTGACATGCACGCTACTGGAAAGGGTTCACAGTCCTAAGGATCCATAGTCCACTGTTCGAATTCATTGTATCTTATCGAAAAAAAGATCTAGGGGATCCGGAATTTCAATAAACCTGTGCATACTATACACTGTAACATTCGTCTTTCCTGTCACTATCAGTGGAATATTAGCTTTACAGCGAGCTAAACCGGTTCTAGATCACTATCACTACTCAACATGACAGACGTTGTTTGCCTTGAATAGCCACACATACACTAGTTTGAAGGAATGCCAAACTAAAGAAAAGTTTTTATGTCATGAAATACATTTTCCTATAAACGTGGTAGCTTACTGTATTTTAGTGGTATAGATTTGCTTTTCGTAATTCCTTTGGGACGATATCAAAATTGTGGAGAGAATATTGCTCTGGATGTTACGACTTCTCTGGCGCTAGTTATATTACTGAACGGCATTTAAGTGACTGAACAAAATTTATTGCCGAGATTTCAAGAAGAAAATAGTAGTAAATTAACCAGTTTATACCATCTCTCATCGAATACTTCATCTCTGACGGGTGTGTGTATGATTGCCTTACGTTTGCTGTCCTTGCATAATCATTCATTTTTACCTCCGGGGAAGGATATATCCTTCCGCGGAAGGGTACTGTTTTTGTTCGTGTTTGTGTGTTCGCAGCTATAACTCACGGTGGGTTTGACGGATTTCTTTGATTTTTGGTATATGATTAATTATTGGGTCCAGATGATGCGGATTTTTTTTTTTTGGGGGGGGGGGGTCTTTTTCCACTCTCCGAGTCCTCCCTTACTTTATCCGTCCTTCCAAGCCTTCAAAAACGACCTCAAAATTATAAATATTTATGGACTTTAATTAGAACTAGGAAAGTCGAAATTTTAGAAAATCTACAGTCCTTTCAAGAGATCTTAAAAGATGTTGCACGACAACTTAGGGGCTCAGGTCTTGGACAGTTAATCATTTCTAATAATTTATTTTTCAATTTTTATTTTAAAAACTGGCAGCTGCATAACTATGCTGTAATTGTCCTGACTGTGATTTTCGGGGCAAACAGAAATAGTTACATGCTGTATCCAGAACCGTGTTTTACGTAGAACCATGCTCAGGCAAGTTTAGCTTCAGGCACGGCTCTGGATAGTCCACACGTATCCAGAACCGTGCCTGGGGCAAATCTACGTTCTTGGATACGCGGGGTCTATCGTATTTAGACTCGTGGCTTTCTAGTTCTATGCCTGAATGGGTTAGGATCAGGCATAGTTCTGCGTATCCAAGAATGTAGATTTGCCTTAGGAACGGTTCTGGACACGCGTGGTTTTAGATAAAGCACGGTTCTGGATACAACAGAGTCTATCCATAACCATGCCTGATCCTAACCCCAACCCATTAAGGCGTATAACTAGATAGACACGGCTCTGAACACGATACTTCAGAAGCGTATTCTTTACAGTATCGACATTGAAGGCTTTTGGTCTTGACGGCAACATCGGAAGGCTGTTTGTTCAGCGTGTCACCACGAAAGTCACACCCAATTGCAGGATTCTTCATGCACGTCATTGTACAATATCAGAAGCTTTGTCTGCGGGTTATACATGGTTGTCTTTACATCGACATTACCCATGTATAAAGACCATTACATTATTTAAGGACATCCCCTGGAGAATACATGCCCATGCCTCCATTAACCGTAATTGAACTTTCCTGTAAGCCTACTATATTTTATGCCCTTCGGTTTAAAAGGTGCTCCAGCAACATTTCGTACATGCCAAGTCATAAAACGGACCGTTTGCAGAAGAGGCGGCCGTGTCCTTGTTGCTTAAAGACAAAGAGGCCTTGCAGTCGTGAGGACTCTTGCGTTGTCATAACGCCAGTTTACGCGCGTCTCCGAGGGTTAGAATGTCCATTTGCCAAAACATTTTACCTCCCCGTGGACAAGTTCGTTAGCTGTCCTACAGGCAGACAGGCGGGTCGTAACAACAATGATGTTTTATACTTGCCAATAGTTAAACAGTGTGTGGTACTAAGGAATTTGCGTAATGCGTTTTGCTGCATGATTTGTGGAGCGCAAATGGCTTTTGGGGCTTCGTTATGGCGGGAAGCCTTTTTGGCCACTTAAGTCCGTCTGCGAACACTCGATGGGATTGTCTAATACCCGATACGCTGATGGCCTCATACCTCCATCTCAGAAACACCAATAAACAGACTAATACTGGCGAGACACGGCGCTATTTTCTCTGCGTCAACCCACCCCGACACTGTACTCCATCAAGTGTTGCATTCTCCCAAATAAAATAAGAATAACAGCACGGAAAGTTAAATTTACCAATGGTACTAAATGCCAGTAAAGCCGGGTAATGTTTACTTTGTATAAGCAGTACCGGGCTTGGCAATGGTAGTAGATAAAAGTCAAATCCGGTAATTTTGAATTTAACAATAGTAGTAAATGAAATGACCTGACTTGAATTTCACTTACTACCACAGTCAAGTCCGGTATTGTAAGTTAACATTAACCGACTTTACTGGCATTTACTACCATTGGTAAATGAAGCAATTTGTGCAGCGGTAGTAGATAGAAGTTAAGTCCGGTAATTTCAGACGCAACAATGGCGGTAAATGAAATTACCGGACTTGAATTTTATTTCACGGTGGTCTGTTGCTACGGTATTCTTTCCCATTGCTAGGCGCGTTCGAAAAAGTATCGGGTTACAAGACGCAATTTCGGGCTAACCGTAAAACATTTGAAAATAAACAAATAGTATCGAAGGGTAAATTTCGTCAAAATAAAATGAACTTATCGTGTTTACATAATTTTAATGTTAGATGTTTACGTTAAATCACTGGTTTGTAAAAATTTCGCTCCGAAAGACGTTTATTTTCGGGTTTCGGAGCGCCTGCCAGAGTCAGTTAGAGTCATCGTTTTAGGCAAACCTCGTTAAGTTTTGGCTACGTGTATTACCCTAAATCCCTGATTCCTATATTTTTCGACGACTGGGAATAACATCAAAAATCGTGTTTTAGGAATTTTTTAATTTCTGATTTTAAGTATGGTTTTTGGCGACATATTGGTGAAAAAACGGCATTTTTGGACATTTTTCGCACTAAATTATCCATAATTTAAAATTGAGGCCATTTTTCAAAAATCCCTAAAACACGATTCTGGGGATAACCGTTACAGTCATTTTGAGCCGTGAATGAGGTATGTTGGACTCTTTATGCTTCCTATACTTAACGAGTTTTGCAGACATGTCATGTCGCCCGAAAGTGGGGAGTGTGTTGTTGATACTAGCGTTAAGAATCATTATAATATTCAAGGTCACCCACGGATACGACAGTAGATTCGCTACATGTTACATGTCTACAACAAAATGATAGCGTACATGTACTGTCCAGGAAACGGTTTGTATCTGTAGAAAAGTGTTGTTTTTATCTGTTGCGAGGCACGGAGGGGGAAGGGCCTGTTTTCGCGGGTTTATTGTAAATGACCGGAGATGACCCCCAAATAGAACGCACGTTCGGTTCGAATTACCCAGATCGAGTTCGATCGAACCCAGTTCGGGTTCTAGAAAAGGTGGGAACTTTGCAGCCCAGATTTGACCACCGTGTTTACTACCATGGTTGAGTCATGTGCTGTTTGCAAAGTAAACATTACCTGACTTTACTGGCATTTACTACCATTGGTAAATCCAACTTTTCGTGCAGTAAATACTACAGAAAACTCGCAATACACCAGGATAGATCAGCCACCCACACTCTGCCTTTGGGAAAAAGCCTGACGATGAAAGTTGAGAACAGCGTTTCGACAACGTGACATGTTTCATTATGTGGGCGGCTGTTACTTTGTGTAATATCCAGTATTTGTCCGACAGCTCGCTGAGGAATTTCTCCTTTTATTCTTCCCCAGACTCCCTCGAGAAATACGTTGACGACGCCATTAAAATGCCAGTCGTACATAAGGGTATAGGAACGGGACAAAAGTACAATGACGTGTTGGGAAAGAGCTTCGGTTTAGCTCTCTACAGGGCTATAATAGTCTGAATAATGGATTCGTTGTTACATTTAATACGTCAGTGTTCTAATGACTTTTCTCAATTCTTCAGCTCTGTTCAGTTTTATTCAAAATCGACATATCATGCCACATACACAATGTCACATGAAATATGTCGGATTTTCACAGTCTCTGCACACATTACATTAACTTAAAACAAAAAAAATACAATTTGCGACATTAACCAACATATAACATGATGTATATAATACAATTTACAATTGTGACATTAAACAACATATTACAGGATGCATATAAAATCAAATTACCACTACGCAGGATGCTAGCTTGAAGAGTAACTTCAACGCTCGTTGTATGAAAGACTGTTCATGACGTTTTGTTCTGCCGAATGTGGCAAGTTTGACAGACGTATTTAGAAAAAAATGGCTAAAAAAGTTTTTACCGTTAATAAGAAACCTTTCCAAGCAATATCCATATGTTTCCGTCTATCCCCTGATAGTAACTTTAGCCAAAATTATCACCTAGATTTACTATTAATACTTCATCTGCGTGGCAGTAAAGATGCCAGGCGATATTCAAAAGCGATGAATGTCCCAGTCTTTTTATCAAGTTGAAAACGTTGGGTAATGATAAAGACTGTGTTGAGATCGGGCTAGACTCGGATTTCTCGTTTATATTGGCGTAAATAATGTATCAGGCACCTTAAAACGCGCTATCCTTCGGGCCATCTCACCTTGGCGCCACAACATCAAAGCATTTTTAAGACACCGGTGGGGGTTTATTGTACAACTGACGGACGTGTACACAATATAAGGCCTTTGACTACACTTCCATGATTTCGTAAAATGTCTGTGTACAAGGTTGCGGCTGTAATTTTGAACCAATCGCTGACAGATCGGTGGTTTTGTAGGCAAACCTGGTCTGATTTACGGTGTACACTCTTTAACCTGGCGCCAATGGGAGACTGTGATGATCACCTATTAACCACACATAGCTCGCGTGCAGATAAAGCGTTTAACAGTAGTAAATCTTTGGCAAATTACGACGTGGCTCGGCTCTGTCAAGAATTAGCTCTAACACACGCAATTAGGACGTACTGTATGAACAGGGTAGATTAAGCTGTTGTCACACACTCAGACCCTTCCCCCGATCACCAGCCGACCGAGGTTGGCTAAAGTTCGGGAGCAGTCTGATCAGATTTAGGCTACGCCTACCTTTCGATACGAATTGAATCAACTTTGAGTCAAATTTGACTGCCAACCACGTCCCAACCTACTCCCGAACACCAGCCAACCACCAGCCAGCCATGGTCAAACCTCTCTTCCACACTCGAATGTTTGAAACATTTTGAAACATCATAGGCTGGTGCAGCCAAATAGTAGCTGACCTCGCCGTACACCAGCCAACCACAGCCGACCTTGCTTCCGACCTACTCCTAACCATGGTTGGGGTGAGTTCGGTTATGTTCGGGAGGCCATATCTGGCTATGTGTGACAGGGGCTTTAAAGCACGATGGGGAAACGTCATCACTGTGTAATTAGCTTATTTCCATAAAACTGTAGTTCATAACGGCATGATAAATGTTCTTCGTTAAGTTCAGGGAGAGTTCAAGAGGAAACAGAGGGAAGCAGTTAAATATGCAATTTAAAACGAAGGAGGAAGGTTTACGAATTTGACGACGGTCCCCTAGTGTATCCAGAACCGTACACATGCCACGGTTCTGGATAGCCCAAGTCTATCCAGGACCACATTCTTGGATACGCAGAGACTATCCAGAACCATGCCTGGTCCTAACGCTAACCTATTCATGCATAGAACTAGATAGGCACGGCTCTAGATACGATACCCCTCATTGTTTTTCATGGTATGGCCCAAATGTGAAAATATTGGCCAGCAGCCCATAACCAGGGCGTGGACGAGTTGTTAAGGTTGCAAAAAAGGTAGTGTCAAACGTCTGATGCCAGTGATTTTCGTGCCATGTACAGCATCTACGAGGCACAATTCCATCACGCGAAATACATTACAGCATTGATATATCTATATATGTACCGTTTTCAGCAGTTTATGTCCTAGAAATGTCATCCGGCTTTTGAAATATTACCGTTTTGGCTCATAGGGCTTGTCAGGGAAAAAATATGTCTTATGATATATACTAGCACTACGTTTCCAACTCCCATACGCAGTATCTTGCTTATCTAGGCGTGGTGTAGTACATTTGACATATCTAACATCGTCATCACTAAATGAAGAATTACGATGCTAAGGATCCTATGCCTCACTAGATGTTCCTATTTGTGTTTATATTGCAAAACTCTGTCACATTAAAGGCAACCAAGGCGATTTCAGGACAGCAAGACTGGATTTTTAAAGTCAATTTTCTGGTCATTTTTTTAATGTAGTAAGTTGAATCAACTCTATCCCATAGCATACAGATATCAGTTAGGCAAAAATGCAATGTCGCTGACGGAAAACGGTTGCTTGTTTTGTATTGTAGGCTTGTTCAATTTAATTCTAGCTAATTATTGGTGGTACTAGAACTAAAGGGACTAGTCTAGTAGCTTGTTTTGGGGCTATTTCAAACGCTTCAAGAACGACAAAAATGACAAAAATGTGATACAAAATGGCAATAAATATGAATATCAGACAGATTTTCTCATCCAGAATATTTTGTTTTGTTTTGACGTTCAGATGGATGCCTTTAGACTGTGTTGTACCATATAGCACCCAGGTTTTCTCTAATATGATAGAAAAGTCTAAAATCTGTTAAGAGCAGGCATTTGTCTCTCGGTTTTCAAAGTCTCAAATGGAAAATTGCTCTTGTTAGCAGATGCAAATTCGCCCTACAGCTGTATTTCTAGATCATCGTAAATTTGCGCCGTTTGTAAGGGATTCCTATAGCTCATATACTGTCTTGAATACATAAGGTAACAAAAACAAATAGCCCAATTATTTCTAAGTGATATACAAGGTATTCGTGCCTATTTGTGTTTTGAACCCCCGTGATACAAAAGCCGGTAAATCTGGAAGGTTATGTCTATGGTGCTGAAAACACTGTAGTTCGTACTAATTAGTACATTGTTTTGTTTTATTTGATTTGATTTATTAGGCTGCATAAAATGATATGCAACCAGGACTGGCCAACTAGATGGAGGCTATTTGAAAGGGATAGCCCTGGTAACTGGACAATATATACAGTATACAATAAAAACCGTTACATCGTTAAGTAAATTCAAACAGAAGTAGCTTTTACATGGGTTATGCAAATTATACAAAGCAGGGGGTTCTTTTGAATATGAAGACGGTCTGTGTTTTCTCCACCCTTCTCAGTTTTCTGTTCATCTTAACGTTTTATTTATTGTCATGCTGGTCCAATCTCTGATGTTATCCTCCCACTTTTTCCCGTTACCTACCCCCCCTTTCTTCCTCCCTGTTCTGTTCCTTGCATGATGGTTTTGGCTAGTCCCAATGACCGTGACGCATGGCGGCCATACCACTTCAGTTTCCGTTTCTTTACTGCGGTTAGGAGGTCGTCATACGGACATATGCTTTGTTTGAATCATTCAAACAAAGCATATGTCCGTATGACGACCAATTGAATCTGTTCTGTACTTCAGTATTTGCGATCTGGTCTTTGTATGCGAAGGAGGGCAAACAAAACCCAGATGGTCGTGAAAGGGGTTAAAAACATTTTGTAGTTTCTTTCAAATGCCTTCGAATAGTCTAAGAATGCATTGTGTTCTTAGACCTATCGAAAGGAACTTGTAACAAATAACATCTAGGCAAACATAAAGTTTTCCGGTCATGAAGAGTTCAGTTCAAAGTAATGCCAAAAAGCGTGCCTTGTCTATAACGCTTCTCTTGCTACGGACCTGTTGCAGTTTTTTCCCCATCTATGGCGAACATAAAGTTTTTCGGTCATGTAGGGTTCAGCCAAAAGTAATGCCAAAAAAGCTTGGCTGTGTATAACGCTTCACATGCTACAACTCGGTGCAGTCTGTTCTATCTATGGCTGCATCTACGCTCAGTTGGCAAGCTTACAACAAGAAGCTGCACAATATATCAACAAGGAAGGGTCATGATGGAGTCACTAAAACCACCGCCTAGTAAGATGACATGGATCATTGACCACACTAACAACAGATCCACAGGGAGCTGAAATTTATGTCTCTTCCATGGATCATTAGTTTAAACCTCCATGCACTTATACATCAAAAACAGCACTGCACGAAAAGTTAAATTTACCAACGGTAGTAAATGCCAGTAAAGTTGTGAAATGTTTACATTATAAACAGTTCCGGACTTTACAATGGTAGTAAATAAAAGTCATGACCGGTAATTTCATTTACTAGCATTGTTAATTCCGAAATTACTGGACTAGACTTGCATTTGCAAAGCCCGGTAGTGTTTCAACATTACCCGACTTTACTGGCATTTACAGACTTTGGTGAATCCAACTTTTCGTGCAGTGCAGGAAGAATGTAATTATATGTAATATTCTGAACAATTTAGTGATTACAGTGTGGCAAAAGTCAAACATGTCACAATATTTTACAATGCATAAACTGTCTGCAACTGGTGATCCACTGATCGCCGCGTCACGTGTTTGTTCGCTATCCATAAAATTACGTTATAGAAGCGGTGGATTGCTATCTTTTAGACAAGAACTGGTGCTGCTAGTTCCCATTTTCTCATCGTGTTAGACATGATATTCTTCAAACTGAATTCTGCCAACACTTTTAACCTACTTTTGGCTACTGTCTGAAACCTACAGTTGTAGTGATTTCTACTGGCAGTTGCAATCCCATTAGGCAATAGTTCAACCAATTACCTTATAAGGACAAGTGATGCGCACCACACTGAGAAAAAGGTCACCTTGAGGTTGAACCAAACAACAACGACAGATGCTTTCAAAACTGCGCCTGTCGCTTTTCACCGTAATAAGTTATTGAGTCACAGAAAGGCCATGCCTCCAATATTACAGCATCCCCTTGAGACAATGACATTACTGAGAAACAAAAACAGACACGTGTCCTGCCTTACATGGGACATCAGGCGGAAATGCTTTCATTCTAGCAATGAAAGTGTCAACGTTGATTAGAAGCGCAAGCTGTGACATGATACAAGCAGCCATGGAACGTAATTGGATCCTTGTATATTTTTATTACCGTTCCGATGAAGCGTTGCACGCCGTTATAAGCCACTCAATAAAACAAACGTAATATCATCATCTGGTTTCCCTTTTCCGAATATTCACCTTTTAAATCAAATAAACAAATGAAAAGGTAAAATAAATTGAAAAAAATCTCCCCCTCCACCTAAAAGTTTTTCATCGAAAATCAGCTTTAAAGGTAATCTAAAATCACCTACTTCCCCACCCCACTTGACATTTTATGTTAAGTTAAAGTCACATTGGTTCATTGCATTTTCATTATTTAATGTATACGATTTCCCTCATTCTTAAGATGATTAACTTTCTTATTCATTTGCTTATAAATGTTTTGTACTTGAATTGAACCTTTTTTAATTTATTTTTTATGTAACGATACCAATTTTAATGAGAATTATCTAATATTATTTCTGTTTATCTACTATTATTACTATTTGGTTTATTGCTTTTATTATTATTATTCGTAAAAAAATTATGTTGTCGGTGGAAGATCCCGGACAGGCCATATCTTCTTTTGTTGTGATTATGTTCATTTTATTACTTTTCTTTCATTACATGCGAATAAACAAACATCAAACATCAATCACACATTGTAAATGTACGTATAAAGTATGTTACTACTTTTGTTAGTTTCGATGCACTAACTAGGTTAAAAATGGTATAATTTTTCCAGCACACTCCTAGTTAGTATTCAGCATTCGCAATTTCCTTGATTAGATTATAAAAAAAAGCAGACTTGATTAAGTGTTGAATCGTTCCTCTCATTTCTGGCAACTCTAAAGGCCAACTTGATTCTCGCATGGCAATGTTTTTTATCATCATAGACGTACCCTAATTCCGGTTGCCTCATACACTGGCAAGGGGATAGTAAGTGATAATCTAATAAATTGTTTGAGTTCATTTCCATCGCTGAGATTGGCAATAGACGCTCGCACTTCCCGTCCTCGGAGACTAAGTTTATCCTGGTGTAGATGAATCAAAAGTGACGTGATGGCTGTAACGTGCCTGGCGTGAGAATCCACACAGTTGTATTTGGCTAATATTTTCATGATCGTAAAGCCTTTGATAATCTTTTTATCTTACTAATAGTATGCATTATATAGGTGTTTTACAGTAAGGTATGGTTTCTTATGATCCTAGTACCAAATAAGTTCATTTAATGTGCTTACCAACAAGGTATTGGCAATTTACTTGGCCCTTATATTGATATTCTTTGTTGTTTTTTGGGGGTTTTTTTCAGTCATTAGTTTCACTTAATTTATTGTTTATGTTTTTCCGTTTCTCCACAGGGCACGCCTGAAACACAGCGTGGTAAGCACTGATGAGCGCGCCTACAGTGTATAAAGAAAACAAAAACAAATAAATAAGTTGAAATGACCCGAGGCCTAAGTCACGTGAATGTTTGACATCAGCAACGTGTCAAAGGTGCTCGCAATCTGTATCAGCCCCCGTCTCGGTTGAGTTAAGGTCTAAGAGACCTTATGTATCTGGCCTCTTTCACCCCTCTTAGTAAGTATATCTTAGATTTTCATAATGTTTTTTGCCGTTTCATTCGGAGATCCTGTAACATTATACTTTTAATACAACATGTTTGCTGAACTGGAGCATCAAGCATCATAATTCAGCCCCTCAGTTTGTAGTATAATATAATACCACCCCGTGGCGAGCTATATCATTAAAATGATTTCCCGAGGCAGCGCTGATATTCTTTCGCGGAAAGATTAATCACTGCTTGTTGCTGAGAGAATAATAATCTGCTTGATGAGAAAATTACTGTGTGGGTTCCCGTCGGCACCGAGAAGCAATATAAAGGTGTCAAACAGTAAGGATCTGCCAGCATCAAGGGCATCGATTAACATGCCTATTTAACCATCTTAAAGGGGCATTATGTAACATTATTGCACCAAAAATTGAAATATTTTCATTTAAAAAAGTTGTGATTGTAATTTACTTCCACTTTTCAACATATTTGCGCATTTATCCCACAGTTCTGATATTGATGGCTGGCAATAAAACAGCCCACACGAAGTGCACTCAGTTTTTGGTACCACCACAAACTACCAGAATGTAAACAAACATGGCTGACAGCTGTGTTTTCAACAATTGTTCTTGTCAATCAAGATGTATACACATCTACAAGGACAGGTAATACTGTTGAATACAGGAATAAAAAACCTGTTGGTTGTTATATCATGTTTTGGTGCCTGAATCCTTGTTTAACAAGGTTTATGATCTCAAAATGCCTTGTTTGTTTTCTCCCTATCGCATTAATTTTGGAGTCTTCGGAGGATGTCATCCATAAAATGTACGTGCTGAAGCCTAATGCCTTCTGCGGATAGTGTATCTTATTCTGGATAAACCCAACTTTTGTTTGTGTCGGCACCAAACATGTCCCGAAGACTTGTTATAGCTAGACAAATGGAAAGTGCTCACGGCATGACAAGCAGTATATGCGTTGTAACTAAATCTGATTATGCTTTTCGATCATAATCCCCTTTACCGGGGGTCATGTATTGTCGCATAACACATCATTCACAGAAACCGCACTAGTCAAAGCTCAAGCAGATTACTAGTACTGATTATGTTTTGACAAAAAAACACTTTATTTTCAAGAAATGATAAATGTGGGCCTTTCCCGTAAGATATTGTGATTTTCTTAAATCCAGAAGTGGAGAGGCTTTAAGCCCCTGTCACACAATCATTCACTGACACCCCCCCCCCCCCCCCCCTTCCTCCAACTAGTTAGGACTAGATCGGGAGCAAGTTCTCCTGGGTCAGCTGGTGTTCGGCCAGGTCGGCTACTGTTCGGCTGCGCCAGCCAAATGTTTTAAATTTTTTTAACCATCCGGGTGTTGACCGTAGGTTCGGCCATGTCTGGTTGGCCGTTGGCTGCTGTTTGGAAGTAGGACTGACGGGGCGTGGTTGGCAGTCAAATTTGACACAAATTTAACCCAAGTTCAATTCAATGCGACTACAAAGGTTGTCCTAAATCTGGCCAGACTGCTCCCAAACTTCAGCCAATCTTGGTCCCCTGGTGTTCGGGGGAAGGTTCTGAATGGTGCTGTACTCCTGACTTCACCATCCACCATACGAGTTTATAGCATAGCGTGAGCTCTCCAGTTTTATCCTTAGTAAGTAGTCTATATCCTCTCTTGTCCTATAACGCCTCTAATACGGATTTACATCACCTTCAGGAAAATGATATTTGCACAAAAAAATAGATCTCAAGGATTCATCTCACTGCACAAAACGTTGGATTTACCAATAGTAATAAATCCCAGTAAAGTCGGGTAATGTTTACTTTGTAAACAGGACCAAACATAACAATGCTACGTCCTGTAATTCTGGACTGAACAGTGGTTGTAAATAAAATTACTGGACTTGACTTTAATTTACTACCATTGCCAAGTCCGGTACTGTTTACAAAGTAAACATTACCCAACTTTACTGGCATTTACTGCCATTGGTAAATCCAACTTTTCGTACAGTGCCTATCTCGAGGAATCACCTATAGGAAGCAAAAAAAATTATATATATATATATATATATATATATATATATATATATATATATATATATATATATATATATATCAAAGACATGTATACGTAGTACTACGTGTGTTATTAGCAGACTACACAATCTCCGATACATGATATAGCTTGAGGACATGATGTAGTGCGGTGGGACTTGCAGACTGACGTGTCATTTATTTTTCAAATGATTTTTGCCTAGTCGTTGCATGTTAAATCGCAGTGGTATTTTGTTGATGACTAAGATTGATGGAACGGCCCACTAAAGTGTCAGTTGACATTGAAAAGTAATCCCTGTCTAGAAGCACACAATATCCACAAATTTAAAACTAGAAGGACGTCTCTTCAAAATATCCATACAAATAGTACAAAAATATTCACAAAACGGTATTGTTATACCATTTCTAGTATACATTTCAAGCCAGTGTTTGTTATCGTTTCAGCATTGTCTGCTTTTAGAATCGGACTGTTTGGATGAGTCTGACCAGATAGTTAAGACTGCAAATGTTTTGTTCAAGGTTACACTACCGTTAAAACTGCCCATGATTTGAATCCCTAAATCCAATACAACAATTCTGGTAGACCATCAAAAGTGGACTTTATGCAAGGGTTTCGGGGTAGATAAACACTGATAACAAACTCCTGCTGATGTTATGTTTACAAAGGCATCAACCAGATCTAACGTCATCCCTCTACTGCTTGAATGCTCAAGATGGCAGGACTGTGCTAACTTAGACATGGGACTCGTATAGCCGACTTAAAGCTACCACATCTCTGAATAAAGGCTAAGAAAAAATGCGATGGATAGTCATTGCATCTTGTCCGTCTGTCTTGACAGTTTTGTATTGCGTATTGTCCCCACCAGATGTTTCTATAAGCTTACGAGACGTAACCAGATTCTGTGTTCGGAATATTAAAGGTGGATTATGTAACATTTTTTCCACCCAAAATCAAAATATTTTAATAGTAAAAAATTTTGTGTGGTTGTCATTTACTTCTACTTTTCCAAATTTTTGTGCAACCATCTCAAAATTTCTGATATTTATATAGCTGGTGCTAAAACAGTCCACACGACGTGTACTCATTTTGTGGCACCACCACAGCATACCAGGATGTAAACAAACAAAGCTAACAGCTGTGTTTCTACACACTCGTATGATGTAATATTTTGGCACCTCCACTTCCTAAATAGCACTCATTTGCAATGGAGTAGGGTTATTTCAACTAATTTTTGTAAAGAAATGACCAGAAAATTTTCTTTTTGTATCGTTCTAATGTTACATAATGCAGCTTTAATTCTGTTTCCTCACCTAAATAATTCAAGTGGTAACACCTCTCCTGCCTTCCGTGACGAACCCCCTGCGGTTATATCTCTTTTCTCTCGTTTTAAGTGTTGTTGTATCCGTCTGAGCGGGTACATCCATTACCAAATATGGTCACCACAAATGGGCCTTTATGTAATCCTATTATAGTCGCGACAATGAGCAACTACTAAGATGTGGATTACGTAGCTTATCTCTGTTGACCTTGTCGCTAACGTTAACAAAGTCATGACAGAGAAACATGGAGAGTACAAGTGAAAACAAATGGTAGAACGCTACATGCAGACCCTGCCCCCCTTAGAACATTATTTTCCTCCAACTGTATACCATACTCTATATCTAAATCATACCCACGCATGATCATCCTTGTTATGGCAATTTTTTATTGTACTGTGTTTTCATAATATTGTTTCGTTTAGTTATTATTACCTTTCTATCTTTCTTTCTATGGCCGCCCATGTCCTCATCTGGCAAGCTGATGTTAAACGACCAAACCTGGCACTAAAGAAAGTGTTGGAGGACAAAGTTGGGCGTGAATAACTGTGACCTGTCGGCCGCCATGCTAGACAGAGACGTCAGGAAATATGTCATTGGTGCCACCTCCTAGGAGGATGAACTGAACTGAACTGAACTTTTAGAAAAGCACTGATTCACCATGAGCGTATCGCATTATTACCTCTTTGTAAGGAGGTTTTGTTTTCCGTATTTCTGCGTGTTTGTTTATGTTTTCGTTGTTATTTTCACTTGCTAGGCACGTTTAGGACACTGACAGGAAGATTCCATATGCACGTCTGTTGCCTTATGGGAGCCAATGGGAAAATGCATGAACAGAATTAACCAAGAAATTCACAAAACGAACGAACGGGATCTTTAATTTCTAGTTTCAGATGCAAAGAACAAAATGCGCTGCATTGCATCCCCTTAAGCTTTCCATTATGGTTATCAATTCTTAAAATGATCCATCGATCCTAATTTAGATTAGGACGCGGTGCAGATTTTAACAACTTCTTTCCTGGGGCAATGTCTACAATATCATCTTACAGAACATTCATAACTTTTTACTTTAGGCCACAGCAAGTAAATTTTACGGATGACAACCTCTGCAGACTCAAAATTTTAATGCAACAGGGCGAAAAAACAGTATTCCTACATTTTCAAATTTTGAGATTATATACCTTATTAAGCAAGAATTCAGGCGACAAAACAATATCACAACCAACAGGTCTTTTATTCCTGTATTCAACAGTATTAAGAGCTTGTTGTACTATCATGGGCATGCAGCTACTACATTAGGTATTCATATGCGATGGAACACCTGATGAAACTGTCAACTTGCCATCAAACGCGAGCAATTGTGCCTCAAGTTAGCTGGATCCCTGATGGTCGCTGAACCGGTAGATGTTTACGACTTATTTTGCCCATTTTGGCCTACCGTCGGAGTGCAACAAAATTTCTTTTTCGAAATCAGGCGAAAATTAATGCGGAAGAAGATGTCATCCATAAAAAGTACTTACATAGTTTCAAACTAACAGACTAACCAGTCGTATTGACATACCTTCCATGGCGGTAGCAAATTAATAGATAACATTGGTCAAAATAATTCGACACGCACTGTAGTAAGAAAACGGCCGCTTACGTCACTCGTAAATCGTATCGACGGCAGACGGGCCCGGTTTCAAAATGAAAACATCTATATAACTATCATGAAAGTTCATTTGTGTTGGTAGTTACATGTTTAAAGTTAAAACTTTTGTTCCAACACAAGAGATTGTCTTCTTCTTAGTGATTGGGTGGCCACCATCAACATATTGATTGTTCTCATATACAGCTTTCAACCAGTCACTCTGGTCTTCTTCAGTAGACTGACCCAGTGAGGCTTCTCTGAAGTGTGACGTCAACACTGGCTCAAAGGCGTATTTCTTTTTTGTATGTTTAAGAATCTTGCGTTTGTTTCTACTTTGATTCTCAAATCATCAGCAAGTCGTAATGTTTACAATTTTAACATTATTTCTTGTCCTTTTCCTTTTGGGGCTCAACTTCGACTATATTCATCAGAAATTCAGTCGAATACTGACTAAAATCTATTCAAACATGGTATCGAATCTGATGTACATTGATTTAGATAAAACCAAGTCGTCAACTCAAAATACGTTGCAACACTTTCATGTTCAACCGATAAAAATATACAATACTGTGGCCTTCCCACCTAAACAATGAATAGTAGCAGTAAATCATTCAAAACGTCATCATCGTCCTATTAGGTAGCTGTCTGGTCATATATGATTTATAACTCACTTTTCCATATAGGTCTAACACAGGGGAGATATGTCTTCTTTTGAGGCACCCATAGGGGTTCACAGAATACAAAAAAAAGGACCGTAACAGCTTATCACTTTTGCGGCACCCATAAGGGTTCACAGAGTAAAAAAAGTACCTTATAAACTTTGCACTTTTGAGGCACCCATAGGGGATCACAGAGTACCAAAAAAAAACTTATCAAGTTTGCACTTGGAGACGTCTAACGTCAAATTGATAGAGCAAATATCAAAGGACCTCGGGTGGGGAAAACTACAAGAACTGCTGAATTAAAATGCAAAAATATTCTATTTATGAAGATTGGCCACATTTGTGAAATGATTGACATAACATGTGACCATATTACCTTTCCCAAGGACACAACAATGGGGGCTGCCAGGAATTCGAACCCAGAACCTTCAGATTCTGAGTCAACAACCCTAACCACAAGACCACCTTATAATTGCCACCATAGACCACTTCTCACCAGCGTTTTCAAAACCCCTGCAATCACTCTTACTCCGTCCCTTGTTATACATTTTTTATGATGATGGTCTAAAGGTAATCTGTAACATTACGAAACTTTGTCACTGAACAACCTCGCTCTAATAACGTCCCTAATGAACATGTCCAAAAACTAATGGATTCTGTCAAAGCAATTACAATACCCATACATACACATCCATTATGGTATGCATATACGAAAAAAGAGAAAGATAAACTGGAAATGGTACCTAACCAAGCTTCAAGACTCTGTACGAACAACTATGAAAGTTGTCCCAGTGTCACGGAAATGAAAACAAACCTACAATCGGTATCACTGGAACACTGAAGAAAAATGTCCAGGCTATGCATGATGTACAAAATGACTAATAAACTGGAGGACGTATCAATTACTAAGTATCCAATACCAGCTTAGAAAAGAACAAGAAATAGTCATGCCTTCAAGTACCAGAGATATCAACCAAGGCAAAAACTCGTATTTTCCTAGAACTATCGTAGAGTGGAACTCACTGCCACCAAGTACAGTAGGGGCATCGTCACTAGATGGCTGTAAACAACGCTTGCAGTTAGATGATTGTGTAAATGTTGGATGTAACAAGTCGTTCGGTGTAATAAAGCCAGCTGCCGCCGCGCCGCGTGCCTGCGTAGCTGATGTGTTACGCCGAAGGGTGGTTATACCGGCTACACATATACATACTGTGCACAGTGGCGTTATCTTTGTACAAAACGTTGTTTCTTTGGCAAAATTGGAAAATAGCACTGGATTTACCAACGGTAGTAAATGCCAGTAAAGTCGGGTAATGTTTACTTGGCAAACAGTACCTAACTTTACAATGGTAGTATAAATACCAACTTTCGTTTCTTACCTTTGTAGTGTACTGGTATAGTTTACAAAGTAAACAGTACCCAACTTTACAGGCATTTACTATCATTGGTAAATCTAAATTTTTGTACAGTGCAGGTCATCGACCTACAGGAAAAAAAATGAAGCAAGCTGAGAAAACTACTTCGAGATCATCTTGGTCGTACAGGCAGCTGCAGAAACTTCCCTCATTGACGCCCCGCAGACTACTGGTGCTTTTAGTATTTGTGTCAAGCCGTGATACTCAGCTTGTTGGCATCAACAGGTGCTTTAAAATTGCCATCAATCATGCTGTCTAAAAGCCGAAATGACAGTGAAATCCCTAAGGCTGGAGCAAAGAGCAGATAGGAAAAATACCACTATAGGGGGAACCAAGTAGGGTCGTTTTAATATGTGCCAATTATAGTGCCAACTATCGTTAGTAGCAATCATTAAGCAATGTATTATAACATTGAAGATAACTTAGAGGCTGGTTGGGGAAAAGTCGTCACTTGCTTTTAGTAACAATGTGCTTCACCCTGTTGTATCCTTCAAGTTTTAGACTCTTTTTTAAATTGGATTTCAGCCAAGTCTATATAAAAGGTTGTAGTGAAATATATAATATATATTTGTTCTTTCTGTAGATAAGTGTAACTAAGACGATGTTTATCTACAAAAATAGTGAATAAAGTGAAAACCCTAAATGGTCTGGAACCACTTTCTTAGATTCTTTTTTGAATTGGATTTCAGCCAAGTTTATATGAAAAGTAGTAGTTGAATATATCTTTTTTTTTCTTCCTGTATATAATTGAAAATAAATATGTATATATATTTACAGAAAGAATGAATATAAGGCAAAAGCCATATGGTACGGGGCTACTTTCCTAACGTGCGACTTAGACGCCATTTTATCTAAAGGCCACGTCACCTATATAGTAGCCAATGAGAACTAAGCGATCGAAAAACTCTTTTGTGCATACCCGTGCTGGTGTAGGTAACATTCCAAATTATCCGAAACAAATTTTACCTGCCTAACTAAATTTCTTCCCCCTACTGCTCATTCATGTCGGTGCCATCTTGTATCATTTATGATAGGATGTTACTTTCGACTGGTGCAGGTTACATGCAGGTAGACGTAAGAAATACCTGCATAGCTCAAATTCTACTTGCACTTATCTGTATAATATGCAGGTGGTATTTTGAGCCATGTATATATTTCTGTTGTTGCATTATAATGTACGTTTCATACTGTATACGTTTTTCTGGTTCACTGATCAAATTTGACCACTGTTGACCGTGCTGGTTAAAGCCTTTCCACATTGGGTTTCCCTGTAACATGCCGTGAATTTAAACCACACACGCCATGCCTCAGTAGACCTGGCTGTCATTTCCTGCTTATAACTTCGTTATTCCGCCAGCTTTATGGAGTTGGATTCGCAATCCGTGAATGGGAAAGCATGGCAGACGTTACAAACGTACTTCGATTCCTTTTGTATGCCCAACCACGGTTCAAACCTGTGGAATTGCACAGTTGGAAATTTGGGTAAGTCCAATTTCTTGTGTTGAAAATTACATTTTAAACTTGCTTCATAATGGCTTCTACCAACACAGATGAACTTTTATGAGATCATATGAAACTTCATCGCTCGTCTAATTTGCATTGTCATATCATATCTACCCAAAGCTTTACTTTTCAAAGTTTAGGCAAACAAGGTTGTGATATAAACATTTACACGTACAGGTAGGGCTAAAAGGTCACTTAACACGTAAAATCAATAGCTTACAAAAATTCCCTTACTATATTCTTTGTCTCAAGGTGGCAGTTTACCTTCTACTATCATCTGTAACGACCTTCTGTTAGTTTATTGTTGTAGAATATATGATATATCATGTAGTTTTATTCATCACAAAGGAGGTGTAAAAGTGTTGAAAGTGTTATCAAGCAAGCTGGAGGAAGGTCTAGTTATCTTAACCTTAACACTGCGTCTTACCCCGTGAACAATAAAAAATTGGGTGCCAAAAGGCTAACCCAGGAGGGAGAAGTTAAAACAAGGATTGGGAATAGAGAAGGTGTCTGATACAGTGAGGAGCATGAACCCACCTGAAAAGATTGTTCTGACTCATTTTTTTGTGGGCTTCTTCTATATTGTTAGAAAATTGCTAGGCAACAAGTTAGGTCAAAGGTCCTAGAAAAGGTAATCAGATTTCTAGTATTCACATTAATTTAATGCTATATCACTTATCCGTGGGAGCCAGTGGGAAAGTGCATCAGACATCAACGAGAAATTCACAACAAGGAATAAAACAAGAAATTCCTCAAAACTGCATTTCAGGGAGATCTATGATTTGTTGTTTACGACCGTTACAGTAACAGACCCTGCTATGTGAGATGGTTAGACAATAAAGGACACATATACCTTGATTCAAACTTCTCAAACAGGCCCTAAGAACGGGCTTGTCTGTCCGAACGCCGAAACAGATTTAGAATTGTTACACCACTAGTTACTGTAAATTTATAACGATTGCTGTTTTTCTATTTTTGTGGTACACTACAAAATTATGACACAGCAAATACGTGCTTCCATTGTATTATAACTGTATGTACTACAGTATTGTTTCAACTACGAGCTTAGTACACTGCGAAAACTTTTTTTACTCCTAAAGTGAAGTTTCCACGAGAATCAATGAAGTTATAATATTTATGAATGTTCTTTTCTTAGTATAAAACCATATTGCATACCACGTGTACAGTTTGTTTTGATTGCAATCAGCCCTCAGGCATGGATTTGTACTAAAAGTTATAAAGTTATTAAAGAATTACACAGAAATATAATAAACACAATTCTTTAATTTCAAACATGATTTGATGTGCAGTTCGTAAACAAACACATTAGATGTATTATGTAATAACATTAGATGTATTATGTATTTTGTAATAACGACACAAATCCTGGCTTATATATATATATACACTGTAATATACTGACTCAGAGATACTTAGAGCTTTCCATTGCTCACACTTGTGAATATTAAGATGATCTTAGGGCTTGAGAAGTTTGCCAAACATGGCCCTTCTTATAGAAGTTGCCCTTCTTGCTGAATTTGTATCTTTATTACTATTTTATCCTTAACTTACAATAAACCGGATAGTAAAGTGGACTTGATTTGGTTGAGCCCAATTTTTGATATTAGAAATTTCCAATTTTTCTGTATTTTGCTGTATTTTTTTCCATCCTTAGAATAAAACCTGACTATGTTCAGCAGACAATGCTGCACCCTTGGTTAGGTAGCACCTGAGCAGTCCCTGTATTGCAATCTGTTGCAACTAATATTTTTGATCTTAGACGTTATAATTCATATTCTAAAAGTAGATATGGCTATATATTAGCCGTAATATTACGCTACATATACAAAAAAAGTAAAGTTCAAAATCATGTTCTGCCAGCAGATATCATAAATTTCATATAATGTTCCATTTACCGGGGGAAAAGCATATTTCCCTCAGGCTAAACCACCACAAAGTTCAATAAACTCAATTGAACTCAACAATAGTCGGTGGCGTCATTATAGTAAAGGTAAAGGTAGTCCCGTAGCATTTTGAGGCCGTAGGGGCAGTGGGTTGTTAATTCACTGTGTCTAGGCACGGTATTGGAAGGTGGAGCCCATCCCTCTCCTTCCACTGCCTTTTACCTCCCTAGCCGAAGTCAGGTACCCATTTACACCTGGGTGTAGTGAGGAAAGTCATGTTAAGTGCCTTTCCCAAGGACACAGGGATCAAACCTACAATTGAACCTGTAACCTCTTGATCCCATGTCCACTCGGCCATTCGACGCCATATTATAGTACTCACTCACATACTAGGAGTTCTTGGTCTGTATTTTTGGTGCAGTTCTTTTGCAACCTGCAAGGTGTCGCCTGTGATATGTAAAGAAAACAGTTGAGAAAGGGTATCAGAAATAGCTGGCAATCAGCTTTTATCACAATAAGTCATAATAACTATACATGTCACATATCATTATTTGTGAACTGTTATTACACATTCAGTAGCTATTGCTTACTAATAGCATATCTATTATATACAAAAATAAACTGTCAATACAACTTAATGGATAAAAATCAACATTTACCTACAATTGTATATATAAACTTATATCTGTCTGTTTGATGTATACATTGTGTCATGTTGCAATTAGCCTTCAGGCATGAATTTGTAAATAAGACCTATTATAAAGTTAACCCAATACATGCATGTATTAGGTTAACTTTATAATAGGTCTTATGCACTGCATGCACTGGTGCAGGTAAACATCAGAAATACCAGGCACAGCTCCAATTTTATCTGCACTAACCTGCATCTGCAGGTGGTATTTCGAGCCCTGATTAAAGGTTAATGACCTTAGAGTTCAAAGGTCAGCACCCATGGGGGGCCACTAATGTATCCTTGAGGTACACCTAAAAAAGCCATTAAACCAATTGCACAAATCAATCATGCTGTCAGTGCAAAGTAAAGCAGGGGTTGGGGTGCAGAAAACGGCCATATAGGGTGGAGCTTTTAATGGATTAACGTTTACAAGTGTATGGAACAGAGAAAATGGCTTCTGGGTGTGATTAACGAACTTGTAAACCTCCCACCTGTGGGCTTTTTCACTCACAGCGTGAATTCATGCTGTGACATGCGTCAGTAGAAAAGAGGTGAAGGACTTCCCAATGTTTTACTGAATTATTAAGTTGTAATAGTAAATGCCGCATGAATTATACTTAAAGACAATTTTATGGCGGTAAAATTGAATTTCAAAGTCAATTTTCTGGTGATTTTTTTAAAATGTGTTAAGTTCAACCAAAGCATACCATACTTATATGTGTGAGGCAAAAATGCGATGTCATTGATGGAAAATGGTTGCTTGTTTTGTGTCTCTACTATTTATTGGAACGCGTGTTCCATTTGGGTTCACCAGTGGTTATCATTTATAGATTCATCCTATATATTAGTCGGGGTGTTTAACCACAACTTGTGAGATCATTATTTGCCTTCAGTGAGGTTATGACATCATCACCAATATGAAATGGGGACTTCTGATTGGTCGACGTCATCTGGCTTTATGATAATTGGCAATATTTCATGTTCAGAGAGCCCTTCTGTCTATAAAATACAATGATCCATGTTATACTTACCAGTTGGATAGTAAGGGTAAGTCTTGTTTGCTAGTGTGAAGGGTTTTTCCACTTTTTGGAAGACATCCTGCTGGAAGGCCGTGTGATTAAACTTCTTTCCCTGCAAATTAATACAAGATTTCTACTGAGATTCCAAACTTCTATGTTTCAGTTATACAGTCAGTCAATGGTGACACATACCAAATGCTTGCAAACTCCAAAAACTAGTAACTGCACTAAATTACAGTATCTGAGGAAACTAGCCACCACATAAAAAACACACTGTCAGGTTAAAAAACAGTCAAATTTAGCCAAATAGGGAGAATAATTGGCCAGGGGAGTTTAGCCACCATGGACTTCATTTGCCCTCCCTTCATAGGAAGGCCTGGTGGAAGCTGCATCTTTTCATCCATTGGAGGGGGGTGTTGCACAATGTCTCACTATGATAGTATCACTGATCAGCCCCCTCCAAGATTATGGGGATGGTTAGTCGAGCAAGCCACTAATTATAAGGCGCAAAACTTTAGTCTGGCTAGGGGAAGCAGACACCTTAGAGAAGATACAAAGTGTACTGTATGTTCATACATTCGATAGAATTGATCCTTTAGCAAAAGTAAATGCAATGTACATAAAAACCACTAGTGGCACTGCTGACTGTGCTACATCTCACCTCCATCAAGGCTGTTGTCAAAGTTTTAGTCATAAGAGCCCACCGTTCAGAGTAGTAGTCAGCGACCAGTCCAGACCATTGTTTGTTGGCATAGTCTACAATCTAAAACAAAAATCAATACTATTACTAACATTCATAATACAAACTGTATCTAAGGACAAAGTCTCTACCAAATGAAACAAGCTTAAGAAATCAAGATTTCAGACTTCCAGAAAGTATGCAGTTGTCAGCTTCCTGAATTCCCCCGTGGCCACCTCTAATTCCTGCTGGCTTCCCAGCCAGATTACGAGACCTTTAACCTCCCATTATTCTGCCTGTCTATCTTCCTCCCATCCACATGCTGTCAACCTACTCCAGACAGATACACAGACCCACAGCTCAGTCACCCAAAACAGTACTTTCATACCCAGAGTAACTACTAGCACACCAGTAGCAATTATATCCCCCAGTTTTTAATAAATTCTAATGATTTATGCATGCATCCGAGAGGTTTGAATCGAAATAAAAACGAATTCAAAATATCGTAGGTAACAGCTTACACATTATCGTAATTACAAAATTTAACATATGAGCCAGTAATTTTCCACAATAACATATCAAACGTTTCAAATCTTAAATCTCAACAATATTAGATTTTCCAATTAGAAATACTTCACATGTATAAAGTACTACATACCTCTCCATTTGGACCCCAAAGTGTAATCTGGTTCCTGGCATTAAACTCATAAAGTGAACTTTCCTGTACAAAGATAGGATGGTACAATGGTTAGTAGACCTGCAACTTTAGTTGCAAGTAGCCTAGATGCCAGCCTTGCTACTTGCAGTACACTACTTTAGTCACATCCCTGCCAAAAAGACTGGGCTTGTGTTGTATCTGAGAACCATACTTTCTTTATCCAGAACCATACTCAGGCACGGTTCTGGATAACCCACATAATCCAGAACCGTGCCTGAGGCAAATCTACATCTTTGAAAACGCGGAAACTATCCAGAACTGTGCCTGATCCTAACCCTTACCCATTTAGGCATAGAATTAGATATAGGCATGGTTCCAGATACTACAGCCAGTATTCTTAGACTATCTGTCTGGTCATGGCATCACATAATGAGCTGATTCAACCATCACAGGCTAGGCTGGGTGGGGACTCTGCTGATTGGATGACCCAATACTGTCACTCAGGTTTTTAGGCCAATCAGCACGCATGTTCAAATTCTGAACAAATATTCAAATGACAGACAGATAGAATACATGTATGTGCAGGCCCAGTCTTTTTGGCAGGGAAGCAACTAAAGGAGCATTCCACAACTAAAAAGGCTGCCATCCGGGTGAGTTGCAAGTGTCAAAGAATAAAATCTGACGAAAAGATATTGCTTGATTGAAGGCCAGGTCACCTGGTTATTTGTAGCCAATGCTTTCGCATCTTCAATCCAACGACCCAGAAGAAAGTTCTGGTGGGTTGCCAGAATCCTGTCCATGTCCCTGAGTGTCTGCTGAAACATTTCAGCTGCATCCCTATCATAAAACATGAAACAACAAGAAATCAGAAATTTAAAAACTTCCAGGAAGTATTTTGGTTATATACATGCACATTCAATTTATATCCATCCATGTATTGGAACTGTGTCGTATGAATTATATGAAATATGAAAATTAGAGAATTTATTTTTATTTGAATCAGCTAAATACCCACACTTCTTAAGATTATGAATAAAACAACATCACCATAATTAAGTTATTTAAGTCTAGGTAGATTAGAGACATTAGATACATTCCTGTAAAAGTGAATCTATACTCAAATATCTCCATTGTACTTTTACCTGAATTTGTTCAGGTCCCCAGTCGTATAGGTCTCCATGAGGTCTTGGTAGTAGATATAGGCCCATTCTTGTAAGGCTTGACGAGTGATGTCCACAAGATCATATCTACAACATACAAAATGTAATCACACAATGTCCCCAAAAATTAACACAGTGTAAAATATTTAAATGAATTAAACAATGACTGAATACTAACAATGCTAACTTTGGCTATTGATTAACGAGTCCATTGTAGGGAAACCAGCAAAAGGCATGTCATGACTTGTACATTTGTAACTGACCTGAATGCATCAATCAGACCCAGATCAATCGAAGCGCTGACAAAGTGGTCCCATGCAGAAAATACATCTTCTGGTTTGTACCAGGACTGCAGAAGAAATAACAAACAATTTTTTTTTTTAAAATTTTTTTTTTTGCATTTCAACAAAGGATACAAAACTATACAGAAAAACAAACAATTCTTGACGTGAGATATAATATGACATTATTTTCTATACGGACATACGGTTAAATACCAGTACAATGGCCAAGTGGGTAGAGTGTTCGCCCTGCATTCAGTAGGTCCCAAGTTCCCCGATCATTAACCAAAGACTTACTAATAATAGTTTAAAACTGGTACATACTGCTTTTTCTGCTTAGCACTCAGCATTTGGGGAAGACTATCATAATGGAAGTTAAACACACACCACTACCAGTGGACTGGCCCAATGCTGTTACAGTAGTGATTATACAACTGTGTGGCCCAAGGGCTACAGAAATGGAGATCGGCACCGCCCTATATGGACCATAAATACGTGCAGAAAGGACTAAAAGTGAAACCTAACACTATTTTGAAAGCTATAGTGCAAGCTAATTGCTACAAACAAATGTACGATGTACCAATTTTTGGACAATCACTCACCCTTTGTGTCTTGTGGAGTTGGGGACGGCGTACAACAACAGAGTCACAGTGGTCTTTGAATCCATTTTCACAGTCATACACACTCCTCTGTGGATATAAAAAGTTATCAAATGTCTCATTTCACAGTGAAAAGTACCACCTGATTGGAATAATGCAAAAAATCAAACAATACATATATAATAATAATAATATGATGATGATAATGCTGAATAATAATCAACTATAGTGATAACACACCAAGAGGATCTGCCATGCCAGTGAAGCGTTGGGGTTCTTGACCCCGTACCGTGACCAGGCATAGTCAGATGCCCTGAAACAAGGACAACCAAACTTTAGACTCTCTTCTATTGTTTTGAATGCATGGAGATTTCTACAGGCAAAACTTATTCTAATTCATGCAAACACATGTATGCCATGCATGAGACTTGTTACATCAACATAGAAGACTTAAAAGCCTTTGTTAATAGGATAATCAAGACTTGATGACCCGTTCTGAGGTTTATATAATGTCATAAGGCCTGGTCATTTCATTTTTTTAATGTGGTTATCACATTATGAGAGCTGACATTACATGACATGATTATTTGTATATTCTTACCAATTATCCAAGATTTGAAAAGGCTGCGGCATCCATGCCAGTTCGTTCATTAGTTCATACATGACGTAGTTCTGGTCAATGCCTTCTGGCGTCAGTCCTGTTCCAGCCATCGTACTGCCGAGGTATTTCCGTGCAAGAAACGAGCCCTGTAGTGTCCAAAAATATGCCTCATAAAGTCATGGTAGTCAACAGGGTTTAGTTATTACTTCCATGATGGAAGCATTTTTTTGGGTGGCACTAGAATGGGGTAGTCCATACACTATCCTTAGCAGCAAGGATTCGGAGTGGGCGAAGACTGTGTTTTAGTTGATTGACAGGGTTGTGACCTGGTATGCCCTGGCTGGTAGGTTGTGATATACTACTTCCCCAGGAATGTGTAATGTGTAATCATGGTATGAAATATAAGCCATGGTCCAATAGCAGAGTAAGTTACATCATACATTCAGTAATAATCTATTCTATGATGTGATTCACTTGGGTATTTCCCCATGATCCACAATACAGTTTCCATATGAAAAAAACAAAACACTTTCCCAAAGTCCGAAATCTTGTTGACATCTTTTTTAGTCGTTACTTAAAATGTCCATGAACAGGAAATGAATAGGTATAGTTTAGGGATTTTCAAATTGTCTCCTTTCTTCATTTAAAAACATGTATAACTTTTTTTGAAACATTTTAAGATTTTCTAAACAATCTCACAGATGTGTTTTTTTAATCCCAAAATGTGTATTATATGCTTGCCTGGTTGACCGTGCGGACTGTTCCATACATGCCCAAGTTGCCTCCAAAGTTATGCAGCATGCACCAGATGAAGGGTTGTCCGTAGAAGGAGTCAGTTGTGTTGTAGACAGGCTGGACTTCACCAAACAGGTCCAGTACAATCATCTTACCCTGGTTAACACATAGGACAACATAGAGGTAGAAGGTAAAGGTCTCATAGCCATTTTGTGGCTGTAGATATTAGATAGTGATAGTGACCTCGATACAGTTTAGCTCACTAAAGAGCTACTCTTCCACTGGTCATAACAGAGAAGACAGACGCTATATAGGTTAAGTATTATACAGGATCATTGTACCAAGGAAATTCCCCAAGCTCTTTTCCAACAAGCACAATGAACACACTACCAAAAATGCCAATCTTGTTTTTCTTCAGAGAAGAATAATTTTCTTCCACTGAGAAAAATATTCTTCACACAAGAAAAAAATCTTGTCCATGAGACAAGAATTTCAAGAAACTGCATTTTAGCATATTTTTCTTGTGTTAAGATTTCGTTTCTTATGTAATTTTCTTGCCTCATTCAAGAATATTTTTCTTGGAGCAAGCTTTACTTTCTCACAGTTATCAAACTTTCTTCTCAAGATATTTTTTCTTCAGGCAAGATTTTTTTCTGTAGATCAGAAAGGTTCTTCTAGCAAGAAAACCCCTTCTGTCCTCAAGAATAGATTTCTTCTGCCCAGAATACGTATCTTGTGTTAAGATTAAGATTCTTGCCATAGGGAAACCTAGAATCAGTTTCTTGAAAGGTTCCAAATTTGGCAAAAACCCTTCTGTTCTCAAGAATAAATTTCTTCTACCCAGAATACATAATCTTGTACTAAGATGAAGTTTCTTCTAGCAGGAAAGCCTAGAAGCAGTTTCTTGAAGGTTCTTCTAGCAAGAAAACTCCTTCTGTCCTCAAGAATAGATTTCTTCTACCCAGAATACGTATCTTGTGTTATTAAAGATTAAGATTCTTGCCATAGGGAAACCTAGAATCAGTTTCTTGAAAGGTTCCAAATTTGGCAAAAACCCTTCTGTTCTCAAGAATAAATTTCTTCTACCCAGAATACATAATCTTGTACTAAGATGAAGTTTCTTCTAGCAGGAAAGCCTAGAAGCAGTTTCTTGAAGGTTCTTGTAGCAGGTAAACCCTTCTGTCTTCAAGAAGAGATTTCTTGTACCAAGAAAACGTATCTTGCACTAAGATTCAGGATCTTGCATGGGAATTTCTTTCTCTTCTCAAGACTGACATTCTTACTCCAAGAACATTTTACTTGCATCATCAAGAAATAGTTTCTATTTCAAAATTCTTTCCTTCCTTAAAACATAGTCTTCTTACATCAAGAAAATGTTTCTTGCACTAAGATTCATGTTCTTGAACAAGAATGCCTAGTGTGAGAAATATAAAACAGAAAATAATGTTGTATACCAAATTCTTGTTAGGATTAACAATTATTTTGACAAACCAAATGACAGTATAGTAACGTTTATTACCACATTCGTTACGTATAGGATATAGATCTACATTGTGTAATAAGACCATTAAAACATTCTTTGAATGGAAACAGTTCAGTATACAGTAATCTTTCAAACTATTATACAATCATTAAGTAACTAACAAGTCATATGATTATAGAATTTCAATATCAGCAAACCCTGCAGTTTTGGCATTCATTAGCATTGGCACGGTCACAATCTTTGGACACCTGAAAAGAAAGGAAAGACCTTTGTTAGGATCGATGCACTGAAGGCAAAAAAGTCAAAAGAGGATGTGTATGTTAATTGATTACTTTAAAGGTAAACAATTAAAAATTAATAATGCAGTAGTACACTGTACTATACAATTTACCTGAGATATGATTTTGTAATCAAAATCAGTGGTATTGTAACAAAATTTGGCTTTGAAAACAGTGGACCACCATGTAGCATTGCAGAATGGTGGGGAGGGGGGCACACTTACCTTCTTTTATATCTGTCTGGTTCCATGCTTTTTCTGTTGCAAAGTTGGTTTGTTCTGCAAGCTGACCAGGATCACCATTGCCTCGGATGTACATTAGGTCCTTTTCACCTTGATTTTGACTTGGAGTCTGACATAAGTCATTACTGACACAAAGAGAAGTGACCAGCACTGCCACATCTGACTTCTGTTCAAAACTCCCTAGTAACTGCATTCTGGGATTTGAATCAACCAATCAGGGATTCAGAAAAGGTCACATGACAAATCAGTATTCAGCCAAGAAAGTTAAGAAAAAAGTTCTTACATCATCTTAATATAAGAATAATCTTTCTTAAACTTGCTGGACAAAGAAAACAAGAACATTTAAGAATTTAAAGTAAAGTATATACATATTAAGCCTAATTAAATTCTTGTCTTTTCTTAAATGTTGCTAAGAATGGTCTTTCTTAAACTTTCTAGGAAAGAAAATCAATAATGTTTAAGAATATAATACTAGCCATTTCTTAAGCCTTAGAAAAAATCAAAGATTTTATATCTTAACTTTCTTGTTTTTTCTTATCAGTGTTTGTCAAGAAAGATAAGAACTTAATTCTTGTACTTTCTTAAATGTTGCTAAGAAAAACAAGAATGGCCTTTCTTAAACTTTCTAGGGCAGAAAATCAAGAATGTTTAAGAATATAATACTAGCCATTTCTTAAGCCTAGTCAAAGATTTTATATCTTAACTTTCTTGTTTTTTCTTATCAGTGTTTGTCAAGAAAGATAAGAACTAAATTCTTGTATTTTCTTAAATGTTGCTAAGAAAAAACAAGAATGGTCTTTCTTAAGCTTTCTAGTCAAGAAAAGCAAGAAACTTTAAGAAAGAAATACTAAGCAGTGCTTTATTCTAATCATAGATTTAGATATCTTAAATTTCTTGCTTTTCTAATCAGTGTTTGCCAAGAAAGACAAGAACTAAATTCTTGTATTTTCTTAGACATTGCTAAGAAAAACAAGAATGGCCTTTCTCAATCTTTCTAGGTAACATTAACAAGAAAGTGTTTACCATACGCAAGAAAAAAAAACTTAAATCTGACCACTTTGATGTCAGGTAAGAAAAAAATCTTACATGAAGATTGTATAAGAAAGTCTGAGGAAATGTTAAGATTAAAAGAATTCTAATCTTGTAACTAAGAATCTTCCCTAGAAATATTGTCTTTACTGAAGAAATTTTAAGATTAAAAGAATTCTAATCTAGTAAGTTAGAATCTTCTCTAGAAATATTTCTTTAGTGAAGAAAAATCAAGATTTAAAGAAGCCTATACAAGAAAAATAATCTTCACTCAAGAAAAATGAGAAAATTGTTCTTGGTGCAAGAAAGTATGTATAAACATTCTTTCTTTTTTTTTCTTTTTTTTCTTATTATTCTCCCCCAAAGAAAAATTTTCTTCCCACAAGAAAATAAGAAAAACAAGAAAAAGCATTTTTGGTAGTGCAGTGGACCAAAGTTTAACGTCCTGTACTAAGGACAGAGACCCGTTACAGTAGTGTGCATGTCAGGTGAGTGACAACAGCCGGGATTTGAACTCTCAACCTCCTGGTCCAGAGGCAGGTCACTAACCACTGGGCCTTATACATATAGTTATAGGGGCAGTGGGTTCAAGATTCAAGATGTTTATTGAAATCCTGTTTCTTTCTCGTGTAATTGACACTGAATTGCATTCAATTTACAATTATCAAAATTGGATTACTTTGAACAGCCATTATTGCAGATTCTGAACTTTATCAGATATAACTTACCTGTGAAACAGACTGTAGTAGGGCCTTGGTCTGAGCAGGCTGCCAGAAATCTCTGTCACTGACAAACAGCCAGCCCTGCATGAGCCTGGAGATGGGGAGTGGGGCAATGAACTTCTAAATAAAACTTGGTAAAAAAAAAAGAGAAAGAAGCACTGCGAAGAGCAAAGATAGCAAACTTACATTGAACGCTCACAGTTTGTTAAAGGGATTTTCAAAAAACTGCATCAAGTGACTGTATGAAACAAGTACATATATATATATATGTTAAAGTATATAAAAAAGGGAAATTATTATTATTATCAATATTAACTATATGTATGATTACCATATGGCTTGAGGATCTCCTGCTAACATCCCAGCATACACTGCGGCACCAGCTTTTGTGAGGTAGCTTGGATCACTGCAATACAACAGACACACCAGTCAGCAGCGCCTCCTTGTAGAAATCTTCATATTGCAATTTTCTTTCCATGCTTTACAATACCAAACTCCTTGTACAATAGTGAATAAATCTATTTGAAGCTCCTTGATAAATGCCAAACGATCTTGAGAAAATACCTTGATTTTGGACGCATCTCATTAAATGTGTCTGCATTGTAGATGTGGTTGGTCCCATTAAATTCTTTAATCATCTGTCCGAGAAAAAAAATTAATCTTGGTAAATAAAATAATTAACACATGGTCAAAATTCAACAATGTATACTATACTAGTATATAGATTCTATCGGCAACAAATAGCTACAGTAAATTTTGAAATATTTTTTGGTGATGCATGCATACAATGTACTAGTATTTGATATTTGCATGGTCATCGACAATTGATAACAATGAATACAAGACCATGTTTTTAATTCTTCAACAAGTCAAACAGTGTTGTTTGTTTATTTGTTTACCTCAGAAATAAACATCCCTCCTATATGAGAAAACAGTGGATCTTGAGGATCTAGCAAGTATGTGCTGGAAAAGACAATGTGTGAATTAACAATTACCAGCACAAACAAGTTTCAAGTTTGTTTCCGGCACATTATAACAAAATGATAATATTAATAATAATATTAATAATAACTTTCTTGCAAATCCATGCATGCCCTAAGGCTAATTGCAAGTGTACATCAGAAATGATAAGCTTAAGGCATTAAGTATAGTTGACAGTAAATAAATATTGTTTTCTATAAGACAAAGCAAAAATCTCATCACAAAGTGAAACATTATTCATATTTTTACATTCAATCTAGTAAATATGATGCCTTCTTACCAACAGTAAGGATCTTTAAACCTTCCCCACTGAAGTCTTGATACAGCTGCCTTGGGGTAAAGTCTGGACAGCAAAAAGTGGCCAAAGGGATAATTAGATTAACTTCCAACACAACATGCACTGCAAGGCAATTCAATTTTACAAATTTTATCATTTTCAATTTTTTTCTATCAGTGGCAATGGTTTTGTTTTTTATGTATATTGCAATAAAGACTTTAAAAAAAGAAATTAAAGAACCTTCCTGATATGTCTAGAGGTTTTGTGAATTTATGTTTTATTCAATATAATTGTGAAATTCTCTCTGATTCTGTCTACATGGAATGCATTTTCTCATTAGCTCCTATAAAGCAACAGATATGCATATGTTCGGAAGACAGGAAATAAAGATAACCTTTTCTGGGACCTTTAAACTAACTTTCTGTCAGTGTCCCCTACATTATCTAACATGTGGAAACAAGTATGGAAACACAAGCAAAGTTACACACAGACCCACCAAAATCAGTACTTTTGTACATGGAAGTTAAAACAATGAAATCTTTAATTTAAAAAAAACAAACAATCCAACCTTGTTATGGCAGCAGGAACATGACCAGCAAAGCCTGGTAGGACAGGTATCATCCCGAAGTTTCTCATTCTGGTTAGGATCTTGTGTTGCAGTGCCAGCTGGTTCTGGTGCCAGGACTGGGGCAGGGGGCCGCCCCACCCGCGGATGTTCCCCATACGTGCCCTAGAGAGAAACGTCACGTTTTTGTTTGTTTTGCTTAACCAGTAAACCACCTTTAGGTGTAACACACCAGGTACTAAGTACAAGCTGCATAAGGTGCATTATTGGTAGGCAAATCACCCAACTGTCACCCGCTTTTTGCCTACCACTCGCTGGCTGTGACGTCATGGCGATCACTTGTATAGACTCTTCGATTAAAAAAGCTGAGTAAGGTACTTTTGGAAATTTTCACAAAAAAGAAAGAATACAGGATAGGAAGAACATTTTTAAAGCATTCCAAGATGGTTATCACATTTAACTTATAATTTAGTGTAACTAGGATGAATACAATATTACCCCTGCTCACCCCTCCTGAGATTTTTAAGTGGAATAGTCCCTACTCTGAGTAGGGTACTTTTTGGAAATTTTCACAAAAAAGAAAGAATATATATATATAGGATAGGAAGAACATCTTTAAAGCATTCCAAAGATGTTTATCACATTTAACTTATAATTTTGTGTGAATAGGATGAAAACATACCCCTGACCACCCCTCCTTAAGTGGAATAGTCCTTACTCACCATGCTAGAAATGCTGGACCACCAAAATGCTCATCCAAATCCTTCTGAGTGAAACCAAGACTAAGGTAGACCTGTCAGAACAAATGGGAAAAGATTTTAAACCTTAGCATTCTAAGGATGCCATGTACATGTATATTAGGCACTGAAATTCATCATAAATTATCAGTAGGGAAAAATGACAGTTATACCAAACAATGTTATTATGGAAATTGAGACAAAATGAAAAATGCATCGAAACATGCAGATACATGGTTTATTTACATGTAAAAGGTTAAAAAAAAAAAAAGGTCCTCCATAAACTTTTGAGGCTGTAGAGGCAGTAGGCTGTTAATCTACTTTGTACAGGACTGGTACAGTATTCAAAAGTGGAGGCCATCCCTCACCCTCCAACGCCTCCTACCTCCCCAACCGAAGTCAGGTACTAGTTCCCATTTTACACTTAATTGGACTGAGGTGAGGTGATCATGCCATGGGGTGCAGTTCACTTACCCTCTGCCAGATGGCCTCCTGTCCATTGAAGGCCAGTGGGAGGTTGATACCACTGAGTGCCATCCAGTCCAGGTGTCGCTCCCAACGTGGCCAGTCCCACCAAACAAAGGTGTAGCTAACCGTACAGACATTCTGGTAGTACCGATATCTAGAAAAGGAGTTACCGCTGCATTATGTAACATCAGGATGACACGAAAGTCAATTTTCTGGTCATATCTTTACAAAGTAAGTTGAATCAACCCTACTCCACTGCAAGTTAAGTGCCATTCAGGAAGTGGAGGTGACAAAATATGACACCCTATTACTGCCAGCCATGTTTGTTTACATTCTGGTATTTTGTGGTGGTGTCATAAAATGAGTTCGCTTGTGTGGGCTGTTTTAGCGCTAACCATAAATGCCACAAATGTGACATAAAGGTACAAATATGTAGAAAACTGTAAGTAAATTCTAATCACACAAAGATTTTTTTAATTAAGATATTTCAATTTTTCCTGTCAACCCACTCTGAAGTTCTCCCCATTTCCTATGTCTGACCTTTTGACCCCCTTTCATTCCGCCTGTCAATCTTCCCAAACTCACATGCTGTCAACCTACTCTCAAGTTCTCCCCATTTCCTGTGTCTGACCTTTTGAGCTCCTATTATTTTGCCTATCAATGTTTCTCCCGTCTACGTGCTTTCAACAAGACAGACACACAAACCCACAGCTCAGCCACCCAAAACAATACTTCATACCAAGAAGTAATGAAGTGACAAAAAGTTACATTATTCTGCCCAAAACACACCTGCTCACAGTTACTATGGTGACAGCTGGGCTAACAGGTGGCAGGACAGCTGGCAGGTTCACCTGTTGGACAGTCCAGGACACCTGGCACCTGGCATAGTACTTCAGATAGTGGTTGAAACCGTGTGCAGCTGCTACACCTGTTGTACCACGGATGACTATCTTACCCCCAACAGTGTCCAGCTTTGAACAAAAGCATTAGTATAGAGTTTAAAGCATGTCGGCAGAACACACTGTGCCAGCGCAAAATCCGCAATGTATGGTACATAGCACTTAGGCAGAATGTCTCGCTTAAGGATGTATTTCCGTATAGCTTTCAAATGTTGTGAAGGAAAAGGTATTATCTGAAACAGGCAAAATTCTGATTCAACATTGACCAAACATCCAACAAAAACTGTGGGTTTTGTGCAGGCACAGTCACTTCATATTTTTTCTGAAAATATCCAAGAGCCATGGCAACAAATTAAACTGGCATGGCCTAACTATGCAAAAATAGAGCCAAAAGTGAAAATTAGACAATGTTTGTTGAAAGACACACACCTGGAATGCTTCTTTACCATCAGGCATAAAGGAAGAGTCGACTTTGACACTGAAGCCACTGAATCTGTCCCGGACAGTTCTAAAAATCATGTCTTCCACTGTCTGTTGTTGTGTAGCATCATCAACCTTGGTGCGTATGTGGGCTAGAGTTGGAAATTCTACAAAAAAATAAAAACATTGCCAAACAAAGTGGGCAAGGTGGTCTTGTGGTTAGGCCAGGTAGACTTAGACACTACCACTAGGACAAGCTGGCCTAGGTGGCAAGGTGGTCTTGTGGCTAGGGTTGATGACTCAGAATCTGAAGGTTCTGGGTTCGAATCCCTGGCAGGCCCCACTGTTGTGCCCTTAAGGAAAGGCACTTTACACCTATTTCCTCACTGGACTAAGGTGAAAATGAGTACCTAACTTCGGTTAGGGACGTCCTCTGGGATGGGACGTAGCGGTCCTTCCCGGTGTGAGTGCTTCAAACCTTACAGTCCGGTCTTATGCAACATTGACATTGAAAATATAATTGTCCTCCTCAATTTTTACTTTGTTCAAATACTGTATTGTATAAGTTGGATCACTAGAGATTGCCAAAGTCTAAAAAGGAAAAAAAAAAAAAAAAAAGACAATCCCTATCAACTAACTGACCCTTATTTTTTCAGGACTGAAACAGGAAATACAACATTTTTTTTCCTAGACCTAATGTCCTCACTCAATTCAGGTGAAAATGAGAGATAGATATGATAGACTTACCTTTGGCAATACTGAGGCACAGGTGAGCGAGAAAAATCACTCCACAACATCTGAGCAAAGTGGGCATTATCATTTCTGCAGGAAAGACATAACAGATTAGTACAATTAATGTTACATGTTTAATGTGCAATATCCCAGTAATCATTTGTTGAAGATGTGTGCAATTGTGTGTGTTTGTGTGTGAGTGTATGTGTGTCTGTGTGTGTGTGCGTGTGTATGCGTGTGTGTGCATGTGTGTCTATGTGTCTGTATGTATGTTTCTGTGTGTGTATGTGTGTGTGCGTGTGTGTGTGTGTGTGTGTGTGTGTGTGAGTGTGTGTGTGTGCATGTTTGTCTATGTGTGCCTCACATGTGCGTGTGGTGTGTGTGGCCGTCTGTTTGTCTATGCATGTATTTTATAACTTAAGTTGAATAATGAAATTTATTCGATCTTCATATATATGTGAGCTGGAATATTTCTTTTTCACTCGTATCTCTAGTCAGAGGAAAATATAATTTGGCGCGAACACATGTGGGGAGGGGGGCGCCCTCCAAACTTCATCATCAAACAAATCAACTTCGGTCTAATCACATAAAAATTAAAAACCACGTGCTTACCTGGAGTTCTATGGCTGAGAAGTTTTCATAGAAAGGAACAGGCTTGCGGCTTGGAGAATAACTAAAACGTTAATATTAGTTTCCTCTCTCAGTCACGGGACTCCTGCAGTATGTTTTGGGGTTAAAGGTTACTTGGGGTCATTGGCAATAGTTCAAAGTTCACAAATGATGAAATCGATCACTGCATCACTGACTTCCTGGCACAGCACTCCTAGGAGGTCCTAGGAGAACTCCATCTTCATAAGAGGCAAAGCGTTTCCCTGGCAGAACAAGGAGAACAAAAACCAACGTCAAGTTTGCAGTGTCGCTGACACCCGGCAACATTGAAGATTGGCATACTATTAAAGGCATGGTGGACATACGCACAGCATGTACAAACAAAATGTATCTTCACCATGCAGAAGCTGGTGACTTCGGACTGCGACAATATGGGGAAGATCTTGCCTTGGAGACCACTCTGGATGAGAACAAAGGGTTCAAACTTCAAAGGTATCCAGATTACGGCGGGCCTGGCCGAGATTCTAGTGGGCGCGCGCGCTAAACAACAACAGCCCCCGTTACTGTGCATCCAGCCGCCAGGGGAGTTTTAGCGGGCCCCGCAGTCGATTGCAAGAACCAAACGGCTTGATGGGAAGCAGACAAGCTACATGTAAAGACAGAGGGTTAATGGCTTTCAAAGCAACAAGAGCGGCGTCGCGATGTAGGGTGTAACAACTTCACCGAAACTTTTACAAAGGACGTGCAGCAAAAAAAAAAAGGACTGGGCAATTTACCTATATAGAGATGCATATTGACTACATCACACACTCAATCACTCACTCGCTGCGTGACTTAAAAGATTCGCGGTCACTGACATTTCTGTACACTGACGTTTTCTAGCACACCTTTGGAATACATCCAAACCACGGGACACTGTATAAGGTCAGTTGCCCGATTCAATCTGTTTAAATGCAAAACAGACTCAGTGGCGCGACCTGACAAGATGAAGTACCGTACGGAGCGCCCTGGGCTTCCCCTTGGTGGCATCGTTTTCGTTTTCTGTGCCTTGGTCTGCTGCTGTACGGCAGGTATGTTGTATCTAGAACCGTACTTTATCCAGAACAATGTTTAGGCACGGTTTTGGATAGTTCACGCTTCTCCAGAACCGAGTGTGGCAAAACGTTCTTGGAACTAGTTAAACTATCCAGACTATCCAGAACCGTGCCTGATCCTAACCCTATCCAGGCATTATAAGAACTAGTTTTGCACGGTTCTGGAATCTGGATACAATTATTATGTTAACCTTCGCAGAAGGAAAATATATTGTTTTCGCTCTGTTTTTGCTCTGTTTCCTCTTTTTCTTCTCCAGACGAATAATGTCAATGACCTGACCAGACGTCTGTCATGTCACCATGGTAACTATATTGTAAGTGCTGTAGCACCCTGCGGTGTTGGGTAAACCGTTACATTTTGTAGCAGGGCAGAGCTAGAGAGGCTTGTCACCATATATTCATTTTTTTTATATATGAATATGTTTGAGTAACAATAAACAGAGCAATAGATTGTTAAGCTAGACCATGTGAAGGTAAACATTATGCATTTGATTTGCAAATGTTACCTTTCTAGTTATCATTTTAAGGCATTACAAAGACGACCAGATTTAGTTCCAAAATATGCGTTTCAAATGCAGTTTTATAATGTGTTTAAAATGAGTCAGAAGGAAACGACAACCTTCAAAAATTGCATTGAAAGGCTGTACTGTTTCCTTCCTTTGTTTTAGTGCCAACTTGGCAGCCGACATATCCCCCCGGCTGTGACTACGAAGGCAAAGTCTATCGTCCAGGAGAGACGATATACGAGAAGCCTGGGTGCGAGGGATACGGGGCGTACTGCAGTGAATCTGGAATCGTTCACTGGGACAACTTTGGATACGGATGTAAGTTTTATTGATTAATATATGTTGAACCTCCTTTAAGACACTGTTATTATTACTTCCCGGACGGAAGTATTGTTTTGGGCGACGCTGGGTTTTTTTTCGGGGGGGGGGGGGGGTATTGGGTTCCAAAGTGAGTGGGCGGACATAGGGTTTCAGGTGGTTGGCAGGGTTGTGACCAGGCATGCCCTGGTTTGTAGGATGTGGTTGCCCAGAATCATGGTGTGAAACATAAACCATAGTGTGATACCGGAGTAAGTTACATCGTACAATCGTATGAATAATAACTCACTCTATGATGTAATTCAATTGGGTATTTCCCCATGATCATACGATACAGTCCCAATACACACATTAAAAGAAAAAAAAACACCTCCCGGAATTTTGAAATCTCCAATTTCTTGTTTTCGGCTGGCTAGACAGCCATTTACGTTATATAATCTATATTCTCTATATTGTCACGTTGCAGGCTGTGAACACCAGGGGCAGCACTACGAAGACGGACAAACCGTGACCATCGGCGGTGTGACCTGTTATTGCGAGGGGAGTCAGGGTGAACATCCCGCCCCCATGATATGTCCAGAGACGAGCACACAACCAGTGACAACCACCACCTCACAACCTGATACCATAAAGGTACGGTTAGGCCATACTGATTTTATTATATGGATGACATCCTCTAGGTACCCAAAAGCTGAACCGGGTGTGTAAAATGAAATCTGGAGAAAAGTTGCCTTTATTATTAAATCAGAATCTGCTTGGAGATTAACTTTAACCACTTACTACAATTTATTTTTGATAGGAGGAGGAAGACGACATGCAGGTCTGGTATGACCAGTTCATGGGGCTAATGGACAAGATGCTGTCTGCCGTCAAGACACTGGGAAAGTGCTCGACTTTACCAACATTTTAAGAAACTATTTCCATCCAATAGTGTGATCCTAAAACGTCCTCTTATGTAATGTGGTAGAACTGGCAGTGAGTCTTTAAACAGATTCTGTAGGGTTTGTTGTATACAGTGTGGCCTGCTATTAAAAGCAAGTGTAGAAATATAAGTTTTCTATGGCTTACAAAACACAGTGCGTAATTATAAGATTTCCAGTATAATTTATGAAATTTATGAAAACATTTAAGATAAAAATTTTAATACAAAAGCATGGAAACTAAATCTGTCAACTAGTACTTTTACAAAACGATACACATTGTAATTTTCGAACGAAACTCCAGTAACTATTTCTTTGTAAACTTGATACAGAACGATTAAATTTTGGCATTGATCCTGGCTACAGTATTTGTATTAAATCATGATTCACCGTGTATCAGATTCCGTTGATTATCAATAGAGGTCTACCTTATTTACATAAATGGCATTTTTCAAAGAATGTATACTTTTTTGGGGCATTTAGTCTTTTAAAGGCTAGAGATTACAAAATCCGGATGGTACCCAGGCTAGCCAGGGTGCCAGACTGTAATGCCGTGGCCAGTATACAAGGGCCGGCCAGCTCCCCTCGGGCTCAATCTCTCCCGGGCGTAGTGCTCTTTGGCTGCCGAATAAAAACGGCTAACGGCCTGGTACCGTCACCGTCAGAGGCTGGCACCCAGGGTAGTCATAGTCAAACCGAAGCTTACCTTAAGGGACTGGCCACCCTCCAACTTCCGAGCATATACATGGCAAGAAATTGGACAAGGGGCATTTCAAAACCTACCAAAAAACGTACCATAAAATTCCCTGTGCAACAAACACTGAATCTTTGGTGGCTAAAGGAGTGTCCATTCGGCGTCCACACAGCGACTGACCTTTGGCCAATAGAAACTGCCATGCAACCGTAGGATCTGCTTGGATATTAACCAGGCTAGCTTTGTTGCCATCTGCTACTGAGTACGAATAAATGATTGGGAGTGGCCCAGTGACCCAGTGTTGACCTAACGGGCTCTGATCACATAACGGTCAGTCGGATGCTAGCTTCCTGCTGCACAGGAGTCCTCCATCCTCTCTACAAGATGACACTGTTGCTAGTAACTGTTGTGGTCGTTTTTGTACTAAATACCAGCGGTGTGAGTGGGTACTCATCCTACGTACCTCCCTCGGCATGTGCCTCCATGGTTCCCGCTCACAAAGTACCGGGACAGACCTCGAACCCTCCCTACGAACTAATCGTGGATAAACAGACCTACAGTCCCGGTGAAGAAATCAACGGTAAGGTTTCTGTAATTACTGAATATCTTACCTTTTTTTAAAGCATAGCTACATCTAGCCTGGGTATAGCCTGGGTACCATCCGGACTTTGGCTCCCCTACGCTCGAAAAAATAGGGGAGCCAAAAAAGACTGCAATCAGATAATGGCCAGTATAGTCAGGCTAGCTCCTCGGCTCAAGGGCCAACATATCCCGAAGGAAATTTTACCATAGACCCCCACAGTTACTAGGGGTCTAGCTTTGGGCTGGCCTGTGTATTCGCCCTGAGAACGGTCTGACATCCAGGCTAAGCTACTTCTGAAGGTTAACGTTGTCTAGTTTCAACGGAATGTAAGTACTGAATTCTGTAGTGTAGTCGGACTTCTGTTTTTTTTTTTACACTACGGTAGGGGGTAATCTCAGGTCACCAGTCCCTCCAAGGGCTGATGGGTCGGCCGTACTGAGCGTTTATCCCGGCCTGCAATAAACTAAAAACCCGGGTACATCGCCGTACGAACGGCGTACAATAGCAAACTTAATGCATTCTTGAGACAGTAATGGAAATGCCCTGCAACATATGCAGCTGTCTTTGTCTTTGCGGACTTGAAGTACTGCTTTAGCTGCTTGTTCTGTCAGACTGCGTGAAAAGTCTACGGCCGATCAAATTAGCACGGCGTTCTACAACGAATGTAACCGCGCCTTACCCAAACATAATTCCCAATACATAATAAAACAGAACAATTCATACTAAACAAAGCAAAGATAAAGATGTTGACGAAAAGCTGGCCTGTGTTGGACCCCAGAAACTGGGAAAAACAATTGTCTGAGTGTCACCCTCCAAGTTTTCTTGCCCTTTCAGAAGTTGAGAACTAGATGTATATACTACGGAATTGTGAATTTGTGAAATCTGGATAGTTATTTTTAAAATAACGTAATGCCAAAAACTTGTGATATAGGGTCATTATATGTCCACTATGTAACTAGTGACTCAATATTGACTAAATTGGGACAACAGTGGCCGTGTATATCACAGTACCAAGCACCACATCTTTAATACGTAAGCTACAGTTTGGCCTTCCGGTAATCATGACAAAAAAGTGTAAACAGTGGTCGTGTGTACATCAGTACCAGTCACCATATATTACGTAAGCTACAGTTCGGCCTACTGGTCATCGTGACAAAAAGTGTCAACAGTGGCTGTGTACACTACAGTACCAGTTACCATATCTTACGTAAGCTACAGCCTTCTGGTCATCGTGACAAGGCAAAAAAAAGTGTATTAAAATATGTATTGTTTGACTTTTATGTTGTTTAATAATTGGTCATAAGTTATTGCGTATCTAAAAATTCTCAGTCAGTAGTGACTCTTTTCTAAATTTGTACTTTTTCTTTTTTTTTGGATAGGGAGATAAAAATGATGAACCTTGAAAAATATTCAAGGAATAAAACTTTGTTTGAAAATCTTGTGTTGTCTTTAAATATACAGTCACTGTGTCATCTGAGAAAGTTAGAAAGTTATCGTTTTCTTGTTTTAGTTACTATACAGAGAACAGGTTCCGAGACTTTTGAGGGGTTCTACATCCAAGCTCGGCCCGTGGGTCAGAATCAACCAGTGGGAACGTTTACGGCTCTTGACGACGACATTACCCTGGTGGTAGACTGTGCTCCGGATTCACAGGTTACTATTTTTGCATGTCCGACTCACAGTGTGAGAGTGTGTGGTGGTGTGTGTGTGTGCGTGTGTGTGTGTGTAATTGCGTGCGCGCGTGTGTGTGTGAGACCGTGTGCATGTGTGTGTGCGTGTGTGTGTGTGTGTGTGTGTGTATGTGTGTGTGTGTGTGTGTGTGTGTGTGTGTGTGTGTGTGTGTGTGTGTGTGTGTGTGTGTGTGTGTGTGTGTGTGTGTGTGTGTTGTGTATGCATGTGTCAGTGTTTGCATATGTGCCTACATGTAGCTGTTTGGGTAAGGTCAGCACCTAAAGTAGGTCATCTCTAATCAAGAACAGCCCAATTGAAAACCCAGAGACCGTACATATGTACAAACCCACACTACAGAATTGGTGTTAGGTAAGCGGCCATCTCACAGCTCCGAGTGCGCATGTGCAGTCGTCGTAGGCAGTCGTGTTGCATTATAGTCCCAGGTCAAAGTTCAACATACCTTATTTGTTGTAAACAATTATTTGTCTCAACGTGTTTGCAACGTTTTCACTTGGATCATTGTTTACTTCTGAGGGGTCTTTATCTGTGTACGTACCCACAATTCCCTGCAATGCTGGAACTGTGAGATATTTTAGTGACATTTTCATACGTTGTGCTTTGTTCAGGAATAAAGTTATCATAATCATTTGATATACATGCAACAAGACGATTGTCAAACTATTTCTGTTCTTGATTTTTATTCCACTTTGTTGATTTATTAGAATGCTGTTGGACACAGAAGGACTGACTACAGTCTCCCGATTGTTCAGAAGTCAGTTGTTTCGGTGATCTGGACTGCTCCAAATGTCACTGTGGGAGACTTCCAGTTTAGGTATGTTATCATAATGCCGGTGTTACATCAATCATAATACAGTGCTCTCTTTGATTTTTTTTCAAACCCCGGTCGGCTCATTGCCATAAATAACTTTGAAAAGTTTGCGTTCTTTGCTTAGCACTCAGCACTTAAGGGAAAGAGTATGGTAAAAGTTGATTGCACAGCACGACCAGTGGACAAATCGCTTGCATTAAATTAACCACCTTATGGCCCAAGGGCTGTAGAAACGGGGATTGGCACTGCCCCACACACCGAAATGTATAGATTTTAATTTTTGATGTTTAACTTTTAACGGCTTAATTAAACGGTTGCAGTGCAGTCGACCATGGTGCTTTAATGTGAACTTTTATCATAATTGAGGGAAAGTGTCCAATCTTTCTACATCATTTTTGACCGGAAATACTTCATTATTATCCTCGTTCATTTTGATTCTCAATTCATTTCTTCACTCCCTCAAGTCTAGCGACTGTCTCTTCCAGGAAATAACTGTGTATACTAGAAACTTTGTATAGAAATGAAGAATGTAAGGAAATTTTCGGGATTGAAGTATTTCCGGTCAAAAATGATGTAGAAAGATTGGACACTTTCACGTTTAATTAAAGTTACTGCCATTGTTTAGACACAAAAACGACTGATTTTGTCGGAAAAAGAAAATCCTTTTTTAAGCAAACCAATTATAAGAAAAATCCTAACACTGAGATTTTACAATATCCCGCCGCGTGAGGCATAGCAACAGCACCCACAGAACGCATCAAAGGTCGATCTGAGGCTAAGGGGTGTATCACGTTCAAAACAGAGGCATACCTGGCAGCAAGGCTCAAGTGCAAAATCAATTTCCATCACAAACACATCACTCCTTACGCTTTTCATCCATGTTAAAATTTAACGTCATTTTGCAGCAGATTATGAGTAATGTGAACTCATACCTGGAGCCACGAAGCCCTTTGATCACTTTCTGCCGCACCATTATGTCCCTAAATGGGCCATGTCTTTGTTTAGGGGCCACTAATTATTACCTATGTGTTTGTTTATGTTAATCGTTGGCAATCACCATTTGATTTAAAATATGATGAAACCATCTTATTACTAATGTTTAAAAATTGATTTTGATATATGTATTAAAGACATCATATGTATTGTTTCTTATGCTGTATATTTTGTTTTTAGGGCTACAGTTCTTCAAAATTTTACGATATTCTGGGTCAATGCCCTGGAATCTCCCATTATTTCTGACCCCACGGCTACACAGGGACCTACCAACGTTCCCATAGCAACGGGAGCAGCCACGCCCCCCAGCACAACGGTGAGAAAAATCATGTTGCCTCAAAATGATGTAAAAATGTAAATAATCTCATTAGACAAAACATTTAAAACATCACAATTTTTATGTGTAATGATTCCCATGTCCCCTAGCAAAAGTTTGGACAGCTTTGGAAAAAAAAGTAAACTTTCTGATAATATCAAGGATGGATTTTACCGCGCAACAGTCCCTATCATATACAACTTGTGTGCAAAAAACAACACAGGTTAAAACTCTGTATTTCATATAGTAAAAGATAATGTACAATCGTCAAGAACTAGTCTAAATTTCTTATGCTCTATATAGTTTTAGGTAGTTTTGATACACGTATCAAATCATTCTGAATACGTTTCGAAGGTGATGAAGGTTATATTATAATTAGTCATCCAAGAATGAATAATAATATTTCTTTAATCAATCTATACAACTGGACTACAAGTTTTAAAAAATGTAGCCAGTGGTATTAGATCAATCTTAAATATTAAATTAATAAATGTTTTGAATGATATAGACACAAGGCTAAAGGAGGTCAAACAACTGGAATTTTATGTCTTTTCTATTTCCGATTTCAGCTCGGCCCAGTTGTTGAGGAGGACCCACTTGGGGTATTTAAGTCAACTTATCTTCTTGCCAATACATATATGAACTAGTATATAGTTATTTTTTTAAGACTGCACATGTATCTAACGCTTGTCATAACAAAAACTGTTTGCTGTTTAATAGCTTTCTTTTAATTTGTTTTATAGAAATAAAAGTTTTTGTGACGTTAAATGGGCAGTGTTAGCTACCTGTTAGTTATTTGGTTATTGAAAAATAAGTGCACAAACATAAACAGAGATCATAAACTGGTTGTATATTTTAGATCAGCACGGATGGCTGTGGAGTAACAAAGGGTTGTTATGGAGTCCCAGACGGCTGTTCACCTCCAAACTGTGACCTTCTTTCAACCTGGGTGACCGGTGAGTTTTTTTATGTTTCCATGGAATCTGTAATTTGAATGTTTAGGATCCTCAATATGTCCCAAAAGATTTGTACTTGGTTGTCATTTTTAATCAATTGTTTCCATACGAGCGACTACTTATAACTTACGCCTTGGCCATGAAAAAAAGGGGAGGGCAACATCCGGGTTATAACAAGTGCACCCTGGGTATTTCTATTTCGGGTAGATAAACACTGGTTTAGCGATTGTTCGAGTCTCGTTCCCAGCATCTTTTACACCAGAAGATTATTAATCTTTAGGGCTCACTCTTACCCTATCTGTCATACTAGTGTTTTTGTGCTTTGCAGATGTTACCGGTGAAAATGTCATCGTCGAAGTGACCGGGAAAAGCGATGGCTACGTAGCTATAGGATTCTCCCGTGACATAATAATGGTGAGCGCCCTATGTAACCATTACGTAATACTCCAATTCCCGTCTGACAGTACTCTCACACAAGCTCTCGCAAGACGAAGGTGAGAAGTTCGAAAACGAGAACAGTACTGCTTGTACTTACGAGATTCAATATGAATGAAAAAAAAAACGTAAAACGACTGTGTATGTCTTTGAGTTACTTGATGCGCTTTGATCCTAAAACTTTTATTTACAATTGCAGATTTTTGTATGGAATTATCTTTTGTATGGAATTACCTTTGTAACGTCTCCAGAAATAGGAATTAAAAATATATGCAATCCCTATTCCATTTAATGTACGAGCAAACGTTGAATTACAATACTATGGGAACATTTTGTACTCATCATAACCAGTCTTTGTCAAGAAATTAGCTTTGAAGATGTCACACTATGCAGATAGAACACGTGAATCGGTGAGAATAATAAGTTTATAGGGTCCCCCGTCTCTATGTGTTTCCTTAACAGGCTGATGACGACATGTACGAATGTGTGCGTCACCCCACGGACGGTAACATCGAGGTGTTCTCTAGTTACTCTACAGGCCACAGCAGACCGACTAGGGAGGCCATGAATGTGAGTTACACTGCACGAAATCAGATATTTAAGCTTCCTTAACGATATTCGTAACATAAGCGGTCGCAAATGCCACAACTGAAAAGCAGTTCTTTAGGAACAACGTAAAGTCAACTTAAATATTTATGTAGTTTTACTTGATTTTTAAGATGGCTTAATTATGCATTAAAGATAAAGTATGGTTCTGTCCGTATATATCGTTAATGGCTTACTGTGCTCTGGATGTTGTTGTTTTCTGTCCATAGTGCTTAATAGCATTAAACGAAAACTGACAGGCATGTCCCTGGTGCTGAACACCGTCCTCGTGCAAGCTAACATGCATGTTCTGGTGCTAGTCACACGCATATACCCGCCCTTGGTGCTGAACACCATCCACATACCTGCCCTTGGTGCCAATTGTTCAATAGTCTAATGTCTTGTCAGTTTTAATGATATAGGCTAGCAGACCTGTCCTTGGTCCTGATCGCCACCCACGTACATAAAACAAACACACTCCTACGTACGGCTTATCTATGCCGAGAGACCATTAACTACGTTTGGTTAGAGACCATTAGCGACGTTTGGTTAGATGTTGACGCCCAATTGTAATCTGTAAGTAGATCGTTTTGTGGCTGCAAGACAGTACCATATTTGCAAGACAGTATCATTGGCTGGGCAGTATCCGGTATGCCAGCAGAAGCTAGCGCTGGTGGAAAAAAAAGATACCAGTGCAAAAAAACAAAGTCCGATAAAAACGCCTAAAACTCATCAAAAATAAGCTGAAACCTAAACCTATCCTTGGAAAGTAGTTTGATTGTTGCCATGTACTCTATTATTTATTTTTCTCTCTAAAATTCTTACAGTCTGGAATAAGTAACGTAGAGGTGGCGTACAGCAACGGTTTGCTGTCCTGTCGGTTCCACCGTGCTGTTCGGCAGACAGCTCGGGCAGGTGCAGGTGGCGACCAGTACTTTGACCTGGGCAACTCGTCCTACCACATCTTCCTGGCTGTCGGACCTACACAGGTTCAGCCTGGTGAGTTTGAACATTCTGCTTTCTTCCGAGTACAGAAATATTGTTTTGAGTAGGTTGTTAGTACGTCTGTGTGCATTCTTGTCTTAACAGAGTATGTTGACAGCACGTGGGTGAGGTAAGGCTCGCAGGCAAAATGATGGGAGGTCAAAAGGTCGGATACAAAAAATGAGGATGAACTTGAATGTCCCATGTTCTGGTCTGGAGTCAGTAGGAAACAGAGGTCGGTATATTGGGGAATTCAGGAAGCTTGAGATCGCATAAGTCATATAGCTACCCTTCAACCCTGCACAGTTTCAGTCCTAGTCCCGATGTAAGTACGCCATACAATCTCCTCGGTTAGCCAGTCGTGGTACCCAGCGACAACAGAGAGACGGTGGTAACTACGGAGGATGGTACTTAGGCTACATCCAGGGATAATTGCTTTACCTTTACTTTAATTTCAAAAGCTCATGTTGAGGTAATTAGTTTACCCATATAGCAGCCATATGCGTCTTCCTCTTCTAAGTGAGATGCGGCCTTCAGGACGATTTGAGCGTCTCATGAATAAAGAATGGTTCAAACAATCAAGCAATGTCTGGTACACACTGCAATACTGACAACAGTCGCTAGAAGGAGCTTTATCTATTCTTGTGGTTGCAGATGGTTCGATGCAGATCAGACGTCACACCAGTCGTGTCTACTCCGACCAACCTGTGGACGTGACCAGTATCAGTCTGGTCGCCACTGCTTCGGCACCCCTCTTCGTCAAGTTACATGGTATGTCCCAAGAACCTGTAGCATTTCATATAGTTCTGTTACTACCTGGATTTAGAACATGTTTTTATTACGTCAATATTGTTCTGTAGAGTTTATGCAACTGAAGGTAGTGAATTCTATGGTCAGATATGTACAAACAAAATATTATTTGAAGACTTATACTTCAGCCTTGTTTTTTCTCAGCTTAAGATTTAAGAAAAATCAAAGAGTAAGAGGTATCCTTTATTTAAACAATCATAACCAAATCAGCCTAAACGAACTTGGTTTATATTTTTGGTCATGGAAACTTAATGTTTTATTTCTGTTATGTCTAACAGCGGGACTAATGATGAGTGGTTGGATGTTCACCGTCAGTATCGGAGCCGTGTTGGCGCGCTTCTACAAACCCATGTGGCCCAACAGCACCTGGTGTGGAGTCAAAGTCTGGTTCGCCGTAAGTACATACTGCGATACTAATAATTCTCGCATGAGGGTGCAATACGTCACTGAAATACAAGAGTCATTGCTCAAGCTGTTACTATATAAATGTGTTGTAACAATTACTGACCAGAGTATTGCTTGTTTTCCTTTTAGAACGTTGATCCAACACTAAAATCAGGCTACAGCGTCATCTGAATATCTTTTGCAAATGTAATGTCTGGAAAATTACAACGTTTTTGTTCCAGGTTCACCGCGCTGTCATGATCCTAACCGTACTTTTGGCCATCGCTGCGTTTGTCCTCATATTTGTCTACAAAGAGTGGACCTTTGTTAAGGTATGTCTTCGTCAGAAAAATCAAATTAGTATAGCTTTGGAATAGACATATTTTGTAGATTACTATTTGTTTTATCATTTATCTCTTAAGAACTCTTGCCCTATATATCAGGAAACATTTGTTAGAATTTTAGAAAATGAATATGTGCCCTGTACGTGATATATAATGTTAAGAGAGTTTTGCTTTTTAAAGATGCAGCATTGTATTCTTATTTCTTTCCTTTGTTAACTACAGGGATCTAATGCTACAATACACGCAGTTATGGGCATTATTGTGACCAGTCTTGCTGTTATTCAGGTAAATTTTGTTTATTTGTTTGCTTGTTTGTTTGTTTGTTTGTTTGTTTATTTAATAATTCCACAACGGGACAATATCGCCTACTAGCATGACGTTTTTCGATGTGTCCCGGAAACCAAAACATAAATTATCAGCATCAAATCACATCAATAACTTTTCATATTATTATTGAAGATTTCAAACGCTATGTCAGACACAAAAGTAAGCACTTACCACCAAGCTATCAATCCCCTTCTCAAGTTGAAATGACCCGAAGCCTACGCCACGTATCCTGAGCGGAATGTGACGTCAGCAACGGGTCAAATGTGACCGGCACTCGGTATCGCCCCCCGTCTCGGTTCAGGGAAGGTCTAAGTGTCCTGACCTCTTTCAGTCTTCTTAATCTTACGACGTAATCTTGCTCGTGTTCAATATTTTAACCTTATCCAAATATTGTTACCGGGTATACATCAGTAAAACAACTTTAACCTAGCACAATCCTTACAAAACACCGTTTCTGGATGTCTTCCTATACAAAATGGTTATACTTGTATTCCTGTAACATTTTTAATCTATTTTCTCTACAGCCATTCATGTCGCTTCTCAGTCCTGGCCCAGATGAACCAAAGTAAGTTACTTCAGGAACATTCTAGATGACAAAAGGGTTTTAGAACTGGTTTTCTAAAGCAAATGAACAAAAGACACAAACACTATCCCTTGTGTGTTGTATACGTGATGAAATATTGTATCCCTTGTTTGCTAAGTGTTACGTTTCTTTTTTCAGTCGCGTTGTGTTCAACTGGTTTCACTGGGGGTTCGGAACAACCGCAAGAATAATGGCCGGTACGTTTCCTTTACAGATATTCAATATTTTCTTCGTATTGACATTTTAAATTTAGCGCTGTATTTTATTTATGACGTTTACACACTCAGATAAACTTCCATGCTAAGTATTCCATCCCTTTGTAAAGAAACCAATACTTCTCATTTCATTTTATTTTATTTTATTAGTTATTGTGATGTTCCTGGGCCTGGACTTCCCTGCCATGGATCTCCCGGATGAGGCGACTTACGTGCTGGCCAGCTGGGTGGCCTGGCAGGCTCTGTCAGAAATCATCCTGGAGCAGGAGTCTGTGCTGAAGTGCTGCGGGCAAACGAAGGCAAAGGAAAGATGTAAGATTGTTTGGTACGCAAAATTCTAGGCAAAACTCTGAATGACCAAACATCCAAAGAAAACCGTAAAAAATTATGGTTTCGCGCAGGCGCAGTACGTTCTGCTGACGTTCTTACGTTAGATCTTGTTTGCTTTCGTGTTGTTGTAATTATCCCAATAAACATATAAACAATTGTGAAATGAATATGAAAGAGTTCAAACTGTTCAAACTGTTTCAGCGTCGCAAGACCATGAGGAAATAGAGATGGAAACTCAGAAGAGTCCCAGTTCATTTGACTTGAATCCTGAGCCCAATAACCCCAAACCGGTAAGTTTGTTTTTTGGTGTCATCATATGTACGTATTCTATAGTACAAGTGAGCAGATTTTATAGCTTTAATACAAGTTGTTACCTTCGGGTACGGAAATATTGCTCTGTGTGTGTGTGTGTGTGTGTGTGTGTGTGTGTGTGTGTGTGTGTGTGTGTGTGTGTGTGTGTGTGTGTGTGTGTGTGTGTGTGTGTTTGTGTGTGTGTGTTTGTGTACATAGAGAGAGAGGTATACAGATAAATTCGAAATAATTAATAAAACAAGAAATTCATTTTTAAAAACCTCCTTGTTAAGCACGGTGATCACTGTGAATATGTACAGTAGTAGAAAGTTTATCCAGTTGCTTGATTTATTTTTGTATTACTTTATGTTACTAAGTAGGATTGTGCATGTATCTAAAGTTTGTGTTTATGTACTGTCCAGCCTGGCTCTGGGTTCAAGAATGGTTTCCTGGCCATCTACCTCCTGATCCTGACTGGGTTTGCTGCTGCTATGTTCAGCTTCGTCGCAGTACACTAGAAGCGCGGTCTTTATAGCGTGAATCAAACTGTTCTCGAACTCAAGACATTTGACTCATCGGAATTTTCGACCGAATCTCTCGGTCGTCATCAGCTATCTGACCCAAGTGTTGTAGACACGTGATTTTTCCAAACGTGTAACGTCAGCAGTGGGTAAACTTTTTTCGGAAGCCAGTATTGCCCCCCGTCCCGGTTGAGAGAAGGTTGGTGTGCCAGTGAGTCAAATAATTCCTTGAGTCAAAGAACAATTTAAGCGTCATTGTATGAGAAATACAGGCAGTGGCCGATAGGTGAGGGTTGGCCAAATCCGCTCATATTTTGTATGTGGTATAGGTATGGGGGACTATTAACAGCCATATGGTCAAAATCCTCCTGCCATTTTTTTTTGTTATGGAGTTCTGGAACCACCCATGGAGACCCTCCATGATTGTAACATTTGGGCCTGGAAATTCCCGAAATTCGGATCACTCATATATAGTTCTATAAAAGATATTGATATATGGTTTTAATTTTTAGATTTCTTCACCTCTCTACACTCACGAGACGAAATATAAAAAAGATGTGCTTGGGGGTCATCAGAACCATTAAAAGCGGACTTTGAATATATTTAAATATTAGGAATATTAGACTATACAGTAAGCGACCTTCATAAAGACCGTCATGAATGATAGTTTTTTCTGTCACAATATAGCTAAATTTTGTTCCACATATAGACAACTGTTTGAAAAATTCCTTTAATTTGTAGTTTAAACCATGGATGTAACTGAGCCTTTAGCAACGTTAACAAAATATGTGTACTTAAATATTTGACTAAAACTAATGAAAAAACTGAGTAATTATTTGTAATCACAGAATACTTTATTCTGTTTTTGAGTGTAAATTGACACTGTAAACACTTCATTCTGTGTATGTTAATATAGACCTCTAATGTTGCCATGACATGTATTCTTCACATGAAATATATTCTTCACAAAGATCAATTCAAATGTCAATGTTTCAAGAAATGTGCTCTGTCTTTTTTTACACATTTTAAAGTTTCAATAAATGTGCCTTCTGAAGTTGGATACAAAATAAACAACAACAACAAAAAAAAAAACTTACAGTGGAACGTCGATTGTACAGTGCAGGAGTTTGTGATTAACAGTGCCGATCAGTAGCTGTTTGTTGTGGTAACATCCTACGGTGGACCCCCATAACCCAGACCGTCCGTCGTCAGAGTACACCTCGGTGATCCTCGCATTCTCATCCGCCGGATTCTCAATCCGCAGCACCTGAGATCCACATGGGTGGGACACGTTCTTCAAATGCTCTGCTAGTTGAATCGGTTTAGGGAGGGCTCCCACCCACAATTCCCCTGAACCCGCATCGACAAATATATTATCAACAGCCGTATGCAATGAGATGTCGTGACTGAATCGTAAAGTGTCGTCTTCCTGTCGGTGGTAGACGGATACGACGCCCGTGTTGGAGTCGGCTACATATACACGCTTACCATCGGGCGATAGGTTAACGCCGTTTGCATTTGCGACCTCGTCGGCTACGATAGTTGCCTGTCCGCCGCTGTAGTAGACAACGTTCGACCACCGGAGCAAAAACTCTCCGCTCCTGTAGCAACAATATCGTTCAGGCTATACAACATTTCATGTGTTACAGACTTGAGATGATACAAACTGTTTGAATCGGCACCAAATTGAAAGATCTCGACTCTCTCTTCGCGACCTTCTTTGGCATGATTCACGACAAAGAGCCGAACTCCTCCCGACTCGTCTTCGTACACGCTAAGACCTGAAGTCTTCCCCAAGACTCCTTGGCACGATGTTGACTTTCTTGGCTCCTTGAGAGGGATTCTGATAGTCGAAGACGAGGATTCTCCCCACAAACGTCAAATGCACAGGATCTAGAATAAACCCTGGTGGCACCAAGCCTGATGATATGAACGCTAGACCAGAAGATGTCAACACGATGTCTTCAGAACCCTGCTCCACGCCTTGAACAAACCGACAGGTCCCCGGTACGTGGTTCATAACGTGTTGAAATACCCTCATCGCAAACATAAACCTTGCCACATGATTCACAACCACGGCAACCGCAACTACGACCACAACTTTTTTAAACATCTTGGTAGCTGCTTTGAATGGCGTCGCACAGAGTAGTGTTTATTCAAACTTCAAAGGTCATTTTTAATTACCTACACAGTACGACCTTTGATCTTACTTCTAGTTCTGTAAAGGTCTCGGACCGGAGTTTCTTTACGATTTTTTTTTTGTATCCGGCGGACACCCCCAGGCCAAAGGGCTATAATTTCGCCAAGAAAAGTATGCCAAGGAAAATCTTAATATACCAGTGAACACAGGTTTCCAGCCGGCTTCCGATAGATTTTTGGGTATCGTCTGTTGACTTTTCTATTCGGGTAGAAACTGTAGTGCAACTGTAGTGCAACGTAAATTTTAAACCCAGAAAAAATATATTTTTTTTTTAATTTTTCAACGGAACTGCTGAAAGAAACGAATTTTCCCTGGGTAACGGCTAAAAATCTAAAATATTTCAATTTTTGGTGCCAAAATGTCACATACTAGTAATGCCCCTTTAAGCTCTGTTAGAAATCACCACAGCACTGGATGCAGCAGTCTAATTTGACAAACCGCCTCAGGTGTGGCTGATAAGGTCGCAAAGAAATTCCCTTGGAGGTTTAGAACTTTGATTGCCACGTGTATAGCACTAACGTCGGTAGCGTTGCCATGGCTACAGACTAAGTGGATTGAGAGTAGTGCGAGGCACGTCGTGCAAAACAAGCCAGAAGAAGGAAATTGCAGAGACGACAACTTGACGAACATAGGATGCAGAAATAAAAGCAAACAACCACCACAGCCTGATCCACAACCGGTAAGTCTGTGCATCTTTTGTTTACCTACTTGCTTGTTTGTATGTTTATACCCATAATGTGTAAACTGCACCTAGGTTCGTAACACACAGCGAGCACTAACTGTGTAAGACCAGACTGTAAGGTTTGATCCACTCACACTGTGAAGAACTCCTACTCTTTTCTATAAGTGTAGTGGGATCTATAACATGCTCTCCCCCAAGATGGGACCTCCGGCTTTACGTCCCATCTGAGAGGACGTCCCTAACCGAAGCTGGGTTTTCATTTTCACCTGAGTCCAGTGAGACAATAGCCTGCGAGGGATTCAAACCCAGAACTTTCTCAAATTCACACTCTCAAATTCTGTTTCAGGAAATAACTTTGAAGCGAAAACACTGTGTATGGTAATGAAGGTTACAAGGACAGAATTTCATTTTCTTTAACCTCTCAAATATTAGAGAAAAAAAGGAGTTTCCGATGAAAAATTAGCCATTTTCACGTGGAATCAAGCTCATCACCCATAATTTAGCCACCCAAACGACTGGTATAGTCAGAATGAGAAAAACATTATGTATTATCAAGAAAAGTATAAAGAAAATCCTAACAATGAGATTTTCACAATACCCCGTCGCGCTAGGCATACCAACAGCGCCCACGCAGAAAAGGCCAATCTGGGTAAAACAGACGCTTTACATTCAAGGCGGAAGGATACACGGAAGTAAGCCTCTGATCCAATATCGATTTTCGCCAAAAACACACCACTTTTTACACTTTTCGGCCACGTTAGTAGTTAATGTCATTTTACAGTGGATTATGAGAAATGTGAACTCAAACCTGAACCCTCGAAACCCTTTCGTCACTTTTTTTACCGGGGACTATAAGGTCAACGTACGTACGTAAAGCCTGTTTTACGTAACATAGAAGATGGGTGGTAGAGACTAATTTTTGTATCAATGTTATTTTCAGAGACTGCTAGCTAGAGCTGTTCTTGTTGAGGAGCAGCACCCTGTCGCCCGGCAAGGCTGTAGTGGACGGAAAGGACGACCCCCGGAGCTGGTAAGAACAAATCTCACTCCGTACGATATTTTAGGGCCCCTTTCCTCTAAACAGCAATCGGTAGGCGACCGTTGATCGAAGCAAGATTAGAATTGTGTGACCCTTGATTTTATACACGATGTCTATCTCCATGAGAAATGGAAGTATTGCTTTTGGTATGTCTGTGTGTGTGTGTGTGTCAGTGTGTGCGTGTGTGTCTGTATTTCTGCATGGCCCTTACATCAGGTTGTAATGGATATGGTTGGGTTCAGTCTGTTCCAGAGGGAGAAAGTCATTAATCACGTGCACGTCTGCATCTGCACTCACTGTTTTCACAGGTGTTTTTAGTTACATGGCCTAGTTGAAAACTGACAGCTGGTGTTGTTTCCATTGCAGGATAAAAATTTCAGGTGACATACACACTGGGCTCTTCGTAGCCTGGATGCCAGCCTAATTTCAGGGCCCACAAAGTTTGCTATGTTAATACCAACCCTAATTTTTACCTTAAATTCAGTCTCAAGAGCAGACGCAATTAATCTGGCTCTGTAGATATTATTTTTCTGAATCCCAAAAAGTAATTGTATTGGCAACTTGACGTTGGATTTGGACTAGCTATATATATAGATAGCAGTTATATCATACAGCATAAATATTCTTAGACTAGTAACCCCCAAACTGTAACCCTCCAGATCAATTATTTTGCAAACAACCATTGGTCAAATTTCAAAGCGGTGGGTATTAAGAAGTATTGAGTTGATCTTGAAAATTATTTTTGCAATGTGTTTCTGGATACTTGCTTTTTTCAATTCATAACCTTAGCAACTTTGTTTTCCATGTGGTTTAGACAAAAAGTGACTTTGATCTCTGGCAGTCCTCCCATTGAAACCCATACTTAAGATTCGAAAATGGTGCCCTTAATAAAAATTGGCGGCTGTTACGAAATCTAGCGATGACCTAGATCTTCGGCATTTATCCCATTGGAATCCATACTTAGGGTAGGCATCATTCCCATCATCCCACACATGGGTCTGCATGGAGGGGCACTACCCAGTTACTGTGTTATAGATAGTTCAATTCCTTGTTAATCTGTGACTAAATTCAACAAATTTGGTTTATTTTGTATCAACAAAAATGTGGTCTTTTAGAAAAAAATGCGCTGGCCTCTGCTCTTGAGTCTGGCTTTAAACACTACCACTAAATTCCAGGCACGTGCGCTAACTAGACAAGCGGAAATGTGGCGGGCAGAAATTTGGCGTCACACCAGCCCCCCCCCCCCGCTTAACATCGTACAGTCCCAAAGGGACATAACATTTTCAATCTGCCATTGCATTTGAGTAATGAAAACATTAACCCGTTGAACCATTTTCTAATGTTTTTCTAATATTTTGCAAAGTGACATAAACAATCTATCTGTAGTAGACATTGTGCTTTTTTGTTCAACTTTGATTAATAAATTTGTGCTTGTACGTTGTTTATATGTATAATGAAGATATTATATTGAAAATGCCAGACGTGTCTTGAGGCATTGTGGTTTTACATCATTAAATTGTATTTGTTGGATTATTTCACCGAAAAAACGTCCCTACCTACCGATCCAATTTTCAGGATCGTAATTGAAACACAGCGTTAATTTTCCCAGGTCTTGGTTGTTTTGTCGTCTTGAAGTGTTGGGTTCCGCAGGCCAGACTGGTAAAATTATTTGTATTCTAGTGAAAATAGGCATCCAAGTTCATGAACTTTTCCACATAGTTCCACTAGTTCCATGTTCCATGCTGTTGATTCCATATTGTTGCGGAGTATTGTAGATTGTATTTCGCTGGCGACGCATAGGCAAGTAGGTTTTTTAAGAAATGGAAACTAAACTTTAACTTCCAACACTACAAAGAATATTGGGACTTACCCCAAATTTTCGGTTGATTCCATCAAATTTGGGGTAATCTTTGTAGTGTTGGAAGTTAAAGTTTAGTTTCCATTTCTTAATGACTTGTACCAACACAGATGAACTTTCATGCTTAGTAGGTTTTTAAATAACATTAAGAAAACAATTCACTGTCTAAAAGCCAGGTTGCAATTATGTAATAGTCACGATTGTTATATATAAGCTCTAATAACCAAACTAGAAATTTCCCCCAAGTACAGATTTTTGGGTCTTATAAGTCCATACAATTACAAGGTAAAAAATGATAAGCTTTATTTCATTTTTCAGGCGAGCCAACCAGCTGGTTTTCACCGGTCCTGACAGAGGAGTGACAACCCTGCACCAGACAACGACACAGGCCGTTATTACATAATTTACCTGTTATATAATATAGTTTCATACCTAGCATGATGTTGAAATTAAATGTAGTGATAGTTGTTTTCACCATCCTTGTGAGTTGTGCAAGTTTAAACCCGACATGTTTTCCTGGGTGCAAGGACACAAAATCTTGGTCAACCTGTGTTCCCGACCATTCTAAACCATCATATATTCGGCTCAGGTCTGACATGGGCACCTGTATATTATGCACCACGCATCTACAGCAACAGTCAGTACTAAACATAAAGAACTCCTCCCAGACAAACTCAACATGCCTCCCTAACAGCGACCGTGTAGCCGTTCGGGGGTTCTCGTTTGGGATACTGTCAGTTCAGAAACTACGACCACCTCAGCAGTTGGAAGTACGTGATCTTGCTCTCATTGAATGCGGAATCACAGATTTGGAACAGGGTTTTCTGGCTGAGTTTCCTCTCTTGCAGTCGTTACGCCTTGACTTCAACAACCTGACCCACGTCAAGCGAAACTGGTTCGGTGATGAGCAGTTTCAAACCCAACACTTAAACTTCCTGTCATTGGCACACAACTATATAAGCAACATGGATTCAAAATGCTTCCAAAACCTCCCTTCCCTGCGCACATTGTTACTTGTCGGTAATTCTTTGCAAAGTGTTTGGCCATCTTGGTTTCATAATCTGGAACGGTTAGGCAGGCTTTCCTTGAAATCAAACTCTATCAAAAGCATTCTTTCGCAGGCATTTAAATCACTACCAAGGCTGAGAGACCTAGACTTGAGCATGAATATGTTGACATGTTTGTCAAGGGAAACCGTAGAGGGGCTATACACACTGTCACTGGGTGGAAATAGGTTGCTTTCTCTCCATAATTTTGGAATAAAGTGGCAACTTGTCTATCATTATAAGTATGACCAGCGTGTTGCAGTAAGGGTTAACGAAGCGCTATTCTGTATAACTGAAGTTCCCCAATTGATGCAATTTTATCATGTCCAAATGCAACATGACATCCACACACAGGCAGCTCGGCCAAATGCGGAACCAGACAATCAATGTACTTTTCTTCATCTGAGAACAAACCAAACAAAATATAGCCTGCCATTGATTATCATATCAGTAAACAGCACAGAATCAGACAAACATGCTAAAAACATCGCCCACTTTTGCCAACATGCTTGGGAAAATGTCTCCACTGTACAGGTAGCTTTACGGGGAGACGCTACTCTGCAGATTATTCCTATGAGTTTAGACCAGTCCTACAATCCCCAAATTGTTGCTATAGTTCTATCAGATGTCATCTATAAAGATAACAGGACCAAGCCGTACGCTCATCAAGAAATGACGAATATAACATGTTTGGTCAACGTTTGGGAGGAGAACTACCTACATGTCTTCACTGTGCCCTTGTCCAGCACTCCTGACGGCACCGTGTGCGCAAAGAAGACCCATGCCACACGCATTCCGGATATTACTGTGTGTACGAGAGAGGGGGTAACACTGACCACTAGACAGCCTAAGATGGAGACAACAAAGTTAACCCTAAATACGACAAGTCTCAGACATGTAGCGATCATCACAATGGTAACTGTGATAGGGGTAGTGCTAGCACTGCTTGTACTTTTTGTAGTGTATGTTATCAGAAGACAGCAGTGTTGTATACGGGGTGACCAACAAGGCCGCCTGGCGGGAGCCCATGACACAGCACCTAACAGGACTACACAGCAGTCTTCATCTTCAGGTGAAGAGCAACAGTACTGTGAAATTCCCGACGAGCACAACAACCAGCAAAATACTGTGACTTCAACCACGCCCCAGACTGATTATGATTATAGTCAGATTCCTGACGAGTACTTTAACTACTACAACACCAGACCAGGGGCGCAACATCCTTACTGGGAAATCCCAGATGAGTACTATAAACGCTACAACACATACCCTCCGACACGCCGTGTGACTCAAGGCGACAATGACTACTCTGTAAGATTTAACGCCGCTAAAGCTGAGGTGGTTCTTCCTTCATCAACCCGGCTGGGCAGCAAACATCCATCCTACGATACAGCCCCGCAAGTCTGGAGAGACCCACAGAATTACCAGATACCTGTACGTGGACGTCAAACTAACATCAAATCACATAGAATGCCTCTAAAAGGCAACAGTGGCAAGCTTTAAACACTAAATGTTCAAATGATTCTCACTCAAATGTACACCCCCCTTATTTCCAAAGATACGGGCGTTTTATCTGTACTACATCCAACAGCGTTATAGAACAACCAACAACGCTTCTAAGCAGGCAACAGGTAAATTTCATTCAAGTGTACGCCCCCCTCCCTCTTTATTTCCAACTATACTGGTGTTGTATCTATACTACATCCACCTGTGTTATTATGTACAAATCAAGGCTTTTCAGGCACTAGGATTGGCTTGAAACTGCATTCAGAAAAACATGTTGTAGAACGTGTCCCTGTGAGGTTGTGAAATTAAAATCTTGCACCCAGGAAATACGATGTCAAATGTATGGATGAACGTAGAATTGTATTCTTACTGAATACATTTTGTTGTCTAATGGCGTTACGAGTAGGCAAAAGTGATATCATTGCAGGGATGAGAGACAATAAATGTAGATTGATTCGTAAAGTAAAGGCGTGTGGTACAAAAGATATAGAAAGTGTCCATATAGGAGGTTTTAAAATCAAAATTATTATAATTTGTCTTCCACCCAGGAAATATGGATGGATATGAATTTTGTCTCTTACTGAAGACACTTTATTGTCTAATGACTTTAAGCGTAGAAAAAAGGTGATATTATTGCAGGGATCCGGATGCATGAGATTCAATAATTGTAGCTTTGAAATGTAAAAAAATGTGGCTTAAGTGAATGTAAAAAAAAACCTTGTAATCTCTACTATTTTTCGCTCCTTTTATTCAAGTTTCTATTGCACATATCAAATGATAATAATAATTAATGGTTTATTTGACATTGCACACAAATAAACATATCACACTATATTCGAGTATTTACAGTATTTTCGAAACCAAAATATGCCAGATATAATGAGACTGGTATTGGTTTAAGAATTGCACATTCATGTGCTATATAATCGATTCAGTTGTTAAAATAAATAGAAACATTCCTATTGCTTCTGTCAAATTCATAAAACGTAAGGAAGGGAGAGTTCTAAAGACATTTACTATCGACTTATGTAAACGGTGTGTCATATATGTGGTCTGTGATACATGTAGAAGCATATATAAATATTTTGTCCGGTCAAATTTGCCACAAAACACAAATAACAAAATACGCATACCATGGTATGGACTGAAATAAAAACAATATATTTCATCCTTACCTTGTACGGACTGAAATATAACAATAAGCCTGAACTTTATCATAGATGTCTGGGTGACACGACGTCTGGACCAATTTAGGCAACTTGAAATTCTGTGTCCGTGACATGGACATGTCACGCAAGCTAACATTACACGAACAAAGACTTCAGGGGCATAACAGATTGCATAGTAACAACGCTGAAAGGGGGAATTGTATGTCTTGCCTACAAAATCAAAGGTGTGTCCAGACCACGATATTCTATGAATTTAATTCAATATATTATGAATTTTTAATAGTCATATTATGTATTTTGAATGCACCTTACAATTTAGCCGTCAGTTGCAAAATGTAATGACCTACGATGAATCAGTTGACCACATTAATCAAGTGAAATGAAGTGGTAAGGCCGTGAGCCGAGTGAGCTTTGAAAAGCTAGAGCTACATTATGTAACATTAGTATGATAAAAAAAGTCAATTTTCTGATCATTCCTTCAAAGTAAGTTGAATCAGCCCTATCCCATCGCAAATAAGTGCCATTCAGGAAGTAAAGGTACCGAAATATCACACCATACGAGTGTGTTTAAAAACTGGAAACACAGCTATCAGTCATTGTTGTTTACATTCTGGTAATTTGAAGTGGTGACACAAAACAAGTGCACCTTGTGTTTTCTGACTAACCATGAATGTCAGAAATGTGAAATAATAGCAGAAATATGTTGAAAAATGAAAGTAAATTACAATCACACGAAGCTTTTTTTCAATTAAAATATTTCCGTTTTTGGTGCAAAAATGTTACATATTTCCCCTTTAAAATAATGTTTTCTTCTGTGTAAAAGCAAGCCTATATGTAGGTATAGTTTAAAGTGCAGAAGATAAGCTAGGAAGTATAACATTTTGCGTATGGTGAGCTTAGAAAAGCCCTCAGCAGAATATTGCTTCCACCTGAAAATCGGCTTATGTAAAGTTTTAACGATGTCCCAAGAGTAGGTTGTGAACTTTATAAATTGCCAATGTGCGTGCTGAGTGTAGTGAACGTGTTTAGACAAAGTACATAACTTAATTTCTGAAAGAAAGCGACGTAGCGGGAATTTTACAATGGTACACCGTGTCATCCCACGATATATCTCAAAGTAAGACTGACGAAGATATAATATGTTTACCTTCGCAGAAGGAAATATTATATTTTAATTTATATTTTCTTGCAAGTTCATCCGTGTTGGTAGACGTCATCATGAAGGAAGTTTAAACTGTAATTTTCTTGTGTTGGACATTACAGTTAAACTTCCTTCATAATACAATTTATATTGTAAACCAACAATCCTGCGCTCCCAAATGTAAAGTACTGTCACATATACATATCTAAAAAAAAACAATTCGCTGATATTTAGTAGACTCTTTAGATACAAATGACATTGTACGTATGTACATGTGACAGAGTCATTCAACAGCTTGGGACTTATTCTTTTTCAAAAAAGCTTCGTTTTGTTTGTCAACGACGTTCCTACACGCTATGGCCCATAGCCCTTCCTCCCAGTTCTGCAATTCGTTACAAAAAGTTGAATCTATCATAAACTCTTGGCTCCATTTTCCAGCAGGAAAGACTTTCATCACATTGGTTGAGTCACAATGTTGGTTCACTTGGCTATTCAGAGTCTTGTAGTACGCGATCTCTTCCCAAAATTCGGGTCCTTCCTCTGTCACACGTTGCCAAAATGTGTTGTTGAAGTAGTCGTACATCATATAATCTATGTTACTCATGTTTCTGTGGGTATCTTTCTGTTTATCGGTCAGGGTTACATGTTCTTTGAGTCCTTTATTAACACTTAGATGATGGAGTCTCTTTGTGGAATGTAGTATGTCGTACATGGTCCAGCAAAACGTCCTTCTCAGTAGCACCAGTGATTCCTCCCAGTACTCTGTTATAAGGACAATCGAGTACCAACTGGCAACGGTCCTGTAAAAAAATGAATTTAACTTTAAAAGGTCATTATGTAACATTTTTGCACCAAAAATTGAAATATTTCTACTAAAAAAATATTCGTGTTATTGTGATTTACTTCTACTTTTCAAAATATTTATGCAATTATCTCACATTTCTGACATTTATGGTTGGCGCTAAAACAGCCCACCCACACCATAAATGGCACATTCTGTTTGTCTGCCATCCCTATATCCAGCGAATAAGCCCCCTTAGAGTGCTGGGAATAGTTGATAATGTCAGAAATTAAGAAGAAAAAAAAAGATTAGAAAAACGTTAACGTAAACTGTAAAACCAACCTGAGTGCCTCGTAGAGCTGACTTGTGTTTTTGCTGGCCATAAGTTTTGTTGGAAAACCCAAGGTGTACGCTTGGAAATTTCGATGTTTCGAATATACAGACTTTTTTCCAAGCTTGAAATTCTCACTCATATTTAAAAATGTTGCCAATGGATTTTTACGGTGGCGTAAAATGCGCTGTTCCCAAAAGAAAATAGACCGAAAATGATTCAGGGGTTCGCGAATGATGCCGATGTACTTGGTTCCTGGTGCCATTATTCCATCCATGGCTGACTTTTTCATTATTGAGTGGTGTATAAGTAGGGTGTAGTTCCTTCCAAAGACTGGTTTGCAGTCTTTCCTGTTCAGTTTTCCACTGCAAAGGCAACACAAATACGTAGCTATACTTAGTACAGTAAGCCACTTCACAGTTCAGTGCGCATGTGCAGTCGTGTTGCATTCTGGTCTAATGTCAAAGTTCATGGTCAGTGTAGCTTGCCATTTACTTTGTCTACTACGCGTCAGGGGCCTTAAACTTTGACCTACGCATCACTGACTATATACTACGTATCACTACTGTACAGGCGCTCTCGGAACGGTGATGTGGCTTATTCTATATCTTATAACAGTGAGGCAATGTGTAGAAGAGCACTACTTTAATATCAACCAATACAGCATCACTTTAATATCAATTTTTGTGCTTTTTTTCACCCCCTCCATACACGATTCTTATCGATTAGCCCACACCAAGGGCTTTTTGACAGGTCAGATGTTTGATTTGTGACGTCAGTCATCTTGAAATTATCAGCTAACCCATCACAACCCAACTTCCAGGATCACTTGACATCACGTGCACAAGGAATTGCAGAATGACTTGGCCCAACCAATCGCAACTCATTTGAAGTACACAGCACGAAAAGTCAAATTTACCAATGGCAGTAAATCCAGTAAAGTCAGGTGATGTTTACTTTGTAAACAGTAGCGGACTTAATGGTGGAAAATAAAAGTTAAGTCCGGTAATTTCGGGCTTAACAATGGTATTAAATGAAATTACCGGACTGGGCTTTTATTTACTACCATTGCTAAGTCCGGTTCTGTTTACAAAGTAAACATTAGCTGACTTTACTGGCATTTTCTTCCAGTGGTAAATCGAATTTTTTGGGCAGTTCAAAAGTCACGGCGGCCATTCATCAATTTATTAACCCTTTAATCATAATTATCAATCAAATTTCCAATCAATTTTCGACTCTTTTCTCTTTTCTTTATGTTTTAACAGTGATGAACACAATAATGGAATATCAGATTGGATGGGGTGAATAATACCTTGGGTAAGACAGCTGCTTGTGTCGGGCCTTACTTGGGTTTGCAGGATAGCAGATGGTCATTCCGTGGTTCCGGCCGAACCTGGCCAGTAACATAAACGTGGAGCCTGAAGCTGTCTTGTGAACCTGCGAGTATCAATGCATAGAGAAGAATTATACAAGAGTATCAATACATAGAAAAAATAGGTTCTTAGCGATGCAAAATGTGTCGATATCACCCAAACCGTCAATATTAGGGCATTTTAAAGCTGCATTATGTAACTAACATTAGGACGATACAAAAAATAGATTTTCTGGTCATTTCTTTACAAAGTAAGTTGAATCTTTCCTCTTCTATTGCAAATACGTACTATTCAGGAAGTGGAGGTGCCCAAATATGACGCCTTACGAGTGTCTTTTCAATTTCAATTCAATTTCAATTCAATTTTATTAAGACAGTCAACATAGCAGGGGTACGTAGTACTCCTGAATTGTGTGGACTTTACATAATTGCAAGGAACGCACATGGCAATTACATACAGACTTTAAAAGTTGGAAACACGCGCCTTGTGTGGGCTGTTTTAGTGCCAACCATAAATGTCAGAAATGTGAGAAAATGGCGCGTATATTTATATATACACAGCTGAAACAAAATTCCACCATCCAAGAATTCGAAGCTGTGATTTTTGTGATCATTCCAATTGGCCTGCACTGCATGAAATAGGTGTGAAGAGAAAATAGGTCTATCCTAATCATACAATTATGCTTTAAAGGCACCCAAAGCGATTTCTGGGCAGTAAAAGTGAATTTTCAAGTCAATTTCCTGGTCATTTTTCAATGTAGTAAGTTGAATCAACCCTATCGCAAAAGAATACGTATATCTGCGAGGCAAAAATGGGGATGTCGTTGACGGAAAACAGATGCTTGTTTCGTATCATAGGCTGGTTCTAGTTATTTATTGGTGGGACCAAAAGAATAAAGGGACTCCTCACGTAGCTTGATTTCGGGCACTTCCAAATGCTTCAACTATGAAATGATGACAGATAGGTAAAAATGATGACGAAAATGTGCTAAGAAATGGAAGTAAACGTCAATATTAAACAGATTTCCTCATCCAGAATATTTTTTGTTTTGCCGTCATGAACTTGCATTGGATACGTTTAAGGACACGATAGCATTTCAAAGCTTTTATTTTGGTCTAGTTACCTTAATGAACACAAAATTGGTGACCGGACGATCGCACCTGGCCTCACTTGTTGTAACCAAGTTTGACACCTCACTCTGTGATGTGGACAAGCTCCCATCATGCACCGCCGTTGTACCACGGTTCGTGTCTCTGGTAACGGAATGAGACATGTTCATCAATCCGATAAATAAATAATTAATCAGTCAATCAATTAATCAATATCTATTCAAACAACTCAGACGAAGGTCTGAATTGTGTTGTTCTTACACGTTTGAGGAAGGCGTTACAAACGATTCAACATATAAAATATTACACATGGTCTAAATTAATTATTTGGGTTCAATAAAACTCAATTACATATCACAAAAACATATCACTTTGAATCTGCATTATGTAACATAAGGACGATACAAAAAGTCAATTTTCTTGCCAATTCTTTACAAAGTAAGTTGAATCAACCCTACTCCATTGCGAACAAGTGCCATTCAGGAACTGTAGGTGCCAAAATATTACGCCTTACGAGTGTGTTTAAAAGTTGGAAACAAAACTGTCAGCCATGTTTGTTTACATTCTGGTAGTTTGTTTTGGCATCACAAACTGAGTGCGCCTTGTGTTGGATGTTTTAGCGCCAACCATAAATGTCAGAAACGTGAGATAATTGCACAAATATGTAGTAAAGTGGAAGTAAATTACAATAACATTTATATTTTTAATTGAAATATTTTAATTTTTGGTGCAAAAATGTTGCATGATGCCCTTTAACAGTTCACGTTATCATAAATGGCGACGCTTGTGCAAACGGTTGGGACTTTCCTTATCCAACGTATCGCAGACTGGACTAATTACTAAACACAGTCTTTGTACCATGCATTGTAAAGTTAACGTTAATGGTAATTTTTACGAGGTACTATTGACATTTATTCATTATGCTCTTTCAAGACAGTGAATGGTGTTGTGAAATATGTGTTCAAGGTCGCCCTTTGAAGGTCAGCATACCGACAAAGTTACAAAACACTAATACGTCACATATTCAATAGATATTGATTGTAACACAAAGAAGAAACAATTACATTTAATTTAATTTAACATAAAAATGAACTTAATAAATCAACTTGGCAACAGAAAAGGAAGGATTCAATCATAATCAAATCAGTACAAAAGTAATGTAAGATATGGTATGATACAGTAGGATGAATGAATGAACGAATGAATGAATGAAGTTACCAAATTCCAGTTCATATGGCCAAGAAATGAAGAAATTGAATCCATTTAACAAAATGGCAGGAGAAGAAGAAGAAGTAGGAGAAGAAACATGGGAGAAAACAATATATTTCATCCATACCTATGATATGGCTGAAATATAAATACCTCGTATAACGTGTCCAAAATCACAATCCACTTTTTACACCATAATTAGTTCCACAATATGAAATTGTAACAAGGCAAGTGGTGCAATCGCATGACAACGACCACGTACGCTGCTCTAAATTATAGGTTCCGCGGAATATATATCGCATATCAGCCGGGCTTGAAGCTCTGGCTCCCGGCAACCATCTGATTTCAACACTGAGTTTGTTCTAGATCGTAACAAGACATAGTGTAAACGAGGATGCAAATGATTATAATTTGGGGGCACACTCCAGTTTATTTCGCCTTTCCATTCGAGGCTGCACACCCTCAAGTCTACGACCATCTCTGCCGGGGATAATTTCGAAGGAAAGTAACTGTATATGGGATTAAAATATCCATTCATCTACAAGATCAACTGAGTTTTGTTTCTTCGCGGAAGAATATCTGGAAGTAAGGCTCGAAGCCAAGATCAATTTTCACATTTAAAAAAAAAACACTTGTCAGCCATCTTAGTATGTTATGTAATTTCACGGCAGATTATGAGAAATGTGGCCTCAAGCTTGGACCTTTAAAACCATTTCGTCACTTTGTTTTTACCGAGCACTACGCCTGTCGCGGAAGACCTGGGATGTGCACCCTTTTTCACAATTGGTAAGATTTCAAAGTAATGCAGACCTAGACACCTTACCTGTTTCTGATTTGGAACATGCCTGACAAAGCTTTGGTCGAAAGTAACGAAGAAAACAGAAGAAAATATCGTGGTTTTCCGGCTCCATAGAATAAGAATCCACAAAAATATAGCCTAAAAAGTAAAGAATATTACCAGGGATTTTAAGGATACAGGACACAAAATACCATCGCAAGGCAACATTGCATAATTGCTTTTCGTTAAAAAAATGTAATACAGACCACCCACCTGTTTTTGATTTCGAACTTGCGTGGCAAAGGTTTTGTCGAAAGTGGCAATATTGCGGTTTTCTGGCTCAATAAAATAATTAACACAAATATAGCCTGTGAGATTAAGAATACTGCTAGGGATTTTAATGTTCCCGCCATCATGGACTTGTTATGGACTTGGTCAGGTTGCCTATGGTAGTGTGCCTTCGCCAATGACATTCAACTGTCTTATATTGTAACTAGAAAGGTCACATCTGCGCGTGAACGTAGCATACATGTATTTCACTCAATCCCCCCACGCAAACATGGACTGATCTATTTCAACATTTTTGCAGAAATGGACTCAAAGTTTATTCCACCCATAAATGGACTATCCCAACATCACCGCATAATCCAAATGGGAATTTTGTGAATTTGAAACCTACTCCCTTGCAAACAAGTAAGCCATTCAGGAAGTGGAGATGCCAAAATATGATTAGAAACACAACTGTCAGCCATTATTGTTTACAGATGCGCCTCATATGCCCATAGCCATAAATGTCAGAAATGTGATATAATTCCACAAAGATGTTGATAAGTGGAAATATATTACAATCACACGAATACTTTTTTATCTTAGATGTTTCGATTTTCGGAACTAAACTGTTACATAATGCCCCTTTGATAGCTTTTCAAAGTTCACCCGAGTTCACGTGCCAACAAATTCACAATCTAGTATGACACACGATAAAGATGAGCTTCTGATTTATCGCAGGCGAGCCTTTAGCAACTGACAGCTAAATTGTCTGGTCTATTCAAAGCTTGACTGTCAAAAATCCATAATATACATGTATATCAATAATTCATAGAATTGGTAGTCCGGACACAACCCTTTATTTCATGACCTTGAACGCCATTCCCCCCATAGTGTTGTTACTATGCAACCTACCCATCTACCATTTTGTACCTTTCGAGCTATTGTTCGTGTAATGTCAGCTTGCGTGACATTGTGTCCTTATGTCCTTATCCCGAACACAGGTTGCCTACTAACCAGAGAGTCTATGAGGAAGTTCAGTTTTATGTTTTTCCTTAGGCCACAGCAAGTAATTTTTATGGATGACATCAGCGCGCGCAATGATTTTCGCCTGATTTCGAAAAAAAAGATTTTTTTTTGCCTTCTGAGGGTGGTCATATTCCGAAAATTGGAAATATGTCGTAGACGTCTATCGGTTAAGAGACCATCAGCTAGCGCAGGGATGAAACAAACTTGACAATTGCCTGCCTGGGAGGGGTCTTAACCGTGTAAAAACGGATGGAACTGTTTTACTGTGCCTTGTGACTATAGTTGTGCCAGGTGCCTGCTCGACCAGGTTTGTCTGTATAATGTAATGACAGAGATGTGACAAAGGTGTTTTAATACTCAAATTTAATAAGCTTCATACAATTGTTTACATCTAAGTGTTCTCGTGTCATTGAGAAAACAAGTACATCTAACTTTTCTGTTGGTGTGACATTATCATGAAGAGGTAATACCATTCATGTAAACATTGTCAACTGTACTACATCAATCAAAATCTAATATTACATGTATAACCACAAAATCCATAAGAAATGACACTTTAAGTAAACTTAAGTAAAGTTAAGTTTAATGTTCCACGTGAATACAAAAATAAACAAAAAGTTCAAGATTTCAGCCAAAGATGGATCTTCCCATTTATCGTTTTCTTCTCGGGGTTGAGCTTCTTGAGGATCTCGGTGACCTTTGCCACAGTTTGGTCCCGGTTCAACCCCGTCTTACCAGTTGGGAACTTCTTAAGGAGGTCCTTGGCTGTCATGGGTTTCCTCATCAGATATCTTCTCACTGACTCCTCTGTAAGACCAAGCTCACTGAAAAAAAAAGAAAAATTTCTTTGACAATTTTGAAATGAAAATGTTACATTCTTTTGATGTCAGAACAATGTGGTGATCCAAACCAGCCATTCCCACATTTCTGGAGTTCTTTTATAGCACTAAAGTAATGAGAATGAGATACTTTCTGGTGATAGCTGGACAGACACACAAACCCACAGCTCAGCTACTCAAAACAATACTTCCATACTCTAAAGCAATAACTGTATATAGTACATGTAGTTAACATGTGTTAAAGGACTCAAAATAGCAATTGCATATGCAGGTTTCAGTTCAGTTTAGTTCATCCTGTTAAGGTGACACCACAAAGTGCCTCCACAAGTTCCTCTATCACATGACCGAGGACAGTTTCACACCCTCTAGACCTGTGTCCTGTGCAGGTTAGTACAGGTAAAATTGGAGCTGTGCAGGTATTTCCGATGTTTAACTGCACTGGTTCATTATAAAACCAGCCCCTTACACTAGGGTGACATCCTGACCAGCACTGGAGAAGAATTGCCAAGTATTCCTCAAAATAGCATCAGTGAAAACAGCAGAGAAATTAGTCAAAATGAAAACAGTGCAGGACCATTTCTTTTAACATTTCTATTTTTTTAACTAAAATTGAAGACAGACTTAAGGCAAAGAGACTAACCTTCAATGTGCAGGTAAAACTTGTCTGGTGTAGGTAATTCTGAATGTTGCATGCACCAGTGCTGGTATGTGGAAAAAAAAAAGGATTTCGAGCCCAGCGTTACCTTGTTGGAGTGCCAGATCCTGATCCTGATCCCTCATGGCTGCGACTGTGGCGAGCCTTCTTGGGTAGCGGACTGTCTCCCTCACCTGCTCGCTTTGTACCTGGAACAATAGACAGGTGACAGAGAACAATAGGCTGGTGAGTGGTGTTATGGTGAAGGTAATCATTTTACAATTACACCAGTGCCCATGCATATCAGGGCCTCATTTACATAATTTATGATTAAATTCTACAATAGCCTTCTTTGCTAAGATGAGACATTCATACTTTGAGCAACATGTTTTTGTCTGGGTCTGCTACGCACCAATGAATCACGGTCCTTTTGATGGATTTGTCTGAAATTAAGCATGTCTGAAGTTAAAGAGGGTATCGAACACCACAAACAGCATAATTACTTGACGGAGGATTGTGTACTACGGACTCTTGTTTTCATTGGCTTGTGGCAAAAATCGGAGAACCAACAAATCAAATTGATGTGGCCTTAACAGACTGTTTTTCAAGCTTGTTACATACCTTTCTGTTGTTCTAACTTCTTGGCGGCCGCGGCTAGGGTGGAGCTGATGCCCCCGTCAGGTGCAGGTGTGCTGGCCCTGCTGCTGCTGCTACTGCCCGACCGCGAGTCACCCTTCGACCCGACCTTCCCTCCTGAGGCCTTCCCCGACTTCTTACTCTGTAGAAAGAGAATGTTCTCTTTATTACCTCATCCATGAAAAATGGAGGTATTGTTTTTGGTAAGTCTGTGTGTGTGTGTGTTCATGTGTGTCTGTGTTTCCGCATGGCCCTTGGCATTATTTTGAAGCATGTGCTGTCCTGTCAATCAATTAAATCCTGACAGTCAGTGACCAACCAGTGTCCAGAAATTGATGTAGTTTCACCATCTGAAACTTAGAAACATTCTTGTTAAAATACTCAAATATGATAAAATAATGAGTGTGATGGTTAGTGTGATGGTTGTCACAATAAAACTACACATATGCACAAATTCTAGGGAATTCAAAGACAGTATAATTTTACATAATTCAAAATTCCTTACTAATACATAACACCACAGAATCACTTGAAGATTATGTAGGGCTGTACCACTGTGGTTACAGAGGGGGGTGGAAGTGACACAGAGAAGTGGATATACTACTCACTCGGCCCTTGCCGCTACCCTTCCCATGAAGCTTTCCACCCTTCTTGTCCTACATGGCAATCAACAGGAACAGAGAGGAAAAGAAGTCCAGCAAGATGTAAGAAGTGCAAGGAGACATGAACAAAAACAAAACACCCAATAGTAATATAGAAGGGATGCTATAATGCCTTATAAGCAGTTGTACATTGTATATTTGTATATTTACTTTACCTACAACAGTATATGCATAAATAGCACTATAAAAGCCATCTACTGAGTCAGATAAGTTTAGGGCCATATGCAACAGTGTCAAAGACAGGCAACTATAACTGCTACAAATTGTTAATGTTGCACAAGTGTTGTACTCCTGGGTCAAAGGTCACTTACCTGCATGAAGAGTGCGGAGGACTCAAGGTCAACATCGCTGTCTTCTGACGAGCTACTGTCACTCTCTTCTGTCGGACAAAACAAACGAAAACTTCAAAATTCAACTGCCAAAACAAAATATTAGAGTTTTTCACAGAACCCATTGCATCCTGGGTACGCCTCTGCATGACCCACAATGCCCTGTGTCTCCCAGCAGGCAATTGGATCTATGTTGGGGCTGATGTTAATGATTCCATCGAAGTCATTAATAAAAAGTATATAGCAATGCATTATTATACAGGAACATGTGGGGATATTCAGTAAAGATTTTAGATGACATATATAAGCCTAGGGAAAAAGTCAATGATGTTATCATAAAGCAAAATAAGTACTAGTAAATTTGTACCATTCTGTACTTTTTAGACATACTAGATCTTGTCATTAAAAATATTATAATGTGTCAACATTTTAGTGAAAAGTCAAAAGGACATAAATCTACCTTTTTTGGCAGGTTTGTCGTCTGTTGTTTTCTCTCCCTCAGCAGCCTCCCCTTCTTTCTCACCCTCCCCTTCCTCCTCCTCCTCACTAGAGGACATCTCCATCTCCTGATCCACTCCCTTCAGGTCTGTTCCATCGGTTTTGGACTTGTCTGCTTCTTCTTCTTCTGAGGCACTGGAATACAGCATGACAAAAAAGGGTAAAAGTAGCTCCAAAGAGGCCTCCATTTTAAATTCTGCCGTGTCACCAATCTTGTGGCCTTGGCATTAGGCACTTTACACAACTTTCCTCACTTCACTCAGGTGGAAATGAATGGCAAGCTTCAGCTAAGGGCAGTCCTCTCCGATAGGATGTAAAGCCACAGTTCCTGTGTTTAAGGACAGCCACACTAAAGAACCCGCAACGCTTCCACAAATTCAGAGACGATGATCTATTGTAAATAAAAAGAAATACAAGAGAACAAAGCATGGGGTATTGAGGCTTATGAATGATCTAAAGCTTGTAAAATCTTTCATCTCAAAATATTTAGTGCGTAACGTACCTTTCATCCTCGTCTGACATATAGTCGACTTCTCTGCCATCGTAGTCTCCCTCATCACTGTCTTCTAGTGCCTCATCATCAGACCCTAGGGTGGGAGGGGGGCATTTGGATCATATCAAGCATTTGCAGACATACAGAGTTTAGAGAATATTTTTTCAGTGTAAGGGTCAGGTACAAATTGGACAACTTTCCACAGCGCAAGCCGCACATCGAGTCCCAAAGACATGACCACTGTAGGGGGGTTGGTATTCTCCTGGAAAAATGTTGAAACTCATGACCCTCTGAGACACTGTTTCCTGCTTTTTGAGGGACAGATTTTGTAAGGTAATGTTTTCCCTCTGTTATAGCTTCATTCTAAAGTCAATTTCACTTTTTCAAAGATATATGAAGGGTCACAAGGCTCTCCCCCAAACGAAACACCCCGACGCTGGTTGAAATACCAGAAAGTTCCTTGGTGTGTTTGAAATAATCGTAATATCCAATATTAATGAGAAAGCAATCTGGCTACAACATTTCTTTTACCCACCTTTTTGTTTCTTTTTCTTTTTCTTCTGGACTTTGGTATTTTTTTTCTTCTTGGCAGTTTTTGCTTTTTCCTTTTTCCCCTCTGCTTCGTTGTCTGAGTCATCAGAGAAGCCGCCTAAGTCAGAGTCTGATTCGTCCCCCTCCCGCACTTTCTACAGAAAAAGGAGAAATTAGTAAATTTAATGTTTCTGAGGAAAAATTATAAGTTGTTTTTAAGATTCTGATGCAAGAAATCTAATCGCTAAAATAAGATTCTAGTACCATACACACTAGATATACTAAGAATATTAGAAAATATTAACTTTGCAAAATCAAACATTTCTGCTGTTTGCTACATGTGTGTACATTATATGACATCATCAATTTGTGTGCACACATAATTTTACCTGTCGAACACAATAAATCTGAGTGTTTTAGAATTAGATTGAATTCTTTGTATACCAAACCAGGCAGACAATTTTGTCAGAGTTTGACCACTACTAAATTGTCCAGAAATATGTGTATTACTACAAGTACTTGTTCTACTTACTAAGTCGTCTCTGGCCGATACGTTCTTTTCCGTTCCTCCCTCTGTTTCTCCTTCCTCTTTATTCTCCAGTCTCTTCTTCATCATGATGTTGAAGTAGTTTAAAACTTTATGTCTCCTGTGAGCAGAACAAATACCATGAAAATAAAACCACTGCAAACAAATGATTCCTCTCCAGGGGTGTCGCCAAAAATAAGAAATACCACATACTGAATTTATTCTATTTTTTAATTGTTGATACACTAGTGGGTCATTATTTTGAAGAAGACTACAGTGAGGTGTCAAAATTTTCTATGTATCAAAAATATACAAAAGTGCAGGTAAGAATTTAACCTACTTCTCAAATTCAGCCTCAGCTTCCTCCTCATTGAGGTACCTGTACTTGATCTGAGGGGTGAAGTTGTACCAGGACTCCACAGGGCAGGCCTCGAACGTCTTGTTCCCCGTTTGTCTGAAGACGAAGTACGACGAGGCTTCGTTGATTCCTCCCTCCTTTCTTCCTACAAATCTAAGAGGAAGACATGAAACATCCATATCATAAACTTACGGCATGTACTACAGTCACACCTACCTATAATACAAGGGACTTGAAAAAATGGTTGCAGTAGACAGATGGCCACTATAGACAGGAATCTACATGTTTTGGTCAATAGGAAAACAATCTAAGGATCTGTAACACAAAAAGTGGACGCAATGGCATGGTTGTCCTTATGCTAATGTGGCCACTGATACAGGTTGACCATACCTACATTAAAAAATGTATATTTTTAAACTGGGTCCAATACTAAAAAGGCTTCCCAGAGGCATTGCCCAAAAATTCAGTGGACCAACCTTTTGCCACCTTTGCCTCCTACTTTAAGTAGCCAGGGCTGGTCTTCAAGCTTGAGTTTCGTCTTGTTGATGCCGTATTTCTTCTGTCGTGCCTCCTCGCGCCACTTCCGCCCGTACTCGCTACCCTCGCCGTATTCCGGCATTGTCTCTTCCTTGTAGATGTCCATGGTGCTGGTTTCTCTCTCCATGTTGGCCTAATGTAGCATAAAAAAGAATATTATGTAATACCTGGGCCACAATAATGTTTGATACGGGTGTTCCGCAAGCAGGCACCGCAGTATCAAACAGGTCAGGCCTAGGAAAAAATGTTGTGTTTCCTGTTTCTCGACCGACCCTAGAAAAAACTGCCGATCCTACAGCCTTTTTTTGGGTGGACCCCTGCATGGAACATAAAATTTTTCAAGCTGATTGACCTTTTCTAGCTCCATGATCTGACACCTGAGTGATGAAATGTTGTACAAAGACACTTTCATAACAGTCCCTTATATTAGATGATCAAACCGTGGGCTGCATTGGGGTGTCCAATTATTTTATTACACCTGAAAATACAGGCGCAATGAAACTTTCTGGAAAACAATCTGCACATCATCTGGACCCCAATAACAAACTATAGACATATACCAAAAATCAAAGAAATTCGTCAAACCAATTGTTAGTATAACTGCAAACACACATACGTTACCGAAAACAGTACCCTTCCTTCCCCGGAGGTATGAATGTTAATGACTCTACCTCTCTCCATGTAGACATGTCCACGCCACTGTTGGCAGCAAACCTCATCACATTGTATTTCTTGAGAGGATTCCTAAAACCAAACAAAAAGGACAAACATGACAACAATTCTAGGATGAGTAGTCGAGTGGCTAGGCTACAATGAGTTGCAGTGGCTCTATGTAAACATTCAAGATGGCGGGCTTTTCAATCCGTTTGGAATGCGAACGCAATTTGGATCAGTGTGACCGCATTTGTCTGATTGGCCGGATAAATTCTGAAACGACTTAACGATTGAATTGGTTGAACTTTTTAAATATGGACGGGGTCCTACGTTGAGTCCTTATTCTCACTTATACTCTAACCCTAATGGTGTTGGTCAGACTCAGAGTTGATAATGACCTGACATGTGCTATATACAATGTTTCTATAGACACTCACTTCTGTATTCTGACAGTAAATTCCTCGGGACCTTGAAGCCCTCCTTGTAGACTACTGCTACTAGATGACTGGCTCTGGAAAATGGAGAAACCATATTATTAATATTTGGAGAAATACCTTATAATTTCATATACCAAAGTCTCTACTCTGTACTCTACTCTATGAGATCGCCATGAGAGACGTCAGGTTCAGCAAGTACTTTGGTAGTAGTATAGACAAACAGCGGGTGGTAGTTGGGTGCTTTGCCTACCAATAATTTGCATATGGCTACCTGTGCTTGATGTAAACAAGAACAGCGATAGCTCGTACTACTTAGTATATAAGCCTGAAAAAAACGTGTATTCGCCTACTGACCAACATTTTTTAGGCGCTAACTGGTGGGGAGGGGGGCACATACGCAGCGAATTTTTTGCTGGCTCTTCTGTGTCAAAATCAACGAAAACATTTCCTAGTATACAAAAACGGGTACTTTACCTGTGCAGACATCGTTTCAGCTCCTTGTCGTTTGTAGTTTTGTCTGTTTGTTGCTTTTGATAGTAAGATATTTGCGAAAACACTTGTGACTGCGCCGAACTTACAAATATCAATTGAGGTAGCAGAACACACTTATCTCCCAATGGGCATTCGTATGGTTAAGGACCCCAAGGTGACTCACTTCGACTAGGTGAAAATTATAGTAGGGTGCACTAGAGAAGCACGACAAACTTATTCATTCAAAATTACGGTATAATCTACAAAATTCATGGGAAAACAAAAAAAGTTATGGTTTTTTAACAATTTGACGACCACTTTGATATACCCCTCTGCGGAGGTCAACGGAACTGCAGCCGTCTCACCCAGGCGGTCAGCTGCATGCATCGCGCGCATTTATACACTGAACGGGCAGCCTTCACAATTCTAATCATACGATCTAAAAGCCGACTTATCATACTACAATATTGTTGAGTTCATGCCTCCCTGCCTTTCACGTTAGCGCCTTGACAAACGCTTCAAGATTGCGTCCGCACTACGTTTTTACCCCTACGTCACAGAATACTGTGTTCTGCTACCTTGACCCGGAAGTACAACCTGTACTAAACATAGCGCATTATTTGTCTTTTGATCTTGGTACCGTTAAATTAGACGGAAATTCATTAAATTTCTAACCTAACGTGTATTTATTTATTATAGATGCAACTTTATGTGAATTTAAATATACATGTATTACAAGATTATTGTTATTCAACTCATCTGTTATGTATTTGTTTGCAATTTTAGATTGAATCCTAGGTCTAAGATCGCGAGCTGAGTTTTTACAGCTAACCAGCAGAAATGGCGCGAAACGAAGAGAAACATTTCGGGAAGCTGAATCGTCTATATATACTACAGAAGCAGAAAGAAGGTATATGTTCCTTTCCAAATAATCTACTTCTGCCGGAGGAAGGGAAGTTCTGTTTTTGGCGACACCTCAGGGCCGGATCCATCCTTATAGTATTTAGGTTTGTTTGAAAACACATTCTGATCGTATGATGACAGTCTGATCATGGAGGTAATGGTGATAAATGGTCTGATACATGAGCTGCCCTACTTTTAAAGTGTGAAGATGGATGCTAAATAGACTCTACTGTTGAGTTACTAGTAATGATAGACAATGGAATAGATATACACTTAAATATATGTTAATACAAGTCAAAATCATTCACAAAAGACAGATACAAGTCATTGGATTGTGCAGGTGATTTCTATTTAATCTTTTTTTTCATTCTCTAATATAGAACCAACTTCACAACTACTTCTTAGGTCCCGATTCGAAAAAGGGCCCTGCCAGGAAGATCCCGGGCAGTTTTTTGGCACTTTCTGGTGTGACCCCTAAGTGGCCCCGCGGGACACCCTGCGGCTACCAGGCTATTTTTTGGCCCCGGGCAGGGACATTGTTAGAAGAGCAATGGCAAAATGCTGCTAATTTTTTGAACAAGCTATTTTCCTGCTACGTGATGCCAGCTGGAAACTTTTATTGTGATACCACATTGCAGACATGCGTCTGAATTGCGTAAGTATTTACAATTAAAAGTGTTGCACGCTCTACCGGTCAGTCATTGTAATATACAAAACATCGGTATGTCTTAATGATAAAAATGATAACTACAATGTAGATACTAACAATAAAACTCTTACTGGATACAGATCTCGAATAAATGCCTGTGTAAGACCTTAAGGCATGAACGTTCAAAACAAACAAACAAACAAACAAACAAGCAGACAGATAGTTTGTTCACAGTTCACTGTCCCTTGTTGAGCAGGTTAACATGGTAAAGTATGGGAGAATTTTTTAGTCTGTTGGTATGACAGAGACGTGTGTTCAATTTCTGCTTGTTGCGAGTGTTCCGACCAGATATTTCCCCCCCTTGACCTCGGTAGCCAGTCTCTGAATGTAGACTTCATCAGCGATCGCGCAAAGTTGAGACACAACTGTTCTCTTCTGTCAGCCAGTCATGTTAGTCCAAGGTGCTGAAGAGCGTTGGCGTAACCAGTGTAGGCGTTACCAAGTATGATGCGACAGGTGCGCTTTTAGACACGATCAAGTTTCATGATTTGAGCTTTTGTGAGGCTAGGTGTCCATATTAGGGCAGCGTATTCCAAGCTGGGTCAGATATATCCAGTGTAGATTGTTACTAGGTCTATCTGAGACTCTTATAAGATTCAACAACTTTGTCCCTGATTCTGCCTACATGGTTAACATTGTTATCCATAACAATTTTTTACCCAGTCAAATATTAAATATGTCTGACTTTTACAACATATCATAGCCATCATTTAGAAATACAGGAACAATTAGTTGATGTGTATAATAATGTATCTTACTATTCATCATCTACTGACAATTATACATTTTAATTAATATACAATGTCACATTTCTTTAAGATTTGACAACTTGTCCCTCAGGTTCTGCCTGCTGGTTGTTATCCATATAACATATTTCACCCGGTGTATAAAAAACACATGTATGTTTTATTTGTACAATATATCATGTGAAATTGCAGGGACAGTATCTTGTATAATCATGTGACATACTTGAAGTTTTAGGAAACTTCTAAAAAGGCATGTTTTCAATGACATCATAAAGCATTATATTGTTTGCATGGAAATTATTATGATTCTATTAAACTTTGCAGCATGTGGAGTTCATAATGTAATGAATAAACATTTTGGCAATGTAAAGAAAATAAATATACTGTATGAACACAAAATTAGTAAAACTAGCTTCCTTCACAGACTGATAACCCACATTTTACCATGCAGCCTCTTGTATCATCCTGTCTTTATGAGTATGTCAAATTGTAGGGTGGCATTCCATGGTCATTTGTAGAGCTTTCAGTTTTCTGTAATCGTTCTAGGCCTAATTAAATTTGCTTAGGTACAGGTTTAGATCTGGACCTGAACATGATCATGTGTAATATGTAAACCAATAAGAGGAACCATTTTTTTTACTAAAGATAATAACATTAAATCTCAAAGATACACACTATTTTTACATAATTTGATGCTTTATAATGAATAGAAAAACTTATAAATAGTCTTGCTTTGAGTTCAAATTATGCCCATCCTGGAACAGAGATGACGATATACTACTCAAATTGGCGGCTACATATTCAGGTCTGGACCTCAGTGACTAAACTGCTGTTCCTGTATCTGTACTTGTTTTGAATATGGCATCTGCTGACTTCACAAACAAGCACCACGTACTCTTTAGGTGTTACGGAAAATGGGAATAATGGGAGAGGCCTATAATGGTGTGTGTGTTGTAAACAGAAGGAATGCTGACCCAGTGTTGTTTGATGAATTTCGTGTGTTCAAGACATGGCCCTGTCTAATTATGTACACTGGTTACTACAGACATCTAAAGCAGCTCTGGGTGTAATGTGTAAGTTCTAGAGTAATTAATAAATGGATTGAGAGTAGCCTACGACTTTATACAAAGAATGTGGGCTTTGATGTCTTTTTTGACCTGTTCTATGATATGTATTATGCAAGTTACACATTGAAAATGAGGCTGACCTAATGCACTGTCTTATCATGTCCACTGGTCACTGCAGCAGCCTTTGGGGTTTGTGTTGGATTCAGAAATAGCTTTAGGCTGGCCCACGACATTGTATTCATGAATGCAGCTTTGAGACACACTTACCTTTGCCATAATATGGATTTTTTTACATCCAATGATTCAGTGCTGTTCTGCACCTGACACTAACCCTGCTCTATCTGATCATGGTCACTGGCTACTACAACAACTTTGGGATCTGTGTTGTATTCAGTTATAGTTTTAGGCTCCGCCACGACGTTGTACTCAGAATTTAGTTTTGAGGTATCCTTACCTCTGCCATAATATGGATTTATTGTATCTGAGCATTCAATGCTTGCCTGGGCCTGATACTGGCCCAGGCCTATCTGATCATGGTCACTGGCCACTACAACATCTTTGGGATTTGTGTTGGATTCAGTAATAGTTAGAGGCTCCCCCATGACATTGTACTCAGAATTCAGCTTTGAGGCATCCTTACCTCTGCCATAATATGGATTTATTGCATCTAAGCATTCAATGCTTGCCTGCACCTGATACTGACCCAGGTCACTGGCAACTACAAAAGCTTTGGGGTTTGTGTTGGATTCAGAAATAGCTTTAGGCTGGCCCAACGCATTGTACTCAGCATTTAGCATTGAGGCAGTATCGCCTTTGCCATAATATGGATTTTTTGCATCCATTGAGGTTTCAATGCTGACCCTGTACTGACGTTGCCCTGTCTGATCATGTACACTGGTCATTACAGCAGCTGCGGTGATTACATTTGATTCAATGTTACTGCGAGGCTGACACTGTCCTGTCTGATCATGATTGTTGTCAATATCGTCATGACCACTGGTAATTACAGAAACTGTTGTGTTTGTGTTGTTTTTAGTGCCACCAGGGTATACACCGCTTGTGTAAAAAACATAATTTGAATTTTGGGTTGAAGGAGGATCATCACCCCTCTTTTTGCACAAGATTGCGATAATGATGGTGACAGTGAGAGTTATAACTCCACTGATAACAGAAACTGTTGGAATGACAACAGGTAGTTGACTCGGACCTGATTCATGGGAAGTGTTCGTGATAGCATTTAGAGTTGAATTTGGGGCCACAATTGCAACATGCATTTGCCCTTTCCTTTGGGTGTCATAAGTCACCAATGTTGCGTCAGTATCGTTGTAACGGGGGTTAGCACTTTGTGAATGTTTATCATCAGACAAAGTGGAAGAGTGGAACCCTACTAGATCTATATGTGCTCTTGGACTAGTGACACTACTAGTACTTCCTTCAGTGTTGCCAATTGAAGTTGTTGACACTGTAGATGAGATGAATAAGGTTTGGCTATAAACTGGCAGTGTAACAAACGTGGAGTCTAGAGGACTTGGTTTTGGGCTAGTGTTACTTTTAGTTGTACTAAATGAAGGAGATGTAGACACAGTCCACGAATTAAGGACATCAACAGGTGGTGTTGATTTAGTTAAGTCTTTACAGGTCAGACTTTTGGAATCAATGTATTTAAGCTTTTGTCCGAAGAAGCTGGTGGGTTCGGTACATGTAATCTGTTTAACAAGTGAAGGAGATTTTGTGATCATACTTTGCCGAAAGGGAACCATTCTACAGTCGCACTGCCAGGGGTTGTTTTTAATAGATACCTTTGGAAAAGATGCTAAAACGCCATAAACTGTCAGTGAAAGGGTGGACATCTGGTTGTCATTTAGCTGGAGTTCGTTGAGCCTGGGTAGATTTGAGAATGTTCCTGTGTGGATATGAGTTATCTTATTGAAAGATAAGTACAAATATGTGAGCTTGGGTAGATTTGAGAATGTACCTTGCTGGATGCAAGTTATCTCGTTGTAGGCAAGATTCAATAATCTGAGGTTGGGTAGATTTGAGACTATACTTGACTGGATGTGACTTAAGCTGTTAGACTCTGGTTCCGAAGTTTGTTGCTGGATTTCATTGGAGAACGTGCCAGCCTGAATGCTTATTATCTTGTTGGATTGCAGTCCCAAAAATTCAAGTTTGGGTAGATTCGAGAACGCACCTGGTTGGATTTGTGTTATGTGGTTATTACGAAGAAACAACTGTTGGAGCTCGGGTAGATTTAAGAATGTATGTGACTGGATGTAGGCTATTTGGTTACAATGAAGGGACAACTGTTGGAGTCGGGGTAGATTTGAAAATGTCTGTATGTGAGTTATTTTGTTGTTAAACAGCTGCAAACATTGGAGCTGTGGTAGGTTTGAGAATGTATGTGACTCGATGTGTGTTATCTGATTATACTGCAGCGACAAATGTTGGAGCCGGGGTAGATTTGAGATTGTGCCTGCCTGTATGTGAGTTATTCTATTTCGGTACAGGTCCAAACGTTCGAGCTGGGGTAGATTTGAGATTGCAGCAGATTGAATGTAATATATTTTGTTTTTTGACAGAGACAACTTTTTGAGCCTGGGTAAATTTGAGAATGTACCTGACTGGATGCGAGTTAACTGGTTGCCATGAAGACACACCTCTTCGAGCCATTTTAGATTCGAGAATGTATCAGGCGGAATACTAGTTATCTTGTTATTTACAAATGTGAACGAAGATATTGATGTTGGGATGTCCTGTGGGAGGCTGGTGGAGCCCAATCCTACGCATGTGCAGGCTGAGTACGATAAACACCTACAGCTATACCTAGCTTCTGGCTCCTTCAGGATGATCAGAAGGAAAATCAGCATCAGTCGCAGCTTTCTGCCCATGTTGCTCGGCCACCTAAACAAAAAAGTAGCCAGAATTAAACACGGTGATCGGAGATAGCAGATTTGCCCATATACCCATCCTTCTTTTTGAGTAGAAACACAAACAAACACATCAAACACAATACTTCACTCCTTTGTGGGTATAAATGTATAGCATAGGCGATACCACATAAAGGATGTTGAAAAAAGACGATACCACACTACATACAGGATGGGGGTCTCGAATTATTTCACCTTAGTACTGCTTAAATGGCCAAAATCACAATATGTTTCTTCTGGACCTCAATATGTAACTATCTACCAAAATTCAACGAATACGTCCCAAGGATCGTGAGGGGCCAACACACAAACGCAACCCCGACTTATTCCATAACAAGAGTTTCACGACCTCGTACCTTCGCCAAATCATGTTAACCGTTCGAACTAACCTTACATTTTTTTTCTCAGTGATTATGCAAGTAAGAGCCTCATTTGCATGAATCATATCAGTTGATCATATTCTCCACCCAATGACAGTGTTATCTTAAGAAAGAAGGCTATTCTATCATTTCCTCATAAATTATGCAGTTCCAGAACAAGCTGCTAGGGGGCCCAAACTCACGTAACTTCTTCCCTACCACAGGGGCTACCTACCAACCAAAATTCATGACCTTAGCATGTCCATATCAAAACCGAAAGTTTCGCTGCAGTACCATAACAAGCCGCCAAGGGGCCCAAAATCAAATCATTCTAGGTCTCACCAAGACCTACCCACCTACCAAGTTTCATGACAATCCATCAAAAGCTTCTTGAGTTATCCTGCTAAACCACACACACACACACATACGCACACACATACACACAAACGCTATGGAAAACATAACCTTCTTGGCGAAGGTAACAAACAGGTCAGTGACCATTTGACACGCTAGCGCACTATTGAAAACCAAGATCGTGAATTTACTCCCTTCTATCGGGGCCGGCATCGTATAAACCCGATGTACTGCCAGTCCCATTTTGAACAAGTCTTTAAACCTGATGAATGCATACGAATCACAGTTGTAGTTCTTAACAATAGACGGTCACACGCCACATGCTGCACAGGGATGTCGAATTATTTTCTTTCAATACTTAAAATCCAACTCCAGTGAAGAGAGGGACCTTAATAACTAATATTATACCGAGGACTAAGATAATTTTTCAAACCCTCCTTGAGTTGTAGCTGCGAAAACACGCAAACTAAAACAATGCCTTCCCGTTCCCCGGAGGTAAAAAATCTATCAAACCTGGAGTGTCTAAAATACTGTGATTATCTGTAAACGACTTAGATATCATTTTAAAAAAAGCTAGCAAAAAGCGTTAGAATTAACTTCTTTAGGGCTTGAATTATAGGTGACTTAAACATGTTTATATACTTTTTCAGTCTTAGGAATATGGTCATTTAATTGTCTGATCCGGTGTGTATGAATATTTTGCAGGTTGTTTACTGTCTGGTGCCTTTTACTTACGTGCTATATAATTTCTGATCCACAAGATGCATTGTAAATCATGTAAAATATATATGCTTGAAATTAATTTAACCTTACATTTAAACAGTCAGGATTTGGAGTTATTTTTTACTTTTTCAATTTTGAAGGGAAAGATTCTAACACCCTCCATAAGGACTTTTTGTAGTACACGTGCACAACAAGGGCGTTGTCATGGCAATGTGTCGTATGCCTGCTGCCTTACGCAGAGTTCTCCCAACATGCAAAGGGATCTGTAATCTACATGTAAAGTACTAAACACTACAGAAACTTACAAGTTCGGGTTTGGGGCTTAATTTATCATAAAAGTCTGTAAAAACACTGGCAATGACGTCGCGCAATATGTGTGGCCGAATTAGATTGTTTTGGTGGATGTTACTCTTTCCAGCTAAGTCAATCTGAGATTACCAGTGACCTCATTAAATGACTATAATTTACAGAGGCATTCTGGTATCAATACTTCTGGTAGCCCCCCTGGTACCTCTAACCATTGTTTAGATGTTTGAAATGTGAAACTATTAAATACTAAAATATTATACAATGTTATACATATTAACTAGCTGGAGGATTTTCAATATTTGGCTGTTCATAGTTCACCATATATATATATATCCCACATACAAAATACGAGCCGATTTAGCCGTTACCCATTTTTAGACCTCTTGCAGCAGTATCTCTTGGTTTGTAAACCTAATTGCTGATGTGACCTCGCCACATATTGTTTTGTTTATTTGTATTTTTGCGTTGACTTAATTTGGTTGAAGGAGTGGAAAGGGTGGTTCTCGCATTGTTTTAAGTTCCCAAAGGAAACATTTCTGTAGTAAACCAGTAGTACAAGCAATGGAAACTTAATTCTTTCAATGAAACCGACCGCAGAGAACCTTACGCAAAACTATTTGGCATAATGAGGCCAAACCCTTCCTATGTAGACTCCATGCCTACTTTAATAGATACACAATGTAAAATATTAGGCTTTTCTGACTACAGCAAATAAATACTTTCTTAATCCGAACCTGTCTTTCCAGCCAGTCGGAATGTCTTGAGTTAGCACATTCTGTGTTATAACGTTAGCAAGGCAATTTGAGGAGGTTTCGCAGTCTACTTGTTGCAGTCGTGCCTGCCAGGCTTGTAGCTCTGGAGGCCTCGTGTGAAAAACAATCTTGTATTATTTATATGGTGGTGTTAATTGTCTGAACCCAGCTTTATTAATATTGAAATAAATGATGATGATGATTTCTACCTGGGTGTTTTTTTTTAATTGATGGTCGACCGGTCAGTATGATTCTGAATCATACTGTCTCCACCAACATATATTTCAGAATTGAAATATTACATATGCACCTCAAAATCTGTGGTATCATACAAATGTATATTTAATTCAAGAAAAGCACAATATCCTTGCAGTTTTAGCCACACCATGAATAATTTCAGCATCCATCCATCCATGTGGAATAACATGCGTTAAAATGTCATATTTCAAAAACAAATTTCAAAAGCTAGCAAAAAGCTTTAAAATTAAATTTTTATGGCTTGAATTAGAGGCAACTTAAACATATTTATATACTAATTACCGTTTCAGCTGGTGTGTTACGCCGAAGGGCGGTTATACCGGCTATATAAATACAGATACAGATACAGTCTTAGGAGTATGGTCATTTAATTGTCTGATACGGTGTGTTTGAATATTAATGTTTTGCAGGTTGTTTACTGTCTGGTGCATTTTACTTACGTGCTATATAATTTCTGATCCCCAAGAGGCAATGTAAATCATGTAAAATATATATGCTTGAAATTAAATTAACCTTACATTTAAACAGTCAGGATTTGGAGTTATTTTTTACTTTTTCAATTTTGAAGGGAAAGATTCTAACACCCTCCATAATGACTCCATAACAACATGCAAAGGAATCTGTAATCTAAAGTACTAAAGACTACAAAAAACCTACAAGTTCGGATTTGGGGCTCATTTTATCTTAAAAGTTTGTAAAAAAAAACACTGGCAATGACGTCGCTTAATATGTGTGGCAGAATTTGTTTTGGTGGATGTTACTCTTTCCAGCTAAGTCAATCTGAGATGACCAGTGAGCTCATTAAATGAAAAAAAGAAATTGACAGAGACATTCTACTATCAATAGTTCTGGTAACCCCCCTGGTACACATCTCTAACCGTTGTTTAGCTAGATCGAGGGTTTTAAATATTTGACTGTTCATAGTTTCCCATATATATCCCAGATACAAAATACGAGCTGATTTAGCCGATAATAGTATCTCTCGATTTGTAACCCTATTGCTGATGTGAGCTCGCCACATTTTGCTTTGTTTATCTGTATTTTTGCGTTGACTTAATTTTGGTTGTAAAAGGGGAAACGGTGGTTCTCGCGTTGTTTTAAGTTCGCAGTGGAAACAATTCTGTAGTACACCAGAGTAGTACAAGGAAAGGGAACTTAATTCTTTCAAAGAAACCGCAGAGAACCTTACGCAAACTACTCGGCATAACGAGTGGAGAGTGGAGAGGTCACTGTAAAAATAAAGTCACAGCAAACATTTCAAGAATTAGACAAAACGGCATAATTAGGCCCAACCTTTCTATGTGGGGTATATATGTCTACTTTACAACACAGTGTACAAAATGTTAAGCTAAAAGCTTGTCAAATTGACTACATTTTGAGATTATACTTTGAGATTTAAATCCAAACTCACCTTTCAAGCCTGTTAGAAATATCACCTTTAGAGTTGGCACCTTCTGGACGTTAGCAGGGCAAATGAAGGAGTTTTCGCAGTCTACTTACTGCAGTCGTGCCTGTCAGCTGGTCTCTGGGCAGATCGTCAGAAATAGTGTGAAAAACAATCTTGGATAAGCATTTTTATATAGTGGTGTTGATTGTCTGAACCTTATTAATATTGAAATATATGATTATGATAATGATCATGATCATGGTTATGTCGACTGGTGTTTCTTCAAATGTCTAAAATTCAGGGTCTAAAATTTTCTGCCACCACCAACATATTATGCTTCAGAGTGTAAATATGGAGTACACCTAAAGATCTGAATTCAAGAAATGCAAAGTAAACATTTCGTGTGGTAGTAATACCATGTTTTACTTACATTTGTTTGTGGTTCTAGATCTGCCACTCTAGTTATTTGAATATAGATATTTTTCAGGTTGTTTACTCCATGTTGCTTTTTACTGATGTTTTTTCAGTGTTACATTCAGACTAATCAGAGAATCATGCAGCTTTGCAGAAAAAAAGGAAATACCATTACGATATACGATATGTACAGTATATGCAGGTTCCTCGTTGACGAAAGTCCCCTGAATCTTTTCGACAGACGAAATAAAAATCAGGTGGAAGAAGGCTTAATGTCCCGTTCTAAGAACTGCGCCCCTTTCCAGTAGCGTGCATGTCGGGTTAGTCACATGGCCGTGTTGAACCAGTTAAGTGACTAAAAATGGTCTTGATTTCTTTTTAAAAATGGTCCAGGTATGCAAAAAACAGGAGGTGTTTCCAGGTAGTCATAATTTTTACTCTTTGAAATGTGATGAGGGCCAGAGCTGTCCAGTAGAACTTCATTTGAACATGGTTCACTTTCACATTTACCTCTTGCATGTATCAGTACAATATCCTTGTACGAACTCGTCGACGTTATACAACGTAATTAAATATTCATACCCAAAGCATTTCTAAAGGTCTGCTTGTTTCTTTGATTTGATATCTGATAATGTGATTACGGTAATTTGAAATGGGATTAGAGACACAGCTGTCCAGTAAAATATTCCTCCTCCATGTATCAGTTCAGTATCCTTGCACGAACTCGTCGACGTTATACAACGTAATTAAATATTCATACCCAAAGCATTTCTAAAGGTCTGTTACTTTCATTGATTTCATATGATTTCATATTTGATTATGTGTGCAGTAAAGGGCTGTTATACAACTAGCGGAGAGTGGGTGAGCTAAGTTAAGTTAAATTTCTTTAGGGTTGCTAAAATCATCTGAAAAGGCCTGTAAATTCACACACAAAAAACGTTTTCCATATTTACAGATTAAATTAAAATTCAAAGTGATCTCAGACAAGTTTTAGCTCAAATAAATTCGATGGACAGTTGAGCTACTCTTCCACTAGGTCTTGACAGAAAAAACAGGCGATATGTGTTGCATTCATATGTACAGATTCATCAATTAATTAATAATTGTAGGCATTCTAAAGGTCTCCTTGCGTGACCTTTAATTCCGTGTTTTGATTATGTGATCACAGTAAAGGGCCGTTATACAACTGGGGGTGGGGGCTGTTTGATGTGTGTCAAATATTTTTCATATTGTGTTGTAAGGGGGTGAAGTCTGCCATCCCTTATATTGACTCCCTTTCTTTCCATAACAGAAGAGAGAGAGAGGAACCCACCAAGGCCTAAACTAGTAAGTAAACTTATTCTATTTTTGTAGTATTTAGTAATTATGAGAAAATACTGCGTTTGTTATTTTTACCAGGTGTAAAATCATTATCTAGTCAAGTATTTCTTATTCATGAAATTCTTTGTCATCGAACTCATTCCACGATGTATTCTTTCGCAGTCTGATTTTAGTTACACCGCTGCGAGTCAGTAATACTTACTTTATTTCAAAGTACCAGGTAGCATTGCATGGCCTTGGTTAGGGTAGATGAGTCAGAATTTAGGGGTTTGGGGTTCGAATCCCTAGCAGGCCCTGTCCGGCGCAGTTGCACACTTGAGAAAGCACTCTGCATCAATTGCATCATTGCACTCACTGGAAATTAGAAGAACTACATAACTTCATTTTGATACGTCCCGCCGCATGGACCTTAAAGCATGTTTTCTGCGATACAACACAAAGAAAGAAAGAAACAAACAAACAAACAAACAAACAAACAAACAGAAAATTGGACCTTTTCTATAGTCCTGCCTACCTCGATCAAACATATAAGATGCAAATATTTCACCGACATGCAGCCAATGTCTCATTGGTCGAACTGCTAATTGCTAATGTTTTATCATTGGTTGAACTGATAATTGTGATGGACAGTCAGGAGAGGTCCATTCTAAAGAATCCTTCCGGTGTTTGTTTGTTTTTCTACAGGGCTCCCTTCACTCTGCTGCTGACGTTAAACGATGGATTCCCAGCATTCAGAGGGAAATTGACTTCAACTTGAAAGTAAGTCATGATAGAATCTAGAATATTTAGAATTGTAAAAAGTAGCAAAATTCTAACACTCTAATACAGACTGAGGTCTTTTCTGATGCATTTTAAAATGTTTTTACAGCAATGTGCTGTTCCCCATTATCCCGAAAGAAAGATCGCGGAGTTTCGGGCAGAGGTGGACAGACTCCACTCCGAGTATAAACGTTTCATACGCCGTCTGAAGGAGCTGGATCCCACTTGTAAGGAAATACCGTGGCAACCACGGGCATACAGCAAGAAAAGGGCGATAGAAGACGGTAAAGGTTTATAATATTTCTTCCTCCTGCCCTCATATAAATGTATTGTAAAGTAGGTAAAAATGTGTTTTTAAGAAACAAATTGTACTTGTTATGATTACTAATAGATGAAATTACTGAATGCTTTAAATTTAAATCTTTTCAAAAGCATGTCATTGAATAAAAGGAAAAATGAAAAAAATATTTTTTTCGCAACCGAGTGTTTTCTTCAGCCGATTTGTCGGTGAGAGCTTGTCACTTTTCTCAGGACAATTCTGACTGGTTCACATAGCACAGCATAGGTGTTGCTGATTTATATTACTAGTATGCGTTCCCAAACTCAAAGTATTTACATATATACACAGTTACAGGGAGCGGTATCTACAATGCGGTCCCAAACGCACAGGAGTGTCAGTAATATTCACATATAATTGTTGTCAATTTTTCAAAAATATTTTTTCCAACTGGTCACTATGTTCAATGAGACACCACGTCCGGACAATCCACTTATATATAATTCTTAATGACAGGAATCCCAAGCCAGAAGCTCCTAAGAAATAAAAGGGTGAAGACTTAGTGCAAAAGGTATATAAATATTGGTATAGGATTATATAGTTACTGTATTATTGTTGTCAATAAACATAAAATGTGGAATTTTGACATCAGAACGACTTTTTGCAGATGAGACTTTTCCCAGTTTCAAGAGGATCCAAACGCCCCTACTTGAAGCCGAGTCATCACAGCCTCTGGCGTCAACTTCTGAGAACACAACTGAATTCTCAGATGAACCATCAGCTTACACTACCTCTTGGAATGCACAAGAAGAAGCCAAAAATTTCAGACTTGAAGAGAGCAAGAATACAGCCCCACCTAGCAGTTTGTCTGTGGAACTGCAGAACCAGCCATTGGAGTTTAAAACTGTGCCAAGATTTAGTTTCAAACCTGATCCTCAGAGCCGCAAGGGAAAAGACAAGACATCTACTACACTCAAGGAATGTCTTTCCTCTCTTCCCAATTTATCCTCTACAAGTCAAGACACCTACGTAAAGAATGCACCTAGTAGCTTTTCTCAGAGCAAGCAAGCAGAAAGAGACACTTGCTTAAAGGACTCTGACTTGAGACCAGGTAGAAATATCTTAGGTCTTGATTATGCATCAGATTCATCATCAGATGAGATATAAAACTTGTATCATACAATTTATGGAAAGATAACAAATATTTGTTGTTAGTGAAGCAAAGTTGCTGTAATTTTTCGGTACAAAAGTTACACACCCAAATTTTTGACTGTCCAAGTCAAGTCTTTGTCAAGGAATGAGCAATCTGTCGCTTCTGCAACGTTACGTTATGCAGATATAGAACACGTGATGTCACAGAAGCGGTGGATTGCTCATTCCTTGACAAAGACTGGAGTTGGACATTCAAAAATTTGGGTGAGTGCAATTTTTGCGTTGAAAATTTCAGTCCAACTTTGCTTCAGAATGACTTCTACAAAGTTAACACAGATGAAGTTTCAAGCTAGCCTGTTTATTGTGTTTTTGTCGCAAACCTATACAAGGCAGAAACATCTAATTCTCAAATTGTACAGAAGTGGCTGTTTGAACACAATCATATCGGTACAAAACTCAGATCTTAGAAAGGCGACAGCAAACAAACACACAATCTTTAGTGGATTTTACAATTAAAAAAATGTACAGGTAACTGTGCCATATTCTTACTCTGTTCAGATATCTTTACAAGATTGTACATACATGTGAGGCCATATACCGGTACAGTACTGCAAAAATGATTGATAGTACAGGCTAAAAATACTGGAAAATCAATGTACACATTTTGTTACTAAAACTGTGTTATTCCTACCACAAAGAATAATTTAGCACGTACTGGAAAAAGATGAAAACATTGTATGGGAGTTGAAATCAGCACCATCTATTTTTTGAGATCTTCTCAAAAGAATTTGTTAACTGCATAAGATATATGAACTGTAAATAAACATTTTGTTAACTATATTTATTCATGTTTCTTTTATCGTTTAAGAATACAGGTTACTTCACAGGTACAGTTCGGGTATACAGGTACTAGGTACAGGTCTGAACCGGTACCTATACCTCTGTAGTGGTATCTGTATCTGAATATACATATGCAGTCATAATCATATTTCATTTCTTCATTTTCAACAATTTTTTTTTGGCAGAACAGTTTTCACACTCTTACATCAACTGTGGGTAATCCAGAAAATATTATCTGCAAAATCAAGTTTAGATACGTGTACAAATACATCAACACTCCAGAATAAAAAACAAGACTTCCTCGAAGCAAGACATACAGTTGCAATATGTTAACATTATCAGAAAGGCATGTAAATTTTATTTCCCAATTTCGAATGCATACAAAACAATTACTCAAGCAACTGGATAGAATTTTAAAACTGACACTGATGTTCAAGTACGAAATGTACTTTACATCAGTGACTAACGGCATCTGTACTTGAACAGGTATTTACAGAAAAACTAGGAATATGTAAATGGAATGAAGACAAATTTTTAATGATACATATATAATGCTAGTCATAATGACATTAAATGTGCCAGTGAGAGGTATATCAAATATGATATGTTTAATTTTGGGGGTAAAATCTACAAAGTCAACGTTCCTCTACATGTCTTCCACACTCCATTTGTAGGCCTCATCCTTTACTGCTCTCTTATTGGCCTGTGCCTGGAAGAAGCGTTTCTCGAAACCGTTGGACCGGTCCACTCCGTCCCACCTGTAGCCTGGCCACAGGTTGAACCTGTTGGGGGGAGGGGCAGGGCCACTGTACCTGGGGCGCTCTGGAAAGATAAACGGAATTAAGCGATGAATGAAAAACCAAAGAGAGGATAATCAAGAACAGAAGCTGGTAAGTTCTACATGGTTTCAACTTTTGTATTTAGAAATAAATCTGCCGATATGGAACTTGAATGTATGACACAATGGCTTTGACTATACTGAGCTTCATAGAAGGCTTTTGCATGCATGCACACACGCACATTTGTACATACAAACTCACATGCACACACATATATACACACACACATTATATACAGTACACACTAACTGACACACACACAAACATACAAACACACACGTGCACAAACTAACACACATATACACAAAAATACATACAGACACACACACAAATACACACAATGTACCTTGTTGAAATCCATGAGAAAATTCTGATCTACATGACATATCCAAACTTTGCTCAAACTTAGACGGATAGATTTATTACCAACTGTTAATCTTTAAAGTATTCTTTGACTTCTTTGTGCTTTGAATACATGCTCTGACATTTTTGGAAACTGGCGAAAATTGATTCACGTAGCTGCCATCCATATAACCAAGTCAATGGGGCCTAACCAACAAAACAATAAATGCTTGCCTCAGCTTATAATATATCACATACCTTTTCCATCCTTGCCTTTACTCTTCTTCTTACTTAAGAAGGCTAACATGGGATCTCCCTCCCTGTCCTGTTCCTTCAGCATCTGGTCCAGGTCTTCATCGTCACGGTAACGGGCCAGCGGCTTGTCCATCTCCTTCAGGTGGTCCGCTATGTTAGCCTCCTGCTGCTTTGTTTGAGCAACTCTGAAAAAGAAAGAAAACTTGTTACATTATTTTTAGACCACACAAATTCAATTTTTTTTCTTGGATTCGACTTCTTCATTTTTTCTAATTTAAAAAAAAAAAGAAAACATATACATGTAACTTCTTATCATGATAGTATATATGACTTACAATATAAGTTACAATGTACTATGTAATATACTATATAAGCCAGGATAGTGAGTGAGTGAGTGTATGTATGGGTGATTTGGTCTTGCTTTTGGAATGATGTAGAGAGAAACTGACCTACATTGTACATGTACTACATGTATGTAGCCGGATATACATGTAGGAGTTGGACATGACAACTACCAATACATAGAAACTATAGTTCTGTATACCAAACAGGGCGAAGTTTGTAAAAGTCTGTAACAGTGCATTATAAACCAGCCCAGTTTGTTGAATTTGTTAAATTGTGCGCCTGTTTTTTTTTTTTCTGTCCGCCTGCTTCATTGATTTCATTGGTTCTGACACAGTTACTGTAATTCTTTATTTTTTTTGCTATACTTTTATATTTGCAGTTTTCACAGTCACCGTACCGCAAATTTATCATTACCGTTAATTTGCTGACCTTTTTCTTCACCTGTCGCCACTGTAAACATATATAGTTCCGTGAACACCTCCATTTTTCTCAGACCGCAAACTTTTGCTACCATGAACATGAAGTGAATTACAGTATTTGGTGCAACAAGAAGGCCTTACCCTCGTCCCCACTCCATGTATTTTTCCTGTTCTTCCCGTGCCTTGTTCTCTTCTTCTCGCTGTTTTATCTTCTCCGCCTTCAGGTCGCGTTTACGTCCCTTCTTGCGGTACACAGTCTCCGCGTTCTTACCAGACACCTAGTCGACATGGTAAAAAAAAGCCATTGTCTATTGTTAGTTTAAGACTACTTATAAAATTAGGGAGTTGACACTAGGACATATGTGTTTAGAGACCCTAAACACATGAGATATCTCCTAGTGTCACTCAGGGCACAATAGGAACACTACAGATATCGATTAACTTCCTCCCCATGCATTTTACTCGTAGTCTTACTCATTTATTTATCGTGCAAAAGACATGTAAATTGCATTTCAATCACGATTTAAAGTCGTGTAAAAGCCGTGTAAGGTTTGATCCACTCACACTGGGAAGGACCCCTACTCTTTTTAAAGGTGTTTGGGGGGTTCTGTGCATGAGGTGTGGCTCTCCTCAAACATTGGATCTCCATTTAATGTCCTAACTCCTGTATCCGAGGGATGTCCCTAACTGAAGCTAAGGTACTTACTACCATATTCTTAACATCAAACACCACAAAATAAAACCACCATTTACAGTAACTTACCTCCTCATTCATGCGATCAAACATAGCCTTCTCCCTGGCTTTCATGATCCTTGTCTCTTCCCTAAGTGACTGGGCATCCTGTAGTCCTGCCCTTTTCCCACTCAGCCCTGTACCCATCTCTAACTGATCCGACTTCTTCTGCTGTTTGTCCTTCCTTCTTCCATCCGAGGGTTTCTGTCTGGACGGGGATTGGTCGGAATCGGCGCGGGAATGTCTCGGCGGGGACAGGTCGGAATCAGAATCGTGTCTTTGACGTCTGGAAAAATGCAGAAATTAGTTATTAATATATTCATGTGTGGAACAGGTACATAGTGTTGTTGAAAGATATATGCAATAGGGAAAGTTATACTCAGTTCAATGAAGGTCTATAATCTGTTTTCTGTCACTGTCATACTATGATTCTTAACCATACATGTATTTTTACAAAAACAATTAAGAAATATATCGCTTCAGGTAATAGTAAGAAACACATCTACTTTAGAAGTTGCACATGCATAGTGGAGTAACAGAATACTTTGACTTCCTACGGGTCTGATAGTAAGTACAGCTATCAATAGAAATAAATTGAAATTAATAAATCAACTAGAAAGGCAATTATAATATTTGCAAAGGAGATGCACAATGTTAACCTTCACATGGTCTAGCCTAACAAACTACTAGTTGCTCTGTTTATTTTCAAAAAGCTAGTAAATGATGACCAGCCCCTCTAGCTCTGTGTTCTGCTACAAAATGTAACCCAACCACAGGGTGTCTACTACAGCACCAGTTACCATGGTGACAGACATCTGGTACAGGTGGTCATAGACCTTATGTGTTTAGAGAAGAAGAAGAAAAAAGTTCAAGAAAAAGTGAAAACAATATGTGAAATAGACATAATAATTAAATAAATAAAACTGTGGCCTGCCTACAAGTACCTTCTTGGTGGGGACATATCTTCATCAGTATCAGCTCTTCCCCTGGGTGGAGACAGATCACCATCTGAATCATGCCTTCTTCTCTTTGGTGATTGGCTTGTAACCTGGTCACGTCCTCTTTTTCTGGGAGGTGATTGGTCAGAATTATGTCTTTTCCTCCTTGATGGTGATTGGTCACTGTCTGAATGAGGTTTTCTTCTTCTGGGAGGTGATTGGTCAGAGTCATGTCTCTTTCTCCTCGGTGGTGATTGGTCAGAGTCATGTCTTTTCCTTGTTGCTGGTGATTGGTCACTGTCTGACTGCTGTCTCCCTTTCCTGGGAGGTGATTGGTCAGAGTCTGATCCATTTCTCTGCCTCCTTGGTGGTGATTGGTCACTGTCAGAATCATGTCTTCTTCTTGTTGATTGGTTTGGACTGTTGACACTTTGGAAGCGTCCTTTCCCAGACTTGTTTTTGACTGTAGAACATAAACGCTGAAATCAGGACTGGACTTCTAATAATTAAATCAAAGTATTTAGCTACAATGGAAAAGCCTGTAGTACAGTGAAGTTAACTTATATTTTTGGGAGTTTAAAAAAAAAAAATTACCTCCATCTTTTCCCATGAGCCTCCACTTGTTGCTCTGTCTGAAGGCCTCCAGTTGTACTTCCTCGTCTGGTCTCTCGTCAATCACCCCGGCAACCTGGCAACATAAAAAACAACAACAACGCTAAAGCAGGCAACCTCAGACTGAAGACGAAGTATTATGCTTTTTTGTTAGCTCGTGGTGCAATTCTGCTTTGCTACAGTAAGCGTATTTAGCCAGGCACACTGTGCTCTCAGTACTAGTATGTGTGTTGGGTTCTTTTATGTGCAGTCAGGCTTTACATCCAATACAGAAAAGATGATGTGATTATTTCTCAGTCCTGTCTTTAACTGCTCTGTTGATATACTGTAATGTCTTATGTATTCCAGTAGATCTCCTGGAAGAATAGCTGTCACCCTCGGGTGGGCAGCTAAAGGAGAGTTTTTCCTCAATAAACCTCAATAAACCTCTACGGAATTCAAACCAGATGTGGCGAGTAATTTTGACACTCACCGATGGTTTCTCCTCCTCTATGTCCAAAGCCTCTGGTTCTTCATTCACGTCCGGGGCGATGGCTCGCCAGTCAACATCGTCATCTACCACACGGATACTACACATGGGGAAATTTGTGTACTTTTAGTATCATTTCTAATATAACGACCAACACCAACCCCAAAACATATTTCTATTGAGCAGATATGTAGGCTTTTTGCTAAGTGCTTTACTTTTGCTATTTGTTGGCTTTCAGTTTGATTTTGCCTTTGTGCTCATTATATCTGTAAAATTAATGTGTCTTCCATTTGATCATCATTACTGGCCAGGGGTAAATGTTTGTTGGCATAGATTGGCACTTGGATGCAGTGTTACCTGGTAGTACTGTGCAGTGGCTGCAGTTCACACAAGCGCCATATAATTTAAAATTATAAAGAAGGTTTTACAATAGAATGAGCAGGCAAACTTGAGTTAATTTTCACATGTTTTGTAGATAATTTGTACCCTGAACCCAAACATATTCAATTTTTGTACCTTGCTTCTGCAGCCTACTATAGATTTTGAAGGATCAAAACATTCTCACTTTGGGTTCCTTAACAAATCCCTATACTATAGCCTATAGGCTATACATACTTTGTTCTGCTACCCAAAATGCATGTACAGTGTCTGTTAGTGCATGGAGTTATAACTCCATGGTTAGTGTTACTGTTTGCACATGGTGACATAATTTTGACCAGAAAAGTACTACGTAGTACGAACACCTCTAATTTAATGTCATACAGAGCAGGACTACGAAAAGTAAAGCTATTATTCTTGGACGTTTTCTTTATCACAGAACGAGGCAATTTTCCGTATGAAGCTACGCGTAGCTTTGCTAACGTACATGTATTTAGAAAAGGAGACAAATTATATATGATGCCCCCCTCCCACAACTTAGCACGCGCGTGTTACCAGACTTAAGAGGCTTATACGAACGGGAAACGAAGTCCTAGGGCCCAAATATTCTCACAAAATGATTTTATCCTTACCTTGTCTTAGATTTAACTTTAGCTTTCTTCTTTTTCTTCTTCGTTTCATCGGTTGGACCCGATAGATAACGCTTCAGGTATTCTTCTTTGCTGATCGACGCCATGTTTTCGAAAACCGGATACGGATGTAGACGTGGACCAAACCATTAGAATAATGGGAGGTAACTTTGCTTGAAGTCAATCCACCTGTAACCCTTTGTTAATCACACTGTTGACAAGCTTTCTATGTCTCTTTGTTTCTTTCTTTGCTTTATTTGTGGTTTGATTTTATTCCACAGCCGTCTGTAATATTCAGTAACTTGATGAATGTACCTGCCTTGCCCTGGGTTTTTATCCTCAAATTGTTTGGTTTCTATGAGTCACCGTCCGGAATGCGTGGGTGGACTAACCCTAGTAGTACTAGTCCACACACTGTTATGGTTATTCATTGACAAAGGCAAAATTTAAAAGAACACTCAGATTATTGACTAAGAAAATTCCCCACCACGTGTCCCTTGTACAAAACACTTGACGAACACGCAAGAGGGTGTTTCTTAGTCTATTAACACCTACTTGTTACGTCTCTGGGACTTTCCAACAACTACAGGGGAATCCCCGATCTCGTGATCATGCATAGTTTGGGGTGTAAACAGACCGTAGTAGTATACGTTTTACAGGAGTGCTGTCGTGTCTAGTGTTTATGTTCGCCGTAAAATGTTAAGTTTGTCCTTTTAGGTCGTTTTCGTATCGTTGTACTGTGCCGGTGTGCCAATGCCACTTGTTGATCGTCTTGGCAAGCAAAAACTCCGTCTTTTCGCCGACGAATTCTGCACCGTACCTGTCAAGCCCTCAAGCCAAATCGCTCGGTGAGTAAGCAAATGTTTTGTTTGGGGAACGTGCCAAATTTTAAACAATTGTTAGGCTAGAAAATATTTAGATACGAATACAAATTCAGACATGTTACTGCTAGATTAACAACGGTGACACTTGATACAGAAGGCCAGGGTGTAAACATTCGACCAGGAAGTAGCCACGTAGCTTGGGGCTTGTGTTTGTTTTTTCCGTGACGTTAAGGCACCTCCCTAATATTCAAGCAAGCTTTCAAGCTACTTTTCTTCCTATTCAAAGAAATTTCTGCTCGGAATGTAGCATATATGATTGCTGTTGGAGTATCTATATGCTGCTAGAGGTTAAACGCCAGTATATTGTGTAGCGTTAAATGCCTTCTTTGCTTAAAATGGCGCCCCGAATCCTTGATTATTGTATCGCCCATTGCTGTGTGAGCCATGCGTAGAAAAATGTGTCTAAGGCTGTCAAAGCTACAAGCTAGCTTGGCGAGGTTTTGATGTACTGAAAATTTATTGCTGTGGCTTCCTGTTGCACGTATATGGTCTTCCGGAGCAGATATTGAAAGGGAAAATCCTTTGGACGTTTTGTGGCTGTGGCTTTTGCCATCAGAAAACAATTACTGATACGATATCTAAGGTAACCACACCATCGGAAGCTTCTCTGAATCTCTACGGTGCTGGGAGTGTTGCCCTCCCACCCAGGCCCGCATTACCGCTCGCTGAGGATTTTTTACGGGGTTGGTTTCAATTTATTCTAAGCTACTGGACGGCAGTAATCAGAAAGGTCGGCTGGAAAGATAGGCTGTCATCAGCAGAAAGAAAGGCCGCCCTCAGGCAGTGGGTCTGGGCTGCGGGTCGGGAGAACACGAGGTGACACTTAGCCTGGTTCGTAGTACCACTCTAACAGGCTGACTTAGAAGTTAGAGGGCCTTAGAGGATCTTAGAGGACTGTTTTACCGGCCCCAGTCCTAAGCATAGGCCTCTCCTGATATGCTAAGGTATTTCCAGCCGGCCTTTCTAATTATTGTCGTCATGTAGGCGAACTACCCTGGTAAAAAAAAATCTAGGCGTGCGCTAGTGGACCAGGGCGGGCGGGCAGTGCTACCAGCAGTACCGGGTAGCCTACGGTGGTCTGGCTGCCAGGCTAATTCGGTCACCCATTGATGAGTCATGCGTACCAAATATGTTTGGAATCTGTAGACTGAAGCCGTCTCACTGGTTTAACTCTAGGCTAAAAATTGACTAGGTTTTGAAGCACTGAAAATTTATTGTTTGGGTTTCCTGTTACACTTTCACGGCCTCCAAGAAGATGTAGGGAGATTTGTGTCTGTCCGGCTTTTGAAGTACTAGTGGTCACAAAACGTCACTATATTTCGAGAGCTACGTAGAGCAAGATTAGAACGCTTTAATTTTTCCACAATCACAGCTTGCCGTTTTTGGTAATAACAAAAATATGTTATGAATTTTAACTAGATAATTTTTGCATTTTAATGGTATTTTAGTTGTTTTTTTAATCCAAATTGGGTATATGTGTTTAATTGCAGACTTTGCCCGGTACAACCTTACTGCGCACATGACTCTATTGTTCACAGTGTTTATCTAATTATGGTGATAGGTCGAAAGGACAAGGTATAATGCAATGTTTTCAAAAACACGGCTCAAAAATCGTGAGTCACGTTGCTTCGGGCCATAGCAACCGGATATTCCATTTCAATAGGTTTAAAGGGTTAGGTCGCGTTCAATTAGAAACTTGAACGTAGTACAGTAGTATAGTATATGTAAGAAATGGACAGGACCAGGCAGGAAATATGGAGAATCCTTGGTTATGAATTTTGACTATCTTTATTGATTTTGGTCTGCTAGTACAATTATCAAATGGCTTTTGATGTTATCATTCGTCATAGCCTCTACAAGTCTTTGGGAGGCGGCTGGAAAGAGTAGAAATTGGCCAAATAGACAGATAACACGCCGGTGGAGTTGGTCCGCGATAGACTATACATTTTGCCGCACCCGCTCGCATGGAATGGCACTGGGCGAATGATATTAGTAATGTTGTACTTTGAATTACACGTTATTTAATATATATATATATATCGTTAAATTATGGCGAAGTTCCAAATAGAACATGCATGTCATGATGCTGTCTGAAAATATACATGTACGAAATTTGTGTAGCACTGCATGAAATCCGATATTCAAACACATATTAAAGCATATGCGTAAAGGTAATGGTTTTCAATCGGTTTAAATAACGGAACCTTTACGTATACTTTAATGCATGCTTAAACATTGGATTTCATGCAGTGTAGGTTCGTTTATATTTTCTGGGTAAACAAAGGATTTCCTTTGTACTAGTATCGCGACGTATATTTAAGTTCCTAAAATTGAAAGGGAAACATCATTCGTCATCCAATGTAAACACGGGACACCCATTGTATAAACACACCACCCACTTCAATACAAGAGTGGCACCGTCCGATGACGTACTTGGACTGTTCCATTATTCCAAAGGCTCGGGGAGGGGGGGGGTGATGTATAGTATTTTTATGGACCCAAAATCACCCTTTTCAATGATGGTGTCAACACCACTACGTTTTAAATTAAGAAAGGATGTTTGTTCTATGACAGATTTCTTTGTTGTTATTTTTTAAGGCGTGTGCGAAACGCATGACCTAAAAAATACGTGCACTTTTTCCAATGTCATTTTATTCAGCATGAAAAAGGGTATACGCTTTAAATGAGGAATATTAAGAGAAAGTAGAGGACTTGTGTCAATTAAAAACAGGATATGCGTTATGTATTAGTTCTTTAGGAGTTTTATCTGTAGATATTTGTATCGTCTGCGAGTGTTTCTGTTGAGGTCGACGTCTATTTGACAACATTTTAGTCAACCATCGTCGACGAAGGACGTTCAAAATGATATAAAACGTCCTCAGTGCTACAGTACAGTGCAATAGACATCAAAATTTGTGTGATGCCTTTGTAAATGTGCTTTGCTTTTATAATGTTGTAAAGAGTTTCCTACCACATAAATAACGTTTAAAGTAAATGTTGCAATGCCTTATAGAATATGTGGCGAAGAAAACATTGTAGTTATCATTCACTATGTATTTATCGGTGTAAATTATTCATTCGATGAATTTTTGCTTGAATTGCAGGTTTCACTCAAATGTGGAGCAACAAGGAAAAAAGTTAGATCTAGACGTCACAAGTAAATTACGCATCACTGCCAGATACCCAGCTTGAAAAGACGTTAAAATTAGTGGTGGCAAGAAAACATATAAGACTGGGCCCCACAATTAAGACAACAAACCTGTCCGTGGTGTTGACAAGATTTTCATCACCGTATAAAAATTGAATGTGAAATCGGAAAATAATATCTGAAAGCCTTATTAAGAATCAAATTATCAACTTGATTGCCGAGGTGTATATTAGAAGATACAGCAATGACAGGCTACCCTGTGGAACTTGTGACTGCAGGAAACGGAACTAGCAAAAACAAAGGCAGGGGGCGGTCCCTTTCCATGTCGGCAATTCAGTCAAAAACCTTCGACGAAAATGATAACGTCGCTCCATATCCTGCCAAAATCTTAAAAAGAAGCCAATCTCTTAAAGTTCTGGACTCTCACCCTCTGGTGTCGTGGCAAAGCCGCATCGCTCGGGCCCGGTCAGAAGACAATATCAATCGCAAATCAGAGGGGGTGTTAGAAGAGGCAGACGGTAACATAGAAAACAATCGCCGAAAGCCAACCGTTACGAGTACGACAAAACCTAATTCACAGGTACGAGGAAAGTCAAAAGTTGTGAATAAACTAGACAACCAAACAGTGTTTCGGAGACATGCTAAAGACGTCGGTGACTCTACAAATATTCGAGAACACAGCAGGTCATCCCCAAGAGATAAGTCTAGCTGTGAAGGCATAGAGGAAGAAACTAACGAGTTAGAGACTGAAACTGGAATGGAGAGCGGGCACATTATGCCGTCTTCGTCTGACGAGGTAGGAACTTATGAACATGCCAGCACCGCAAATTGTCCTCTTAGTGACGGGACTGAAGACAATAATCCCGCTGTAGAGGGTGGCGGTTGTACGGTCGCTCAAGAGTCAGAAATCCATAATTCGAATGGTCAAGAGTACACGCCTGCGTCAGCTACAGGATATGCTGCTTTGGCATCTGCACCGCAGGGTCCCCCACAGTCAGCACCGCAGGGTCATCCACAGTCGGCACCGCCGGTTTCACCTTGGCAGTCAGCACCGCAGGGTCCTCCGCAGTCGGCACCGCAGGTTCCACCCTGGCAGTCAGTACTGCAAATTCCTCCACCATCAGCCCCACCAGTTCCACCCTGGCAGTCAGTACAGCCGGTTCCTCCGCAGTCAGTACCGCAGGGTCCTCCACAGCCACCACCACAGGGTCCTCCCTGGCATTCGGCACCGCAGGTTCCTCCACAGTCAGCCGGATTCCCGGGACAGTTTATGCCTGCGTCAGTTTTCCCTATGGGGTCCCTACCACAAGGAGGGTTCTCCTTTCCGCCAGCAGGGTGTGTCATCATCATGAACGGCTGCACCAATGTACAGATTGGTAACCAGAACACCATCAACTCCACACAGCATCATGAACACCACCCTGGAGGAAAATTGGATGGTCTGAATCAAGGTATATTCCATTCTTCTGATTTTCATTCACCACTGTAGAACTTTTATTGTTTCTATATCAGTACAATTTCAGATAAAGGTAGTGGATGGTTGAAGTTGTTAAATTGTTCTAATCTAAGATATATTGCATCCTGTGTTCAGGTTTAATGCGGATGCTAATTAGCTTGGCAGACGACCCACAAAAAGAACAGGAGATGGTGAACGACCTACAGGACGAAGACAAGCTTAAAGACTTTGTCAGTGGTCTTAAGGCATTTGGCACACAGGTGAAGAACCTTTCTCTACACTACTGTGGCCCGCGGTGTACTTTATCAAGTTAAAGTTGATGAAAATTGAAATATGATTCTTTTTTTGTGTTAGTATATAGTTACGTTTATGTAACAGTTCTCTTTTCTTCCTCATCTGTAGTTGAAGACTGCCAAAACAGGTTGCGTCCTCCTCGACTTCGAACTGTCCAAAGATCCCGCGGAACGTTTGCGCTTCCTGAGATCCTGCCAAAGTGGAGAGTTTCAAAATTTCATCCAGGTATGATCATACGATAACATACAAGAGAATAGAAGCCCGCCTGTTTAGATGCATGTCAGGACCGCCGCTTGTATATGTCAAGTAACGGTCCTGCCGTAAAGTTAAACGTACCAACCTGCGATTCGTCCTTCTCGCTGCGTTAGCACTGTTCAGTCGTCAATCAATCAGACCCCCCTTCCCATTGTTGGAGAGAAAGCTACTAACCAATCACGTTGCCTCTTGACCGTAGGCAGCGACACGATTGGCTGGCAGCTTTCCCTTGGCTTGCTGGGGGATAGAAATGGCCACAGAGAATATTTGAAATAGAAATAGCCATGATAGAAATGTGCATCGAGGTCGCAAAACTATGTCTACATATATAAAAGATACATAATGTGCTCCAATATCTTTGTTATTCAAAACTGCAGGACAATTTGCTGTCCCGGTACGTTGAGGAGCCGAAGAAAGTGTCGATGGTCCTGTGCTTCAGTATAGCGTCCATCACAGGCACGGGATGTGGGGAGATGGCATTCAACTTGAACTGTGAGTCGTCGTGGTTGTTTTCTTGTTTGTTTTATGAGCTCCTCATGCTTACGGCTTACCTATCTATAGTCCATTGACCAGACCTGGTAAGTAGCTAGTAGGAGGACAAGATAGACAATGAAGCAGAAATTTTCACCAGACCGGTTACGACATATAATGATCGCAATGGACCTTTTCTATAGTCCCGCCTACCTCGGTCAAAATATAAAAATTCAACTATTTGACCGACATGCAGCCACTGTCTCATTGGTCGAACTGTTATTTGTCATGTTATCATTGGTTAAACTGATAATTGTGCTGGACAGTCAGGAAAGGTCCATTTAGAAAAGGACCCCCCCCCCCCCCCACACACACACAAGGCAGCACGAAGGAAAATTGTAATCATGACCACGACAGCCATGGCCGGTGTCCTCCCGAATTCAGAGCCCGGGCTACACCCCGTACGGATACCGGTGCAATCGGGACCTAAGCATTACAGAGGACATAGAAACATGTTATTAACTTACGAATTTATTGGTTTGTTTAGTGCTTCAGGGTGGGCCAGACGTCGCCACGTCAGGAGGTTTGGAAGGTCTTCGACAGTATGCAAACCTGTCCGGGCTGAGGCTTGTTGAAAACAGTCCGTCAAACCACAGCAACCTCCTAACCATTGTTGATGACATCTTGGAACCAGAACAACACGACGCTTTTCAACTGCACTTGCCAAACGAACAGGTAAGGCCCTTACCATATACGACAGGTGTACGACAGCAAATTGTTGACATTCGTTAGACAGTCGTAAGTGTGTCTTGTGACAGAAAAGGTTCCGTAGATCCTTGTCAAAGATTCTGCCATAGCCTTGCTAAAAACCTTAAGAAAAATACTTCACAACGACTTAACACCCAAGGCTTATTACATAGCTTGTCTACAGCCAAGCCCAGTATTATCTATGCTGATATATCAATGTTTTCATTAAGAAATATATGGCCAACACATATAACCATACTCGGTGTCCTAAGACCCTCACATTAAAGAGAAAAGAAACAACAGCGTTATCAATGCCTTGAGAAGAATGCCTTGAACACCTGGATATCTGAAGTGTACATTCTTTAAAGATTACGTATGCTGCATTAGTAGTCATTGACGAATAGTAGTGGATGCTACTTGAAACCTCAGGCAGTTTTCAAAATCTATGTAGTTGCTTGAGTAGCGTTTTCCTTGTGTATCTCATCATTGCCTGGATGTCTAACTTTCATCGACGTAGATATCTTAACTCAACGTTCTTTATGTGGTGGTTTAAGGGTACACAGCGGACTTATAAAAGTTGACGTTGGCTCTAACATATGAATCTCTTCGATTTCTGATCTTAGACAACTTCAGGAGAAGTGCCAGCTACCGGAGACCAGTCGGTGATGGCCGCGATGGCAGAGGTTCTACAGAGACCTGTGCGACTGATCACCGCGCTCGAGAACAGCTACGTAGACGTCCTCTTCCTTCCATCGCAGCCCCTCAGCCCAACCGTTCCTGTGGTCCCTGTGGTGATCGGAGCATACGACATAGACCACTACGTCAGAGTCGACTACGTCACACCTGGTAAGTGATCGGCAATCATGCGGTCACTAATAGACATTATCTCATTTTACTATACTCAACGTTGTACCTGTCGGCCACGGTATTTGACATGCAACGGACCTGGTGTGCCGGCCAGCGATCCATCCTTCTCGCAGCGTTAGCGCTGTTCAGCCGCCATCCAATCAAATCCCTATCCTGATGTTGCAGGGAAAGCTAACAGCCAATCATGTCGCCGCCTACCTTCAAGGGGCAACGTGATTGGCTGGTAGCTTTCCCTCCAAGGACTGGAGGTGGAGTATCAGGTCCTGGCTTGAGAGGATAAATCTACAAGTTCTTTCAAATAATAGTACAATGTACATCTGAACGTGCATGGCATTTTTGATACAGAAATATATGTTAGTATCAGTACGTTTCTTTTGGATCATCCCAACTAAGTGTCATTTTTCACGTTTAGTATGCCATGTATGTACTACGTTGTAAATATAGGTTTCTATCAATGAAGTAATCTCAATTACAGATGTACCTCCACAAGCGTCCACATCTGCCGATGCAGACTTCCACTCTGACCACCACGAAAACAACACATCGGAAGAGGGAGAAGGCTTTACATGGGAGGAAGAAGAGAGGGGACATACCCTTCAATTCAAGACCACCATCAACGATCTTACCGGACAGACGTGCCTCCCGAACAAGACAGACTCGCGATGGGCCTCCCTCACTACTGTCATCTTCACCGACTGCACTGTGAACCTCAAGGGCACAGAAGACGCACCGACCCTCGAAGTGCGCACTCAGGACATGAAGCAGGATCTAACGACCCTTGAGAGTGTCCTTGCTCTATTTCCTCAGCGCTCCAGAGTGTCGAGGATATACCTCGACGTCAACAGGTTGCGTCAGATACCGGATGGAATGGGTCTCCTACCGAATCTAACATACCTGTCAGCACCAAAGAACAAGCTGAAGAAAATCCCAGCCGGAATTCCAGACCTTGGAAACCTCACCGTGATCGACCTCAACCGCAACCATCTGACAAAGTTTCCCGAAGTTCTCCAGTTCCTCCCGCTGATGACAAAAGTCTTTCTCTGCTTTAACAAGATCAAATCCATCCCAGTCGACATTCTTCCGAACATGAAAAACCTTAAGGTTCTTGCCATGGATAAGAATAATCTTAAAGGTGTCCCTCAGGACATCGTCAAGTGCAACAGCCTTGTGGAGTTGCACATCAAAGGAAATCCTCTCAGTAGTTTGCCAAGAATGGTGTTCAGCATGCCCAGTCTGTGCTTGCTTGGGGTTGACAGAAAGGTATGGGAAAGTTTTCTGAAACACAGCGACGACACAAGATACCGTGCAGCTTTTGATGTGTGTTATGACAAATGCCAACACAGCTACGATAGGAAACAACAGAACCTTCCCGAAGCACCAAGCACCGCCGTTCAAAAAGCAGGAGGCAAGCAAAAGAACCAATTGGGAGAGGAAAATCCACCAAAGCAAGAATCTCCACCTGAAGATGGAAAGCAACAGAAGCAAGGATCTCCCTTGGAACAGGATCAAGACGATTCCCCTATCGCCCCATCAGCCGAGATGAGTCTCACAACCCACGTCTCGAGCATGGACGACTACAACAGCACCTACCGAAGGTCCATCGAAGACCCCTGCGAGTTTTGGCGAGAGATCTCCGAAGAGTTCCACTGGGAAACCGGCCCCAAAGGAAAGTTTGTCGAACACAACTTCGACCCCAACGTCGGTGACGTTTTCGTAAGATGGATGTCTGGGGCGACAACGAACATCACCTACAACCTACTGGAGAAGAACATCCGCGAGAAGTGCCTTGGGTCTTCCACAGCGCTACAGTGGCAAGGGGACGACGACGCGGAAACACGGGAAGTGACGTATGGCCATCTGAAGAGCCTAGTTTGCCGAGCAGCCAACATGTTGAAAGCTCAAGGGATCAAGAGAGGCCACCGAGTGATGATCTACATGCCGCAGACGATAGAACAGGTAGTAGCCATGCTGGCCTGTGCACGTATCGGTGCCGTGCACTGTGTTGTGTACGGAGGGGCAACGGCTGAATACCTGGCTGACCGGGTGAAAGATTCAAAGTGTACCGCCATCATCACCGCTGACTTCGCCCGTAAAGACGACGGTAGCCAACCCGTGAAGACTGATGTAGACAGGGCCTTGAAAATCTGCGGCAAAGAACACTTCGTGCGCTCCTGTATCGTCGTGCGGCGTGTAGGTGTCGGTGACCAGAACACGTTGCCGAAATCAGCCGGGTCGCAAGAGAGCAGCGTCCCGTGGTGCGACGGAAGGGACTACTGGTGGCAGGAAGAGATGGAGAAAGTGGGCAACGAGTGTGAACCGGAATGGATGGATGCGGAGGACCCCCTGCTCATTCTCTACACAAGTGGATCTACCGGTGAGTACAGAGATAAAGAATGCAAGGATTTTATTGTAAGGAGGGGGGGGAGACAGTATGAAATTTCGCAGTACCACCTTCTAATGCTAGGCTCGCCGCAATTATGAATCATCCAGCAACAACTCTGGCGTGCCCACCATGCGTTTCGTACTAGCGCTGTCCAGTAATTAGCCAATCAGACACTCGTTCGTTAACAGCCAATCGCGTTTCCTCTTGACCATAAGCGGTGACGTGATTGGCTGGTTACTTTCCCTCCAACAAAATGAGGGAGAGGGGTATCTGATTCGCTATTGGTTGGCCAGTGCTCACGAAGCAAGAAATGGCTGGTAGTTACGTCAGGGAGGGAGGGAGGGAGGGAGGGAGGAAGGAGGCGAGGGGGAAGGGATGTAGTCAGGAAACTGTGTGTTGACATAGAACTCTATTCGAGATTGCCTAATGGTAAATATGGCGTTCTGTTTCTGATTGGCAGGCTCACCAAAAGGAGTCATCCACACAGTCGGTGGCTATATGATGTACGTAGCAACTACCTTCAAATACGTCTTCGACTGCGGCAACGTCACCAACAAAGTCCACTTCTGTACGGCCGACTTGGGCTGGGTGACCGGGCAGAGTTACGTCATCTACGGTCCGCTGCTGAACGGCGTCACCACGGTCCTGTTGGAGGGCGATCCTCTCAAACCCAACAGGATCGTATCCATGGTGAGGAGGTACAACGTCACCAGCCTCTACACCACGCCCACCGCCATACGTCACATGAAGGCGACTAGCGGATCTGACGCGAACTACAAGCTCGACACTCTCCGCGTCGTGGGGACAGTCGGCGAACCGATCACGAAGTCAACATGGCAGTGGTACCGGAGCACGATCGGCGGCGACCATTGCTCCGTTGTCGACACGTACTGGCAAACGGAGACCGGCGGGCACATTATGACACCCCTACCGGGAGCAACCCCGATGAAGCCCGGCTCCGCTACGCTGCCGTTCTTCGGGGTCGAACCGGCTGTTCTGAGCGACGACGGCACGGAGTTGGTAGGTCCTTGCGAGGGGCACCTGGTCTTCAAGTCCCCATGGCCGGGGATGATGCGGGGCATCAACGGCAAGCCGGAAAAGTTCACCTCCTACTTCGAACAATTTCCCGGCTACTACTGCACGGGGGATCGGTGTCGGCGAGACGGGGACGGGTACTATCGGATCCTCGGGAGGCGTGAGGACAGAGTCAGCATCCCCGGCGCCATGGGACAAGTCTTCAACCAACTAGACGTGGAGGAAAGACTTTTACAGGTTAGTGTCATTCCTTCTTTGGGTCTTCATTTTTAATGAATGATGGCCTTTTTTGCAATTATTGCCACACTTGGCTAAGTACAGGTCACAACAAAACATGTAGAACAAGTACAGTTAACAGATAAAAATCAAAACTGTCATTAGATAAATTCAACTTTTCCTCACTTTTCAGTTATAGTTGAGATAAAGGAACAGGTATGTTTTTCGAAGGAAAGTATTTCTCTAGTTGCATTAGGAATATGAACTTTACTACAGTGCTTATTAATTAAGCTATACCGTCTACATTCTATTACAGATTAATCATTTAACATTTGATCAGTGGGTAAACATGTTAGTAAGGGTTCCAATATCTACCCAAAGTGCCATAATTATGATCAAGGAGCTTGTGTACACTTGTTGTCTGTATTACCCCCCCCCCCCGAAAAAAAAGATGTATCCAATCAGTAAATGCCTTTCAAAGCCACGTGATTTCGAAAAGTCAATCTACTGTCTCCTTATATTTCTGTCATCTCTAAGCAGATGTAAAGATGCGGTGAAGAGTTGAAAAGGTGTACTTCTAGAAAGACATACTAAATGCAGCGAACATTGTATTCCTCCACACAGCACCCTGATGTAGAGGACGTTGCCGTAGTAACAACAGACCCGACAGACGACACAGGCGAGTGCCACAGCGGCGGATACGACAACTGGTACATTTTCGTCACACTCCGCCAGACGGCGCAGCTGCCCACAACGATCTTCAACAACCTTCGAGAGATGCTTGCCACGACGTTCAACATCTTTACCCCACCCAGCCACATCCACTGCGCAAGCGAGTTACCACGAACTTGGTCAGACAAGGTCCTCAGGCGATTTTTGCGTAAGATCGTGCTCAATGATCTTGATCTTGGTGACTTTCATGTCGTGGCTAACCTGAGGTCTCTCCCCACCCTTTTCAGGCAGTGTCGCGACATGCAGACTTCATGTCAATCTATTGACCTGTTTACAAATCCAAGAACCATGCCATCATGAAAAAAGTGTCATGTCACGGTAAACATGAACTGTTTGAAAATCATGCCATCATGAAACAAATACCGAGACATGACTACCCTTTTCAGGCAGTGTCGCGACATGCAGACTTCATGTCAATCTATTGACCTGTTTACAAATCCAAGAACCATGCCATCATGAAAAAAGTGCCATGTCACGGTAAACATGAACTGTTTGAAAAATCATGCCATAACGTGAAAAAACCCTAGACAGGACATTGTAATTGACCAGTTTTCAGAAGCAAAAATCATGATATCTTTCTAAGAAATTTTTAAAAAAATTTTAAGACATGAAAATTTCATGTCACTCCATTCCTAGGAATCTGTTAACAAGGGCAAAGATCATGGAAACAAACAGTGAGACAAGCAAATTCCATGTAAAGGTAAAGCTGATGATCTGTTTAAAATCATGCTACCATGGAATAAATATTGGGAGATGGTCGTTTTATAGCAAATCTAAATTGTTAAATAAAAGTAAAAAATGATGGCATTCCTGTTTACAAAAGAAAAAATCATGGCATCTTTCAAACAAATAGTGGGACAAGCAAATCTCATGTCACAGCAAATCAGATCTTTGTAAATATCATGCCACCATGAAACAAATACAGAAATGTGGAAATTTCATGGCTAACCACATCTGTTTACAGAGGCAAAGAGTTATAAATGGAATCCAATTGCAATGTTTTTCAGGCTAACGTTTTAAGATCGAGAGGTAGGGACTGCCGTGAGAAAGTTGCACAGGACGTAAATGTAAATATTTGTAATTTAAGATTTTGGTTAAATCGCTTTATTTCCAAACCTATGACCAGTCGTTGTTCGATCTACAAAAGCTGTAGTTTAAAATACCCCTAATGTCAACAAACACAAAAAGCAATTTTTTCACTCTGAATAACAGCGGCCATTTTGAAAAGTCCTCTCGCGAGAGCACAGTCTAGCGTGAACATGCGTGATCTTGCACGAAAACGAGGACAAATACTTACCTCATATACGACCGCTGTGTAGAGGTAGTGACTTTGTATACTTGTCATTTGTTCTTGACTAAAACATGAAAATGTTTTGTGGAAAAATATGTACTATTCAGATAATCATGACGAAACAGGAGGATAAACGAATTAAGGGCTCTAAAACTGCTTTTAGTAGCCAAACTTTGTGTGTGGACAAAGTTTTGGCTCTTCTTTTCTGATGTCTCAGGGATTATGGGAAGACGAAAGTGGTACGTTTGTACCTAATGATTCGAAAACTTTAAAATGGTACCCTGTACCTATGGTATTTTGTCTCTTTTGAAATTCCACCTTCACGGTCTCACCTTGTGTTAAATCTGGCACAGTTTTTTTTTTACTATGTCATAACCAATTGTCCACTCTAAGACTTCCTTCTTTGCTTTGCAATGGGACTAGATTGGAAGTTAAAAGCAGATATAATTGTGTTTTGTAAATATAATACGAAAACTCTAAAAAATATAAATAGTAATTTCGAGTGTTAGGTTGACTGTGATATATTTTTATTGCTGCATGTAAAATTTTATTGTGCGATATTTCTCACAGTTTACACTTATGTTTATTAGTTATCCGGAAATTTTCAATGAGTAATAAGCAGGGCTTAGAATGCTCTTTAAAACAATGTTGTTTTATTTTGGTGGAATGGAGCAAATGTTTTTGTGTGTGTGTCAATTTTAGAGTTCATCTTGTGGTATTCTTTAAATCACCACACCAGTCTATTTGAAACCACCACTAAGTACAGACGACAGACATCATGGAAACCACGTTTTCAATTTCATGGAAAAAATCTAGTGATTTGTTTTTTTGTAAACAATATGAACAAAATATTGTCTCCTTTGTATATAGGTATAATACATAGAAACAGATCAAAATCAATGTTAGAAGATTACTTCTTGTCTTTTGCGATTCATAATCAAACAAAAACAAAAACTTATAACTAACTAATTAACTATAACGTAATCAATTAAAATGCGGGCAAAGGCTTGTAGGAATGTTATCATATCAAATGGTATAATTGTGTGTGTTCATATACGCTCGATTACTGAGAAGGTTTGTGCCTTAAATAGAAAGCCACTTTAGGCCAACTATCATCGAAAAATTCTTTTTCAAGAACTACTAATTGTGAATAGATTCAAACATATGCAATAAAAGTTGGTAAAGGCTTAAAGAATGTTGTATTGTTATCTTCGTAGTATAATTTTATGTGTTTACATACCGTGTTTGGGGAGAGTCACACCTCACGCACGATAAAGAACTCACCATACTTATCGAAAAGATTAGGGGTCCTTCCAGGTGTGAACGGTTCAAACCTTACAACTTAAGGGCTGAATTGTGTAGAGCATTTTCATTATAATGCTCTGTTATGTAGTTACGTAACGAAGCAAAGATTGGGTGAGCGAGCGTGTGACTGAGAGAGTGAGTGAGTGAGTGAGTGAGTGACTTCGTTGATATGTTTATGGCTGTCAAAAAACGTTAAATATTTCACCCCAACATCTGCTTTTGGATTAGTAACTACCCAGTACAATGCTCTTGTAACAATCGCCGTCACCCCTTGCTATAAGCCTTCTGGAGCTAGCCCCGACTGCATATAATACCGCATCAAAAAATAAACAAACCAAAGCCTAGGAGCTTTCCTGTTTAAACAGAGCAGTATATATTTTGGAGATGACCTTGCTACTTGACCTTGGCAGTTCAAAGGTCAAGCATAGCCGCCAGCTGTGAATACACAAACTATCCTCGGAATTCGAATGTGACTTGGGGCGTGCTATTGACATCGATCGTGGGGACGTATACGTAATACTAATAAAAATATATGGCTACCTATTCTCAACAACACACAGAAATCGAATGAAACCAATCATTTATTTGCACAACGATACAGTTAACAGTGTTATCGCTTGAAATGCAATCTAATTTAGGATTTCGGAACTTCTAAACAAATGATATCAGGCGAATCTGTCTATGCCACTGCAAGATGTTTAGCAAACAATATACGTAAGAGGTGTTAAAAGAAAAATAGATCAGACAATGTAGAAAACATGTCATCTCTTTTAACATAAACGAAATCTTTATATTTTTCTTCGTGTCCTGTGGGGGGAGGGGCGGATAGCTAATCATGCGGCATCTCCGATCAAAAGAAATAAATATTGTGTAGCGTAACATTTCGAAAGTTTGAAATAGTCCCCCATCGCGGTCTAATCCGGGACATTCGCAGCAGACAAATGTAAGCAGATACACAACATTCTCCGCATTGTAGTTGGCAGACAGGAACATGTCAATAAAGCAAGACCCTGCGGTATGTTGTCTAAATAGAATGGCTGTAATGTTATCAAAACTGTGACGGACATTCGCAATTTTCAAAGTCATAATCTATTTTTCTATATTTTTATTTCTACTCCTTCGACATTATTACCACTCTATATTTCTAACTGTACTATTTCTAACTACACATATCGGTTTACATTAGATATATTGATAACATACTAGTCTTATCGCTATATTAGTGGACAGCAAATCCTATTACTAAGCTTGTCAATAATAAACTAAAACCTAGTTGTTTTTCTTATCTTACTTTGTGGAATTGAAAAATACAACAATTAATACGTTGGTTTAAACTAAAATTTGGTCACGAGAAAACATGTGCCAGACCAGAAAGGTTTGTAAATAAGGTCACTGTAAATATAGAGCTGTGAAATATGTAATACTTTATAACGCTGTTTGGTGATATCATGTAACGAGCGATTAACTTGTTTAAGCGGTAACACGTTCATTGGATACCTTGTTTCAAACTCCATGACTGCTGATTGGCTGTTTCTTAAATCTAATCAATTTATCTAGTAATTTGGATACCTTACATGAAACAAGTTCATTGGATACCGTCTATCAAGCTCCATGACTGCCGATTGGTTGTTTGTTCTAAACTAATCATAATGGCATTTTATCTAGCAATTTGGATACCTTCCATCAAACACGTTCATTGGATAACTTTAACAAGCTCCATGACTGCTGATGATTGGCTGTTTTTTTAAATCTAATCAGTTATTTAGTAAGGTTACAAACTACCAAGGCATTTGACGAAATGTTATCTAGCTACAGTCTTACTACCAACTTGTGTCGAAATACTGTATATACGAAAAAATGCCATATATACACCGACTGTCGTCTGATATAACTAATATAGTATCATTTTTCTTACGTCTAAAAATAGGAGGGTTCAGTTACCACTTGAACATGGGGATATGTTGTTGAAGGTCAGGTGATCTTTAGAGGTCAACGTCATGGCCATAGAAGCTACACTCTCCCCCCATTAGTTCATCCATTGAGAAACTCCCTCCTCGCTTGATGTAGCTTTTCCTTGTTGTTCCTCCCCCCTGTTGACTACTGATCTTCTTCATCATATCTTCCATGGCGCTATTCCCTTGCATCTTCATCTGTGCTCCTCCCATTGTCATTCTTTCCATCTCTTCTTCCATTTCTCTCATCTTGTCGTCACTCTCTCTCTCTAAGCCTGCTCCCATCCTCCTGCGCCCCTTCTGAGGTTTTCGACTGCCTCTACACTCGCCTGGGAAGCCCATCCCCCAATCTTCGTCGTCGAAATCAGCCATGCCCATTGTGATGTCTCCTCCTTCGTAGCTCTCCTCTCTTCTCTCACTCTTCATCTCCCTACTGCTGGATTGGCTGGTCTCCATGTATCCTCCGTTGAAGTTTTCCACCTTACTTTCTTCCTTGTGTTCTTCCTCCTTTTGAGACTCCTCGAGCTCCATTCTCCTCCCATCTTCGGTCTCTTCGGTTGTCTGTTGGACCTTCTTGCTCTTTTCTTTCGACTTCATTTTGTGGCCTCCGTCGAATTCCTCTCTCTGTTTCTCTTTCATTCCTTCCTCTTCTAACTCGAAGCTCTTTCCCTTTTCTTTGACAGCGAGCCTCTTCCCTCTTTCTTCGAGCTCCATGGACTTCCCTCTTGACTTGTCCTCTAGCTGCATTTTTCTCTCGCGTTCTTGGAGCGCGGTTTTTCGGCCCTGTTCTTCCAGCGCCATTTTCTTTTGGCTGTCCTGTGAAGCAATCTTCCTCCCTGACCACATGTCTTCGGCCTCCATCTTTTTGTGTTTCTCCTCCAGCTCCAAATCTTTTCCTTCTTCTTGTAGCGCCATGGATTTGGATTTTTCATCCAGCATGATCTTTTTCCCTTCCTTTGCCATGGCCAATCTCTTTTCATCCTCTTTTAGGCCCATTTTTCTTCCCTTTTCTCTGACCGATAACTTCCTGTAATCCAAAGTAAAAAACATCAGAGTTAAAGTACAAGTTTGCCATGGTATGGTATAAAATCCTTATTATAAAGATATCCAATGCAATTTCAGGGTGGCAAAACTGGATTTTTAAAGTCAATTTCTGGTCATTCAGTAAGTTGAATCAACCCTATCCCGTAGCAGACTGATATCTGTGAGACAAAAACGCGATGTCGCTGACGGAAAACGGTTGCTTGTTTTGTACTGTAGGCTGTTTCTAGCTATTTATTGTTGGTACCAAAAAAAAATAAAGAGACGCCTCACGTAGCTTGTGTTTGGGACTATTTCAAACGCTTTAAGTATGAAATGATGACGAAAATGTGCTAAAAATGGCAGTAAATGTTATCACCACAGACCGATTTCCTCATGCAGAAGATTTTTGTTTGTTTTACATTGCCCTGAAATTGCATTGGATGCCTTTAGCCGCCATTAACATTTATTCACAAAGCTACATAAATCCGCCATTTTGAAGCAGTTTGTTTGAGCGATCTCTAGTGCAGGCCCCCCCTCCCCCCAGGTACGAGTGTGGGGATGTTGTATTGGAGATCTATTTAGACACATTTTTCAGGCTGACGGACACATATATTTGTGACCTAGTGGAATCATGTTAGTAAACGTTACCTGAATCCGTTCAAGAATGATCCCAAAATAATCCCGAAATAAGCCGAATGATCCCAAAATAATCCAAAATAATGAGCAAGATTTGGCGTATTGGATAATAACATGCTAATCACTAGTTTGTGTTACACAATATCTCGCTGTCGGGGCTGATGCCCCCCTCCCCCTTTACTTAATCTCCAAGCAGATGTGTAGCGTTTGTGTGCGTCTTTCAATAGACGCCATTTTGTTTACTGTGCTCCACTGGAAGTAGCCATCCCTTTTATATTCATGATGTTAACTAGAAACCAGTTCTCGCACATATCAGAGTCCGTTGAGTAAAATTAACAATAAAAGAAAATCACATTTGAATCACAACTACATACGAGGAGATTTTTTTTTACCTTGTGTCTTCTTCCATTGCCATCATCCTGTCATCTTCGTCCATTTCCATCCGGCTCCCCTTTTCCTCCAGTTGCATCAGTTTGTCCCTATCCTGCAGCGCCACCCTGCGACCTTCTTCTTGCATTGCAAGGTTCTTGCCTCCCAGATTCATCTGTGTCCTGGTCCCCCTCTCTTCCACCCCGATCAGTCGGCCATCTTCCTCCATTTCCAGAACTTTCCCCACTTCCTCCGTTGTCATCTCCTTTCCTTTTTCCTTCACAGCCATTTTTCGTCCTTTCTCCTTCATTTTGGCCCTTCTATCGCCGTCGTCCATGTCTATATTTCTGATCTTCTCGTCGAGTTTTCCCTTCCGTCCCTTCTCCACGTCTTCAATCTCTATTTCCCTCCCTTCTTGATGCACGTCGCATTTCTTACCGTCTTCCAGCAACTCCATGTCTTTCTTCTCGTCTTTGTTAACTGGAAGGTTATTCCCTACCTTCAAGTTGATGTTCCTTTTCGCCATGTTTTTTCTGCTTGTAGGTTCCTGAGTCGCGGATGGTATGGTATAAAATCCTTCTTGCAGTAGATGAACAAAAGATTGCCGTCCGAAAATCTGGTCACGTATACACTGTCGCAGTCCGGGAGGGCTCGTTTCAAGTACTGTATGTAGTCCCAAGAAATTCCTCGTCAACAAATGAAAGACGCGCTCTCTCTTGTCTCCTCTCTGATCTAGTCCCTAAGTACTCAAGACGCTTGTTTCCAAAACGAATATTCCGGGGTCCTTCTAGGTTAAAGAGGACACGGAATACCACGTAGGATTTCGTCTACTGAGGGTTTCCACTAATTGGTTTGCAGCTGTTCTCTCGGTAGACCCACTTATAACGCCGCTGGCGGAGGAAGCGAGTCACCAGCACTATCATTGGACACCGTACAGGGGTGGTGTACATATTTGACCGTTGAGTTCAAATTCCTCGGGCACAGCATCACCCCGTTTCGTAATGCTGCCTTTCAGGGAGTCGTGTGATTGCAGCTGGCGCTCAATGTTTTCTATGAGACAAAAACTACATTCTTATAGATACAGATGTTAAGAAATAATTCCCATTGGGAGATGAGAAAAATGTGAAATGAGATAGCGACCCCCTTGCTCCCGTCCAGCTTCAACGTTGGGAGAACGGGGAGGGGGGCGGGTATAACCATATTTAGACGATGTAACGTACACCCTTCGCATCGCTATCGGGCGACACTACCGACTATTTATAGCCAGCCAGGGTGATTTCTGGTTAAAAGGGACAAGCCAATAACACATCGAAGGATGAAGAACCTTCCAGAACACAAATCAAAACAACCATTAGAAATAATTATTTATGGTCTTTTTCGATTACTCCATGTATTTTGCAACACATCATAATCATTATGTGGAAGATAGCACGATGGGCTACTCCTACAAAGTGTCAAGGAATGGTTCAGGAAGTCTCAAGCTATATTAAGAACGGATTTATGTTTATTTAAAGGATGCTAAATGGGTGTTAATTTTTTAAAGATGAGTGTAGGAGATTAATTGCTTCCGCTGTTTCGAATTTGCTGATAGCTTGATTGTCATATCGCCAAAAGGGCGGGGAGAGATCTATCCAGCTATTTATGTGGTCTGGAGTCAGTATCTTTAACGTTTCATTTCAAACTTCAATTGTTATGGTGGCTACTGACGTCATAACGACTTGTCGCAGCGCCCTATCGGTCCACGGGAAATGGCGCTAGACTAAAATGAAATCGAGAAAATACGCATTTTCTTTGGAACACTACTTGTTGCTACAATACATGGCGATGACGAAAGGGCTGATCGCAAGTCTTTTGGATTTATCGAAGGGATTTATATTAAGGAGGTACTGAACTGATAGCCAAATGACCATCCCAGAGCACGTTAGCAGAACGTACTGCACCAGCGCGAAACCCGTAATGTATTGTGCATAGCACTTTGGTAGAACGTCTCATATAAGGCTGTATTAGAGCATATAAGGTTGACAGTCTGTCTGTACTTTTCAGATGTTGTATAGGAAAATATATCGTCTGCAACATGCAAAATTCTGATGCAACGTTGACCAAACATCCAACGAAAAACGTGAAAAATCAGGGTTTTGCGCAGGCGCAGTACGTTCTGCCGACGTGCTCCATCCCAGTATATAGGGCCATTTACATATCTACTGCTGTTTGTTTTTAACTGACAGCAGTTATGTATATAATTATCCAGCTCCTCGTACGGTACATTTGGGACCGCATTGTAGATACAGTTCCCTGTAACCGTGCACGTATGTGTATATAATATGTAAATATTTTATGTTTGGGAACGCATGTATAGCAGCGACACCTATATGCTGCAGTGCAATGTGAACCGGTCAGAATTGCCCTGAGGAAGGCGACAGACGGTCACCGAAACGTCGGCTGAATAAAACACTTAGTTGTCAAAATAGAGTCTCTTTATTCAAGATATGTTATCTTTTTACGTTTTTTTTGGATGACATCATCCGCAGACTCCAAATCTAATGTGATAGGGCGAAAAAAAGACAAGGTGGGCAAAAAAAACAAGATTACTACATTTTCAAATTTAGAGATCATCAACCTTGTTATACAAGAATTGTGGAGTCAAAACATGAAATCACAACCAACAGGTCTTTTATTCCTGTATTCAACAGTATTACCTGTCATTGTAGATATGTATACATCTCAATTAACTAAAGAGCTTGTCGTACCATCATGGGCAGCTACCATACTGGGCATTCATATGCGATGGAAGACTGCCAACACTTGCTATCAAGCGCGAGAAATTTGGCCTCAAGTTTGCTGGATCCCTCATGGTCTTTGAACCAAAAGACATTCACGACATATTTGTGGTCGATTTATTTTCGCGGTTTTTGCGTTTCGGCCCAACAAAAGGTCAGACACTGGCCGAGAGCCAACGCCAACAGGAAGTTTGCCCTTAGTCTCCACCACAGCAACAAAAAAACAGTTAGGAAAATTAGCCAAATACTAGAAAGAACAATTGGTCTGGCGAGTTTAGCCACCGTAGAGGTTATTTGTCACAGTTAGAACTAGAGAAATTCACACTGAATACAACAAATAATTCACTATTAAAGCTGTATGGTATCTCCGATTTCTTGTTGTTGTTTTTTTTAGGGGGGCACATTCGCACCATAATCAGTGTGACCTTATCTGACCTTATCTGAAGGTCAATGGAATCTTGTTCTTCGAGTTTCTAGAACCGCCCAAACCGTCTCGAACGGAATACAGATAAAAAAGAACAAACAAACAAACACTTTAGTCAGAAAACGCGTATACTAGACTTTCAAAACCCTGTGGTTTTGTTTTATGACTACGGACTAGCATTTGTGTACATGACTATAAGATGGAGCTCAAGTCAAGTCTCTCAAGTACAGGAGAGAACGTCTTGAAGACTCCTTCAGGAAGAAACAAGAAGTGCAAGTTGTTTAGACTTCTTGTGTACCACCGTCTGAGGGTGCTAACATTACCGGAGAAGAATGAACTACAAGAGCTGTTAGAGGACGAAAGAAAGAAGGACTTGACGAAAATTACAAGAAAAGGGAGCTCCTCGACAGAAGAACTCAAGGCGTCTAAAACAACCAAGAGTGATATGCAAGAGGTGGGCAAGAAGAGAAAAGTTGTTTTTTTTTTTTTCACGTTACTTGCACGTGTGACGGTCTAGAATTCTGACGTTAATTTTGCCCGGCCAGGCAGTTTGCAAGAAAGAAAAGTGATATAAAAACCAACAAAACACACATAAAAATTGTTTTTAAGACAATAATGAGCTTATACTTGATTCAGTATGCTTAATATGCATTGTATATAATTTTTTCGTTCCCGTAAACAGTCCGACTGAGCCTTGGTTTGGAAACGTGCCCTTATCATAAAACAGCTAGATTAGGGGCAAGTTTTTTTGTGACTCTTTGTTGAACTGTTTTCAGGAAGGGGAGGTTTCTGGAGCCACACTGGCATGGGGTGATTGCGTGATTGACAGCCAAGTTGGACAACAGGCTGACGCGCAGAAGTGCCACCTGCCGGATGCTGCTAGAAATGCCGGGGACGCATTTCCACCTTCCTTACAAAAGAACCAAGAAGCCGAAAAGATCGAGGATGAACTTCTCTCATGTCAGAATCACAGAAATGACGCGTGGGAGCGTCTATGTGAATGTGAGCGCACGTCTAGTGACGACGAATCTCATGACGTACATGTAGAGACCCTTACGTTTGGGGGTCGTCAACTGAGATACAGAAGTAAACAACTTACGGTATCTGTCGAAAACTTGCCAACTTTTTAGGACGATTCAGAAGATGGCTAGACTTTGAAAAATACATTCAACTATGATACAGAAGTGAACAAATATTTGTCAAATACTATTTAGGACGATTCAGAAGATGGCTAGACTTTGCAAAATACACTCAACTGACAAAGAGATTACACAAATGAACAAATATCGATCTGTCGAAAACTGACAAATTGTCAACATCATTAGATCTAAACACACAATAAAAAACAACATATATTGCTACTTTTTTCTGTGTTATTGCTTTAAAAATTTTGAAACATTCGGTTGGCGCAGCCGAACAGTAGCCTACCTGGCCGAACACCAGCCAACCACAACCGACCTTTCTCTTCCGACCTACTCCTAAACCATGGTTGGGAAGAGTTCGGCAGTGTTCGGGCAGCCATATTCTGCTATGTGTGACAGCGCGACATAGCCCCAGGCTAACTAAGGGGGGTCTGACAAAACTGCCCCCTACGGACGTGATTGACAGCTCCGTCACCATGGAGACACCACACACCTGTCGTGAACTCCTCACCTTTGGTGTACATCACAAGTATGACCGCAGGTGAGACGATTGTTAACCGTCACGGATGGGCTGTTGTTCTCCTACCTTGTAATCAAGACAAGATTAGAGGCAGACTTTTTTTATGCCCGAGTTGTCTCTGAAAATAATTGATCCTGCTGGGCCAAGCCGATATCGCCGGGGGCCAAATCCCCATGTGAACCGAGTCACAACGCTTCTGCCTACACCACAACATTGAAGACAAGACCACACAGGAACGCGGCAGTTACTATTACATTAGAGCGTTTTATGTCCTTCCTAACGCAAAGGTTCGAGCGCTCAATGTACGATCGTTGTTGGGAGGTGGATTTTTCCTGAGTTAAAGCGATGTCGGCCGCGCCGCCGGTTTCAAACGATGGACAAGGTAAGACTTTAGTCTCTACCAGACTATCTACGCTAGCTAATAGGGATTATAATTTGCCAGGGGAGTTGGGCTACATAGATACCAAAGAAGTTAGCCTATCTGTAGGCTGACTCTCCTGTCCAATGATACCCTTTTTGGCGAATTCTACAATCCGTACCCCCGTAGGAAGGCCTGGTAGAGGCTATCAAGACTTCACGATAGTAAACTGGTTAAGGAAGTGCCATCCGAAGAAAAAAAAACTCACTCCTTGCGCCTGTTTGAACGATTAAGAGGCACTTAAAACTTTGTAAAACACTTGAAGATATCGTCTGTAGAGTGGATATTAGTAAATGAGATTATTGTTATAGATACATGGGTATCACAAATTTCAATATGGTTTAGACACAGCGTAGCCTACAAAGTTTGTGTGTTATATTGCTGATAAGTGGCCCTGAATACACTAGCCACATGAATGTTTTTCTTTGGCAGTTTCGTCCCGTAAACAAAAGTGAACCAAGTATCTTTTTTGCCAGTATAAAGACTAGATACACGTATCGATGTCAGCCGTGTAGGGTTGGGTTTCAGGGTGCGTTTGTCAACACAAATCCGTCTTCTGTGACAAGTCATCACATGTCACCAGCCACTTGTTTGTGTTCTTTCTGAGCGAGCTGTTGACTTTTCAGCCATATACCTTTGCCATATACCCTTCCACTAGAAGCTGTGACCACCGAACCACAAAACATTTCATGGGTCACTCTACGAATTCCATACATGAGAACCAAGTCTATTACGACCGTTCACGTTTTGTATGCTTCGTTATAATCTAAATCAGACTTTAAAGTATTCAAGGGCGGCATAACTGTATTTTCAAAGTCAATTTCACTGGTCATTTTTTAAATGTAGTAATTTGAATCAACCCTATCCCATAGCATACTGATATCTGTGAGACAAAAATGCGATGTCGCAGACGGAAAACGGTTGCTGGCTTCATACCGTAGGCTGGTTCTAGATAATCTATTGGTGGTAAGTGGTAACCAAAAAGGGACTCCTCACGTAGCTTATTTGGGGGCTATTTCAAACGCTTCAAGTATGAAATGATGGAGAAAATGTGCTAATTATGAGAAATGGCAGTAAATGTCAATATCAGACAGATTTACTTATCCAGAATATTTTTGTTTTGTTTTGCCATCCTGAAATTGCTTTGGGTGCACACAAATCCAATTTTGGTCGCTCGGCGCGATCGTACCCTAGTGGAAAGGAAGCCTTATGGATCACCTAACCGTGTTACACAAATGCGATGTAATGTGCTCGAGTTGATTCAACTTAATTATGCATCCCGTGTTTTGTAGTCTGCCTATTGAAAACCAAGCCGTGACAAAACTTTTATTGTTGTCGTGAAGCCGACATGGCGACACAGATTGCCTAATTGTCTACACCTCGGCTAATTTGCACGAAGCCTAGCGACTGTGTTATCTATCAGACTGACATGTGATCTTTAAAGGCACCCAATTCAATTTCAGGGCGGCATAACAAAATAAATATTTTGGATGAGGAAATCTGTCTGATGAACGTCCTTGGTCTGATATTGCAATTGACATCTACTGCCATTTCTTAGCACACACACACACACACACACACACACACACACACACACACACACACACACACACACACACACACACACTGACACACACACACACACACACTGACACACACACACACACACACACACACACACACACACACACACACACACTGACACACACACACAAAGATCTAAGACAAAATGGCCGGATAAAGGGTTCTTCGGATCAACCAAGGAGCGTCTTGGATCAACTGCAAAGAAAGTTGTATCCATTTCAGACATTTCAGACAACTTTCTATTCACTGATTGTATGGCTAAGAAGGATGTTCCTGGGGCCAGGGTGGTTACCATATCATGTATCACATCTCTCTAATTGAAGAGGATTAACCTCCGCATAGTTTAGTCGATGTGAATGTAGAGGTAAATGAGGGATACTCAAGGGATTATGCAGTTCATGGAAAGCACCCGAAGGGCACCATGGCTGCAGTTCGTTCACCATCTGCTAGGGCGCTAGCGTGACCTCGCATTGTTTGGTTACTGCAAGGAGGCCACTATAACCTCCTTGGTTAGTGATAATGAGGAAAAGATATGCTGGTCACAGCGAGCTAATGTTGTTTACACTTTCTGGTAAACAAGCTTTGCAATGTTTCTGTGCGAGTTTGAAACAGTCTGACACATCTGTCCAAAACAAACATGCATATCTGCAGCAAATTGAAGACTGGAAATGAAATTACCTTTTCAGGGACCTTTGCCCTAACATCCTGTCAGTGTCCCCAACGTGCCTATCATTTGGAAATAACTATGAAAACACGAGGAAAAAAATGACAACAGACGAGACGAAAATAAGGCCTCGGTGGAACAGCTAGAATTACAGTGAAACTAGAGTTCCGCGACCTCATACCTTTATCAAATAATGTTAGAATTTACGACTGACGAACTACAAATGTTCCTCATTCATTATGCAAAAATAAGACCCTCATTTACACGAATTACATCAGTTGATCATATTCTCTGCCCGATTGCCAATGACAGTAAATATAAGTTTCGCTGCAGTACCATAGCAAACAGGCAGGGGGCCCAAAATCTAATCATTTTGAGGCCTACCAAATATCAAGACAATCCATAAAAGCCTTCTAGAATTATCGTTTTTACAGACAGACTCACAGGCAGACACACACATACGGATGCTACAGAAAATATAAGCTTATTGGCGAAGGCAGTGACACTTGTTTTCTATATTACAGGTGGGCTGGTTGAGTTGTCCAGTGGGCACAGCATGTCTCTACAGACCGCCCGCATGATGAACGTGTCTCTACAGCGCCGCCTACACGACAAGGTGCACCGGATTGAACTGCAGCACCAAAAGACCCGTCTCGCCCGTAACATACAGACACGCGATCTCAAGGACCTACTTAATGCGATCAAGTCCCAACCCCTGGAGTACCTTGAACCTGAAAACAACCCTCGTGCTAAACAAGGGAAGGGCGAAAACGGTCCTCAGCGTGCGTCTGCGCAGAACACGGGGCACAGACCTCAGATTCCGAGATTGCTACAAACTTCGGATCCCGAATACACACGGAAACAGCCGAACGCCACCGAACTCAAAGCTCCAGAAAAAAACTCGCCTATTCGCTGGCGAAACGTTGCAGAAAGGACCCCGCGGCTTGTAGCGAATGGTATGTCCCTAAATTCAACGGAGCCGGCTAAAAACCCAGACAAAAATGTAGCTGATAAAACGACTGTTTCGCAACCGGTTTTACCTGGGTTGTTTCCCGGACGAACTTCGAACAATGTGAAGCGACTCTCTCCGACGAGATCGGCAAACGAGCCTGTCCGAAGCGCGTCTGTTTCAAACATGTACATCAAAACGCCATCTCCAGGGGGCGCTTCTCAACCGGTGCCAACTCTAAGCTTCATACAGCTGGCGTCACAAATGAAGGCCTTCAGTCTCCCAAACCTGCGGAGAAAACAACCTGTGAATAACAACGACAAACCGTCCCAGGTTGCCATGGCAACCAAACTGACCAGGAAGCAGAGGTGTGCGTCCTATTCCGTTGGAATGGAAGGGGAGGGGCCAGCAAGCCCCGCCCCTTTGCGCCTACCCTCCTTAGCCAATGACACCAAGTGGAGCCTCTCCTTGCGTCGATGACTGACACTTACACTGTGTTGACAGCCACTCCATGGAGTAGGGCAAGTCCTATTGTGTACGTACATGTAGTCAGTGCTTTTGTTGACACTTAATACAACTACGAATGCTGGTACCGCCTCCTTAGCAAGCTCTATGAGTTGGACTTTTTGGAGCTGATAATTATGTTAACATTCGCAGAAGGAAAACGTTCTGTTTTTGCTCAGTTTCTTCTTCTCCTTCTCCTAAAACACATGGGGTCAATAACCTGGGCCGGACGACTGTCCCAATTATGCCATGGTAACTGGTGCTGTAACAGACACACTGTGGTGTTGGGTTACATTAAGTTGCAAGTTGCAGGACAGAGTTGGAGAGATGGTTATAATATAGATGAATGCGTTTGAGTAAAGAGCATTTGCTTTCATAAAATGATTTGGGTCTGAAAGTGTTTCTAACCTACTATTTCCATGTGTTTAATTCTGCATTACTAGTAACATATCAAACATTAATGTTAAGCTGCTGAGATTTTTTACATTGGGACAGTAAAGTAAAAGATTTGTGTCAACGTTAACCTTTGTGCAATGTGCTCTTAAAGCTGCATTATGTAACATTAGGGCAATACGAAAAGTCAATTTTCTGCATGGTCATTTCTTTACAAAGTAAGTTGAATCAACACTACTCCATTGCAAATAATTGTCATTCTGAAAGCAGAGGTGTCAAACTACAATGTATTTCACCATACAATTGTGTTTCAAAGCTGGAAGCATACTGTTAGCCACATTTACAATCTGGTATTTTGTGGTGGTACCACAAAATGAGTACACCTCATGTGGGCTGTTTTAGCGCCAACCATAAATGTCAGAAATGTGAAATAATTGCAGAAATATGTCGAAAAGTGGAAGTAAATTAAATCAGAGATTTTTCAATTAAAATATTTCAATTTTTTGCGCAAAAATGTTACATACTGCCCCTTTAAGCTGCTAAGGTTTTATACATTGGGACATTTATGGACAGTAAAAGATTTGTGTCAACATTAACTTTTGTGCAATGTAGACTTAAACATATCAATGTATGTCAAAGTTACTTAACAATAAAACTACAGTGACTCAAAAATAAAAGACAATGAAGTCCAGATTTGTTGCTCAAAGCATCTCTTTGTTTTACTTAGAAGCAAAGAACAACTTTCCCACCACAAGCATACCAAACAACCATACAGATGTACGAAAGTTTTCGCAAGGGATAGACACTGGAACACAGGAATGTTAGCAGAACCACATGCTTCACAATCCAAGCAGATCTTTCAGTCTCCAAGTCGTAGCAAGACACCAGTGTTCTAGCCAGCGTCCGTGTTTTCTTCAGTTGACAGAATCTCGCTGCTCGTGACGGACAAAAATTTTGCCCAATTCGTATCTTTGACGGACAAAAATCGACGTGTAAAGATAAGGAAAGAGATGTCATTAAACTAAGGTTAGTCTACCAGCAAAATTTGCCCCTCAAAATGCAAGACGCCCTTGTGCCTTTGTCTCTTGACATGATGTTACATGAAACAAAATTGACAGGAAAAAAGTTCAGGCTGGCTAGAACACTGCACTTGGTAGATGGTAACTACAAAAATGTCACAATCATTTATCTGCTTGGAGAGCACTCCTACATGTACCTACTGAACTTACAATTTGCACTTCGGCTTTACCCAATGCCTTTTTTTCATGATGCCACCATACTTTAACTGTCTGCTCCTCAAACTAGTTCTACACCACAGAATAGTTAACGTGAAAAAAACCCACATATATATAATAAACAACCAAAACAGAACCACGTCCTCTAATAATTTAACATAGGATTTTCTTGTAGCGTTTGATAATCTTGATTTAGTGATTCTAAAGAGCACTTGTTTTCAACTAAGAATTCTGTTTTGTTACTGATATACAAAGATACTTCAGCAGGATTTTGTCTCAAATTTTTAGAATGGTCGTCAAATCTTCAAGCAGATGTTGTGGTTAAAGATCCCAGTTGACTGTCAGAGAAGTCAGACTGTTAGAAAATACTTGCAACCTTTCACCCAACATCTGCTTGAAGATTGTGGCTATCCAGTGACAGAGTTACTGCTTGGAGAAATATTCCTTGCTGTTCTTAACGTCGGGTTTGATGGTGTCTGCACCGGGCTTCCAGCCAGCAGGACACACTGGGGAAAAAAAAGGATTGTGATGTTAAAGTGCTGAAGTAATACCATGAAACACTATAATAGGTGTAGCAGGCCAGACTACATCCCCGGTCAAAATGTACCCGGGGGTACATTCTAGCCAGGGGGACACTTTGGAAAAATCTGAGAACCACGAGATGGAATTGGTGTGGCCTGATGTTTAAGTGTTATCAAATATATAAAAAAAAGCAACCCATACAGTATGAGAATTCATCATCTTTCTAAGTGTTCCAAAAATGCTTGGCTGCAATATTGCAGCAGTAGTAGTAGCAGTAGCAGCAGTAGTAGTGGCAGTAGTAGTAGCAGCAGTAACAGTAGTAGTAGCAGTAAAAAGTAGCAGTAGTAGTGGCAGTAACAGTAGAAGTAGCAGTAGCAGTAGTAGTGGCAGTAGTAGTAGCAGCAGTAACAGTAGTAGTAGCAGTAAAAAGTAGCAGTAGTAGTGGCAGTAACAGTAGTAGTAGCAGTAGCAGTAGTAGTGGCAGTAGTAGTGGCAGTAGTAGTGGCAGTAGTAGAGGCAGTAGTAGTGGCAGTAGTAGTGGCAGTAGTACTAGCAGTAACAGTAGTAGAAGTGGTGCAATAGTATATGCAGTAGCATCCAGTCTTTGATTATTGAGTAACAGTATCTATTACAAAAGTATCCTTCCAATCCTACAATATTTCATATACATTTCCACAACAATAAGTCGCCCCACCTTCCCCGTGTTTGTCTGTGAACTGGAAGGCCTGAACCAGACGCAGCGTCTCGTCGACCGAACGCCCGACAGGCAGGTCGTTGATCGTGATCTGGCGCAGGGTACCCTTGTCGTCAATGATGAACAAACCACTAAAATGGATACACAGAGAAAAAAAAAGATTAACATTATTTAGTGATGTCTGAATTGGCTAAGAAGCATGATATACCAACTAATTAATACAACTTGTCATGTGGTTTTGTGGTCAGTGTAAGGTATCTCACAGCATTTAGAGGTTCTGAGTTCGAATCCCTGACAGGCCCCATGTTGTGCCCTTGGGAAAGGTACCTTGCACCTACATGTACAATGTATTTCCTCACTTGACTCAGTTAAAAATGAGAACCTAGCTTTGAATAGAATATAAAGCCAGAGGTCCCTTGTTTGAGGAGAGCCACACCTTTAGCATGTTTAGAACCCACCATACTTATCAAAAAGAGTAGAGGTCCATCCCAGTGTGAGTGGTTCAAACCTTACAGTCAGGTCTTAGCTTGTACTTACTACACAATACTGGTGTGTTACATCTAAAAGTGGTTTATTGGTTATACAATGCGAGCGATCGCCATGACGTCATGTCCAGCGAGTGGTAGGCAGAAAGCGGGTGACGGTTGGCTGATTTGCCTACCAATAATTTGCATGTCTTCAAATAATTTGCATGCACATGATGTAAAAAAAAACAGAATCGCTCGTATGGACACAAACAAAAACGACAGAAGAAACCCACCGGAACGCGATGCCCTCGGGCTCCATCAACACGCCGTAGTCCCGGGATATGGTCATCGCTTTGTCGGACAGGATTGGGATCTTCATCAGGCCCAGTCCACCCTGCTTTCTGGGGGTGTTCGTCCTACATGTAAAAAAAGAAAAAAAAAAACAAAATAAGTCTGTCATAATCTTAAGTCAGAGCATTGCAAGCATCCCTCAACAAAGATGGGGGACGCCACAGACTTTCTGCAACCTATGATCCACTGCTTACCGAGTCAGGTGTGTCAGCTGCATAACGTGACGTCACAGATCTAGAAGCGGTGGATTGCTCATTCCTTGACAAAGACCGGAGTTGTACAGTCAAAAATTTGGATACTAGTAAGTCCAATTTCTTGCGTTGGAAATTACAGTTTAAACTTGCTTCATAATGACTTCTACCAATAAATGTGATGTGTACAGTGTGTGTTGAACACCCACCAGGCCAAGTGGGAGAATTGGGAGTCTGTCGAACACGCCACCACCTCACAGTTGATCTTACGGAACTCCTCCACGCGATCGCTGAAGGCGATGATTTCTGTCGGACACACAAACGTGCTGAAAAAAACAAAACAACTAGTCAATATAGTCAGAAATATAGTCCATACCTTTTAACTGACGAGAAATTGGACGGGAATTTCAAATCTTCAGTTAAGATATTTAGAGTTTCTGTTAATATAACCTATTGGCACAACCAAAGAGTACTTTGGTTTGAACAACATACTTTCAACAGGCCTGAGGTTCTGGGACCTTACTTCCTGTGTCTGACCTTTGTGGTCTGTTGCTACAGTATTCCCCCCACCCACAGGCTGTCACTCAACTGTACGGACAGTTTGGCATGACATGCAAACACGCACACGCACACACGCGCGCGCGCGCACGCACACACACACACACACACACACAGAGGCAAACAGACACACACACACACACACACAGAGGCACACACACACACACACACACACACAGAGGCACACACACACACACACACACACACACATACACACACAGAGGCAAACAGACACACACACACACACAACAATATACAATACCTCTAGATAATCTAGCATTACATCATTGCTTTACAAACATTAAAATGTCCAGTGTAATGTATGTAACCGTTTTGTTATGGTTAAGCTTGTAAAAAAAACATTTTATGTCTTTTGCATATTAAATTAAGAATACTGAATGCTACTTACAAATCAAGAGGGTAGAAGAAGATGACCAAGTACTTTCCTACAAGAGAAAACAAATTAAAATTCTTTACATTTCATAATAATAAACATTCTTATAGCATTGTTGAATCCAAAACGCATACTGTATAGCTGCATGTCATGAAATATACAAATGTACATTTAATTTGGCAGCTTAATAATTCATTATCTTTTGAGACTGAAACCAAGATGTTTCTTGCTAAAATTAACTATTTATAAATATTAATCAGTTGAGTGACCCTAATTCTATATTAGTATGCTATGGGATAGGGTTCATTCAACTTAATTTTTTTTTTTAAATGACTAGAAAATTGACTTTGAAAATCCAGTTTTACTGCTCTGAAATAGCTATAGGTGTCCTTAAGCCTCTGACTGCCCACATATTAAAGCAAAAATACAGGAAAATTAAACTTACCTTTATAGTCCGAGAGTTTGATGGTCTTGAACTCCCCAGAGGGTAGTACAGCCGTGCTCTCGAAGTTTGGAGCGGGGTGTTGGAGCTTGGCATTTCCAGCAGACATCTTGGTTCAGTACTCCTACAAGAAAAACAGAGATTATAGAATTGAAAAAAAATGGAATATCTCATAGTCATACGTCCGTGAAATATTTAGAGTTTTTAAGCACCCATACCCTTCCCACACCAGCAATGATCTTTCCCTAACCAACTTAGGTAAGCAACCATACCCTTCCCACATCAGCAATGATCTTTCCCTATCCAACTTACGTAAGCACCCACACCCTTCCCACACCAGCAATGATCTTTCCCTATCCAACTTAGGTAAGCAACCATACCCTTCCCACACCAGCAATGATCTTTCCCTAACCAACAGGCGGTGGTGGAAGGGTCGCAAAGCATGACGGGTAATTTTTCCGGTCTGAACCGCGGCGGGCTCATTTGTGCTGTCAGCGGCCGCCGCGAGCGGACGTGTGTAGAGCTCAAATACACATTCAAAATGGCTGCCGCTCGATCGTCGCGTTCTTCCCGGTACTGTTTTGATCGTCAGGATCGCGTTTACGGGCCATCTACTCGTCCCCAAAATGCGTCAGGTTCGTGTAGACTTTGTTCACGGTGTAATAATAGCGTAGCAATTCTGATTAGTACAGTAAATTATGGAATAAATAGCGTAAAAGGACGACCATCACAACTAGTGATGCAGTCGAACGGAAGCTACAGAAACTTTATCCTTCGCATGTGACACGACGGATCTTATAACCTCTACCACTGCATATTAAGTTCCAGTTGAGAAAAATGACGCACCGCATATGTAGTTGTCTTTGTTGTTGTGTTTAGATTTGTAAATTTTGTTGGGTTCCGTTGTTCATTGAGGGGGAGGGGGGCGATACGTTCCGTACTTACCTTACGCGAACCATGTGTAAGTTTGGGCGATAATTTGTGAATTTTATATCGATACAAGGCTTACAACTTACATAGATTGTTCTTATGCCCCACAGACTGGGTGTCGCAGGACCTTTCACCATTCTATAGACAGGTCATGATGGGGGCTGCCGGCTGCCATGATATAGCTGTCTATGCCTCATGCTGGCTACACAAGGGTGCATTTACACGTGCCAATGTCAATGAATTACTTTTTGAACATCCCACAGAGCTGAATACTGACATAAATATATATAAACAGATTATTTATGGTACATACATTTCATGTGCACTTATTCTTGATATAACATGGTGCTTTATGTATGTATATATACATGTATATATGGTTATATATAAATACATAATGTACTGTACCAATGTAGATTAGTTCAATGTGTACACAATTCCTGTATTTGCAAAGAATTGTAGAAACAGTTGCAACAATATTTGATTTCACAGGGTAAATGAATTGATAGATAGTCTCGACTTAGTGAATGTTATATTAATTTATTTGATGAAATGTTGCACAACACTCTACATGTATGCCAGAGGAAAGTGTTGTATTATTGTCTAATTTTTTATAGAACCAAGTAAATAATAGTGTAGTCTAAGTTGGCTTTTTTGTAAGGCAGTAGAGTAATGCCTATTCCAACTAATATTGGATATGAAATTAATAATAAGCCAGCTTTGTACATGCAATTTGTATTATAAAGGGTAAGGTAAGGTTTGGATCATTTTTGTGGTCTCCAAAACTATCTACCATTTTAGATTCTCTATGCCTCTCTAAGGGTTGTTGTGTAGAGATTCTAATGAATTTTGACTGTACATTGTATGTATGCAGATTATATGTGCATTTTGTATGTACTGTAATGTAGCCAGCTGTCGCCTCGTTGCATGCCAGCAAAGCTGGTGTGTTACACCGAAGGGCGGTTATACCGGCTATACAGATACAGAAGCTGGTGTGTTACGCCGAAGGGCGGTTATACCGGCTATACAGATACTGTTCACATTGATCCTGTCAGGTGACACAGATTCCTCCACAAGTCCTTCTTACCATAGTTTACCATTTCGCAGTCAAATACATGATTCTTGTTCTGTTAGATTGAAGATTGCACTAATGTGCAGAATGCTGCTACTCATCGTGCAATAAATAGCTACATAATACTAGTAGCCTACATTGTATGAATAGCTTCATTCAAATTATTCAAATTAAACAAAAGCATAACGTTGCAGGAACAGTTCAAATACTATATGCAAAAGGCTGCAACACCCTATTCTTTGCAATAAAAATTGTATTAATTCTAATAATCTAAACTAAGTATGTACCTTATGTTAACTACATGTTGGAGATTCTCTTATGTGCCTTAAGATTAAATTTAGACCAAGCAGTTAAGTTGCAAGAAATACATTTTTATTGAAAATGGTAAACATATCCTATGCAGAAGGCTGGAAAGAGTAAAAATAGTGGAACAAGGGAAAGGGGACACTAAACCTGATGACAGGGACATTTTCACTGTCATGTTCACACTAGGGTACATACTGAAATTACATTCTTAAATTTAATTTTAATTCTCTTTTACTATTGCTGTCAGTATGTTTGTATGTTTATCTGTTTTGAACCGTGGAAGATTATTCATTGACTAAATAAATGGTATCAAAATAAACGAACGAGTTTACATGTAACAAAAAAGGAGATGTCTGAGGGAATGGGAATTGGGGGGATTGTAGAATTTGGCTCTTGACAGTTCTTCCTGGCATCTGAATCCTGCATGTTTTCCATCCATGGGGCTGCAAACCTTGACTCTCATCTCCGATATGGCTCGAGTCTTGATATACATCAGACTAGTAGAAAGAAGAAAGTATGGTCAGGTAAGCAACATACAAATGGACAGGGGAGCTGGTTGATCTAAAGTGTAACAGAAATTCTAGCAGGTCCAAACTGATGTAGCCGGTATAATAGTAACCTAAGTGGTGTCTATGGAAGCTGTGTGCTAGTTTTTATTATTTGATGGAAAAATTAGGTATGAACAACAGGCCTCTCCTAAGAAAAGGTAGGTATACTGTACTTGAAAGCCACATTCACTTTATAAAGCATCCAGCAACACATATTGACATAAACAATAAACATAGCATTTTTTATCACTGCATTTCTTCAGCTTTCCCTTTCTCATAATTTTCGCCATCTCAATATGTCAAAAATCAAACAGAACCAAAAATAAAAGGTTTCATGGAGGACATGAAAGGTTTCATGTGTGGACAAATTATGCAGAAGAAAGTTTACACTCGACAGCACAATTTTTCCACCCCCCCTCCCCCTTTATCGTCAACAAAACGGACACCCTCATTCGATATCGAGCGATAATAACACATGGATTAAGTCGCTAAACTCGGAAAGATCCTAAAGTTGTCTGTAATTGTTTCAGAATAATCAATACTGGGAAACTCAGTTGTATAATATTTAGACGCCAGCATATTAGCGAACATCAGCCTGGCCGCCATCTTGGATTACATTTCGCCAAAATTCGTCGTGCACCGTCATGTATTTGCCCCGATAGCGGCCGAACGATTGTGGGATCACCCGGGATCAATTACGTTTTTGGGGAGTTTAAGATACATACTACACATATTTGTTAAGATCGTACAATGAACCCTTTCGGAAAATCACAAACTAGACCGCTGAAAATAGCACAAAATCGAGAAAATTGTAATGCTACGTTTAGGCACTCACGAACCTTGTATAATTACGGCAGAAATATCGGGGAAAAGCGTCGTACCTGTGTACAGCAATAGTCCTCCAGCGACATAGGGATGTCTCCTTGACAGTTTGGTGCAACTCTGAACTTTCAAAATTATGCCATTTTAGAGAAAATCAAGAAGATTCCGAGGTAGAAAAATCGCTGCCTAAACGAAAGTTGTCCAAAACCTAGCGCCCTGATTGGCCGACGCGGTCACGTGGGACCCCTCCACCACCGCCTGACCAACTTAGGTAAGCAACCATACCCTTCCCACACCAGCAATGATCTTTCCCTAACCAACTTGGGTAAGCACCCACACCCTTCCCACACCAGCAAGGATCTTTCCCTAACCCAGTACCCTTCCCACACCAGCAATGAACTTTCCCTAACCAACTTAGGTAAGCACCCACACCCATCCCACACCAGCAATGATCTTTCCCTCTTAACAACAGCTGGCTCTATGATCTCTGAGACCACTTGCATTGAACAATCACACAAATTGGACGGACAACCAAGCAGGGTATATAATAGCACAAAGGCGAGGCATCAAGTGGAAGAAATTCATATTAACAGCATGTTTTGCCGTGCCAATCACAGCTGTACACACTCTTCATAGTTCACAGAATAAACGAGCACCATATGTCCTTCTTTTTAACAATATATTGCTAATAACAGTATCCAATGCAATTTTTTAGGGAGGCAAAACAAAAAAATATTCTGGATGAGGAAATCTGTCTGATATTGACATTTTGCCATTATTTCTCAGCCTGCCATTTCTTACATTTTCGTCATCACAATTAATTTTCATACCTGAAGCAATTGAAATAGTCCAAAAACATGCGGAGAGAGAGAGAGAAAATATTTGCTGTAAAACGTAAAGAAGGCATTGAAGTAAATGTAATAGAACGATACCACAATACCTGTTTTGCACCCCTAGAATTCTGCTTATGGTTATCGGTATCTACGTACACTGAATCCCTGTTACACTGACTATATATATATATATACATATCTAAGCCCCAGATTTTGCAGTGTCATTCTTACTATTGCCACACTTCCTGCCTGATCAAGTGGGGATTCGAGTGTAGCAAATATAGCATGACGCGGACATCCTGTGTTCTCAGAAATATTCCCCACGCCTACATGTATGTCATTACACGACGTTCGTGCAAGGATGCCAGAGTCACTGATCTCCAAGCAGATGTGGCAAGGTTTTGGTGCCTTTTGATACGACAGGTGTATTTGCAACACATCTATAAAAGTTACAAGTACCAGGGCTCGAAATCCCACCTGCACATGCAGGTTAGTGCAGGTAAAATTGGAGCTGTGCAAGTATTTCTGATGTCTGCCTGCACCTAACCTGTACTGGGCCATACAAATGTAGGTGTATGTGGATTTTAATTTGCTGCATTGACTGTCAATGCCGATTCATAACTATAAAGAAATAATGGCAATGGTTTCTGAACAGTTTTTAGTATGATCCATACTTCCTAAATTCTGAGTGGTGTATGTAAAATTTGTCTGGTGCAGGTCATTTTCAATGTTACTGCACCAGTAAAGGTGTGCAGAAAAAAGTATTTTAAGCCCTTCTAGTATAGCACATACATAATACATAATCTCAAAGCAAATGTATATGTTATTACGAGTTAGGGTTATCTTATATACTGTTTTTGCAGCATTATTCCATGAAGGCAATGGGCTAAAAAACACAAACTACTAGGAATACGTGTAAAATGCTGTAAATAAAATGCGTAAAACAACCATACATCTGCTTGGAAATTAAGGACATGCAAACATAAGGTTCAGAAATGGGATTGCTAACCAGGCAACCACAGCATGCTATTAGCACTCAAGCACTATACAGTGTATCTTAGCCTACGACTTAAGAGCTTTGTTTGCACACCAATACCGATATACAAAGACCAAACTGGCAAGGACAACTTCAGTCTTTTCAACAATATTTCCAGTCTACTAACTGTATTATTCATGTCTTAGGTAGCACTAGCAGTGTTTTACTTTTACCCACCCATGTACATAATGCTAGTATCCCATGATAACTGTTCTTATGTTGCAGTGAATCTTGAAACTATTTGATGCTCATCACACTGGGAATAATTCAGATTTTTTTAGTCAAGAATTCTTCCCATGTTTCTATTAAACCAGCCTGCATTTTTTTCCGTCATCTCAATTTTGTTCGACACAACATCATGTCAAGCGCCAAAGGCACAACAATCCTAGGGGGGGCGTGAAATCTTGACTATCGCAGAAACACTATTTCCTGGATTTTGAGGGGCAAATTTGTCTTGTAGACTAAGCTTAGTTTGACTTTAATGACATCTCTTTCCATCTCTTTACATGCCGATTTTTGTCTGTCAACTCAAAGATGACAGATTGGGCAAAATTTTGGTCCTTCATGAGTGGCAAAATTCTGTCAAATGATGGAAAGACGGACGCTGGCTAGAACACTGAGCACTGCTAACTTAAAGAAATGTACAATACTGTAAATACTGAAACTTTCAGTGACAATACATGTAGATGTCTTACAGAGGGACGACTGCAGTGTGAAAGATGTCGGTTAGCTTGAGGAATGAATCCACTCTACTTTATAGTATAGAGTGGTTTTTATGACAGTCACTGTGAATAAGCATTTTCAATGTGTTACTACTGTTTATTAGAATTTTTCAACCACGTACATATATTTATTAAACCACTGCCGAAACCTTCACTTCATGAAAGTAATTGAATTTACAGTAACTCAATTTATGATATGTTTTAATGTACAGGTCATTTACCTTTTGCTAGATTTATAGTAATGCCACACCTAGCACCAGTAGGGAGCAAATATTTTATCTGTAAATATATGTGTGACAGTCATGAGGGGGGTTTTATCACTTAGGTAAACACTTGTACTGATGTGGACTTTAAGACCATGATTTGACAATTTATCACAAGACTTCAAAAGAGACATCCTTTGAAAAATAGTTAATTGTTTACAAAGGGGAGCGCTGGGTGCTCACATAAAAAATTTCTGGGCACACGACTTAATTCATGTAGCATAATAAAATTGGGAGCACTCTGGATGGCTGATATATGCACCCTGTCTTTCAAGCCCTGGGTAGTTTTGAGAATTGACCCTATGGGGTTAAATTGTCATGACACCTCGTCATTAAAAGCTTTTACTTTTTTAAGAAGATTTTCTTCTCAAAACAGATAAGTAGCCATTATCCCCTTATATGTGCCCAGGTAAACGTTACATCACCTGGAATTAAGGCCGCACGAAATGTCCGGCAAAATAACTAATATGCATAAAAAAGGCTGTACCATATTTGGGAAACACACATTTTTTGGCTGGGGAGGGATAACAAAATTACTAAACCTTTTCATATGCAATGTTTTTACTAATATCTTGTAAACTACAGACAAGGATACTGTCAACAAAAATAATACAATATGGTGTTGTTACTCTAGTATACTGTAAATCTTGAAATGTTCGTGATAGTTTTCGTTTTGCAGTTTTCGCAGTGACCTCTTTTAATGCGAAATCATATCATATGCTTTGCATAACACTACCATAATGACAGAATTGTTTCAACCATGAATTTGAAACACAGTGAAATAAGTCCTTGCAAAAATAAATGTATTTACAGTAACAGTTACAAGCCTTGGTCAAACAAAGAAGTTTCTAGTCTGAAATCTGGCAATGTTTGATTTGGTCTTGTGTTGTACTTTGGCAATCAAAAATTATGCGCACAAAATGATGAACACTCCAAACTGCTAAGTAACAACTCATATACATTGAAATGCAATATAGATGCATAGAGAATCAAAATATTACAAAAAGAGTCTCATATATTAATTGTATATAAATGTTCATGCAACCGGCGCATGAAAATCAATGTAAAGAAGTCAATATCTCAGTTAAAATGCAAGTCATCAACTGCACCCTTTTATAGAACTCCTACGGAAAGCATCATACTTCAAAAGTAAAAAGCCGGATATCCGTTTTTAACGTTTAAAACTGCATAATTTTGCAAAACCCCCTCCCACCCTCGTATAGACCCACTTTTCTGTGCAGCCGACCAAAGCGACCTCTCATATAGCACACTAGCATTGTGTATTTCTAAAGGCAGTTTCTTTACTTCTCCTGCGTCAGATTATCAACATTTCCAGGTAGTTGTGGACTAGGGGAGATTTTTCTAGCATGTCGTGACTTTTGTGACGCAAAAGATTGAACCAAAATGTGCGAAGTCATGTCCTGTATACCTGAGCCTGGGTGCTGTTCTCTGGGTCAAATTTATTATACACAGGCCAGCCCCAAGTTTAGTAGACCCTGAGCTTCTGACGGGGTCTGTGGTATAAAATTTCCTTGGGGACAGGTTCACCCTGCTGCCGAGGAGCTAGCCTGTATACTCCCCTTGGCAACAGTCTGGCACCCAGGCTACATAACACAATGTAACGTTAGGTACATAATATTTGTAACACACGTGTGTGCATGTGTGTGTTAGGAGTCGACCTTTAAAACATCAGTAAATTTTCCTCAAAATAAACCTCAACACACCACGACCATGCCTTATATCAAATCATTAACACCTTGAGATTCATAGAAATGAAAATGAACCCTTACCTTTCGTGCTTTGGTGCAGAAAAAAACAAGGAAATGGGAGGGTTTTCGCGTCCGTACTTTCTCTAGCTTACCGGCGAATGTCAGAAGGGGGTCACGTGGTGTAGGCACGCGCGGTCTTTCAGTGGACGATACCATTTAACGGGGAGGGACAGGTTCTGGTTTTCCCTCATTATCATCAGGTCCTTCTCCAAGCAGATTCGCGGGAGCAAGGGGAGACTACTAGTATATTGGCCGTCTGTAACCATTGGCTTCTTCTATAGATTGGCAAGACAGAATCGAATTGGCCATTTTGATACTGTCTTGCCAATCTGACACTATATTTTAGACACCCAAATATCTGCTTGGAGATTAAAAGTACTTGACATTCTAATGTTACATAGTTACCTCTAACAAAAAGGTTAAAAAAGGTTTTCTGTTGAAGTTGTGTATTTTTACTGGTATTTTGTCAATAAAAAAAAAAATAAAAAAATAAAAAAAAAAAAAAAAGGTTATGTTTTTGGTAGTGCGCGTGGCTTTCGTTTTCTGGTTTATAACAGCATATCACAAGTAGTAGCTATTGATGAATTGTTATGATATTTGCTATGTGAGGACGGTGTATATGAGTTAACACAACAAAGTTCTATATTGTGGGGCTCCTGGCGGCTTTCCATGGTACTGTAGCGGAAATTCCCGTTTTAATATCTAATCCACATGATTTTTAAGTCAGAGGTAGGCTTGTGGCCCCGGGAAGTGGTATTGATTTAGGCCCTCTAGCAGTTTTCCTTAGCCTTCAGTGCGTAGACCTTCAAAGTGACTAGCGGTCTTCTATGGCCAAATTTTGTCTGATTCGTTTGTTTTTGTCGGAAACTGTTTTGAAAGGAGTGTACGTGTGTGGAAAATTGCTCGTATCAGTGGTTCAGTGGTCACATATCCTGTGTCGGAAATGCTATCATTTAAGTCGTGTGCTCGAGTACGGATCTTTCCTTTTGGAGCAGGTGCGAGGGATCTTGTATCTCATGATCTCCCTAATGGATGACACGATATTTCACGTCTGAGTGCGTTTAGTAAAGGGCAACCAGCAGAAATCCGCTCGTTTGTCGCACCACCCAGAGCCTATTTCCTGAGAAGACCTAATCTCCAAGCAGATCATACGGTGGTAAGGCAGGTATCCATTGGCCAGAGGAGTGTCTTTTAGCCACCGATACCCGATTAACAAACTGCCCTGCAGTTCCAGAACAAGCCGCTAGAGGGGGGGTAAACTCATGTCACTTGTTCCCTAGCCCAAGAGCTATCTACAATCTAAAATTCGTGTCCCTAGCATGTTCAGATCATGAGATATCAAAACCAAAAGTTCTTCTGCAGTACCAACGAAAGCCGCCAGGTTGCCCAAACTCTTATCATTTCTAGGTCTCATCAAGACCTACCCACCTACCAAGCTTCATGACAATGCATATAAAGCTTCTTGAGTTATGCTGTTCACTACTGGAAACATAACCTTCATGGCGAAGGTAAAAAAAAAAAAAGTGTTAACGTTACAGGTTGTTTCCGAAAATATTCTAGCCTGGTGAAACAGACCGCCATGGCTCCCCGATCTCTACGGCGAAAAGAGTGTGCGCGCCCGCCAAGCCTCCCACACAGCGCACGCTAGGGGGTTCAATTAGGTCGCCACGATAATAGAAAAGCCGACTAGAATGATCGTCTACCAGAGGATTAAGACCCGATTCACACGCTGGCAAAATTCTTGCGTACGAAAATTGCGTACGCAAGTGAGCGTACGATCGTTTCTTTTTACACGCTGACAGGGAGAGCCCGGGGACTCCCGCTGCGCCGGGCACACTACCGTGACCCCATATTGACCTGCCGCGATGAGCGTACTTGAGATCGCTCATCTTCTTGATGACCAGTTCATGTTGTAGTTCGGATCTAGCCTCCATTTCTCACACCTCTTGCAATGTCCTCGTAGACATCCTTCTTTCTAAACAGTCTCCATTTTGCTTTTGATCCTTCCGACATGCCCAGGCAACAGCAAACAAGCTCATTAAACTCAAAGCAAAGAATCAAAACACAACAGGGAAAGCAAAGCGAAATGAAACGCGGAGAAATGAACAAGTAAACACGGCGTGGCTGGCACAAACGCCGGAAAATAATGGAATTTGTGACAGGAAAGGGGTTGCGTACGATCAGTCGCGTTTACACGGAGGCGGGGAGGCACGCAGACACCCCGCTGGGCGATCCGGGCGATCGTACGCCTGCCCTCGAGGTCGCGTACGCAAATTGCGTACGAAAGTTGCGTACGAAAAAAATGACCGATTCACACGCTGGCAAAATGCTTGCGTACGAAAATTGCGTACGAAAATTGCGTACGAAAATTGCGTACGCAAGAATTTTGCCAGCGTGTGAATCGGGTATAAGACCTGTGCCAACAAACCGGAGCCGAAACACTCCAAAGCCGGCCCGTAAAGAATGGTCACCCGGCTAAAAATGTTCAGAACCAGTCACAGATTCTGATTTCGGAGAACGGTCGGATTTAGAAGCCCATGTCTGCTAGCCTTCTCTCACACTCTCATGTTGGCTGTGATTAAAGACTTAAATAACTTTAGTATTTTCCTTATATGTCACGATAGAAGATTTTGTTGAACACACATGTACATGTACTTATACCATGTACCGGGGATCAGCAGTTACTTTTAAGGTTTATCCCAGTAAGGAAAAGCTTCCCTTGGGCAATCTGTAATGGAACACCGGGTTCTGCACGTACACGTGGGATTGTGAGGTGTATACATGTAATGGTTGGGTGTTTGGCCCTTTGAATCCAAAATGCTCCGATGTTATGCCCTTGGGAAAGGCACTTTACACGACTTTCCTCACTTCACTCAGGTGAAAATTAGTACCTAACTACGGTTAGGGACGTCCCTCAGATAGGACATTAATGGAGGTCCAGATCCCGTGTTTGGGGAGAGCCACACCCCACACACCACACATTTCGAAAAAAGTGTGCGATGGCCCAATACTACAATCTGGAAGTTGGTGATTCACTACAAATCATCCGGATGGAGGCCTGCATGGCGAACCCCCGTCTCGTATTAGCCACCGATAAATACCCTACTGAAAAAGCACCATGCTTTACCTCAGTTGGGGACGACAAAAGAAAATAGAAGAAGTGGACCCCATGTGCCTTTTTGATTTTCTTGTAAGTGCACATGTGTAAACTATTTTGGCCATTTAGTTTCTTAATTCTTCATTATCCCTACGTAATAATGCAGGATAACCATCCTACAAGGTCACGCAAAAAGCGTTGAATAATAGATCAAAGATTTCACACCACCACGAAGTATTTAGAGTATTGGTTGTGAATTTCTTGTTTTATTGTCATTTTTTTATTTTTTTTATTTTTTGCATTTTCTCACTGGCTTCCATAAGGCAACAGACGTGAAGATAGCAGGAAACTCAAGACAGGAAATGAGATAACCTTTGCACCATCCACTTCCTCCCAGAGCTAGCCTACGGGGAACCTTTTTAACCTCCATTTCTACCTTCCTGTCAATCTATGTTTTCACCATTTCCTTTATCAAATCCTGTCACATAACACACAAGCAAACACAGCCACCAAAAACAATACCTACTTACACGAAGGTAGTAATAAGTTTATTGCAAATTTATCCGAACTGTGACTAACATTGACCTTGAATTGATCGTGGCGTGCCTCCTCCAGGCTATTATTGCAACCCTACGTGAACTCAACTAGCTGTCTTGCCTTAAATATTCGAATATTCCATCGTGTTCAAGGCATCCAATGCAATTTCACGGCGGCAAAATAAAAAAATATTCTGGGTGAGGAAATCTGTCTGATATTGACATTTACTGCAAATTTTTATCATCATGTTATACTTGAAGCGTTTGAAATAGCCCCAAAACAAGCTACGTGAAGAGTCTCTTTCTTTTTAGTGCACCGCCCATAGATAGCTAGAACCAGTCTACGATACGAAACAAGCAACCGTTTCCCGTCAGCGACATCGCATTTTTGCCTCAAAGATATCAGTACTCTATGGGACAGACAGGATTAATTTAACTTACTACATTCAAAGAATGACCAGAAACTTAACTTTGAAAATCCAGTTTTGCTGCCCTGAAATTACATTGTATGTCTTTTCTAAGGGGAAAGTGTACATGTTAAAAGTTGATAAAGTATAGAAGTCTAATCAGGTATCATAGCTGACTCATGAACTGGTCGCATTCCTCTTTTTTCTTCAAATAAATATATATTCTTAACTTATTCAATAGATACATAACAGTTACAATAGAATAGATATTGACCATTCCATGGGGTAGAGCAGTCAGAAAAGCAAATAAAAAGCACCATGTTAATCTGGAATTGATAAGCGTTCTGTGATTTCTAACTAAAAGATGCGGGGTACGACCTACGTCATCAAAATGGCACGACCTAGCCCTATTGTATCCAGAACCATGCCTATCTAGTTCTATGCCTGATTGGGTTAGTGTTAAGGTAAGGGATAGTCTCCGCGTATCCAAGAACGTAGATTTTGCCCCACTAGGCACCGTTCTGGATACGCGTAGACTATCCAGAACGGTGCCTGAGCATGGTTCTGGATAAAGCACTGTTCTGGATACAACAAGGCCGGACCATCGAGCGGTATATTGGAGCGTGTTATATCCAGAACCGTTCTTTATCCAGAACCATGCCCAGACACGGTTCTGGATACTAGTAGTCCACGCGTATCTCAAATAACCGACCGTTTAAGAAACGGACCCACGCGTCGGCTGCTACGCACCATTTTGATGATATAGGATTGCCCCCTTGAATAAGACGACTTTTCGTATGGCTTATAAGCCTTCGTTCCTTTCCGTGCTAAGCCTCTAACACGTCACAGTACAGTCTTGTCTAGCAAGGCATGGCGGCGACGTCCCTTCTCGGCAGCGTGGCTTTATAGATCTTCACTTCCTCATCTCTGTCCTCCTTGATGACCCTGACGTCATACTCCTGACGTAACATACTGAAGAAGCGTTCGTCCCGCTCATAGCGGATCTTACTGGCCAGGAGGATGACCGTGTCAAGGTCACACAGGTGTCGGAGCGTGCGCAGTAGGTCAGGGAAGGTGTCCTCTGTAGAAAGAACATTTTGAAGAAGTAAATAAGGTCCGATAGAGTATTGCAACGTTAACACAAATTCAGGTTCGAATTACTGTGACCTTACAAGGCCGTGACAGGAAGTTCCAATACGTTTGTATCGCCCCCCGTCTTTGTTGAATGTTGGTTGGTGTATCGATATCTACAACTGTTACATTTACTGAAAAGACTGTAATGTAGATATTACTTGTGTCAGATGGTAGAAATTTCACAGATACGTCACACACTCGCAAGAAATAAGACTGACCAAATTCCCGACCAGTCCTCTGATCTTACTTAGAACGGGGATCGGTACCGACTTCCACACACCTTTGACTTGTTAGCCACGTCTTCCCCTTCCCGAAGTGTGACGTGGCAACAAGTCAAAGGTGGTCGGAAGTCGGTACCGACCCCCGTCTATATTCAGTATATTACGTTTATCCTTCTTCCTAATGTTATTTGTCTAACAAAACAGATGAACTGTTATGCTAATGCCTCACTCATGCCCCCTACCGATGTAGATAATGTCTGCACCCAGGATATAGTCGTAGTGGTCTGAGGTGGGGTACATGTGGAGGTCTTCTCCCCATCTCAGCTGTTGCACCCGGGGAGCGTGTCGGACGTTCCTTGTGTTCCTACCAACGTTAATTAACGTTGATTCTAAAGCTTCTTTTGTGTCGGTGATTGTAACCTTCGCACCTGCAGGAAAGATAGTTAAAATGTTTTAGCCAACAGTTTTACTTGAAGGTAAACAAATTATTTTATAGAGCTCTTCTTTTAAGTACTTCTAGTTTAGCAAGACTGATTACAATTCTTTCAGGTATAAAAGATACAGAAGCAGATGTAGAATTAGATATAGAAGTAATCCAATACCAACTTAATTCTTAACAAGACGAAAACCAAACTTCCTGGCAATATTTTCAGTTTTTGTCAACTGGCGTACGCGCGTAGAAGGAACCTTACAGGCTGGGAGTTTGTTGTGACACGCTCTAAGTGGGTATACATCAGTAAGGCTGTGTTAGTGGACTCACTTCCTCCCAGCCTGCCAACTTGACCTTAAGGTCAATCTGCGGTAGCCAAGTCCCCCCCCCCCGTCCTACGAGAGAAGACATAACACGGCGAACCTTACCCAGCAAACTTGCGACTATTCCCGTCAGCCCGGTCCCAGCTCCCAGCTCGATGACGTTTCTATCCACCACAGAGTCTCTGTTCGCCTCCAGATATCGTCCCATAATTATGGCCTTAAAACACATAAAAATATGCATGTTTTACGATTTGGCCGAACAGTATCAAATGGTTGCCCTCCTGACCAATACAGTAAAGCCCATGTCACACATTCGGAACCTTGCCCCGACCACCAACAAACCAAGGTTAACTGAAGTTTGGGAAAAGTCTGACCAGATTTAGGCCACACCTACCTTTCTATACAGATGGAATCGAATTTGAGTAAAATTTGACCCCCCCGAACACACCCCTACCACTGCTGACCTACTCCGGGCCCGAACACCAGCCAAACATGGACCAACCTCTCGTCCACATCCCAACGTTTTGAAACGTTCGGCTAGTGCAGACGATCGACGACATCACCGAACACCAGCCGACCTTGTCGACCTACTCACTATGGAGGGAGTTCGGCAGTGTCCGGCAGGCCATATTCCGCTATGTGTGACAGGGGCTTAGTACAAGAGCATTTCCCAGTTTGCAAGAGCGCCTCCTGCCTGCAGTTTTGCTGCTACCCGTATTAGCTCGCTTCAGTAAAACAGGTGTTTCCCCCCCCCCACCAGCACCACCATTACGTATCAGGTGTCTGTTTTGGCGCGTCTGGCGCTGTGGCTGACTGAACACCAAAGACACAGCTATCAGAGCATGTCCTTCGCCACAAACATCCACAGCACTGGGGACAAACTGTCAACTTCGAGATCTCGTAGTGTGTGTGTTTGTGTGTGTGTGTTTGTGTGTGTGTGTGTGTGCACGCGCGTGTTTCTGTGTTTGTGTTTCTGTGTGTGTTTGAGTCCGTGTCTGTGTGTGTGTGCGTATGTGTATGTGTGTGTATGTGTATGTGTTTGCATAGTGTATGTGTGTGTGTGTGTGTGTGTCACGGTGTGTCTGTGTGTGTTACGATGTGTGTGTGTGTGCTATTGTCTAATTGTCTGAATGTTAACTTTAGTGAACATGTAACCTGGCATATATGGACAGGTTTCAACACAACAAATACGCATCTTGCTAAATTTTCGATCGATTCTTTGGTCTCTCCATGACTATACACGAGAAAACAATTCAAAAATTGTCAGTCTAGTCTCTACGCGACATACAAGTCATTTGCCACAGCTCAAATAACTAATACTTTAAACCTGGAAGCATTCGAAACTTTCAAAGTAAACCCTGAAGCTAATCATATCAGTATGTCAGTAACAAAATAGCTTAGTAGTGTTTACATTCAAGCACTTGGTGATTCTACGATACTTTCGTTCTTGACCTTACTTATATCCCACGTCACTTAGTTTACTAAATAAAACATGTATCTGTTTTAGGGAACATGTCCGTGAGCTCTATATGCCATGTCGCGTCCACACTGCAGATGTAGACATCATTTGATACGTTGGGTACAGTTGACAGGCATGCCATGCATGTGAACATGGCTCGGCGGGCTAAGTTTGACACCCCGGCATGTGAACTCTAGCACCAGGCCTCAGCAAGTCAGTTCTGGGATCGTCAGAAGATTTAAAGCTGCATTATGTAACATTAGGACGATACAAAAAGTAAATTTTCTGGTCATTACTTTACAAAAGTAAGTTGAGCCAACCCTACTCGATAGCAAATAAGTGCCATTCAGGAAGTGGAGGTGCTAAAATATGACGCCTTACGAGTGTGTTTAAAAGTTGGAAACACAGCTGTCAGCCCTGTTTGTTGACATTCTGGTAGTTTGTGGTGGTGCCACAAACTGAGTGCGCCTCGTGTGGGCTGTTTTAGGGCCAACCGTAAATGTCGGAAATGTGAAATAATTGCACAAATATGTTGAAAAGTGGAAGTAAATTACAATCACAAGAAGATTTTTTTATTTCAAAATATTTCAATTTTTGGTGCAATTTACATAATGCTCCTTTAAACAACGGTGTTTTCATTCACCCATCTTATCGTGTTATTTTTTTTTTACCTCCACTTCTCGCACTATGAGCAAAACGTGAGACGTGGACCTATTTATAAACTAAAACTAGAAATTAGACGCAGGTGTTTTCAAACTGTAGACGACAAGTCGTGAGATATCTGACAAAACGAAACAGTCCACCGTGAAAACAAACTGTAACGTTACACTGCAAAGTACCTCTGTGTTTTCAGTGTGTTGTTATGTTGTTGGTGATATCCCCGTGTCAGCTAGCTTAGACAACGTCACATTTAGATTCTAAAAATGCACTTGAATCCTGTTAAAGTCTCCCAAAGCGATTTCAGGACAGTAATTCAAAGTACGTTTCTGGTCATGTTTTAAATGTAGTAAGTTGAATCAACTCTATAGCATACTGATATCTTTGAGGCAAAAATGCGATGTCGCTGACGGAAAACAGTTGCTTGTTTCGTAGTGTAGGCTGGTTCTAGCTAATCATTGGTGGCACCAAAAAATAAAGTCACTCCTCACGTAGCTTGTTTTGGGGCTGTTTCAAACACTTGAAGTATGAAATGATGACGAAAATGTGCTAAGAAATTGTACTAAGTGTCAATATCAGTCAGATTTCCTCATCCTAGATATTTTTGTTTTGTTTTGTTTTGTTTGGCTACCCTGAAATCGCTTTGGGTGTCTTTAAGAATCCGTTCACCCAAGGCCGGATATCTATATCTTGTTTGCGTGTGCGGAAATGCCCAGTCGTTTCAGATGTCGTGCCAACCAAGGCGTTGTTATGATTTATATGGAGTTTACTTATTGGGTTCGCCATTCACAACCAAGGAGTGTCGGTCTAACATTTACAGAAGAAGAGTCTCAACTTGACAACACTGCATACTTCAAATCTATGGGATTCCCAGCTTTCGTATGAAATTATTTTACCAGAAGAGATTTATGAATGCTGGTATAGCTAGGGAGGGTATTTATGACATTACGTCGGCGTGAATACCAAAAAGCTCCTCCTTGCGAAGGTGAAAAAGAGTGCATGCTTTTTTGTTGCATTTCTTTTGCCAATATCTTTAACTTTTCTGAGGGTCGAAAACGTATGAAACGTTTAAAAAGGAACATTTCAATTGCAAATGTACTACAGCATCGTGAAAAATAGTAAGGTACATGTATATATTCAGTGAAAAAAGAAAAAGTACAAGCTCGGATTCGAACTCGGGTCAAAAATGCCTAATCCAGAAACCCTGATCCTCTACATCACAAAACATGACGGTGTTGACGGCGCGTTCTAATGCATTTAAAGCGTGCCGTTCTGCGATATGGCATCGACCGTTTCAAATGGCAACGACCGTTTACGAGACGAAAATTAGCAGCAAGGACTTGTGGACGTTTAACCTTATTTAAGGACAACGTAGGGACATCGTCTGATGTAAACGTTTATTTCTGTCCACAAGTATGGTAGAAATGAGGGCGGGCCCTTCAGTTTCAAGGGTGGCAAAATATCAAATGACTGTGTTATTTACGTAATACAAAATAAATCATGCAACTGGATAAATTTTCTGAAGAGTTCGACGTTTCAGACAACATCCGAGGTCTGTTATCAGTGACCGAAAATGAGTCTGACGAAAAGTGCATAATTGAATTGATAAAAATGAGTATCTGAATTGACTATGTTACAACTGTATTTATCGTACGTACATTTGCAAGATGTGTAATAGCCAGTGTAGAATGGCAGTAATTAATTCAATCCTAAAATCTATCAAAGCAAGGCGGTCAAAAAAGTCAGTTTAAACCTGTTTGGTGCAAAAGCCAGCAGCGCAGGAGTCAGAGAGTGGGACAGAGTGGGACAGAAAAAAGGAAGGAAGAACGGAAGGAAGGAAGGAAGGAAGGAAGGAAGGAAGGTAGGAAGGAAGGAAGGAAGGAAGGAAGGAAGGAAGGAAGGAAGGAAGGAAGGAAGGAAGGAAGGAAGGAAGGAAGGAAGGAAGGAAGGAAGGAAGGTAGGAAGGACGGAAGGAAGGAAGGAAGGAAGGAAGGAAGGACGCGGAAAGACATTATGTACAAATGTTAAAGACAGCAAGAGGCAAATGGAGAACGGCTGAGAAAGAAGTAAAAGCATAGCGCTGTGCAGAGTGCAAGCAACTAGGTCTGTACGATAAGTTATAGACTGAGCACGGGCAAAACACAATGTCTGGTGACAGAAGAGTAAGCAGAGCGTGTTTGAAGTAGCTGGCAAAAGTACACACAGAAGCAAGGTGTTGTTTTGTAAAGCCATCCACCCATACAGTACTGAACGTTAGGATATCCCTACTAATCTCCAAGCAGATCTTTTGGTGGCTGCAATTTGACAGTATCAAATTGACAAGACAGTATCATTGCCAGGGCTGTATCCTATATATACTGTATATATATATATATATAAATAACGATACCTGTGCAAAACGGAAAGCTCGATAAAAACGCCTAAAACACGCCAAAAATAAGCCGAAGCCTAAACCTCTGCTGTATGTCCCTACCGCTGGCCAGATGATAGCTGCCTCCCCGCCACCTCCGAAACTCTCCTGGATGACGACGTCCCGGCCGCAGAAGCTGAAGGCCTCCTCTGGAACCCCGCAGCCCCGCCACACGTACTTTTTCTTGGGGTCCAAACGGAGCGCGCTCATGTCGAAATGGGTTGCTTTGATACACCAGTGGGTGTGCGGACGCGGTTGTCGAGAGTCCTATGCGTGTGTGTCCAAAGACTTTTCTGCCTGACTGGTGGACAAAGCCTACCCGCTCGAAGCTTCCAGAGCCCGTGTCAAGTTTCGCTTATGTTCCCACACCCAGACCCTTGTCCCACTGCTTCCCAGCGCCAACAACAACGCGACCAGGCCGAATACGGCTCATACATCAGTGCCAATCTCGACATTTCACATGTATGTTTCTATTTAGGCGCAGGCCTGTTGTTTATTACCTCGAATTAAGAAGAACCATGCTGAGGCAAAGGTCACGTGGCCAGGCACCCAACATATTCAGACGGTACTTATAAATCATAACGGATCAAATAAACATATAGCATATCTAAATATGAACACGGTTTTAGGAAATGTCAATATTAATACGCGCCAAATTATCAGAGTATGGAATCATGGTATCAATTAACCGTATCAGAATATGGCCCTTACATGCTTTAAAAGTCAAGGTCAGAGAGGCTGGTCTGACAACTTGCCAACAATACTGTGACAGATGGGTTGATACGACAGGACACTGCCCCCGTTATGTGGCCTTGTATTTCGTACTCGTGGCGTCTGGCACGTTCAGCGAGACACCACACTCGCGTATTTCTTGGCTTTTCTTTTTGTAATGTTCCAAAGTTAATGTCATGGGACTAGCTTAGGGTCGTACGATCGCAGACTGAGGGCATTCCCGGGTTAGTCGTGCATGTGTCGTACAAACTTTAAATGTCCTGTTACGGAAAGAGGCCGTCTCAAGCCCCTTTCACACATTCAGAACCTTCCCCCGACCACCAACCAACCAAGGTTGGCTGAAGTTCGGGATCAGTCTGACCAGATTTGGGCCACGCCTACTTTTCTATACAAATCGAATAGAATTCAAGGTAAATGTGAGTCAAATTTGACCCCCGAACACGCACTGAACACCGTTGACCTACACCCTAATACCAGCCAACCACCAGCTAAACCATGGCCGAACACCCGAATGTGTGAAACATTTTAAAACATTCGGCTGGCGCAGCCTAACAGTAGCCGACCTCGCCGTTCGAACACCAGCCAACCACAGCCGACCTACTCCGAACCATGCTTGGGGGGAGTTCGGCAGTGTACGGTAGGCCATATTCGGCTATGTAGGACAGAGGCTTAAGATCCACAGATTGATAAATCATGCTTCCAGCCATATGCAATTTTCATCATTAAATCGACCCACAAAAACAGATGTGGTTTCCGTTATGTACATATATGCTAAAAACAATGTTGGTTCTTTGCCCATAGATCTTGTCGTCCAAAATTCCGGCCGCATATATATATATATATATATTTGTTTTTAAAGCTGAAGTAAAGAAACATAATACATTTTCGTCATATCTACAAATGCGGAAACCTTACGGTAAATTCAGATTTCTCTTTAATCGTTACAAAACCTTAACTTTTCTTTAAAATATTTCTCGACCTTAAATAACATTTTTAGTGATTTTACGTACGTCGGAAAGTTGGCTTGATTATCGCGCTCTGAATGTAGAATCAGGGTGAGGGATTCCCAAGTGGGGAGTAGCTGGCTGTTTTTCCCACATTCGCTCTTCAGCCAAATTTCCTTTAGAGCTTCTTTTGGTCAAGTTGTGCCATGATGGGCACTAGAGCGCCATCATTTTACCATTTAACTAAACCGTTGCGTGTTGTTTTCTGAAATGAAAATCCCATATCACATTCTCCCACCAGACGACTTTTGCCTTTCTGTGTCACATTCTCAGACAGCAACTGAAACTGAGTTGTAAGTAACAATCTTCCAGACAACCCTTTCCCGGCGGACTAGTATGCAGGAGTCCTCCTAGCGGCTTTGGATATTACTACAGAGCTTTACACGTCCCACAAGAAAAATGAGGTCGTCTAGTTGAAACAAATTGTCCACTCAAATAGGAGGCATTATGAATGCTAGTAAATTTAATGACATTGTAAACGTTATATACAGAAAGTCATAGTTACACAATTCTTTATTTGCAAACAGATCATCCACTATACATTATCATATTACCTAGATATATTTGGCACACTGTACCCCATGTGCAGCCATTCGATTGAGTCAGACATCTAACCTGGCATAGTTTTAAAAAAAATATTTCTGCTGCTTACAAGTCATATACAGAATATAAGTAATACATAATTTAGTAAACTAAAAACACATCTACAAACAGTGAACTTAACTTTCTTCAGACTTGCTTGAGTCGTGTTCCATTGCCTGAAGTTGTCTGCATAATGTTTAAGTCCTATTATGTGCAATAATAGAATATTTGACCTTCCTCAATAATTATGCAAATTAAGTCATTACTTACATAATTTGCTACCTACATGCCAAAAATCATGCAAATTCGTCATTTGTCTCTTGATTTTTGCGCTTTGAAAGATTTCGCCAGAAACTCCCCTGCAGTTTCAGAACAAGCTGCTAGGTAGACCAAACTCACACCATTTGTTCCTGACATAAAAAGCTATCAGCCACGAAAAAATTAAGAAAATAGCATGTCCAAGCAAGACAAAAGATACAAAAAAAACAGAAGTTCTGCTGCAGTACCAAAGTCAGCCACCAGGAGGCCCAAATGTGACCTTGACCTTTGTCTTCCTAAGACCTACCCACATGCGAAAACACACAGAGAGAGACACACACACACACACACACACAGACCAAAAACAATACCTACATTTTCATGTAGGTAAAAATGAATCGATATGAAGCTTGACAGACTTGACAATAAACCAGATTGATTGCCTTAACTATCTTAACAGTTTAGCAAGGATTTGTCGTTTTCGCGCGCGAATTTCAAAACAGTTCGTCACCCAAACTTTTCCACCGTCCCCGCTACAAGACTCCACTGCTAGCCATGCAGTTTTCCACACATCTTCATGAAACTCCTCCGGTATGTAGTCAAAATGTGGAATAAACGGACGAACAGAATCCCTGAATGCTTCCTCACAAGGGATGTGGACTTTCTGCCGACGAGAACGACAAATCTCTACGTCGAAGCCGCATCCTTCTATCAAGCGTTTGAAACCAGCCACATCATTTTCAAGCCACGGGTATATCGAGTACGTGAATCCGCGAGATTTCACGAGATTTCGCCATCTCACATCGTTCTCTACGGCTCTTATGGTCTTGACAATGGACGAAGTATCGGAGAAACAGTTGAAAAGGAGGCATCCGTTGGGTTTTAGACATGAAAATATGTTGTTCAAAGCGCTACGTTTGTCGTAAATCCAATGCATGACTGAGAAGGAAACGGCTTTGGTGAAGTTGTACCGCCATTTTAGTTTTATACTAGATGGATCCGTAACGTCTGCAACACAGTAGGACACATTTGGTGACGCGTTGGTCGTTTCTGCGTACCTAAAAGAAAATTCAAAGTTCATAAATTGCAGAAATATTGTAACATTAAAATATGATATTGATGTACAAAAAGTCCACATGGCAGCCTTTTTCATAGAGTTTGTATAATACTGAAAGGTTATAGTTCAATTTTCTAAAAAAAATTCGCATTGCATATGCAGAAAGAGAAAATGTGAAAAAAAATTATAGGAAATCAAATTAACTGGGAAAGATGAGGAGGGACGAAATGGTAATCTCCAAGCAGATGTTTGGAAGTAAAATCGTTACTAACGTTTTCTGACCGTCGTTTTTTTTTTGTTGCATTTTTGGTAATCTTCAACCCTATATACATGTAGTACTTTCAGGAATCCTAACCTCTGCTTGGAGTAGAGGACTGTCAAACACACCGATTTACAATCCGACATCTAATAGAAGACAAGAAAAAGGGTCAATGGTACAATGTCTTACTTGATGAGCTGGGGTGACAAGTCGATCCCTAGAACGAACGACACGGTTGGCTGTTGGCCGATGTACTTGGTGACCTCCCCACAGCCACACCCCACATCTAACACCCTGTCCCCCTCCTCCCACTGCGTGTACTTCTCAAGTAACACCACGGCAGAAGCAGTCTGGGCATGAAGTTGTTCTAAACAGGCGTCCATGTTGTCATCTCTCCTGGCGCAGTTTCGTTCCAAAAATAACTATTTTAATATCGCAGAGTCACGTGAATGACAGTGGACGTGGGGCAATTCTCCAAGCAGATACGGGGTGAGACTCAGCGTTTCTTGCGCGTTTTGTACGGTTTTATAGTGGTTAACTCCTCTTTATTTAGAAAAAAAACGTGGGCCACAAAACATGTTTTGGAATGGAAGACGTTTTGGAATCCAACATGCATTCCACTTCATACAGGTTTTGGAATGGATCACGTTTTGGAATACAGATGCATTCTACTTCTTGTCAATCTAAATCATGTTTTGGAATGGAACACATGCAACACATGTCATTTGGCAGTGTTTACCGCCGCAAAACGGTCGGGTGTCGTAAATGTTTCAATGTCGACAACAGCGCCGCCTTGTATCATGGAGAGCACTGCAATACTTTCTTCTGCCATAAGGGGGCGTACCTGTATATGATTGAAAATAGAGGTTTTCAGTATGTCATACTACATAAAGTTGTTTAAGATGGGAGAAATATACAGTAAATGTAAAAGAATGTGCCATGAATAAGAGGACCAGATCGATGTACAATGTAGTAGTGGTGTCTAAAACCAGGCAAATCACAACTACATGAAAAGAGGCTGGTGTAATGGCGAACATGGTTGCATGAATAGAAACTAAAAAAAAGAGGTCAATATGTCATGCACCAAGTCTTACTTTTTGTTCTAAAAATGTGTGTGATATCTGTAAAATTGATAGTTTACCTTAAGCTGAAATAGCCTGGGTACCATGCGGATTTTGGCTCGGACCCTATGCTCCAGTAGCCTGGTTACCAAACGTATTTGTAGCTCCCGGGTCCTACATCCCTTTTGCGGAGGGGATGTAGGACCCGGGAGCTATAAATACGTTTGGTAACCAGGCTAATGCTCGAGCGTAGGGGAGCCAAAATAAGGATGGTACCCAGGCTCATCTGAAAGTTTGCTGATGTTCAGCCAGTCGGCGCTTTTGACCTACAAGCGAGAAAAACAGGTGTCATTATTTTAAAACTAGCCAAGAGAAAGCTTGCACAAAAAGACTGCAAGTCTAGACAAGCTCATTGCAAAGACGGAATGGGTCAGGGTCATGTTCGGCTAAAGTTGTTACATCTAACGCTCCGGGCATTTTGTCGGGAAATTCGGCCCGGAACCACGGACGGGGACTCTGCATACATTACCGCAGAGTGAGGGGTCCGAAACACGGTAAAGCACATTTTTCTCAAGTTTTACGGGCAAAAATAGCTAACAATGACAGTGATGAATTCTAGAACACTTTTCGCAGTGATTCTGAGGTAGATGTCTGAAAGAATCCCACTTCTTGGACAAATTATGACCAAACACCTCACCGGTAACTACGGACGACTGTTGATTGACTTTACTCTGTAAAATGAAATCAACAAATGTAATAAATGTATAACATTATTATCTCCATGAAAAATGGAGATATTGTTCTGGGTCTGTCTGTCTGTGTGTGTGTCTGTGTGTGTGTGTGTCTCTGTGTGTGTGTTTCCGCCAATTACTGGTGAGCATAACTTAAGAACGCCTTTATGGATGGTGATGATATTTGGTATGTAGGTAGGTCTTAGGAAGACAAAGGTCAAGGTCAAATCTTGGCCTCCTGGTGGCTGACCTTGGTACTGCAGCAGAACTTCCGGTTTTTGTATCTTTTGTCCTGAACATGCTATGGTCTTGATTTTTTGGTGGCAGATAGCTTCTCCTGTCAGGAATAAGTGGTGTGGGTTTTGTCCCCCTAGCAGCTTGTGCTGGAACTGCAGGGGGGGTGGGGGGTGGAGAAATCTTTAAGAGCAGATTAGTCCAGAAAGGAGCAACGTATTATCATGATTTTTGGTATGTCCATAATTAATGAGGAAATTCTGTAATTCCAGCGTTTTACATTATAGGACTTTCATACATGTAATGTGTATAATCTATTATACCAATTATGCAAATATGAACCTTATTTGCATAATTAATCTGAAACTTCTACGATTCCTTAGTGGTAAATGATGGGAATTTCATACTTGTGACATGTGTAAGTTAGTTAAAAGTTTACAACTCCATGCATATATTGTGTTAATGTACAGGTCATTTGCATAATTTATGATAACATGTTGAAATGAAACATTGCCAAAGGATTGGACTTTCACATCAAATATATGTTATTTGTGTTGATGAAACCATATTTCATTGAGATACATGTATGAGGTCTCCGAATTCTTGTTAGAAGGATGTGACGTCTTGTGAGGTCCTTTTCTTGGTACGTTTGTTGACTTAAACAAGAATATAATTTAAATATACACCTCCACAGATAACGGTTGATGCGTTAGATATGTAGCCTGGTTACCAAACCTATTTATAGCTCCCGAATCCTACATCATCTCTGCATGTAGGACTCGGGAGCTATAAATAGGTTGGTAACCAGGCTATTAGATATGCGTGAACTGTTACATTTTCTTTTGAAGGGGCAGGAGGGCTAATTAACAAAACAAAAATGCTTCTATCGAAATTTCTTAGGGATTTGTAGACTGAGCTGGGCTAATCATGTGTGACTTGACAGGTTCACTGCAACCTATACGAAAGAAGAAGATACTACTACAGCCTGGGTACCATCCTTCCTAGTTTTTGCCGCTCCTAAGGACGCTATCCACCACGGATATCTTACCCAAAATATCGGGTATACCCCTTAATCATATAAAATAGTATCGTCCATTTCCCGGCGTGCAGAGTGTTAAGCTGACCTTATTTGACCTTTTCAAACGGGAGCGCGCCAGTGTTCCAAGGACTTCCGACATTCGTGTGACACTTGTGACTGAAACCTGCTTCTAAACTTCCCTGTACCTTCATCTAAAATCTTAGCTGGGTTTCTGAAAGACTGCTATAATGGTGAAACAAGTAGACACACACGTAAGTGTTAAGATTTCGTGTTGTTTACGTTGAAACACGGTAACGGTGCCAATGTTTATATCGAGCTGTGAGGGCTGACCTAAAAATTTCTGTCATGTCTCATGTACATGTAACAATTGCGGATATTAACTGATATAGTATCAGCCCACGCATTTTCTGCATTTCTTTCTTTCAAGGCATTTAATTTCACCCTTTGCGTATGATATATAAGTATAAAAACAGCCTTTTGATAGCATAATTTTAGCGTCCTTGGCAAAATGCTGATACTTGAATCCGGTCCGTCAAGGATAATGACGTCAGAGCTATTGACTCGGAGATGTTGCGACCAAGTAGTGTTGTATGGACTGTTAAAACAGGTCGACTAAAGTCTACCTAAATTGTTGTCACTTGGAGGTTGGAACCAAAATTGCTAGCTTGAAGATTCTATGATAAGTCATTTGTATTTTGTAACAATATCTCTATGAAATTCAATGTGAAAGTCCTTGAAAGTAACAATCTCCAAGTAGATGTTGAGAGGAAAGATCGAACAGATTCGGACACCATTGTTTCTCCTGTTAAATGTCAAAAAACGGCCCGGCAGTTACATTGTAGAAAGTGTACATATGTTGTAGTCTGTTTTTGCTGCATTACTCTTTGAGATTATGAATTTTTGTGGGATGCAGGGCTCGAAATACAGTACTGTACATTTTTCTGCATACCTGCAATGACATTGGTAACATTGAAAATTACCTGCACCAGAAAGATTTTACCTGCATTACTTAGAATTTCGAAATCATCGATCTCGCTAAAAACTGTTCAGAAACCATTGCCATGCATTATTCCCCTTATAAGTTATAGGTGATGACTGGCAGTCAATGCAGCAAATAAAAAATCCACATACACACACATGTGCCAGTACTCACGGGTTACGTGCAGATAGACATCAGAAATACCCGCACAGCTCCCATTTTACCTGCACTAACCTGCATATGCAGGTGATATTTTGAGCCCTGGAAAGTGTTGTACTCACGAGTCTCCCCTTCCTGCATCTGCTTCGAGATTATGAATTGACACTTTGTGGGATGTTTATCTAAGGAGATTTACCACACATTATGGAAGAATTGACATAACAGGTATCAAAACTGAGATCTGACACCAGACTGTAAGATTTGAACCACTCACACTGGTAATTATAAGGACCCCTACTCTTTTGATAAGTTTGGCAGGTTCTTTAGTGTGCTTGAGGTGTGGCTGTCCTCAAACACGGGACCTCCGATTTTATGTCCTATCTAAAAAGACGTCCCTAACTGAAGTTTAGTACTCATTTTCACCCGAGTTCAGTGAGGAAATAGATAAGTGGCTTTCCCAAGGGCACAACATTTTGACCTGCAAGGGATTTGAACCCAGAACCTTCAGATTCTGAGTCAACAACCCCTAACCACAAGACCACCTTGCCACCTTCTAATGTTGTACACATATTTGACAGGAAGATTTCCAGACAGTGCTAAGAGAGGCAGGGAGTCAGTTAGTGGTGGTGGACTTCATGGCTCAGTGGTGTGGACCCTGCAAGGGCATCGCACCAGAGGTAGAGGTAAGATCAAACTCATAATATTTCATCCATATACCATGTTGAGGGAAAGATATTGGTCTTTTTTTTTTGCATTTTGGCGCCAGAGGAGGAGAGAAGCTTTAACCTGTATATACTTTGTTGTATAACCTCTAATGTTGCCAATGACATATATATTCTGTAGTACTACGTAGTGTGGCGCATACATATATTCTGTAATGATACATGTATTTGGCTTTGTTTGATCTTAGTTGTAGTAGACCATATGAAAGTCCCTGTACTTTTGTCGAATCCATGGTGGCATTCATGGTCTCACTAAATATTGTCATCTCCAAGCAGATATAGGGTGGAATCCATTGTCTGACTATTGAGTCATCCTCAAGCAGATGTAGAGTGGCATATGTATAAAGTTATCTCCAAGCAGATGCAGGGTTGCATGTAACAGTGAAAAGCACTTGTTCCTTCTGCCTTTCTTCTTCCTCTGCCTTTTTCTGGTTATTTCTATCGTAAGGATTCAACTATTTCTTTTCTGGGCAAATTACATGTATTTTTTTTCTGATTTTCTTGTGTTATAGGCATTTGCAATTGTTGCTATTTTCAACACGAAAATGTGAAGTGTTAATTCTGCCATTTCCCAATCTTGGTTATGCTGTCTTTGTCTTTTGACTAAAGATTCCAAATTAAACACTTTGCATTTCATTTTTCAAGAAAATGGAGAAAGAATTTGGTGACGTGATCTTCATCAAGGTGGATGTGGACATCAATAGGGTGAGTGAATTTGGTTACTTATTAAGCTCCTGTCACACATAGCTGAATATGGCCTCCTGAACACTGCTGAACTTTCCCTAACCATGGATAGGAATAGGTCGGGAGGAAAGTCGGCTATAGTTGATTGGTTGACTACTGTTCGGGTGCGGCTGCGCTAGCTGAGTGCTTCAAAATGTTTAAAACATTCGAAATTCGGGCGTGGACGGGAAGTTCAGCCATGGTTGGCTGTTGGTTGGCTGGTATGCGGAATTGATCTGGACTCAGGAGTAGGTTAGCAGTGGTCGAGACTCAAATTTGATGTGATTCATATAAAATGTAGGCATGGCTTAAATCCCATCAGACTGCTACCTTAACTGCAGCCAACCTTGGGTGTTTGGTGATTGGGGAAGGTTCTGAATGTTTGACAAGGGTTTTACTGAAGAAGTGATGCTTGTATTCAACTTCTAAGAGCCAGTCTACCAGAATTGTGTTGTTTGGTTCCAATTATAACATTTTAATCCCTTTAATGTCCTCTTAAGGAAACCTCAGAAGAATGTAACATCTCTTGCATGCCTACATTCCAGTTCTTCAAAAACTCACAAAAGGTAAGAATTTATCTGCATTTTATATCATTAGTTGACAAGGGTGAGTACCGGTTTGGCTTGAACCAGGTCCAGACTAGAGGATCAGATCCAGGTCTGAACCTAAACCTGGACCTGTAAATGTAATACAGTATCATGTTTTGGAGTGCATCATTGAGTACAGATCTGTGTGTGTGCTACAAATTATGTTTAAATTGTATATTGGAGTAATATAGTTATTTTCAATTTACAAGCATATGTCAAATTAGGGCAATCTAGGTTGATTAAGAGTTATTTTTTACCTTTTATGGCCATATTACCTAATAAGATGAAAAGTATCTAAAGAGTCTATATTTTTATTTTGTTACAAGTTTTAAAAAATCTGTTCACGTTATTTTTAGGTGTTTTGAACTCGATTCTTGGATGTTATTCCGAGTTGGACCCAGTCCAGCCGAACTGGTACCCACACCTAGTAACTGATAGTTAAACAGCTACATGATTTTGATGGGATCCAATGCCGAATAGTAGCCAACCTCACCGAGCACCAGCCAACCATAGCCAACCTTGCTCCCAAACTACATTGTACTCCCAACCATGGTTGGGGGGTGTTGGACTGTGTATGGGACGCCATATTCGGCTATGTGTGACAGGGGCAAATAACCTTTATGTCTTGACTTCAGGTTGGAGAATTCAGTGGTGCCAATGCAGGAAAACTCAGGGAACTCATCAATGAGCATAAGTGATTGTGAGAGCCACGTTGCATTAAACTTGTCATGGGACAAATATGTAGTAGATATTAGCAATAAACAGGGTAAATAATTTGCCAGAAGAGTCCCAATTTCTCTAGTATTTCTGTAGTCCAAATTATCGTCCTCTTGAATATTATTCAACGAATTTGATCTATTATTCATTGGTTACTAATTGAGACAAGTCTAACAAACTTTTACCATGAAGTTATAGAAAACATTGCTTTTGGCATGTTTGCTAGTTGATATATCATGCAGTTCAACAAGCTTTTTCCATTGAAATGTAAAAGCTTTATTGTAAGTTGCAAGAGAAAGTTAGTTTTTCACCTTTGCGGTTTTTGATATTAAATTGTTCACTCTTGAAGTTGAAAGTTGCATGTGATATCAGGGTACAGGGTATTTTTCATATTCCTAGAAAACATGTAAATTGTATCTGTTGTAACTTGTAACTTTAGCTGTTCTTTTAAACTTCAAATATTTTTTTGTAATATTGCTATATTGGTGTAAATATCATACATTAGAGTTTTGATACTGCCTGTACAGAAAATAGTTCATTTTAGTATGGTTACGGCTTAACTTAGTATTTGCTATGTTTTAGTTATGTTTGTTTCTTCCTTCCTAGAAGGAAGTATTGTTTTGCGCTGCCCTAATTTATGCTGGGTTTCTATGTTTGGTCCCAAAGTGAGTGGGTGGAGATTAAGTTTCACTTGATTGACAGGGTTTTGTCAAGTATGCTCTTGGTTCAATGATGTGGTTGCCAGGAATGTGTTAAACATAAACTATGATGTAATAGTGTAATAGATTTCGTTATACATTCGTATGAGTAATTATTATGATGAATTCCACGATGTAATTCAATAACAAACTGTATCTGCTTGCCGGAAGTTTGAAACCTTATATTTCTTGTTGATGTCTGTTATGTAGCTCTGCATATAATATATCAAAGGTAGGACACAATATACATCTCAAAGCAAAAGATGTCACAGACGCTTTGCAATACAGTCTGTAGGTAGGTTCTTTTATTAATACTTATGAAAATGCCATACGTAGTCTTTGTGTTGTGATCATGCAACATTTACAGTGATATTTGTTCCGCGAATTTGATGGGAGAGAAAGTTCATCTTTGTAATATAGTGTTATTGTATTGTTTGACTCTTGTGTCGATAAAATGATGCAAATGTTTAAGTAATACTATATAAGTGGTAGATATTACGTTATCTCCGTTAATTCGCTTCCTTTTCTGTACATCTTCGACCGGTATTATCTATGACGTACTATATATTTTCCTCTAAATCTGACTTGTGTACAGGGCAAAAATATTTTTGTTATAACTTTTCAAAAACTCCTGCTTGTGAGATCCAATGGTGTAAAGTAGCTTATTATTACGTGAGAATCATTCTAAATTGTTTCTAAGATACGTTCCTTGAAATAAGAAAGTCTGTGTTTTAATTTTTTAATTTGAAAACGGGCTAACGGAAAAGAAAAAGTTTGTACAGTTAAAGCCCGAGATAGATAGTTCTCACTGTCCTCCATTGTCTTTTTAAGCCACTCTTGGTGACGGTGAATATAAACATTTTTTTCGTATTCCATACTACCGATCGCGACCGCAGCATTCGCGCAGCTATAGTGTATTTCTGCCAGTGTCTGTTTTCTCGCTAGTGGTTGTTGTGTTTGGACTTGTTGCCCGTCTCGGTAAAATGTTACCACTCTCTACAGAGACGCGATCGTCAGTTCTTTCGGTCACCACTTTATGCATGCTTCTGTCGTGGTTATCCGGTACGAGCCGACGCATGATGCCCTTGTTCTTGCTCTTGTCGTGCGGTAAAGTGTTCGAGCCAGAGATGGGGAGTCTGTGTCTCTCGGGTGACCTGTTTTGCACGCTGTGATTGGCCTGTTCGGACAGGCTCTCGCTGTGACGTTTTCGGTGATGCCTTCGTCTGCTCCGCACGCTCAGCGTGTCCTCAAACATCACATCCTGGCGAAGGAACTCGTTAAAGATTGCGTCTGTTTTCTCGTCGATGCTGTAGTCTCGTCTCGGGTACTCGTAGCGTTCTTTCGCCGAGGCGAGTCGGAATTTTCCTTTGACGACAAGCTGTTTGGACGGGCTAGCGGGGCGGTGGCCGTGGTTTCCTTCCGCGGAGGCCTCCAGCTCCATCAGCACAGGTTCGGCTTTCCCTTCTGATGTGAAGGACTTCCTTCGGTCTGCCGCCGACTTTGGGCTGAGAGGAACAGGGCTCAGCTCGGACTGTCCATGCTCTTGTTGCTTCTCCTGGTCTTGACTGAAGTCTTGTACGGTGACGCGTGGAGACGTTACCGTTGGAGAAGTTGTTGGTACCTCGGGGACGGCTGCCATCGACTCCAGGTCCTCGTCATCAAAGGTGAACCGTATGCCCTCCTTCTGATGCACCAGTTTCGGCTGCTTTTCTATGGAAACGTAGCCGCTGTCTGATTGCATCAGCAGGAGTCTGGTGTTGGGGCTGGGCGGGCCTTCACCACCTCCGCCTCCCTCAGTCTCGCGTTCCTCGCTCGCCTGTCGGGAGAGCGAGCGGCGAGGGGACCGCGGACCTGCTGGTCCCTCCTGGGCACTCGCTGTGGCAGCGGGCGAGGCGCCTCCCATCTCTGCCCCCACCCTTCCTTCGGAGCCTTCCTGTTCCGGGCTGGAGAGGTTGTCCCCGTTAGGTGATTCAGCGCTGTGCTGGGACGCCATGTCCGTGTCTAGTTCCAGGGTGGTTCTCAGGTGCCAGATGTGACGGGACAGGTCCTTGTTGTCCGGCGCGGAGAGACTTGTTCTGTTCTCAGCTTTCTGACCCTGGGCTGCAGTGGCGTCCTCCGCGCCCGCCACAGCCTGGAAGGTTCCCGTCGACTGGAATCGGCCTGAAGAGTTCTTAGTTTTTCGATCCGGTTTTAAATCGGGCCTCCCTGGATCTCTTTCAACAGGGTCAGACACAGCGCGTTGCCTCAGCAAGGGGCGTGGGTGTGAGCTCAGGACTTGACAGTCGAAGCTCTTCCAAGGTCTGCTTGTCTTCCATTGCTGAATCTTCTGCTGCGAAGGCAACACGGCGTCCAGGCTGGCGTGTTTCTGCAGTTTGCGGAAGAACTGCCTGACGGCGCTCTGTTCTCCCGACCCTTCCTTGGGGGGCTCGCTTCCACGGTGTACTTCCACGGGCACGCTGACTTCGGAGGACTTCCTGCGATCCGACCGGCGGCTGTCCGGGCCCGGGGACTCGGTGTCCGTCTCTTTCGGGCTCTCCGGCTCGTCTGCCATCTCGTCGGCGTGGGTGATGGTGAGGAGCGGGTAGGTCTCGCGGGCGGGGCGGGGCGAGTCCACGGAGGCCGACTTCAGGATGGCGGGAAGGCCCAAGGTCTTGTTCAGACGTGCCTTCTTCAGGTGGTGGAAGTCTCCCTCCGTGTATCTGTAACACATAGGATATCGTTAGACTGGCCACTTAATAGGTAGATCTTACAATCCCTATTCAAAAACCCGTTCTTAGCATGAAAGTTAATCTAGTTTGCTAAATATCATAATAAAAACAAGACGCCATAGGCGACAATTCTCCGTGAAATTTTATAATTTGCAGATTGAGAGGTGGTATTGGCACTGGCATGCCTGCAGACGACGTATAAAATTGCATGCCGATTGAACAAAGGGGACCGTGGGTTTTAGCTGCGAACACGGAAAAACGGGTACCGCTCAAGTCAACGTTAACTGCTTAACAAAACAACATGATCACAACAGCAACGGTTAGCACAGTTGCACACGGAAAACACCGTCCCACATAACCGCTACGGTAAAAACAAAGACACGTACACAAAGTCAACTGCGCAACTGGCGGTCAATCTAAAACCACGTCAACAATTTTAACACTTGCCCACAGTTGCACACGGAAACAACACATATCTTGGCGCATTCTCCGCGCTCCGACCAATTTCAGGTCGCTATATTATAAGCTATAAATAGTACAGTGTGTGAGCTCTACCGAACAACTATGATATTAACATCTTGCCAGACAATAGACCTGACCTTAGGTGCAAACCATAAGTCACAATCCCACCAGATACTCACAAACGAATATACACAACAACCACCTAATATCTGCTTAGAGAACCTCGCCTACCACATATCTACTTAACCTACGGCCTATTCCACAGGATTATAAAAATAGGGGTGATTTTGAAATATCAAATTTACCTCGATATAAAAACCGCTACAGTAAAAACAAAGACACGTGCATCAACACGGACATAACGGCACACCACATGCCCAAATTCAGAGAAATACAACGTACACAAACATGACTTTAACGTGCGAACACATTTCACAATTCCGGCCATCCATAAACCATTACGGTCCGCATCTGGTCTGCATTAAAAACCGCCCCGCGCATCTGCATTAAGGATACTCGACCCCCCCGCTATTCAAAACAACGGGTTTTTCGCGGCCGGTCCCATGTGCCCCTAAATGTAGGGGTGCTTTTTGAATATCATCTTGACCGCGAAAACACCTACGGTAAATATTGATATACGTGCATCACCACTGGCATGCCTGCAGACGACGTATAAAATTACATGCCGATTGAACACAGGGAACCGTGAGTTTTAGCTGCGAACACGAAAAACCGGCTGACCCGAATACTCCTGCAGGAGGTATACCTCCTTCACGGAGTAATAAACTGTTCTCCAACGTAACTCCAACCTTCTCTCAACCCGGAAGTCATCTCGTTGTTTACCAGCTTTCCAATTCACTAAAAACCAGCACGCCTTTGTAGGGATAAAAACTGCCGGTTGTCGACTGTTATGCCCCCGACACACATTCAGAACCTTCTCCCGACCAACAACCAACAAAAGTTGGCTGAAGTTCGAGAGCAGTCTGACCAGGTTTAAGACACGCCTACCTTTTAATACGAATGGAGTCAAATTTGAGTTAAATTGAAGTTGAGTCAAATTTGACCCGCCAACACGCCCCGAACAATGCTGACCTACTCCGGAACACAAACCAACCATGGCCGAACCTCCCGTCCACACCCGAATTTAATGTTTTAAACATTTTGAAACATTCGGCTGGCACAGCCCAACAGTAGCCGACCTGGCCGAACACCAGCCAAACACAACCAACCTTGTTCCCGACCTATTCCTAACCATGGTTGGGGGAGTTCGGCAGTGTTCGGGAGGTCATATTCGGCTATGTGTGACAGGGGCTTAACCGTTATGTCTTTGCTCCAGGTTGATGAATTCAGCTGGGCCAATGCAGGAAAACTCAGGGAACTCATTAATGTATATAAGTGATTGTAACAGCCTTATCATTGGGACAACTAGGTGGTAGATTTTAACAGCAAGCAGAGCTCACCTTCTCCTTTTGTTGGAGTCCCTCCTCAAGGGGCTATCGTCGTCGTCAAGGAGATCAACACCCTGGAAGGACACCCTGCGCTGCGTGGATTGGTCGGGAACGCCCAGCTGACCACCGCTCAGTACCAGAGTCGGAACGGCGTCTTCGGGAATATCTACGTACAAAACATTAGCGTGACGTCAGTTGCTATGGTGATGATGTTGCCATAGCGACCGTCGCGGTGATGGGCAGGTCATTGACCGCTTGGTAATAACGCTAATGCAAATATATCGCCCGCATATATATAGATTTTTCCCTCTGTAAAGCCCTGGGTCACCCGGGTTAACCCACGATCACATCAATTCACCGTATCAAAGAGAAATGGATGTTACTGCCAGATGGCGGCCTTTTGAAAGAAAAAATCACATAACTTAACGATAGAAAGTTATAACATATAGCAGTATAAAAACTTTCTAAAACATTTCTCCTTCCTCCATTGTTAAAGACAATCAATGAAATTTCAGGGCGGCAATACAAAATATATTCTGGATTAGTAAATCGGTCAGATCTTGCGTTAGGTACTGCCATTTCTTAGCACATTTTTTGTCATCATTTTCTGTATCTATCTGTATCTGTATAGCCGGTATAACCGCCCTTTGGCGTAACACACCAGCTTCGCAGGCACGCGGCGCGGCGGCAGCTGGCAACATTACACCGAACGACATGTTACATCTAACCTTTGAACGCCTAACTCTAAACAGTGTTTAAAACTATCTAGTGACGATGCCCCTACTGTACTTGGTGGCATAACTTTGTTTCTACCCAATCCAACGGTAGAAACAAAATTTCTAATCAGTGAAAAAAGAAAGCCCGATAAAAAAGCCTAAAAACACGCCAAAAATAAGCCCTAAACCTCTTCTTGGAGAGTACATCGATTCATTTATTAGCGATGTCGAAATAGTATATCCCTTTCATGACTGACTTCAATTTAGAATATTAATTTAGAACCACAAGTAATATACTTCATTGAACGAATCATAAATCTATTTCACGATGGATATCGAACGATATTAATATGTTCACGCACATCAGATTAATAGATACTACAGATGAAATACAGCATGAGCTTGTATTAGAGAAATTTTGCTACATAGGAGAGCTAGGGTTAGAAAGAAAAAAAAAGCAAAAAAAAAGATCTTAGGGTGGCTTCTATATTGAGTGCGGATCATTGTTCATCGTACCTTGCCATCATGCACCTGTCAAAGCAAAGCAAGACGGGGGGAGGGGCTCTTGGTTCCGAAATGATATATATAGTAGAAGACTGGTTAATTCATACATTTCATGTACGTATTTGAAGGTCATGGTAGCCTTGGGGATGAATTGTAGACATTTCTTACATCTTAAAACACTTTTAAAAGGTTCTCAATTAGACTGTGAATTTAAAACATACAATACAATACAGTTAAAACTGTGATTGTGCAATGACATCTGACATGTTTACGGTCAAAATGACTTCCAATGCATCCACATATACAAGAGCAACTAAAAAACAAGAATGTATTTAGAAATATTACTTCATAATCACACGTCTGCGACAAATAGTCATTAAGATAAGAAATGAATTTCATATTTAACTCAGCCAATACACCTACATCCCCACCATATGCTACTAAAATAAAACATGTGATCATTGATAAACCTATATGGAGCAATTCAGCGAATGTAGATTAAATATTGCAGTCATAAAAGGTTTGGCGCGTGGCAGGTGCACCATATATCATGACCAATCCCTATCTTTATCCGAACACAAGCGAGCACGCTATGTTATAATAGAGCCATGGTCCTTTGTTATAAATCAATTTAATGCTTTTACGTTGCCATGTGATATCGACGTCAATCATTTTCCCCATTCATACTTATAGCCTTTAAGAAAATATTTCAATGAACAGCAACAAGAACATATGGTAAAATAGTACTTTAAGGATTGATGGAAATAAAAATCTCTAACAGGGGCGATTCGTGTAGAGGACGTACGGCTCGGTCACATTTGTCGTAGGTAGTCGTACGATTTGGATGTCGTAGGAATTTCAAGGCGGCTGTGACAGCACCAAACACCGACAATGATCTAAGACAGCCTTTTTGGTAACAAGACTTTTGCACGACATGTGCACAACTATCTCAAGAATGCCCTAAGTTTGCGATCGTACGACGTTCGTACGACGAACGTGACCCGTCCCTGAAAGGAGTATTCCGCTAGACAGGCTCGGTTTTGATACAGATCTAGTGGGACGCGGATTGATTTTTTTCCACCTGGGGGTAAACGGGAGGCACCAGGTGTAAGGGCGGTCGATCCCATTAGACAAATAATCCAATACGCCGTTTGGAAACAAAATAATTCCTAGCGATCGGATACGTTACGTAAAGAATAGGAAAAGGGCAAGAAAACGCCCCAAATTTGAGAAACAAAAAAATACATGAAAATGCAGCAATTTTTAGTGTTAAGTTGAAAATCTCGCTTCTGATAAATTGTACATATCATTATATATATGGGACTTTTTTATGTGTATCAAATTGTTATTTTCAAGTACTATTATTTTACTCAGACAAGGATGACCGAGTGTCTGTAAAAATTAATAATGATTTGATAAAACGGTATTTAGATAACTGTTTTGATGTTCAAATTTCAATTATTCGATCATTACTAAACCTCTTCCTTTATTCTAACAAACAAACAAACAAACAAACAAACAAACAAAAGAAATTACACTGTGGTACAGCACTCAAACTTATGTTAGCGGCACCACTGGGGAAAATGTACATCATAAGACAAAACAAAGCACCAAAAAATTATCTCTTGTACGTCCGATACAGAAAAAAACGAGGAGACAAGAATTGCTTGCGTGTAATGCCTTGCCGTCATATTGAGTTCACTTTGCGCATCTGTTGAGGTCCCTAGGGCTCTATGCCCCACATTTCTACAATCTCATTAAAGCCTACATCTGTACGTACGTGTCAATTACGTTTCGGGTCAGACAGATGATGCGATACCACAGGCGACACGACAACAAACGGAATATATTTCTTTATAGGGCGTACCCATTCTTATATGCATATTTTTGTGCATATTTCATCCTATATTGTATATCATCGCCGGTGTTGCCGCTAATATAACCACAGTGTATTTTTATATATATCATAATATAGTGTGGAATATCCTCTTTTTTTCACGAGAAGGAATAAAAATATTATTTATACTACTAGTACATTACATACAGTGTGCCAATTAGCCAAATAAAGCAACAGTGATAACATATACTATATGTCATATATTGTCCATACACCCCTATATTTTGGTCGCATGCAATTCACAATCATATAGCATGCTGATACTATAATGACAACCTAACCTGGTACATGTAGTGTGTTAAAGGGACATATGATAATTTGTGTATACCTTTGGTTTTGATGTTTTGTTAAAGAGGGTCGGAAAGAGTCGTTGCGATAGGGATAAAGAAGGAAATCATCCTACCTGACAAGGTGTGAACGTTGATGTCGAAATTTTCACCCTCCCCATAGTCGCCTCTCACTTCGCTGTAGTGGATGGAAAACACATGGTCAAAACAAAATTTTACGGACATTTTCCTCCAGAAAACGATCGGAAATCGTTGCTTTGAAGATTGCCCTTTCCGAAATGGCTAGAATAGAAGTAAAATGCCCTTGACATGGCATCGGAAGTGTCTGTTGTCAGGTGGGAGAGGGAAAAAATGGGGCGAAAAATGGTGAGGGATGAAATGCTTTTCAAAATGTCGGACCCGGGGAGGTCTGTCGACGTCATTCACCGACGGCGCACGAAGATTGCCGACGCGACACGAAAATGATGTCACGACTCGTACCCATCCTTTTTTGCTAGAGAGGCACTGTATATTTAACACCACAGAATGAAAATAAATCAATGAACGTGTAACAATAGAAGTGAGAGAAAATCGTTCAATGTTGGCAGCATTGGTAGTTGCCTCCACTAGGTGTACTTTTCACATGCATACCGCCTTTAAAAGAAGGCACTGTCCAAAAATTAAAGGCACTGTCCAAAGTGCTGATATCACAGGTGTTCAGATGCTTAGTTTTTCTAATGAAAAATATACTTTTTGCTTCAGTATTATAACGTCAATGTCTTAAGGTATCCCGTATCTTTAGCCTCAGTGCCAAATTTACTGAGTTGCTCTTGTAATTTTTCCCTTCGTTTTATTGACTTCACATTAGCAAAATCAATCGTCTTATATAAAAACGCGTGCTGATATTACTACGTTTACGGAGAGGTTATATGAAATAGCGGGAATAGCATTACCTATGGTTCGCCCCGAATTCTGGAAGAAGAAGAGGAAGAAGAAGAGGGCATCACGTCCCGGCAACATGTTATACAGGGAAGAAAACACACCTGTTTCTCCTGAAGCCTTGGCGAAAGATTGGGACTGAATACATTCCCGGCCGTGGGTGGTGCGTGGGGGGAAATGATATCGGAGCTCTCACTTCTACATTTCGTGGGCAGTGTTTTGCATTTTCTGTGTGGGTTTGGGGACAAAACAGATGAGGAAAACAGCTTTTTAATGAGGCAATCCTTCTTCATTAAATTATTTTAAAAGTTGCCATCTGAACGGTTCATGATTCTTTTGTTATTTTGACATCTATATAAATTCCTCCTATTATTTCAGTGATTTTTTGTTGAAGTATACGTATTATAGTAAATTTGATAAAAATCTTTTAAATATTGATTCCAGAATGGTCAGTGATAACGCTCTTTATTTATCTTATATTTTGATATTTTTTTATCATTTTCTCTTACTGAGCGCTGTAGTAAATTTTATTACAATTCTTCTCTATTTATGAAATTATGGCGTATATTGAGCGTGACGCGCTACAAAAGATATTTGCACCATCTGTTTCTCGTGTCACATAAATTGATCAGTTAATCAATCGAGACTGGGATAGGCATGTTAGGGGAATATCCCCGGGCGTTAATAATCTAAGGCTGGAAGCCCTGCTAACTGACAGTTGGGGCGGGCACTTAGTCACTTAGGGAGGCTATATATAATGGACTTAAGTACGGATTCGCGACACGGGAAAGGAAATTGAGTTAATGTACAACTGCGTACAAAACTGTTCCTCTCTCTCTCCTTTGATCGTACACAAGTCACGATCATATTTTTAATGGCGTATGCGTTATGAATAATAGAATATTCAAAACTAATACTATATTTATTAATTCCCTAACAACATACATTTGCGTAATGCCTGGAAGATCGTTGTAGTGAAGCGTCATGGCTGAAAAATTGTGCACTTTTATGTAAAAGAACCAAATTTGGCAGACACGTATTCTAAGCAAAGCTGGATATGGAGGCATTTCAATTTCAGCCCAGGAGCAATTTTCTGGTATTTTTGTTGTTGTTGTTGTTGTTTTTTTTGTTGCTATTTTTACATAACAATGTTTTTAACCAACATTTCAATTCAATTGACATTTTAGTAAAACATTTTATCAATCTTCAAACAGAATACATTTGCATAATCTTAGCCAGCAAGATCACTGACTTTGGTCCTGAAGAAGATTATAACTATGATTTTCCAACACAGCTGTCACTGAATAGAGACGGGGGGCGCCATAGACTATCTGCAATATTTGAATAACTACCCACCGAATCACGTGTCCAATCGGCCTGAAGTCACATCATTGAATCAGTATATTTTTCAATCATTGACCAAAACTCGAGCCCTATGATGAAACATTTTTCCAAGTCCGACTTTATTTATTTTTTTAATTATTACATTAAAAAAATCCTCTTCGTTAGGCATTTGCATATTTTGAAATCGCTGTCGCTGTTTCTTCTAGAACACGACAAACTGTATGAAGAGCCGGGTGAACCCACTGTGGATAAAACGTGCCATGCTGCCGTTTGATGTTCCATTTAGGTGAAATCAGTCGAATAATTGAGCACTCAGCGGGATCAATTAGGTAGAAAACATGGAAGAAGTTCTGATGCATGAAAGTCATTTTGAATATACGCTGGAGCTGCAGATACTGAACACTCACCCAACCAACCAACCAGACTAAACCAACCATTACCTCAAGTGAACCAATCAATCAATCAAAAAACAAATTATCAATTGACCAATCAGTCATCCAGCTCATTAAGTTATACTTGTACCAACGCAACTTAATGACCTAAAAGTTAGATATATTCTTTAAACTCTGGATTGAATACGTAAATTTTGACAGAGGTAGCACAATAAACGAGTTCGGGTATTCAAATGCGCATGCGCGGCGTGATGCATTGTAGGTAAAATGTCAAAGTTGAAGGTCCCCTGAGACATTGAAGAAACACGTCTGGACATGCTTTAATTGATGAGGATATGCTCTAGACAAGAATTGTTTACATCCGTGTGTACAGGGTCCTTCGCATTTGACCTCGCTCATGCATAGTTGGAGCCCAGAAAGGCAAAGGTCAGCCTTTGGTGCAGGTGCAAAGGCCGTATCCAAATCAACTCCAAACAACTGTATTTTCTTGTACATGTATATGTTGATAAATTGCATTTTTCAGCTAGGTGGAAGGGTATTCATCTTATTATATTGTTACGAAAACTGGACTTTGGGCTTGTTTGGACTGCCGGGTAGAACTCTTGACGTTTTTGTCTGTTCGGGAGTGGTTTGCCTGAGTTTGTTTCATCCAAATGAACCCTTTTAGCTATTTATGCCGTATACAATTCATGAAGTTTTGACTAAATTTAGAGGTCGAACTTCCCTGTCAATGTGAGTCTTTCATCGTCTCAAACTCAGGTATGTGATTTTTGACAGCTTATTTGGATTTCTTACATCTTTGCCATGTATTTAGGTAGGAACCCTCATTTTCGTCATGTACCCTGAATCCACGTATACAAAAGAATGTACGAGATAAAGGTCGGTTTTCAATGCGGAGTCTATATGGTTGGACACTAATGAGTGCGGAGGTGTATCTCTCTTCCGTAGATACCCAAGGGGAGGAATTCAAACTGGTGTTCGGAGTATTTGAATCGCAAAGAACGCCCCCACACCCGTCCTACTCATGTCTGTGGGCTTATAAAGGGTCACGTACCAGAGATAGAACGTGTAGCATGCATTTTTTTAGAGTCAGTCGATTCTAATAATCACCGACTTTGAGTGGTGCGAGGCATTTTTGTCAAACATACATAAGGCTAAAGGTTGTGATATAAAGGTAACCCTACTGTACTAGAAATAGACAAATGCACTACACTTGTTTTTAGAATAAGCACTTACCATGGACAAAAATATCTACTTATTATGGACAAGAACTAAAGTATGTGGTTAGAAAGAAATTTGAATATTACATTTGTTACACCATGATACTATGTCAACATTTGTTACACCATGAGACTATGTCAACATTTGTTAAACCATGTTTTTAAGATATTAGATGTGTTACACCATGATACTATGTGAACATTTGTTACACCATGATACTATGTGAACATTTGTTTTAACCAAGGCGATTTCAGGGCAGTAAAACTGGATTTTCAAAGTCAATGTTGTAAATGTTGTAAGTTGAATCAACCCTACCCCATATAGCATACTGCTATCTGTGAGGCAAAAATGCGATGTCACTGACGGAAAACAGTTGCTTGTTTCGTATCGTAGGCTGGTTCTAGCTATTTATTGGTGGTACCAAAAAATAAAGGTACTTCTAACGTAGCTTGTTTTGGGGCCATTTCAAACGCTTCAAGTATTAAATGATGACAAAAATGTGGCAAGAAATGGCAGTAAAAGTCAATATCAGACAGATTTGCTCACCCAGAATAAGTTTTGTATTGCTGCCCTGAAATTGCATTGGATGCAGTTTGATCCATTTGATTCCTCTCCAATAGAGGAGAATCTGTCTGGTGCACGTGATTTTGTAAGTTTCTTGTACCAGTACGTACATCTATGAAGAGCAAAGCGCATGTCGAGTCAAGCATGTGCCCGTTTTTAAATGGGGTATAACTAAATCAAAACAGAAGGAAAACTAGACAGGAGAAACAAAAGTTTAAACTATTTTCTTTTTTTATAACTTTTTCAACGTATGGTACAGAGACTTAGAGGAAAGGAGACAGAAAAAGGATAATAATAATAATGGTTTATTTGATTCAATTCCTTGAAACAGCAAAACCCACTTGGCAGCCATAGGCTGAATTGCGTGGGGTTTCTTGACATAGTAGAAGCTTAACAGAAGTGTTATATCGGGATTTAAAAACATCATACTACATAGTAAAACATCATTTTATACTATTTACAAATTAAAACATCCGAAACCAGCGTTTACAGGGTAAAATAATTATCAGTAAAACATATGCAAAAAAGACTCACAATTGCACAGAATGGGTAATTCAGAATGGGTAATTTCACAGGATGTGTCATGCTACCCACCTCTTGAGTCCTTTGCGCCGTCCCAGACAGTACCTGCACACGGCTATGGTCAGCACCACCAGCACGGCCCCGCCCACCGCCCCGCACGCGATAAGCACTGTGGGAAGGTTTGAGGGAGCCTCCTCACTCGTTCCCTGGGTAACGTCTCCCTGGCAACAATAAACAACAACGAATGAATAGTTAGACAAAGTTCAGTTGTCAGAGGATGTTTTAAAAGGCAGTTTCTTTTTATCTTATTATATTATCTTTATAATTAAAGACATTTTCAAGCTGCATTATGTAACATTGAAACAATACAAAAAGGTATCTGGTCATTTCTTTACGAAGTAAGTTGAATCAACCCTATTCCATTGCAAATAAGTGTCATTTAGGAAGTAGAGGTGCCAAAATTATTCACCATACGAGTGTGTTTGAAAACTGGAAACACAGCTGTCAGTCATGTTTTTTGACATTCTGGTAGTTTGTGGTGGTGCCACATACTGAGTGCGCCTAGTGTAGGCTGTTTTAGTGTCAACCATAAATGTCAGACATGTGAGAAAATGGTACAAATATGTTGAAAATTTTTAAAGTGGAAGTAAACTACAATCAGGCGAAGATTTTGTTTCTATTAAAATATTTTGGTGCAAAAATGTTACGTAATATCCCTTTAAAATAATGTATGTACTGTCCTACCAATGTTTGTTTTTTTTGGGGGGGGAGGTGTCTTCGACTCGGCCACCTTCTCCAAATTACCAATTATTGCTTGCGCTTTAGCGGTTTCATTATGTATTGCAGGCATACAAACGCCATTAGTGACTTATTATCATGGCAACAATGCAGTCATTAGAAAGCACTTAAAAGCTGACAGCAACAGAATGTGTTTGTCCCATAGTTCTGACGCGCCCAAGCTGCGGTTGCAAACGTTGTCAATATTGCAAACGATGAATTTGGATAGAAGCCAATATCAATTCATCTTCGGTGAATCACCTACATTAGGGACGAGGTGGTATGGGCCGTAAAAATGGCTCTCTTTGAATATTGACATACACTGCACGAAAAGTTGGATTTACCAATGGTAGTAAATGCGAGTAAAGTCGGGTAATGTTTACTTTGCCTTAGAATTCATTTACTAGACCATTGTTAACTCCGATTTTACCGGACTTGACTTTTATTTATTACCAATTTGTAAGATCCGGTACTGTTTACAAAAGAAACATTACCCGGCTTTACTGGCATTTACTACCATATGGTAAATTCAACTTTTCGTGCAGTGATAATTTTTCTGTCCCAAACTTGAACAACAATAGGTACAAATGTAATACGTGGAGACGCTCCAATCAGTGCACCAGGGGAATTAGATTTTTGTACTGGTAATTCTGGTTATACAATCGTCAATATCTGCTAAAACGATAATTTTCAAGAACAAAAATGATTAAAAGATTCAGTCAAGTTAACACCGTTTCAAAAAAAAAAGCTGGTCGTAATCTAAAGCTTTGTTTGTATGTATACTACTTGTTTTATTTATTTATGACGTAGGGCCCCACTGCAAAGCAGTGCCAATTACAGAGCTGGGCAACTCTGGGTAAAAATGGCAAAAAAGGAATACACAACTAGAAAGGTAACAATTGCAAAGCAAATGCATTATGTTTAACTTCAGATGGTCTAGCCTATTCAACTACTGTTCTGTTTATTCTTACTCAAACACATATATAATTTATATTTATATATATATATATTACTACCACCACAAACTAACAAAATAAAAATAAACATGGCTGGCAGCTGTGTTTCCAACTTTTAATTGTTCGAAATAGAGTAAGGTTGATTCAACTTCTTGTAAAGAAATGACCAGAAAATTGCCTTTTTATATCGTCCTAAGGTTACATAATACAGCTTTAAATGCCTTACAGAAATTGATATCGACTCCTTTCACATTAAATATTTTTTTTAATTCTTGGTGTGAAAATTCTTTCCAATATCCAAAAGCCAGTACATTTTGCTATGAATTCAACATCATACCGAATTACATCTTCAAGAAACAGACAAAAGGTAGTATAGTATAGTATATTCAGTAAGATCATTGTAGACAGCATATTGTTGCTTAAAACATCAATGTTAAAGTCATTCAAATTCAATGCGGGGCTTTGCGTGTACTCAATAAATGTGTTGTCTGGCATTATTAAGGCATCTTTTTACGAACTTCAATTGGAAACTTGATACAAGCTAAAATTGTAAGACCCTATGAAAGCTTCGGCACGTTGAAAGGTACAGAACAACGTTTACGGCAAATAATAACGCCTACTCAGATGTCTAATGTCGTTAAGATTTGAATTCCACAAGCCCGACGGTATGACGGGAAATTTGATTCGAAGGTCATGTCCCGCGGTAGAAGTGACTTGTTTAATCCTTTTCATTGAAGTTGTCTTCTTCTTTTTTATTTTTACCTTCGCATAAGAAAATATATTGCTTTTGCTCTCAGACTGTTTCTTCTTCCTCTCCTTCCTCTTGGGTTCCAAGCAAATAAAGTCAATGACCTGGACCAGACGTCTATCACCATGGTAACTGGTGCTATGGAAAACACCCTGTGGTGTTGGATTACATTATGTAGCAGGACAGAGCTGGAGGGGCTGGATGTGTTTGAGCAAGAATAAACAGAGCAGTAGTTTGTTAGGCTAGGCCATGTGAAGGTTAACATTATGCATTTGCATTGCAAATGTTACCTTTCAAGTTTGTTTGCTTTTGCTTGTTTGTTTGTTTGTTTGTTTGTTTGTTTTATTCTGGCTGACATCCAAACCCGCCCGCCCAACATACACACACATGCACACAAAGGTGAGTTTATATATATTAATTAACCGGTAAATCAGTTTTGTACTCACCGGGTACTTGCTAGATTCGGTGCCTACGTCCATATGTCGGCAGTTTGTCGCACGCTCATCTGCGCATGCGTCCAGTTACGTCAGTTGTACATCAATACATGTCAGCTTTGTCTGTGGAGAGACAGGATTGGATCCACTTAGCCTTTTTTCTCAAAATCTCGTTTGTGTCGAATGCGTTGGTTAAGTCAACAATATATGTCAGTTTGAATTGCATAATACACATACGACAGTTTAAATCTTATATATGCATCACTAATTATATTAGTTTGACTTCACAATATACAGGATGCCTTGACGTGTAGATCCTGACAAGTATTTAAAACATGGCGGCAATAACTTATTCTACTCGTATACTTCAAAGTTATCGTGTACTATCATGTAGCCAAATGACGTTGACCAATGAGAAAGCCCCATTTCTCTTCGCTCACTCGGTGGTTTATTCGATGGTAATGACCATGCCTTATCACACCTTATACCCCTCAGGGCTGGTCATTAACCCTATATTCACGTCTCTTTTTAGCGCATGTTTCTAACCAAACAGTACACAATGAGACTACGTTGAGTCTAGTGTAAAAGAGATCATGCTTTTGAATCGTAGTTTTAAAATCGTTGATGAGTTGAAAGTGTAAAGACTATAATTTAAAGATGTCCCTTACCTGTGGACGTGTCAGGCTGCCGCATAGCGACTCGCTTCTTCTGCTTGAAGGCATTCAAACCTCCAGAAAGGCGGGGCAATCTTTAATTCCTAACGAGTGCCTTCCCTCAGAATCTAGGAATAAACACACACAAAAGGATAGTCACTCCAGTGGTGTAATAGCTTGATTTAATGCTGCAAATGTCACTGAACGCATGTTTTAGGTAATGTCATGTGTTTTAAGGGGGTAATTCAGGTTACACAGCATTTAATTCTACCCACGGGCCAAAGCAGAAGCCTCTACGTCATACAGTAATCATAACTCAACAACTGAAAGAAGCTCCTGTCTCAAAGATCATTCCAACCGGAGGCGCTATGCGTAGTTGTATTTTAAACATCTTAAAGCTCGCTAGATCTCTTCTCAACTCTGATTTTCAACACTGAATTCTATGTAATTTCTATCATTAAATATTCATAATTTATGCTAATTTGATGACGTCAAAGGTAAAAATCCAAGATGGCCTCTACGTAAAACCACCTTTTTTACTAAAATTGATTTCTTTCTGAGTGGTGGCAAACAAAAACTGGCTTGAAAGCGCCACCGTGCGTGGGCGGAGGAGACATACAGTCCTCCTAAAATCGATGGGTTTCTTCCCGCTGGTGCTTCATCATAACGGCTGTCTAACCGAGATCTCTTAATTCACGGGAGAAAACTACCGTAGCGGCACACCCAGGCGTGGGTAGCCATGCCCTTCAAAGAATGTTCTCTCCTCGTAATACAGCCGGATTGCTTTGTCTCATCCTGCTCCGTCCAGAATCACTCTGATGTGAGGGGGAGATCGGAACACGGGGGAGGAGAGTAGGCCGATGGAATCCTCCAGTACAGTAAAAAAGCCTTCGTACTTTGTAATTTGCTTGATTTGCTGTTAAAAAGATGACCCTCTGCGGTAAGGCTTGTAACGTAGTCAGTGCCTGACGTGGGCTGAGAAAGGACAGAGCCAGAGAATCTACTAGAGTGGGATATTCACTAATGTACAATCGTTGAACGTTATATAAATCATCATCTATGATTTCTTCTAGGCCGTCTATATTAGAGATGAAGATTTTTAGTTGTTGGAAGGAGGATAAAGAAGAAGCAAAACAAAACGATTCATACGGAGAAAATCCAATATATTCCCCCATTCACCATTGACAATGCTACTACAGCTTGCAATTCGCTTATCTATTCACAAATGGGAATTCATTTCGAGTAACGAAACGACTCTGAGAAGCAGAGCACAGTGTATTATCAACATAAACTCCTAATAGATACTAAAGATACATATTGTTATTCAAGCCATAGTAATATCAGTGGACCCTTTTAAAATTGATCGATTCCAAACAGTCATTAAAAAGGGTTTCGTTCCTTGATTGCACCATGTACCAGAAGGGTGAAGTCGTTGGCCTGTACAGTAACCTTGCAGTTGCAGTTAACTTTAAGATTCTACCAGCTAACATTTTCATCCAACTTGACCTTAAGGTCAATCTGCGGTAACAACGCCTTTCTAACACTTTACTGCATTTAAATACGACCTAAAAACACAATCAAACACACAGAAAAACCCATACTAAATAATCCCTCCGTACCAGGAGCTAATGACGGAAAAACGTGGTTATAATAATGATACAGACTGAAACATTTAAATACCGAATTCGCGTTATCGCAATAGATTTGAAAAGTGGTGTATATCTAGAGAAAGAGACTTCAGAATCATCCCTAGAATCTCTTTCAACCCCCACAGATATTTGCATGCGATGAATCATATAACCATTGCTCTGATCTGACCCTGTTTCAGTCACGGGTGTCCACCCTGCATCTACTCCAACTTATCTTACCAGCCCCGGCACCAGACTGTCTGTGCCATCCCGCCCACTCCCCGCATCTCTTCCAAGCCAATTCCCTTCTTATTATCCCGTTCTGACAGCCAATCTGAGCTACACTTTTCATATCATACACATCTAGAGTTGATATTCCGAGAAGTAATAAACTTGATATTTAGATATCACATTTTACGTTGCTGCTAGATTAGGTTTTATGATTAAAAATGATCCCAGGGGAGGGAAATAAAGCTAACATTCAATTGGATGGAACCTGACAACTGTAGTATGATCTTGATATGAGTTCAATAAACTCGGTGATTTCTGCATTCCGTTGCGAAGCGACAGGGGTTCAAATTGTAGTAGGTACATGTAGACTGAATGCTTTGGGAGGAGGTTGAGTTGGTAAATGTCAGTTACGAACATTTAGATGAATGAAATAAACGGTTTATTTCTTTTCTTCGTTTCTGTACAAATAGGTATTATATTATAAAACCTGTTTGCTGAGTGTGTCCAGTAAAAAGATGGAAATATCAACTGTGTAAAGAACAGCTAGTGCTAGAAAAAATGCAGACGTCTAAAACGCAATCCCAACTAGAAGGCCAAAATTTGTGAGCGATCAAATACAGCATATTTCACTCCATTCCTCATACAAAAATGAATTGTTATAAACTCACCCCTGTGCAAAAGAACATTTCAAAATGAACTACAGTACTGCCCAGTCTGTTATCCCATTCTGAAATGGAGCCTTCCCAATTTGACCACAATTAACACATATTGTTCCCCTTATTCAAGAATGGACTCTTCCGGCAGCACCCTACACAAAAAATTGACTTTTGAAATAGAAAAATAACCCTAGTTCAAAATTGAATTTAATATGCGACAGTATACATCTTCATGATCAAATTACGAAAACTATTATTTTGATTTGATAATAAATGTACAAAAGATGCCTCCAAATGCAAATTGTAAAAAGGTATGTAAACCACCTCTCAATGTCTTCTCGTTGTGAAAAAAACAACAACAACTGCACAAGCTGGCAAAATGATTTGGTCGTTAGGGTTGTTGACTTGCAACGTGAATTCTCTAATCCCTAGCAGACCTTTATGTTGTGCCTTTGAAAAACGCACTTTACAGCCATTGCCTTTCTCGACTCATGTAAAAAAATGACTGCCTAGGTTAAGGACGTCCTATTGGAGGCGCCGTGTTCAAGGCCAGGAGAGCCAGACCTCGAACACATTAAAGGTTCCATGGCCCAGTACACTTGTTGAAAAGAGTCGGGGTCCATCCCAGTGTAAGTGGCTCAAACCTTACAGTCCGGTCTTACCGGCTTGCGCTTACTGTAAAACTGGTGAGTTACGCCTAAAGGCGGTTCAGCGGTTATACAAAGCAAATCAGCACAGACGTGATTCACGATGTCTTTTTAGGTCTTATCTCTTACAGCCCGTATATCTCTTTCTGCTAATGTAGCAGAATTATCCACTCTTCGGCCCCGTCAGAGCATGAGATAACGTTTTCCCGGTATATCCCCCAAGCTAATGAATCCATTTCATTCCCGGCGCTTTGCGGTACCATATAAGGCGAAAACTCTGGATGCGTGGGTTTACATGTATGCACATAGACCCTTGCCTGGAAACCGTGAGAAGACAATGCTAATACCACGGTACGGTTTCTGATCTTTTGACGAGCACGTGGAGCTCCTGTCACACATAGCCGACTATGGCCTCCCGAACAGTGCCGAACTCCTCCCAACCATGGTTAGGAGTAGGTCGGGAGCAAGTTCGGCTATGGTTGGCCGGTGTGCGCCGAGGTTGGCACTGTTCAGCTGCGCCAGCCAAATGTTTCATAATGTTTAAGACATACAGGTGTGGGTGGGAGCTTCGTCAGTAGTTTTCCGGGGTCAAATTGGACTCAAATGTAACTCAAATTCGATTTGATTCGTATAGAAAAGTAGGCGTGGCCTAATCTGGTAGGACTTCTCCCAAACTTCAGTCAACCTTGGTCGGCTGGTGTTCTGGGGAATGTTCTGAATATGTGACAGGGGCTTTAAGCAGCGTCCTTGGTGCACGTGAAATAGTATCTTTGCTTTGCTGTCTAAATAAGGTTTGAGTCCTCTTGGTAAAAAAAAGAAGTAAAATTAAGACTTCAGCATGTTCAGAACAGAGAATAGAAATGCATGATGTTCCACTGCGGTACCAAGAAAAGCTGACAGAAGGCAGCATAAAATTAAAATGGACGTTCATTTTCTAAAGTTGGAGCAGCAGGATATGAATGGATCTTATTGAGACCTACCCACATACCAAACATATCAATCCACCCATAGCTTCTTTAGTTATACTGACCAAACTCACACACACACACACACACACACACACACACACACACACACACACACACACACACACACACACACACACACACAACAATAACTCCTGCGGGGAGGTAAAAATCAATGTGAAAAGACTACTCTGTCATATGTGTTGTTTCCTAAGCCATATACATAGATTCTCCTAATAATAGCATGTAGCTAGCTAACATGGTCAACGGATTGACCATTTGCATTTTTCCTATTGGCATCAACAGTGAAAACCATTATTGCCGTTATTTGCCCTGAGGGGCGATGACCCCTTCTATGACCCTGAGTAACCCCGGTTGTTTTACCTGGGATCACGATAATGTCGCGCTCGCGCCGCCGAACCTTCAGAGGGTTTAACATGTCTGCCCGCGCTGACCCTTCGGATTATGGAAATGCTCGGCTCGTGAGTTTGAATTGAAGGACTCTAAAGCTCTCGCAGCCTCAACGCAACGTTGTGCAGTGAGTTTTCAACACTTAGTAAGGCCACACCGGCTTAATTTTATGGATGACATCCGCGCGCGCATTGATTTTTGCCTGTTCTCAAAAAAAAAAATCATGTCTTTCGAGGCTTCACGGAACTCCGAAACTCAGCTGGAACCCAGTACAGACTGCCGACTCATAAATGCCGCAAAAGGGCGGCTTATCGTAAAACGAAAGAGGAAGCTATGAAGGAGGATGAGAACTGAACAAGACTATCTACATCTACCTCCTGCAAATAAAAACTTGTTTGTTTGATGCAGTCACTGTGTCCTGTGCTTCAATTCGTAATACCGGCTTTGTATTCCTGTGGTTAAGCAGCATTTTTTTTTTTTTGCTGGATTTTTTTTTCGCCCTCTCGCATTAGTTTTGTGGTCCCTAGAGGATGTCATCCATAAAATTAAATCAGTGACCTAAATAATGCAAAAAAATAAGCTTTTTAAATGAATTTTGCAGTAGAAAAGGAACACAGTGAATGAATTGAATTTTCCGCTTGGAAACTTTAAAAAAGACTGATGATTTGAGTTAAAGGCACCCGAAGCGATTTCAGGGCAGTAAAACTGGATTTTTAAGTCAATTTTCTGGTCAATTTTTAAATGTGGTAAGTTGACTCACCCCTATCCCATAGCATGTGTGAGGCAAAAATGTGATGTCGCTGACAAAAAACGCTTGCTTGTTTCTTATTGTAGGCTGGATCCATCATTAATGGTACCAAGAAATAAAGGACCTCTCGCGTAGCTTGTTTTGTGGCTATTTCAAACGCCTCAGGAAGGACATGTTGCTAAGAAATGGCAGTAAATGTCAATATCAGACAGATTTCCTCATCTAAAATATTTTTGATTGCCGCCCTGAAATTGCATTTGATGCCTTTACGAAACTACTTTGTACATCTGCAACACGTGTAATGGAGAATACATTAGAGATTAACGGTCACGACTAAAACACACAAGTTGTGTCTGAATGTAGGCGTGGGACTAAAATAGATTGATAGTTCTATAGGAAGGTCTAACAGAATAACAACATCATTTTTAATGCAGGCATAGGTACAGAAGCTATGATGGTGAACTATCAATGCCGCCTCTCTCTCTCTCTCTCTCTCTCTTTCCCCTTTACCTGCATCCCTTACAGATGGTATAATATAGGATAGAATAGGATAGCATAGCATAGCATAGTATAGTATAGTATACATGTAGTATGTAAACAGCATCGCTTTCCTTATGAATACAGTAGCTTTTAGCACCAAGGACAGGCCCATTTTCAGGCCCATTTTCATTCTCCCTCAACTCTTTCTCTTACTTCCTTTCTTTCTCTCTCTCTTTCTCTCTCTCCCTCTCTTTCTCTCTAGGCATTAATAGTCATTGGAGAATTTTGACAATTGATTCGTTCAAAAAATTACAATTATGTGGACTGTGAGTTTTCAAATCATTCCAGTTGCTGGAGTAACAGTCTTCTTCTATTTCGCCATCATGATATACGACATGAAAATTACCCAATATACAAGACCCTGTACATCTATTTTCCACATTACTTATGTAGAACACAGGATTATCAATGATAATATTACTCTGCTGATAAAATTCTGTTCAGCAAATATTCTAAACAACTACAAACGTACCTTATGCTAGTCTTTCCTACCGAAGTTAGCTCCTTAACACGATTCGATGACTCCGTAGAAACGTGTTGAGATTGCAGTTGTTACATCTGATGCACCTTAGATGTGTTCGCCACTTATCTATACTTTAAAGAACAAAGACAGCAGCGCTAGGCCAGCCAGCGTTCTTCGTACAGTCAAGCCGGCGGCTGTATTTGACTCGCTCCCCGCGGCCGGTAACTCTTATATCCTCACGCACCGCAAGTTCCGCTCTCTCTGTACCGCCCACTCACCGCCACGTCATGGCGTGATGGAACGATTTGAATCATGTTTTTTTATGAATGGAAGGGAAAGATTGCCGTGGGGTTCCGCCCGTCTGGCGACAGGAGTGAGTTACGGTTATGACTGGCACGCGCGCGGGCTGGTACCTAACCCTGCCCCAACCTAACCCTACTCAATCATACTCATCACTGATGCGGTCTTTGCTGTGTTACAAAAATAAGACAATATGTTGAATCAAGTTTTACACACAAAAAAGAGACGCTATTAAACTCCTACTTCTTTTTAAAAAAATTTTACTGTCATTCACAATACACTGTACAGAAAGCATAGTAAATACAAAAAAATATAATTTTTAGTGTTAACGAAATTACAGAGATGGTTGTCGTTTAAAATATTGCCACTGTTCATCTATTTCTATAGTCTTATCTAATCTGTTTCTAAAAAGTGGAAAGGTTGGTTTATAATGTTTTTGTTAAAGCATGGATACATACAGTACTTAGCAATAAGAATACTCCCACTTCTTTTCGTGGGATTTAATGTTACATTTTGTATAGTTAACTAGTGATATACATTTTCCGCTTGACGCATTTTACACATAATCTCCAAACAGATGGTGCGTGGTCTACGTTTTCCCATTCTTGACGTAACTTCCTCACTAAAAGCCCAATTCACACCTACGTGTGCAGCTGGGTTTAGAGTTACGGCAGGATTTGATTTGCCTCGGTTGATTACAAGGACTTATTCCCAATCAATCCAAGAAGCCTGGCGGAGGTAGCAGTGTAATTAAATCCCTACACAGCCACGGAAACTTGCGTCTAAAATCGGTTTAAAAATTCTCCTCGTATCCCTTTTGCTGTCACATGTTTAATTTTCCTAATCATATTATACGTTAGAAAAGCTGTGCAAGGTATAGGACTATGAGTTGTTACATTACAAAATATTGTCGAGTGGGGAAGAGCTTTTTTTGTTCCATTGCTGTACATTGTGCAATGAAGAAAACAAAGCGGTTCTGAAATTTTGGCAGCTAACCCCTACCTTACGTAGTTAAATGGAAAAGCCCTGGAAAAGGTCTCATTCTGTTGGTGCACAGTGCGTGTTTCAAAGGTGTGTTTGCCTACAACATACAAGACACGTTTTAAAAGGATTTCCGGTTGGCACTTTATGTGTTTGACGATTTCCCGTCCACTTCAGCAATACGCCCGCCCACGTCAGACGATTTGATTACGTTCAGGGCCGTGTGTTGATTCCTAAATGCCTAACTCACTTTCCGGCGTGATATATATTACATTAAATTAAAAAATTTATGTCTGGAAGCTTAAAGGGGCATTATGTAATATTTTTGTACGAAAATTAAAATGTTTTAATTGAAAAAAATCTTCAGGTTATTTTCTCTTACTTGCCCTTTTGAAACATATTTGTGCAATTATCTTAAATTTCTGACATTTATGGTTGGCGCTAAAACAGCCCACACTAGGCACACTCATTTTGTGTCACCGCCACAAACTACCAGAATGTAAACAAACGTGGCTAACAGCTGTGTTGCCAGCTTTTAAACACACTCGTAAGGTGTATTATTTTGGCACCTCAACTTCCTGAATGGCACTTACTTGCAATGGAGTAGGGTCGATTTAACTTACTTTGTAAAGAAATAACCAGAAAATGTACTTCTCTATCTTCATAATGTTACATAATGCAACTTTAGATGTCAACCTGAAGCATTATGTATGAAGCTCTTATTATGTAGTTTCACCGATTTTCTACATATATATAAAGCAACAGCGAATTTCGTACTACGCTTAGATCATAAGATTAGAGTTCCAAAAGCAACAGCCACGATTTCTTACTATTGCTTTTTGAATTGGCAGGCAGACAATAGGGCTAGATGTGTAACTGCGCAAAAAATGCTGAACGAAAAAAAAAAACAGCTTTAACCTAAACCATTGACGAATCACTTGAGGAAGTGTAGAAATCCTGTGTAGAAATAATATTATGAAAGAAATAACATATTTCATAATTCCTTAGACCTCGAGGCATTTTGGTCTTACAACGGATCTGTATAATCTTAACATGAACGGAAAAACAAGAAGATAAAAGATGTGCCCCATGGAGCTCATTCCGATAAACCCTACAGTGCTCTGCGGAGATAAATTTCCGCCTACGCGCTGGACAGGCGACTTTTCTTCGGTGTGATTTATAATCAAGTACTGTATCAAAGAGCGCGGAACTCCAGGCAGCTGTACCATTCAGCGCTTAGGTAGTTTGTCTTGCACATTAAAAAAAGGAAACTCTTCCGCCAGGTGTTTTAGATTCAGATCTATGTGCAAAACCATTTATCAAATATCAAAACCACAAAAAAGTTTTTAAAATACGACAGAAGTAGAAATACTTTTCTGTGATCATCACCACTTTTACTGAGTGTAAAGAACAAGTAACCGACCGAATTCGAAAACAAAGCAACCATTTGAGTTACATCTTAATATAAGAGGAAAAATATTTGTATTACGCTAATCTGACCTCTGACCCCCAAAAGTCCCGACTGATTGTCATTGTAATATGTTTATGATTTTGATTTACTATTGGTTGGCTAATTGGATTTGCTTGTATGCCCTGTCACTCCTAGTTTTGATTATTATTTTATTTTATACTGCCTCTCAGGTTGTATTATTTTGTTATGGGCTCCCTTGGAAATCAGCCTTTTCCGGCTGAAGGGACTGCCCATGTCATGTGTATCGGAGATCAATTAGTAAAATAAATAAATAAATAAATATAAACCTTCCTGCATTTAAGAAGAAATCTATGGCGAGTACAGTCTCTCGAGTTTTCAGCACCAAGGACAGACACATTCTGTCTCACTGTCTCTCTCTGTCTCTCTGTCTGTCTCTCTTTCCCTGTCCCTGTGTCTGTTTCTGTCTGTCTCTGTCCCTGTCTCTCTGTCTGTCTCTGTGTCTCTCTTTCCCTGTCCCTGTGTCTGTCTTTCTCTGTCCTGGTGTCTCTCTCTGTCTGTCCCTGTCTCTCTGTCTGTCTCTGTGTCTCTCTTTCCCTGTCCCTGTGTCTCTCTCTGTCTGTCTCTGTCCCTGTGTCTCTCTCTGTCTGTCTCTGTCCTGGTGTCTGTGTCTGTCTGTCTGTCTGTCTCTGTCCTGGTGTCTCTCTCCGTCTGTCTCTTTCCCTGTTCCTGTGTCTCTCTTTGTCTGTCTCTCTCTCTCTCTGTCTGTCTGTCTCTGCCTCTCTCTCCCCGTCTCAATGTTTCTCTCTCTCTCTGGTCTCTCTTTCTCTCTTTGGTCGCACTCATAGCGTATTGTATGAGACAAAGTGCAATGCAAAAACACCCTGACTCTATAGATACGCTTTAGAAATAAATATAGACATGACAAGATTTGGTAATAAATCACCCATGACCATTGTAGAAGGAAAGAGCACCCCCTCCCCCTGTTTACGTCATTGCTCAGGCAATACGTCAATGTTTCCGACCATGCATGTCCAGCTGATCTTAGCCTCATTGATTTCTACCTCTTAACATTCCTGACCAGGCGTGCTCTTATCGGTATCGCCATGCTACTATACCATCACTCTTAAAGGTGTCCACAAAACTTTTCTAGAGAACAAAAATATGAATAGATACAAGGACGTTTTAGCACATTTAAGAAATTATTACATATTCCCAACATTTGTAGAGCAAAGACAAGTCACACCAAGATTCCTTGTATTTCTGGTGGTATCAATAAATGCATACTAGTCAGGAGTAAAAGAACAAAAAAATGTTGTAGCTTATCTACACATCCATACATACATGTAATGTCGTCACATATCCACTCTCCGAATATCGTCATGCAATGTTATAGGGTTGATTAATATGGCCTTGTAAAAAGGCTAGAAAATTGACTCGTAACATCATCCTAATATTACATTGAGTACCTTTAACCCTATTCAGACCCTAGATGCAAAGGCAAGAAATCTAAAAATCATCTTTGTTTTTGTCACAGCATGTTAATATGAACTTGGCAGACTAAAACTACACGGTGAAGCCCTAAATGGAAACAGTTTTCCCAAGTGGCCAGAAGTGCTCTTTTGGCTGACGCATCTACTTTGCTCCTTAGTGCTACCGAAATGTCTTGCGCGAGCGACGTGATCGTGACAGACTAAAAATAAAGGGTTGAACCCCAAAATGGAAGCGGAGAGCATTCCCCAAGTGGCCAGAAGTGCTCTTTTGGCTGACGCATCTCCTCTTGTCCCTCGGCGCACCTGAAATGTCTTGTGTGATGCCGAAAATATGTATCGGAGTGCCTTTAATGGTCTTCGATTGATGCGTACTTCCGGTGGAAAATCCGATGCTTTGCTTCACTGAGCGCGCGCACACTTGGCCTATGGTGGGCCGAGCTAAAATACGTTCCAAACGGTTGCGCAGGCAGCTCGTTTTCTAGTTGTATATATGGAACTTTCTCGGACAAAAGAGAGAAAGAGATTGCGTGTGAGAGAGAAAGAAATAGATTGAGAGAGAGATTGCGAGAGAGAGAAGAAATAAACAGAAAGAAAGGAAGGCATCCAGTGAAAGAAATAAAGAAAGGGAGAGAAAATATCTTACGTACATAAAACGTTATAAACGCGCGCTGAAAATTGGATCTGTCCTTGGTACTGAAAACTGTACACACTCACACAAACGGAAAATGTTGCTTCGGACCACAGAGCCTGTTATCTAGACATAACTCATTTTTTTATTGTAAAATGTTGGAAGTTTTTGGGAGAATATTTCAGGACACTATATACAATACCTTTCAATTATGTTACAACTAATTTTAATGGTATTCTATTGGGTTACGAAACACATTCATCCAAGCTACCTGCCACTTTTAAGAGCATAAATCACTTAGTCAGTACAGAGAAATATGTTATTTTCAAAACTTGGTACACTGGTATTTCTACGTATGATAAGAATACATTTATTAAGATAAAACTCTCTCTATATATAATAAAAAGCAAGTTTGTAAAGTAGAAAGTAAAAAAAATTGTGTCACACCTGTAACTTTTGCAGGATACTCTGCTTTATTTGATACTGCGCCATGTCACTGTATGTTTTTTGTTGTACATGTATTAGCTTATGTACAGGATTTGTTATTGAACAAAATATATTATGAAATGTAAAACATACTCGTTTTCTATTTGTATCGAACTTTATCTCGGACAAAAGAGAGAATGAGAGAGAGAGAGAAAGAAAGAAACAGAAAGAAAGAAAGGCAGACAGTGAAAAAACACAGCGAGAAATATAGAAAATATATAACGTTATATATGCGCACTGGAAACGGATCAGTCCTTGGTAATGAAAACTGCATACATTCACACAAACGGAAAATGTTGCTTTGGACCACGGGGATGTTGTCTGGACAATATTTCCTTTTCGACCTTAGCAAAATTTCCTTTCCCACATCTAAATCATACCAAAGGCTTTAGAAATGGTACATAGTACATACTGCTTTCTCTGCTTAGCACTCAGCATTTGGGAAAGAGTATAGTTAAACACACACCACTACCAGTGGACTAGCCTCCTGCTGTAGTGATTGCACTGCTGTGTGGCCCAAGGGCTACAGAAACGGAGATGGGCGCCGCCATATGCGACCATGCCAATGTTTGTGGGGAGGACTTTAACTAACTAACATCTAAATCCAGTGTTTTTGTGAGTCTCGCTCATAGACATAAGATTTATATTTAACCCCAAATTGTAGTTTATTGCGTATACTCATTTGTCAGTTTATGTACCACCATATCTTTCATTCTTGTTGTGTCTGGTGGCGGCGCTAATATAGGTTTGATGTAAATTATCTGTATTACTTTACTTTTGTTTTTGTTTAAAAAAAATTATAAATATAATAAGTCAAGTGTTATCCCAAACTTTCAAATTACTCTCCCCCGGTGCATCACGGGAGACACACAACGACATTACCTTATAAGGTAATATAACAAGCTTGCAAGAAGAGACGCCCCGCTACCTAAACTACTTTAGCCCCGGGACCTCCTGGTTTCGTAACATCCTGTGCTTACTGGAACTGTTTTATGGCTTCCCCTATAACACGACTAGATGGAACACGCGCCTACTTCGCTGTAAAATTTATACTAGCGGAGAGATGACCCTTTTATAAGTGTTAAGTTGTCTACTCAGATCGCCCATTTCCTGTCATTGATGACCTTAAATTGCTCGTAAAATGGTAGTTACTAAGTGTAATAAAACACTACTAAAAGTTACGATTCTTAGGAATCTCGTCTTCCAATGTTCTGTAAAAGTATAAGTAGCTGTGTATGTTGCCGTAACGGTTATAGAAAGTGTAAATGGTTTCAATTTTCTTTTCATTTTTACGACAAAATTGTGGCATGTATGTGCTTGTTTTTCAAGTCATAGTATACACCTGTTTGGCTATAAGCCTTTACAAAATGTGAAAGTATTAATGATATAATTTTCATCATTTTTGGCCATTTCTACCTTTTTACTAATCTCCAAGCAGATCGTTCGGCAAGATAGTATCAAATTGGCAGGAGAGTATTCATTTGCCACCCGTGGCGTAAAAAATACCCATGCAAAAAAGGAAGCCTGGTGAAAATGCTAGAAAAAACACCTAAAAAAATAAGCTGAAACCTAAACCTCTGCTTGGAAAGTACAATGTCAAGTAAATTGCAATTAGTGTTAAATATCGTATCTTATTGAAGTGATTAAGGATGTATAAAATTATAGCAAGCAGATATTAATGGGGAAAACTGCTGATCAAAACAACGATTTTACCAACGTCCACATCCACTAAATCATTAGTATTCTATTATCTATAACTAAATACAGCACATTAGTGATACAATTAGGAGAAACGTGAGCATGGCAAGAAAACGGAAATAGGCACTCAGAGGGATAATTACATTTTATCATTCCATTTTCCAATGGCGTGCATTTGATAAATACGCGTCATAAGCTGTGGAAGACGAAATAAATTTCATTTTCAATTGTTGTGGGGTTTTTTTAAATCAGAGAGACATCAATAAATATAAATAAAAGGGCAAAGACAAAGTGACGGCGGACTCCAGTTGTACGCCACTTGTTCATTGTGGAAAATAAAAATATTTGTTAAGACACTCAAACCTATAAATGAATAGATACATAAGATACCTAGTCCGAACTCACATCCCAGAAGAAAGCAAAAAGAAAGGGCACATATACCTTAAAACGTTTTTTGCTGTGATGGCTTGTGTGGCTAACATAATTTTAAGTTGATATCATAGCAAACTAATATCATAGTACATAATAGAAAAAAATGTTTATTTTTTGTCTCTTATTACTTAAAAAAAATTAAACTTAACAAATCTTAGCTTTAGACAATCATCATATACAGCAGGGTTATCCACATGTTCCACATTGTCATTGTTTTTATTTATTATATCTAATATCTTGTTACTTTCAATTTGCTTCCAGGCAGAACACGCAGCAGACTTATCATCATAACAACAAGACATATCGCGTATCAGTATCGAGATCATGAAAAGAGGCTTGCTGCTCCCTGGGGTAATATGTTTTGTGCGTCGGCTGATAAGAGTAAATTGGGGAGCAGTAACGACATATCAGTTATCCACCCACGGTCGCCACTCCTGACGTTTCTACTCCGGCTCTGGAGGCGCTGTCGTGTCCATAACTATGTCTCTCTACTAGTTCTATGCCTATATGGGTTAGGGGTAGGATTAGGCACGGTTCTGGATTGTCTCCGCGTATCTATGAACGTAGATTTGCCCCAAGCACGGTTCTAAATACGTGTGGATTATCCAGAACAGTGCCTATCTATTTCTATGCCTGAATGGGTTAGGGTTAGGATCAGGCATGGTTCTGAATAGGCTCCATGTATCCAAGAACGTAGATTTGCCCCAGGCACGGTTCTGGATACGTGTGGACTATTCAGGACCGTGCCCGAGCATGTGTCCTATTCAACGATGGCGCTAGTCTCTAAAACGTGTACCTCTATTTTAGACCTCTTCAACGGTGACGCTAGTCTCTAAATCATGAACCTTTTTTTAGACCTCTTCAACGGTGACACTAATCTCTACAATGTGTACTACTTTTTTAAAGACCTCTTCAACAATGGCGCTACTGTCTAAAACGTGTACCTCTTTTTAGACTCCTTCAATGACAATGGTGACGCTAGTCTCGAAAACATGTAGCTCTTTTTAAGACCTCTTCAACGGTGACGCTAGTCTCTAAAACGTGTTCCTTTTTATAAACCTCTTCAACGACGACGCTACTTTCTGAAACGTATACCTCTTTTTAAAGACTGTTTTAACGGTGACGCTAGTCTCTAAAACTTGCACCTGTTTTTAGACCTCTTCAACGGTGACGCTACCTTCCAAACATGTACCTCTTTTGAACCGTTAAATGGTTTATTCTTAAAAAAAGGCATTGCAGCCGAGTGTTAACGTTAAATTGTGCCTTCTTGTGCATCAAGTATAACATTGGACTTGGTTTCAGCGCATTTCAAGTTTCAAAGGCATGTACAATGCATTTTAAACAATGCATTTTAAACAATGTTTAAAACCTCCTCCTCAGCGGTGACGCAAGTCTCCTAAACATGTGCTCTTTTTAACACCTCTTCACCTGTGACGCTAAGCTCTAAAACGGTCATTTTGTGCCCACGCCAACTGCGCTTTCTCTCTCACAACGACTGGATAATAATGCCCATTCGCTCTGGGCACTTCCATCCATCTAAAGTTGTTACGGCAGCCCCTTTAGCACCAAGGACAGCTCTCCAGTGGTTGTAGAATTATAAGATAAACGCCATACTACAAATCCACGTCGCACTTACACTTGCAGTTTTAGATAACATCATACGTGCAAGCTTTAGCTTAGATTATGGTGGATTGGATAGGTTTAAGTAGTTGGGCAAGTGATATATTTTGCACCAAGGGAAGGCAGGGTGTGAACAGCATTTGTTGTATAAGTGTGAGGAGTAAAGGAAGCCATCTACATCAGGGCACACCAACCTTCTCTCAATGAAACGGGCGGCGGTACCGACATCCGACGAACTTTGACCCAGTGCTGACGTCACACGTGCGCGGAAAAAATCACGTGTCTACAACACTTGGGTCAGATAGCTAAGATTCAGTCGTAACTTCCGGTGAGTTGGAAAGTTTATTTTTCATTATATAATTTACCAACTCAGATGAACTTTCATGCTAACATTTGCTGTAGTGTTTGGAGAATACGCAACAACGCTCCCGGCAAGTTATTTTAATAATAAGAGAAGCTACAGGTTATTGATATTCTGTTGGCGCGTCGCTGTCTGAGTAATAATGTTCCTCTCCCACTGGGTGATACGCTACAGTCATTTCTGTTGCCTAAGATAAAACGCAGAAACGTACCTCTCGAACCTCCTTCGTATTGTTTTGTGGTTTGTGTGTCGTTTATTTATATATATATAGGTACTTTTTATCGTACCTTTTTTTTAAAGAAAATAGCTCACTTTGGATAGTTATTCTCATGTATGATTTAGCAAGAAGAAAAGCACATGTATCGTTTATTACAAAGATTATCAAACGTCAAATGCTGAATATAAAGCTGTTTATGTAAATCATAGCTTATAGAAGCAATCAAAAAGATACGTTAACCAAAAGTGCTGTTGTAGTACCACAGAAGGCCGCTAGGGGGCCCATAAGCATACTTTGGTTCGCCGACACCTACCAACATATAACTTCTTGAGTTATGCTGTCCACAAACAAACAAATAAACAAACGTACCCACAAACAAACGACACCGAAAACATGTTGTTGGTGAAGGCAAAAATACGGTTCAAATAGCGATAAAATTTCGTGTACCGTTATCCCCCTGTTGCATTCCAAAACGTGTTATTCCAAAACATGTTTTGCTTGGAATGTAACAGCATTCCACTTTGTTGCAATCCAAATCATGGCACAGCTGGACCACACTTTGGAATGTTCCATCTCGTATCCGACCACGCTGTCAAACATCCAGAGTCCTGTGTACAGTAGGTCATCAGGGACTCCATCTTGTGCCTGTCAAGTAAACCCTGTCTGTCTGTCTGTCTGTCAGCCTGTGTACGCATGTTTAGATAAGAGTTCAGGTTAGAACCAAAACACGTGATTACGAAGCCCGTGTTTTGGAATGGATCACGTTTTGGAATACTTCATGCATTCCACTTTGTAGTATTCGAAATCATGTTTTGGAATGGGACACGTTTTGGAATGCCACACCCCCTGCCCTACATGCAGCATTATTGTATCACCCCCCACCCGTCCGTGTGATTACGCGTCAGACACCACGGAACCCGTTTTCAATTGAGTGGCCTCAGACGAAGTAAACCAGAGTCCAGGCGAATTAGGTCACCGCTAAGTGATCAATTTTGACGCTCGAATAAGTCAGCCCCCCTCTCACGGGTACATGGGGATAATATTTGTTTAACGCCAAGATTTAGATGGAATCGATGTCTGTAATCCACTAGATATATTTCCCAGTATTATGTTTAGGAGACAAATTAATCTGCCTCGTTCCCAGGATGGTCCTGTAGACAATATTTTAGGGCTGACACTTTGGGGATAATCCATAAATATTTCGGGGCAGGATGGGTGAAAAAGGAATTTTGTCGTTATAATTTTATTTCCGTCTTTTATTCGTCATCAATAGTTATCAATGTTCACTCTACGAACTAGTTTTTTTTTACGATTAGAAATGATATCATTCTGGTAATCATTATACCTAATTTGATATTTACTTTACTTTGTTTATCATTACCTCCCCCCCCCCCCCCAACTGGACAAAACCATATGCTTTGTTTATATAGCAGAGTTATTAATACAGGAACTGCGTTGACAACTCAAGATTCAAAATACAATTTAACTGTCGGCTAAACACAATAGCGCCATTGGTCTTTTGAAGTCTGTGGCTTCAGCGAAAAAAAAACACGTGATTCGGTGCAGACGGACAATCATAGTTGCCATGGCAACGCTGCCTTGTGGATTTCAGTGTGTAAACAAGTCTTATTGTCTGACCTAGAAAAAAATATCCGGCAGCAAAATCATCACTGTCGACAGAGAGCGGCCTTGGACATTGGTATGAACTGAAAGGCATCCAATGCAATTTCAGGGCGACAAAACAATAAATATTCTGGATGAGGAAATCTGTCTGATATTGACATTTGCTGCCATTTCGTAGCACATTTTCGTCATCATTTCATACTTCAAGCGTTTGAAATAGCCCCAAAACAAGCTACGTAAGGAGTTTCTTTATTTTTTGGGTACCACCAATAAATAGCTAGAAACAGTCTACGATTCGAAACAAGCAACCGTTTTCCATCAGTGACATCAAATTTTTGCCTCACAGATATCAGTATGTTATGGGATAGAGTTGATTTAACTTACTGTATAAAAATGGCCAGAAAATCCAGTTTTACTTCCATAAAAATCGCTTTGGGTGCATTTAAAGGAGCGAACTGGTGAAAAAAAAAGATGAAAATAAAAACAAAGAAACAGACATCACACCCAAATGTCCAAACTGTAACTCTATGGCCAAATTTTTAGTATTCTTTCTGCTGGTACAAGCTCGACAAACATACTCTCCAATCAGAGGTTTAGGCTTCGGTTTATTTGACGTGTTTTAGGCGCTTTTAACTTTTTATACTTGCATGCATCTTTTGTCTTCGTCGGTTGGCAAATGGATACTACCTTGTCTTGTCGATTTGATACTGTCTTGTCAATTTGATACTGCCTTGTCAATTTGATACTGTCTTGTCAATTTGATACTGCCTTGTCAATTTGATACTGCCTTGTCAATTTGATACTGTCTTGTCAATTCGATACTGTCTTGTCAATTTGATGCTGTCTTGTCAATTTGATACTGTCTTGTAAATTTGATACTGCCTTGTCAATTTGATACTGTCTTGTCAATTTGATACTGTCTTGTCAATTTGGTACTGCCTTGTCAATTTGATGCTGTCTTGTCAATTTGATACTGCCTTGTCGATTTGATGCTGTTTTGTCAATTTGATACTGTCCTGTCAATTTGATACTGTCTTGTCAATTTGATACTGCCTTGTCAATTTGATACTGCCTTGTCAATTTGATACTGTCTTGTCAATTTGATACTGTCTTGTCAATTTGATACTGCCTTGTCAATTTGATACTGCCTTGTCAATTTGATACTGTCTTGTCAATTTGATACTGCCTTGTCAATTTGATACTGTCTTGTCAATTTGATACTGTCTTGCCAATTGGATACTGTCTTGTGAATTATGATACTGTTTTGTTAATTTGATTCTGCCTTGTCAATTTGATACTGTCTTGTCAATTTGATACTGCCTTGTCAATTTGATACTGTCTTGTCAATTTGATACTGTCTTGTCAATTTGATACTGCCTTGTCAATTTGATACTGCCTTGTCAATTTGATACTGTCTTGTCAATTTGATACTGCCTTGTCAATTTGATACTGTCTTGTCAATTTGATACTGCCTTGTCAATTTGATACTGCCTTGTCAATTTGATACTGTCTTGTCAATTTGATACTGTCTTGTCAATTTGATACTGCCTTGTCAATTTGATACTGCCTTGTCAATTTGATACCGTCTTGTCAATTTGATACTGCCTTGTCAATTTGATACTGCCTTGTCAATTTGATACTGTCTTGTCAATTCGATACTGTCTTGTCAATTTGATGCTGTCTTGTCAATTTGATACTGTCTTGTAAATTTGATACTGCCTTGTCAATTTGATACTGTCTTGTCAATTTGATACTGTCTTGTCAATTTGGTACTGCCTTGTCAATTTGATGCTGTCTTGTCAATTTGATACTGCCTTGTCGATTTGATGCTGTTTTGTCAATTTGATACTGTCCTGTCAATTTGATACTGTCTTGTCAATTTGATACTGCCTTGTCAATTTGATACTGCCTTGTCAATTTGATACTGTCTTGTCAATTTGATACTGTCTTGTCAATTTGATACTGCCTTGTCAATTTGATACTGCCTTGTCAATTTGATACTGTCTTGTCAATTTGATACTGCCTTGTCAATTTGATACTGTCTTGTCAATTTGATACTGTCTTGCCAATTGGATACTGTCTTGTGAATTATGATACTGTTTTGTTAATTTGATACTGCCTTGTCAATTTGATACTGTCTTGTCAATTTGATACTGCCTTGTCAATTTGATACTGTCTTGTCAATTTGATACTGTCTTGTCAATTTGATACTGCCTTGTCAATTTGATACTGCCTTGTCAATTTGATACTGTCTTGTCAATTTGATACTGCCTTGTCAATTTGATACTGTCTTGTCAATTTGATACTGTCTTGCCAATTGGATACTGTCTTGTGAATTATGATACTGTTTTGTTAATTTGATACCGTCATGCAGCCACAAAAATATCTGCTTGGAGAGTAAGTCAATCATAGACAAGAACCTTACAGAGGAGGACTTGTTGAAAACACTCTGTTTTTAAATGGCTACAGAATGTTTGGTCTTTTTTTACTACGCAAAAAAGCTAGACTGATTTTAAGTCATGGTCTGATATCTACATGTAGGTCTTTCTCACAGACAACAACTGGTGAAGAAAATTCCGGATTTCATACTGTGTATACACAGTTCTTTCATCTCGCTACATCCGGACGTGTGCCTATGAATCCGGAAATTTACATAATTCCGGAGCGCCTGTAAATTGTCCTTAGCTTTATGATTTTACACTGAAATTAACTCTACCCCATATTCTAAAGAAATATATATATCCCAAACAGACTGCACGCGGTTGATCCTATTTACAAAGCGGTACTCGCTATTGGTAAGACCTGCGCTAGTGTTTGAAGTTACGAACCAACGTTATGTATAAAAGGAACATACCTGTTCTAAATGCAGTTGCTCGGACTGGCGGATGTGTATGTTGTGTGCTGAATATATAAAGGGTTGCAAGTGTGACGTCTTCCTGCAGTCCAGACGAATTAGTATAGCGTGGGCGGGAAGTTATGACTGTAGTAAACATGGACGCTCTCAAAAACGGGACCTGTGCGCTTGGGGGTTCGTAATGGATTTCGTTTGTTTGTCTATCATACTTAACCGAGGTATGATAGGGCGACGAGTATGGTTACATTTTGTGAGCTTTAGCGGTTTTGACTCGCTCTTATGTATACTTACTAAAAGAGAGACAGAGACAGAGAGACAGAGACAGAGAGACATCTGGTAGAATCGGTGATTCGACCAGTAGAATTCCCGATCGGAGTCTTTGTCAACAGAAAGTCCTATCAGAGTCTTTGCCGGCAGAAATCCCGATCGAAGTCTCTGCTGGTACAGGAGCTGTAGCCTCTACCAGGCTTCGGAAAGCGGCTGGAAAGAGTAGAAATCGGCCAAATAGACAGATATACACGCCAGGGGATTGGTCCGGGAGAGAGTACAGTTTGCCGCTCTGTACTCTCTCCCGGACCAATTCCCCTGGCGTGTATATCTGTCTATTTGGCAAATTTCTACTCTTTCCAGCCGCTTTCCGAAGCCTGGTAGAGGCTACAGGAGCTGTTCAAATCGTCATGCTACCTCAATTAACGTGGTGACTGGCGACGCGGTCACATTTGTCGTAGGTTATTTTGTTTATTTGAAAGATCTCCATTAGTACAATACAAAAATACTGGACTAGTCTTCCTGGAGTCCTGAATAAAACTTATAACTTATAACACATAACATAACCAACACAACATAAGCATTAACTACCTATACTTAACAACATTATTATTGAAAGGAAAAAAAAAATTGTGTTCTGTGCTTTTGTAAACATAATATATGTACACTCTGTGTTTTTCTGAATCCAAGAAGAGTAGATTAGAGTTTCAAGTCTAATCTAATCATTCTAATAAAACATCTTTTACCAGACAATTGTGTTATTTTGAATTGTCACGTGTCGGTATGACGTCACACGTTGTTGTGGGGGGCAGTGGGAATGAATGGGGGTTTTAATCAAGTGGTCGCGCACGCGCAGAACGTTTGTCCATGTTTCCCGGTTATCGGACAGTGATGTTGACAATGTCCAGGTACGCAGAAAAATCGATTTTGAAGGAAAAACCGCCGCTACCAAAGCCATCTGGCCCGCCTGCCTTACATCAGCAGGCCGGTAAAAAATGTCTATCCAATAACGTTAACATCCCCCATCTTGAAACTATCTGACAGACCGTTATATAACTTGGTGACCATTTTCTACGGGCCAGCTTTGGAGTGTTCCACGGCAATTCCACGGCCCTGGTTTGTTGACAAGGGCCAAATAAAACAAATAAACATAGGCTTTGCTCTGACAGACAATTCTAGATACTGCTTTACTAATTACTGTTGTCGTCGTGGCGTCCTAATTCAAACCCCGAGCGCGAAGCTCCGAGCGTGCGCTGGGCGCCGCCGGGGAGGATTGGCGGGCGGGCACACTCTTTGCGCCGAAGAGATCGGGGAGCCACGACGGTATGTTCACCAGGCTCGCCGTTATACACAGTTACTCCTAGCCTGGTATTAAACCATTCCACAGGCCCAGCTTAGGGGTGTTTTACCAGCACCAGTCCTGCTATTAAAGCATTGGCTATTTTTTTTCTGACAGCCAACCTTTCCGAATATAACCGTGCCCTTAAAGCTTGTGAGTTAGTTAACGCAGCCTCCCACCCCGTAAGAATTCCCCGGAGTGCACTGATTGACCTGGGCGGGCGGATACCACCGCCAGTACCGAGGAGATCACAGGAAGGTCACGATGGACAGGTACCAGGCTGTAGGTTGTCTCTCTCGGCTCCCTGGTATTCTGGACACGTACACGGCAGCGAGCTCCGAGTTGTGAATGAAGATGGGCGTGAACCAACCCCCGCGGCGCACCATCAAACACTACGTATATACCTTCATAAAGAAGGAAAATATTGTATCGTCCGCATTTTGCCTACACTTGTAGGTTGGTACTCTAGGGGTTGTCACTCTTATAGCTATAAGAGCTTGAGATATCAACCCCGTTGATAGTAAATTACAAGATTTACAAATAGGAAAGATTTGAAATCTCTTCCAGTGAAACAAGGGTGTACATGTGTTTACACGTTTGCGTAGTGGTTCAGCAAAATTATTTAGGATGCCGATATTTCCTACAGTACGCTGTATTTCTGTGGATGGAAGTGAATTTTCGCGAGGATTCGATGTCTATAATCAAGTGCTGCGACAGACCTTAGCCCACAGAGGTCAAGGCTATCGATCGAACCCAACAAAGGGATGGCCCCTAAACCAATCCACCCCGATCCGAAGGGCCCCTTTAGCAGACGCGCTGTACAGATGCCACTATCGGGGAAAACCCTCGCTTATCCCGCCCGCTATTTTGACAGAGTAACGGAAGCAGAATTTTGTGCTACACTTTGGAATGCCAGTACCCTCACCACAACCTTTCCCCGAATTCAAGGCGGGAAAATTTATTCTTAGAGTTCAACGGCGAACTGCGGTGTCAGGTCTTCTTCTCCCTCGCTCATTTCACAGCCGTTGTTAAATTATTTATCCATTTACTATAAATTATGGATGCCGTCTGTAATGATGCTAGGCCGGGCTATCTCTTGGATTTCGCGGGTTACATTTCTTGAGGCTTATCCTTGTAAAGCTAGGTGGGTTGTTAGAGGGATATATAATACAGGGTAGGTACACGTATATACGCGTGTGGTGTGAATGTAAACAGATGTGGTATAAGCGTTTAACACAAGCAGGTAGTGGGGTTCAAACGATTTATATAATACCAGGTCCCTTACCTTTGTAACGGTCATCGAACTGCTAGCCGTTGGTAGGAACATTTGACTGTCCTTCGTGAGGCGGTAGGGGGTGGTACAGGGGGTGTCGTCCTGCGGGAGACGCGGCAGGGGGGTGTAGTTGAGGTGAGTCTGCGGCGGACGGTTGGTTGGCTGGTTACCCCAGGGAGGCGGAGAGGACCGGCTGGCATCCAGTCCCGCTCTACTAATGACGTCACTTCCTCTCAGTCAGAGAACCATCACCGCACGCTGTCAGTTCGGGAGGGTGGGGTGGTCCCATAATATCTTACAGTACAAGTACGCGTTAAAGGGGCATTATGTAACATTTTTGCACCAAAAATTGAAATATTTTCATTGAAAAAAATCTTAGTGTGATATCTATTGTAATTTACTTCCACTTTTCAACATATTTGTGCAATTATCTCACATTTAGGACATTCATGGTTGGCGCTAAAACAGCCCACACGAGGCGCACTCAGTTTGTGGTGCCACCACAAACTACCAGAATGTAAACAAAAATTTGATATGGCTGATAGCTGTGTTTACAACTTTAAACACACTCGTAAGGCGTCATATTTTGGCACCTCTACTTCCTGAATGTCACTTATTTGCAATGGAGCAGGATTGATTCAACTTACTATGTAAAGAAATGACCAGAAAATTGACTTTTTGTCTCGTCCTAACGTTACATAATGCAGCTTTAAGAAATAAATATTATAATCTTTTCCTCCTTTTTTAACTGCCAGAATTATTCGTACCAATGATACACACTGTTTTCTACACAGAAATGTTAGCAAGAACAGCATTGTTGTTGCATTTACAATGGCACCCCCAACACGTATACATAATGAACCGTCCCCTTATGATATATTACACTTTTGTAGACAATCGCATCAAAGGACTTAGTGGTTTTAGCTAAGGCCACAGCAAGTAAACTTCATGGATGACATCCTCCGCAGACTCCAAATTTAATGCGATAGGACGAAAAAACAAGGTGGACAAAAAATTCAAATATTGACATCATAAAACTTGTTAAACAAGAATTGAATTTGAAGGAACAAAACATGTTGTCACAACCAACAGGTCTTTTATTCCTGTATTCAACAGTAATACCTGTCCTTGTAGATGTGTATACATCTCGATTAACTAGAAGTAGAACATTATAGAAAAGAGCTCGTCGTACCATCAGCTACTACACTGGGTATTCATATGCAATGGCACCTAAGACTATCAACAATTGCCATCAAACGCAAGCAATTGTGCCTCAAGTTTGCTGGATCCCTGACGGTCTCTGAACCGAAAGACATTTACGACTGTATTTGTCAATTTTCGGCATGTTGACCGCCGTCGGAGGGTAACAAATTTTCTTTTCTTTTATTTTGTTTTAATCAGGCGAGAATTAATGCACGCGTCATCCATAAGATTTACTTGCTGTGGCCTAATGGAATATTGTGATTTCGCACAAAAGGTTTTACCAGGACGCCCTATTCTGTCAAAACCTTACTGTTCTATATCTGACTTCATTCTTAGCTTGGTACTACAAGGCAAGGGCAATATTATTCACTGCACGTTTTTATATAGACCGTGATATTGTACGCCTTTCCTGGCGTCAGGTTTGATTACGTACAAACGCAAACTGGTCTTTTATGATTTTATTTTCATTCATAAAAAGGACGGCCTTGCCGTAGGCAAATGTGGGCTAGAAAAGAGGCCTAACCGTTTCCCCAAAAAGGCCTTGCATGAACGAAGTAACGTTATATGTCTAATCATTTGCCTAAGGCTCCTGGCCTGTATCCGTACAGAAATACGTAACATGTTTTTAAAAACACACATAACTATCCTGGATGCTAGCCTCGGTAACAGCCTGTTCTCAGGGAAAGTATATATGCCTTTCTAAGTTAGACCCTGAGAAACATGGTATAACCACTGATATTTCATAATTAGGGAACGGTTTCTTATAATTGAGTGTGTACGTGTATTCAGTGAATTATCTAATGGACTAACGCTTTGACGTTTCAATTATAGTGACCCTGTAACGTGTCTTTATACTTTTTTCAAACCATTAGATGTCGAAAATATTCCCAAATTCCTCTTTTAAATACGCGCAAACGGAATATCATTTTGTAGCTTAGTTTGTTGTTTTGTATTGTTGTTGTTTTCGTTTTGCTTTGCTTTAAATTTGTTTTTCGGAACATGCCCGTTCTCATATCCTAGGGGGAGAAATGTTTACAGTCGAGCAAGAGAATTTAACCATTTTTTTTCATTTATTCCTAATATATTAATGATAATGCGTTAATTGCAAAATCTTGCCCTGATGCTGATTACAGGTAACAAAAATAACCAAAGTAACAACTATAACAAATAGTACAAATAACTGTCTAAAAGTTAGTTAATTTCGATATCCCCAACCCAAACAACCCACTGTTCGGGATCAGTCTGGCCAGATTTCGGCCACGCCTACTTTTCAATACGAGAAGATCGAATTTGAGTTAAAGTTGAGTCAAATTTGACCCCCCGAACACTGCTGATCTACTTCCGAACACCAGTCAACCGTGGCCGAACCCCTCATTTACACCCGAATGTTTTAAACTTCTCGCGTAGCCGAACAGTAGCCGACCTGGCCGAACACCGGCCAGCCGACCTTGCTCCCGACCTACTCCTAACCATGGTTGGGGGGAGTTCGGCAGTGTTCGGGAGGCCATATTCGGCTATGTGTAGGCAGGCTGTGTGTGACAGATGCTTAATGATTTATCCAGCATGGATAGAGCTGACATGCAAGGCTGACATGCATGTTCCATTTATAGCCCTCCATGACGCAGGCGTTTTGTAAGATCGCCGTTACGGCGTAATGACTATATATAGTATATTCACTCCATCTGTAAACAAGAAATCAGAAAGTGTTTTCTGTTTTCGTGAATTTATTGGAAGAACCGAGAAGATTGTATGGCATACTCTTAAGGGGCAAATGTAGCATTTTTGCACGAGTACAAAAAATTGAAATATTCTAATTGAAAAAATCTTCATGTGATTGTAATTTCCTTCCACTTTTCAACATATTTGTGCAATTATTTCACATTTAGAAGAAACGGAAAGGACACTTAGAAACTGTAAGCATCTCACACTGCCAAAATGCCGAACCGAGAGACTGAAACGATCGTTCCTATACCAATCAACACTGCTCTATAACAAATATCTGAAATGATTCCACCCGTAATTCTAAAATATGTATTATTATGTATATCTACAAATGTTTAATTTGATTGCTATAATTTTAGAATTGCGAATTTGTAAATGATGTCAATGTAACTAAATGTTTCTCTTAGGTTTTTAATCCTCCGTAAAATTTTGATATTGTATTTGTAAATCAGCGATAATTTCAGATTTTTTCGTGAGTCTGTCAATGCTAATAAAGAAACAGAGATGGGCGCCGCCCTATGTACCATAAGTGCAAAAGGGAACTTCTGACGTAAACTAAGTAACCATTGATCCAACAATTCGCACACAAATTCCATGTAACGCATCGTTTTATTTGCGCTTAAGCCTGAGAACCACAAAGTGACAGTTACAGTTGGCACGGACACGACATCACGTGATCACAATAAATCATTTGAACAGCAACAAGTGCGAAAAACGTTTAACTACATTACGTCAGAACGGCGTGTACTAACTATTGCAACGAGCGATCTCTTAAATTATTTGTAAAACATTCTGGAAACCGTACATTTGTATCTTAAATAACGGATTATATACATAATATTCAAATTCGATGCAGTTCCGCCTTTAAAAAAAGCAGATATATAAATAAGACAGTACCAAAATATATATACAAATCTATAAATAGATATGGCAGCGTTGGACTATGGATCGATGACGTCACTATTCTTGGCTTGAGCAATTCGCAACCTTCGTAGGTCAACCTGAAAGACATAAAACAAAGTTTCCAGTAAATGGGCATGCAAGGAATAACTTTATGAAAAAAATTGAGTAAGATTATCACTATTTCCTGCATGAAGACTACTACATCATGTTTGACTAGCGCATTGCAATAGCGCTTCGACAGCTGTGTGGCCCTAGGGCTAAAGAAACGGAGATATGCACTGCCCGATACGCCATATGACATTAAGCTTTACTGTTTTTAACTGTTTTATAAATCCAGGTTGTTCATTTTTTTTTTTTTTTTCAAAATCCTTCTAAGATCGGGTCGGAGTTGTATTGGTATTACGGAAAATGGTCTTGAAGAAAAAAGAGAGAGAAGGAAATTAGTTCGATTCTTACCTGTCAAGCCGCACGACGTATACAGCTTCTAAACGTCTTGGTATCCTTGGCAAGAATCCCGCGGTGGGGGCGTGAGAGACAATAGTGCGATCTGGAAATAAACAGACGAAAACTTCGTTAGTAAAACCACATTAATATTTGTCCTCTTAACACCACTGAGTTTCTAGGTTGCTTTGAAGTTCTGTTTTTTTTAATTTTCTTTAATTTTTTTAGATTTTTTTGCCCTACGGCATTACCTTTGGGGTCTCCAGAGGATGCCTTCCATAAAATTAAGTCAGTGTGGGCTAAAGAATAGAAAACAAAGGTGGCTACCTAGTTTGTACGTCAGCTTCTCCTGGCTTCAATTTGATAGACTTGAGGTGCAGAGTCTTCACTCCCGTATCCTCCTCCTCACCGCCGAACCACGAACTGAACCACCAGGACGACGATGACGTCACTTCCTCCCAGCGGAAGGATACAGACTCCACCTTGCTAAGGTGAGTCGGCGTTGAGAAGAGAAACTTCTGCGAATGGCCAGGAACTATGCGTACCTGGTTTCCTCTGTTGAAAAAAGAAATTCCGTTAACACCATAGATAGACAAGTAATGTGGATGTCTTTCAATATTTTACAAAAATTCTAAATTATGACTGAAAGCTGCAAAATGTAACATTAGGACAATGCAGAAAAGTAAATATTCTGGTCATTTCTTTACAAAGTGGAGGTGCCGAAATTTGACACCTTACGAGTGGTATCACAAACTGAGTGCGCCTCGTGTGGGCTGTTTTAGCTCCAACCATAAATGTCAGAAAGTGGAAGTAAATTACAATTACACGAAGTTTTTCTTTTTCAATTAAAATATTTTAATTTTTGGTGCAAAAATGTTACATAATGCCCATTTAAAACTATATACAATGGAGTGTGACTGGAAATCATTTTTCGAGAGAAAAAAATTCAAAGTACTCACTCTTTCAACGCGACTTCCTCAGTTTCCCCCTCGGGCCCTCTAAGTTGTAGGTACAGCTTGGCGTCCACTTCTTTCGCCCGGGACACATTCCGAAAGTGCATCTTAACCTGGTAGTGGTTGACTGTACACCGAAAAGAAACCATATTAAATTCTTTATTTGTAAAATCATGCATGCCAGAAGGCTAATTGCATGTGCAGGGTCAAAGAAGTAAAGTAAAGCAATAGAGAACATACAGCTACTGTCTGATCAATACTGCTACTTAGTTTGCTAATATAGGGTTTGACTTCTTCTTTGGATAATGAATAGTCCCACGTTCTGCATAATGAGTGGGTTTTGTGATACAAGTAGAAAATGTAGTCTTTTGGTGATCTTTGAAATCGTAAAAGAATGGGGAAACCGTGGTAACTGTTTGAAATAACCTGTTAACTAACTCGTTGAACGAGATGTTACAGTATTACCCTAAACACTTGAAAGGTTTTGGCTCATTTTTCTCAAACCTCTCGATCACAACAGAATTAGTATAATATCCCTAAAATTCTGTGAAGTATTTCCGAGACGGTATGGTAAAAATGTTTACCTTTAAAAGGATCCTCTGCTGTCGTCTGCAGGTAGAACTTGACCCGTTCCTTATGAGCGACTCTCTGGGCGTCCCAGCCCATCGACCTGCACCTGTTTCCCCTGCAGCTCATGCACGTCCCCTGGCGGAACCTGTCATAATTGTCGCATCGATAGCCTTGCAGGGGCCCGTTGGTGGCGTTGATGCTGGCGATATAAAGGTCGGCCGCTCGGAAGTGATCACAGGAAAACGTCACACTTAGTTCTGAAATGACATTAGAAACACCCATAAGCGTTCACTATACAGATTCTGAACTATTTTTTTTAATATGTCAAAGGATGCTGTTGGAACCTGGTCACCCCCCATTTTGAAAAAGTCGTATAACCTACCACCCTACCCCCCCCCCCCCCCCCCCCCCCCAAGGATGAACGCATGCGACTGACTACAGTTCTTAAACGATAGACGATCACACCGCCTGCTGCACAGGGGTGTCCAATTATTTTGTTTCATGGACTGAAAATACAGATACAACAAAAAAGGCAATCCGCTTCATCTGGACCTCAATAACTAACCATATACCGAAAGTCACAGAAATCCGTCAAACCCACCGTGCGTTACAGCTGTGAACACGCAAACATGACCGAAAACAGTACCCCTTCCGCGGAAGGATATCTCCCTTCCGGAGGTTAAAAAAAAGCTTTGTGACATTTTTCCAAACTTACTATATATAAAGGAACCCTCTGAGGAAGAGGCCATGCTACAGCCAGGTTGATCGTTGCCACCGTTGGGGTAGAAGTCCACATGTCCGATGGCGTCCTTCATGCCGAGTCCCACACCTAGTAAGGTGTTTCCGTCTGTGTGGATGGCGTCAACAAACATGGCGTCACTCGGGTCCAGGTGCACTCTGGGATCGGTGTCCTTAAACCCAGGGTTGGCCGGGTCCACAGCTGGAAGAGTAGTAGGCAGTTGTAATTAAAATATATATATATAGAAGGAAGGAAGAAAGAAAGAAAGAAAGAAAGAAAGAAAGAAAGAAAGAAAGAAAGAAAGAAAGAAAGAAAGAAAGAAAGAAAGAAAGAAAGAAAGAAAGAAAGAAAGAAAGAAAGAAAGAAAGAAAGAAAGAAAGAAAGAAAGAAAGAAAGAAAGAAAGGAAGGAAGGAAGGAAGGAAGGAAGGAGGGGAAACATTGATGTTATCAGTCTATAAAGTTCAATACTACTGTAACAACTACAGCCTGATGATGATGACAGCCTGGGAAAGTGTACATTCTTATCAAACTGGAGTTTCACAGACTATCGCTAAGTGACGTAGTAGATAGAACACATGGAGAGACAAAAGAAGCTGTGTCAACGTTAGTCCTTACCTGATATTCTCGCGATGCGCCCTCCAAGTCTGTCTCCGGCGTACCCAGCAACTTGCGCTCCCAGGCTAAACCCGATGATGTGGAAACTGTCTAAAGGATTTCCCGTTTTGTCCTGAAAAGAAAAAAAAATTATGTCGTTAACGAAATAACTGCAGGTCACAACGACTGCATGTGCAATTCCAAATAGGCATGCCCATACTGCAATATCAAACTTAACCGATAGGGGAGTAAATGCACGGTGTCTCACCATTAACCATATCAGCAATCCGGCTTGTGGGGAAGTCCTGGCTGTACATCTCTTTATACAGTTTGATAAATCAAATCAAATCAAATAGCCAAAACTGTAATATCAAACTTAACCAATAGAGGGAGTAAATGCACGGTGCCTTACCATTAACCATTTTATAAGGTTAGCCACCTCGGCGCCGACAAGTCTGGTGTTGCCTACGGCTTGAGAGTAGGTGGCCATGGCGCCCTTCCTCCAGTCCACTACGATCACATTGGAGTCGTCTTTCGCTAGAATGGCCTGTACCATATTGTTTATCCAGGGTTCCACTGTTCCATACATGGTGTACCCGTGTAGGATGATCCTCGTCATCACGCCAGATTCGTAGTTAGACCTGTTGGAAGTCAAGAGTTCACTTTTAACCCCCTGTCACACATTTAGAACCTTCCTCCGACCACCAACCAAGGTTGGCTGAAGTTCGGGAGCAGTCTGACCAGATTTAGACCACACCTACTTTTCGATACGAGTTGAATCTAATTCGAGTTAAATTTAGGTCAAATATGACTGACAGCTACGCCCCGACCTACTCCCGAACACCTGCCAACCGCCAGCCAACCATGACCGAACGTCCCGAATGTTTTAAACATTAAAAAAAAAACATTAAAATATTTCCTTTTTTTTGTTTTATACCTTCATATCATTTCTTTAAACTTTTAAGACAGTTTTTTTTTATTATTCACATTGTATAACGCGTTGACTTTGATAAAAGTGAGGCAGAGAAAATACTAAATGAAATATTCTCATAACTAAGCTAAGGAGTCGTATTTGGACAAAGAAAATAGCAATCGATAGCACTTCGGCAGAAGTTACTGCGCCTGCGCAAAACTCGTAATGAATAGAACGTCTCGTCTAAAGGCGTAATCGCGTATTTAAGGATGGCATTCCGTCTTGATTTTCGAATGTTGTGTCAGAAAAGATATCGTCAGTAACAGACAAAATTCTGATGCAACGTTGAAACATCCAACGAAAACCGTGAAAAATCCGGGTTTCGCACAGGCACAGTACGTTCTGCCGATGTACATGCCGTCAACACTGTTTCAAATGTAGATCTAAGATTCACTAATAATGACAATTTGTCATGAGTTCGCACCTGCGCAGTGTCTCCGGCCGGCCGGGTTTCAGGACGTGGCTCTGGACGGGGTTGCTGCGCGTGCGCAGATGGAAGGTTGTGTTGATTCTCTTCCTGGGCTGGGGCAGGGGGATGTCGGAGGAAAATGGCGGCCCGTTACCGAAACAGCCGAGTCTGCCGTAACACACCGACTTCTCCTGTGTACCTGTGGCGCCGCTACTTCTCACCTGCCGCTCACCTGGACAACAACAAAGACTACAGGTGTTTAAATTGTTCAAACAAAGCATACAGGTGTTTAAATTGTTCAAACAAAGCATACAGGTGTTTAAATTGTTCAAACAAAGCATACAGGTGTTTATATTGTTCAAACAATGTCCAGAAAATATCTCACGGGGCTTTACAACATTGCATTAACAGGGCTGGAAATACCACCTGCATATGCAGGTTAGTACAGATAAAATTGGGGCTGTGCAGGTATTTCTGATGTGTACAATGTACATGCACCCAACCTGCACTGGTCAATGTACTGGGTTTATACACAGATGTAGGTGCATGTGAATTTTTATTTGTTGCATTGACTGTTACCACTATGAAGTGTGAAAGAAATAATGGCAGTTTTTTAGTATGATCCATACTTCTTGAAGAGATCCATACTTCTTCTGAGTGGTGCAGGTCAAATTTGTTCAATGCAGGTGATTTGCAATGTTACGAGCACCAGTGCAGGTATGCAGAAAAATGATTTCAAGCCCTGCTTTAACCAATTATACGTAACCAAATATATATATACAGCTTATTTTTAGAATTTATCTCAGAATAGCTTTCAGTTTGTGTTGTTTGATTTCCTTAAACTGATCGGCCCTAGTTATGTAAGCTTTGCAATGTTATAAAAACCGTCTGAACGAACAATAAAGTCAGAAAAAGATTTTAAAAGCAGAAACTTTTCAGCACGTTTCGTTTTTATGATATATGATTTTAGCTGTCATTGTGTATGGCATCAAATCTGCACATATCTATAAAGATATTAGAGAATTTTGCTACATCAAATTTCATAGTCAAAATAGTACGATAGCCTCGGACCCCAGCCGCAACGCCGGAGTTCCTCCTTCGGCGAGGTCGGAAGAAATGGAGTCGGTCGGCTGAGCTGGCAGCCGAGGCGACGTCTGCGGTGCAAGACTAGCTGAGTAGAGAAGCAGATGTCTTAGCTATAGCCTAGTTCAGCAGGCACTACGGACAAATATATATACTTTTTAAAAGTGATACTGTTGTTGGTTATAAAATGACGGTTATGTAAATGAGGCTGACGTCACGTACCTTTCGCCCAGCTGAGTAAGGACAGCAGACACGTGACGATGAACGCTATGGTGAGGCAAACAGACGACATTTTTTTTCTCCTTCTTCTGTAGGGGACGGCGGGGACGAGGGTGCCGCTGGGGGTCCTGGGGACGACGTCGTCAACTACACAATCTGCATAAACACATTAAAACATCCATATCAGCATGCTATGAATTATTTCTGAAAATATAATAGTGATCGGGACACTATAATTTACGTTGTTGCGCAACAAAGTAGGAATATGAAGGGGACAGTTCATTATTGACAGACGAGAAGTTGAGCTAGTCGAGTGCTCCCCTACAAATTGTATGTTGGCTGGTCCCTGGTCTGTATAAAGGCATACGGTTGTTTCTTGTCGCTTGGGCTGGTACCTGGGTATACGGACGGAAGTTAAACACTTGTCGATCCTTTGGCAAACTTCCTGAACAATACCGCACCACTTGATGATGTGTGTGCACAATCTAGCTAGGATCTAAACAGATAGTGTATTATACCTAAGCGCCGGAAACTACGTAAACACACAATCCCCACAGAGAAACACATTCTAGAGATCTCAAAACTCGCCCCAGGAAGGTGACAGGAAACGGTTAACGTTTATGACGGAATTTGGCCGTTTTGGGGGCGGAGCTAACTTGACGTTTACACTTGACCTACTTTGACATCGCAGTACATTTCCAGTACTTACTTTATTAGATACAGCTAGTGTCAAAATCACTACGTAAAACTGTTTTAGTAAACATCTTAACTCCAAATATACGAAAAAGGTATCTTCTCATACGTTGAAAAGTTTAGGTAAGAGTAGAGTACATGTTAAATACAACGACCTACAACGAGCTAACCTAATTAGTGACGTCATTGCCCTATGCCTATGAGGTTGGTCATATAAAGTACGGTAACCGTTAAATCCGTTTAACTATAAATACAATCAACGAAACCCCATACCGGAATAGCAAGAAAGTCTAGGTCGCTGGTAGTAGCATCGGCTATGTACTGTACCTTATACAGAAATAACACCATGAATACGTGTACACGTAGCATAAAAAGTGCTGAGTTGATTCCATTAGCGGCCAAGTGAACCTGATTGGTGGAAACGTGTTTGCTTCAACGATCAGACCATTTTAAAGTGCCAGTCCGTTAAAAAACAACCTCGTCAAAAACAGACGGTTAAGTACGTTTATGAAGGTTACTCTTTCTGGAATGCCCACCCTTGTATATCTTTCTTTTTTTTTGCATTCTCACTGATAACACACACACACACACCTCCACACACAAACACAGACACACTAGCTAGGCTAAATAAAAATACATAGTGATTCTACACTAATGTAACTGAATAAAAGACATCGTCAGCACTATTGGAGTTATGCACAATTCACTCGCTGTTGCATTTTGCTACCCCAGCTATAACACCCTTAAAATGGAATGTTAAACAGAAATAATCTTAAACAGTGACACCTTGTCTTTACATCTTAACGCCACGTCATGTGTTTTCTTAACAAACACGCACTACATGAAGTTGAAGTGTTTTCCCAATTACGTATACTAACAGTAGCCTGGTAACCAGTCCTATCGTGGTTAGGGCGGGCTACCTTCGGGCCTGTAGACGATCCCTGCCGCCCAGTTCAACTTAGGCTCCCCGGTAGGAGTTTTATAATCTCCAAGCAGATCTTACGGTGGCCAAAGACAGTATCCAGTTGGCCAAACCGTATCCATCTCGCAGATGGATACGGTTTGGCCAATTGGATACTGTCTTTGGCCACCTCTACATTAACAGGTAATCGTAATGTATATGGGACAATTTTTTTAGTCTTTTTACACTGGGGTATTCAATATGAGAAAGGTAGAGAGGGACAAACGATACTAGCAGTTCGAAAACCTTTCTACAACGTTAAACTCAATTTTCACAAAGTGCATTATTCCAATGGTATGATCTATTAACATTAACCCTTAGGGTATTGACCTTACTGTCCCGACCCTGGATATTTGAAGTGCACTGCCGTGTAAATATGTCCACACGTCTTGGTTTATGTACAAGGTGACTCCGACCTGACGCAATAAAACAAACAAGCGAAAGTGTACGTGTGGTTTCTTTCTGATGGGGAGATATTAAAAGAAAACACGTCAGAAATGTGAACATTCAATTTGTATCAAAAGAATATGTCAGCTTTCAAAGTAGCCACTCGGCAACGTATGTTATCATTTGAACTAGAGGTCAAAAATCCCATACATATAACTATTGCTCAAACATTTATGTCCCACTCAAAAATGAAGGCCATAGCATGCCCACAACAAGTTATCATACCATGTACCCCGCTGCAGTACGTTACAAATCCGCTAGAGTACCCAAAATTGAACTTGACCTTCGTTGTCCCAACGACAACCTACCTACCAAATATCATGAAGATACATCCACAACACCTCGAGTTATAACCGATAAAAAAGTCAGCAAACCCTATACATGGTGTACCTAAACACATAACCTTCTTACGAAGGTAATAAAGAGGGCACTAGGACACCATGGGATGCACCCCCGTGTTTGACGATTCTTTTCACATACTCGAGCCAAAAATGAAGTGGCGAGCGCTAAACGTCGTCTGACAGCCAAGTACAAAACGCCGCGCAAATTTGGCAGGGTGTCTGCGGTGGCGTGGTGGTGGTGTGATCTCAGGGCAGGCCAACCCCGCGGCTACGGCATGGTTTCACAAGCGTAAGTCAAAATACACAAGTCTAGTATACCTGAACAACATACCGAATTAGGCAAGTCTCGACTGCAATGCAGCGCTACCAACCATACAAAAACCATGCGTTCGCAGGAAAATTGGTAAATATGTTTTTTGCCGGTAGAAATTCTCTCATTGAAAAACAGAATCTTAGAAAGAGCAAGCCGTCACATTGGTTGATTTCAGCCCCTCCCCTTCAATTAGAATCTGTCAATCAACATACTTTTCAACATAATCTCTTTATCTCTATCCCTCTTTTTTTTTACTTTTTGAAAAAAAAATCGCGTCAGTGCCACCCACCTCAACTCTTTAAATGGAATATTCCAACAAATAATTTTGCCGAATTGCTGGCGCAAACAGGACAGCGACCACCACAGTCGAATGTTACACTATAGATATAATTCAAGATGTATTAAGTGTGACTAACAAATACAGGTCACGTCTTAAAGACTGCAGGAGTTTCCTTGAAGACTGCGGGAGTTCTTTTAAGACATAGAAGTAGCCTTGTTTAAGCTGGTATCTGTTTATGCGCCGTCCAAATAGAATCAAAGGCGACACCACTGGTAGAAGTAACAATACAGACTACATTGTTGTCAAAAATGGCGACCCTTTTCTAGATCATTTACCTTCCAAGACACAACAAGTTTTATATTGTTAACGTTGAACATGTGGCAATGTCGGCTTCCTTTGATGTTTCAAGGGCACGTGAGGCCGGTTTACCCTCGCGGATGAATACCGTACGCGCGGTGGCCATTCCCGAGACGCATGTTCCTCTCATGACAAGGGAATGACGGGAATTTTCAGTCACAAAGCGCCGGTGAATGGGGGGCACGGCGATATCATATTACCTCCGGCACGGAAGTCGGGACAATACCTCAAAAGGAACACTTCCTCCGATCACGCATTTTTACAGTAAAGCACGCGTACAGCACGCCCCCGAACTGTGGACTCAAGTGTGAAATGACATATTTGATCCGTACAAAAAGATAAACAAAAATGCCGTCGGTTTCTAGTTCAAAAATCCAAAATCGTTTTTGTAGTAATTAATATCAATTCAAAAGCTTCAAGCACATCATCTCAATTAAAAAAATGCTGCACAAACTGTAAATTCAACATGAAGATACGCAAAAATTTTCACACATCCCCCACGATATTTCGTGGATAACCCCCTCTATCCTTTGAGCAAATCCTTGACAAAATTGGTAGAGTAAGAATTTCAGACAAAGAATTCAGTATGCCCTGTTCTCATTTTTTTAAATAGTACTTGCAATGTTATTATATGCTAATTATTTGGGTTATGCTTTGTTAATCATGTAGCAGCATGCTCTTACTGCTTAATATTATCTTATAGATAATTCCCGATACTTCGTATCAACTCTCCGTATCTATTCTTCAAAAGTAGAAAACGAGAGGAAAATTTAATTCATTAACATGTCTACCGAACGTTACACGTAACACAAAGGGTCCCGGCACACGTGGGGAGGGGGGCGTGAACATTTCCTCTAATGCGATAACGTTAATCATTTATTTGCTCTATCCAATCAAATTTACACAACGATAGCTAAGTACCTAGTTGACAAATAGAGCAAGGATTGTGATCAACACGGTGATTTAGTCAGAAGGATAAGATCCAGATAAAGAGAACAAACTTGTCGGTTAAATTTCCCTCAGTCAACTGAAATCAGACGATACAGGGTCAAACTGGTGTCATGTTGCCCCCGGAGGTACAATGCAGACACATACACTGTTACTTACATACCAAAGGGCCTGAAAATATTTTTACACAGAAATTTTACATGATTATCATGAATATAACAAAAATACGACGAATAAAATCCTGGATGAACGCGGATGTATGAAAAAGGAAATGCCGGAGCACATGGCCCATTCATTCCCCTTACATGCTTCAATTACAACACCGCGTCCCCCGAAAATCAATTAAGTGGCGATTTTTCCCTAACCTGTGGGGTCTTACCTCAGAAACTGCGTTACTGTCGTCCGAAAAGCCGGTAGATGTCTTTTCAGCGAGGCACGCTCGTGTTCTGACTCAAACTTCCCGGCAGAAGTGTAAATATCCGATATTTGAGGCGGTTTCTAGGGTGTAACATGGGGTGATCGTGACGCACGCTTTCCAAATGCCACACAAAAAGGCCGGTAGTGGGCTTGCCAAGTTGGGCGAGACCACATCTCCATGGGGGTATTTAAGATTTTAAAACTTAAATATACACCACATTAAAAGATTTTATCTTTAACTGTCATCATATAGACAATATTGTTATTAAAAAGGACAGGTTCTGTAACGTTTTGGCTTTCTGTTGTTGTTTACGGCGTTTGTATCGTAGGTTGGACGAGTCCAAGTCGCTGTGAAATGCCCCGCCGCAGTTCGCAGGATATCACGTGCAGAGGGCAGGGAGGGGGTGTGGCCTGGGTGGCGGTGTGGCCGCATCGTGACGAAACCGGTGATACACGAGTGAGTGCCTCGTGGTACAGGCACCGAGACATACGATATTTGGTGACAGTTATTCCTCGTTTAGTCCAGGATGCCTTTTCCTTTAGGGGTTTAACATCCGAGAGATCCCCTGGCTTCCAAGTAAACACTAGCATGTCAATGTGACCGGTCAAACCAGTTCATGAACACATCATTTCCTCCCGAATGTGTTCGAACTAACAAACACGTCATAGACCAAATATTTAACCACCATCTTTAACCAGACTTTCCTAAAGCTATCCTCTTTGGTCTAGCCGTCTGCTAAAGCAAGCACGCTCCTCGGCATTATTTTCACGTGAAAAATAAAACCAGAGTTCTCGCAAACAAAATTCTTGTCATGTTACACGGTAGTCAGCATCCAGATGTGTCTGTCAGCGATTGGTCGGTTGGAGTGTGGCGTGAGAGAGGCGGATACGGATCACGAGCGATTGATTCGCGTACCGATACGGACCGTAACCTTGGTTACCGGCTATCCTTATGTGTAAACCTTGATTTATTGGTTGACATGGGTAGCCAGTAAAGTGCTTCACATTTTCGCTACAGCGTGTGTAAAATGATCCTACCTAGACCTAGACCCAGTAAAATGAGCAAACAGCGAATTCAGCGATACACGACTAGATTCAACATGGCACAAAACATTATATATGGACATACGCCTGTTCATTTAATTCATCTGAAGGGTCAAATGTTTTGCAGGTTTTATTATTTTTTTATTATTTTTTATTCTATTCTATTATTTTTTCTATCCAGAGGTTACCTGAACAAACAGGTCACAGTCTAGACCTGAACTGATGTACTGGCTAAACTGAACTGATGTATGAATTATGTAGCAAGTTAAAGGGCTGTCTCTACCATTTTTAAGCCTCACACAATAGCACCAAATCAGGAAAACCTCTCTTACCAGTTCGTGAACCCAATATATATATCCCCAATCCTGACATATCTAGGTCATAAGGGACGCTTCCAGTCTATTGTTAGCCTATAATTATACCCTGTAAAAGGTGAAGTGGCGTGAGACAGCGACTAAAATAAAATGGGTAGTTATAACATGCCGTATAGGCGTTTGACTGTGTAAATGATATACTATATAAAAGTCGGAAGTAAAACTAAAAATGGACCACATACAATTGTAGAATTTATAACCACAGTCAAGTGTTGGTAAAGGGATAAGAAATATATACAATATATCCAAATGTTGAAAATAGATCGAGGATTATAAAACGTATTATGTGGCCTCGATGAATGAGCTTATATGGAAAATATGGAAATGTGTAGATACTGTAGAATGTACTTCTTACAACGTTTCAAACGAAAGAAGGCAATGAAATGTAACTGATAGAAGAGTATGTTTTTGTTCGGTCTCCAAACGTAAAGAAGAAGTCGTTACTTCCTGCTAAACTTGGTCCGTAGGTGAACATGTCGATCCAGGTGCTAAACTTGGTCCTTACGTGCACCTGTCGACCCAGGTGCTAATTAGGTGCTTACGTGCACCTGTTGACCTTGAAGAATGCGAAGGTCACGCATGACAGCCATGATAACAAACAGACCTTGACTATGGTGATATGGTAGATATGGTGTTCATTGAAAGGTAATAAGTCGCGACTATACACAGATAGACCCAGACACAAACACCTCAGAGTGACGCGTCTCTAGAAAAGTCTCAAAATGTTGCCAAGCATTTTGGCTTCCTTGTAACTACTACACTGATATTATAAGGTGTAATGACCATGCAAATAGTACATAAACAGACGAAATTTTGTAGAAAAAGAACGACGGTTTGCTGAATAAATTGTGAATCACCGAATCAGCGCTAGCCACGTGTACAAGCGTGCTCATGACCAAAAACATCCCCGAAACCTTCAGTGCTCTTGCACTCACGGAAAGAAAGCTCAAATTCTCAACTTCAAAGACAAACTAGCGACGGAAGTTGGCAACAATACAAAATCTAACAGTCAGTTAACAGGAGTACGTGAATGACGTTTTCTCACCTTGGGCGTACGGTCGAGTGATAAAGTGAAGTTCCCAGTTTCCCAAACACATGCCAGTGAAACACGTTTGCAGAGCTCTAGTAGGGCCTAGAACACAATTTTTCCCCACAGCATTTCGACCTAAAAAAAAGCCCGCACAAAAGTAATCTGAAGCTTCGTCGCTGGTACAATCACAGAGCAGTTTGTCTTTGTCAGCCTTCGGTGAATGGTGGTTAAATCGGATAGCCTTAAGTTTGTAAAGCGGCAACGCTACTTAAAGAAATTTGGGTCGGGGTTCAGTTTCAGACGAAACGATGTGACAGGTATTCCATGCAAACATGTTATAGGGGTGTAAAACGTCGAGTGAAAAAAATGATTATTTTACAATGTCTCTACTGCAAATATTATGCAAGTCAACAGTATAAAAGTATTTGAAAACGTATACCTGTGCCGAAGTTACTATTCGGAATAGAATACTAGTATAGCCTAGACCCGAGTCACTAGTGTTAGCGCTATAGCACACCGTATGCTAAATATTGAGATAGCAAAAATCTGAACACAATTCTTAGAGAAACGCTAATTTTGAACTTTTAAACTTTCAACATTTGAAGTAAAAAATGTACATTGTTTATCTTACAGGTAAACCTGACCCTCCCCGTCCAACCTCGCGGAATGGTATCACCTGCACACCGGTCTTCACGTGGTGGAAAATTTTCAAACGGGGACTGTTCATTCATGGTCAAGGTTGGGTTTCCTAGCGGTGTAACGGGATAGTTTTTATCAGAATAAACTTCGCTGCAGTTAAGCTAGGTATAACACTAAAACATAATATAACGTTACCAAGCCAAAAGCTTTTCAGTGATATATATGTTTGTTTTGTTTTGTTTTTATTTTATTTTACTACGAAGATATACAAGTGCCTTACAAAACACTAAATCTAAATACAAAAAGCATGGTTTGCCAAAAGGCAAGAAAACGACCTTGTTCCTTCATCAATTAGGTCAGTCGTATCGGTAGCAAGGTCAGCATACACAGGGTTTTTGTCTGGTACAGACCTAGTACAGCGACCTGGAGTATTATACCGGCTTGTACAACTGACCGAGCCCTTTGTGCTCATATGCCCCTGAGTCTGAAATATGCAGGTGTCATTGAACTGAAGAATCGAGATAAGTCTGTCGCTTTTAAAAACGATCTGTTGTCATTGTTAACGGGCTGTTTGGGATCTAGTTCGTGTTAGGTGGGCTTGTGGGTTACTTTAAGTTCTTAAAGTGATGTATGGCTCGCATTAAGACATTTTTAGGTGACATTATGGTCGTCGGTTGTCTACGTGATCAGAATGATACGTCAGGGCAAATGGACGCATTGAACGCGTTTTTTTCCAGTTACCGTGTCTTGTAGCCAGCCCTCCAGTTTCTAAATTTAAATCATACACTAAGATCCTTTTTTTTATTTCATATTGTCTATAACTACCACCTTTTGGGATAAACAAATCCAAAAGAATATATGAGAACCTCAAGTAACAAAAGTTGATTTGTCGGCTCTCAACTGTGACAAATTCGAATCGACATTGCCAAAAGTACTGCATCTATACACCAGTTGTCAAATGGTTACTTGCTCGGAATATACAATCAGCAGAACGTGATTGTAGCTAACTCCAAATGTATTTTTCACAGGTTCTGTGTAACATGACTCAATGGTGGAAAAAGTTTCACCAAAAATGGTCAATCCTAATATTTGTAGACGCAACATTCGCACACTCCCATTCGCATAACTCAATTGTTTACTTACAAACGCCAGTAGAGACATGACTCGTCATTTGTCCTCTGTGTTGAAAGAACACTGTCGACTTCTTATCTCGGTCACGTACTACACAGGCGTCTTGACTTGAACTACAAACGACAAGGTCTCAAGGTCAAGTACAAGCACTTGACCCAGACATACCTACATGATTATTTCCTAACCAGGATGGTTGTCATAGAATTCGTAGTAGTAACTATAGATTAGCCTGGGTGCCATCCGATATTTGTAACGGCCAGCCCGAAAAAAATCGATTTTTTCGGGCTGGCCGTTACAAATATCGGATGGCACCCAGGCTAACTATATGTATAAACCTGTTAGAAATTGTACGGAAATGTTTTGGACGGACTGCCATGTTTAAAAAAAACCTGTGTGATACGATTAGAAGTTGTTGTGTGTAATAGACGTAGAATGTTTCCTTCTTTAGTATCTTATTTTTTCTTTCAACAAGCTCCTTGCTCCAGTTTGACCTTGAAATTGCTACAGGATGGTACGTATCCTTACGGGTTACATCGACAAATGTACTAGACATAAAAAGTAACGAACGTGTAAAAAAAGGCCCCTGTAGTTGTACGAAAAGCTGCTAGGGATCCCAAACGTCGAACAATTATTGCTATGCAGGGCAATCATGACCATAGCATGAGATACAAATAAAAACCCCGGAAGTTCTGCTGTAGTACTATAGAAAGCCGCTAGTGTGTCTGTAATCCATCTCGTTGACCCCTACTCACATACCAAATATCATACAGACTCCATCCACAACTTCTCGTGTTATACGTATACTATCCAAAGACAAACAAACAAAACCCACAAACACCGAAAACATAACCTTCTGGGCGAAGGTAACAAGACAAGGAAGTAACAACTGTACCCCTTACACACCTCTACATAACGCAATACAATATCGGGGAATACCTGTACTGTAAAGGTAGTTGGCACAAGGCCAACTGGCGAGGTGCCATACTACAACATAATGACACAGAAGTCGCCTTACTTGGCTAAGCGCCAACGCCTTAACAACCAAGCACGTGACTTAGGCAATCACCTACGCGTCATGATGCCAATTAAAGAATATGTATTGTTTACGATGAGTCACACTGGTATTTCCGTAACAAAACATACACAAAGAAACATCAAAGAAACCCGATGTGTACTATAGCTATGTTACATCTAGGTGATAAAAGATGTGTGTTCAGAAAACTTACTTAACTACAGGTAGTGGTCATCCCAAGTTTCCGTGCTTTTAAAAATCTACGTTTTCTTTTTTGCCACGTCTGTAACGTTAAAGTTTCCAAATTTCCGAACACATCCCATGTCGTGTTCATCCAAATTTCAGTATGCCATTCTTCATGTAAAATTTATAATATTTTAAAGTGCGTCCGTCCATGCAATTGTTACAGTAACGCTATATATATATATATATATATATATATATATGGCGGAACAGTTTGACGCTAAAGAAAGGCGTCTACGCGTAGGAGGGCTAAACCAGTGACTAGTTTGTCGGTAGCGAGAATTTGAGAACGGTCTGTATACTTAAGCCCCTTGCCCTAGCAAACGAACTGTGTAAAATCTGGGTCAAACAAAAAACAGACCAGAAAAGTGACCAAAGCTTGAATACAATAGGTAGAAGGAAAAACGTTACGGTGTTAGCAATGTGTATTTCACTTTACGATAATGCTATACCATTCCGCATTGCAGAGAGAAAATCTATCAAAATGCGCCCAGGCGACGGCTGGCTAAAACACTATGGCGACCGCATGGGCTTTAAAACAAATGGCGTGAACTCACCAGTATGTATGAAGTCTGGCGTTGTTTCACAAATGTCTTGAAGGAACGTTGAGAAAAACTCCTGAATGAAGAACTTAGAAGGTTTTAGGGCTACTGTGCGATTAACGTGTGCTTCCAACAGTTAATTCAACCTTTATGACGAGACCGGCTTCGCTGGACGCAAGGTCTAAATATAGCAGGTTTAAGCCCATGCTTCAAAACCACGGGACATCCCGGCCAGCCAATCAGAGCGCTTGATTAGGGACACCACCTACGCGACGTGGGCCAATCACAAGCCACAAAAGAGACACACCGTCAGAACGCGTGACTCTCATTTGTTGTGGTAAAAGATGATACGAAATTGAACCCCACCTGCTTGTCTCGTGATTCATACTATAATATGGTATATCATTGATAAAACGTGTGATATGGGGAGTAATATAACGTTATATTCCTGGCATTCATATTGAAAATTTTATACAGAAAATAGAATGACATGGTTAATTATTTTTCTTTTCTTTCATCGTTATTCTTTTTTTCTGTGTCAAGCCTTTAGTGGTGTGCATGTTGTTGTGAAATAGGACCCGGCCAAGCTGTAACTGAACAATAGGGCATCACAAAAAGGCGCTATTCCTTTCGTCTTAGAGGGTTATCCGTCTAGTAGCCTACAGCAACGATCCTGCAGTAATATTGCTCTAATCTCCCGCCTAATCCCTAAGATTAGCTGGTCGTTTGACAGATCATAGACTGTTTGAGATTATGGTGTTAGCTCGAATCAGATATAGTGAGAGAAGAACAATGAGATCTATATCGAGGTATTTGAGCTTGGTGACAAGAGCGATCCCCCTGCCAACTATCTATCCTTGTTTGACCTATTTTATATGTGAATCTTCAAGCAGATTCCGTGGTCTACGGGGCATAATGGAAACTGGCCAATCGGATACTTCATGCCTTGCACCTGAAGGAATCTACGTGGAGATTAACCTTTCCCACAACTTTTACGCGTGCTGTCAGGGGGATATATGCATCAAGACCAAACGTTTCACCTTTTTCAAATGAACCATTCAATGTACAGCTTACAATTCAAAATATGACGTTGTTATACACTTTGTGTTCTATTATGGACTGTCTAGGCGACCATGTTAGGCATTAACGTCAATCACCACTGTGTCTTGTACCATCATTTTGATTAATAAATTCTTGAGAATGCTTTCTGGCTCAAACGTTCCCTTTAAAGGGGCATTATGTAACATATTAATTGCACCCAAGATTGAAATATTTTAGCTCATAATTGAAAAAAATCTCATGTGATTGTCATTTCGGTTTGTCATGTCTGTTCGGTGTAATATAGTCAGCTGCCGCCGCGCCGCGTGCCTGCGAAGCTGGTGTGTTACGCCGAAGGGCGGTTATACCGGCTATACAGATACAGATACAGATTTCTTTTCCACTTTTCAACATATTTGTCCAATTATCTCACATTTCTAACCTTTATCAACACAGCCCAAACGAGGCGCACTCAGTTTGTAGTACCACCACAAAACACCAGAATGTAAACAAACATGACTGATAGCTGTGTTTCCAGCTTTTAAAAACACTCGTAAGGTGTAATATTTTTACACCTCTACTTCCTGAATGGCACTTATTTGCAATTGAGTAGGGTTGATTCAACTTACTTTGTAAAGAAATGACCAGAATATGACAAATCGTCATGGTGCAGCTTTAAACGATTGTTCGCCATTTTACAGAAGACTAATTTTGTCGACTGATCCAACAGTGATATTGCACCCGTATACATTAAAAGTGATTTCGTGATAGTTACAATCAATACACTGTCTGGCGCCATTGGTAATACATGACTATTGATCGGCAATGTTTCGTGACTTTCCCAATTTTCACGGCACGATCACCTGATAAGGTCACTCCATTGAAAGTGAGCACGTCGGCAGAACGTACTGCGCCTGCGTGAAACCCGGATTTTGTCACGGTTTTTGTTGAATGTTTGGTCAACGTTTTATCAGAATTTTGCCCATGGCCGATATCTTTTCTGACACAACATTTCAAAATTGATGCTCATCCATTGATTATGAATGAGCAGTGAAATGCATAGTGTTCTAGCTAAATCCCAGAAATTTATTTTAAACAGTACAATCCTACAATAACCAGATGTAGTCTGGTAGCCAAACGTCATTACGAAATTACAACAAAATAATATAACGGTCAAACTAACAGTTGTATACGTCTAAACAATTTTGTAGTTTTTGTGAGAAATACTGTGAAAAACAGTACACGTTTTTCTGAACAATGGCAACAAGTCATAAAAGTGAACATTAAAATCATGTCTAAAGAAGAAAGAAAGCTTTCTGCCGTTTCAAAACCACATTCCTCTTTGAGTGACCTTGAACATGACATAACCAGCCCCACATTGCGTTTTGATGATTCGAATCTATCGACCCACTATGACGTCGTCCCACACGTTTGACGCAATTCATGCAATCAACCCACTCCGGTTAGTCCAGTTTGACCGGTGGAGGCATGATTGAAATTTTCCGTTGTGATTGAATTTTCAATTTTCATTTCCGCTCCGGAATCCCCATGTGGATATGGGCAATAGCTTATTAAATCATTTACATCGAAGTCGGTTCGTTGTGGATGATAATGAGATTTGGTCATCACTGCAGTGATTGTTGGAATCGGCTGACCAGTAACGGGGTGAGAAAGATAGATAGATTGACAAATAGGTAGATTGATTGGTTGAGTGAGTGAGTGAGTGCTAGATAGATGGATTTATTGATAGATGGATTGATAGATGGATAGATAGATAGATTGACTGATAGAAAGATAGACAGGTAGATGGATGGATGGATAGATGCAAATGGAAAGACATGCTCGAGAGATGGACAAAGAGACAGATGGAAAGAGACAGAGGAAGACGGTAACAAAGAGAGACATAGTGAGAGGACAGAGAGAGACACAAAGACAGACAGAGAGAGAGAGAGATTCAGAACGAGCGAACTAGAGTGACAGAGAGCGATAGATAGAAAGAGTGAAAGACTTTCACATGGAACTTAGTGTACCTAGGAAGCATTTTCAAGCAGGGGTCGAATACATGTTAAAAAGTCCTGCGATGGTCTAATGACCTACAAGTGGCGGGATGAGTACACGTCATGCGATCCTGCAGCTATGTTCTCCATTTAGATTCCCGGATATATGCGGGGTTACCATGACGCACCCGGGCTGACACTGATCGATACTGCACGGAATCATGTAACGTGTCTGTTCCAGGAATGTACGGTGAAATCTATCTAAACCGAATACCGTGTTACTGTAAAATGTATTCCGGGAATGTACAGTAAAATCTATCTAAACCGAATACCGTGTTACTGTAAAATAGTGTCTTCCAGGAACGGGCAATAAAATCTATCTAAATCGAAAACCGTTTAAAGGCACCCGAAGCGATTTCAGGGCAGTAACATTGGATTTTCAAAGTCAATTTCCTGGTCATTTTTTTATGTAGTAAGTTGAATCAGCCTTATCCCATAGCATACTGATATCTGTGAGGCAAAAATGCGATGTCGGAAAACGTTTGCTTGTTAAGTATCGTAGGCTGGTTCTAGCTATTTATTGGTGGTACCTAAAAATAAAGGTACTCGTCACGTAGCTTGTTTTGGGGCTATTTCAAACGCTTCAAGTATGACATGATGACAAAAATGTGCTAAGAAATGGCGTATCTCCATCATTGTATATTTTCCGCTCTAAGTTTGAAATAAAAATATTTATATTTTTTAAAATCAATACGGTATTTTCAATAATTTCAAAGTTCTGAAGAGGTAGAAAAATTATCAAGGACATGGTAGTACATTTTAGTCAGAACGGACCTAGATCCGAGAGGTGTCCATTTTAGGCTTTGACGCTTTTGTGTAACTAGAACTTGTCGTCTGACTTTATTTAAGCCACACCAATTTGATTTGTTGTTTCTCGGATTTTTTGTTGAAAAAAAAATATGTAGCGACAAAGCGAAAAAAAGGCCTGGGCATCCTATGATAGCTCAAAATGCTGCGATAGGACACATGAAGTCAACATGCCAGGGCAGTTTGTAACTCAAACAATGAATTTTGAACGTTTAATCAAACCACTGCATTAATATATGGAAAAACTGTAACACCTAGGAAGAAAAGGACTTTCTTCAACCAAATGTGAGTACTTTGAAGTTGATTCAGAACCTGAACTTTATTTATGTGTTTATTTATTTATTTATTTATTCATTTATTTATTTGTAAATAAGAAAAATATAAAGACGGCGAATCCGAGAACCAACTGATTAAATTAGTGTTGCCTTAGTAACGTTCGGTTGAAAATTTGTTTATAGGACATGATTATAGTGTCCAGAACTTGAAGGGTGATGACCGGCTGTCCAGAAACTGTGTCCAGTCAAGGACGTTGGTCCAGTGTAGGGGAATGACCGGTCAACCCCTCTCCCCTCTACCCCAAAATAAAACCACTGACCAGCAGGCTCGGTGACCTTATTGTAACACTATGACGACCTTTCCAAAAGCAGTCACTCAAGACCACCTCGGCACACGCTTACGATAGTCTCTACCAGGCTGACTATGCTGGCTAATAGTTATAATAAAACGAAAAATGGAGGTATTGTTTTTGGTCTGTCTGTGTGTGTGTGTGTGTGTGTGTGTGTCTGTATGTCTTTAATTATCTGAATAAAGAGATATTTGCTATCAATAATGTACAGAAGCAGCATGAATGGAGTTCATTTCTTGTGGCCGAAAATGTTTCACAGGTATGACGCGCGTTTGTGTGTGGTTTAACGTTGCCATGTTCGTTGCTTGTCATATTTCGAAGAGCCTTTTTTGTTTAAAAATGATGTTTAAGACTCAATCGCGACACCTGGCGGCCACACAGGGAGCTTGCAATAGATTATAAAGACACGGGGCCCTGAAGGGTGTGGAAACTTAGCAACATCAAAGGGGTTAGAAATATACCGTTACAATGTCACGACGCCAATGTAATGAATTTAAATGATCTATAAACTGGATTATGAAAATAACAAAGTATAATAGTTATTATGGTTTATTGTTTATAAATAAATTAGGAAGAACTGTGACGGTTGAACTGTCGTTTTCTTACCGCTTTAAACGATTTTGTTCATTTTCTTGACTTTTTTCCCTTCAAACACCCCTTTCACATGATCCGACTTGGTTGGTCCCTAATAATGGAAGAAGTGACGTCACCAACTGACGTCACCAAATAAAGGCGTGGCCGAATGTCCCGCGAGTTTCCCGCGTCCTGAATAGATGACCTTGCTGAGGTGAATCAGCCATGTATGGTGTCATGACGCTCGGCAAGGGGCAAACCAAAAAAGGTCATCATGGGTTGTCCTTATAAAGACTATTGGGTCAGTACTACATATACTGTGTCTTTGTTAGCTGTGTTAGTACATATGCTAACGAAGCAAGGACTTAAGTACGAGATTCTTGCATTGATGGCATGTTTTTGAACACACGATTATCTTCAATATGATGCCAGCGTTTCAATTTCATTACCTGTTATAGGCAGACTATATTATGCTGCTACAAATGTAGTATATAATATAATTAGCTTAGGCAAGGATACACCTAGTGGCCTTACTATATTAAAACACACCATTGGTATTTTATACATGTCGATGGTGAAAAAAAAAAGAAAATACACTGAGTGCAGATCATTTTGAAATTGACAATAAGCAGCCAAATACATCAGCCGTGGTTGTTTTGTCTTTTTCCACTCCAATGGAGGACGGTAATTGTGTCCTTTCCTTAATCAATAAAGCAATCAATAATGAGAACATAGGTAAATTGTCTTGCCCAAATAACAGAAGGGGCCATGGAAGGTTTATCAACTGTTATGTAGGAAGACTTTGATTACAAAGCGTTTCTGAAATTGGTATACACTAGTACTAGTATGTTATGCGTAACATTAAGCCTACCCTACATACAAATTATACAACAAAGAGGGTTCGCACAGCCTATGATTATTGCTTCTCGCCTAGGGTAAAGGATTCCTTTCTACCGGAAGTGACGTATGGACGGTTACGGTTGAATGACAGGACACACCTTTAATCCATAGTACAGTATATACAGGTGTGGTGTCTTGTTGTACATGTAGTTGCCTAATGCAATATTACCGGTCTATATAATCTTTCCTTTTATATGACCAGATTTAGGTCATACTCGAGATAAACCTTTTGTACTGCGCACTACAATTACAGTAAGCAAACAGCGCATGAAGTAAAATGCAAGACGCCTTCGCGCTGCAAGGGGAGCTTCTGAGGTAAACAGACCGGTCTGACCATGGTACAGGACCGAGCGTGTGCCTCAGCAACACCCGGGGGTACTAGGGACTTTTCTACGAGCCAACATGAGCTATGATGATCAGGGAAGCTCCGTTTGGGCTCTGGGTTTGCCTTCTAGTGTCAGCGCAGGTGCGGGTGGGTGTGACCACTCAGGAACATGGCTACACGCAGTCTAAACACGCTACAATAACAGGTAAGTACGGACGTAAACAATGACTCAGTCGTTTTAAGCCCCTGTCACACATAGCCGAATATGGCCTCCCTAACACTAACTGACCCCCCCCCCCCCCCCCAACCATGGTACATGGTTAGGAGTAGGTCGGGAGCAAGGTCGGCTGCGCCAGACAAATGTTTCAAAATGTTCGAGTGTTGACGAGAGGTCCGGCCATGGATGACTCAGTGGTGGTTGGCTGATGATCGGGAGTAGGTCGAGGCGTGGTTGGCAGTGAAATTTGACTCAACTTTGACTCAAATTCGATTTGATTCGTATAGAAAGGTTGGTGTGGCTTAAATCTGACCAGACTACTCCCAAAAGGTTCTGAATGTGTAGCAGGGACATAGATTTCTATGTTATTGTGGTTGCCAATGTTGTAACACAATTCTACTCTAGATCTGCAAACATTATTGTTTGATATAGTCATTGCGCCATCTGGCGGAAATACTATTCACTACAGGAACAGCATTATAACTAATAATTGGTTGAAATCCTAATTTTCTTTCAGAAAACGAAGATGTTTGCTCTACACAGGAAGAATGCCAGGTTTACGTTGAAAGACAGAAAGGTACACATCGTTGTTTATATCTAATGACCTCATTTAAAGCTGTATCATGTAACATTATTATTACGATACAAAAAGTAAATTTTCTGGTCATTTCTCGAGCTCCACGGGCGCGCGGGCAGCCCAATTACTTCCACAAGGTGCGTGCTGGGTCACCTTCAAGCTTAACCTCCCTGTCAATCAAGTAATCAAATATCCACCGACTCTCCCTGCAACTTTTTCTGCTGTACAAGCATACACACAAACCCACAGACGATCCTACATAAAACAATATCTCTGTACCAGGATATAATAAACTGAACTCTGAAAATGATTATATTAGCAAGTAAGTTTACACGGTTACATCATAGCTTTTTGTGCCGTATTCGTGACAGATTTTATTTGTTTTTACCTACAGGTGACTTTGAATCTCAGGAACAAACCGGATTCTTCCAAAACCTGCCGAAGCCTCCCAAACTACCGACGCCGGCTGAAATTCTACAAAAGTTGCCTGATGGTCCGCCCCAGCTCCCTGACCTTTCTAAGGTCATGGACAAACTACCTAAAGCCACGGAACTGTTGAAAAAGCTGCCGAAAGCGCGAGAGGTTCTGAAGAAGGTGCCAAAATTGCCCGATTTCCCTGATCCTCCAAGTCTGAAGAAATTCGTAACAGCCAAGCTTAAGTTTGCTCCAGGTCAGTGATTCTCCTTTTTCTTGTTGTATTTGTTTGATATGCCTTTTTTTGTGAACATGCCTGTCCTTGGTGCTGAAAATTACTCACACACGTAATACTGTATACTAGTATTTCAAACATTTTCGAACATTCGATTGAACACCAGCAGTGTTCGGGGGTCAAATTTGACTCAAATTTAGCTCAAATTTGTTTCGATTTGTATGGAAATGTAGGCGTGGCATAAATCTAAGTCAGATTGCTTCCGAATGCTAGCCGAACCTGGTCGGCTGGTGTTCGGGAACAAATTCGGGGTAAGGTCGTGAATGTGTGACAGTGGTTTGACCGAAGCTAGTAGTGTTATTGACCCATTGTGATGTAACATGCACATGTGCATGCATGTGTTGCGGGGGCGAATATACGTGGGTGTTGTTCCATTTCTGTTACCCCCAGTTAATTACATGGCAATTTATTTGTCTGGCCAATTTCCTACATTCACACTCTACTTTTAATTCATGTTTGCTGCTACCAATTACAATTCAATCAAAGTAGTTCATTATTTACAACCATAGTCATAATTGTAGTAAAAAATGAAATATAATAATGTTTGAGTTACATTTTTAACATGCCCGGCAAATGTAGTCTTTGAATTTATGTATCTGACAATTATCATAATCATTACTGAAATAAACATAATAGTGATAATAGCTTTTGATCTACGTGCTCAGTATATCCAGATTTGTACATGTATGACTCTGTAGATATACATATCACAATCATAATTGAACTAAACTGACTTTCGTGCAGTGATACTCAGATAAGTGCATCTATCATATCGGTCGACCCTTCAACTCAAGTTGCTACTTCATCAGTGGTATTAATAATAATGATATGGATATTCATATGAACTACTATTTTCTCAAAGTAGCTTCCAAGTGAGCCCTGCCTTTTGGACAGACCCCTGTGTCATACAAAGACGCATACATACAGGGCATGAAAGAAGTAATCCCATATACACAACATAAAAACCAATATCACCATATCCAATAGTCTAGCCTGGTCATTTAAAAAATCAAAGTCAAAGTACTTCAATTTATTTACCCTCATTGAATCCTCTAGATATATTGACAAGATGTGGGACTAAATCAGGAACTTTGAAAGATAGAAGATATTTCTTAAACGGTTTTTTTTCTAAATATCTTCTACAAAAGTAAATTACCCTCATTGAATCCTTCAGAGATATTGACAAGATGTTGGACTAAATCAGGAACTGTTGAAGATGGGATATATTTATTAAACGTTTCAACCAAAAATGTTGCAGACAGGGTCTTTTGAGCCCCTGTCACACAGCCGAATATAGCCTCCCAAACTCTAGCCGAACTCCCGAACTAGCCGAGCCATAGTTAGGAGTAGGTCGGGAGCAAGGTCGGCTGTGGTTGGCTGGTGTTCGGCGAGGTCGGCCAGCCGAATCTTATAAAATGTTTAAAGCATTCGGGTGTGGACGGGAGGTTCGGCCATGGTTGGCTGGTAGGTCAGCCATGTTCGGGGCGTGTTCGGGGATCAAATTTGACTAAAAGTTAACTCCAATTCCATTTGTTTCGTATCGAAAGGTAATCGTGGCCTAAATCTGTTCAGACTACCCCCGAACGTCAGCCAACCTTAGTTAGTTGGTGGTCAAGGGAAGGTTCTGAATGTGTGACAGGGGTTTAGTGACACACACCTGTGGTCTCCGACTCGTTGGGAGGATGTCCAGTGGCCATCTGTTCATCTTGATACAGCACTGACTGATGACGTCCACTTGTCTGGCACGTACAACCCAGCTGATGTCCATCAACTGGGCTGTACGCTGCACATGCACTGTGCTTGTTTTCTTGTGAGCCTCTCTTGTACTGCACTGACTGATGACGTCCACTTGTCTGACACTGAATCTGTCCATCAGCTGGGCTGTACGCAGAGCATGCGCTGTGCTTGTTGGCTTGTGAGCCTCTCTTGTACTGCACTGACTGATGACGTCCGCTTGTCTGGCACTTCATCTGTCCATCAGGCGGACTGTACGCTGAACATGCACTCTGCTTGTTTGCTTGTAAGCCTCTCTTGTACTGCATTCCAACTCCTGGAATCTTGTTTCCTTCGTCCTTTCCGTAAGGACCGTCTCCTGTCGGACCACCTTCTTCTGCTTCATCTTTCAAGTTAGGTTTTATGTAGTCATCATTTGACAGCGATTGGACTACTGGTTGTTTGACGTTTGTTGACTGTTCGTCAGTTACATTTTCCTGCGGTGTTAAATCTGCACGGCCTCTTGCAGCTTGTGGGGAGTCAGGGTAGCCGACTGCATACGGCTGGATCTCATAGTTGTCGTCTTGCTCCAGGTCATCAATGCTGGCCGCTACATGGGACTGAAGCTGTGGTCCTGGCTGGTCAGCATAGGCCACTGCGTATGGCTGAATGGTGTAGTTGTCTTGTATGGTCTTGTTACGATCAGGGTTAGGTCGTCCGCTTGTGGTTGTGTTTCTGTCGTGTCCTTTCAGATCAGCTGACTCAGCATATGTGACTGCATATGGCTGAATGGTATAGTCGTCTTCTGGGGTCTGGTTACGAACAGAGGTGGGTCGTCCACTTGTAGTTGAGGTTCTGTCATGTTCAGCCGAGTCAGCATAGGCCACCGCATAAGGCTCGATATTATCGGTTTTTGTCCTTTTTGAGGATGTAGCTTCTTCACCACTTCCCGTTTCTACGACGTAGTGTTGAGGCAAATATGTCCCACGACAGAACTTGAGGACGAAGAGGACAACCGTTATTGCCAACACAAAGAGGAGAGGCACAATTGCAGCGATGATTTTGGCAGTGGTGTTGACATCCTCCTTGATGAATGAATCTCCCCCAAGAAAAATGACGTAGTCCATCTGAGTAGTATACTCAGAGACTAGCATGTTGTGTGGCATCTCTGTATCGCCCTCAGTGGGAATGGTATCACTGTACGGGAGGGTGTTAAAGATTTGAGGACTTGTTGACTCCACGTTCCTAGATGCTGTTGTCATGAAAGGTTCACTGAATCTTATGGACTCTTGTTGTGGCCTTTCCTTGGTGGTATGGCAGAGCTGGATTTCCATGGTAGTTAGGTTAGTTCCACAGAGGTCAGGAGGAGATGCACACTTCAGAGAATCGGATCCAGAAATGAGCGGAAGGTCCGGTAGGCTGCAGATGAACCATGTGAGATTCTTGTCACATCGCAGCTTGTTGTATCCTATAATCAGATTCAAGCCCTTGGCTTGCGACAAACGCGCGACAACTTTGTCCATAGTAGTGATTTGATTCATTTCAAGGTCTACCATCAAGAATGTGTTAGGTAGAGCCTGTAGATTTAGAAGTGAGTGGACGGGCACTGACGTCAGACGGTTCTGAGCCAACCGCAATACTTGAAGCCGTTTTAGGCCACGGAATGCATGTTGGGATATGATGGAAATCGCGTTCTTGTCGAGGAGTAAAACTTCTAATTTCTCAATCCCAAGGAAGGTATCAGGTTCTGAGGGTAGATAGAAGAGGGCTCGTGAATTGTGAGGGATAATTAACAGTCAATGGACGGACGCTGTTTTTTTTGTGTGTATCGGACCAGTATACCAGTAGGGCCTTGAAAAATATCAAACATCAATATTTCTTTATGAAAATTGGTTTCTAGGTAAAGTATGCCACAATAATTACAAGATAATATATTTTTGTCGATATTTTGTATCTTTGGGAATATGAGTCTTTAAAGTCCGATTTTGGGGTAATTTTATTTTTTTATATAAAAATTATTGCTTACTTTTCAAAATCGGACTTTGAAGACTCATAACTTCCTAAAGATACAACATATTGATAAAAATCTATTATTTTGTGACTCATCAAAGTCAAGTCAAGAAATGCTTCTTAGCTAAATACATTTAGTTTTTATAGCAGCCTCGGGATGCCAAAGCAATGATTTACTAAAGCTTTCTATAGCAAAAGTACAAAGTATAGCATAACATTTTTTTAGCCTGGCATTACCCTGGTGGCCAGACTCGTCGAGCGGCTTATGGAGAGTTTGAGCCCGCGCGGTCCCCGATTCACGCCCGCCCCACTATGCACAAACCCTAGGCCCGCAGACCCCCTAGATGCGCCGCTCCAACATCCATTCTACCGCGGTTTGGGCAGGCTCTCTTCGTGCCTGGAGTAGTTTACCGCCGCCCAGGCTCCCCGGTAGGTGTTTTGCACGATGGAAGTTGCGAGTGGACTAATCAACTCCCGTCGTGCAAAACACCTACCGGGGAGCCTAGTTGAGCTGGGCGGCGGGGAACCACACCAGGCCCGAGGAAAACCTGCCCAAACCGCGGTAGAATGGATGCCAGGCTAAAAAAGATGTTATGCTATACTTTGTACTCTTAGCTTTAGAAAATTATTGCTTTGGTATCCCGAGGCTACTATACAAACTAAACAATGTATTTAGCTAAGAAGCATTTCTTGACTAAAATGTACTATGCATTTATGGTAAAGTCCCTGTCACACATAGCCGAATATGACCTCCCGAACTACCAAACTACCCCCAACCATGGTTAGGGGTAGGTCGGGAGCAAGGTCGCCTGCGTTTTGCTGGTGTTCGGCGAGGTCGGCTACTATTCGGCTGCGCCAGCCGAATGTTTAAAAATGTTGAGAACATTCGAATGTTGACGGGAGGTTCGACCATAGTTGGCTGGTGGTTGGCTGATGGTCGGAAGTAGGTCGGGGCGTGGTTGGCAGTGAAATTTGACTCAAATTTAACTCGAATTCGATCTGATTCGTCTAGAAATGTGGGCTAGGCCAAAATCTAGTCAGACTGCTCCCAAACTTCAGCCAATCCTGGTCGGCTGGTGTTCGGGGGAAGGTTCTGAATGTATGACAGGAGCTTAACACACTAACGCTGCAAAATGAAATCTCTGTCTAACTTACCTAAGCTGGAGATGCGGTCGTCAACAAGGTAGAGGTGACTTAAGTTTGGTAGACGTCGGAAAGCCCTCGGCTGTATTGTGGAAACGTTCGAGTGTCGGATACTCAGATGATGGAGGATAGGAAGGATCTGAAAAGATTGTTCAACGAGCGTCGGAGACGAAAGGTGCTCGATTAAAACTGATCCAGTGTCTCTTTGAAAATTGGTCGGTATAGCGTCCAGACATGCAGGAAAGATGTAGGTTCCTCCATTTCCAACCCAGCTACACGGAGAACTCTTCCCGTTTGGATCGGGGCAGCGGCAAGAATTGACCACTCTAGTGTAACAGTTATCTGGGCATTGTTGGGCCGCTTCCAGCACAAAAAGCAAACGATTGGAGACCAGAAGTAGCAAGAACAGTGCCTTCCTCGGCACCATTTTGATTCAGTGTGCCTTGGTGAATTTCATCTTGCGTCTGCACTTTCTGATGAGATGCATGAAAACGTCCTGTTTCCTTTTTTTCAAGGATATTTATAGGTAGATGTAATGAATAGGTCTGTTGACCTGTTATATTTACTAGGGCCACAGCAAGCTAAGTGAATTTTCAGCCGGGAGCGGTCGGTGGTTTTTTTTTGGGGGGGGGGGGAGTTCCCGGTGCGCCTTCCCTGGAACTTTCCAGGGAAGGCGTACGAGGGAAGGCGGCCAGAGTCAATGGCTATTTATAATGCTGTGCCTGCAGTGAGTAGTATTTCCGCCAGATGGCGTAACGAGTACGGCGAGGATTTCATGACTGCGGAGTCTGCAATATTAATCGTCTGCTGGTTTAGATATGACAGAAACCATACGAAGTTGGAGACAATTTTTTATGATTAACTACATGTATTGCAATAAGTATCAGTACTTTAGCTCAAACGAGACGATATGATACCGAGTGAGGATTAAACTGTTTTGTTACTGAATGCCATACGTGTGTTGTATGTTTTACTGCTATTCCTTCCGGGAACGGAAGTATTGTTTTGGGTGGCTGAACTCTGGGTTTGTATGTTTGTCCAGACAGAATAGGTTAAAAGCACGTGGGTGGGGGAAGATTGACAGGCAGAATGGCAGGAGGTTAAGAGGTCAGACACAGAAAACAGGGTAAACTTGAAGTTCCCAGAATCTGGCAGGATTTAGTGGTGTACATGGAGGAATTCAGGAAGCCGAGGATTTCATGAGCGATCTCCCCAATCCTGCACAGTTTCTGTCCTAGTCCTTATCAAAGTACGTAATGCTATCTCCTCTCTTATTGTTCCGACTAGAGTTTCGCGAACGTATATCAAGAGACATCAAAACCGGAATTCCAGCTGCAGTACCATAACAAACCGCCAAAATCTAATCATTTCGAGGTTTCATCAAGATCAACCCTCATACCAAATATCAAGACGATCCACAGGCATTTTAAAGTTATCGTGTTCACATACAGACACACGCACAGGCACAACACATAACCTTCTTGGCGAAGGTAATAAATTCACGTTAACCCAACATACGTCACGGAAGTACTTCTTTTATATGCTTTTTTTTTATTCTCCAGATGTGTCAGCCATCCAGCCCGGGATCCCACCCTACTGTGACGGACTGGTTTTAACACCCAAGGACAGCTTTCTCCGAGAAGTCTGCCGAAAATTGATAGGTAAGTATTTCTCCATAAATATAGCTAGAAATTACAATTTCTTTGTCTAATAAGTGCACGTATTGCCCTGACCTATAACGTTGTAGCATTCTTTATATTACTGTCGAACTACCAGATAGTGGGCAAGTGGTAGATGCTATTACGTCATTTTCTGAAACGTTTAAAACAAGCTATAAATTGACCTATATTGATGTACAGTTCTCATATTCTTCGCTAGGGGGCCTACTAGACACATTTGAATGCGTGTACCTAATACATTCCTTAACAAATAACGCACAGCAAGACACAATCTGGCGCGTTTCTATGTTTATTACCGCCGTCACACAGCATTGAGAAAATAGACCGGCCGACAAGTCTGCGAGCTTAAATCAACATTTTCCGCAGTAACACGGCCGTTGTTCTCTCCATCATCCCGCAATTTTCGGTCAAAAATCGGTCAATGTTCGCCAGTCTGCAAGTCTGGTGGAAATATATAGGGTATATATAAATATAGGGTAGATATTTTCGGGCAAAAATACACTCGACTATCTGCCTTTTTTTTTAAATTTGGGGACCTTCCAGCGACCTAAGCTGTGAGGGCAAAATATTCTCCATATTTCTGCAAAAATTTGTAGCTCACAGAAGTCCCTGGGCATTTAAGTAAAACCCCTGTCACACATTCAGAACCTTTCCCCAAACACGAAGTTTGGGAGCAGTCAGACCAGATTTAGGCCACGCATACCTTTCGATACGAATCGAATTTGAGTTTAATTTGAGTCAAATTTAACTGCCAAGCACGGCCCGACCTACTCCCGAACACCAGCCAACCACCAGCCAACTTCCCATCCACACCCGAATGCTTTAAACATTTTGAAACATTCGGCTGGCGCAAACCAAGAAGTAGCCGATCTTGCCGAACACCAGCTAACCACAGCCGACCTTGCTCCCGACCTACTCCTCTAACCATGGTTGGGGGAGTTCGGCAGTGTTCGGGAGGCAATATTCGGCTCTGTGTGACAGGGCTTAACGCGGTGACCTACGTACAATGACATAAAGCACACTTTTCTAATATCAGTTAGCGATAAGGAACGGAGTGGAGTCAGGATGTTGTCCCCGCCTCGCACCTGACAGATCCCAGCCTTATCTTTCTAAGTAAGCGACCTTTGATAACATTGCCAGGAGGTAGAATTGTAAATATGTACTCTTCAAAATGGTACCGTTTCTGTACGCGTGGCTATGGGTTTACATATGATAACGGCGTTATGTAACGGCTATACATTTCTGTGGTGGTAGTTGGCATGGAATTATGGGTAAATTTATGCCCCCCTCCCCATCCTTGCTTTTTACGTGCGTATATTTTTGCCGACGTTTGCAACGACTTACCTTCATTCGGCAATCCAAAGACCACATTCTAAAATGAAATAAAGAAAGAAGAGAATTTTCTCTCATTAAAAAAGGAATTGCAAGATGATCATCCCCCATACATTATTGTAGAGTATTTGCCAACATCGTTCATTTTTTATGCCCTTTGAATCACTATTTTTTTCTAGAACTAGAAATAGGGCTAATGTAGTAGTAAGAGCTGTTTCGTTCCGATGACTTTATTGTTACCAAGGTGACATTATACAATCATCCCATAGAAATACTACAGTGTAACGAAGCTTACTGCAAAATACCCCTAAATGCTTAAACGTGAGGTCTGTTCAAATATGTATTGATTGTGTTTTTGTTAGAAGTGCCGCTAACGCGGGCTAACATAAACTCTAAGTTTGAGCACGGCACCACTGTGTATCTTGTCTTTGTTTTTCGCAATAAAAAAAATGTATGGTGGTATTGGCAAAATTTCTTACGGCTACCTTATCATGAAGGTTGCGATACATTGCTAGAATAAAGAGTACATTTTTCAATATCATTCTACCTTCATTAAAACTAAAAACATGTTTTTCCAGTTGTACAGAGAATGTGGCAAAAAGGGCTGGTTGAATGATGAAACACTTGTTAACCCGATCGTTAGAAACGGGTGTGTCCGTAGAACTGTACGGAAATTACGCCTGCTCTTTCTACATGAGGGTCACCGACCTTCCCTGCTTATAGTTTAAACATAAGCCGGCGACTCGTGCCAAGCCTATAGTTGCTTGAATAACGGTTGAGAGTTTCGTAAGATGGCGGAATTCTCGATCAAATTCGTGACAGCTGTAGTCCTTGCATCTTGTATCTTCAAGTCGTCACTGGGTACGTTACTAATTTTTATTTTTGGACTTGAAAATTATGCCAAAGGTCAAGGAAAAATATTCCCGTATTTTCTACATAATTTTTCAATGAGATTTACACACATTTGCATAAAAGATTGCTAGCCTCTTGACGAAGTTTGCCGAGGAGGCACCGCGATGTCTGGCGATCTGAAGAAAGGAATTGGTCGGTTATTGTTGACAGAGGAGTACTTGACAAATTTAGTAATCATGTTTACATGTCGGCTTACCTGAGCAGACTTGTAATCAGCCGTTGATAAAGAAATAAATTGTAAATCATTCTTTTTCTACATTTTACTCCATAGCACGCCTTGCTGACCATGGAAACAGATTGACATCAAAGAATTGTCATGCTATATGTTTCCTTCTAATTAACTAACAGATCCACAATTGAAAAGTACGAGAATGCCATGTATCTAATAGTATCATTTAAAACAATAGATTTAGCAAAATAATGGTGTCCATATCATCAAAGAATAGATAAGGTCTACATGAGATGTTGCTGCGTTTTGTTTTGTTTTGTTTTGTTTTGTTTTCAGAAAAACGAATAAACATGCCTGTCAGAACCAACAACTCATACTAACAAACTTATGTGAGGTCAAAGAAAATAATCGTTAAAAACAGAGGACTGTGCATGTGTTTGTTTGACACCTCATTAATTCTGTCTGTAGGAGTGGACGTGTGTTACGGAGAGCTGGGTTGTTTCACCACGGATCCTCCATGGTCGCTGACTCTGGAACGTCCGATATCCTCACTGCCTCGGCCACCGGAGGAAATACAGGTAAACATACAGACAAACAAACAAATAAACAACATAGCGACAATTTAAGAATTGCGTTAAATTTTGTGAATCGATAACTTTCCACACAGAAAACCTAACCATTGGAAATATTATATAGTATACCAGAGGAAATATAAGTAAACTTACAAACAAACAAACAAACAAATAAATAAACAACATAGCGACAATTTGAAAATTGGGTTAAATATTTCGAATCCTTAACTTTAAATTACACACAGAAAAAAGCCTACCATTGGAAATATAATATAGTATGACGTTATTTCATATCTTTCATAGGTCCAGTTCCTTCTGAGAACCCGTAACACCCCGAGTACAGGCGAGTTGATCAGGGTAGGGGACCGGGCAGCGCTGGCGGCGTCTGACTTCACCGGCACCCGCCCGACCAAGTTCATCACACACGGCTTCATCGAGAATGGCTTCGTCGCCTGGATCACGGTAGGGGACATTTTACATTCCTGGACGATACTAAAGGGGGGGGCGTGTTGTCTTGAAGGCCTATACGGGTATGTCTTATTGTGTCTTTACCTAAGCTGTAAGATTGAGCCTTAATGAGAAATGTTTCGATGTTAATTTTACTTTACACATGATCTTGAAGGAAATTCACCCTAGTGTTTGGCTGTAAACTTAAATCTACAGCCACAAAAAGCAACAAAAAAAGCATTATATCCTAGTTGTGGCCAATATAGATTGTATTACTGATATTAGGTACATGGTTTTGTATTCTTTTTGGTACACTTTATTTGGTCTTGAAGAAAGTGGTTTTATAGCATTGGGTTGCAAGCTTAAATCTACAGCAAAAAATTACAATTCAGCATGATTTCCTAGTTGCAGCCAGTTTAGATATTTGGTACATGATTTTGTATCTGTTTTTACCAGGACATGTCGCAGGAGATTCTCCGTGCGGACGACTGTAACGTGATAGCCGTGGACTGGGGCAGTAATGGCGGCTCGATGTTCCCTTACACCCAGGCCACCGCCAACACACAGATCGTGGGGGCGATCGTTGCACAGATGATCAAATTCCTCATGGTATGTTCACTTCTACATAAATGTAAAGCCTTTACTGTGTTGTGTTTCTTTGCATCTGATAAGGCCCTGGTCACATTTGTCGTAAGATCGTCGTACGATTCCAAACTGATGCTCGTGCACTGGCGTGTTGTACAAAATGTAGCTGTCTTGTTACGGAAAAGGCTGTCTTAGATCCATGTCGGCGGTTGGTTCTGCTTGAAAATTCTACGACATCAAATTCGTACGACGACCTACGACAAATGTGACCGTACCACAAGAGACATCTTCATTCTGACCATACATTTTCTTAAAATTTGTCCATACGAAACCTTTGTGAGTTTCTACAACTTGCAAGGTCAACTATATCTTAATTCTTAATATTGAGCCCCTTCATACTACACAATTTACCAGTTGAGGCCAATGGACTTATGACAGCAAGCATTTTTGTATTCTATATTTGTATGGCTAAGGTGAACAGCATATATGGTCTGTAGATTTTGTTCAATAAAGGAACGTCACCAAACACTAATCTGTCTTACATGTAGTTCCTGCCATAATTTGAATTTTCTACATATTTGTTTTTCCTTTGCCATGAAGCAAGAGACAGGAAATTCTGCCAGCTCCTACCACCTGATCGGACACAGTCTGGGCTCTCACACCATGGGGTATGCAGGGCAGAGGGTACCCGGTCTGGGCAGGATTACAGGTAAACTTACACATACAATACCTGTATATGTATCACTCGATGAAATCCTATATTTAAGTATATCGACTGAAAGACGGAACCTTTTCGCATGCTGTAAGGTGTGCTTATATATTGGATTTTATGCAGTTTGTGTCTGACATACCTCGAGCTTTTCGCTTCTTTTACAAACATTGGTTGAGATGGGCCAAAAACAGTTACTCAAGCAACTGGATATGATTTTGGAAACGGTCAGACGTTTCAGGTAGCATCCACTACATTTCGTCAGTGACACTAAAGGACTGCAGGAGAATTGCTGGTTTATAAGCACAAACCATTGATTGATATGCAAATAAGTAAAGACAATTTTTTGTGAAAAGCCAAAAGGAAACAAAGTCGAGTTTGAAAGAGTGCTCCTGGTTTTGTTGTAGGTGGTGGAAAATGGCTGAGGAGTAGCCGTTAGCGCCAGGTCTGCAATGTTCCTTGTACCTTACTTTCAGTGGTCGACTGGTCTCTCCAATGTAGGTGTTATTACAATTAGGCTCTTCACATTTGAGTCTGTAGATTACATTGGCCTTGGTACCTTTGTGAGGTCGGTCCTTGGGGTGTACCAGTTTTTGTCTGAGGGTTGAGTGAGGTTTGAAATTTGTGGCAATGTTGAAGTTTTGGAAGATCCGTCTGAGTTTTTCGGATACCCCTTGGACATACGGAATGGTGATGATAACCTTCACCGACGTATTGGTTGAGATGGTTTTGAGAGTGTTGGTTGCTTGTTTCGTGTGACGCTAGGGGTGGGTCAGAGGTCAACGGAAGTCGATACCTGCCGCCGTCCAGGTTCAGAAGATCTATTATATGTATTAAAGTCCAACTGTCCCTTAATTTTCTAATGTGTGTGATAGATTGATTGATTGATTGATTGTTGACATATTGATTGATTGATGACGTACATCCTATCCCAGGGCTGGACCCGGCCGAGCCGTACTTCCAGGGTACCGATCCCATGATCCGTCTGGACCCGACTGACGCCGAGTTGGTTGACATCATCCACTCAGATGGTGGCTTCTTCTTCACAAGTCTAGGTCCGTATACGATCGGTATTGATACCCAGAGCTTTACCACGTTTAACTGTATAAAATAGAAAAGGTTTTGTTGTCAGCTTTCTCATGTAACGTTACAGTGTTATTCCTCATGCTACGGTTACATTTCCAAACTGATAGTTTCCAACTCCCACCAGAGTGGTTTTCGAGTCTGTTTTTCACTTTTGGTGTGAAAACGACGCGTTGATATTCTACTGCTTCGAAAAAAGAAGTCAACCCCAGCTTAGGTTATATTCCGTACCTCACCTCACCTCACCAGTCCCATAGCTGTCATTCCGTACCAGCTCTTAGAATAGTCACTTGTTTCACTTGTCACCATTGTTTACTTTGCACTGTATACTCTTTCGATTCTATACATTGTTTCATGTTGCAATTAGCCCTTGGGTATGAACTTGCAAATAAAAACTATTAAACTTTAATTGGGATATTGATGGAGTTATCTATCCCGTGTCCTTCACGCAAAGGTTACGGTATGTACGACCCTACCGGCCATCTTGATTTCTACCCAAACGGTGGCATCGAAATGCCGGGATGTGACGAGGGGCTGACCCACTATATCGACATCAACGGAGGGGTTTACGAAGGTCTGTAACTTTTGCTTTACATGTCATGTACCCTCAAAAGACATCGAAGATTCGATATTTCACGTGATATGTATAAATGATATGGGAGTAGAAAATACATAAAATGCACTAGGATAAATCACAAGACAACAATGTTGGAGTAGTACACATACCTATTTATACTGACGTATTTTTATTGGCATGAAAGTTCATCTGTTTTGATATACAGCATTATGAAAAAGGTTAAACGACTGACCAACGGAATAGATTGAACTTTAGTGACTTCAGCAAATTTTAGACCACTCATCTGGTCATCTTTAGGATAACTAAGAACCAGGTTGCCGAGAACACATGAGGAACGGGTAGAAGGTGAGTGTTAGTCTGTAACGTCCCCCGTCCCAGGTAAAACAAAACTGTCCGAATATCATACTCTAATACATGGCTTCTTCACTTGTAGGCGGGCGGGAGTACGTGGCGTGTAACCATCTAAAGGCTATTCTCTACTTCCACGACTCCATCAACTCCATCTGCCCCATGATGGCGTATCCTTGTCGCGATTACGACAGGTAGGGTTTACGACACTTGGCCATTTTACAACATCATGACGTCACTTCAGTAGTGTTTTGCGTTACTAAAGTTAGTCACCAGAACAAAGTCATGTCTGTATTGAAAAATGTAGCCTACTAAACTACGTACTTTCACAGCCTTTTAATTCTTTCAATTCAGTCATTGCCACATTTTTGTACGTCAGTAATGGTCGATTAAAGTGCACCCTAATATCTCAACTGCGAGAAAACATAGAAAACTAAGAACATACACTTTGTTATATAGCTCTAGCGACAATAATAAGTTAAAGGAAGTACGTACACTTCATATGTTGTTCAGTAATGTGTTTTCGTCATTCTTATAAAAGGTTTGAAGATGGCCACTGCCTAGACTGTAGCCAGGGTGGGTGTGCACAGATGGGTTACCATGCCGACAAGTACAAGCCTGCACCTGGCGTCACCAACCTCAAATACTACCTCGACACCGCAGCGAGATCGCCTACTTGTCGTAAGTTCTTGAAACTCATCTAAACTAGAATACGCAATACATATAGTGATTTTTGAAAGTGGTGGGTAGTCTGTAGCGGCCTCCGTCCCGGTTCAAATTGTCCGGATGGAAAAATTTGATATTTGGCACGCATAGTTTTCAACAAGCTGTTCATTGATACAAGTAAGCTAATGATATCTTACGTTTATAACAGTATGATTAGAGGCCCTGTTTGATACCTTCATTAAGATAAGATTTTGTATATTTAAGAGTATGTTATTGTGTTTTTTACAGTCTATCACTATCAGATTATGATCACATTGGGAACAGACTCCGATGCCCAAGAAGTTGATGGGTACCTCCACTTGTCCTTCGTCACACAATCAGGCACTGTCACGGAGTACTACAAACTAACAGAGTAAGTACTACAGTCAGGTACAGTTACGGGTACAGTTACTACAAACAGAGTAAGTACCAGTCAGTACCGAGTACTATAAACGTACAGATCAAGTAGAGTTCAGTTGCCCGGATAGAGTAGGTTGACAGCACGTGGGTGAGGAAAGGTTGACAGGCAGAATGAGAGGCGGTCAGAAGTCTTAGAATCTGGCCGGGAGCCAACACAAAGGGGTAGACATGGGGGAAATTAGGAAGCCGGGGATGGCATACTTTCATGACATCTAAAATCTCTGATTTCTTTTTTTTGGATAGGGACCCGATCAAGCTCCAGCCCGGAAACAGCTACCTGTACTTCCTGAAGCTCCCTACAAACCTGGGTAACGTCCAGAGGGTCCGGTTCCTGTGGGACTACGACTGGTCCATCACTAACCCCGGCACCTGGTTCATCTTCTCACGACCCAAGATCTGGATGGACCGGATCCAGGTCATGGCGGGAGAATCACAAAACAGGCAAGAAACATATCCATATAGATTTTTTTTTACCTTTATCGAACACAAAAGATGGATGCACGGCTGTTCCGCTACATACATGACTCCTCATCAGGAATGCGACCCCGTTTTTCTGTTTTCTGACGCGCACTGATCTTTGGGAAGTGTGACGTCAGGAGTGACTCAAAGGTCATCGAAAGACGATACCTGCCGCCGTCCCTGTTCAACGTGGGGAATAGTTAATCTCCAAGCAGATGTTAGCTAGCTCGGTGTAGTTTGCGAAAGTTTTTGCATGTCTCTTGAGTGTTACGCTTGTAGTCTTCCTAGTATCTGCCTACACAGCTAAATTCTGCTTTTATATTAAAGAATGGCACTTGTTCCGCCCCTCTCCATTACCTCTGCCATATATAGAAGGTTATGCTTTTTGGGGAGGGAGAAGTTTAGGATAGACAAGATAGATAGACATCAATAGATTTTTACATGTTTCATGATTGCGAGGTTATTGGGTGGTATGGACCAAAACATAAAGGATCTAATATATCTTAAACAAATCTGGAAAATGGATACGTGATTTTTGTAGTCCGTTGTAGTCATCAATCGTTGATATATTTCTTTTCCTTTGCTCATTAGAATGTCTTTCTGCGCCTTCAATAACTACTTCGTCGAAGACGTTGCGTCAGATCTCAGATTGTGTTGAATTCGAAGGCGTGGCCAACTGCGTCATCGTTGTCATGGAGACATCTATGCTGCTTTGAAAATGGAATCCGATTGGTATTCTCGGAGACGTGATCAAGCTCCTTGTTGCAGTGGAATCTTTCATGCTTGTCTCAAATATGCCAAAGAACATTCTCCTATAATGTTGAAACTTCGCAGAGAGACTTGATTCTAAAGAAATAACATGTTTCACACTTCCTGTAAAAGTCTAAGTAGAAAATTTAACATAATACATCTGTTTATCATAGACATGAAAGACGAATAGTAGCTCAGCGTGCACAAGAAATCCACATTATATACAGTAATTAAATGTAAAGGTTCTCCTATGGCTATGCGATACTAAGGATCATAATAAATCAAATTAAAGAAGAATTGTATGACCTAAAATCTATTGTGATCTATGTTTAATAGTTATGTATGTTGGGCCTGTGTGAGAACTCTGCCGTTGAATAAAATATTCTCGACTAACAATCATCCTTGCACTGCTTCATAGCTATAACATACAGAATGTTGTTGTAGTTTTAAATGAAGTTATGGTGTGAAAAACACTTCTCAATCACCGATGAAAGTTAGCCTCTACCAGGCTTCAGAAGCGGCTGGAAAAAGTAGAAGTTTGCCAAATAGACACTCAGATAACATGCCAGAGCTAGGGAGTCGGTTCGCTAAAGAGTACAGTTTGCCGTTCTCTTTAGCGGGCCATCCCCCTGGCATGTTATCTGTCTATTTGGCCAATTTTTACTCTTTCCAGCTGCTTCCGAAGGCTGGTAGAGGCTAAATAAAGTTAGTGGATGCTATCTGAAACGTCTGATACTGCAGAGAATTATTCCGGTGGCTTGATGTATCACGAAATACGCAATGTTCTACCTGTATGTCTAACCTTCATCGACCTAATTTATGGCAGAAGGAATAATATAAAACAACGTATGCGTCAGGGGTAATATAGATTCTTCAGTTTTCTCTGTTATGATTTAAAGGTCCCCGTCCTTAATTTCACATTGTGATTACGATAAACTGGAAATTATGGTCCCCAATAAAATTAAGCACGGTCCCTAAAAAAATGTCATTTGAAGTAGCCACAGCCTTTATATTCTCACGATACACATATTTTCACCTTTCACTATCACATATTATCATGATTTTACCTTACTGCAATACAAAAAACAATTATACCAAATAACAAAGCAATGAGTGATTGTTAACCTTGATAAATGGTGTATATATAAAAGCTGGGTACATGTTAAGGTTGCCTTAAGGTCTGGACAGTATTAAGTAACACAGGAGATAGTTTATAACGCAACACAAGACTGACCTTCGTCACAGGTGTAAGGAAACATGATGACTGCTTCCTTCGTCTGGCAAACTTTGTTTGTCACAGCGAGCTTTTTCACAACGACACTTGGTAAGTGTTTCTAGGTATTTTACTTCTTGTTACATGTATAAAATTTTTATTCACCCACATTCAAGTTGTCTCAAACAAAGTTATAATTAAGCTTAAAATGTATATTCAATTTCACTGGTAAATGGGAATCCCCGGGATTGTTTTCAAATCGAAGAAAATAAAAGACGTTGGCTTCATCTATAATACGTGTAGGTGAGGTCATTAGCAAGTCTGAGCTTAGAGCCCCTGTCACACATAACTGAACATAGCTTCCCGACCTTCTCCAGACCATGGTTGAGAGATAGTCGTGAGCAAGGTCATCTGTGGTTGGCACATGCATTTTCATTAGAGTTTGAATGTCCCAATTGATGACATTCTCAATACTGGGCATGCCCAGGTGCGGATGTGTGTTATGGTGACCTCGGTTGTTTCACCACGGACCACCCCTGGTCCGGTACCCTGGAGAGACCAATAGCTTCACTACCCCGGGCACCCGAGGAGCTACAGGTTTGATATCATACCTATATGTTCGGTTCAACACCTTCTTGGATAATTTTTCAGTCAATACTGCTACCTTGATCCTGGTGTAAGCAAATACGTCAAAAATATCAAGTCATCTTAAAGTTGATGGATTTTTACATCGTTGGTTTGCTTCATCCAGTTAGCTGTATAGCAAGGTATCCTGTCATCGTGAATCCCGTTGTTATCAAGATCGGATTGAAACAAAGCAAAAAGTTCGATGTGCAAAGGTTCGGCGCGGTCACATTAATCGTAGGTCGTCGTACATATTTCATTCCGTACAATTTTCAAGCAGGCCCAGCCGCTAGCAAGGTAGGCTTTCCCGTAACAAGACCATCCCAAGAATGCCGTCAGTTTGAGATCGTACGACGTTCCTACGACACTTGCTTGATAGCTTACTGTACTTGAGTTTTCAAACTATATCGCTTACAAACTGCAATTATCTTCACAGATTAAGTTCATCCTGCGGACCCGCGGTGGCCCTGCTGACGGTCAGATCGTGTGGCCCGGGGACAGGGCGTCACTTCTCGCCTCCAACTTCGACGGCCGCCGACCCACCAAGTTCATCAGCCATGGCTTCATCGAGAACGGCTTCGTCAGCTGGATCACGGTAAAATAAAGATAAATCTTTTTATTTGCAATATTAGAATGATGTTGTTTTACTCCGTGAAGGAGGTCAGTGACCTCCGACGAAGTATTGTAATCTGTTGCGGAGTATTGTAATTATGCAGATGACACACGTGACTCGGTGAGCAGTGGATCATAGGTTGCAGAAAGTCTGTGGCGCCGCCCGTCTTTGTTGAGGGATGGTTGCAATACCCTGATATCGATGTACATAGCCTCTTTAATACCTCATGCAAAGATGTCTGGCTCTTTGTCCAAGATTTTTACTTTGTCAAATGAGACTGAATGTCCAGGCGATTATTGTGTTGGAAATTACAGTCTAAATTTGCTTCATGACTTCTACCAACACAGATGAACTTTTAAGATACAAACGTGTATGATTACAGGACATGTCTCAGGCGTTCCTCCGGGCGGAAGACTGTAACGTGTTCGGTGTAGACTGGGGCAGTGGCGGCGGGTCCATGCTGCCGTACACACAGGCCACCGCCAACACTCAACTGGTCGGGGCAACGATCGCCCAGTTCATCAACCTACTCATGGTAGGAGGATGGTTACACTGATAGGATTAGAAAATATTGTACTTGCGTGGCGTCGCTATTTGTTAACTGGCTATTTCCCATATGCTTGGATCCCATTAGATGCTGGAGACGCGGGCACCCAGCATGCAATGAGCGGGCTTCCAACGGGCACCCAGCATGCAATGTGCGGGCACCCAGCATGCACAAAATCATATGTTTTTAAGAGAAATCATTATTAGAGTGGAAATCCTAGTGTGATTGCCTTCCTATCGAAGAAATAACGAACAATAAATTTAAAAAACTTATAAGGCTCTGGTGTTGTGGTAGTCGTGACGAGAAGAAGAAGAAGAAGTGACGTAAGTTTTCCTATTCTCTTCTCTTCAGCAAGAGACGGGAGCCTCTCTCGGTTCCTTCCACCTGATTGGTCACAGCCTTGGGTCGCATATTATGGGATATGCTGGAGAAAGGCTTCCCGGTGTTGGCAGAATCACAGGTGGGTAGTGACACGGTTTTTCTACTTTTTCTTCCTCTTCCATTTTTTCTAAGTTTTACTTTGGAGTATTGTTTTGGTTTTTTTGTCTTTGGTTGTCCTTATAGCTAGCTTCGGTTGTATGGTGGTTGGGAGGTGATGTTGACAATTAATTGACAGGGAGATCAACCCTGATCATGAAGGTCGATCACCCGCCACGCGCCGGTTGAGTATGTGGGTGGTATGTGGAGGAAGTCAGGAAGTGTGTTGTAATGCCCTATTAAATGACGTCACACAATCCCCTCCACAGTTCCAATACATTCACAAAAAACAAGAGAGTTGTGAACTTGAAGGTCACAAAACCCCCCAAATTCTTCCAGGATATCTAAAAAAAATGGATTTCTTCTTCTTCCTACTGTTTTGTGTTATCTTTAATTTGACTTCGACTACAATGATTTTGATCTCTTATCCATGTCCTTCAGGACTGGACCCTGCCGAGCCGTACTTCCAGGGTACCGATCCCATCGTCCGTCTGGACCCGACTGACGCCCAACTTGTTGACGTCATCCATAGTGACGGAGGATTCTTCTTCACGTCCTTGGGTGAGAACAGATCGACAAATAAACCCACGTAGTGCTCAATGTAAAAGAGAGGTGTCTGGCGGGAAGTAAACAATGTTTCTACCTTGTAACAAAAAGTGGTCTACTGTAAAAAAAAAGAGGTGCATGCAGTTTTGTTGGGGGGGTTGTTTTCTTCATCACCCCAAAATTTTAGATATAAATTTTCCTTGTACATATGTATTATATTGTTTGTATTGAAACCTATCTTTTAGCTAATTTATATGTTTTGAGGTACCCGAAAGTAGCTGTTCAAGTTGTAATAGTTCATGTTTTTATCCGCCTTTAGGTCTTGGGATGTATGACCCCGTCGGCCATCTTGATTTTTACCCTAACGGTGGGATCGAAATGCCCGGATGTGACCAGGGCCTCTTTGATTTCATCGCTCTCAACGGTGGGATCTACGAGGGTAAGATTGCAACTATTTATGTGAAATATTAGAAGTTGAAAATACTTTCTGATGATTTAATTTATAATTTCATAATACTGTAGATATTTTGCGAATGATGTTCAGGCGTAATAATAGTTTTCTCTATTGTTTATTAGGAGGCCGAGAGTTTGTCGCCTGTAACCACTTGAAGGCGATCGAGTACTTCGACGATTCCATTGGTACTACGTGCCCTATGATGGGGTATCCTTGTCGTGACAACGACAGGTCTGTACTGGATGGATTTTGTATCATTCCTTCCACTGTACCCTTGCAGTATTGGTGGTGGCATAACAACCAATTGTACATACATGTATATAAATGTTGACTCTGACCTCTGACCTCCCATCTCCATTCTTCATTTCTAGTTTTTAACAATGTTATCTAGTTAAGTATAGGCTGTGGGTGTTATAAGTGTTATTGCAAGTGTAGGTAATGTCTAATGTGTTGATAGGTTTGGCAATGTAATGTGTTTGTAATTTTTATGACTATTGCAGTATATGTATGTACTCACTAATGGAGATCTGCCAAGTAAACAAAGTACCCCGCCTTATCATGCATGGCAAATACATTGTACAAATTTTTAGTTAATCAATTTGCAAAAGAATTTGATGGATTAAAACCTGCTTGATTATAGCAACTGTTGGTACTAAAATATGACCGGTACAGCCAATTCTCACTGAACCTACTTCTGGGTAACATTATTGTTTACTACGCATGCGTGGGTATTTCAGAGATTCCTGTGAAATTGCTAGAATTCCCACAGACTGATTACTTTCTAGTCTATTAGGCTATCCCCTGAGGTGTCGCCAAAAATACATCTAAAAATACATGTAACTGCAGAAAACATTACAAGAGAGGTACAGAAACTATTGTTTACTTTCTGTGCAGGTTCCAAGATGGCCACTGTATGGACTGTGGCAGCCAGGGGTGTGCCCAGATGGGTTACCATGCCGACCAGTACGCGCCACCTGCAGGGGTCACTAACCTCAAGTACTACCTCAACACCGCTGAACGGTCCCCACATTGTGGTCAGTTATCTTTGACTACTGTTTGTTTGTTTTGTTTGTTTGTTTGCTTGTTTGTTTTATTTGAGCCTTTATTTACACTCAAAATTGCTCTATTAAACCATTAGGGCCGCTTTACATAGAGGTCAAGTTGGGGGGAGTATCAAGGGGTCATTTGAAAATACAACAAATGTTTGGTCAAAATGGATGACTGAAAATATGAACAATAATACAAATACTATATAAATTCACGAAGGAAAATGTTTAAAACTATAAACAAGTTCTTTATCTATTTGGGGAATTTAGATTAAGGTAAAAACTAAGTCTTATCCTAAGTTATTTTTTTAAGTACCATATTAGTGTACGGTGGCCCACGAAGACAAATAATTTGAAATAGTCGACGAAATGTGTCCTTGTGGGCCACCGTAGTTTTCAGCGTGAAAGATCTTTGTAGATATGTGACATGTTTGTTGTGATGACAGTCTACCACTACCAGATCAAGTTGACCCTGGGAACGAGCTCCTCCGCAGACGACATGGACGGAACCACGGAAATCTCCATCATCACGGAGAGCGGCTCGAACACAGGGTACTACAGCATGACTAGGTCAGTCAACTTTGAACTTCGTAACCTCTGAAACGCGATGTGCAAAGATTTAATGGGAATAATAGCGTCCCACAAATGCCTACTCATGATGTAGCCACATTACGCTTCTGACAGCCCTTCCACTTTTCAGGTCTTTTGATGGCCAACACCTCTAAGTCTATTGGGAAGAATATTGGGAACATGTGCTAACACATTGTCAGACTGAAAACTGTCTGTTAACATACATGTAGTGTTGGAGACTGTGATGACTGGTTTCCATGGTGAGAAAGAATCTTGAACACCTATTGGATTGATTTTCATAGTGATAAAGAATCCTGAGCTCCTATTGGTTAGTAATAGTATTGGTAGTTCTGCGAATTAGAATGGCTTTCTAGACTTTGAGGTGTGTGTCGCAAGCTCTCGGGGATGAGACCAAATCAGCCCCTGACAGCGAAAGATTGTGCAACACAAGCTAATAAACTGTTCCCATAACTCCGCCCACTTCCGTCAAAACGTATAAATAAAAAACAACATAAAAATGCAAATATTTCGCGGACATGCAGGTCACTTTCTCATTGGTCTAACCGCTGATTGCCGTGCTGTCATTGGTTAACTGGTAATTGTTATGGGCAGTCAGGATCGGTCTATTTATGTCCATGAATTGTTTCAGTGGCTCCATCAAGCTCCAACCCGGCAACACCTACCAGTACCTGCTGACGAGCCCTAGTGACTTCGGGACCATCCGTGAGGTCCGCTTCAGGTGGGACTACAACTGGTCCCTCTTCAACGTCGGCTCGTGGCCCCTGTGGTTCACCCCCAAGATCTGGGTGGACAACGTGCAGGTCGTGTCAGGAGAATCGCAGCAGAGGTACGTGGCGCTTCCCATCATTCATTGCGCACGAGATCACACGCAAGACCTCGCAAGAACTAATATTCTTTTACCCATGATCTCGTGCACAATCTCCCGAGATCTATATACTGTTATACCTGTTTAGACGGAGGGTTTTTTTTATTAAATATTGATATTGTTATCATCTTCCTTGTTCACACTTCTACTCTATTGGTTACGGGTTTAGGCAGCAGGGAGAAGGTTAAACTTGTACTGATATATATTGCACCAAATAACAGCATTATCAAATGTTTTACCAAACTGTAACCTTCTGACGCCATTTTGTTTCCAGGAGGACCTTCTGTGGGTTCAACTCGGAACTGACTGAAAACGTTGTTATGGGCCTGCCGTCCTGCTAGAGGGATGGAGTCAACACCTGCACTGTTATTGCCGTATCCAAAACCACTTTTATCGTCCACATAACAACACCACATGACCCGGGGTCAATAAGAACAGCGTTGTGTCTACTACAGGAATCTTGGCCCAATAAGCTAGTTCTTGGTTTACTGCGCATGTGCAATGTGATGCATTGTGGCTAATATGTCAAAGATGAACACCCCTGACACAAACGAAACACGTCTATACAAGAATTGTTATTGCATTTTACATAAATGACACACAATGAAAGGAGATAGAATACAGGGACAAACCACAAGAACAAAGACAAGGACAAAGACAAGGACTTAGACAGAAACATACACAGGAACAAAGACAAGAACATAGACAAGGGCATACTATACAAGAACTGTTGTTTAAAATTCAAGGGGCCTTCGCGTTTGACCTCGTGCATGCGCAGTTTAAACCCTGAATCTGCTTATACACTTTGACCACGGTTTTGACCCACTGCCTTTGAGTGCTTCAAAATTATATAACCTGCAACCTGTCGCAAAACACACAAATTAAACTAAGAATACATACGTTTGTTATGTTCGTTTTTTTTCATGGGTCAAACATCATATGCACCGGCGGAGCTGCAAAAAAACATGGAGTGTCCTTATGATGTCTCAGGAGAAAAAAAATACTGTCTTAACCCATACCTGCACTCAATCCAGCCTTGGCACATACATGTCCGCCTGGGCCCCCCTGGAAGGGGCTACCCAGCAGTGTCCCAATATGAAATAAATAAATCAATAAATGTAGGCTATACACTCCCATGACCCTTCATGGCTCCTGGGAAGTACGCAATCCTCGGCTTCCTGAATTCCCCCATGTCCACCACTGATTCCTGCTGGCTCCTGGCCTGTTTCTGAGACCTTCACGTTGACTGTCTGACCATCTGACTTCCTGCCATTCTTTTTTTCTGCCATTCTGCCTGCAAATCTTTTCCCACCCATGTGTTGTCAACCTATTTTGTCCGGTGCAACGGATACACAAACCCACAGCTCAGTCACCCCAAACAGCTGAAGTTCCGTACCCCGAAGTGATAATATTAGACTATCATGACGAAGTACAGACACAGTAACAGACCAGACAACCTCATACGTTGAGTTACTTGTTTACTATCCGCAAATTATTATCACATATTTTGCCGGCTATGTTTCCATAAGTATTTAATCGGGGGATGGTGACTTTAACAGGTGCCCCCGACTTGGGTCAGCTGTAGAGTCTCGCCATTGTTGACAGGAGTGTCGCTGCCGCAGAACTTGAAACTGAAAAAATGGTTAATAAAACATATTTGAATATGATTTATGGTTAATTACATTAAATAGTCAGGGTAACCATATGCTTTGAAGTAGTGCCCAGGAGAGTTGCAACAAGAAAAATGTATTGTGGTCAACAATGAATCCAATTTCGTGTATTTTGACAGATTTTACCTGCGAAGCTTAGAAGTCTTGAAAACATGGAATTCGATATGTACTGTACCAAGGTTGGCTTAAGTTTGGGAGCAGTCAGACCAGATTTAGGCCACCCCTACATGTACCTTTCGGTACGAATCGAATCAAATTTTGAGTTAAATTTGAGTCAAATGTAATCCCTGAACACACACCGGACACTGCTGACCTACTCCAGAACCACCAGTCAAACTCCAGCTAAGCATGGCCGAACCTCCCGTCCACATCCAAATGTTGAAAAATATTTAGAAACATTCAGCTGGCAAAGCCGAACAGTAGCCGACTTCGCCGAAAACTACAGCCGACCTTGCTCCCGACCTACCCCTAACCGTTGTTGGGGGGAGTTCGGCAGTGTTCGGGAGGCCATATCTGTGTATGTGTGACGGGATCTTTATTTACCTTGTCTGAGTCTCCCCGGCCGTTATGGTGACCTTGCCGACTGTGTAGTACTGGGCGGCGAAGAAGTCCCAGATACTGCTGGACCGGACGAATCTCAGGTGGACTCTCGCGACGTCACCGATGTTCGAGGGGCTGCTCACCAACTTCTGGTACGTCACGCCTGGCTTCAGGTCCATGTCGTCACCACTGTGTTATACAGGAGAAAGTTAGAACCGTTATAAAGAGGGCAACAATTAAACGTTGATTGGATATCGTGATAATTGTGTCCTCAAAAGTTTACGTGATCAGTTCATCCTGTAGCACCCCCCGTCAGTGTTTTTTCAGTGCACAATGGAACTTGCATCGTTTGTGATGATTGAGTATTTTATATACAATACAACACGGGGTATTCCGTATGTATAAATTTATATAGCCCTTGGACCACACAGCTTTTCAAGCATTTCATAAGTAAGTTATGTACAAATGGATTTTCGAAATACAGTATATTTTGACATGTGATCATACTATTAGACGCCAGTAGGTCGTGGGGTCGTCGTGGGGTCCTCGGTTCGAATCCTGTCTGTCACCGACCTTGTGCCCTTAGGAAAGACACTTTGCACGACTTTCCTCACTCCACCCAGGTGTATAATGGGTACCTGACTTCAGTTGGGGAGGTAAAAGGCTGTGGAAGGAGAGGGTTGGCCTCTACCTTCCAATACTGTGCCCTAGACACAGTGGATAACAACCCACTGCCCCTGGGGTCTAAAAAAAACTATGGGACTACATTTACCTTTATGTCTAGAAAGGAGTGCTAAAGTGTTGACCACTCACTCGGTGACCTCCATGGTGTCGGTGATACCGCTGGGTCCCTGGAAAGTCACGTACAGACGGCCGACTGTCTCTTCCATACGGGTGGAGGACGTCACTTGAACCTTGTAGTGGTAGGCTATACATAAACAAAATAAACGTTTTGTATATTGCACATTCCCACTGTTGTCCTTGTCAGTATATGTTGAAGATGAAAAAAATGTCCCTGGAGTTGTCCTGGGCAGGAGATATTAAAGGGTCAAAAATGTCTCCGCCTCTGAGGCGTTGCGAAAAATAATTTTCTTGTTTAATGTGTTAGGGTAGACACTCCGAACTGCTAGAATTGCCGATTGTACCAGCAGAGATCCCGATTGGAGTCTGTAAATTTTAAGATATTCGCTTGAAAGGCAGAACTTTTCAACTTTGATTCATGTCACTTTAAGATTAGTAAATGGAAAATCACCCTAACACATTAACAGCACCCTGAACGGACTCTCTATTGACAAACACTCCGATCGGGATTTCAACCGGTAAAATCGCCGATTCCACCAAATCGAGTCTCTACCCTGACATATTTAACAAGCTAGGAAAAAATGTTGGCGACACCTCAGAGGCAGAGATATTTGCATCTTTCATATGTCCTACCCAGAACATATACATTCAAAACCTAACCTACCGCAGAACTTGCCCCCTGGTTGTGTACCGTCGGTGGTAGTGAGGTACAGTTTCCCGCGGCTGCCGTAGTGGTCCCGGGCGCGGTACCCCATCTGGGAGCACGTGTCACCGGCACAACTCATGCAGAACCCATCCTTAAACTTGTCATAGCTAAAAAAATGACAAACAAGAAATGTGACTTTCCAAACCTCAGGGAGGTATATAACGTACAGTGTTTACAATAACTGCTGACAGTTTCAGACATCACAACAATGCAAGCTTAACCCCAGCAGTTGGAAAGTAGTGTGGTGAAGCCATTTGGACAACAGCTGTTAATAGACGATTCCACACCACATACAGCACGGGGGTGTCAAATTATTGCAACAAGGAATCTAACTAGTCCTACTTATACCATTAGCATACTAGACATGATCCTGATTTCAAAAATGTTTCAATCTGTTCCAGCAGGGGTTGGGTGATGATCACCACATTATTAGACTTTTTTTTTCTTTTTTTTTCAGATCTATTTACAAGTCAGATGTCATCCGTGTACCTTTTACCTTTAACAAATTGGCAAGGGGTTGACTAAAGTCCTTTACCTCTCGCAGGGGTAGGCCGTGAAGGGACACTCTGAGTTGATGGACTCGGTGAAGTAGTCGATTGCCCTCAGGTGGCTGCAAGCAGCTGCAGCTTCGGCACCTACATTCATACACCATGATCATGTCTTGGGTATTATGTTGCAGTCAATAAGCCATTTCACAGCAACCAGTGCGCATGTGCAGATGTGATGCATTGTGGTCTAGGTCAAAGTTTAAGATCTTTCCGCTTGTAAATAATCCCCGCATGTCTTTGAAACACGACAGAAAATTATAACAATGTAGACGAAAGTCACTGAATGCGGACGCATCCCCTCTGTAAGGCAGCAGAAAGTTACCAAAACGCTGGAAATTAAAAATTTGAAACAATTGAATTTATAGCGAAAGGATCTTTAACTTTGGCCTAGACCACAATGCATCATGACTGCACATGCACACTTGGAACAGTAAAGTGACTACTGTACGCTTGACAATCACATCACATCGGTGACGGTTAGACATCCAGGTGATAAGATACGCCAAAAACAGTTACTCAAGCAACTGTTACTCAAGCAACAGTTACTCAAGCAACAGTTACTCAAGCAACTGGACTTCCAAAATCATATCTAGTTGCTTGAGTAACTGTTTTTTGGCAAATCACATCACAATGTTGCATAAAATGACAAGTGATGACATTCCGGGTCTTACCATCATATCCGGCAGTGAGAAGCCCCCAGCCGGTGGAGACCACACTAGAGACAATGTTGTCATGGCAACCCGGCTGGTACTCGCCGCCGTTGGGGTAGAAGTCCACGTGACCGGTGGGGAGGGCGGTACCCATGCCGAGAGTTCCGATGAACGGGGAGCCGTCACTGTGGATGACGTCAACGAAGAGAGCGTCGGTAGGGTCCAGTTTGACGATGGCGTCCATCCCGTCAAAGTACGGCTCAGATGCGTCAAGAGCTGAAAACGCAGATATCGCAGACATTTAACCCACTCTGGCTGAACATACATAAACTGCAGCGCGGAAACACACAGACAGACAGGCAGAGAATCAGACAACCTGAAAACAATGCTCCACTTTCTTATGGTTGAAGTACATATTGCGATTTCACATGAGCCGCTTAGTATGATAGAGAATAGCATGACAGTTAGCATGAAAGTTCATCCAAGTTTAAAAATTACATAATGAAGAGGACTGATGTAAGCCATCTACATCACGGCAAACCAACCTTCCCTCAACCGAGACGGGAGGCGGTAACGACTTCCGACGAACTTTGACCTAGTGCTGACGTCACACGTGAGGAAAAATCACGTGTCTACAGCACTTGGATATAGCTGATGAAACACGAGAGTTTCGGTCGAAAATTCCGGTGATCCAAATCCTTTTTGTGTTGGACAACAGTTTATTATATAAAAGCTTTATTAAGTATGACAGCTACCTTACAAGTCTTAGAATGATACCCTTAAACTTACCAGTGATACGTCCAACGTTGCCGAGGATGTCGCCAGCGTATCCAGCCACGTGACATCCCAGGCTGTGACCAATCAGGTGGAAGTTGCGGGCGTTTGCACCTGTCTGTCGGCTCATGTAGTTGATCATCTTCGCCACTTCTGCTCCCACTACTCGGCTGTTAGCCGTGGCCTGTCCGTACGAGCCGACTATACCCGCACCATCGGCCCAGTCAACAGTCATCACATTAATGTCCTCCTGTTAAACGGGAGACAGTTAGTTAGTTAAGGGTAACCGATCACTAGTGATAACTAATCACGTGAGTTCATCAAAATCTCAACATGGTACTTCAAACAAAATTTCATATGTGTTCTTGATATAATTCACTCTTCACGCAGGATTATAACTACAGTTTCTAAGATAAAAAAGATGAGATTTTCGGTTGAACAGCACCATCAAAGTGACGGAGGACGCCATAAACTACATGTATCTGCAACAGTTGATCCCCTGCTCGCCGAGTCACGTGTCTTATCTGCATACAGTGAGGTCATATAGAAGCTATTGATGTTTTTCTTCTCTCTTTGGAGCAGTACAGTCGGACATGAAGTGCATCTTTTCTTCCTTATGTTCGGAAATTTCAGCTAAAACCTTTCTTTTGAATCAAACATGGCGACTTGTTTGTAACATCTTACCTTCAACAGCAGTTCGTCCACTATGGCCTGGACCCACGCATGCTCAGCAGTGCCTGTGAAACCGTGAATCACCATCCTGGTTGGTTTGGAGGCGCTGAAGTGAGATGCTGACAGCGTGGCGATGGAGTCAGCCACCAAACGTTCCTGTTCAACAGTTATCAAGGTTACGGTCTCATTGATGACTTTTTTTCGTAACATTGGGGCCAATCTATAAATGCGTGTCTTATATAGCTTAACTGCTGATTTTTAGTGCAGTTTAAAGGCATCCAATGCAATTACAAGGTAGCAAAACAAAAAATATTCTGGATGAAGAAAACTGTCTGATATTGACATTTACCGCCATTTTTTAGCATCATTTCGTACTTGATGCGTTTGAAATAGCCCAAAACAAGCTACGGGAGGAGTCTCTTTATGTTTGCGTACCACCAATAAATAGCTAGAGCCAGCCTACGATAAGAAACAAGCAACTGTTTTCCGCCAGTGACATCGCATTTTTGACTCACAGATATCAGTATGCTATGAGATAGGATTGATTCAACTTACTACATGAACAGAAAATTAACTTCGAAAATCCAGTTTTGCCGCCCCGAATTTGCATTGAGTGCCTTTAAGTTGTAATGTTCTCATATGAAACACTAACCCTGAGCGCCATAGTTGGGTTAGCGCGGGTGTACAGGTAGAACTTAGTCCCGATGATGTCAGGGGCGTCAGGTAGAGACGACAGCGGCCGGTTCAGTCCCCAGAACGGGGCGATGTTAGAGAAACAGCCCAGGTCGCCATAACAGACCTCGGCAGCCTGGGCAGCTACAAACGTTGATAAAAAAGATAAAGTAAACTTTATTACACAACAACTGTATAAGGTACAACGTATGCAGCCTCTATCAGGCTTCAGAAGCGACTGGAAAGAGTAGAAATTGGCCAAATAGACAGATAACAGGCCAGGGGAGTTGGTCCGCTACAGGAGTACATCTTTCACTCCTGAACGTATCGTATCTACGAGACGAATTTACCTTACAAATGACTAGGTACATGTAGTATGGGTCAAGAATGTTCTTTTACAATCATTGATGGATTTTCCAGCGTTTAAGCATTTTGAGCGTTTCTAGCGTTTATTTAGGCATATAAACCATAGAACTGTAATTTTAAAAAAATACAGAAATTGTTCGTAAGATATGTTGAATATAGAGAGGTAGTTTTCAGAGGTAACAATATATTGTTGTCTGAATAAACATTTTCCCTAAAATACAATATCTTATAGATCCAGTATCAAGGCTACCTCAAACTTGATTTATAAAAAAGAGCAATGTATACAACAGTACAAGGAAGCCAAATCAAGCAATTTCTGTGACTAGAAATATAAAAGCAATATGCACTTTGCATGATTTTAACATTATTTTTTATACAAAATAATAGGTGCTTACCATAGGCCAGTGAAAGAATTGACAGCACCGAAAACAGCATGTTCCCTTCCCAAATTTCGTGCGGATTGTGACCGATTCGAGTATGTTCTACGAAGAAATTACTAGAGTTCTAAGTTCTTTATGTACTAAGTATTTACCCCACCTACATTTGCTTCCGCTAGAGGTTACATATGTACACTAACATTATCTGAGGCGCAGGAACTTACGTGAGGCTAATGTCCTTCAAACGTATGATGTAATTTATTGGAGCAAACACGTGACAGCAGGAGATATCATCACGGCGAATAGAATATTAAGCTGCATAATGTAACATGAGGGCGATACAAAAAGTCAATTTTCTAGTCATTTCTTTACAAAGTAAGTTGAATCAACCCTACTCCATTGGAAATAAGTGTTATTCAGGAAGTGGAGGTGCCAAAACATTACACCATACGAGTGTGTTTAAAAGCTGGAAACACAGCTGTTAGCCATGTTTATTTAAATTCTGGTATTTTGTGGTGGTGCCACAAAACTTGTGCGTCTCGTGTGGGCTGTTTTAGCGCCAACTATAAATGTCAGAAATGTGAGATAATTGTACAAATATGTTAAAAAGTGGAAGTAAATGACAATCACATTAAGATTTTTCTCGATTAAGATATTTCAATTTTGGTGCAAAAATGTTACATAATACCCCTTTGATATTTGAAAGCAATCAATATTCATATCTAGAAATACTAGTAGTTGGCACAACGTTGAAAAAAAAATACCGAAATGTCTCTTTTAATACAGGTGACCGTCAGGCTCATAGACTTTGTAGTTTGGACTTTGCTACGGACGTTGCTAATTTGCAAATTAACTTACGACATTTTTTGTATGACCCTAAGCGACCTTCGTGCAAGTAGGTACTCTTTACTGATTATTGGGTGATGCAATAGAAGTTATGACGTCACAGGACTTCGCTTCAGACGTTGAAGGTAATCTCTGACACTTCTTTAGGTGATAAACTTCTTTAAGAAACAAACAAACATCATTTACAGTATTATTATAAGTGACACTTTGATTGTAAAGGGAGGGGATACGCAAAGGATCATGGGATCCAGTAAAGTATGCCCCACTCCCCACACAGACATAACAGACTACCACATATAAAAGATATTCTATTTCATGAGACAACATCCACAGTATCAATTTAGGAGACACTGTGCCGTTGGAAAAGACAAGAACTCATGAGACCATGTCATCATCACTGATTTTAAACTTTATTACTTCTTATATCTCAGTGTTGTTGATTAGTCCTGTTTCTCCGTTTGTGTGAAGACGTTCAAGTCTTCAACAGTTCCCTCCTGAAGCGGTGAGTGTCACGGTCTCCCCGTTTCTGATCTGAGAGTCACCGGCACAGAATCGGTAGCTATGAAAGGAAAAAAAGGCATCAGGGACTGTACCGTACATGTACGACCATATTGCTATTGGTAACTATATTTACAATGATGCTATCGGCGTAAGTAACTGCAAGCTGTGAATTTGCAGTAATTTTCGCAAAGTCTCATAGCCAGAAATGCTACGGAAACCGCACGCTTCTTGTGTATGTACATACCCAGTCTGAGTCTCCCCTGCGGTGATGGTGACCTTGTTGAGAGTGTTAAGTACTGGGCGGTGAAGATGTTAAACCACAAACATACCGTGGCCCACAAGTACAAATTAACTACAAAGTCTCCTAGCCAGAAACGCTACGGAAACCGTACGCTTCTTGTCTTGTGTATGTACATACCCAGTCTGAGTCTCCCCCGCGGTTATGGTGACCTTGTTGAGAGTGTTAAGTACTGGGCAGTGAAGATGTTAAACCACAAACATACTGTGGCCCACACGTACAAAACTACAAAGTCTCAAAGAGAAAAATGCTACGTAAACCGCACGCATGCTGTCTTGTGTATGTACATACCCAGTCTGAGTCTCCCCTGCGGTGATGGTGACCTTGTTGAGAGTGTAGTACTGGGCGGTGAAGATGTCCCACAGACTGCCAGACCGGGCAAACCGGACATGAACCGTCGTGATGTCACCGATCTGCTCCGGACTGATCACCGTCTTCTGGTACGTCACACCCGCGTTCAGCTTTATATTGTCACTGTAAAGGTACAAAGAGAACGAAGTTAACTTTAGAACGATACAAAAACTAAATTTTCTGGTCATTTCTTTACAGTAAGTAAGTTTAAGTAAGTTGAATCAACCCCACTTCATATATTGCGAATAAGTGTCATTCAGGAAGTAGAGTTGCCAAAATATGACGCCTTACGAGTGTCTTTAAAAGTTAGTTATTAATACAGCCGTCAGCCATGTTTGTTTACATTCTGGTAGTTTGTAGTGGTACTTTAGGCGTTATCCTTAGCCATCGAACCTAGATGCACGTAAATAAACCCATTGACGTGTGTACTTACGTAAGATATCCCATAGTGTGACTGTATCATAAGTCTCCTTTGTTAATATATGCATACCCATATATACACTGTAGCAACTGCCAGGCTCTTTGCATTACTAGAACACACTTTAGCTAGTGTGACACACTAGCCAGAGTGTGTCCTAGTAATTCGGTACAAAGAACCTGGCAGTTGCTTTTGCACTGACACAAATTTTTGTATTTAAATGATGTAAGTGTTTGTTCTTGGTTCCATAACCTACTCGGTGACCTCCATAGAGTCAGTGATGCCGCTCGGTCCCTGGAACGTGACGTATATCCGGCCGGCAGCCTGCGCCATGGGGCTGGAGGACGTCACCTGCACCTTGTAGTGGTAAGCTGTATGAAATGAACATTCACGCTTTTAGAGATTATTTCAGCACTAATATTTTTGTACATCTCTCCCCAGCCCTTAAAATGGTACCAAATATGATCCATACGTAGTTATACATTTCTGAGGACAGGAGCGTAAGTTTAAGCCCCTATCACACGTTCAGAACCTTCCCCCGACCACCAACTAACCAAGGTTGGATGAAGTTCGGGAGCATTCTGACAAGATTTCGACCATGCCTACCTTTCTATCCTAATTGATTCGAATTTGAGTTATATTTGAGTCAAAGTGAGCCCCAAACACCGCTGACCTACTCCCAACCAACCACAAGTCAACCATCCCGTCCACACCGGAATGTTTTTAAAAATTTGAAACATTCGGCTGGTGAAGCCGAGCAGTAGCCGACCACAACCGACCTACTCCTAACCATGGTTGAGAGAAGTTCGGCTAGTGTTGGGAAGGCCATATTCGGCTATGTGTGACGGGGCTTAAGTTCATATACCGCAGTATTTTCCGTTGGCTCCGTCGGTAGTCATGAGGTACATGGAACCCCGGGCGCCGTAGTGGTCCCTGGCGCGAACCCCCATCTGGGAACAGCTATTGCTGCCAGCACAGCTCAGACAGAAGCCCTGTTTGAACTTCTCATAGCTGAAGAAAAAACATTTACAATATAATACAATATTACAACATGTTTACTCAGTAAGCAAAACCATTTTGTTTTACTCAAGGAGTTGTGGGCGTCATGGTCCCAATATGCAAAGGCATAGCTTGGAAACTTGATTAAACTTGAAAAAGCTTCATGCTTCACCTTAGTTGAGGATGACAAAAGAAGAAGAAACCTGTACCTCAGTCAATAGACAGTTTTTCAGTGATAGTTTAAACATGGATGTCAAAAGATATCGATATGTTTAAACAACACAGGCTGGGAGACCCCAGTCTACATGTGAAATGAAATGTAAAAGTCCAGGCCCACCTGTCGCAGGGATAGGCCGTGAAGGGACATTCGGAGTTGATGGACTCGGTGAAGAAGTCGAGGGCCTTCAGGTGACTACATGCCAAAGCTGCCTCAGCACCTGGATACACAAAAGGGAGAGTGCAAACAGGACATGGGTTAGAAATCTATTATAACATTAGTGGATTCCTAAATTTGTTTGATATATATGCATCGTTAACGTTGTTCTGGTAAAAAAAATTATATATGAAAGAAATATGAAGTGATTTCATGGATCATTTCATGCTATAGATTCTTGCGGCTAGAAACCGCATGAACTACAGCAAGTAACCTTCCCAGAATATTGAAATAGACTTATAGTTGGGCTGTTTTGTTTTAAATTATGATGCTTTTTAGATTGTATTTATTGCTTCGTTAGCTTTGTACGGCCTAGGTCGATACAACATATGTCTTCTTGCATGGTCTGTAATGTTTTATATGTGGGTCACGACACCAGCAATAGCTGCCTTGTCCCACGTGTATTCAAATCAAAAATCAAATCAAGTTGTCTCGGCCTCACCGTCATATCCATCAGTGAGCAGCCCCACTCCTGTAGCGACCACTGTGGACACCACATTGTCGTTACAGCCCGGCTGGTACATGCCGTTGTTGGGGTAGAAGTCCACGTGGCCGATGGGGAGGTTGGTGCCCATCCCCAGCGTACCGATGAACGGGGAGCCGTCGGTATGGATGACGTCCACGAACCGCGCGTCGGTCGGGTCCAGCCTGACCACCTCGTCCATACCGTCAAAGTACGGCTCGGCGGCATCAAGAGCTGAAACAAGCGGAGAAACATGAAAAACATACAACCCTTCTTGGGTTATCCTGTTTCAAAGTCTCTAACAAAAACGTCTCGGCCGTTCGGCCGAGATTCGTGACCTCAGCAGGTCAAGAACAAAATATACCAAAACTGAAAAGTTCCGCTGCACTACAAAAGGAAGTCGCAAGGGGGGGGGGCACAATTTAAAGTGATAGATCTTCTGGTTAAATGTCACCATAAGAAGATTTTGTGCTTCTGTGTCGTCTATAAAAAGATCGATCAACAATTTTTTTGTTTTCTCCTCTTTAGTTGAATAAACAAAATAACAAAATAGTTGATAATACTTGCGGTATCATTTGTTTGATGGCTTCATTTATGTTCAAACATAGACACCATAGACATTTTATGTGGATTCCATTGCATACTGGGAGACGCAGGGCACCATGGGTAGGGTAGGGATGAAAACGCTTATGCGGTATGTTCTTGCTGTGTTAAGTCTGGTTGTCATGGTAATGACCTGCGCTACCCATAGTGCTCCTTGTCTCCCAGCATGCAATGGGATCCGTGAAAAGGTTTTCCACTCACCCGTGATTCTCGCGAGATTACCCAGAATGTCCCCGGCATACCCGGCGATTTGAGCCCCCAGGCTGTGGCCGATGATGTGGAAGTTCTGCCCCGACACAGACTCTGCCCCTGACACTTCGTAATTTCCCATGTACCTGATCAACTCCGCAACCTGTGGTGAAAAGGTGATTTGTGGTTAGGATTGTTGACTCAGAATCTGAAGGTTCTGGGTTCGAATCTCTGGCAGGCCTCAAAGTTGTGTCCTTGGGAAAGATACTTTTCACATATTTCTTAAACCATCTCTCGTGAAAATGAGTACCTAGTTTCGGTTAGGGACGCCCTCTAGGATAGGACGTAAAGCTGGAGGTCCCGTATTTGAGGAGAGTCACAGCATACACACTTCCCAGTGTGAGTGGTTCAAACCTTACAGTCCGGTCTTACGCAGCTTGTACTTTCTGTACAAAACTGGTGTGTTATGCTTAAGGCGGTTTACCTTTTTTGCGAAACATACAAACAAAAACATACCTGTGCTCCCACCACCCGTGTGTTGGCCACGGCTTGTTCGTAAGACCCTGTGAGTTCGGCCCCTTCCGACCACTCAACGGTGATCACGTTGGCATCCTCCTGCAAAATGACAAGGCAACAAACAATCAGCAACTCCATTGCAAATATTTTTCAGTGTCATTCAGGAGGTGCCAAAATATGACGCCTTGCCAGTGTGTTTAAAAGTGGGAAACACAGCTGCAGGTGTTAGCCTTGGTTTTATTTTTACATTCTGGTATTTTGTGGTGGTGCGTCTCGTGTGTACTGTTGTAGCGCCAACCATAAATGTCAGAAACGTGAAATACTAGTAATTGCACAAATGTGTTGAAAAGTGGAAGTAAACTATTTCCTTTTTTGGTGCAAAAATGTTACATAATGCTCCTTTAAGACGAAGAGAATCGATGACATACCTTCTGCAGCAGTTCGTCGACCATGACCTGTACCCAGTCGTGCTGTGCACTGTGGGTAAACCCGTGGATGATCATCATGTTCGGCCTGGCCGTGCTGAAGTGCGAGGCTGAAAACGTGGTGAGCGAGCCAGCAACCAAACGTTCCTAAATAAAATATAACTCTCATCAAAAACATTTCTATTCTTAGTTTGTCTAATTTGGATTTTTTCATGTTTACCTTCGCAGAAGTGAAACATGTTGTTTTTGCTCAGTTTCTCTTCTTCAACGTACACATAAGACCAATGACCTGGACCAGACGTCTTTTACCACGGTAACTGGTGCTGTAGCAGACACCCTGTGGAGTTGGGTTACGTTACCAATGGCAGGACAGAGTTGGAGAGGCTGTTCACTATAGATAAATGAGTGTGTTTCTCAATGAGTAAAAGTAAACAGAGCAGTAGGTTGTGTCAAAAAGTCTTCAGTTTTGTTATGTCATATGTAGCTCTATTTCATAAGACATAGTGAATTTGTCTGTATTGTCGTCTATTGTAAGAAGTTCCATTGCAGTTTATAACCAACTCCAAGAGCTTTCCACTGCGCTCAAAGATCATGAACCTGCAGCTTTGAAACTCCAGCTTTGAAGCACCGCTGTAGTACCGTAGGTACCCACTAGGAGGCCCATTACCGACCTGGACTTCCTCTTCGCGGCCCCTACCCATCCACTAAATATCATGCACAACCATCTACAGTGTCTTGACATACATACAAACACACATACATACACAGCCCACTGCAGTGCCATATGACAACGTGAACAATTTTCGAACTTAACCTTTGTTTCTTCAATCGCTACTTATCTACCAAATATTATGAAGATCCATCCACAACTTCTCGAGTTATAATGCTGGCATACATACAGACCCAGACCACAGCTACTCCACCATTGCACAACAGAAAACATAACCTTCTTGTCGAAGGTAATGACTAACCCTGAGCGCCATAGTTGGGTTAGCGCGGGTGTACAGGTAGAACTTCGTCCCGATGATGTCAGGGGCGTCAGGTAGAGCCGACAGCGGCCGGTTCAGTCCCCAGAACGGGGCGATGTTAGAGAAACAGCCCAGGTCGCCATAACACACTTCTGCTCCATGGGCCACTGGTCATGGAAAAATACATGCAAGAATATCAGTGAAAACATAACGATAAATAAAAGAAGTTCCATGAAAAAAACTTTTAGAGGGAAGTAAGGCAATCTAAGCTTACGAAATGACCATAGATAGTGAGGCGTGCATCAGTATGCTTGGCAAATAAACCGAACAGAGTGCAATTTAACCAAATACGGTGCAATTTAACAAACACGGTGCAATTTAACCAAATATAGCGCACTGTCTTTCTTTCATTATTTTACGAATAGTAAACTACGAGTATTCGGTAAAATTGCTAAGTTGGAAAAAATTGCATTGTTTATTCCTTGAAATTAATTGCGAAGAATGCTTTAAGACACCCTAGCTATTTGCGATGTCCATATTATCTATGAACTTACCATGGCACGTCAAAATGAGAGCCAGTAAAGACAACATGTTTCTCCAAGTTGAAGTTCTCGGGTCTTCGCTCCCAGGCTACTGTGCCGAGTGAGACGGACACAGCTGTTCGAGTAGACGTCCACGTGTCCTGACCCGGCCTTGCTATGTTAGCTTGCTGATATCCTACTGACCTTATTTGCTTCCGTCTAAATATGTCGATGCAAAGGTCTGCTTATGATTGCTGTATAGATATTATGCACAAAACCCAATGATCTCAATGATTTGGGGCCTAGTGCTATAACACAGTCACAGTCACAGGGTACAACCTACGTCATCACGCGTCATCAGAAGGACGGCATTTTCGTCTTGTTTGAAGGATACGCAATGTAATATTGTCTCACCAGATTTACCCCACGCCAACCATGTTCCAGCCATTTCAGATCAGTACATAACCTACTTCACATAACCAGAACACCACACCAGTCAACCACAGCTACCCCGGCCTACTCCTAACCATGGTTGGGGGGAGTTCGGCAGTGTTTGGAGGGGGGGGGGGGCATATTCGGCCTATGTCTGGCAAGGGCTCAACCTACGTATGTTGACGTCGCTTGTTAACGACGTGATCACATTTGTCCTACGATTATAATTCCGTAGAATTTCCTAACAGGGTGTGACAGAACCAGCCGTCGACAAGAATCTAAGACAGCCTTTTTTAAATTACAGGACAGCTGAATTTCGCAGGACACGTGCACGACTATTCCAATAATGGCTTCAGTTTGCGATCGTGCGACGATCTTACGACGTCTGTTGCCAGGCCCTAAGCCTGGAACAGCTCGGTGTAAGGCTAGCGGCGTAAGAGACAAGATCCTTCCCATGTGTATCAGACACAGATCGTACTACAGGTCTCTGCTCGTGAGAAGTAACATATGCCATAGTTTGCTCTCTTCACAAAACCTCGCGACGCAGGGGACATTTTAATGGACAGTGTAGACTAACCGGGCTATAGATAATGTGCTTATCATAAAAAACATTGAAACTTAGTTTGATAACAGCGGACCAATTAGCCATTTTTGTAAATAGTGCCACTCAACAGCCTTGTACGGTTGATAACACCCTATACGATTTGGACGCACCCAAGTTATGATTACATTTAGTTTATACACATATTCGCACCAAAAATAGGCATTACACATTCTTTTATATTGAATTCCATAGGAATGGTACATTCTTTCATCTTGTGTTCTTATGTTAATTGCGTCATCCATTCATGTTAAAGAAATTTGACCCGCTTTATAAAACAGAACCTTTTGTAAATATAAAATCATTCAATACTTAACAGTTTTATTCGGAACATTGCACACTAAATATTAACAAGGAGGTTCTAGTGTGGTGTTAATGATTGCTTTTTATTTCTTTGTGTCAGGTGAACAGTATGTTTTTGTGACATTATTACATCTTAAAGATGAATAAGGTTCCAGTGGTGCCTTTTAGCTGGATTCCAGTCTTTTTAGCATCAGTACGCTCTCATAATCGCTTTCCTGCCAAAAAAAGACTAGGCCCATACGTAATGAGCTGACTCAACCGTCTCGCCCTGGGCGGGGCCTCTGTTGATTGGATGATCCCATCTCGCCGCTCAGGTTTGGCCAATCACAGCGCCTGTTCAAATTCTGAACAAATATTCAAATGACAGGCAGATAGACTATGTGCTGGCCCAGTCTTTTAGGCAGGACATCGACCGAGAGATCGTACTAAACCTAAGAAGGCTGGAATCCAGGCTATTTTAGCTATGCTAAGTTGTCATAACTTTAAGTGTATTTTTGGTACGATTCATTTGCCCATTTTTTTTCTGTGTTTGTTATACATTCAGCTAATGTTTGCACGTTGTCAACAGTTGTTGAAGGTCGTAACGGTTGTCGTGCCATCCTCCCTTATCATAACACTGCAGGATGATGCGCTGTAACAAATAAACAAACAAACAAAGACAGTTAAGACGACTTTAATATTCACTTTTTGGGTCTAGTCACATTTACCACACGACATCTCCACGACAGAGAATAAAGGGCATTATTGGAACATTCCTGGATGTGTCTTAAAGAAGTTGTTTGTCTTGGGAAATGTTCTTCTGTCAAAGCATAACGAATAACCTACACCGGTAAAGTGATATTCAATAGAAAAGCTACATCGTTATTACAGTACGTCAACATACAAGCATTTTTGGCGACGCCTAGGCCTTAGGGACGGAGGCAATTTTTCAGTATTACGATCGTTCTGAAAATATCTCAAAAACTGAATGTATGCATTAATTTTTTGGTTCCAACATTTAACACAAAGCATGGTGACGGCACCAACGCAAAGAACAATAGACAATACTCATTTTCTCCTGAGTGAAGTGAGAAAAGTCGTGTAAAGTGTCTTTCCCAAGGGCACAAGATCGGTGGCATGGCAGGATTCGAACTCGGGACCTCTTGGTTCCGAGCCGAGCACTCTGCCGTTTCGCCACACGACCATAGTAAAGTATGTACTCATCTTATAGAAGAAGGCTGAAACCCACCTTACTCCAATGTTGGACTGTATGTCGACCCTCTCTAACTCGACATCACCATACGAACCCCACGAGAAGAGAAAGCTGGTTGTTCTGGTGTAGGTCAGGGTCAGTTCTTTCACGGTATCCAGTCGGACATTGGAGGCGAAAATGCCAACATATTCGGTGTTCGCGTCAATTCCATATGAATTGTCACTAAAGTAGTACAAAGATATTAGATTAATTGTACTGTATTGAACTTTAATTATTTGCTCTATGCTTATGCAAATAGTCCTAGTAATTGACTTTACTGTTATTTTCAAGTGCTTTTTAAAATCATTTTGAGATAGTATAAGGGCGATAAAAATTCACTTCAAATGTAACCTGCACTTTCGGTATGTGGAAATCAGTTTAAATACAATTTCCTATCAAGAAAGAAAAAGGTTTTCCTTTCAACAGTATGATTATCTTTTCTTTCTAATACAAACATGAACCCGAAGATTTCAAACTTCCTGGAAGTATTGGAGCGTCCCTTATGCAATCCTCGGCTTCCTGAATTCCCCCATGTTGACACTTTATTCATAATGGCTCCAGGCCAGAGCCATTTCCTGTGTCTGATGTTTTGACCTCCTGTCATTCTACCAATCTTGCCCACCCACTTGCTGTCAACCTACACTGTTCCAGACAAACATACACACAAACCCATTGACAAACCCACTCAAAACAATATTTCTGTACCTGGAGGTAACTATCCACCAGACTTACTCGAAAAATTTGATGGGTCCGGTGTTCTGGTAGCTGCCCGCTATGTTGAGCGTGATCTCGCCTCTACAGAACTCCATCCCGGGCTTTGTTTTCAACACCACTCTGTACTCGTACGCTACAGGAATAAACGGCACTTTGTGTCATTCATGATCCTTTATCAAGGATATTAAAGATCCTTTATCAAGGATATTCTGTTGGGGAGGTCATTAAAAGGCGGTGGAAGGAGAGGGATGGGCTCCACCTTCTAATACCGTGCCTAGACACAGTGGACTAACAACCCACTGCTCCTACGGCCTGAAAAAGGCGATGGTATACTTTTTTTAAACGAAACAGAAATGATTCCCAAAATGTACTGTAGAAAAAGTATGCGGTTTCGTGACCTTCAAGTTTACACCATTTCCTGTGTCTGACCTTTTGATCTCCTATCCTTTTACCTACATGTAGCTGTGAATCTCCCCCACCCACGTGCTTCCAACCTACTGTGTCCTGACAGACAGACAGACAGACAAACCCACAGCTCATCTACCCAAAACAATACTTCCGTACCGAAAGCAAATATTCTATACTTTGTGTACAACGCGATGACGACGATGATGATGAGTCATAAGTCACAACAATAACATGCCAATTATGTAGAAAAGGATAACCATTGTATGCACAGCTGTCTGGCCCAAGGGTTACGGAAACAGGGATGAGCGCCGCCCTATACACCATGTGTTGTAGGAAGGACTCAAAAATGCAATTATCATTAACGTTAGGACCCGTTAGTATTCAACACTCACAACAATAAGGTGGATTCTCTCCGGTAGACAGGTACACACTTCCACGGGCGTTCGGGTTACTGTCTACGTCATACCCCATCACTGCGCATGCGTCGTTTGAGCAGTCCCAGCAACTCCCAGCGACATAGTCGTCATAGCTGCGGCAGGGGTAGGCGACCAGCTTACAGGGGTTGTTGATCGAGTCTATGTACAGCTGGTGCGCACGCTTGTGGCTACAGTCCATGGAGTCAGTCAAGTCTTCAGAGCAAGAGAAAAGAAAATTATAACTTGAAGGTTTTTCAAATGTTCATCATAATTCACACTCTGGTAAGACGCCAAATTTCTGCCCGCCACATTTCTGCTCGTCGGAGTGGTGCGCGTGTCTGAAATTCAGGGCTAGGGTTCGTGTTAGAATTAGGTTAGGGTTAGAGTTGGGCCATGGGGTCATTGTTTGGGCTAGGGTTAGACCGGGGTTAGGTTAGGTCTCCAAATCAAAGACCACCCCCTCCCACCCCTTGTCTCAGGTATATTTGAAACCCCCAAGTAGTGTCGGGGACATTTATTCGGCAGGGGCAGAAATTTGGCGTCACACCGGGCAAACAGATACACAAACCCACAGGTCAGTCATCCGAAACAATACTTCCGTAAGGCAAACCTGATACATTGTCGTGTAATTTCTTCTGCAGACTCCCGGGCCTCTTTGGCCTGCTCCTGGAGTCACGTGTTCACAGTACACGGGTCATCCACCTTGACAAAGGTCGTAGTTATACTGACTACAATGAGGTAATTTATAGTTTTCTGTGTGTAAATGGCAATCATAATAATACCTGGATTAGGCACTGCACATACCCTGGGAGGAGTCGAACAGACTGCTGACGGCACTGAGCCACGTGTTCCCGCAGCCCGGCTGTCCCTTCCCGCCGTTCGGGTAGAAGTCCACGTGTCCTGACGGCAGGTCCAGGCCCCAGGCCCCGGACAGGATCTCTCCCCCGTCCGTGTGGATCACGTCCACGAACAGAGCGTCGGTGGGGTCCAGCCTCACCACCGGGTCCTCGTCTTCAAAGAACGGCTCGGCAGGATCCAGACCTATAGATAGGCACATGCGATTTAATGTTTCCTTTGTCTTACAACATGGTGCACAGTATAAAAACTATTACTTGATTAAGATATACCATGAAAACTGTAGTTAGGATCGTTGTGGGCACAGTGTTATCAATGTATGAGTTCATTAAATTATGATTTAAAAAATGCAATACTTGCATTCAATAGTGAAATAGAGTCTTCGACACTTTGGCACTTAGATATAGTAAAACTGTGTGTGTGTGTGTGTGTGTTTTGTTGTTGTTGTTGTTGTTAAATTTGCTGGATATCTACTTAACGCCCAAGAGCTCCATATCTACTTAACGTTCAAGAGTCATTTCATGTCTTGCTAATATCGTTGCATTGTCAGTCTAGGAAATGAATCGGTGTTTTTTAAAATCTTCTCAGAGCTATACTGTGAGAAAGCCTCCGCCCCTGAGGTGTCACCAAAAAAACTGTGTCTATAAAGAATGTTAGCTGTGATCCTAGGCAGACCAGGTAGCCTGGTTCCCCCGAGGCCGGAGGTGTGCGCCCCCAGACTGTGCCCCACCAGATGGAACCATTCTAGGCTACATTCTCAGAGGGACAGCTGCTTTCCGCCCCTGAGGTGTCGCCAAAAAAAATCTGTCTATAAAGAATGTTACCTGTGATCCTGGGCAGACCAGGTAGCCTGGTTCCCACGAGGCCGGACGTGTGCGCCCCCAGACTGTGCCCCACCAGGTGGAACTGTTCCAGGCTACACCCTGTTTCCTCCATCAGGAACACGATGAGTTTGGCGATCTGTGCGGCCACCACGCGGATGTTAGACGCCGCCGCGAAGTAGTTCGGGGCCGCAGCACCTTTGTTCCAATCCACCACGATGACGTTTAAATCGTCCTTTTTAATAAAAACAACATTTCTATAATAATAAACAAACAAAATATGACTAGATTAAAAGTTTAGTTAATATGCTGTTTAGTTGAAAATTTGGTTAAGTCAATTGGGTATCTTTATTATCTAAACCTTTTAACCTGCTTTAGAGAAAAAAAACATATTTGTTAAATATATAGAAATGTCTATCATATAGAAACGTCCAAATTAGTCGTATTTACAAGTAAAATGTTGATATTGAATTAATATTACGTAATTACTACAGGTTGAAATCAAAAAGGGAACTAATTCTTAAATTCAAAACATTAGTTGATAGTGATTTTCAAATTTCAAAAAAATAACGGTAACATGGAAATGTTATGCAATGGTGTAACTGTGGGCTTGAACTATGACCTTACCCGTTTGAGCATCTCCATCATGGCGTCTCCTGCCCAAAATGGCGGCACAGTGATGGGGTTGGAGAAGAACCCGTGGATCAGGATCTTCACCGGGTTCTTGGGGTTGAAATGGGACATGCGCAGACTGGAAGGGTCTTCGTATGATATCGCCTGCAACGAGGATATTTCAATCCTTATCTTCCATCAATTTGTAGTAAGTAGTATAACTTTTTGCAACTTTTATTCAACCTTGAAACCGAACAACGTACATTCTTCGGCCTTAGTCGCATATATATATTTCAAGAGTTAAAACATGACAACGCTATATGATCCTACTACTTTGTTTTTCTCTTAACTGGACCCTTGGCGTAGACTAGAGAGGTGGGCTAGGGAAATGCCTTTACTTGAAAAAAAAACTAGTTCAGATTATTGTTTTATAAACTAAGTTGCATTTACAACACTAGAAAAAACTGTTTTCTTCGGTGTTGTATAGATTGATGCAACAACTTCTTCTATAGCTGTAACAACGTCTGGAAGATGGTCTGGTCTAATTTTGTCGTTTTTACCTGGCAACAGTACTGGTATTTTGGCCTAACCGGACCGATACAGCCGATAGAGGACTTTTATTATTTATTATTTATTTATTACCTTTGTCGAGAAGGTTATGTGTTATGTACACCATATATAGGAGCGATTTTTAAACGGTTATAACTTGTGGTGTGATGCATGTATCTTTATGATGTTTTGTAGGTAGGTTTAGGTTGGAACAACAAAGGTCAAGGCCAATTGTGGGTAATCTAGCGGCTTTGTACGGTACTGCAGTGGTGTACATGGGTGTGATAACTCGTGCTATGGTTTTGTTATTTAGTAGTTAGGTTGGGTTGGGGCAAAAGGTGGATTTGAGCCAAAGCAATCTGCAAGGATACATTGCATAACACACGGCAAAATAAATTACTGTACTATAGAAATACCAACACAAATAAAAGACGACGAAGGTACGAGATTTTTTCCCTAAAGTCTATTAATTAAATGATGAGCTTACAATGACCACATAGATGGTATGCGTGACAACCTAGATAGCGACATACCTGTCGTTCCTCAATAGTCGGGTTGCTTCTGGTAAACACGAAGAACTGGGTGTCGATATGCTCAGGGGACTGTGGCACAGAACCGGTGTTGTCAAACGGAGGCTCGTCCGAAAAACAGCCAAGATCTCCATAGCAGACTACTTGGGGAGGTTTGGGCGTGGTGGTTGTAGTTTCGTTGTTGAGTGTTGAGTTGCCGATGAGTGTTGTGTTGTCTGCTAACTTCAGTCTAGCTTGGATCTGTTGCCTCCGTTTTGCTTTGAACCTCAGAATTTCTTCGTAAGGAAGTGACCTTGGCTCCGAGAAACGAATGGGCTGTTTCTTGCTCACATTGCTGTTGATTCGTTTGACGGATTCACCTGCAAAGAGAATAAAGCTCATCAACAAGACGTTCTTTACAACAAATTTTAATACGTCATACAATACACGCTGGAACACATTGTCACTAATGCCACACATTGCAAATTCCATACATTTATAGCTACAACTTTATATCGGACGGTGCAAACATTTGAGTTGACGTGTACATCCCTAGAATCTTAAGTTTTAGCAAGGTACGTAGCTTCAAGCATCCACCGCTCCATTCCTATATGTAACGTCTCATCAACTAATGCCCATCCAAAATTAGGAAATAGCAGGTGACAATCATATAAATGTAGCTTGTTGTACAAGTCAGGTATACCTACCCAACTCCGTCACAGCAACGATCACCAGCACAAGAAAGAATATATTCGACAGCTTCTTCATTTTCGGGCACAGACAGACCACCAAGGAGACAGGAAAACACACAAGTCGCCTTTTTATCAGGCGGGCAAAGCCACTCATCCGGGCAAACTGGTCTTATTTGGTGCCATTCCTGTCACATTTGTCCGGCAATAACGATGGTAAATGATTGACAGACAAATGTGTGACGTTTGACGTCTATTTTTGATGGCGTTATGTATAGGTATCCACGATTGGTGGACAAGAGAATCGTGTTTAACCTATAAGCTCGTTTCCTGCCTTACCGTTGGACCACTGATACAGAAATAGTTTTACCCCGAAGGAACATTGTTTCTCGCGATTTATTCAAGGGTCTTACATAAGCTGCGGCTGGCGTCACGAGGCTTTGCATACTACAGAAAAAAGTTTGTGTTGATTATTTAACTAAAACACTCATACAGACATTTTGTGCCTTACTATTTTGTCTGCTATTTCAGATAGTTGTCATCAACGACGTTGTCACCCCAACACACAAGAGACCACACTTGGATACACGGAGATCCGAGTATTGTATCCAGAACCGTGTCTAGCTAGTTCTCTGCCTGAATGGCTTAGGCTAAGGATCAGGCAAGGTTCTGGATAAAGTAAAGATCCAAGAAAGTAAATTTGCCACCGGCACGGTTCTGGATAAAGCACGGGTCTGGATACAACAGTTTGAGTCCTTGTGGACCCCAAGATGTACAGATTATTCAGCCTGACAACATGTATTTATGAAGGTTAAATTTATTCTGCACTGTACATCCAATGCGTTGTGTACTATAGAGTATGAGCTCGAAATGTATTATGGGCAACACTACGTCATATCCGGGTAATTCGAAGGGCATAGGTACAACATAAAACGACACGTACGCAGAAGACTGTGTATTTGACGATCCAAATTTAGATATTTACTTTTAACACAGACATTCGTTCCCACAGCGTGGACTAACATAGTTATACGTTGAAGCTGAAAACGCTTCTGTCATGCTGGCTTTGGGACCGAGGCTACTTTCGTAACTATACAAAACTTACCTCAAAAGGCTATGGTACACACAGATACTATAACTGTGAAAGAGAAAAAAAGGTATCTAGTCTTTAGATCTATCTGATGTTTCAACGTACATCATTAAAGAGTTTGTTTTGTGATTTTAGTAGAAAGTTTTCTTTGCTTGTTTGTTTTGTTAGAGATGGAGAAAGCTCGGTAGATTGTGTTTAAAAAAATGCTGTTTTTTCAGTCTTATAATGAGGGCATTTGATATTTAAAAATAAAAGTATTTCATTTTCTACTGTTTATCCATTGTACAATACTTACATAGTCTCTCCTAAATCGGTGTTCCTTTATATAAATAAAAGTTTACTAATAGCAAACGCTGCTTTTTTCACCTTACATTTTTACCAATTGCAAATGAGACAGAAACATGCATTGGCAATAGATATATTACTATTTTCCACATTTGAAGATACATATCTATACTCGTATATGTTCAATCAATACCCACAATCCTTTCAAAAATAACTGAAAATAACTTGAAATTTATTTTGTAGACACAAAACATAAGGCAACTAGAAGAGACAGATACCAGTACTCTCATATGCGTTGTTCAAATCTTTATTGATATTGTTTTATCAATGTGTGGGCTTTTTCAGTATACTTAATATCTACATGTGATGGTATTGCACTATTGAGCGATAGACAACAGACAAATGCCTTTGCTACAACACCAATTTGCGGTAGAGAAAGCAGCATCAGCCAGCCGATAATTACTTTATTCTGAGACCACATATACCATTTTAAAAACTTTTTTTTTAATTCCTAAAATTACAGTCAACCAATTTGAATATTTGCAGTGCACTAGTAATTATTCAAACAACTTTACATTTTGTATTACCATCCGAACAATGAATGCTGCCTTCAGTGAACATATTAAATGCATTCATCTTACTTTGCCGAGAGATACTGAGTTTTGAACAGCAGAATCAGGAAAAGAATCGGATATTTCAGACTACCTGGAAGTATTTTGGGTTGCGTGACCCTCAAGCGCCCCCCCCCCCATGTCCTATGCCTGACCTTTTGGCCTCTTGTCATTCTGCTTGTCAATCTTCCCCCACCCACGTACTGTAAACCTACGCTGTCCGGATAGACACACCAACCTACAGCTCAGCCACCCAAAACAATACTTCTGTACGAATAGATTTGGTGAATAATACTGATGTCTGTCACGACTGTTTTTACGGGACGACGTCACAGTTGTTGAAGGATGAAAGAGTGTTCAACTGTCCGTCTCTAAGTAGCAGTTCTCCACAGTAAGATACACTGTAAAAACACACAGAGAAGAGCTAGTTAGAACAATTTCCCAACATCTCATTCACTACAGTTCAATATAATAATAGATTCATAAAATGAGGATAATTGAACTTTGTTGTCATTTTCCATCACTGATATTTCTCTGTAATGCTAAGTGATTTTATTAAACAGAAAATGCCTTTAATGATAAAATGTGAACAAAAAGTATTTACATTTTGAACCAGATATTTATTACTTGTTTGTTTGTTTGTTTGTTTGTTTGTTTGTTTGTTTGTTTGTTTTGATTTGACTTTTCAGGGCACTTTTAAACATCAGAAAATATTATTTTCTATTTTCCATCCAACTTTTACATTGAGTTGCTCTTAGTTATACGAAAGAGAATTTAAGTGAACCTTACCTAGCTCCACTACTTGATGTGACGTCGATCCTGTCTACAACGAGATCAGCTGCGTTGGTCCATGAGTATAAGATGTTATCTGTGGCCAGGTACGTCAACCGCAGTTCCCCTATGGAGTCGATTCCCACGGTGGATGTCACGATCCCAGTGTGCGTGGTGTCCTGGTCAAGTGCATAGCTGCCGGAGCTAGGATTGGACCATTCAAAAATAACCGTTATTTACCGAATCTGCAGGAGATATTTTTAAAAAGGAGCTGATATCTCCCACGGTTGCTATAGTTTCTTTTTTTCATATCGATCATTAGTCAATATATATTGTCAATGAGCGTGTATGAATGCAGCGTTTTCGCGTGACCTATTGCTGTGTCCGCCGCCATATTGGTGTCCTTATTTGCATTACAGTAAATCAGGCGTTTTAGGACATTCAAAGGTCTACTATCCCTCTCAAATAACAATTAAAGAATGTCTATAGCACAAAAAAGAGAATGCAAGATGAATGCTTAAAGAGCTGCCGATTAAACGTATACAATTGTACAGTTATTGCTATTTTGTCAGTATTGATTATTATTTCTTGTTATGTCCTCTCCTTTACTTTATCATTTTTTATTTTATCTTATCTTATCTTATTTTATTTTATTTTGGTCAGGGAGCACAAAAGGAAATTCCTGTTTCCCTCGGCTATTTACCCTCGGTATGTGTAATAAAGCTGAAATAAATAAATAAAACCCATTGAAATGCAAATAGGGACGCCAACATGGCGGTCAGCACCTCCTGCTACAGTATTAACAGTGCTAACATGCATTGGACAACTGACGAAGTACTTACTCAAAGATTTCGATTGGTGGTGTACTCTGGCTGTTTCCTACGATGATGACGACGAGGTTTCCTCTCGTGTGGTCCATCCCTGCCTTTGTCTTAATCGTCACCCTGTATTCGTACCCTAGAAACAAAGATACAGACTTCAAATTTAGAAACGATATGTAAGGGACTTCCTCTCTGAACCGTGACGGTGAGAGATTCCGTCTTCCGGTCACTTCTGAATCACTCCTGACGTCATCACGCTTCCGGATTCCGGAAAGTCAGCCCAGTGAATCAGTCATCTGATGATGGTCGACGTGATCGACTGAAAATTCATGGTGAGTGTTTCTGTTGTGTTGGAAATAAGCTTAAATTTGGCAGCTATGGATTCTACAAACACAAGTGAGCTTTTATTCTAATGTAAGAGAGTTGTTGTTGCTTTTTTAACAGACCGAACGATTTGGATGTAAAATTCATTCTACTCTGTTTATATTTATACACTTCATCATTTGTAAGTAATGGGAGGGGGTTGACATGAGGGTACATGTGCTAATTATGTTTTTACTCAGTTTCTTCTGCCGTTCCAAACAAATGACCTGGACCATATGGCTGCCACCATGGTAACTGGTGCTGTAGCAGACACCCTGTGGTGTTGGATTACATTATATAACAAGAGTTGGAGAGGTTGGTCACCATATATATGAATGCGTTTGAGTAAGAATAAACAGAGCAGTAGTTTGCTAGGCGAGACCACGTAAAGGTGAATATAATTCATTTGTTTCGCAAATGTTACCCTTCTTGTTTTTATGATTGTGTCTAGTTAAATTACAACTCTGAAGTAGACTATAAACCAACCCTTTGCCCGTTCATTTTTACTAATTATAATTTTCACTAGTTTGGGTTAAATTAACAAAAAATGTTAATTGTGTTGGAATCGCGACGTGGTTCTTTACTTACTGCAGTATGGCCCGGTGTCCCCGGTAGACAAGTAGAGACTCCCACGGGCAGCCATGTTGTTGTCTACGTCATACCCCATCACTGAGCATGCGTTGTTGATACAGTCCCGGCATCCTCCAGCGGCGAAGTCGTCGTAGCTGCGGCAGGGGTAGGCGACGAACTTACAGGGGTTGTTGATCGACTCGATGTAGAACTCGTACGCACGGTTGTGGCTACAGTCCACCACATCATCCAGAGCTTTAAATTTGGAAATGAGAAAGGTGTAACATGTTCAAGTCTGAATAAAATAAACAAAACGAAGCAAAGTTGATGAAGGTTAGACATCCAGGTAATGGGATACACAAGAAACTAGTTACTCAAGCAACTGAATAGAATTTTAAAACTAGTGCCAACATCAATCCGGTGTTCCAATTTTTGAATCCGACGCACTCGGCGCCTGCAAAACGCATTCGAATTATTTTATGGAACACTTGGGAGCCCGTGTGATAACCAAATAGTACCCTAGCTGTATGATGCCCATAGTTATCACATGGGCCGGAAGACCCGTATCAAACATCTTCGCGACCCAGGTATGACAGTAAGGTACGTACTAACGCTCGGGTCAAAGACACTGGTGATGCTGCCGATCCACGTGTTCCCGCAGCCCGGCTGTCCCTTCCCGCCGTTCGGGTAGAAGTCCACGTGACCTGACGGCAGGTCCAGGCCCCAGGCCCCGGACAGGATCTCTCCCCCGTCCGTGTGGATCACGTCCACGAACAGAGCGTCGGTGGGGTCCAGACGTACGATCGGGTCGTAGTCCTCGAAGAACGGCTCGGCAGGGTCCAAACCTACAGCCGACAGAAGAAATCTGATGTAAGATGACTGATGACTGTTCACCTGGGCCGGGAATGAGTCATGTAAATTGAGCTTTGGTCTGCCAGTTAGCATGTGGAAGAAACCCCTTGCAGCCAGAAAACTTTGCGATCTCACACCCCAATATCTGCTTTGAGATCACATCAGCCATTTGCTCATTATTAGGAGTACTTTGATAAAACCTTCATTATTGAACGGGAAAAGGTAATTCAAATTAGTCAATCCATACCATACACATGAACATCTATGCTTTATATAGTCGAAACAATACCACAGGCTCTGCCCCTGAGGCGTCGCCAAAAACTGTGTCTATAGCCGTACCTGTGATCCTTGGTAGACCAGGAAGCCTCCTGCCCACGTGACCAGACAGGTGCGCCCCGAGACTGTGCCCAACCAGACTGAACTGGTCCAGACTGCATCCCGTCTCGTTGATGAGGAAAGTTATGAGTTTGGCGACTTGAGCGGCCACCAGGCGGATGTTTGTAGCTGCTTGGGCGTAGTTGGGGAACTCCGCGCCCTTGTTCCAATCCACGATGATGACGTTTATATCGTCCTATGAAACAAAGGGCAAGGTCAACTTGCTGATCAAAAGGCTATACTAGTTTGCAAACTTTTCAATCAGAAATATCGGCCATTCAGATACTTTTGAAATTGCACATACTGCTTTCTCTGCATAACACTCAGTGTTACATACTCAAGATAGAAGTTAATACTACTTTCTTATCATTAGGCATATAACCGCCACCTAAGTACTCATCATCAGGCACACAGATTGTACCTAGGTAAGCTTAATCACATTCCATAAGTTTGTATCACTCCGCCCCACAAGTGCAGAATAAAACCTAGGAGTTTTATATAGGGGGGCATAGCCCGATGTTACTCTCCTTGACCTATGACCTTACCCGTTTGAGAATCTCCCTCATGGCGTCCCCGGCCCAGAAGGGGTCCCCGGTGATAGGGTAGGAGTAGAACCCGTGGACCAACACCTTCACCGGCTTGGTGGGGTCAAACGGCGAGTTCTGCACGCTCAGGATGTCGTCGTATGAAATAGCCTGAAACGTAAGGATGTTTGGCTTCCATTATAACATGCAGAGCGAAGACCACTACTAGGCTTTCCTATCTTAAGATATGGGAATTATGTCAGAAACACAATGGTCAAAAGTCATCTACGTGAGTTTTAGACCTTTTAAAATATACATTGGCCGGGAAGTCCAACCTCTAAAGTGTCAATTTAGTCCACAATTAGAAAATTCTATACGTTGGAAACTCGCGGGAATACTACCCTAACATGCACAAGCGACCTCTGACCCCTCTGGACAGCTGATGAGCGTATGAAAACCTGTATCTTCATTAGCGACCCGGACAATAGTCAAGAAAGTTTATGAAAATCAACGTCTAGAATAATTATTGTCAATAAAGCTGCATATAATAGTAGGCCAAATCCGTACAACTTTGAAGTTATGATCTGTGAAGACAAGCCATGTTAGACAAAGACGTACCTGTCTGGCCTCTATGGTCGGGTTGCTCTTGGTAAAGACATAGAACACCGTGTTGATGTACTCAGGAGACTGGGGTACCACACGACCGGTGTTGTCAAACGGAAACTCGTCCGAGAAACAGCCCAGGTCGCCATAGCAGACTACTTGGGATGGTTTTGGGGTGGTGGTGGTCATCACTTGTGTGGTGGTCGTATGGTGGTTTCCATTGTCATGACCAGCGGGTTGCTTTCTGGTGGAAGACTGTGCTTGCTGTCTTTTCTGACCGTAAACCCTCAGGATGTCCTCGTATGGCAGTGAGCGGAGTTCTGGTAGGCGTTTGCCTTTTCGTACGTTGTAGCGGACCCGCTTGCCTGGTTCGGCTAGGGAAAACATGATATATGTAAATAACCAGAACCTAATTTGAATCTATAAAGTACATTAGCACCTACAACTTACACACAACACTTTGACCTATACATTTACTTTGCACTTAACCATGTCCCTTTTCTTATAGATTTCTTTGCTTTGCTCTCCAAATGTTCATACAGATTTTTAACGTTAACACGGTCGGAAAAATTCACTTCAAGCACAATAAAATGAAACTTTAGGAAGCATTAAGGGGTACACACAACAAGATATCCATCGAAGAAAAGGGACCTGCAGGCTCTTACCTAAGTCCGCTAGAAGAACGACGACCACTGCTACACAGAGGATGTTCAACAGTCCCTTCATTTTTTCTTCAGGTATGAAAGAAGGACCAAAGAGGAAACCTTTTATCCACTCACCCCAAGGTCGTAGGTCCGGAAAACATCGGGGCGCAGGGTCTAAAATTAAACTAGACCAGGCGCCATTTGCTTCTTCCGGAATAACAAAAATTTGAATAACAAGCTATAATTAGGTTACAGTTTTATAATTACAGTTTGTAGATGCGTCCGTTTCTATGATTGTCCGGAAATGCGTCATAATGGTATGTTTCTACCTTGCTTAGCCATTGGCTGAAATGTTCCTGACTACGTGCAATGTATCTTTGTCTTCTATATACGTAATAATTTACATCCGCGTAAGAGGTGTTGTATGTTGGTGTGTCTGTGTGCCTTTCTATGTTTACAACCTACTTTAGTCACCATAAATTAAGAAGCATTCAACTGATCGTGATGATATTTCGTGTATAAGTAGGTCGAAAAGAGATAAACTTGAAGGTCAATTTTGGGCCTCCGAGTGGCTTTCATTGGTCCTGCAGCAGAACTGGCGATTGTCATAGCTTGTGTTCTGGGCATGTTGTGGTCTTGTTGAAGCCTCATTCCCAAAATGTAACAGTGGAATTTGCGTTACAACGTTCCTGGCGTAACAAAACAAACACTGAAGATTCAAACTTTTTACGTCTCAAAATATTTTACGAAGAAGCTCCGCATTAACGCAATGCACTCTCCGTTTTCAAAAAAAAAATTAAGTGCTTTTAGGAAACACCATGACGAAACAGTACTCACATATTTGTATATAAACACATTTTATCTCTCCCTGCCCAATTTACGTCATTCGTAACACACATTTTGGAAGCTTTTAAAAGTTGAGGGTCATTTATATTATGTAAAGGCCAGTATATTACGTATTGTTTTTTTTTTTAGAATTTTTTATCATATTTTCTTTGTTATTATATTCATACAAGCATAAACGGATTATAATTTAAAATACCTGCCTCTCAAATGGTCAAGAAACAGTTTTCATTTACCTCCCTACGTTGGCCTGTGCCTGTCAATATGCTGTGACATTTTCCTCATACTTTAACACTAGGCAAATATCTTACTCATTGTTCTTCATGCAAATATGCATTTAGTTGTACGCCCTGTAGGCTTACATGTATATTGTCCCGCAGAGTGCTCTGGGTTCGAGGTCTCGCAATGCACACTGGGTAGCTCCATCCTGGAAACGAAAATGAACGGTAACGAAGATACGAGAACCATTTTATAGTTATGCGAACTGGCGTAATAATGTTGGTTTGTTTGCTTGTTTGAAAATGTACTGAGCCCTTTGCACTTTTACTTACTTCTCTACAAGGTTCGTTGATTAGTATATTAATATGGTGGTCTCAGACTTGACTACCACGCTTTTGACAAGACCTGGCTTCTATGGGTATGCTTGTCTATTTCCCAAAATTTAATCACCACTACAAAACACTTTGATCCCTGACTGCCTCTATGTTTATGTTTAGGGTGTACTACTCAATATATTGCTATTGGGACTTGCGTTTTGAAACGACCCCCCCTCATGAGGTTAGAGGGACTTCAGGCTAGCCCCCCTCCCCTCCTCGCAAGGGGCTTGAGCTCACCCCCCCCCCCCTCCACAAAAAAATGAAGACGCACAGAAACTGAATAACTACGGAGCAGCAGTCTTTTACGTTCTACATGTTTATTGTCTGTGTGATAAAAGATAAATTAAAACGTTAAAAATTTTAGCGCTGCTGATCGGACCGTCTCCTCAACAGTTTCCGAACGATGTGAAGGTCGTGGTTGATCCTGACTGCAGCTCGTAGTCTCCGCAGTGCGACACCCTGGGAAGGATGAATACATGTTTGATACATGTTGTGTATCTTGTAAAGACTTGCAGAGCAGAACGTCTCATATAAGGTTGTATTAGAGCATATAAGGTTGACAGCCTCTCTGTAGTTTTCAGATGTTGTATAGGAAAAGATATCGTCTGCAACAGGCGAAATTTTGATGCAACGTTAACCAAACATCCAAAGAAGAACGTGAAAAATCAGGGTTTTGCGCAGGCGCAGTACGTTCTGCCGACGTGCTTAAGTTTATTAGATTTGTTCACTCACGTGATCCCGTTGCTGGACTGAACATCTATCCGGGTGATTTTCAGGTCACCGTTACTTGACCAGAAGCTGGTGGCCTCAGACGCCCTGAACGTGAGCTGCAGCTCCCTCATGCCGTCCAGGTTGGCTCGGCTCATGAACTGACCAGCGTAGGTACGGTCATCATAGAAGGACTTACTGTCAGAACTGTGAATGTGGAAGAACAAGTATGCTTCAGGGATTTACATATCCGTGAAAATCAAACCCCCGTCTAAAACGCGACCCAAAAAAATTGCAATTTAATTCTGTGAACACCCATTTAAGTTAAATCATTTCAATTTGGAACAAGCTTTCTCACAGATCCCATTGCATGCTGGGAGACGCAGGGTACACTGGGTAGCTCAGGGACGAGCAAAATCATTAGCATGACAACGCGTACGGGGTGCACACGTACTGTGCCCGGTTTATATTGCTATTGCGATATGGTGTGGTTTGCCAAACCAACCCCCACCCATCCCGAGTTACCCATAATGCCCTGTGTCTCCCAGCATGCAATGGGATCCGTGAATAAATCTGTTTTCTCGAAAAGTGCTTTTTCTTTGCATTGAAGACAAGTCACGGACAACCTTACCCCAATTTCCGTTAAACCCCTTCGTACTGACCTGAAAAGATCGGTTGCGACCGTGGAGGCGCCTGGACCGACTACGGTGGCCTCTACCTGTCCTCTAGTAGTTCTGGCATGTCTCTTCGTTCTGAAGGATACCTTAAATTCAGTGCCTGTGCACAATAAAACATGGTTATTTTTTTATAGCATTAATCCTTGTGACACTCATATCAAAGTCCGAGCTTAGGTGTCCAGAAAATGCACATAATCAACTTCTTATGGACTACTTGAGGAAAATAAAAGTCATTCCAACTTAATTTAAGAAAAACAAGAAATCGGAGATTACAGGAAGTGTTCTGAGATTTTGTGAATGTATTGGAACTGTGGATGAGATTATGTGACGTAATCTACTCAGGTATTACACATAGTCAACTACTTCCTGAATTCCTCCAAGTACTGCCCACTTACTCCCACTGCGTCACCTTCAGGCTTAACCTCCCTGTCAATCAAGTAACCAAATATCCACCCACTCTCCCTGCAACATTTTCTGCTGTACAAGTATACACACAAACCCACAGAAAAAACACCCAAAACAATACCTCCGTACCCGGAGGTAATAATTAGTTACCGCAAAATGAGCCTTGGGCGAATGTTGACGTGTACATGGTGCCAGTCGCACTTGGGTCGACGTCATAGCCCATCACTGCAGAGGAGCCACCGTTGTTATCCCAGCATTCCCCGTCCTCGTACTTGTTGTAGCTGTCACATCGGTGAGCCACAAACGTGCAGGGACTGTTGATGGATTCTATCCAGTAGTCCAGGGCTCTGTGGTGGCTGCAACCCGCCCCATCGACAAGGCCGCTGACATCTGCATTAAAATGAAAAGTGGTTAACTAAAAAGTTATTGGGTCCCAGCATCCTTTGTGACCGGGTATGCCCCATGTTGCAGACAAGAAAGTATCATGATATCAATTGAAGACTAGAGGTCAACGATCTCATGCCTTCGTCAAAAGATGTTATCGTTATATAACTTAAGAAGGTAGAAGTGATATATTAGTCCCCCTAAATATGGAAGTTGGATTGTGAAAATTACCCCTGCCGATGCAGTCTGCAATCGAGCATTGGGCAAGGGAAAAAACACATGTGCAGGCTGTAAGGCAACACCGCCTGCAGCTACATGGACTATCCCCTCTGGGACTTTCTCCCTCTGGGACAGCCTGTAGCCCATGTGTCACAATGAAGGTAGAGTATCATGGAAGGTAACTGAATTATAGAATTGCTTCATTTATTATGCAAATTAGATCATAATTTGCATAATTGTCATCTAATTATGTCAAGCATCACTTAAGCTACCTACACACCAAATATCAGGACGATCCGTCGACCGGTTATTGAGTTATCCTACTTTAAACATTTTCATACAAATGCTCCTGCAGTTCCAAAGCAAGCCGCTAGGGGGCCCAAACTTATGTCACTTCTTCCCGAGCACAAGACCTATCTACCATCCAAAAATCATGACCCTAGCTCCTCCAGATCACCATATTTCAAAACCGGAAGTACCGCTGCAGTACCATAACGAGCCGCCAGGGGGCCCATATTCCTATCACTTCTAGACCTCATCAAGACCTACCCACCTACCAAATATGAAGACAATCCATTTAAGCCTTCTCGAGTTATACTGTTGACAGACTCACGCACACACGAACGCCCATGAAAACATACCCTTCTTGACGAAGGCAATAAATGATGTACTTACCGAAGGTACCTGTAACCAAATCAGACAGAGTATCCAGTACAGGATCCGGACAGTCTGGCTGCCTGTTCCCTCCGTTAGGGTAGAAGTCCACGTCTCCTACCGGCGTTCCGATGCCGAAGGCCACGTTAAAGTGGGGGCTGTCAGTGTGGATGACGTCAACAAAGGCAGCGTCGTCTGGGCTCAAACGAATCGCCGGATCCGCAAGTTCAAACATGGGGCCAGCTGGATCCAAACCTAGAAAAAAATAGTGACAAAACTTACACCTAGAATATTGTACTAGGTATTTCAGTTAATTGTCCTATTGTTCTTAGTGCATTGTTGCTAATTGTGAAACTATACATATTCAAAAACAGACACACTTGATGGATATATAGCCTACGTAAAATACTAAAATGGAGATTAGACTACATATTTGCACAAAATTTAGGAAAACTTGATAAACACCTATTTAAGTGGGTAATATTATGACATAAGTTGTTTAGTTCATTGTTAGCAAACAGTCTATCTGTTGTTGTTGTTTTTACGTTTCTATTATGTACGTATGTCTTTGTTGATTTTTGTGGTTGGAAAATACTAATAAAAATTATTTTTTTTTAAAAAACTGTGACAACGCCATTCCCTGCCATCATTTCGCTAGACCCATGTCATGTATTAGAAGTTCAACTTAACATATAATAAAAGGATCTACCCCTTAGGCGTCGCCAAAAAAAATGGCCGTACCTGTAATCCTGGCCAGCCCGGGTAGCCTGGAACCGGCCTCCCCTGCCAGGTGTGCGCCCAGACTGTAGCCTATGAGGTGGAACTGATCCAGGCTAACTCCTGTCTGGTCCACCAGGAACGTGACGAGTTTGGCGAGCTGAGCCCCGACTACCCGGATGTTAGAGGCGGCGGCGGTGTAGTCCGGATACTGCACCCCTCTGGACCAGTCTACGATGATGTAGTTCACATCTTCCTACAAAAACAACACGATTTCTAGATAGCATAAGTTTTTTATTCACAACCACTTTTAACAAGAGTAGATAGACGTTTCCATGACCGTCTGTCATCTTCATCAGGGCTAATATGACTGGTTTACTGTGCACTGGAGCTTGGTGTTACATGGTTCACTGTTCACTGATGTTACTGTAACAATGCAGTCCCAAGCGTGAGTAAAACATATTATTAGCCCTAATGAAGATGACAGACGGTCATCCAAACGTTGGCCCTTGTTTAAAAAGTGATTGTGAATAAAGAACTTACAATGTTTGCTTTTAAATCATTCACCAACCTGATGACATTATTTACGGAACACGATTTCTACATTCACAAACATGTACAAAACAAGTCCCCGCAACAAAACCATACGTCCGTCTAACACAAACACAGAGAAGCGATTACTGTTGCCTCTTATTACTAACATGTACGGAAGTATTGTTTTGGGGCGGGTTGTCTGTGGGTGTGTATGTATGTTGGTCCGGACAGGATAGGTTGACTGCACATTTTGGTGGGGGTAATTGGCAGGCAGAATGAATGTATTAAAAAGGTCAGACGCAGGAAATGGGGTGAACTTGAAGGTCCCAGAATCTGGCCGGGAGACAGAAGGAATTAAAAGGGCGACATATGGGGGAATTCAGGAAGCCGAGGATTGCACGAGCGACCCTCTAACCCTACACAGTTTCGCTCCCAGCCTCCTTTAAAATACGTCATAAATCTTCTTTGTTCTCCAATTAATTCAAGAAAGCCCAAGATACGTCTCGGAAGTCTGAAATCTCCTTTTTTTTCTTACCTTCTTGTGGGTTTCCGCCATAGCCTGTGCAACAGAGGCACTAACGACGTCTTCTATCGTCTTGGCGCTGGTGAAGCCATGGATCCACACTTTCACGGGCTTCTCGTGTTTGAAGGACGACAGTCGAAGTGTGGACGGATTCTCGAAGTCCAATAGCTGTTAGTATAAAATATATGACAGTGTCATTCCCGACCATCATTTCGAAAGACTCGTGCCGATATTAGAGCTTCAACTTTACTGATGTGCTAAAGGTATCCACCCCTGACGCGTCGCCAAAACCCCCACTCTTGACAGGCCAAAAACTTGCGGAAATGCAAAATTCTGCAGTATCACTTTAAAACGATTTTATATGATATTTAGGTGTGGCTTGTGCGTTTTTAGATATCTATTTTTAGTTCATATGTTTTTTTTTTCATCAACGTTTATGCAATGGGAAATAGTTTGCACAGCTGTGTGGCCCAGGGGCTATAGAATCGGAGATGGGCACCGCCTTGTAATGGTGTGTGAAAAGAACTTTAATTGCGAGTGGCACGTGTTATGACGAAGTAAAGCCGCTAACTATTTTGTATGTTTAGACAGAAGAGAGTAATGTACAAACAAACCTGTCTGTCCGCTACCATGGCGTTACTGCGGGTGAAGAGGTAGAACTTGGTGCCCAGCTGGTCCGGCGAGTCCGGCAGTCTGCCCGTGTTAGTGTACGGGGACTGGACGGAGAAACACCCCAGGTCTCCGTAACACACCTCGTCAGCTTCACTCGAAACATCGGCTAAAAATGCCAAGTGAAAGAAAATGCAACAATCGGCGTGGCCTAAGGGTCGGCCCACATACGTCGATCGTCGTACGATCACAAACTGAGAGCATTCTTGGGTTAGTCGTGCATGTGTCGTACAACAAAATTTAGCTGCCTTGCTATGGCGCAGTCACATTTGTCGTAGATTGTCGTACGATTGATTTTTGATGTGACAGAACCAACCGCCGACAAGGATCTAAGACAGCCTTTCCAGTAACAAGACAGCTGAATTTTGTAGGACACATTCGCGTCTTTCCAACAAATGCCCCCAGTTTGCGATCGTAAGGCCATCGTACGACATGTATGATCGGGATGTTACGAAAAATACTGTCTTGGATGCTTGTCGGCGGTTGGTTCTGTCACAGCCTGCTTGCAAAATTCTACGTCATGTATCAAACCGTACTGCCGCTTACGACGAATATGACCTTAATAATCTACATCTTTCGTGAACAAGCACGAGCTTAGCCAAAAAAATACTACCAATGAGCGACTCAAAACTTTGCTAGCCGAAGAAAATATCAAAAGCTCCCCATCTCTAACATCTAAAGAGCAATTGCTAAGAGAATATTAATATTTGCCCATCATACGAACACCAGAGAGCTAAACAAAAGGGTAAATTTGATAAGGTTTGAACAAAAAAATTCTTCTACTGAATAACCTGGTCTTACCGATAGCATACAGCACCAATACCGCGAACACTGATATGGTAGACCACAGCGCCATGGTGAGAGAGTCTTTAGCGTGGAACTGTGAAAAAATCCGGACGGTGTGCCTTTCTTGTTCAGACTTTATCGAAATTATAAAGACAGCAATTGGGTCATCGTGCTGATAACGTGGCGTAAAGTATTTGTAGAAGACTTGAAATGGGCCAATTCATGCCTTGACTGATAGGAGTTACACGTGGTGAGCCGTGTGATCTTCTATGTCTACCAAAAATCCACGTGTTTTTTTTGTAAGTTCGGTAACCTCGCCCAGTATCTAGGGCATTATAGGGCATTGACTTTTCGTCATTTATTTGCAACTCACTCCAGAAAAAGTAACTTTGGATTCAACAGACGTTATAAAAGTAGTACATTAACCTCTTTGGAGGACGCAACAAGGCAGTTAGAGATGGCAGACTTCACCCTTTACCCATAGAGCTTTGGGAGACCCTTCCAGCCCCAGAGATAAAAATAGCAGTACTGAGGGTGTAAACCAACGATATCGGGATATTGGGGAAAGCCCTGTAATTGCCTTTCCTGTGTTAATCAATGGGAATTTATGTCAGAAAGAGGTGGCCAAAAGTCATCATTTCGAAAGACCTGTGCCGATATTAGAGGTGTTAGACCTGACAAATCTGAGTTTATACCTTCACAGTCCTTGACAAACACTCATTGGCAGGAGACACCAACCTCTAAAGTATCCAACGAAGTGTAAAATTAGAACAATCTATACTGTTGAAGCTGTCGTATTTACCGCCCGAACATCCAAGAGTGACCTCTGACCCCTCTGGACAGCTGATGACCGCATGAAAACCTGTATCTTCTTTGGTGAACCAGACAACACAAACATGGCTGAAAGTCTCTGTGGGTTCTTTTTCAACAAAATAAAAATACTACAACCCTTACCTATAACATCCAGCTCCAAAACAAAACAACATTTCCCAACAAGACTTATTTACATTTGGTTTCAGAATGCCATCATAGACTAAAATTGGGCCCTCTGCGCCTGCGCGTAATACTGACCTTTGCCTTATTGGATGGGCGGACGCCTTTGGACCAGTCTACAATCATGTAGTTTACGTCGTCCTATCTCTCACCCTGTCAGTCAGTCTAAAAAGACTATGACTTTAACTGCGCAAAATGAGTTGGTACATTTCCTTTACAAAGCAAATAAAAAATGAATTGAAAATAGATGTACACAATGTACATTGCTTCTCTTCCCGCCAATTATTCAAACCTTGTAACTACCAGGGTTCCTATGCAACGTATGTTGCATATGCTAAGTACTTATTCAAATTCCTCTGCGCTAGGTTTTCTGTCTAGGAAGGATTAAGAGACCGTGGAATACCTCTGTATCTTTATCTACATACTGATCTAGTCCTACAGGTTGTCGCACAATCTAAACAGTTATTTTTTACATTAAAAGCCTAGCCTAAACACTTTTTGTGTTATCAAATGTACAATTTGCTAACGATAAATTATTTGTGATTTGTTAAAAGCCATTGGTCACAAAAATTACAGATCTAAAAATAAATTGTAGGTTAAATTCAAAATTTAGAAATCTAGAAAATCACCAAGTTAATTGCGTCGCTACTTATTATTTTTCATTTAGAGGCGTTTTAAAAGACTAATATTATAGTGAAAACCCACTGATATCAGTTAATACGATTTACGTTTTATATAATTATTTCTTTCTGTCCTGATACTTGCGATGGATACTTCTTGTGAGCACACTAATTTTTTATGATGATTTAATATTTCTATATATGGATGAGTTTTTGCCTCCGATGCACTCATTGTGCATGTACATGTGAGTATCAAGTTTTTCGTCATATCTTCAGAAGTATATCTCCATTCAAATATTGATTGAAGAACAACATATACATAAGAGTATAGGAACAAATAAGAACATGTCGTGTCATCACTGCTGTTGTTTCTCCCACCAGAGACCCAGGGTACCCAGAAGCCTTTGGGCCCCGGGTCGGAACGCCTGGAAACAACGTCTAATTAGGAAATTCCCCATGATGCAACAGTTAGAACCCGGATGTTCGTAACCTTGCAAAACATAGTAAATACATGAGCTTCAATCGGCTTGATATTTTTGTATTTGACAGGGGTAATTTTGGAAGAAGCGTGAGGGTGTAGGGGGGAGAGCCTCAAAACGTGCTTAGTCCTTGTCCCATAACGCGTAAGATTATAGAACTTTTCTGTTAAGGATTGTGATACATTCTTTTCCAAGATTTTTATATCTTCACTCTCAATATTATAAATTCCAGTACCAATACGAACAGATGGCAAACAGACTGCGAGACAACTCCGGAAATTGAAATACCACTAGACTAGTACATTTTCTTTCTACACATCAGTCAGCTTCTACCCTTGCCTTTTGGCTGCTTTCAACTGTGCAGTGTTCTCTGCTACTACTTTTTAGTATATTTCTGTAGTCTAGTTTTGTACATGTATAAATACAGCAAACGTCTCATGATGATGGCAGCGAAATGTAAACTGACACTTCTTGTCCCGTCTTTGAAATATCTCAGCTTACATACATGTACGTCCTGTAGTTCAAATTATCTTATAACAATCGTTCTTTAGTTCGAAATATATTTTGCAGACCATACAGTGGTGTGACGGAAAGTAAACCAGTCTGTGTGCGTCTCTCTTGTTTGTTCCTCTCGGACGATCGGAAGTTTATCTTTTCAAAATGGCGGCCATATTCGTCCTTCACACGTACACTACATCCGATGTAGTCATGCTTGTGTAAGCGTTAATGACAAGTCATGCTTGAACACACGTGAGCAAAACTGCTGCTCAGAATAATGGGCATAGCACTCTTTTACTACACAGCTCAATATACGGATTATGAATATTATAATCAGATGTTAACATGAGTATCATTAAATGTTAATTCACATCAATTTCTAACGCTAACGGATAAAGTATCACAACCGTCTACTAATTCTTATGTCTTCTGTAAGCATATCTGATGAAGATGTGATCTTAATTTATCATTTCTCCCCTTAATTACACACATAGTTAGTTACCTTAATAGTTTTATTGAGCTGTTTTGTCCCAAATGTATCTTCAGTTATGAAACTCATGTGTGTCTGTCAATACGCCAGTCGGTGTAGGGACTGGCTTGAATCAATTTGACTTGATATGGTCAACTCAAAGGAAACGTCAGCATTAGAACAGTACAAGTGTGATGTTGCAACGCAGCCTCCACCGCTCCAAATAGCTAAAAGTAACTATCCTACTGCAGTGTAGATCAAGTAGAATAGGTGGCGCTACTACCCATATCTTAGAGCAAACGTTGATTCTTTACGAACATCGCAGCCTTTAATGTTTTACATCGAAGACTGAGGCATTTACATAAACTAGGACAGCAACCACCAATTTGGTGTAAATAGGAAAGTCCAGTGGTGTTTAAAGCTGCGTTATGTAACATCAGGACGAGGTAAAAAATACATTTTCTGGTCATTTCTTTACAAAGCAAGTTGAATCAACCTTACTCCATTGGAAATAAGTGTCATTCAGGAAGAGGAGGGGCCAAAATTTGACGCCTTATGAGTATGTTTAAAAGTTGGAAAGTTGTCAGCCACGTTTGTTTACATTCTGTTATTTTGTGGTGGTGCCTCGAAATGAGGGCGCTTCAATCGTCTGGGCTGTTTTAGCGCCAACCATAAATGTCAGAATTGTGAGATAACTGCACAAATATGCTGAAAAGCGGAAGTGAGTTACAATCACACGAAGTTTTTTTAAACAAAGTATTTCAATTTTGGGGGCAAAAATGTTACATAATGCCCCTTTGAAACCTTACAATGCCAGCAATGTTCTTCGTTCCGTAGTGTTATTCATGTACACATGTATATACTTTATACATAATCACCATACCCAATTATAGAATGACATGAGGTCGTCGTTGTGTGCATTGTTGACGATTCTATTAGCATGTTAGACATCTAATCAATATAATAAACTCATTAATTTCACGCTATTCTGACCGTTGCTTGTTTTCTCATTACCTGTATTGAACTGCCCTCTCCCTATTGTATCTTCAGTCGTATTGAAGTCGATATTCTGACGAAACTCATTTACAAATGTCAATACATTTATCCCTGTACTAACAACTTCTATAAATCATTGTGGCATTATGTCTGTATAAATGTCACCACCAACTTAATATTTTTTTCAGTATTTCTTTCTCAAAGTAAATGCCGATTTAGACATCCCCGTAAGATGTAGCTTGACAGGCTCATGCAGGTTGATACTGAGCTGCTAGAGGGCGCTAAATTCTAGTTACGCCAAGAACATCATCTATCCTAATGTCAATGACTCAGCACTATAGAGGTTTCGGATAGGCCCAGCCCTTGGTACTGCTGAGCTCTCCACCTTTTCCGCGTCCGGCAAACTGTACTCTCTCGCGGACCAACCCCCCTGGCGTGTTATCTGTCTATTTGGCCACGTTCTACTCTTTCTAGCCGCTTCCAGAAGCCTGGTAGAGGCTAGGTGAAACCTACTCTTCTCGATAAGTGTGTTGGGTTCTTTTACTTGAAAAGGTTTGACGCCATAAAGCTCCCTCATACACGGGGCCAATGGCCTGCTTACATCGTTTGAAGATTTATTTCCTACAACTGTACACGGTATATGATAACCCGTGTGGTCAGTGAATCTGAGAATGATGTTGTTAATTAGTGGCCTGATTGGTCAGAGCGGTTCGCTGCCCGCCGCAGATTCGCTTGACCCCCGGGTGGCGGCCGGACCATGGATCTTTCTTGACCTTTCAACTCACTCTTTGACCTTCAAATTTATCATACTTACCATCTGGCAAGGTGTGCTGGGGGGGGGGGGGGGTACATAATGAGTTGGAGTGAAAGGTGGCAAGGTGGTCTTGTGGTTAGGGGTTAGGATTTTTAAAAGGTTCTCGGTTCGAATCCCTGGCAGGCCCCTGTGTTTTGTCCTTGGGAAAGGCACTTTACACCTAGCTATTTCCTTACTTGGCGTAGGTGAAAATGAGTACCTGTATTTATCAGTTTTGTAAAGTAAGTACATGTACAAGCTGCGTAAGACTGCACTGTGTATGGTGGGTTATTGGTGTGCTTGAGGTGTGGCTGTCCTCAAATGTAGGACCTGCAGCTTGACGTCCATCCAAGAGGACGTCCCTAACCGAAGCTAGGTACACCTGAGTCGAGTGTAGAAATAAGTGCCATGAGTCTTCTACGAGGGACGTTTTTCGTGATGACCGTAAGTCGGACCTGTCCGAGACAGATGTCAGCATGTTTGATGACAGATAGAGCCGTTACGGTACCCGTGGGCGAGGCATGACCGCATCGACACGCAAATGTTTCACGCCTGCGCGGTCGTGACAACCAGCATGGCCGCCGACAGACAGGTGTGTCCAGTCGTGACGTCATGGTAGCGAACATGGTGGTGACGTCTTAGTTTCGTGAAGTAGGGGGGGGGGTCGCTAAAAGTTTACCATAGTTTTGCTGTGAGCATGGTTGTACAGAAATACACAAATTGGCCTGCTTTTCTTTGAGGTTATGAGGAAGAGATCAGGGTCAGAAATATAATAAATATAACAAAGATACACGTTACATGATTGAAATCTTAACGAAGCTATTAACATATATAGTATAAGTACCGTCTTAGAATCCTATCATGGGCCGAAGACATAGTAGAGGTGTTTCTATCCGTTTCAAAGATCCGACAGAAAATGTAAGTAACTGTTTAATACCACGTACGGATGGTATTTCAAAATTGTCTAAAATTGTCCTAAAAATTATGAACGACGCTTGCTATAGATAATGCTCAAATATTATGACAGTGAACATTTTCATTCGATACAAAATTGTATTGATATTTCAAAAAGATCTTTGGTTTTGTTTTAACTGTCATTGTAATGAATTTGTGACATATTTCAGCCCAGTGATCCTTAGATAGGTAATGAAATAAGTATATAAGTTACGGTTCACACTGGGACCGATGATGTCAAGCGTCAAATGTGTCGCAGGTTTCTGTCATGGCCCAGGACTGGGTTCTATCCCTGGGGGGACATTTTTGCGCCAATCATGTTCTACATGTGTCGTGTTAGTTGACACCGTGTCCACTGATCGCGGTCGCCTCCTTGGGGACACTTTCGTACCGTGTAGGCTAAGTCCCTGTCACACATCCAAAACCTTCCCCCGACCACCAACCAACCAAGGTTGGCTGAAGTTCGGGAGCAGTCTGAACAGATTTAGGCCTTACCTACCTTTCGATATAAATTGTGTCGAATTTGAGTGAAATTTGACTTTCAACCACGCCCCGACCACTGCTGATCCTACTCCCGAACACCAGCCAACTACCAGCCAACCATGGCCGAACCTCCCGTCCACACCTGAATGCTCGGCCCCAGAGTCATCAGGAAGCTCGGCCCCAGAGTCATCCGGGAAGCTCGACCCCAGTGTCAGCAGGAAGCTTGATCCCAGGGCCAGCAGGAGGCTTGTTCCCAGGGTCACCAGGATTACATAACCGCTGTGAAGATTGTTGGACCTCCCGCGACTTTTATCCGAAAATTGCTAGGTCTCATGTCAGGACAGGTTAGATGTTTTCACGTCACCTGTTCAACCGGAATAAGTACATGTAGCTACAATAGTGCTTCCATGGGAGTTACCATCATTGTCGTGTTACTTCCATGTCCTGAGGTGTTTTTTTTTTGTGTGTGTTTGTTTGCTTGTACGTGTTTCCGTTGTTCAGTACATCGTGGACACTAACAAGAAATTAAGTCAAAGGTCATAGAAAGGTCCCAGAAAAGGTTATTTCATTTCCTGTCTTCGATTTCCAGATATGGCTGTTGCATTGTGGGACCCGGGAGTGGGAAAATGCATAGACAGAAGCATAGACAAGAAATTCACAATGATTAATCAAACAAGAAATTCACAAAATATTTCATGGAGGTATGAGATACAATGATCAAATACGAAAATCGCGGAAATATTACTTAAATTACGAATACATATAAATATATGTGGAGAAACGATGCTCACAATATCAACATGTGAAGATGAAATTGTCCTTTCTTGTTCATTATCTGTTTTAAAATTTCAGCAACGTTGTGCACACACATTTAAATATGGAAAAATCAACATTTTTTTTAATGTAGTCCTGTTATATTCTGTAGAAATAACCTTTTTAAAACCTTGAACATTTTGCAACTTTCCCCAGCGCACATCCGGGTTCTTGTTCACTGACAAAGATAACTAATTCTCCAACACGTTTCCATTTGTCAAGTTGGCGAACTGGACATACATCTCAAACTGTGTCCAGGAAAAGACCGCTGGTCATCCGTCCGGCCGGTAACATTTGTCCACCTAATTGTTTTGGAAGCAGGTGGTCAGCTCCGGCCGCGGTCAATCCATTTGGCACGGTCATCAGACCCGCTCAATGACTCCGAACAAGTGTACGTTTACTCAATCATTTGTTATTTTGACGCCATTATTTTCCGCTAGGTTTCACATTGTTCTCTCGTTCTTAATGCCCCCGGCGAGACAGACTCTGTACAAAGGGCGTGTAACAAAACTTTGAATGTAAAATCTGTGAACGGATTCTGTTTGCTGAAGCCACTGTCACACATAGCCGAATACTAGTATAGCCTCCCGAACACTGCCGACCTCCCCACAACCATGGTTGGGAGTAGGTTGGGAGCAAGGTCGGCTGTGGTTGGCTGGTGTGCGGCAAGGCCGGCTACTGTTCGGCTGCGCCAGCCGAATGTTTCAAAATCATGAAAATGTCTTGTGTGGACGGAAGGTTCGGCCAATGTTGGCTGGTGTTAGGTGAGTATGTCAGCAGTGGTCGGGGCGTGCTCGGGGGTCAAGTCTGACTCAAATTCAATTCAACTTCGATTCGATGTGTACAGCAATGTAGGCGTGGTCTAATCTAGTCAGACTGCTCCCGAACGTCAGCCGAACCTGGTCGTTGGAAGGTCGTGAATGTGTGACAGTGGCTTAAGTCACGCACAGCATTGACTGGTCTGTTACCTTCGTCAAGAAGGTTATGTTTATGGCAGCGTTCATGTGTCTGTCTGTCTGTTTGTCTGTGAGTCTGTCTGTAAACGCGATAAGTCAAGCAGACTTACATGGATTGTCTTGATATTTGGTAGGTGGGTAGGTCTTGATGAGACCTCGAAATGATTAGATTGTGTTTTATTTTATTTCGGGGATCGGACAAAGATCATAATTGCTTATAGAAGCTCTTTCCTCTTATATACGCCTAAGATTAAACTCAACAAAATAACAATAACTACACGTGAAGAAGACATTTAAGAGATTCTTTAATGGGTACCGGTTAGCAAGTGAAACATAGAAATTGTACCTGTAATTGTCAAGTATGAAATTGAACCTAATTTGACCATGCTTGTATTGGAAAATAATGACATTATCTACAAACATAATGTATATTCAAGCGACGTTCTAAACGCTTACATTCTTCAATGTAGTGGCTGGAAGGCTTTAAGATTTTTTTCTAGTTTTGAAGTATTGTTGAATGAATAATTTACTAAAATTTTATGATATGCCGTCTTGTTTGAAAAAGTGAAAATTTAAATCAAACCTGAAAACATTAGACCAAGAGGTACCAGTTAGCAAAAACGGGTAGAACAAACTAACAAAACTGAAAATTCTTTACAACAATGTAGTACGTAATTGGCTACGAGCCGTGTTTCAATTAAATACCCGCAATGTCCCAGATAAATGACTAGAAAAAGAAGTATTGTGTCCGTTATTTGTAACTGCTCAAATCCAATTGGAACCCGTCGATATAGAAATGGGGTCTCCAATATTCCCCGGCTTAAATTACCCCCTACCAATGATTCGGGCCGGCAAAAATTTACGACTCCTATGGGGCCTTGTCGACGGTCGTATAATGGCCGCAAGTTAATGGGAAAAATCGTTTGTGGGTTTTGCGCATAAATTCAGACAAAAGGCGCAATCATGGACGGCCATTTCGCTAGATTATTTCATCATCCCGTCTGATAAATTGTCCGAGAATGGCCGTGTTATACATTCTACTTGCATTTCTTTCACATTTATTTGTCATGGTGGATTCAGTGCTCGAAATGGTGGGGGAGGGGGGCGCCTACGGTTTGCAAGTTCTAGTCTAACAACACAAAGTGGGGTTGACACTCGGAAACCGATTGGGGCACAGATTCAATAGAAAAGTGGCTAATCTTTTCATTTACTGTGACACAAATGAAACAGTCTGACCCTCTGTTGCGACGAGTGGGTTAGAGTTCGTGACCGAGTGACCTCGGTCTTTTCTCTGTCTCACAGAAAACGGTTCCCTGAACAAAAGAAGTGGAAACAACTGCACCTTTCACAATGTCGTCTGCAACTAAAGAAACCTAGACCACCATCCGCGTTTTAATCCTTAAAATACAAGCTTACTTTTCGTCTACAACGTAATTTGCTGTCAGAAAACTGTTAGAATCGGCCATGCAGAATAAGTCCTAACAGAAACAGTAGTTTCTTTCATGCGTTCTAAAACACATTTTTCCTTGCACGTTTTGTGCCGTGTGTTTGATACGAATAACCTAAAACAAAGAAGTGAGAAAGTAGAAGAAAACCAATAGCAGAAACAATATGGATGGTTTTATTTTAAAAGGAGAAATTTGCGAAAAAATGCAGGTTGCTCGCGCAGTTTTCGGTTTTCGCTGTGTCAGCAAAATGGATTCCCGAAACCATTTCCTCATTTGTTATTGAAAAGTAACGCAGTCTATCTCTCCGTGTGTCGAACGTTAGACATTTGTTTCAGACTTAATGTACTTTCTGTGTGCTCGACCAGGTGATTTGTTGGCGAACAAACGGACCCTGTCGCTATTAAGGGAAGCCGCGAAAATGTCTACCTGGGAAAAAGATTGTAACCACGTTCGGCGGCTATCAATTTCACCACCGCTGCTGGGAGACGAATTGATACAGAGAATAGCTCTCCTCTGGAAAGTTAGGGCGGAAAAATATAGCTAGTTGATAGGCTGGTTGGTTGGTTGGTTGGTTGGTTGGTTGGTTGGCTGGTTGGTTGGTTGGTTGGTTGGTTGGTTGGTTGGTTGGTTGGTTGGTTGGTTAGTTGGTTGGTTGGTTAGTTGGTTGGTTGGTTGCTTGGTTGCTTGGTTGGTTGGTTGGTTGGATGCTTGGTTGGTTGGTTTTTTGGTTGGATGAATGGTTGGTTAGTTGGTTGGTTGGTTGGTTGGTTGGTTGGTTGGTTGGTTGGTTAGCTGGTTGGTTGGTTGGTCGGTTGGTTGGTTGGTTAGCTGGTTGGTTTTTTGGTTGGATGAATGGTTGGTTAGCTGGTTGGTTAATTGGTTGGTTGGTTGTTTTTTTGGTTGGATGAATGGTTGGTTAGCTGGTTGGTTGGTTGGTTGGTTGGTTGCAACGTTGGTTGGTTAATTGGTTGGTTGTTTGGTTGGTTAGCTGATTGGTTGGTTGGTTGGTTGGTTGGTTAGCTGGTTGGTTGGTTAGCTGGTTGGTTGCTTGCTTGCTTGGTTGGCTTTTTGGTTGGTTGGATGAATGGTTGGTTAGTTGGTTGGTTAATTGGTTGGTTGGTTGGTTGGTTAGCTGGTTGGTTGGTTGGTTGGTTGGTTGGTTGGTTAGTTGGTTGGTTGGTTTGTACTTGATTGCTTCCTTGCTTGGTTTTGAGGTATTGAAATGATTTTCTATACGTTTCTCCACTGTAAAGTCGATAACATCGGTTGATTGTTGAAAGTCGAGGACACATAATATCCTTATTGACAGGTCAATGCTGAAAACTACAGCTGACTAGTACAATAAGTGGACGAATCAACTTTTCCGGTATATTGTACATAAGGAAGTAACAGTTTTATGACGTTTCAACCCCAAACCCACCTGAAACAGAGACAGCCATTGGTTCTAAACCACGCCTCATCAAGTCCCCACTGACATTTAAAACTTATACGAGAAACCGATCGTAAAGTTTTGTCTGGTATTGTTATTTCAATAACATGTAATGAGCCAGTAGTAAACAAGAGAACCGAAAAGGGCACGTATATACCCCCCCCCCCCAAAAAAAAAGAACTCGAAGAGACAATATAGAAGTTTTATTAAGATTAATCGTCATTACATTAGGTGCAATTGACTAGGCCGGCAGAAAATCGGACTGTCAAAAGTAATGTAGTGTGGAAGATTGACGGGCCAACAGCGACAGTATGTGAACAACCGGGATTGCTTCGGGCAAATCTCACCGATCAATCCCGAACACCCGATCGATCGACGAGCGATGGCGAATCCATTTCCGTCAGGAGTCGTTGACTCGGGGAAAACTGACAAGTGTCCGTCCTGGTAGCCGGGTGGGTACAGGTGTAAGAACAGGGTGTAGAACGGATTTGGCGGGTCCGAAGGACGGGGTTCGGGGTACCGGGAAGGGTACGGGAGACAAGCGGAGCGAAGTAAATAACCTCCCGCCCCGGGACTGACCCGTGCCCGCCAAAGGCTCCCACCGGAAAATTTCCGATTAAGGGGATGGGCGGAAGCAGATGACTTATAGAATAGCTCGTAATTGCAGTTCGATTTCCCCTCGCCTAATACAATGTTAAGATATAGTGATAACAACTTCATCATATCCAACTACCAGCCCGTCACATTTCTCGGCAGGATGGCCGCAAGTGGCATTAAAGGTGAAATTTAGGAGCCGGATGGAATGCGGACGGAAGGAGGAAGCGGGCGCAGAGGTGCCCGGCCAAGGTCGGAGCTAGGGCGCCCGCTGTTGACACAAAGGGCAACAACATTAACACTGGGATATCAATTTCCGGCCTGACATCCGTGAAACCGACCGGCCGCCGCTCTACGCTGACGTGAGTGAAATCGACGCGCCGCTGTCCCTTCTCATTGGTCAGCTTATTAAAAGGATTACATCCTGGAAAATGGGAAGATTACCGGGCATCTATCACTAGAAATAGAACTATATTTCTACATTTGTGCTAATGTCTCTATCCGGGAGTATATGGTACCACAGGGGTTACCTGTGCCGCACTTGTTTTAACACGCCGCGACCTTTGTGCTCCCAATATGGCCAATTTTCCGCTCAGGCGAGGCACCTATCTAAAGTTCCGTCTGTACGGCAAACATAATTAAAGGAAACAAAATATAGTCATTGGGAGGTACATCAATCTTCTGAAACGGATCATGTATTATCGATTTTTACAGCCACTCCCTTTCACTGTACGACCTGCGTTTTTAGATACTGTAGTTCTGGACTCTTTTCCAGGAAGATAGTTCCTGGAACGTACTATACAGATGTTATAATAGATACTTTTTGGGCGTTATTGGGAGTTTTGTATAAAGAAAAAAAGCGATATCTTTGAATACAGCCATCCAGATAGACAAACTGCTTTCAATGAGCAGTTAGCCGGTTTATGGGAGCCATTCTCGTGCTGGAAAATCGGCGTAATTTTGAGTTATGACTGAGGCATTTGCAGAAATTGACAAGTATGACATTACGCGATGTTTCACCCCGCGCAGGGTGACATTACTCTGCAAATAGACAGCATTTCAGACGTCATAAAATCGCGATAACATTTACAGATATAATAAAGACGCCGATTGCGCTGACGGTAGGGGTCGAACGAGCATTGACCGATACGGGGCTTTAATGTCACCGGGGTGAAAGTGGACATTACCCGGGGAAAGCACGGTAAACTTTCCGAAAACATATCAATTTGACTTGTAAAAGGGAATAATGTCTTTGGAATAAGTATGTGGTATTAAACTGAAAAAAAGTTGTATTTTATATGCACTATACAAAATGTTGGATTTATCAATGGTAGTAAATGCCAGTAAAGTTGGGTAATGTTTACTTTGTATTAAAAAAAATGGTAGTAAATGAAATTCAAGTCCGGTAATTTCGGACTTAAGAATGGAAGTAAATGAAAGTGTACTGCCGGTACGAGCACGGTAAACTTTCTAAAAACATATCAATTTGGCTTGTAAAATGGTATAACGTCTTTGGAACAAGTATGTGTAATGAAACTGAAAAAGTTGTACTTTATGGCGTTGTTTATTGCTTCAACTGTTGTAGATTGGCGGGTTGCGAAGGGTTTTTAGTGTCAATGACCCCGACGAAATATCTGAAGGCTACTGCGGCGAATTTTTCATTCACGCTTTTGTGGAAAAATATCGGCGGCTTGTGTCATTATATTTTCTCCTAACGGTTGTAGGAATGGCCACACAAATTACGCTCGAGGTGATTGGACGTAAAATCACACCACATTTCACTCAAGTTCTTAAAAAAAACAAGTTTAGGGTACCATATTGTTCGTTTTTCATTTTCAAATTTAATTTTTATTAAAAGATACAAACTAAGATACATAACAGTGCTTTATTCGCACAACAAAAATACAATAACTCAACTTCGAAATACAAAATATATATTAAATAAAAATTTACAATTCTACATAATAAACAGTATGGGCTTACATAAGTAAATCTGTAATATCTTGTTATAATCAGGTAGGGCTAATCATGGGTTTCAGTTTCTTTTCTAAAAACAAATCAGCCTTTATATATATATATATATATATATTTACCTATTTTTCCATTGTTAGAGTTGTCACATTTAAAGATATATATACAAATCTGCTAGAAGCGCCACTACTGGAATGTATAACATGAAATATAAGATAAGATAACATACGCCTAAAAAATAATACACAAACATGAAAGAATTGGAGAAAATGCAAAAAAAAATCAAGAAAACCAGAGATGGAATACTTTTGACATAAACCTTGTAATTGTGGAAGGGCGCATATTGTTCGCTTGTCATAACGGATTTGCCGTGCGGTTGAAACGAGACGGCGTGTTGTCTCCACATGGCTACCCGTTTGTTAGACTGGGGATCTATAAAGGAGCCCTATCATCCGGCGCCTGGCCCAGGAAATTTCATGGTCCGTGCACAAAACATGTGTTGATCACCACAAATTAATTGAGTAACCTCGTTTGGCAAGTCTATTATAATGTAATTTTCTCAGTGTGAGGGGGAAGAAATAGACAGCGGGGGAGCACTATAGGACGGCTGCGGGCTTAAGCCCCTGTCACACATAGCCGAATATAGCCTCCCGAACACTAGCCAAACTCCCCCCAACCATGGTTAGGAGGAGGTCGGGAGCAAGGTCGGCTGTGGTTGTCTGGTGTTCGGCCAGGTCGGCTACAGCCGAATGTTTCAAAATGTTTAAAACATTCGGAAGTGGACGGGAGCTTGGGCCATGGTTGGGGACTAGTTGGGTGGTGTTCGGGAGTAGGTCAGCAGTGGTCGGAGCGTGGTTGTCAGTCCAATTTGACTCAAATTTAATTTGATTCGTATCGAAAGGCTGAACTCATATGAAATAATTTCTGGGGACTCTAAAGAAAGGTATTACAGTAACGTTATTTTGGAGTTTAAAAAGAAATGAGGAAATAGTCGTTTAGAGTTTTGGTCGTGGTCACTTAGGACCTGGTCCTATTTGTCGTGCGATGGTCGTACGATCGCAACTTTAGGGCAGTCTTGGGACAGTTGTGCATATGTCGTACAAAATTCAGGTGTCTTGTTACAAAAAAGGCTGTCTTAGATCCTTGTCTGCGGTTGGCTCTGTCACAGCCTGCTTGAAAATATTATGACATCAAAATCGTGCGACGACTTACGATCGTGCGACGACTTACGACGAATGTGACCGCACTGTAACGTATAGTTTCCTAACTTACGACAAAAAATATATAAAGGTGTCAAGTTTCAGACGTAGTAATGAAATAAACAAACTTTTTCAAAAATTTGGTCCTAAATGTTTGTTAGAAAAAAAAACTGCTGGAGAAACTTCTCTTAAATCCGTCCACATGTATCTAGTCGTGTAAGTAAAAAAGTGTACAAGAACGATAGAAAACATGTCCAACTATCGTCCGCAAATGATATTCATAATTGTGTTCAATTGAAACCTGGATTTTATCATTTTGAACCATAATTCCCCAACAATGAATGCGGTAATTAAGAAGTAGCAAGTTGTATGACCCCCCCCCCCTTGAGGGCAATATAATTAGAATATAATATCAAAATAAGTGACCTATCCGTGCAAACAAATTTTGTGCCTGTTATGAGAGAGTGGCTGGTGTCGCTAGGGGGGAATTGACGGTTAATGAATAATTTCAAACGAACACGTGCTCCAATCAGCGCGCTTATTAATGGCAACGTTTTCCAACCTCCGGGCAATTTGTAAAAATTATGTGGGCAGCGCCCTGGAAGATGAATACGAGACCTTTCTGCTGAAACTTTTCAGCGTGTTGTGGACTGAGATTCAGCTTCCCTGGCCCGTGTAGATGCCACGCGCTGAAACACAAAAGATTAGCAGGGAAGCGAGAACAGGGCAACTATTTATTTGACCGGTGTGTACCGGGTTGACATAGGTGCGTCTTGCCGGGTCTGAGGGTAGGACGCCTTCGGCACACATCGCGGGAGCTCCCGAAGAACGACTCGAACAACTCCGAGTGGGGCACAATCGTAGACGTGCGTAAGAGAACGTTCTAGCTATCCGCTAAAAAGTTCTTTCTAAGGATTTCATGTGGCTAGACAAGTCAGAAGCCTTCGTCTTCTTCAAACGTATGCCTCCCAGCCTTCCTCGTTCAATCGCTGTAAACTTGTTGTAGTAGTTTGTGTACCGAAGCGAAGGACACAAAGCCTTGTTGGAAGAAGAAGAAAAAGAAGAAGAAGCTTCAGGACAGGTGAGCGACTTGTCTTCAGTTTTTGTCAACCACTGTCCTATAAAGTAGAACACCTGCCGACCCAGCCAGGTGGAGACAGGTGATCCTTGCCACCTGCAAAAGTTACTGACTCGGTAAAAAAAATCTAAGCTCTGACTTACTGGACTGAGAAATAGGAGCAAGATCTGATCCTAAGGACTTGTAAAAACACCGCGCTGGACCAGAGAGAAAAGACAGACGAGAAGTCAGGAGAAGAGAAGTGTAATCTTTCCCGGTCACTGAGCGATGGAGAGCAACCCGATCCCCCCGGCCTACTCCTCGGCGCCGCCGTACTTGTTCTACCCTCCGCCGGGCCACCCCAGCTCCAGAGTCCAACAGAGGACGCCGAAGTGCGCCCGCTGTCGCAACCACGGCGTTCTCTCCTGGCTGAAGGGGCATAAGAGATACTGTCGCTTCAAGGACTGTATGTGTGAGAAGTGTATTCTGATAGCGGAGAGACAGAGAGTGATGGCTGCGCAGGTCGCCTTGAGACGGCAGCAGGCCCAGGAGCAGAGCATCCTGCAGCAGTTCGGCTTCGCCCCGCCGGTGTTCCCGACAGGACCGAACAAGGCGGCGAGCCACCCGCCGCCGCTACCGACGACTTCTAGCGGGACGGGCCCGGAGAGGCCTTCGCCAGCAGACGGCGGAACAGCGCCGGAGATCGGCGGAAGTGAAGCCGAGAAGGCCGACAGTGAACGGCCGACCCCACGACACGAGAACGACGGTAAGCCGAACACCTTTATACAATGTGTGACACGCATCACCCGGTCACATTCGTCTTACGATTGTCGTACGACCTGAAACTGAGGGCATTCTTGGGTCAGTTGTGCATTTGTCGTTCAAATTCAGTGTCTTCTTATCCAAAGGCTGTCTTGTCGACGGTTGGTTCTGTCACAGTCTGCTTGAAAATATACGGTATCCGAAAATCGTAAGACGGACTACGACGAATATGACCGCGCCGGTACCGTGCATTGTTAATTCGCTTAACCCCCTGTTCCTGTCCTTTATTATCTTGTCGTCTCGTCCTATCTTGTCCTTCCCTAACAAAATTCGTCTTCTGTATGAAGCCAAACAAACAGGATGCTAGGAGTGCATTCCACTCACTTATAAACACCTGGTCTAAGGTATATAGACTATGATATAAACTACAGGCAAACCTGTACGAGTGACCACCTCTACACAAGGACCACTTGCCCACTGTGTCCACTTTTTGATCGTCCCTTATGTTACTTTCCCATTGACACAAGTATTACGAAGCCTGTCTATAGTGACCACCTGTCTACTCTGACCACTACTTGAGTGGTCACTATAGACAAGTTTAGATAGCCTTGTCTTACAACGACACAAGTCACTAGGTGGCAAGGTGGTCTGGTGATAAGGCCGTCGTTGAAATCTAAAGGTTCTGGGTTCGAATCCCAGGCTGGCCCGATTGTTAGTCCCATTTTCTCACTTTACAGGTGAAAATGAGTAGCTTCGGTTAGGGACGTCCTCTTGGATGGGACGCAAGGGTGTTCCTTGTTTAAGGTACCATACCTTGAGCAGGTTAAAGGTACTATCAAAAAGAGTAGGGTTCCTTCCCAGTGTGAGTGGTTCGGTCCGGTCTTACGCAGATTGTACTTACTGTACAAAACAGGCGTTTTATCGGTTATGCGAAACAAACAAATTGCAAACTGTTTCCTTAACTGTCATTTCTTTTGTACGAATGACACCAGGTTGTCCTTTGTTATTTCCAGTACTGCGTATAGAACATTTTTTTAGATTCTTGTTAAATGCCTTACGTTATTACAAAAGTATACTGAAACTGTAGGCATTGTACTGTACCATTGCCGAATTTTCTAGACATTTCAGTCGAGCAGAAAAGAACATTTTTAGAAGTTTGAGTTCGGATGCGTGATCTTGAAAATCAAAGAAAATTACGTAACAAATGACAGGGTAAGAGGGATATCTCAGACAGCAAGCTACCGGGCGTTCTTGTTTTTTTTTCCATCTGTATTTATCCATGAGTTCTTGTCTAAAAGACAAAACAGACGCGCGTAACACTGCAACAATCGCAGGGCCCTAAAGTCACGGTCACATTCATCGTACGATCGCAAACTAAAGGAATTCTTCGGATAGTCGTGTGTATGTCGTACAAAAGTTGGCTGCCTTGTTATGGAAAAGGCTTTCTATGATCCTTGTTGCTGGTTGGTTCTGTTACAGCCGGCTTGAAAACTAGGATAACATAAAAATCGTACGACACCCTACGACGAAAGTGACCGCTCCTTGTACGCTAACGCCGCCGCCAGAGCTGGAATAACCATTGGAACGCCCGAACCCTTCAAACTCACAATGTTTCCAACCCGCTGTTACAAAAAGAAAAGAAAAGAAAAGACATCCTCCCACAAAAGCTGTCATTTCAGACTCCGTTGAAATTTTTGAAAACCGATTTTCGAAATAATCTCCAAGCAGATCATTTGGTGGCTACAACAAAGTATGAAATTGGCAATACAGTATCACATTGGCCAGGCAGTATCCAATACGCCACCCGACTGCCGTAAAAAAAGATATCAGTACAAAAAGAAAGCCCGATAAAACCGGCTAAAAACACGTTAAAAAAAAGCCGAAGCCAAAACCTCTGCTTGGAGAATAGATTCAGTACTTTTGTCGAGTCAATAAAGAATCTGTTCAAAAACCTTTTTGTTCTGTACGTTTGGAAGCGACACCTGCGGTAGCCTGAAGTGGATGTTTCCCTGTTGAAGAGAGGGTGCAGCGAGGCGGTACTGGAGTATACAGTTATTTCTCACTCGTCTACAATAGCGCCGAGACAAACTAAACCCGTGTGTGGTCGGTACTTTAGAAGGAAACACTGCAACCCTTCTCAACTCCAAAGGATCCCGAGATTTTTCAATGTTCCTCCGTTCGTTTGTAATGCTCTTAAGAGGACACACCTGCACCTTGAGTACAGGAGTGTCGCAGAGCTGTTTGTGTAAAGTGTTGGCCAGGTGTACAACAAGCCTTAATTCCTCGCTAAACCTCTTTTTCTGAAACAATAGGCTTCTGTTAAGCATGATAAACTCACAAGGTATAGTAGTGTAGCCACCGAAAGACTGGTCACATTCGTAGTAGGTCGTCGTACGATTTTGATACCGTAGAATTTTCGAGTAGGCTGTGACAGAACCAACCACCGACAAGGATCTAAGACACCCATTTTTTGGTAACAAGACAGCCGAATTTTGTACGACAGCTTTTAATCGCACATCAATCGTACGACGAATTTTACCAGGTCTTAATTAAAGCAAAAACGATAGAATTTTCAAGCAGGCTGTGACAGAACCAACCGGGATCTAATACAAGACAGCTATTTTAGTAACAAGACAACTAAAGTTGTACGACATACGTACGACTATCCCAAGAATTCTCTCAGTACGGTTGCAATCGTACGACGATCGTACGACGTATGTGACCAGACCCTAAGCAAAAATGTTATCTTTGTCTACATATTAATGACAATACTTGGACACAAAAGTAGACCTCTATCTTATTCTGTTTTATTCAAAAAAGATGTTGTGTTATTCACTACAGAAGAAACACTGGGGAGAAATATGATACCACTGATTACTTGTTTGTTTGTTTGTTTGTTTGTTTGTTTGTTTCTTTGTTTCTTTGTTCGTTCGTTTGTGTGGTATTTTCCGCCGCCTAATGTTGCTTTTTCTTCCTAGCCGTCTTTTCCATGCCATGCAGTTTGGTTTTATGGCGAATTTTGTAGATTGAAACAATAAAATGTTCATTCTCATTTAGTGCAAAGTCTATATTTATGGTGAAATCGAATAAACTATAAACATTAACTTCCATAGGACGAAAGTATTTACTGGATGAAACGAGTTAAAAGAACGAACGGTTTATTTTTAGTAACGTTATACATGTAGCAAACAAAGATGTTCAAGACCACACGATTTAAGGAAGAATCATTTTGTAGTGATAATATCTACGAGCTCGTATTATTATTCATTAATTTTCTTTTACATTTCCGTTGAACAAATGCCTAATCAAATTATTCATATACAATTTTTTGTTTAATGTAGCACAAAAAACGTGACTGAAATCAAAATAAGCTATATGTAACGGTGTTGTTGCTATTCAAATAAGCTATATGTAACGGTGTTGTTGCTATTCAAGATAAAATCACTGAGTTACATTTGAGCTTTCGCACGGTTTAAACATTTTTTATTTCGTTGTGCCAAGTAAAAATAACATTCGTCTCTAGAACTGAAAAATATGATGATTATGATTCACTACATTAGTATCATATACAAGCTGTCTGTTTGGTACAATATAAGTTTTACATATTCGTATTCTTATAGGGTACTACTGTATAACACAGTTGCGTGAACTACATTTTTGTGCGTGTAGCTACTATAGAAGAAACACTGGCCATGGCCATAACTGCATTTTTGGACGGAGTGTATTTTGTATATTCTTTCCTCTCAATGCGCTATTTGAGAGATGTAAAGACTTGGTGTGCTTTTTGATTGTCGCCTAAAGGTAGTTACACATTCTTGTTTGCGTTAGTTACTTTGTTTCTGTGACAGCCGCGGTAACAGTTAAATCTGTTCTGTTCACATGTTATGTATGCTTATCGGTCCAGTCAAAACACTGCCTATATGTTGTTAATTGTTCCAAATATTTTCCAGTGTAAGATTTGATCTAATGTTTCAATCTTAAACATGTTTGTTCATTCCATCACATTTTAAGTGTTAAGCTACAGTCAAAAGACAAACGGTACATTATATGTAAAGTTAGTCCGGTACTCCAGACCAAAACAAAGCCGATTTGTAAACAAATCCCGGGTTTTCATCGCATTTGTACTCAGCGAATCTCGCTAGTTATGCATGCGAGAAGGTAGATTCAATTTACTTCATAAAGAAATACCTAAAACATCGACTTCTTAATGCTCCGATCATATGTACAATGAAAGGATTTTTAAGGTATCCACTGCAATTTTAGGGCGGCAAAACTGGATTTTCAAAGTCAATTTTCTGGCCGTTATTTTAATGTAGTAAGTTTAATCAACCGTATTCCATACCATACTGATATCTGTGAGGCAAAAACACAATGTCGCTGACAGAAAACGGTTGCTTGTTTTGTATCTTATGCTGGTTCTATTTATTGGTGGTACCAAAAATAAAGGGACTCCTCACGTAGCTTCTTTTGGGGCTATTTCAAGTACGAAATTTAAATTATAACGAAAATGTGCTCAGCAATAGCAGTAAATGTCAATATCAGACATATTCCCTCATCCAGAATATTTTTTTGTTTTGCCTTCCTTGAATTGCATTGGATGCCTTTAAAAACTGCACATAGGAAACTAGGTGGGCAAGCCTTTGAAAATCCTTAACAGGTGCCATGGATTAGATGTGACAGCGGGTAGAGTTGAAGGATTACCCGTGAGTCTATGTTGGGAGGGACGGAGAACCCAGTCCACGGCCCGTACACCTGCACAATACCCACAGGATACAACCGTCAAACTGTGTGTGTGTCTACATGTATCACCTGCGTGTATACACCACAGGTGGATACAGAAACCTCCCATATTTTGACACCTGTCTTACCTGTGTGAAAACACGTTTGTATGCGTACCTGTGCGTGTTAACACCTGTGCGTGTGCCTTCGCATAACGGAATCACTTTTTACTTATTTTACGACGCGGTCGTACATTCGTCGTACGATTTTGATGTCGTAGAGCAGGTTGTGGCAGAACGAACCGCCGACAAGGATTTAAGACAGCGTATTCGGTAAGACGACAGCTGGTAGATGCACGAAAAAACTAAAAATGCCGTCGATCGTATGACGTTCGTACGACAAATGTGGCCAAAGCCAACAGTGTCTATGGGAAGTCTTATCTTTGGTAATGTTTTTTAACAATGTATCTCAAAATGTTGCTTTATTTTATTCTAGTAGTTCTTTTTTTAAATGTCATTCCGTTTACAAATGGAACACATCAGGACGCGAAATTGACAAGTGTTGACAAGCGGACCCTCATGTCCTTTCATTATCTCCTAGAGAAGTAAACAATAAGCTCATCCTGACAAGACATACAGAGAAAAAAACACAGGTGTCGACAGAAGTAGTGGTATGTCTCTCCTGACCCGGTACGCAGCCACCCAACACAAAGGCCGCTATTTGCGCAGGACCCGTGCCGGTATACAGTGTCTCACTACTTAGCTGCGTTAATGCACGATTTATTTACCCACTTCTTTGTCCTCCCTCGTAACCACTATGTTACGGGAGGGTCTAAGTATTTCAAAGCAAATGTTCCCAATCCGAGGGCTAGCGTGGAGCGTGGGTTGTGTAAACGCCGAGGGGAGGGCGGGAATGCCTTCCAAAGGCTTAGCCCGAGGGTATCGGGGCTTCTTTGCGACACACTCGGCTTCAGAAACACACAGGCTTCCGGCCGGGTAATTTGTACAGAAACACGTGTCGCCTTTCAGCGCTTTTGTGAAGAGGAATGTCGAACGAAACACTTGTCAGTCAACAGTAGGGGTTTAACAGTGGAATTTTACGTGTGGAAAACTAGGTCAGGACTAGATATGCGAGAGACATACAGAATACACTCGTATCTTTCAATACTCAAGTTTGCCTGGGTGGAAATGTACGAGCGAATTAGGTCCGCATTTAGGCTGTTTGGACGGTTAAATCTGAGCGTAGCTTGTAGAATTAGATAAAGGATGTCACGGTTTTGACTGTTGTTTACAAAAGGTGGTTATTTTACAGTCATTAGACCTGTATAGGTGCCAGTCACCTACCCGGAGAAGGGAACTCGGCTTGTGTGAGCAATCTTGCAAGAACAGACTTAAGATCCATTATTGGAGATAGAGAGATGGAATTTTTGACACGATCTTAACGACTAGCGAAAGAATGTGTTAATCGATAAAAAATATTATTTTTTTTTTTACGTACGTGTACGGAGGTTTTGTTTTCGGTGTGTTTGTTTGTGTGTGTTTCCGTAGTTATTTCTACGTGCTAAGCACGCCGGGAACACGGACAGCAAGTTAGGTCAACGGTCCCATAAATGTTCCAGAAAAGGTTATCTCATTTCCTGTCCTCAATTTCCTGCTTTATGCCTCTGTGTGCCAAAATGCATTAACAGAATCAGCGAGAAACTCAAAATAATTGATAAAACAAGAAATTCACAGGAATTCTGAATACTTCACTGAAGTATGAGATTTTCTGTTTTTTGTGTTGTTTGTTTGATAATTCTTACTTTTGTTTATGTTGTACCACTTTCTGCAGCCAGCGCGAGGGACGGAGAACCCCGTGTCTTGTCCCCACCCCTCAAGACCCCGTCCCCATCTCTCCATGGCAACGGCACCAGCCCCGCCCAGCAACAAGATGGCGGCGACCATCCGGGACCTTGCAGTGGTGCAGACGACAGTCCTAGCGGTGATGACGGCGCCTCTGACGGCAAGGACGCCGACGGACCAGACACCGGCGTCCACATCGAGACCGACCCTCCGAAGGACGCTTCGCTATCCCCGAAGATTGCCGAAAAGCCTCCCGATGGTACCCGACGGTTCCCGCCGACCGATTTCCCCCGATTCTTCTCTCCCGAACATTTCCTCAGCCCTGCCGACCGCGCCCTTGCTAACAGTAACCTCCCCCCAATATACACCCTATCTAAACTCTTCCCCTCTCATAAAACTGATGTTTTACACCTGGTTTTAAAAGGTTGTAACGGCGACCTTGTCAGTGCTATAGAAGTCCTTCTGTCCAGCAAAGGGAACCCGTTAAATGAGGACATGTTGAAAAATCCTCTAGTTATTCCATCTTCGGCTTCCCAGTGTCCGTCTATCTTCCGATCGGCCCAGACCAGCGACACAGACTCGAACGGGTCGGCTTTCCGCGTCCCCCGGCCGACTCACGACCACTGCGGCCTGTTCCTGCCGACTCACCCCTCCAAACTCCCCCACCCTCACGCACCCAAACCCCCCATCCCCAACCTACCCCCTTTCCTCCTCAACCCCTTCATGGCGGCGAATCGTCTGAGCAGTACCGGCGCGCCGGCGCTAGGGGGCGGGATTGATATCAACCTGTTGGACACCTTAGCCGCCCACAACAGCCGACCTCTGTCCTGTCAGCGGGCCGCCCTGGACATCCAGAACAGCAGCGTGTTCAGCCCGACCCGCCTGAATGTCGGCATCCCCCTCCCCCCAGCCAAGCTGTCGTCGCGAGTCTCCGACTCCAGCCAACCCCTACCGATCCCCAGGAAGGACGACTTCTCGTCAACGCTCGGGCACCTTCGGCAGACGTCGGAACCGCCGAATCCGCCGATCTCACTGTCGGACGACTTTCCGGAGAAGCATCGTCATCACCAAGACCCGATGACGACCAGATCGGACAGCCTGCAGGACTCACGACGAGAGGTAGGGGCGCTGCTGCTCCAGCCCGCACGGGTTGGGCTAGACGACACCAGATAAAGTTCTTCCTGTATAAATCTAACATTGAAAATCACTTGCAAACATCACCAAAATTTGTCCCAACACTCTTACATTGTACTGGACATTGTACACATGTACTTAAAACGGCATGTGACGTAACTTCAGCGTTGTTTGTGTATAGAAATATTCCAACAACTTTTTACCTTCCCTGCAAAGTATAAATTACATGCTAGTTTAAAACGATAATGTTCATAGCAAATCTTTGGACTAAATAATCAGCAATTATATAACGTAGATACCAGCCCAGTATGTAGAATGATATAGATCTTACCGTATACAATTGGCATATCATATAGCAGATAGGAAACACTGTTACTAATAAAAACGTGCCATGTTGAGCTAGAACTTTAGCACATGATGTATATATCAGTAGTATGAAAGGCCAAATATTACAAGACCGCTGATTGGTTGGTTGCGCAATCTAATTATCTTCATGCCAGCCCTTCCCCCAATTAGTATCACAGAGAACTAATTATATGTGTTTCCTGACTGATATAAGTGTATATAATATCTGTGTATGACAGCAATAAATAGATACCAGCCCTTCAATAAGCTGGCATGGTAAAGATCATTGCTTTTGTGTATTTTTTGTACCTAGTAACCGCAACATGTGAAATATAGAAAAAAGGATAACGCCGTTGTAGTGTGTGTAATTGTTGCCTTGCCTTCGAAAAGCTTCTGTAGTTCCTGTGTGTGTTTTATGAGTGTACGCGTAAAGCAAAGAAAAAAGACGACAGTCTCTTTTCTAGGAGCTAAAATTCTGGCCAAGTAGCCCTCTCTGAATCACAAAGAAAGTTCAAACCTCCGGGAGCGCAAGGTATCGGGTGGACTAGTGTAAACTATGGTAGAAATCGATTTAGGAGTATGTTCACCAATGGAAAGCAGTAAATGTAAATTTTTCCGACGGTTTCCTTTAAGCAGTTTGCCTTAAAATGGTACGAAATTTTACTCATTATTTTCCATTGTGTGTTACGATCACATTCGTCCTAGGCCGCCGTACGATTCTAAAGCCCGAGTGAAACTTTATTATATATGATACAAGCAGACTGTGGCAGAACCAACCGTCGATGTAACATTTAACAAGACAGCGGAAATTTGCAGGACACATGCACGACTACCCAAGTTTGCGGTCGTACGACGGTCGCACGACGAACCAGGCCGGACCGTGGAACTAAAAAAAACTTCCATATTCTAATTCGTTATATATTTCAAATTCCAACTCCCCCCCCCCCCCCCATTTTAATAAGTATTGTTATGTGCAGTGTTCAGTCCCTAAAAACCTGTACTAAGTATGACTTGCACAAATATTGCCTCATTACTAAAAACCTCAACCAAGAACGAAATACCTTCCCAAACTAACTAGTCCAACGTTGATTGACACTACAAGATAAGATATATTGACGGCAGCGAAAGAGAGAAATTTCACGGAAGCACCGGTGCGAGGCCGCCTGTGTTTCCCCAACAAAACGCGACCCCGCCCGAAGCTCCCCGAAAGACGATCCGATAAAACTGGGACGGGCTCGGCCCACGCGACGGGCGCACCAGACTAGACTGGGAGCCGCCGCCAAACCCGACTGTTTCACCACAAACAAAAACAGCTCTCCAGAAGAAAGAATTCCTTCTTTCTGCTGAGGAAAATTACAAGGAAGTTACTGTATGTAGTTATGGTGGCATGAAAATGGCTAGAAAACCGAGAATAATGCGTAAGAACAGAATACCATATCCTCTTTACCCGTGTAACAGTCTGTACCGTGTACAACTATGTTCAGAATGCGTACATGTAATACTTAACCGCCTCGTGTAGCCAAAAGTGTTTCGCAATTTCAACACTTGAGGGCGTTTAGATCCTGAAGGAAGATATAATTTGGCTCTTCGCGTGTGTACATACTTTCTACGGGACTAAATTACGTTTCACACACGGATATCAGGACAGAAATCTCGGTTTGGGCACGTCCGTTTATAATTGTAAAACTTCACATATTCAGTGACAAAGGCGGTTGGTTTTTAGCAGATTCCTCAACTGCGTGCGTGCTTGTTTTTAAAGGGGCATTATGTAACATTTTTTGAATCAAACATCTTTTAATTGAAAAAAATATTCATGTGATTGTCATTTACTTCCACTTTTGTGCTACTATTTCACATTTCTGACATTCATGGTTGGCAATAAATGAGTCCACATGAGGCGTACTGAGTTTGTGGCACCACCTCAAAATATCAGAGTGTAAACAAACGTGGCTAACAGCTGTGTGTCCAGTTTTTAAACACACTCGTAAGGTGTCATATTTTGGCACCTCCACTTCCTGAATAGACACTTACATGCAATGGGCTAGGGTTGATTCATCTTACTTTGTAAAGAAATCACCAGAAAATTTACTTCTTTATCGTCTTAATGTAACATAATGCAGCTTTAAATGAAGTGTACTTGAGAATCGTTCAGGTGTGCTGTAAGAACATGGTATCGAGTCCACGTAAACAATAGATTGGATGACCGTATACCGGCGTTCGGTTCTTCGGCCGTGCTTTGTTATGATCTGTTATGGTGTTTTGGAAAGTGTGCATCATGGCGAATATGTCGTGTGTTTCTAATCTCCAAGCAGATCTTTTGGTGGCTGCAAGACAGTGGCAAGATAGCATCGAATTGGCAGGACAGTATTCTTTTGGCTGGCGTAAAAAAAAAAGATGTCTGTACAAAAAAAGCCCGATAAAAACGCCTGAAAACACGCCGAATGTTTCAAAATGTTTAAAATATTCGGGTGTAGACAGGAGGTTCGGCTATGGTTGGCTTGTGTTCGGGAGTTGGTCTGGGCGTGGTTGGCAGTCAAATTTGACTTAAATTTAACTCGAATTTGATTCGATTTGTATAGAAAGGTAGGCGTGGCCTAAATCAGGTCCCGAACGTCAGCCAGCATTGACTGGTTTGTGGTTCTGAATGTGTGACAGGGGCTTGAAGAAATTACAAGACTGTGGAATATTTCAACTGGCTGTAGAAGAAGATCTACTCTCTGCTACAAAGTAACTGTAGGTGACGGACACACATACTTCCACTGACCCGGTACGGTGGAAGCCACGCTTGCAGGGCTACATGGTGGGGGAAGACACACGTACCTTAGGCGGAATTCTACAGTCTTCAACGGGAACGTTAAGGTGCTTTTCTGTCAACAAATTCTCTAAATAGCCAGTAACGCACGGTGACTGAAAACCTCCAGGCAATACTACCAGGCATCCAAAGCAATTTCAGGGTAGCAAAACAACAACAACGGCAAACCAAAAAATATTCTGGATGAGGAAATCTGCCTGATATTGACATTTACCGCCATTTCTTAGCACATTTTCGTCGTCAATTTATACTTGAAGCGTTTGAAATAGCCCCAAAACAAGCTACGTGAGGAGTCCCTTTATTTTTCCGAACCACCAACGAACCACCAATAAATAGCTAGAACCAGCCTAAGATACAAAACAAGCAACGTTAACCGTTTTCCGTCAGTGACATCGCATTTTTGCCTCACAGATATCAGTATGCTGTGAGCTGATGAGATAGGGTTGATTCAACTTCACAGACGACATACGGAAACAGTGTATGCGAACGGGGCCTTGTGGGTAAACAAGACTGTATATTTATGGCTAGAATTACACTCACCCCCCCCCCCTCCATGGAGACTAAAAGGCGGGAAAAAGCATCAGACACGAGTCTCATTATCGTGCATTAACAATCCGGCGTGGACAGGTTGTTTATTTAGATTGGGACGGAACCATGGGTCCAGCGAGACGTATCAACTCTTAATGTGTGCAGTTTAAAAACCCGAAGAAGAAAACTAGTTTCAAGATGGTGGTCGCTAAAATGTAAGCCAGATATCCTTTCTTCTTTTTTTAGATATCAGGACACAAAGTTACATATTTGCTATAGCATATACTAAATACAGAATTGTTGTCGAAACTGAAAACTGTAAGTTCTATCTATGTGAAAAACATTCGGTCAGATCGTTGATGTCTGTTAAAAAAACAGTAACATTTTTAGTTTATTTCTTTTTAGAATTTTCTCTAGTCTTGTTTCGGAAAATTATAGTTGGGACATTACAGTTCACGAATTTTAATGAGTACTTCAACATTTAGATGTTGTGTTCCTATTTTGCTACGAAACATCATATCAGGCAGTGCTTTAAAGAGAAATCATTGCCATTCGTTGAAATATTGAATTCTGGCAATAAAAATATTATATTTCAACATAATTTCTTGGCAATAGAGGACGAAGAGGAAAGACAATACTTAGAAAAAAACAACGTTCTGAGTTAATTTCTACATGGTCATTTTGTATACAAACCTAACTCTCAACCCCATATATATTATATCTATATAATAAAGAATTTCTGCTTATATTTTTCCATTTATGTAATGACAATTTTTTATTACAGTTATTAAGACCAGCCGACTATACTCCAGGTAGTAACCTTAACTGGGAGTTCGATTCCCTAGAATCGAACCCTGAACCCCTTATTGTATTGAAGGTAATTACCCTCCCCACATAAACAGTATCCGTATCACCACTCAGACCTAATTATTGGAAACACCTTTTAAATTTCTCTTCTAGGTAATTTTCTTTGCTAGTGTAATTGTAACTGCGTGGCCGGTTCATTTCTACACTGTCTCTTTTGCCATTAGGACAATTATGGTGTGAAGCACTTCATTATATCTCCCTATTGCCGCCAATAATTGGCTTTAATTAACTCGTTGTGGTCGAAAAGCAATTTGAGGGTAGAACGGGCTAACCTCGTCATACTAGAGAGAGTTGGTGCGTTCACGTAAGCACCTGTCACACATTCAGAACCTTCCCCCGACCACCAACCAACCAACCAACCAAGGTTGGCTGGAGTTCGGGAGCAGTCTGACCAGATTTATGCCACGCCTACCATTCTATACGAATATAATAGAATTTGAGTCAAATTTGACCCCCCCAGAACACTGCTGACCTACTCCCGAATATCAGCCAACCATGGCCGAGCGTCAACACCCGAATGTTTTAAACTGATTTTGAAACATTCGGCTAGCGCAGCCGAACAGTAGCCGACCTCGCCGAACACCAACCACAGCCGACCTTACTCCCGACCTACTCCTAACTATGGTTGGGGGGAGTTCGGCAGTGTTCGGGAGGCCATATTGAGCTATGTGTGACAGGGGCTTGAGGTAAGATAGACATTGTTGAGCAATTCTGAAACGAGATTACAAAAAAATAGATTGAATTAATTTCTTGACAGATATTGCTACATAGATATACTAAAAGAACATTACAACTAGATAATACAAAAACAAAACTGTCTTAATTACATAATTGTAACTGTATACACAGTTGTAAAATTAACAGTCATTATCTGTATCCGTATAGCCGGTATAACCGCACTTTGGCGTATCACACCAGCTTCACAGACACGCGGCGAGGCGGCAGCTGGCTACCGTACACCGAACAGTCACAGTTATACATCAAAACTAGATATTAAGCTTAAGTTAAGACATTGCAATATTCAAAATTAACAATAAACCAGGTTGCTTGGTGTGTACCCGCTTTACTGACGGTATTCAGTTTTATCTTCCCTCTGTCTCCATCCCTTATAACTGCCAAGTTTGTAGTCACAATCTAACTACCCCATACCCAGCACAACTGTAATAATGTTCTCCCAACTTGTAAAATAAAAACTATCCTCAAAAGATTGAATCCAAAAATAACGTTCCCTAACTTTATGCTTTATGCGGCGCCCGTTTCTTAACTATATATTCCTTCACAGTGGCCACTTTGGTGACGAGGAGCGCAGTAAAAACGAATTGATGGACCACGATGAAAAATTACAGGAGGACACTTGTAAAATCAGCCGGAGATTGGACCCATAAACACGGACCGGGAAGAAGAAATTCCATTTCACGGTTGGTTACTCCCGCCCACAGGAAAGTGATGCCATCAGGGTGGCCACAAATTGGAAGGTAGTCGCCGAAAACTTTTTTTCTTTCTTTTTATATAGCTAGTATTTTACAACTTCAAGAAATAAAACTTTTGCTCGGAAAACGATTTCGTGATTGTTGCAAAAGTAATTCTACTTGCAATAAAGTTCTGTAATGACACTGACATGCATTTTATAGATATAATAACATAGTCTCAGGGGTTTGGAGATTGGATAAAACAGCGGATCGGTAAGACTACAAAACACCGCAAAACACCCACGATACACAGAACCGCACCCTACATCTGCTTGTAGAGCAATACTAATAGTCCAAAAGTCTAATATTATTATATAAATTGCGTTTGTTAAGGCTGTGGACTTGTACTATCTTCCATAATAGAACAGGCCTTTCAGAAGCTACAAGTAACAAGTGCAAGTTCCTTGGCCAATGTCGAACAGTCTTCTCGGATGAGATGGGAGAAGACCATATTTTGTATGGTCACACTTCGTTGAATAAGTGCCCCCCTCCCCAAGAAAAAAACAAAACAAAACATGCAGTGTATGCATGATGCTTTAGTTGTGTGCACTCTACTATGTTCTTTATTAATAGAAGAGAAGAAGAGAAGAAGTTTATTGCAAATTCATGCCCGAGGGCTATAGGTTTCTGTATTTTTCTTCAAATATCCACTGTATTCACAGCCACGGTGTTTTCCTGTGTTCTTTCTTTCTTTCTTTCTTTCTTTCTTTCTTTCTTTCTTTCTTTCTTTCTTTCTTTTGTCAGTCTTTTCTTCATTCCCTCCCCCAAATTTCTGTGTTTCTTTGACGTTTCCCTTTAAATTTCCTTATATGTATTTCTCTTATTTTTTCTTTTCTCTATTTGTTGCTCATCGTTTTACTAGTAGTACTTCGCTTATTTATTCTTCGCTTTTGAATCTGACACTGTGGACACAACTGAACTGAATTTCACCGTTTCAAAACAAGAAGACAGGTGGAGTTACTTGGTCAGGATTATTTCTACGCGCCAGTGGAACACCATGACATGTGAAACGTGAGGAAAAGTGGAAAATATTTACATGGAGAGGTCAGTGGAGCTGCGCCCCCTCGGACTCTCCGCTGTTTTTTCAGCCGCACCGCCAGACGTCCTCAACATCCCGTGAAATCCCGCGAGAGTCAAACCAAACTCCCGCGAGATCCCGCGAGAGCTAACCCGAATTCCCGCGGGATCTCGCGAGAGGCAACCCGAGAAGCGAAACGCAAAGGTAGCGGCGGGACTAAAGCCGCTTGTAACAAGTTTTCCACACGAGATTCGGGGCCATGCGAATAATCGGTCAACTTTCACCTGGTGGTGTCACTTCGTGCCTGGATCGAATTCCTGCACAAGCTTTTAAAAGTCACATTTTTGGCGAGTCGGTGTGACTGATGTAGTGCACTACCGACAACTGTGTGGGCTGCCAAATAGATGGGCTCATAGTTTGAAGCTGCATTAGGTAACATTAGGACGATACAAAAAGTCAATTTTCTGGTGAATCAACCCTACTCCATTGCAAATAAGTGCCATTCAGGAAGTGGAGGTGCCAAAATATGACACCTTATTAGTGTGTTTACAAGTTGGAAACCCAGCTGTCAGTTTGTTTGTTTGCATTCTGTTATTTTGTGGTGGTGCCACAAAATGAGTGCGCCTCGTGTGGGCTGATTTAGCGTTAACGATAAATGTGAGAGATATGAGATAATTGTACAGATATGCTGAAAAGTGGAAGTAAATGATTATCACTTTTTCAATTCAAATATTTCAATTTTTTGTGAAAAAGTTTACATAATGCCCCTTAAAAAATAACTTTTGTTTTCTTTGGCAGTTGTCCAATAATAAGTCAGGTACTACCAGTGTGCATTACGAGCTTCTTAATTGATGACCTTCAAATTTGACGTCCTTTCTAATCGATACACTTTTCCTTTGCTTTGACAAAAACACACGCTTTCCTAATAAGATGAATATGGGAAATTTATGGCTTCATGTATACTTATTGTGTGTTGAATATATCGTTCTGAAATACAATATATTAGTAGTATATAGCTATTTGTACCCGTCCAACACAGAAATATGGATTTTGATTCATTGTTATACAAATTCCTGGATGGCGTATCAAGGTATCAAGGTAAATTTCTAGCAATAGATTTTCATTATGGACATATATAATTGTATGTGTGGCTGAATTATGATATTAAACATTATATATGTCAGCCTTATGTTTATAAATTAGTAAGCTGTCACATTTTTGCTACCATTTGACACGGTGTGCAGTCGAGTGTATTTATTGTTTCTTTGAAACAATGACTCCATTGTCTTTTGACACATTTGATCGTCAGTAAAAAACATAAAGAACGTTCTCGAATTCCTTCACACCTGTTTTTCGGAAAGCCGAAGCCCAAAGTTGTACGTGCAGGTTGATTGATGTTCCTACTGTTGAGAGGGGGTAACATATCCTACCGTGCCAGGCACGCCAGGCCGTGGGGAGAGGTGTTCGTTACATTGCCGTCCAAATTTCTCCTCCGTCGCGGGGTGTTCCCTTGACTTTCCCAGCGGGGAGGCAACCCCTCCTCTCTACTCTTCATCTGTTTTCCGTTAACTGTAGCTTAACCGTGAGATCTTCTTCCCCGGTGTTTTAAAAGGTTAGTTACCGACACCGTGGCTGCTAAATGCTACATTTTACAACCTGAAATTCTTCCAATGTACTGCAGTATTTGTCGTAGGATGTTACGATCAAGAACAACAACGGAACGACAAGATTCAAAACGGTTCGAGCTCACGGTATCATATGATAAAGGTCATGGTTGACATGTTGAAGTGATAATAATTTCTAAATTGGGAGGGCTTCGCGTGTCGAAAGGCTCTCCATCATGTTTTCAGCCCATCTGGAGGAAATAAAGGAAAAATTTTGCACCCAATTGAGTCCATCACGGTATAAACGCCTGGACTGGCACGCTAGGTCACAAATCACTTCACCACATGGGGGGGGGGGCTTTGTCCTAGAGACTAGTAGCCTGGCACCCAGTCTAATTTTACGGGCCGTTACACGGGCCAGCTTCCAGTTAGACCCCGAGAGTTGCTCCGAGTCTAACTGAGGGGTGTCTGTGGTAAAATTTCCTGGGGGCATGTTGGCCCTGGAGCCAAGGAGCTAGCCTGTATTCACTCCCTGGCAACAGTCTGGCACCCAGGCTACCGGATGCCAGACTGTTTCCAGCGCGCCTACACAGGCCAGCTTCTCGGCTCCAGGGCCTACATGCCCCGAGGAAATTTGACTACCGTCCCCACGGGTTAGACCCTGAGAAACTCCTTCCACTGCTCGAGAGCTTTTCCTACATGTAAAAATAATTAGACTATTAGCATAATTGATAAACTTAACAAATTCAAAGTCAATTAGTCTCTTAGAATTGTTGAATATTAGCAATACCTCAACGTCCATATTTAAAAAACAAAATTGGCATACATTACTGAAACACAAAACAGTGACACTGCGTCCAGAAAGTCAATGGTCTACGTAAGTCAATATATTAATGCGCTGCAAAAGCGATATTAAAACATTCATATCTAACGATTGTTATGTCTACATCGTAAATGTTAAAAGTTACTTCGTAAATAGTGTTTTTCTCCTGGTATGTTGAACGCACTAGTCATTTCAAAAATCAAGAAATATATCTTTGCGCTGTTTAAAATAGACTTGATTTTCTCAGAATTAGAAAAAACTTGTTGCCATACTTGCTGCCCATACTTTGTACACAGTACAACTGTTGTGGATACATGTTTTAAGATATATTGAATTGTGACAAATGATATTGGAAAGGTAATTTATTATCAACTGTACGGACTATTGGTGAGTGAGTGAGTGAGTGAGTGAGTGAGTGAGTGAGTGAGTGAGTGAGTGAGTGAGTGAGTGAGTGAGTGAGTGAGTGAGTGAGTGAGTGTGTGAGTGAGTGAGTGAGCGAGTGAATGAGTGAGTGAGTGAGTGAGTGAGTGAGTGTGTGAGTGAGTGAGTGAGCGAGTGAATGAGTGAGTGAGTGAGCGAACGAGAGAGCGAGCGAGTGTACAGACTATAAATGATATGTGACTTACAACCTTATAAGATTGTTATAATTTCGCAAAGCCTTTCGCAGATGTAAAATTCAACCTTACCATGCATACATAGAAAAATATACATAACTCTACTCTAAAAACATTTCAAGTTACAACTTACATTTGATGTTCACTTTCACAGTATTGATTACATCCAATGTATATACACTGTGTAGGCGGTTTTTATAGAATGAAATTGGGAACATATGCCTTCCATATGTTTTATAGGGTCATGGATATATTGAAGGTTGAACCCATATCATGCATGTTACGGATATCGTTGCATTTCCATATCTGGTAGTATATGTTTTTTTAATACATTTACATGTAAAAAAATGAACACAAAATGTTAAAAATTGACTTGATTGCTGTTACAGATACCGTTATATTCTGACACCTGTATAAACATAGAACCATATGAAGTTATAACAAAGATGAATATGATATGACATGTTTATTAATCAAACTGTGCATGATCATATCAAGTTCTTGGTGTCGTATTGCTGATGTTAAAATCGTGCGTCCTTTGTTGTATCATACGATACGCTGGCCATATGGCCCGGATGCTTTATACGCGGTGATATCTGTAGTAACGCCACGTAGTCTTTTGGAGAATTTTCATAGACAATCTTTCAAGGTCCTCCATATATACATAATTATTTTATATTATACTTATGGTGTAACAATTGTAGCGATACATATGCGAGAAGAACCTAACCCTAGACCTTTTATCATACAATAGCGATATTTTTGGGCAAACGCTTTAGGATTCTATTCTGTTTGTATTCGTACAGCAGGAATCAAAACTGTCTGTGGATACGAGAAAAAAACACAAAAACATATGTAAAAGACACATTTAAGAGAACATTTACATTCAAGCAGAATATATGGAAGACTGAAAACATATAGTTCAATCTTCAGTAATTTTTAACGTTATTTCAAAGCAAATTTATAAACGCCAATTTAAAATGTTTTCAAGTTCAAAACATTTCAAAGCGTATCAAAAATCAGCGAAGAAGTACATGTATACGTTTAGGGAAAAGACAGTAAATAGGACCATATTTTCACTGAATCCGTGACCACATAATTGAGGCAAGCTCCCCATGTGTTTGTGGACGTGTATCGTCTTCATCGGAATGTTACAGATACGGGGACATGTCAATTTAATAGTGCCCTCATCAGCACGCAACGACAAGCTACCGTTTCTGGTATGTACCCCATAGCGCAACCTCATGCCAACACGTTTCTACATTTGACACTGTAATAAATACATATCATATATTAATAACTGTGGTGTTGATGTATATGTATATATGATATCCGTGAACGTATACGTAACCATGGTAAAAGACTCAAATGTAAAACCAGGACTGTAGTGTAAAACGATACGTGACGCTTTATCCATGTACAACTTCTATATATATGTATACTGTATGCAATTTCGTTGTATCAACTCGTTTGTTTGTATGTATGTATAGTTGTAGAAGACCTTGCAAAAGTCGCTGTACTTTTGTTGTGGTGTCAATAAAGATTTCTTATTTCCAGTAGAACTGGAGTTCCTACCTGACTCTACTCTACTCTACTCTACTCTACTCTGTATCTTTAATTAAGACTCGGATTTTGATCGCATCTTATCGTGTAGTACTCCGGAATCCACGGTACTTGGCCGTCTAGTGATCTCTGGTACGTTATCTTGGACACTTGTAACGGATGCCGTGCACAAATTAGAACCAGGCCACTGCAAAACAATCCACCACCCCACATACAACAGCTGATTCCCACAAGATTCTCTGACTCCTAAGTAACTTTCCAGACATTTTTGTGAGACGTGTTTTCTGTCATATGTACTAGTACCTACCGTTACAGTTCAAATACATATCCCGGATGCTAACGAATATGTCCGAAGTTACACGAAGTTATACCGAGGATAGCTTGTCGTCCTTGCGGTTATCTTGTTCACGGATCGTCTGCTAAACGGGATAATTGAATTTTCCCCGAGCCTCCGATCTCCTCTCTCAAAGACTTTACCTTCAGATAGACGGTTGTAGTCAGATAAGGGAGGCTCATTACACAAAGGTAAATAAACATGGGGAGAATTGTTTCTCATCCAAACCGAACTGCAAGTCTTGAATGCGAGAGTAGTTCGGTGTCTTTCTCGCTGTGACAACTTGTGCGTCCAAAGCACCCAAAGCGATTTCAGGGCAGTGTATTTTCTAAGTCATTTTTTTTGGTCATTTTCAGCGTATTTCATAGCATACTAGTAGCTAATAGCATACTAAGGGATATACTAGTAGCTGTGAGGCAAAAACGCGCTGTCGCTGACGGAAAACGGTTGCTTGTTTTGTATCGTAGGCTGGTTTTGAGTTTGACTTTGAGCTGGTTGTAGCTATTTGTTGGTTGTACCTTGTCTTGGGGCTATTTCAAACGCTTCAAGTATGAAATGATGACGAGAATGTGTTGTAATTGTCAATATCAGACAGATTTCCTCATCCAGAATATTTTTGTATTGCCGCCCTGAAATAATTGCATTGGATGCTTAAACTTATTGAAAAAAAATACAACATTCTTTAAAGAAAGAAAATAAAATTAAACTTAGAACTGCTAGTTTTGTTAAATTTTTTGTTCAATCCGAGAGGCATTCAATCACTCGTTCATTCACCCATTCCCAAAAGTATTCATTTTTTCAGTCATTTAATTCTAGCTAGTTCCTGTATCACAGCTTATATATAAGTGACATCTGTCAATATTATGAAAATATGGAGGTCACGCACCGGACGATATCTTCATACATGTGTATCTTTGGTATGCCCGTATACCAGATATACGGAATACCAGTCCATGGCTCAGAGGTCTGTCTATATGTGGTACACTCAACCACGGTAAAAGTCACGTTAATTTCACGCAATTGTGGAATCAAATGTGAGCGTGAAAACGGTGTTGATTTTATGACGTTTTACGAGTAAAATCGACATGAAACAAAACGTGTATGCGGTAATACATTGTTTCTTGGAGTTAGCGATGTTCTAATAATACCCAGTTTGATTTTCTATCCTTTTTCTTAGAAAAGGAAACGGTAGCATATAATTGGTGTTGATTTATAGAAGATAACCTACACAGACTCAATTTGAATGAATAGCCTTATTATATAACTGGTTACTAAATATCGTAATCAACGACAAATAAAACCCAACAAAATCGGTTGAAATATTTAACTTGTATTAGACATTGAATGTCATGTTCAAAATGAACATTGTCGGAGGTAACATTAAATTTCTTTTATGATATTGCATGGAACATAACCGCTACTATACCACATAAAAGTCCAGTTTCTGGACATTATCACAATTTTACTAGGCCAAAAGCTTGTCTATATACAGCGTAGTTGTATTGTACTGAACGGAACAATTTCAAAGATTGTTCACGAGCGCCCCCAACGGTTAAGGTATAGTACTGCAGGTCGGTATACGCAAATGCATAAAAAATTGTTCTCTGAATAAAGTAGTATAATGTAATAGCCTCTTCGCAGGACAACTTAAAAAAGAACTTGTTGTTTTACATTACGGCAAAGAACTGAATGTTGACTGTCGCAATGAACAGAATAAACAAATGCCGTCCTTTCAACTTGTCCACTTGTACAGATTTGAAACGAGAAGACATGTATTACAGTCAAACAGTTTAGCTTCACTGGTTTAAGCTTGAAAACAATAAGCATACTTCGAAAGCACAAGCGACGAGTTTTACAACAGCGAAAATGATAGCAACAGTATTCTTAGAGGTAAAAAAAATATGACAGTAAAATATTCAGGAATTTTCATTGAAATGCACTTGAAGTGCACCCTAATTTAACGTGTTAGAGGAGAATAGTTACCTTTATATGTTCTAACCTTCTACAAGACACGTTTTTAGAGATCTCTTGCCATTATAGCTTCAACTGAGAAGGGTAACAACGGGCGAGGTAGCGACCTACTTGGTGCTGGGTCGGTTCGCGGCCGGGGCGTTCTTTCGTCCTTTCCGAGTGCGAATGACGACTGTTTTGCGACAGAATTCGTCTTTGAAATCCCCTTGTAGCTGTTGATTTGGTCCGGAAACACGTACGAGTATTGTTCCGACGGGGTTTTATGGTTGTCTTGGTCTGAATTCGTCGCGACGTCGGTCGCGTTCTGTCCTACGGTCGTCGGGTCATCTTGGTCAGACGGTCGGTCGTTTTCTTCCACAACGTCGAAGCGAAATGACAGCCCGGTTCGGTGGTGGGTTTTGCCGTTCCGAATACTGTCGAAGCTGGCTTCGGGGAGGGTGACTTCGCGAGGAGAGAGCGACTCTGGAGAGGATACGTCGTCCGACCGTCTGCGGACTAGTCGTGGTCGTTTCACGATCGTTTCCGGACTTGACGGCGAGTGGTCTTGCTCGGGATACGACGGTTCTTGCTTGATCGTGTCGCAGTCGGGAGTTGACGACTTTCCAGCTTTCTTATTTGGTGGCGAAAAAGCCGATTTTTCTGCGGTCAATTCTTCCAGACCTCGTAACATTCTGTGGTCAAGGCGAGCAGCCTTTCCGTTTGTTGCCTGTCCGTTGAGTCGTTTCCAGTGGTTGGGAGCGGTGCAGAAGTTTCGGGCCAGGTTTTGGTACACTGCCGGGCGCAGCTTTGCCGCCTCCCCGATGGAATGTCCAAGGTGGTTGCCGCTACCGTGGAGCAGAGGAATCCCCGGGTACACCGACACGCCGCTGAACGGTTGGCCGGTGAAGAGAGGGCTTACCCCCGCCGCGACTTTCTCCAGCGCCCGGTCCAAGTCTCCGCCGCAGCCTTGTAGGATGAGCTCGAGGAAACTCGGGTTGACGTGAGGGAAGGCGCGCACCAGGAACTCTCGGGGGGAGGTGCAGCTTCCTCCCGGTAAGGTCACCCCGCTCGGTACGGTCAGCCCAACGGGGAGGCAGAAGCCGTTGGTGGCGAAGAGGTGCTGGGCCCGCCTGGCCTCCTGTTCCCGTTCCCGCTCCAACATGGCCGCCTCAAGCTCCTTGTCGCAGAAGGCTCGCCGTTTTCTCATCCTTTCACTCACTTCTGGCGACAGGAGGAAGTAACTGCTGGGGTCTGGGTCGTTCCGTCCAACTCGGAGACCTAGAAATACGAAAACAATGGAATATTTACTTCGATGGAGGTTAGACATCCTGGTAATGAGATACACAAGGAAAATCAACCAACTGGATAGATTTTGAAAAGTGTCAGATGTTTCAAGTAGCATCCACTACTTTTCGTCAGTGACAATCGAATATTTACCTCAACACACCTTGCAAAATTCGACCAGCCCACACTTTCAAAACAAGTTTGAAACTGACCTCGGAAACTGTATGTTTAAAATAAACTAGTTTCTTCGAATTAAAAATACTTGTTGCCAATATACTGGCTGCTATACTAGAATTAGAAAATACTCGGTTGCCGAAACTTGTTTCCGTACTTTGCAACTTGTATACCTATTGTGCAATGAAGTTCATACACACGCATATATATGTCAGGGTAGCGATTGAAATCTGCTAGAATTTATTGATGATTCTACAGATAGAGATCCCGATCAGTGTCGGCGGAGATTAGAATTTAGGATGCTCAGAATGTGTTAGTGTGGGCTTCCATGTATAAATGTTGAGGTCCATGTCAATCCATTGATCTAAAGTGACATGAATCGAAGTTGAAAAGTTCTGACTGTTTTTAGCGAATATCTACAAGTACGGAAAAATTTAGACTCCGATCAGATGTCTACCAGCGATTCTGCCAGACCGCAATCTCTACCTGACATATGTAGATATATATCTAGAGCTGTGCACCTACATTTTATGTACAGGTACAGGTCACAGTACAGGTACACGGGTTTAGGTACAATTTTGGCCAAACATGGATAAGGTATACTAGTACATGTAGCCAACTGTCTTTTTAGTTGTTGTTGTTTTTGTTATTTTAATCTAAAGACAGTCTTTACAAGTTTTCCTGACTTTCAAATGCTGATTTGTCATCTGCAATTTACTTAAGTTAACTTTAGTGTAAAAATGGTGTTTTATTTTGTTCAGGTACAGGTACACCAAGTGTTCAGGTCCGAACCTGTACCAGGTATTAGGTACCAGGTATTAGGTACCACTACCAGGCAGCTGGTACCAGGAATTAGGTACACAGCCCTATACATATACAACATTTTAAAAACAGTTTTGAGAACTTTCTCTCTTTTGCAACCAATTCGCACCAAATCGTCAACAAAACGTTGTTTGTATACATGTAAAGTTAAAATTATTCCTTTTAAAAAACAGGAATCAAGGAACCGTTTTCAGAAGACGGTAAGAGTAGACAGTAGCTAACGGACGATACTAATCTGTTTATGTTGACGACCAATGAGAAGCCGTAATGAGGTGATTATGTGGCAGACCCGTCCGCTAATCTGTTTACATCAAGGTAATTTACACCATCAATCCACTCATTCAACCTCTGGTAAAACAAACAAGGCAAAACCAGATTTTTTTTATACAAATACAGCGATACTTTCGAAGAAATAAAACAGATTTTCATGCCCAATAAGTTTGACAATACGCTCCAAAACAAGCGACCAAGCGACCTTACCTCTTACTTTTGTCACACCACTAGGCGACATACATGAAGACAATGTTTTCACGTTTTGTGTATTTTATTAAATCATACTTAAACATCCTGCATCATACTAGTATTCCAAGTATACAATTGAGTGTCGCAAAAATCAAATTTTAGTCGCTTAAGTCTAGTGGAGAGGTGGCCCTAGTATTGTGTCTGCGAGTTGTGGAATAATGCCTTATTCGTGTACGTACGTATACATGTACGTACACATGCCGTATACATGTACCGTGACTGGCAACTTTATACTCGTACACAAATTTGCAAACAAAGATATCACCATACTAACACATCAACAAGGGAGGCAATATTTGAGCCTCCTGACTATTCGAACGCAAAACTTTCTTTCTTTCTTTCTTTTACAAAATACCAGAATACATCTAGTTTTGTGATTTACCCAAATCTAGGGTTTATTTTTTTCACCATACAATGTACTATTTGTGATCCACCGGTTTCCGAGGTTGCCATTATTTTCTTTAGGCTGGATACAAGGGGATACAGTGTCGCGCCCAGGAAACTCACCCCACGAAAAGCACGGCCACTTGCCACATATCAATCGTCAGAGGCTTTCAATCAAGATAAACTCACAACAAGGAAGCCGTGTTAGAAGAAAGGGGGTTCGTAACAGGCTGTGTTTTAGATCGTTGTTAGAACGGCCACTTTTGGTGTGACAGAATTCAAAACAAAAACATGGGTGCAGTGTTGTGCAACATATAAGTTGTAATTCTACTCAAAACTATGCGTGCCCCTGGGCCAGTGGAGCTGGTGCGATGACAAATGAGGAAGTGTGGATCCATCTGTATTTTAATCCAACACTCCAAACCACTCCAAAGAAGAATCCCAAACATTCAAATTTTCATCATTTTCAAACCACTCCAAAGACGAATCCCAAACATTTAAATTTTCATCATTTTCAAACCACTCCACAGAATAATCCACCCCAAAAAAACTCTAAAATTTTTATCATTTTCGACACAGTTCAGAAAAACTCGTAAACTACTGACAAAACACAAGATTAACTTTTAGTTTTAGAGACTAGACTATCGGTGACGTTCTTGAATGCTTTTGTACAAACTTAAAACCCTGGCTTTTCAGCTGCGACATTTTCTGCATCGCAAATTTATGGACAGGCACGTCCACGGCTAGATGTAAACACATCTCTCTCCCAACTGTGTGTATCAGTTTTTGGGGAACAGATATTGAGATAACCTAATTATAAACTGCGGTCTAATACGTTGTAATTCTTGTGTGGCGTGGTGACAGCCAGTTGTTCTCGTAATCAGACGTGTTTGAAACAAAATTAATTATAGAACGTAGAATTTCAGGACGAATAAAGTTAGTCCTTTCCGTCCGTTATAAAAACTGCATTTCTTGGCAAAATTATACGTTAGAAAACCTTTGATTTTTTTTCAAGCAAGTTCCTGATTTTTTTCAAGCTAATTCCTCAGGTTGTGAAGAATATTCAGAAATAAGACGCAAGGAACTAAGAAAAAGAGCTCACCTCTTTCAAGGATGTCTCTGGTGAGGCTGGTAGCTCGGGTGAGAGTACGGGTGTAGAGACGCCGCGGGGTGGGAGAGTTGTCGGCGGGGGAAGGTTTGTTCTGCCCCGTGCCCGCTGTGCCTCCGCCCCGGCCCAGGTCCGTGGCCTGCTGCCGCCTCAGTGCCACCTGTGCCGCCATGACTCGCTGTCTCTCCACCACCAGCAGGCAGTTCGCACACTGGCAGTCCCGCCAGCGGCAGTACCGCTTGTGTCCCTTCAGACACGACACCACCCCGTGATTACGACACCGTGCACACTTGGGAGTCCGTAACAGCTTCCGCGGGGCGTGTGGACCCTTCCCGGCGGCGGCGGTCTCAGTCTTCGCCCCCGCCGAGCTCCCGACCTTACCACGGTCCCTTTCTCCTTCGTGTCCATTTTTTACGTGCTCAGTTCTCATCCTCTCTGCTTCCGTAGCACTCCCGCCTTCCATTTTTGTTCAAGCCAAAATACCGCCGCACAAGAGAGGCAAAACAAAGTTACATCGCAGGTAGAGTTTCAGCGGGCGTCTTCTGTGCATACGAGGCAAGAGCCCCGAGCCCAGTCTGGTCACGCGCGGGTGTAAGCGACGAGAACACAACGTTCTGACGCGGGTAAGCTAGCTAATCTCCCGTGATGTCCCTGTAGCTTTTAGCTTCCCCGCACAGCTGTCAGGTACATTAGGATGTCTGGCCGGGTCTTCCTGTATTTGCTCTCCAGTTGGAAAGAAGAAATCTACACCGCGCAAATAAAAAAGAAAAACGTACCAATCGAAAAACCTTGCGCCGTTAAAAGAAAGAACAAATCAAGAAGTGTTGAGGATTAAAACGGGTTGAGAGGACAGTTCTCGCTGTTTTTCCGATATCAGGTACAGTTTTTGTTTGCCTCACGTGCTGTCTGCTGTCTCTAGTCTTACAAGCGTGAAGGTCCCTTGTCGGTTGTGTAGTCGACCGGCCGATCCCTAGAGTTCCACCGACTGGAACGGTGGAAGGAAGACGCTGTCTCCAATATTTCTGAAGAAAACGGGTGCTTTCCTCCTTGGTAACCTCCAGTGCCTACCCCCTGGACCTTTCCCAAGGAGAGGAGAAGTCAACAAGACTGAAGATTCTCCCGTGTCCAACCCTCAAGTCGTCTCCATGTGGTGCGCAGAAGGTATGTCACCATCATCAGTTCGTTACGCCGCCTGCCATTGGTCGATCTGTGTTCCGGTAGCGCGCGACTCTCGTCCCCAGCCGCTCTGTGCTCTTTCCCGGGATTGGGTGTCACAAAGAGGGGAGCGGTGCTGCAACTTCAACACTTGGTTTACCGGGTACAGATTTATCTCCAGTTTGTTTGCGGGACACGCTCCTTAGCGATACCGATACCACCGAACGGTTTAGCAGCTGGTTCGGGCGCGGATGTCTGAAAATCCTTGGCAAAGCCGCCGAAAGTCCCTAAAATACTCTCGCTTATTAAACAAACGCGGTCACATTCGTGCTAGGCCGTCCTGCGATTTTGATGTCGTAGAATTTTCAAGCCGGCTTTGACAAACACAGACTAGCTTTGACAGAAGCAACCGCCGACAAGGATCTAAGATCTAAGACAGCCTTTTCCGTAACAATAGTATCTTAGCTGGGGTTTGTACGACCAGTGCACGACTATTCCAAGATTGTCCTCATTTGCGATCGTACAACAATGGCACGACAACTGTTAGTAGTCTCTAAGCTTCTGCTGTTTTTCCTAGACATTTTTCTAGAGACGCTTCTTCGCAGAAGTATGAGAGGACGGTGGTTTGGATATTTGATATCCATAGTATCAACATATCACCGGGCATAATTGATGAAAGTTGAGAAAAGCGGGGAGGCCCCCCCTACGGAATCGACCCTTCCACTCATTTCAATTATCCGCGCTCGCACTTTTGAAGTGTCGGGTTTTGTGATGAAATGAGGCGGCAACGGTCTGCCGCGACCCGTGCATTCTTGTCGGATATTTTGTAAAGGCATCCAGCAAAACTAGATTTTCAAAGTCCAGGTCATTTATTTACTGTATATATATATAATATAGTAATATAATATAGTAAGCTGAATCAACACTATCCCAGATGATCTGATATTTGTGAGGCCAAAATGCGATGTCGCTGACGGAAAACGGTTGCTTGTTTCGAATCGTAAGCTGGTTCTAGCTATTTATTGGTGGTACCAAAAATAAAGGGACTCCTCCGTAGCTTGATTTGGGGATATTTCAAACGCTTCTAGTACAAAATGATGACTAAAATGTGCTAAGAAATGGCAGTAAATCAAATGTCAATATCAGACAGATTTCCTCATCCAGAATATTTTTTGGTTTGCCACCCTGAAATTGCATTCGGTGCCTTTAAATCGGAGCCCTTGGCAGACTGTTAACTCCATCTGTAGCAAACCGTAGGGACACGGTAGTCTCTAGACCGTTCATGTTCTTCATGTTCTGTGTTTTTGTCATTGCCTGGCCGAGCCACACTGTAGTAGTCTCAGTGCACAGTGAATCATGGTTCACCAAAGACCAAATTGACGGGCGCAAATTAGCCAAAACCTCGGGCCTAAGTACATGGCCGTTTGTGTATATACATACAACTCGCTAGTACATGCTCTCCGATTTGTTTCTGGCGGTTTTAATACCAGAAGCGTTGTTGATAAAACAGAGTAAATGTATTGTTTGTGTATCTACTATTCTCTCAGTCATGTCAGTTAGAGTACTCGTACTCTCCAAGCAGATACAGGGTCCTACTCAGTGTTTTAGGTAGCTTCGGTTTATACCAAAATTATACGTATTCAATATTAGCCCCCTCACCAGTAATATTTTATAGCATTTCGAATCTTTAAAAACTGTCGACGTTCTTTTTTTTTTTACTTTGAAAAAAAAAAATACATCGTGGAGCTGTTGGATGGCAAACCAATTCGAAACGAGAAGTACCAAATGCCAAACGCCGGCAAAAATAGTTTATAAACGCAGTTGACATATGAAAAATTCCCTTTCTTAGAGCGGGCATTTTATTTTATGAAGAAAGTTTTGAAAATAGAGAAAAGTCATCAGTGGTATAGCTTCCATCTGTGACACCAAAGACCTATAGAAACAGAAATAAACATGTTACTTTTTTCCTCTCTACAAAGAAGCCATTGTCAAACAGCTGTATAGTTTATACGTCTTCCTACGGGATTCAGGACAACTCAAAGTCTTTTTCATTTGTTGAGTCTTTGCGAAACTTTGCAGATGTTTTTCGTGCCCCAGAAATAGAGCTCTGATTCGATATTTTACACGGTTTCACATTATCCAAGTCGCAAAAAGAGATGAGTAAATCCACATAGGGCCGGGGTGCTAAGCTACACAACTTGAAAACTAAACTATGATGAAGTTAAACAGTCTCGCTGCCTCACGGAAAAAGGCATGCAGACCCTCATACAATCAGACAGACTAGACATGTAATCGTATTCGACACAAATGTACACTAAAACATCACTCGAGCTAGCTTATTCCGTCTAGCTTAAAGCGTTTGTTTCTCGTATACGAAGGACGATATATTGAGGTTCACGTAGCGCCCTCCTTATTTTCTCATCCCAATGGCAAGAAAAGGAAGTCGGCATTGCAATCCTTTCCAAAGTTCAATGTAGTTTAGGGTGACATCCAACTCTAGCTAACTAACTAAGCTACTTGAAAACTTCATGAAAACTGCATGACTATTGACTGCATTGTTGGTATCGCACATGTATATATGAAAACCAGACTCTTTGAAGGTCGAACTAGAAACACCGACTATAGCTTGAACTTTTACTAACCGACTAAATGTTACCCTAACAAATTCATCGCTTAGTTATGATAATGCGGTTATTTATGTTAGGTTATTTAAATGATAAGAATATGACGATACTATAGTCACCCTATTTTAATCCTAACTGCACAACTTTTATCGATGATACGTACACTCCGAGATTCTAAAAAAACGGAAACCATATTTTCTATCGTCGATAAATTTTCATAAAGGTTAGACATCCACTAAATGAGATACACATGAAAACAGTCACTCAAGCAACTGGATAGATTATGAAAACTGCCAGACGTTTCAAGTAGCATCCACTACTTTTCGTCAGTGACTGACGACAAAAAGTAGTGGCTGCTACTTGAAACGTCTGACAGTTTTCATAATCTATCCAGTTGCTTGAATAACTGGTTTCCTGTGTAACAAATTTTCTGTCTTTGGTTTTGAGATATCTTTCTTTTTCTGATGACAGGCACATAGATATGGGTCGGATTGTCAACCTAGAAATAATCATTGGCATCTTCAAAATGTCCCCTCTGCCCGTACGTTTGTAACGCTTATAGATATAGAAAGGGCTCCGAGTGATGATAAATAAACAAAGAAGCCGACGGTGTCATTTCAAAGCATATCGGAAAAGGGGTCATATTTGTACAGCGCGTCGCTTGTAATGGTATCGCCTTTTCAGTTTGGACGATGATCTTTAGTTGGGGAATGATAGATAAATATTTACGCGCGGTGGGAGCCTGCCGCCCGCCGGGACAGCTATGCGCGCCACGGTACTTGACGATTGATACAGCCTGCTCGGGTTTCTCCTTCTGAAGTTTCCGCCGTTTGGAAAAAATGATACATTTTGGAGTCCGAGTCGGGGGTCTGGGAGAGAGGGGGAGACCTAGAGGTATGAAGGTGAGTTATGGAAAATGTCGGGGGAGAGAGGATAGAACAAAATCAAAGGGAAAATAACACAATACACAACCATACCGATGATTAAGATTTTTTTGTTCACGCTTGAATGCGTTCCGATGTATCTCAAGCTGATCCTGTGAACGAGATTGGCGCAGACGATACTTTTGCGCCAATCTCGTACACAGGATCAGCTTGCCGTACTGAAACTTTTTCTTTTGTTCGACGTCATTGAATTGCACTTCTGTTCTTTGTCGCTAGGAGATCACTACTTTTGTCTCATTGAAAAGTCATAACCAAGGCGTTTGTAGTTAATTTCCACAACCGGGAATTAACACTGAACTGCAAGACTTTCAAGAAACACCCATTTTATAAATCTAAAATATTCTACGTTAATAATGAGCCTTTCTTAGGGGGCTCAGACGAAATTTCCTAGGGCCTATTGCCGAAGAACTAGCCCGTGTAGGCAACAGGTAGCCTAGGTGCCAGACTGTTGCCAGGGCAGGTATACAGACTAGCTTCTCGGCTCCATGGCCAACCTGTCCCCAAAGAAATTTACCATAGACATCCCTAGGTTAGACCTGGGCAAGGGTCTATAAACTGGATGGATGCCTCACGGTGTATTGGCCCAGACTGAGATCTAGCCTGGGTGCCAGCGACAGTATACGGGCTAGCTCCTCGGCTCCAGAGCCAACCTGCCGGAAAATTTTATCATATAGACACCCCTCAGTGGGGCTGGCCTTAGCCTGGATGCCAGACCCATAGCACACTAGGCCCAAAGCACAGGGAACTTTGGGCCTCAGTGCGCTATGGGTCTGGCATCCAGGCTAGGATGGCCTGTGTTTCGGCCCTGAGAACAGTCTGGTATCCAGGCAGTAGACAACAGTCCCGATTCTGTGTTACGCTCAGGGTCTAACTGAGGGGGTCTGTGGTAAAATTTCCTTGGGGACATGTTGGCTCTAGAGCCGAGGAGCTAGCCTGTATAATCGCCCTGGCAACCGTCTGGTATCCAGGCTCAGGGTTACGACAATTCTGGAAACATGAGAGACATACCTGCGCCATACCGCACAGAAAATGATGAATGATCCCCATAGATACCGTGGAGAGGTTTATGTGATACATGTGTGGGGAACTGACGAAGGACAACATCAGGATAGATAACGGAATATCTCCTTCACTAAATAAAAACACTTACATACGGGGCCCTTGTAGTCATAGAAGAAAATATATATATGCCAGGGTAGAGACTCCGATTTTGTACAATTAGCGATTCTACCGGCAGAGATCCCGATTGGAGTCTGTAAATTTTATGATATTCGCTTAAGAGACAGTCAGAACTTTTCAACTTTGATTCATGTCATTTTAGATCAATGGATTGAATTAAAATTTAGGATTTGTAAATGGGAACCACCCTAACACGTTAACAGCATCCCGATCGGAGTTTCTGTCGACAGAGACTTCGATGGGGATCTCTACCCAACTCTAGCAGATCAGGGTATATATAAAGAATTATAGGGACATACGAATAGAAAATAAAAATAATGTAGCACTTTGAAGGCAGATTCGAGTCTTAGTCCTCAAACGATCTCATGCAAGTTTCACGCAATGTCACGTTAAAATTCATTTATATACATGTAGTATTTACATATGATTTTAACATTACACCTCAGTGCCAAAGGCCGATTTAGGCGGCCCAGGTCACTGATTTCCCAGACTTGACCACCATGTTTACGTTTCTTGTTGAGTTGTTCTGTGAAACAACGTTACAAGACCCGGTGTGTTTTTTCACACGACAGGAGGCGGGAAACGGGGCATCACGGGATACCTCCACCTTGACCCTGACTCGACATATAAACGTAATGATCTTGACATTCGCTTTTCTTTTCAAGCCGGGTTAGTTATAAAGGCACCCAAAGTGATTTCAGGCAGTAAAACTGGATTTTCAAAGCCAAAATTATTTTCTGATGCAACGTTGGCAAACATCCAACAAAAAGTCATGTGAAAACGCTGTGCTCTTTAGACGAGAAATATCTTTCAAATACCCTCAAACTTACGATCAACTCGTTACAAAGTCGACCTTTTCTTTCAGTCACGTCTGTAACATTCCTCCCGTGGTACGCCTCAGTAACCAGCCCCTATCTCCCTCTCCTACTGATGTCTATCTCCCCACCTTTCAATCTCGGACGAGTTTACATACCACCGCTTCTGTTACAAAATACCACTTGACTAAAACAAGGGGACGCCTCGGACAAGGGTAATTAAGTAGCAAGCAATATTGACAGGACATTCCGGGCAGGTTTGGGAAGGGTTCGTTAACATAGGCGACGTGTACGGTCACGGTTTGATAGACAGGTACTGTAAACAAGGCAAAGTATGGGACAGGTAGCCATGTTGGATTCAGTACTGTTACTTCTTGATGTATCACAAAACCGTGCTTTATCCAGAATCAGGCACGGTTCTGGATGGTCCGCGCATCCAGAACCGTGCACGCGTGCCTGGGGAAAATCCACGTTCTTGGATACGCGAAGACTATCCAGAACCGTCCCTGATCCTAACTATTAACTCCAACCCATTCAGGCATAGAACTAGACAGACACAGTTCTAGATACGATTATATTTTAACAACCCAATATTAATATCGCTGTGGAAGTGGGGAGGAAGTTTGCAAAACGGAATGCCAGCGATATCGCATGTGTTCGATCTTCTATCTAGTGTCATGCCCCTTGAAAAGTTACTGCATTTTTAAACGTTGGACTTGATACCGGTAAAGGCAATAAAGTCATTATTTTATTTTTTCATGACTGGATTTTGAATCTACTTCTGAAATTTCATTTCGTTACAGAGCGTTTGTGGATTATCATCTAAATATCAATTATATAAAATATATAATATTTTGTTCCCCTCTACAACAGACGGAAAGACAAAAACAGCAGTTTATATCTACTTTTGTCGTTTTTGAGATATGGCGACAATTTGCAATGTCAGCAAAATTCATGCATTTATATTTAATAGACAACAACAAGAAGAACAGAAATACTTTCAAATTCATCGTCTTGCGGTCAAATCTTATCAAGGATTAACAGCTACATGTATACACTAAGACTTCTGATTAGATTAGATGAATTACATCCCGGTATATCACCCCTAATCCCTGATGTCATTTCGGATTACGTATCTATAAATCATTCCGATGCGTTCACATCTCGTCGGTTGTCGTCACCTCTCGCGAGATGCCACATAATATTGGGAGTCATAAATCATTCCGATGCGTTCATCACATCTCGTCAGTTGTCGTCACCTCTCGCGAGATGATGATACATATGATCAGGAGTAACCGGAGCTCATCTGTACGTACCGATCACGGTCTTGATTAGCGGGTGATGGATAAATATTTACGCGGGGTGCGAGGGCGATGCCGCCCGCCGGGACAGCTATGTGCTCCACGGCACTTGACGATTGATACAGCCTGCTCGGGTTTCTCCTTCTGAAGTGCCGACGTTTTATCCGAGTGCGAGGTGATGTATTTTCAATCTGGAGTTGTCCGTCTGGGACTGGAAGAGAAGCTGGGCCGAGTTTAGGCTTGCCAATCTCAGAATCGTTCGGCCGTGAAGAACTCGGGACTTGTTGGCCAGCTGGCGTACAAGTCAGCAGTTTCAAGTTTGGAACGCTTGATTTAGATCCTTCGCCAAGTCAACTTCTTTCCGTGTGAGGTTATCCGGAAACTGACAATATTATAAAGACTGTAATGTCACTAACAAGTATGCCCTTTGCCAAGATGTGGACCACAAAAATAACAATCAGTACGACTTGAAAAATATATTTTTCTGACGGAACTGGTTGCTATGGTTACAAGAACGCCAAAGTAACAAGCAAGATGGTCGCTTAAATAAACACACATCTATATAAACCACTTGGCTCAAATTAAGGGTCTCATTAAGAATGAAGGTTTGTTTGTTTCTCGGTTCGTTAGTAGTAAATGGGCCGTGAGTTGACTTATGTGAGTTTACGAATACCGCGGTCTGGACGTAGCCTCCAAAGCAGGCTTCGCGGTTGGGTTTTTTTTCTTGGCTAATAATGTGCAGTTTTCTGATTTTACCTAGCCCGTGAGGTCTATCGTGGACTGGGCGGGCTCTCTTCGGGACTGCAGGAGCTCTCCGCCGCCCGGCTCAAATAGATTCTCGGTAGGAGTTTTACGCGGCCGGTTGTCGTTGAGTTGTAGCTATCAATGGACAAGGCGTTTCTTAGTAATCTCCAAGCATATGTTTTGGTGACTGCAAGACAGTATCAAATTGGCAGTCAGTATGCAGTGCCTGGCGTAAAAAAAGATACCAGTACAAAAAAGAAAGCCCGATGAAAATGCCTAAAACACGTCAAAAGTAGACCGCAGCCTAGACCTCTGATTGGAGAGTATTTTTTTAGTTCAGAGGATGTCTTCACCTCCTACACATCCACATGTCTCCTGACACGGCAGAAAACATCGTGTTTCTGGTTTCAGGGTGTCGTCCCTCCATTTTCCACGGGTCAGGCCCGGCCGCCCCCCTCCCCCATACGTAACCCGAGACACATGTTGCACGCACTGGATTCAATTAGCTGTCGACAAACCAAATCTGTCACTACCCGCTCAGCGAAATAACACGGGCAGAGGGATTAGCACTGGGGAAAGATACGTGTGGTGACGTACTGCGATAGAGGGAAGAAAAGAAGGAGAAATAGAGGAGGGTAGCCTGGGTACCAGACTGTTTCCAGGGCAAATACACAGGCCAGCCCCCAGTTTATGATAGGCCCTGAGAAGCAGTTGTTCAGGGTCTATCTGAGGGGGTCTGTGGTAAATTTTCCTCGGGGACATGTTGGCCCTGGCCGAGGAGCTAGCTCTGGAACATTCTGGCACCAAAGCTAATAAAGAGGAAAGGGAAGGATGGGTAGATGGATGGATGGTGGAGGGATGGATGGTGGAGGGAGGGAGGGAGGGAGGAATACAGGGATAAAAGGACGTTCAAAGGACAAAATACTGGACAGAGAAAAAAGGAAACATTGCGAAAATTGATCGAGAGAATGAAAGAAGAAAAAGGGGAATTCAAAGAGGGATAGGTAGAACGAGGGATGGATGTGTTGGAAAAGAAAGAAAACATTGCGAAAGATGGAGAGAATGAGGGAAGAGGACAGGACAGAGGGACTGATAGAACTTTAGAAGAAGTGGTGGATGAGTTGGAATTGAGAGCGTTAGAATGAAGTGAATGAGGGAGGAATAGATGGAGGAAAGAAAATTTAATAACGAAGTAAGGAATGGAGAAAGAAACGTTGCGAAAGATGGAAAGAAGAAATTAAAGGAAGGAGGGATGGATGGATAGAAATCAGGATGCAGGAAGAGAAATGAGGAGCAATCGATGGAGGAAAGAATGATGACGAAGTACGAGACGGTGAGAGAAACATCGCGAAGGATGGAGAGAATGGGTGAGGGAGGAAAGGAGGAGAGCGTTGACATATATTGTCTGTGGGGACGTCAGAAATGGTGCCAGGTCACTGTTACTGCGGGGGTGTTTGTTGGAATGGCGTGTATGTTACATAAAAGATACTGTGAGACAACCACATGTGACAGTTCGGGGAAAAGTAGACGTGTACACACTGTAGTGGTAACCTGGAATCCAGACTGTTACACAGGGCTTGCACAGACCAGCTCTTTGGCCTCACGGTCAACATCAATTCATCCCCAAGAAAATTTCGCTGAGCCCCCTACATGTAGCCTGGGTGCCAAACTTTTGCCAGGGACAGTATGAAGGTTAGCTCCTTCGCTCCAGGGCCAACATCTCCCCTAGGAGATTTTACGACAGGCGCTCAGTAACTTTGGGCTGGCCTGTATATTAGCCCTGAGAACAGTCTGGCATTCAGGCTATCTTCTTCTTGAAGAATGAGAAAATTTCACTGTTGTAGGTGTAGCATTGGGCATGTTGGCCCTGGCGCCGAGAAGCTGGCATGTTCATTGACCCTGGAAACAGCTTGGCTTCCAGACTAACTTGTAGTGGTCAAAGTGTCATATCTACCGTCCGCTGAATATCAGTACGTGATAAAACAACATGGACGTGCTCGCTTGGGCTTCTAAAAACAAATCGTCCCAACAAAGTTACTACTTTCGCCTCTAGGCTTGGATCACGTATCACACATCTCAGCTGTTATAAGGGCACAGTTGACAAAATATCCCCAGCCATCGTCCCGAAGTGCCGGGTGAATTTACACGCGTTGTTGCCCTCGGTTATCGCTGTAACACAAGTCCAAACTATTCCAACCCACAGGCTACTGAAACACGGGTTCGACAAGTAATTAAGATGTGCCAAAAAGATTGGGCGGCTTCTGGCTTCTTGTAGACTACTGGGGCACTTTTTAAACGTATTTTCCAGACTGTTTCCTTGCCTAAATTGTTGGCACGAATTGTTAATCATTGGAGGCAAGCCGTTATTTTTGGCAGAATGTTTAATACTACAAAAGTGACAGGTGTTTAAAATGATCTATTGTCTATTTCCTGTTCCGCTTTAGTTCACACCTGTACACACACCTGCGCAGGAAACTATGATATAATGTCATGGCCGTTAGACTTAATTTCATGCTTTTCTACACAGTATTTTGACGACGCGTATAGTTGTCTTTTCGCAACAATACACGTATTTCTTTTCAAGTTTAAGTCCCCGTCACGCATTCAAAACCTTCCCCCAAACACCAACCAACCAAAGTTGGCTGAAGTTCGGGAGCACGCCTACCTTTCGAATTCTATACGAATCGAATCGAATTTGAGTTAAATTTGAGTCAAATACATGTCACATTTTCAGTGGTCTCTTAGCGGTCGCATGCAGCCTCTAGTGGGAGATTCAGCGTTCAAATCTATGGTGATTGTGGTTTAGCCTTTTATGTTTCTTTTCAAGAGGAGTTTTATTTATGATCATTTATAATGTTCACATGACCCTAAAGTATTAGAAGATTTAACAGCATCCTAAGCTTAATTTCTCTGCTACGATGTCACTTGGGATATGTAAAAAACTTAAAACACCCATAACGCACCCAGAAGAGCCAAAGTGGTCATAAATGCAGATCTTGCGAAAGTGCTAAAACTGGTTAGCTGATTTCATATGTTGGACGGAGGACACAAATGCTACCTTATCAATTCGATTTGACATACCTTCGTGAATTATTTCGAAAGAAAAAAAACTTTGACATTTAAACATAGCCTTGCGGATTGATTGAATGACAGTAGCTTATTACAAAGTTGAAAGTTATTAAACCTTCAGAGCTTTGAAATTGCCCGTTTGTTCGAACCCGGCTTGGGCTAGCCTGGATGCCAGACCCATAGCAAGGCCCAAGGTTACTTTAGGCCTAGCTAGTGTGCTATGTGTCTGGCATCCAGGCTAGGCTTTAGGCCTAGTGTGCTATGGGTCTGGCATCCAGGCTAGGCTTGGGCACGATTGTGAGGGGTTGCATTCGCCCTTTCGGATGTATTATAACCTGTAGTCCAGTCTTGTTGGCGGGGTAGCGACGTTGGGAGCGGCGAAAAGCTAACAAGGCTGGAGTCCAGGCTATAAACGTGGAGCTGCAGGCGTAAGCTTTGGCGCCAAACCTCTGCGCGTACTTGTAAAAAGAACTCAACACTTCATAATGTCGGAAAGAGTGTGCTTGGCTAAAAACTCTAGCGGAAGCAAAGCCACATTCCTTTAGCCTAGAATCCAGCCGTGTTTAATAGCCCTGTGCGCTTCCAACAGTCCTGCCCTGCAGGCGCACAAGCTAACAAGAGCTTTACCTTTTTTGAAATCCCAAAAGATGATTTCATGGACTAGCCCTTTATATCATCCTATGGCATGTAGACATACGAGTAGGTTTTTGCCGGTGCGTGTGATTTACTGTCCAGCTGGCCGTGAAGCCTGCCCGGCTAACACAAAGTGACAACAGGTTGTCCTGGCGGTACATCAGAGGGACGACCCAGCGGGGAACGTGTCGTCAAATGTCAGCTCAGAAACACGAGACGGTCGTCTTCATTTTCATCTTCACAACAACACAACTTTATGTAAGATGTAAAGGGGTGGGGAAAGGGGATGAGAAAGGGTATGAGCGCCTAGCCTCTACCAGGCTTCAGAAGTGGCTGAAGAGATAGAAATTGGCAAAATAGAGAGATAACATGCCAGGGGAGTTGGTCCGCAAAAGGAGTACATTTGCTATCTATTTTGGGACAATTTCTACTCTCCAGCCGCTTCTAAAGCCTGGTAGAGGCTATGGATATGAGCGCCCGGGCATGCCTCTATTTTCCTTTATATTTTGATATACCCTTCATGGTTCTAGTTCAAACAATCCTTCATAAACACACATACTACACATCTCAAAAACATATGTACATACAAATAATATGTGACTGTCAATTCCATCATGTAGATATAAGTGGGGATCATGATAGAACAAGTGGGGAAAAACAAAGTGTATGATGAAATTATACTCAAGTCGTCTCGCGCATGCGTGGTTAAACGTATGATAGGCAATATCTGAACACTATTTACTAGTAGGTGTAGCAAACCGCTTTAAAATGCATCATTTGTGAAATAAAAACCGTAAGATTTAAGAAAATTGTTTACCGTCCACAAGCCTAGGATAGTTGGCAAAGTTTCCAAAAAGTACTGTCCTAGTTTGATGGATGTTCAACCTTGTTCTCGATGCGTACACAGACCAGAATTACAAACACACTTGTGTCGTAGATCTTGTGCGAACATGTACAGTACTTCATCGTTTGCCAAAAATTAACACTTGCTTGTTTTTATCCTCTACCAATGATAGTTTTCGTCTTTGCGGTTTTTGTTGAAAGAAAAGGGTGAAAAGTTGATGACGGATACATAGGAACGTTTCCAACATCTTTTAGTTTCTTGGTAATCTTACGGCGAATCGGTTGTCAAGTAGCCGACTAATTTACGACCTAATTACGGAGTTGCCACGACTGTGATCGCGTGACAGGTGGGTGAGAAAACGTGCCTTCCCCGGTGTGACATCTCCCCAATCTGGTTCGGTTTGGTCACGCATTCCAACCTCTCGGTCCCGAACACACGAACAGGCATGTCAGAACACTGCTCAGGGCAGCTCAGCACTTGGGGGTAGTTCCAGAAAGATTTGGATTTTTTTTCGAACGATCAAAACGGCCCCGTCAGATTCGTCGTGAGCCGTTGTACCATTGTGACAGAACCAACAACCGGGAAGGATCTAAAAACAGACTTTTCCGTATTACGAGACAGTACAGCAGAAGTTGTACGACATATGCACGAGGCTATCCCAAGAATGTCCAATTTTAAATCGTACGACAACCGTACGACATTTGTGACTGGGCCCTTATAGCCTCAGGTGTCAATGGGACATATGCACATAGAAGAACACAACGCACTTTTATTTTATATCGAGTAGGATATGTTTCTGTTGTATCTTACTTCTTTTTTGGTCAAATTAAATTGTGGCATCTTAAGTCCCAAGTCTACAAGTTTGTCTATACATTTATTATATAATGTCCTTGTCTAGATCACATAAAGTCTTTTTACAGGTAAAAAAAATCCTTGCTGCAAGTAAAGATGCATATAGAAATATGTCAGCGAAAAGTTGGTTCGAGCAATGACCGAACAGCCAAATCCTCTGGGCCAAACCGGAGCCATAAATGCAGGGAGTAACATCTTTTTGTTACCTACTTTTTTTACCAACACCTGCTGGGAAAAAATTTTACGTGTTCTCTATCACATATTTTCTCCGGCATTTCGGCATGTTTGAGAGAGGGGAGTACTGAAAAGTTGCTAAATAAATGTATTACACAAATATGCTTACGCAAGCCTTAATTGTGCTTTGTCTTCCTCATTTGCGTTGCTTTGTCAGATTCAAAGAAGCGGCATATCATGATGACTGTATCTCTAATCCTGTTACGTGTGTCAAGGCAGATCAGAGCTGAAGACATGAAGTCATCAGGGCGGTCATTCCTCCATCCCCTAGTTTGTTACAAACTCTTCTTTTGGCAGAGCCGAGAGTTCCAAAATCACTGCCAAGTTCAGAGCCCGCCGACCCCTGGATGGCGAGCGAGCCGAGTTGTTTCTTTTGTGGACCGCTTGCGTGCATCTCGCACGTGTGGAGAAAATTGCGTGAAAATCACAGCCACCCTCAGGGTCAGGCCTTCTACCGTCCTACACCCGTATCTATCTATCTGTGCGTCCTAGCCTAGCCTGGGTGCCAGACTGCTTCCTGGGCCTACACAGGCCAGTTAATACTCGGCTCCAGGGCTAACATGGCCCCAAGGAAATTATACCACAGCTCCCTTCAGCTGGCTAACGCTGGGCCTAGCGTGTTATATGGGTCTGGCGTCCAGGCTAGTCCTAGCCTGGTAACCAGTTCGCGCGTCTTGCACAGAGGGAACTTTGGGCCTAGTGTGCTATGGGTCTGGCATCCAGGCTAAGTCTTACTGAGCATTGGCCATTCTTTTATTCTGACAGCCTATCTTTCCAGTCAACATTTCTGATTTTTTAATTGCAGTGGGCGAAAGAATCGCGAAAAAATCCCCGTCATGCGGTAAATGGGCCTGGGCAGGCTACCAGGCTAGTGCCTCCGGACATCTTTGGCTCATTTGTACCAGCCCAGGGAGGGACGGGACCTCCGCGGACGGCTGGGGTGGCCGTTACACCCGCGCGTGACTCGGACAGGTGCGCTCCAAATTGCCTTCTCCACCGCAGACAAGCGGAGGAAGATCGCGTTTCCCCGCACATACCGTCCTTCATTTTCTTCACACGGGAAAACACGAAGCAAACTGGCCAACCGATTAACATACACCATATATTTTACGTCCACACTTTGCGCCTATGGTGTGCTGTAACACCAAATCTCAAACGTGCCAAAATCAACAAACATCCCAATGTCAAGCTTTTCTTCCAGTATGTACAAAGTAGCAAACGTAAACCCCCTCTGTGTGATCTCTTGAAGGCGAGCCAAGGGAAGGAAGGAACGGAAAAGAAATACGCAGGAGTAGCCTAGATGCCAGGCCTATAGGGCCCTATACTATGGCACATATAGCCAGGATCCCAACTGAAGGGGGTTGTGGCATGCATAATTTCTTTGGGGGTATGTTGGCCCTGGCGCCGAGGAACTGCCCTGTGTACGCCCTGGAAACAGTCCGACATCCAGGCTATTGGCCCTGGTGCCGAGGAACTGGCCTGTCTGGCCCTTGGAAGCAGTCTGGCACCCAGGCTACAGAACTGATCCTCTGGGAAGAGAGCGTCACCTTGAGAGTTGGGAGTTGTCAAGACGACAGGAATGCGTGACGAATCTGGGATCAGCTTTGTACCGCGGTGCCGACATCAATAACACGGACACTGATACCCGAGCCAGGGGGCTGCCGTGACCTGTGCGCGCCCTCGCCGCTACCAGACAGCTGGTCACCTTTAATTACTTACCGGGAGGCTTCCGTGAGTGAGTAAGGAGACAATGGCACCGAAGGTTAAAACTATCAAGGTTGCGGTGATAATAGATTCCGCCAGGTGGCGCTTCCAGCTAGAGCAGCAGACAGTTTGGCGGGAATGGTTCGAGATTGAACATTCTTTGGAACCTTGGGCGATTGTTTATCATATTTATTAGTCTTTACTGTAACGCAAACAACTCCTACCGAGAAATTAAATACACGGTAAAATAAATGAATTTACAGTATCTTCAGTGTTATTTCTTACCTAGCCACCTTTCAATCAACTTGAGCCACTGCCATGTCAACCAACCAGCCAATCATCAATCAAGTATCACATCAACCAATCAGCAAACTAACCATCTAGCCAACCAATCACAGAGCCCCAAACAAACAAGAACAGTAACTCAATCATCACATGGCTAAAGAGGTTCATGATATATGGGTCATTTGTCTTTTATTTTCTAGTCATTGTAACATATAACTACATGTATATATAGTTCTGTTGGATGTTCTTAGCATTGTCCCTGCTGCATAACCCTATAACCAATACACATTTGATACTGAAGGCTAAACATCCCAAAAAAGTGTTGTTGTTTTCTGTTTTGTTGTGAAATTTGTACAAACAAATACCATCTGAAATACCATGTCTGAAGGAAGAAGACCAAATTCTGGTATGACATGACGGAATTGTTCTGATACTCTGTTGAACACAGACAGTTGTTTCAAAACCACGGATGTCCATCTTGTTGTGTTTGTTTGTGTTTATGTTTACTGCAGCGGTGGCATCTCCTTCCACGTATAGGTAAGTCCGTCCCCGGGAATAGGTGGTCTCTTTGCTTTCGGTGGAGCAGCTTGTTCGGCACTGTGATAGGAACAAAGGTAGATAGAAGAACAAATGTTTAGAGATGACCTGTACTTGGGCACTGTGATAGGAACAAAGGTAGATAGAAGAACAAATGTTTAGAGATGACCCGTACTTCAACAGACAATGTGGCAATTAAATAGCCTGGGTACCATCCTCCGAAGTTTTTGATGCTCCTAAGGTCGCCATTCCAGTATTCACCAAGTATTCTGTATCTGTCATCACCACCGCGCTTTCTATGCTCCAGACTTTTACAAACATACGGAAGTGTTTGTGCTCTCAAACTTATGGGTACGAAATTCTCACCACAAAATACAGTACAGATCTCCAATAACTTCCCGTCTACACGCGTGCAAATCGTGATCAAAAGTCGTGCGAAATGTGATTAAAAAGCCGTGCATTTCTTGATCAAAACGTGCAAAAGCCATGCGTTTCTTGCTTAATCTGCATTCATTTCTCATGTAAAATGTGTGTAGATGTTTGTGTAATCACGTGTAGTTATGCTTTACAGCCACACGCAATTGCAGCTAATTAGTGCATGCAGTTTACACAGCTTTTGCACTACTTTCAATCGTGATTTAAACACAATTTATACGACTTTTCCACGAGACATAAACGAGTTAAAACCATGTATAAAGCGTGTGGGAAGGGAAGTCAATTTAGATCTGTACTAAATATAAAAAACGGAATATACCAATCACCAACTGACTAAGAGTAATTCGAGGTAAGAGCCTCCCTGCGTAAAAATAGCCGCTAAAGTCACTGCTTGTGTTTCGGCCAATTAGTTTTTATCTACACAAAAACAAGGGAGGGTCTACACAAGTGGAGTTGTATTTATTATGACTGGAAGTTGGTGAAAAATGATACTGAAAATAAAGTTTAATTAGTGGATTTTACCTCTGGCTTGTTTGATGTCATCTGTAGAGTCTGTTTGTTGTGGGTTTGGATAGAAGAGAGTATAAAACAAATAGGAGTATGTGGGGTTTTTTTCCTAAGCAGCTGCTGTCTTTGTTAATAGGTTCAACTGTTCAACATCGTCATTCGACAAGGGAACTCCACTCACTATTAAACTTGAATACTCATTGCACTTTAATTTAAAGTGAAATGAGTATTTATCAGGCGTATGTATTAAACAGATCTCTCAAATAATGATAGTGCAGTGGGCACTAGAGCTGTGTACCTAAAGCCCTTCTCACACATTCAGAACCTTCCCCAAACATACCAATACAAAAATGTAACACTCTAGCTCTAAGAACTTCCAACTTGTCTTCAAATTTAAGTCCTGATTCCTGAACAAGATGACAGTTTGTACTCTCAAAGAAGAGTGACATTCAACATTTGGAAGATTATGTGCCCTTCTGACAAATGTTGCTAGGTGTCTCTCCTACACAACAAAAAATGTTCATGTACCTTTCTCCTTCTGCGATGAGTTTCCTCTGTCCGTACACCACCTCGGGCGGAGTCACGAGGCGACGCCCGTCCCTGGTTAGGTAGTAGTTATCTGCCAGCTTGTGGCTGATGCCATCTGGGAGATTGGGTGGTGGGGGGGATCTGAAAAAAATCGTGACATCGTCAAACTCAAAGTTAACAGGAGTCCGCAGGACAGAATCCTCCGAGAAGTAATTATGGTATTTGTGGTGTGGCGTAAAGGTTTTATACCTCTTTTACTACCAACATGACAAATTTCAGAAAAATTCATCAATAGGATCTTGATTTATAGACACGAAGACACAGACACTGACAAAAATATGTTGTTCAAAGTATGAAAGTCTCATCTTACATGTAGCAAAGAAGGCTCTTCTAGCATTTACTCATAAATTATGGAAATCAGAGTATTTGCATGGTTTTTATATAATAATGTTCAACTTTTCAACTTTACTTACTAAGATAGAACCACCGTGAAAGTTTCTGCATTTGCAGTATTTCCTAATAACTGGTGTCAGACTATTCGCAGGCAAGCGATCCGTGAATCTTATTAACAGACAATATAGTTAACTTTTTCATCTGTATATGTGAATAAACAGTGCATGTTGAGTATCTAGAGTTGTGTTCTAATGTTAAAATCTGGAGAGGAAAAAGCTAAAGTAGCTCAAGTTTTCAACTGCTTGTTTCACCTGGTGACCACGTCCTCTGCATATCGCAACTGCATCTTTCTGGACCCCTGAAACAGCAAAATATAAAATTTTGTGTTTATCTTTAGTTTGATTTTTGTAACTTTTTAAAATTAAAAATTAATTTTGAACCTACAGTGATTTTAAAAACTAAACAGTAAGTTTATAGACCCATCTAAGCAGAGTTCAAAATATAAAAAAGTTTCATTATAAGTGTGCTATCCCTTGCCAGTTGTCGTCTTGGTTTCTTTTTAATAAGTGATTTTCTACCTAGTAAAATTATGATATAATATGATAAATTCGCCCTTCAAGCCCCCCTCCCCCCTGCTTGCCAAGTTTTGTTACTGACAACAGTGAAACATGGCCGTAACTCAATCCCAGGTTATTATACATTTATCAAATGTTATAGCTAGATATCTATAAATGATATAGGCCCAAGAATCACGTAATACTTACCCCTGCCAGCAAATTTCTAAGCGACCTGATGAACGGACTAGCAGTCGCCATCTTGGACGTTACAATGTCAGGGACAGACCGTTACTGTTCCATAACAAAGACTGTGATGTCTTGATTCAACTTCATTGTTGCAATTTTATTACTTTCAATAGATCCTGTACAGTAAAATGATATTTTATCGTCATGTAAATGATTGTTGCTTTTTAATCAAGCTTTTATGATAGACAATCTTACGTGTTGTGAAAAATGGCTTGTCCCCTTTCTTTGACCTGTGAGGTTAGTGGTCACAACCAATATAGATTATAGGGGTGACGGCTGTGCTGGTAAATACAAAGTATAATAAATTCATAAAGAATTTAGAAAGGATTATTATCTTTTATAACAGTGATAGTAATTTTAATCAATAATGGTAATAAATTATAATTGGTGTTTAACTTATTTTGAAACATTAATAATGTCTAAACATTATGGTACTCCCCTATTCAGTATATTGGACTATCCCTTACCCCTGAAATTTAGCCTGGAATCCCCGCCAATCTTTCTCTTTCGCACCCGCCATTGCTCAGTCAAAATGGACAGGGGAGTAGCGCCTCAAAAACTCGCTCGGGTAGGCCTCCTGTTCTAAATAATCTCTCATTTTGTGTGATATTAAAATCTATATGTGTCCCTGTATTGGCGGTTTGATTTTTAAGGCGTTAAATGCTCGGAAAGTCTGATTTTTAATAGGAGAAAATCATCGATGAGTTCCGCAGTTACAGACATGTGCATGTGTGTGACAACATGGCTGACCGTGTTTTGAGTACTAACTACAAATAATTTGTACTTCAAGATCGCTTGTAAACTGTCTCGATAAAAACCAACATGTTTTAACTGCCTATTTATCAATGGGAAAGCCTCCGTCCTATTTCCCTCCTAGTTTCCTTCCAGCTTCTCATTCATTCAATCTATCATAACCCTACTATCATAATCCCTACACACTTGGGGGAGGGGGGCAGGAACTAAGTTGCAAATTTCGAGCCTTTTTGGTCTGTGGTTGAATTGATGTGGACGCTTCATTTTGAGAAGATGATATAGAAAGTTATTATTTGATGTTGACCATGCTGTCTTGTCTTTCTCCCACAGGTGACTAAGGTTCTAGGAAGAACTGGATCTCAGGGCCAGTGTACACAGGTAAGTGAAAGTTACGCTTCTGAAACCAACATACTGCAAAATCTTGAAATGTTTCTGTTTTTTTTGTTTTCGGTGGTGTGTGTGTAGGGGGGGGGGGGGGTTAACCGAAGCAAATGTGCCATTGTTTTACTATTGTAGTACAGAATTGTTGCAGCCACAGAATTATCATCATCATTTCAGGGTGTTATAAGAAAATTATAGCAAAGTTAGAGCACTTACCAAACCCCCACTACCCTGAAAATCCATGTACAACTATTTCCTCATAGTATTCAACAGTAAAATAAAAATTGTACACCCTTCTGTTGTTATGTTGTATCCTCCACCAAAAGACATACTTTTGGTATCTGCTCCAATTGAATTATAAGTTGACATTATGGGGATGATGCCACAGTAAACAGGCCAGGTAGTTCAGACACAGGCACAGAGTTTTACGAAAACAAGTTTTTGAATAGCCAGGTTTTGTTTTTTTACTCTACTATCTTGCAGTAGTATCATGTAATCATTCCTTCTTAGAAGGTAAAACCTTTATTGTAGAAAAAAATGTATGACCAGAAAACATGCAAGTCAAACTAGAAATCTGATTTGGATGGGCTGAAATACATTTTCACTGTTAAGCTAAGAGTTACTTTATTTCCGTACAGCATGAGTTTATGTTTGACGTTGTATTTTCAGGTCCGTGTGGAGTTTATGGACGACAGTAACCGTTCCATCATCCGCAATGTAAAAGGTCCCGTTCGGGAGGGCGACATCCTCACCCTGCTGGAGTCTGAGAGAGAGGCCAGAAGACTGCGCTAGGGGTTACCTTATAAGGAAATACAAAAAAAATGTAAGTCTGAAGTGCTTTGTTTAAAATTGGAGCTGTGCAGGTATTTCTGATGTCTATCTGCACCTAACCTGTACTGGCTTTATATATACATGTACACATGTAGGTGTATGTGGATTTTTAATTGCTGCATTGACTGTCACCAGACTCACCACCTATAAAGTATAAAAGAAATAATGGCAATGGTTTCTGAACAGTTTTTAATTTGAACTATACTTCCTAAATTCTGAGGGATGCAGGTAAAATTTGTCCGGTGCAGGTAATTTTCAGTGTTACCTGCACCAGTACAGGTATGCAGGAAAAATATTTTGAGCCCTGCTTACTATGATGATATTTGAGCAGTCTTAATTTTCTTAATTCTCAATTCCTTGCAGATTTCTGGAGGCGTGTCTTATGCAACCCACGAGTCGGCATCTTCTAGAGGTTGTACAGGAAGTTCGGAGGGCTGCACTGCTGGCTACCCCATCTTCCAGCAGACAACAATCTGAGACCAGACTTTTGTTGATGCAAATGTTGTTATAAAACACTGCTTCCAATCTACATGGCTATCTGTGTCTTATTTCCTTAGTTCATTGCATATTATATGATGTTGAATTGCATAATGCATTATCAGAGCAGGGACCAAAGTTTAGCTTGCATAAAGTTTGGGTGTTTCATAATCTGCATCACTAAATTTGCTGTCTGAATGTATGGAGTGGAGAGGGATGTGTTACAGAGCTGGGAATTCTCCACTTTCATTTTTCCCCTGCCAAATAGTCTGGCACCTGACAATAAAAGATACACAAGAGCTCTGACTGATCAAGTTCCATCCCCCTGGATGATAGAATGAGTCTTTCCGCTTACCGGTCCCTTGACCGGGGGTGGTCGTTAGAGCACTTTTCAGCCAAGCACACCACCTCCCTTCTTTTTTCTGTCATGGGCCAGTGCTTGGGTCTTAGCAAGGGGAAGGCCAGTCAACTGATCTGTAAGAGCCTGAACATTAAACTGGTACAGGCTAAATACTAGTATAGGATGAGTACCAGGCTATCTATTGCTCCCAGTGTTAAGTGTTCTATGGATACAAGGCAATTTGGATCTTGGTCTCCCTTTACTCAACATGCAGCAAAGATGTTCTAATTAAAACCTTCATGTATATTTAGCAACGCATTTTAGCTGCCCGACCTTTTCTAAAAGAAAAACTGCATATTGCACTATGAAGTAAATTCCACAACCACTGTTTAACACAACTGTTTTATTCCACCAGAGGCTACCGTCCTCTTAACATGTACACATACATGATGAACTTGCTAGAAATGCTCGGCCTGAATATCCTTTGATCGAAAGGACGTTTGCGTCCATGCCAAAATAAAGCGCACAGCAGTACATTCCTAATCTTTTCTGTGCAAATTCTGCTGGTTCCATTTCAATGCATACAACTAACTGACTGATCGTACTGTAAATTTACTTACTTTCACAGTGGTTTTATTTCGCAGTATGAGGGAAAATCAGTGTTTTGAATTCCCTGTTGAAACAATTCTGTAGTACAGAAGCAATACAGTCAAACTTGGTCCAGCGACCACTTCCATAAGACAACCATTAGTCTAAGATGACCAGTTTTTGCTGGTACCGAATTAAAAAATGCACATTCACGGTGTCACAAATTAACGGAGAAGTCACCATGAAAATAAAACCACCACGAAAGTTTCTAGATTTACAGTGCTAAAATGATCGTTTACAATTTATCCAAACGTAAAAAAAAAAACAATAGCTGCTACATGTATTTTTGACTAGAGACAGAAGTGTCCTAGTCGCTGTCCATTTCCATGTCAGCCTGGCCCTGGCTACCCGAGTCTCCGATATCGTCGCTGGAAGGCGGGGCTTCTGCGGGCTGTTCCACAGCGACCTCCGGTGCGGGGGCTTTCGCCACTTTCTCCTTCTCGCTGTCATAGCCTTGTTCCTCCTCATCATAGTCGCGGGTAACCTGGGGGATGAGAATCACAAACAAACTTGTCAATCATTCAACAATTCAAGGTATCTGATGCATTTCATGACAGCAAAACAAAAAATTCTGGATGAGAATATCTGTCTGATATTGACATTTTCTGCAATTTCGTCATCCTTTCACACCAATGAATAGCTGGAACCAGCCTACAATACGAAACGATGCCATTTTCCATCAGCGACATCGCAGTCTTGCCTCACAGATATCAGAGCTCAAAGCTATAAAAAAGGAAGAGTTCTAAATGTAATGGAACTTCTGTTTTACACTTCATGCCTTCTACCTGTATTTGAAAAAAAATTTTTGAAATATACAACTGAGAAATTTGATTGGATAAACAGAAAGACTGACAGCTGCATGAAGATAGAGTAATAGAGGGAAATTTCAGTAAAGGTTAAACTCAAAGGTCTTAATCTTCCTTGAAAACTCGTACCTTGGCCTCTTTCTTTTCCTCTTCCTGCTCCTTGCTCTTGCCTCTGTGCTTCTCCTTGTCCTTCTCCCGATCGCGGTCCTTGTCCTTGTCTTTGTCCTTCTTCTTCTTCTTGCTCTTGGTTGTGTCTCGTTCACGGCTTCCACTGCGGTCCCGGTCCTTATCTTTATCTTTCTTTTTTTCCTTCTTATGCCTAGAGATGCAGAGAAGAATTTAAAGTTGTTTTCTAGTACAGTACCTAATAACGTTTTATGGTTAACAATGAAATTTATTGATTTTGTCAACTTTAACCCTGAAAAAAACAATTAGTAAAATTAAAATACCTCCCACACTGTTCGGTGTATAGGGCATTGCCCGTCTATGTATATTTCTATAGCCCTTGGGCCACACATTTGAGCAAGCACTACAGCAGGGGGCTAGTCCACTGGTACATGGTAGTTTTGTGTGTTGAACTACCATACTCTTTCACATAAGTACTGTGGGCTAAGAAGTCTGCACTACTTTTAAAGTTATTAGTATGACCTGGCCAGGTGATGTCAAAGTGCTTACTTGGAGGAAGAGGGTCGTCTTGCCGGGGACTTTGATGGCGACCGTTTGGGAGAGCGAGAACGTCGTCTGGGGGACCTGCACAAATCAAAACAAGTCAACAAGTGGTCAGAAAAGTAAACAAAGCAAAATGCAAAGATTTTTACACCTCGGTGGAGTATTTAGAGTTGTTGTGTAATTTTCTTGTTTTATTCGTTACTGTGAATTTCTCGCTAATTCTCATAGTCTTTTGTAACTTCCTCCTGGCCCGTGCAGACCATTTATACCTCCAACTTGACCTTCCTGTCAGTCTGCAGTTACAACATTTCCCCCTTTACTTCCTGTGACTCACTGTTTATAAATAATTATGAACACACAAGCAAACAACCAAACAAATCTCCATACACAAAGGGAAAAACAGCAGTAACTACACTTTTAATCATGTAAAAGGAAACTGCTGAAGTTGTAGACTAGAAAAGCAGTAAGGCTGACCTGCTCTTGCTACGGGATAACCGACTGGTGGTGCGGTAACTACGGGGCGGGGTCCTGCTCCGGGAGCGTCGTCTACCCCTGACACACACACAGCAAGAACAATAGGGTTCATCATTAATAACTTATCAAATCAATAACTTAACTCATTGATTTTTCATGCTAACTTTATTTTTTAATTTTGTCACATTCACTGTGATTAAACTGAGAATATCATACTGTGTGATTTGCTTTGCATTTTTTCAATGATTTTTGAGTAAACAAAAAAAGTTTTAAACAATGCCAGACACATTTGAGCACATTTGATCAGTTTGTCTCGAACATAAAAAGATACATGAAAGAAGTGCTCATCATTTTTGTTCTTTTTGATAATAAGTATACCTTTCCTTCGTAAGATTGAACAACAAAGTTGTGCCCTGATCATACAGATACAATGTAATAAGATAGAAAGTAGAAGAATCTGTGACCGAACCATAAACTGATTTTTTAAGAAAGGAGGCTCTGTGACTCAAACCACGTGTCGAAAGTAAAAAAGATACGAGACACGGAACAAAGCAACACCCAGGAATGTTCCACATATGATCACAGGGGGCTGCAATAAAAGATAAAGCTCATTCACTTAAAAACTTTACAGACATTTGCTTTGTTTGCAGTGTACTGCAGTGTTCTAGCCAGCCTGAAACTTTTTCCAGTCCTCTCGATTTTATTTGACATAATATGTCGAGCACTGAAGGGGTGCTCAGAAAAATGTTGACATCTTGACCCTTTGAAACGATATTTCCTGCATTTTGAGGGGCAAATTTTGCTGGTAGTCTAAGCTTTATTTAATGACATCTGTTTCCATATCTTAACACGCCGATTTTTGTCCATCAAAGATGACGGATTGGACAAAATTTTTGAGCGGGAAAATTCCGTCAAATGACGGAAAGACAGGCGCTGGCTAGAACACTGGTGTACTGATTCAGTACTGCCAATTTTGATGACTTTATTGCAACGCGTCGATGATCGTTATGGTCCATTCCCTATGTGCTTACTTGGCTGTTGCTGCGTGTCGTCTGGCGGGTGATTTGGATGGTGAACGTCTAGTATGTAAGATTGAGAGAACAGTCAGCACCCTAGTTATATAGTTTAGTCTTACAGCCAGAGGACAAGTATACAGGATCACATAGAGAAGGCTTCGCCCCTGAGGCATCGCCAAAATATGTCTTTCTCAAAAGGAGAAAACACATTGAAACTCTTCTTAGTCTTTATTAGTGTTAGTAGCACAGCAGCCATTGTTTCAGTACAGCATGCAAGTGTTAGTCAAAGGAAAATTTTTCAACATTACGAAACACTTAAAAACCAATACAAAAGGAAACTGAAAACCCTAGCAATGTTATAGGCTAGTTTCTGCTGACAGAGACTCCGATCGGGATCTCGGCCCGTGGAATCGCAGATTCTACCAGACTGGAGTCTCTACCCTGACAGATACAGTTTGTATATGGCCAGGGGTATTCATATTACCCACAATGTATCACACTGCAAACCATGAATTAGCATATTTTTAATATGTAAGAAGTTTGTTGTTTCGGTATGATACAGCTTTCATTCTCTAGGAGATATCTTAGGCTTTCAGCTTTCAGCTGGTAGAAATGCCTTACCGGGATCGAGAGCGTGACCGTCGCTCGCGGGAACGCGACCTCCTTCTGCGAGGGGAACGGGAGCGTCTCTTCGGGGACCGCGACCTGGACCGTCGATGTCGGCTCCGGCTGCGAGACCTTCGGGACCGTGATCTGCGGAATTGGTAGGGTTAAAGGTTAGAGGTAGATCTGGTTATATTCAAGTGTTGTTTGTACATGTACATTCAGTTCTGCATCATTCAAAGTCATGGAGAAAGTATTTTCAACTAGAAAGTCAACTCACTGACTTGTAGAAAACCTTGAACTTATAATCTCAATTAATACCATTAACTGCTACAGTGCTTGCAATGAAAATTTGCACATAAACATGTGCCTTAATTTCACAGTAGAAGGGGAATGGAGGTTTTAGAGTAGTAGTGTTTTAAAGGCATCCAATGCAATTTCAGGGGGCAAAATATTCTGGATGAGGAAATTATTATTATTCATTATTATTTCATACTTGAAGCATTTGAAACAAGCTACAGTTGAAGCAATCAATATGTACAAATGTAGTGCAGTAGTTATGCAAGAACACTTTTGTACCTATGGTTTGGATTTGCAACAACGTGGCCGCCGTCATAGTTCCTGCATTTGGGTTGAGTGGAATATATTACACAAACACATCCAAGACTTTTGCAGCAACCTCTTCACAGCGAAATCTGTTGTAACAAAACCACCGCAAACATTCCAATATTTACAGTATCACTCACCTTCGGGGAGACCTGGACCGCGAGCGTCGCCTCCGAGAGTAGGACCGCGATCTGGACCGGCTCCGTCGCCGCTTGTCCTCCTTCTTTTCTGAAACTTCTGAAGACCGTAAGGTTGGCTTTTCTAGAACCAAAGTTTCAACAGCAGGGCATTTGTCTCAAATCTCAAGTTCAAAATCACAGAAAGTCATTAAAAAAAACCGACCGTGTACACGTGCTTTAGTTTTAGTGTTAATTTTTAAGAGCACATCACTGCAGAGAGACACTTTAGGCTAGCGGGAGAATGTACCTATGGTTGGGATTTGCAACAACGTGGCCGCCGTCATAGTTCCTGCATTTGGGTTGAGTGGAATATATTACGTACAAGAGGACTAGTGCCCAATTCAAACAATGCTTAACAACATGAAACTATCAATGGAAACCAAGACTTCGAAAGCTACATGTACAAGGTACAAGAGGAATTCATCCTTTTTTGGGGGAGAAGGGGGGGGGGCTAACTTTTCCGACATATATCCTTCTATGTATCTAAAGATGCCAAAGATTGTTTGAAGCTTGACAGCAACTTCATCTCCAAGCAGATGTTGAAGAACATTGTGGTTGAGCCCACCACCAGAAAAGCTGGCCGATCAGAAAACGTTATCATTTTTCACCTCAACATCTGCTTGGAGATTAGTTACAAGCAACTTTCAAGTAAACAATAGTTTCGATATTGACAGATAATTTTGGATTATCGATTTCTTCCTTGTTGGTATAAGTGTTAAAACAATGTGCAAACAAGAGTTTGAATCAAAAGGTTGGGCAAAAAAAAGGTGAAAATTGTGTTGTATTCACTTTTTGTGAACTACAAAGGGATTTGACCTGATACGGTAATTCATTTTATCTTCACGGTAGTAAAATTTCACGATATGAGAAAAATGGACATGTTCATTGGACTTAATCTTTACGGTGGTGGCAAGTGGAGGGAGGGGGGCAAACGACAAATAATTTGACAATGATAAATATACAGTACATAAAAGTTAAAACAGTAAACATAAAACTACCGTGAAAAAAAACAGGAATTACAGTATGGTATTTAAAAAAATGGGACTGAAGACTTCCTTTTCAAATGCCCTGAAGAAAAAAATCTGGCATAATTTTCAGCAATTATAACATTCCAACCTAGAACACTAAACAATACTTGATGATTATAGTCCATTGATACTCAAAGCCAATTATAATTATTATATATACTTTGGTTTTGTGGGAACATAGTGCATAGTAAGAAATGCAAAAGATATTTACGAAATTTTTAAGTCTTAGCTTCCTTTGCCAACGTTACAAAAACGAAAATTAAGAAAAGGAGAGAAAATGTAGACTAATACTTTGGTATGACACCTAATACTGATGTTTGGATGTTTGGTCTTCCATACAAAGGATACGCCCATATCTAAACAATGATGTACAACTAACTGCATAGTCATTCTCTAAGCTTTCCAATTTTATAGTTCATAATTAAAGGGGTAAAACTAGGACTAGGTCAAATTTACTTTCAACTGAAATCAGACTCTGACTTGGAATAAACTAAATAATAAGTTGGTTCCCGGTTTGAACTGCACATGTGCGAGGTGAAATTTGAAGGCCCATAACCTGTAAACAGTTCTTGTTTAGACCACTGTTGATACAGATGTGTTGTGTTTATGACTCAGGTGTCTTCAAATTTGACATGGTACCCACACTGTGCAGATGCAGTTTAAACTGTGAACCAACTTAACGGCTTATGCTCTATTTTGGCCATAATGACAATGTACACGTACATGTATGTCACATGGCATTCTGGACATTGCGCATAACTATAACTTCAGTCTAAATCTATAAGCTATACCGATTCTTTTACTAGGTCGTACCCTATTTCGTTACCATTCTATGCAGGAACGGACCTAGAACATACATCAATACATTCTAATGATTTTCAAAACTGAAGTCCATTTTTAACAATTCTTTGTCTATTGAAGGTTCTTCAATCTCAGCAACTTTCCTGTTAACATACACCAAACATCCTGACCACCCCTAAGTTTGGTTCGTCCGACTACATTGTACATCAATCAGGAGACCATGGAACGTTCCACAGTCACTCTGGGGGGTGGCCAGGCTTGTTAGCAAAAAACCAAGACACAACAGAAGGCACAAGAGACCCAGCCAAGCGTAAGTTACAGTTGCAGTGAGTCGTAGGTAGCATGCAGTCAAGCTGTATGTTGTGTCAGTCGTTTTAACTATTTCTTCCTCTTGTTCTCAGCACTAGACCAGATACTAGTAGTACAACAGTTCCAAAAAGTAATACACTTCCAAAAAGTAATACACTTCCAAAAAGTACAACAGATTTACAGTAAATTCAATCAATTTTTTACCCTTCTTTCCATCAAAATAAAACATATTTCTTCAAAGCACTGACCACTATTATAGGCATTCCCTAATGTTAAATGTAAGGGGTTTTACATTTAAAAACCCAGGATTTAAAAGATTTTGGAGTGGGCAATAACATATCTTTCTACGTGTAATGTCTTTCTTTTCAAAGCAAGTCTTGTCATTCCTTTCTAAATTTAAAAAGGTCTTGAATACCAAAATCCTATGCTCAGTGTTGCTCGATTTTGTTTCAAAAATTGTTTTTTTCGCAATGGCACGATAATTTGACATCATGACACAAAGAAACTTTTGTAACGTACAGAACGGCCTTTGCTTTCCACAAGATGGAAGAACTCTGTCCGTGCCGTAGTGTATGTGTGTAAAAATGTCCTGAATTCCCTTGAACTGGGGAGTGCTGGGTTAAAATGGAGGATTATAAGGTCAGAAATGGCATCCTTGTTTCCATCCTGGGAGGCAGGGTTGGGACACGAGGGTGTGCCTTGGTTATGTAAGCGAGAACTATGCAAACAACCAATGACTACTAACTGTTCTCCGCCATGCACCATGTATCTCAGCCCATGCAGTTGTTGAGGGGGGGCATCCTGTGGTTCATGGTACAGTGCTCCAGAGTTCCAAAACACAGCAGAAAACTTTGACTGGACAACAGGTTGCTTTAAAGCAAGCTACAAAAAGTTTCCCATAGAGCCAACTGGGACAAAGCTGAAGATTGTCTAAATAAGTAAATTGTCAAATTTTGCTTTTGGGTGAAATGTGATACGTACGGCATTTTAGACCTTAGCACGACCTATAGCAGCAAAATATGCATTTTTGTGTTCTGTTCACCTGAAATTTGTTTTTCTTTGCATATGTCTAGTGCATGCGAGTCCGAGTACATGTACATGTAACAGATGTAAATGTAAGGTTTGCGGAAAGCGGAAGAGCGGAACACCACACCATGAACCCTGCGGATGGACAGAATGCCCGGCTAGTTCCACACCTGGGGCATCAGGCCCAAACATACACAGAGGTAGTAGTGCTGTTCTCGTTGAATGACCACTTGCCTGCGTTCAGGGCGGACGAGATATGACTCTGTGCTTCTCGCACTTGGTTCAAGACGGCGTCAATCTGGGCCACGTGGGGGTTGGTCAGGGCCACAGGTTTGTTTAGGGCGATGTTGGAGTAATTAACCCTAATATGCGACATACCAAAGGATTAGAGAGAAATGGAGAATACAGTAGGAAGAGAGAGGTTGGGCGCACCTGGCTCGATGGCGGCTGTGATTAAAGCCTCCGCATCGCGGACCCGTTTCATGGCCTCCTCTATTTCCCGGCGCTGTGCCTCGGGAGTCTGAGTCTGGGGCTTGACGATAGCATTGTTGGAATGGTTAATCCTGGAAATTAAGGTTTAGAGCCTATGAGACATTGGGGTGGTGTGTCGCCGGCACACTAACAAACCGTAAGGTAAGCATACACTAAATAGGCTGTTGCAGGGGAGCCCTTCCTTCCAGGATGCGACAAAACCCCATGTGCAGCCTCAAGAATAATTTAAGTTGATCTGCATTCAGTAAAACCCTGTGTGGAGTGTAAAAAAAATTATTTTCTTTCACATACATCAGCAAAACCCCATGTGGAGCCTCAATAATAATTTTCTTTCATCTGTATCAGCTAAACCCCATGTGGAGCCTCTTTTCATGCCAAAACTGAGCAGAAATAACATGCTGCAGTTCAAGTGGCACACAGAGGGGGCGCTGGTGCACAACCCCGGAAGGAAGGCGTTGACAGAATGGTAGTTTGTGTTGTTAAGTGTGAACGGGGGAAACAAACTCCCTGTAGGGCTCGTGGCAGCCTTATTCACGGCCTTGCTCTCACCGCCGAGCCTGGAGTAACAATAACAGTCACATTACTCTCCACATACAGCCAAATTTGCAGGAGATACCACTTTTAACAAGCACAACAGGGTTTGCTATGTGACCTACCACTATACCCTCAGGTGTAAACATTCACACTCCATGTTTTTGTCAGTAAAAATGTTTTGCCTTAAGTTTGATCACGATAGCGAACCCTGTGCCCTACAATGGCATGGTACTTCGTCAACACTTTTAGAAATAGAGGGAACAAAATTCCATAAACAACAGCACTCTGTCAAAAGCAATTATGCCTTCAAATTGGAAACACTTCTACCTTAAGTATACGTGTACTACTCATAAGTCTAAAAACTTTTTACCCCTTTAACAATATCATATCTTACTAATTCTAGGAACCAGGGCTCGAAGTTAACGATGTCCCGATGTCCCCTGGCCACTAAAATTGAGGCCGGGACAACTGAAAAATCACTTTGGGACATTTTTGGGACACTGGAAAAATAATGAACATCAGAATATCTGCCCTTCATGCGTTTATCAGGCACGCGACCCTGCGTTTGGCTCCCGTAAATGTGTGCATGAGTCACTTTCTGGGACCCACTTTCCACGTTCCGCTGGTTAAAGCAACAAATTTTGTGGTAACAGTGACCCATTTTCCATTGGGAAATGTTCATTGAGAAGTTTTATCCGTAGTCAACTTGTTTTAATGCGCCTATAAACGCAAAAAATTAATCCGAAACGCGTGGCAGTGATCGGCCGAGACGAAAGCATCAGCGGCAGTAGCGGCCATCTTGGATTCTCGCGACCTCACGTTAGATCTCGCTAAAATACACGAGAGAAATGCCACCCCCTCTAGCGACATTGGTAAGACTGCACTCTCGACAGAGAGCCGATAATGAAACACATTAAATCTAGCACCGCTATTTTATCTCTTGGGGCAAAATTAAGTACTTCTTTACTGTTGTTGCTATATAAAAATTGTACTAAGATCAAAAAGATCATTTCTTAAATTGTATATTGTATGATAGCTTTTGTGACTCTATAATAATACTGTATATACCTAGTAATTTTGCATGAATTTTTCAAATTGCATGTAAAATGTTTGCCAATATGCAATTTTGTAGAGTACATGTATGACATGGGTTTAGGTCCAGATGTAGATTAGACTGCAAGTGACATACACCTCAATGACCTGTAGGAATGCATTTTAAAATGAACGTTGTTGTCAATTTGGTAATTTTCCGGGGGGTACGTTTATTCCGGGGGGTATGTTTATTAGGTTTTGAAGATTTTTCTGGGGGGGTACTTTTATTCCGGAAGGTGTGTTTATTTGGGAGATGAGAGTACTACTAAGACAAGTAGCTCAGCATACTGTATATCTTATGTAACAAGTGGGGAGAAAGTTTGAAAAGAAAGTATGTTTGGTTTGCAGACACAAGTCTAGCAATAAACTGAACAAGACATTGAAGTTTGAGTTGGTTTTGAGTTTACTAGTATTTCAATTGCCAAGTGGTTTACATGGCAATACTGCACTCTGACTAGGCTCTACAGTTGTTGTTATACATACTTCGTGAAAACCAGGTTGGGACAGTCCATCCTCACTTCGGGACAGTTGAAAATTACTTTTGGGACAGTTCTGGGACAAGAGGGAAAAAAGTTAATTTCGAGGCCTGGGAACAACTCTTAGTAAACATTCTATAATTTTTTCTTGAGAACAATATGTCAGATATACCCTTACCAATGTCATAGAATAACTAACAAGAAAGTTCTTCTACATATGTACCTAAACGTATATTTTAATAATTAAGACATTAAAGACAGTTTCCTTCTATAAAAATAAAACAAGCACCAACTGTATCAAACAACTGTTGATCATATCAAACAACTAAGAAAAGTACAACAATAATCATAGAAAGCTACAAGCTCTGTTGTTCTAAAAAACATAAACAAAGACACCCAGATTTGACTTCACTTCATAAATCATACCGAACTGTGAATGAGTCTCAAAATATCATTGATAATTTCAGTACATGTAATAATCATAACTGGTATGTTAAAGAAGTCAACATAATAAAATTTTGGTATTTACACTAAAAGCTTTTTACAAATGAATAAAAGGATTGAAAGTATATCAATACATATTGTCAACTAGTAGCCTATGTACTAAACATCCAATATTTTTTTTGAAAATGGTGTAAAATGTAGAGGCTTTCAAAAAAAGGAAAGAGTGTAAACGTGCACATACTTGAGTGGTCGGTTTCCGAACATGATGCCGTTGTACTGCAGAGCCTTCGCCACGGACGTCTGGTCGGCAAACTCCACGAAAGCGAAGCGCGTGGGCTGGGTCTCGTCCCCCGCCATGCGCACGTACTTCACTTCGCCCACTTGCTGGAAGAAATTCAGGAGCTGCTCGGCGGTAACCTGCGATTGACAGGAAGGTCAAGTCAAAGACACTGAACAAGTGTTGTCTGAAAGAACTGTCAAAGGGAAGAAACAGGAAGGAGATAGAAAGGAAAAGAAGTTTCATGTTTTGATTGGCATACTCACTAATTGTATTAGCTTACTAAACTAATATGTTTCAGAATCACAGTTTAGAAGTTGATTAGGAGTTGGTTTAGTGACAAAAAGTAACTTTTTAGTCAGTTGAAAGAAGTAGTATAGTGTTGCCACACAGAGGAATAAAGCGGGGAGGTTTAAGTTAGAAGAATAGGTTGTGGATCATAAGAAAATACAACATACGTCACCCCTTCAACTTACAGTGGCGGAGTCCAAGTTGCCCACATAGACTGTCCTGCGGATCTCATCAATTTTGGAAGGGTCCACATTGCCAGGCAGGGGTGGAAGCTGGGTTACGGCAAAGAAAAAATAAAGACAAATTTTACAGACTTGTTTCGTGACTTACAGTGGCAGAGTCCAAGTTTCCCACATAGATGGTCCGACGGATCTCTTCTATTTTGGAAGGGTCCACATTGCCGGGTAGGGGTGGAGGCTGGGGTAGGCCAAGAGCTGCTAATGCAGGGTCATACTGGGGACCTAACCCTGCACCAGCAGCACCCCCGGGCAACTGGAACACACAAAAAACGCAAAACAGACAGAAGAAAACTCCTGGTCTCGCTAAAGCCGCCGGCACTGATGACAATTTTTGGAAGAACTTTTTGATCGCCAGAGGGTTACCAAATATTGAAGTCGCCCAAGAATCGAGCATATTTTTGGCATGGAAGTCTACCTAAACACATTGAGCTGGGTTTTTTTAGCTGCAAATATAGGCCACTTCCTACTAATCATGCCGTATTCTGTGCGAAAATGTCCCCTTGAGCTCGCAAACTTGTCGGGCAAGCTGTTGCGTGACACTGGCTTGACAAATCAGTGCACCAAACAGGAAGAAAGCAACTCATACAAGCAGCTTTTTGCACTTTTTCTTGTGGTTTCTTTTTTTTTTTTTTTTTTCAACATTAAGTCAAAATTCGTAACAAACACCTTTTGAAAGTTGGTCACGAAAAATTGTTTTTATGGTTGTGTTTTTTTTCTTTAAAATATATATAAAACTTCTATGGGGAGAAACTTAGACTCAACAAGCGATTGGACAATATTACAATGAACAATTAACAGATTGTAGATTAACACACACCCATCATACAAATGTACAGTACTTTAATGTTGTTTTGTAATCATTTAGGGTTATGGTCACATTGGCAGGCTTTTGACAAAGGTTTAAGTATAGAAAATATATAGAGGAGCAAGATAGAAGATTGTAACTTTGACATGAAATTAACCTTTCCAAAAAAAGCATGCTGTAACTAAACATTTCCGATACAAAGAACAGAGCATGTTACACATACACAATCATGTAGTTGTTCCTTATCGTATAAGAGGAATGCAGTATGCAGTGTTCATTTATAAAACAGAAAGAATTGAGTCCAAATATATCTTTATTTGAAGGTGCTATCTAGCAGTCCATTAACTCATTTCTGTTTCAAGTAAAAGGCTATTCAAATTTTCTTTGGTAAACATTTGAAAATAAAATATACATATCTTGTTACGTTAACAAATGGGAAAATCACTCAGGGAAGCATTTTTTGGCAGCGCCTCAGGAGCAGAGACATTCTACAGCTGTATAGAATGGCTCCAACTGGGTATGTGCAGTGTGGTGCACTGTGGGTAATATGTCAAAGTTGAAGGCTCCAGAGACATAAACAAAAACATGTCTGACCATGCCTAATATACATGTATGCAAGTCCAGACATGTTTTCTTAATGTCTCTGGGGCCTTCAATTTTTACTATCACCCATGATGTACCAGGCTGCACATGCGCAGTTTATATTATGAAGCTGCCTATTCTACCCTACCCAATGAGCAATTTTCTTTGCCATGTGCTTTGCATTACATTTTTAGCTTTCTAGATGAACACCCTTATTCATATAAAAGTTTGAATCATCAAAGTATTAAACAAAGCATTACACTACGAATAACACCATGCTGATAGTGTTGATTGACATGAAGGTTAAGGTAAAACAAACCTGGTCTCCCATACCGGATCCGAGAACGTCCTACATGGGTGATATGAAGCATGCATGTCTATGGTTGGCTGACCACACACTAGTAGTACAAGTATTTTTTTTTATAAAGGTAACATACAATGACACACGGTCCTCTAAGACCCAACTGTGCTGAATGCAAGCTACTGGCATATCTATGTCTAAAACATGCAGAAATACAGCTGGCTGTTAGGGCTCAAAATATTCAAACACACTGGCCATAAACTGTGTTCAACAAGTGGTTGACACTCTGAAAGCCTAAAGTAGTCATTGTTAACTTTGTTTCAAGTGTGAATTTGAATGTTAATCATATGTTAACGCTTTTTCAGAATTTTAAGTTAGACAATATGGTAAAAATACACAGAAGATTTGTAAAAAAGCATTTTGAGCCCTAACAACCATCACACAACACAATTACAAGGTTTCAAACAAATTGCAAACATGTTACAAGATGCTAGAACAACTTTAAAAGCCACAAACGCACCACATCCGATCAACCTTTGGGAAACTCAGATTCAAATCAGCTATGACCCGACAAATCGCTTCCTAGTTTACCTGAATCACAACAGCTGGCAGAGCGAACTCACCAGTTCCATATGGGAAGATGTCAGCCTTTTTACCTCCAGGGAAGGAGATATCCTTCCACGGGAAGGTACTGTTTGCGGTCATGTTTGTGTGTTCGCAGCTATAACTCACAGTGTGTTTGACGGATTTCTTTGATTTTAGGTGTATGATTAGTTATTGGGGTCCAGATGATGCCGTTTGTTTGTTTGTTTTTCTTTGCATCTGTATTTTCAGGTTATTGAAATGAAATTTGACACACCCATGCTATATATGGTGTTTAATCATATACATGTATTAACAGCTATTGCCCACTGTAGGAGTTAAGCTGTCTAGGACTATACCACACTACTTTCAGGAGGGGGGTTTAACAACCTTTTAAAAACAAAAGCTGACACCATTCTACATGGAATGGATGGGTTTGCTTTGCCAAATGTTGTAATTTAGGTAAAGTACATGTAGGAAGCAAATTATGTCACAACTGATTCAAACCAAAGTTTCAAAGAGGCTGATTGGACAAGGTGAACCGTCAACGTTACATGTCAAATAGCGGAGTCCCTGGAAGTGATTTCTTACAGCTAGAAAATCCCGCCTTTTTCAGCGATCAAGACGGGATTAACATAGCACATGAGGCAAGAAGAATTGAGTATCATTTTGGATTGGGTGGAAACGCAACATTATAAAACAACAGAGGGAAAAAACACAGTAAAAACGAGCCAAAACGTGGGAGTACAGTACAGTACAGCACATATTTCTTGATATGACATCACTGACGGATTTCAACATGATAACACCGGAGACAGGAGTTGCCACAAACCTTGCTGACACTTTCAGGAAAAAATGCTCCAAGTATGTCCTATAGGGGGGTGAATAACGAGGCATGCAGGTTATATTCATTCATTAATGTCATTACCAAAGCACTTCACTCATTGGTCACAATGTCAGGAGCATTCAACATGCATTTATCACCAATGTCAACTCTTTGTCCAACCGTTCAAAGAACTTTTACTAACAAAGTGTTTTCTTGAAGGGAATGTCAATATTTCGTTACGTCTATGTCACGCGTTAAAACAAACACACATTGTCAATCAATGCATTATCAGGTTGCTTGAAGATTGTATGAAACTGAAGTATACGATTTTCGGATTTTGTCCAAAAAAAAGCTGATACTGTTGTTTGATTAACAAACACGGATGCCTTTGCGCTAAATACAGTACTTTGGTTTCATACAATCTTCAATCGTTAGTACTTAATTTAGAAGGGTAATTAACACACCTGATCAGCCAGAGTTGCCCCCAGTACTTCCTACAATGGGTGAAATGGGTGCAGGTAAGTAGAAGACATATCAACTTTTAAAGCTGCATTATGTAACATTAGAACAATGCAAAAAGTCAACTTTCAGGTCATTTCTTTACATTTAGTATGTTGAATCAACTCTACTCCATTGCGAATAAGTGTCATTGGAAGTGGAGGTGACAAAATATGATGCCTTACAAGCATGTTTAAAAGCTGGAAACACAGCTGTCAGTCAAATTCTGGTATTTTGTGGTGGTGCCACAAAATGAGTGCGCCTCATGTGGGCTGTTTTATTACCAACCATAATGTCAGAAATGTGAAATGTGAGACAATTAGCATGTGCTACTAGCATAACCTTTTAGCCTTAACCTGTACAATGCTTCATTTACCATATGCATTTACAGGTACTGTAGATGGTAGTATACACGTACTAGTGGGCTTTTAGCACAACATACCATAACTTCACACATGCAAATATAACTATGTACATTAAAAATACTATTTGTGTATATGATACGTACCCCTCCAACTCCTGCAGCTGCTAGTAAAGGGTTGGCTATAGGTGCTGGGGTGGGGAGTAGGGCACTGGCCGCAGGTGCTCCACCCCCGGGGATCATACCAGCCACCGCATTGGCTGGAGCTGCCAACTGAAGAGCCTTAGCTTCATCTGGAATGACACCTGTGGAACAAGGCAACAGAGCCACCTGTTAGCACATGTGAGAACTGCAGTAGAGCTTATAAACAATTCAAACTCTACATGTGGATATACGGAGATTACTTCTGGAGTCATTTCAAGTGACATCTATCACTCTTCTTCAGCGTCACAAGAATGAACTGGCAGAACTAGTCAACACTTATGTACCAGACACTGGGAAAAATACTTTTTTTTCTGATTTTTTGCAGTGCCTCTCCACTGTGAAATTACGACACAACAATCATGTGTTTTTGTGCAACAGCAAACTTAAAACACACTTCAAAACCACTGAAAAGAAGTATTTCGACCACGAGCCTTGGTATGTTGTGTGTGCTATAGCACTCCTATGTCCATATTAGGAAGTTCCACGCATTCTAACTGATCATGATGTGTTACCCCTATAGGCAGTTTACCAGTTGTGCAAAACAAACAAACAAACAAACGCACCATCCTGACAAGGGACCACGATCAGCGCCCTGTCGATGAACACAGTGTTGGTGAGGTGCTGCGCTACACCGCAGTTGGTGGGGTCGTCGTACTTCACGTAACACACCTTGGAAGTCACCGGCACTGAGATATCCCTGATATAGACACAGATAGGGGGGCAAGATTTAATTGTAATGCCACACAACTCTTATGTTTAATTTGTTAGATCTCCTGCATATGCAATCTTGGCATGGTTTTATTCTGATGAGCCTTGAGATCGAGAATCAAGGGTCAATAAAACTTTTTCACAAGATGCACATTGGTAGAACGTACTGTGTCCGCACGAAACTCGGATTTTTCATGGTTTTTGTTGGATGTTTGGTCAATGTTGCATCAGAATTTTGCCCGTTGCAGACGATATATTTTCCCACACAACATTTGAAAACTATAGATGAAATATCATCCTTACTCTCACCTATACTAAATGTGCGAATACAAACTTATACTTGGCATACTGCCGAAGTGCAATGCACAATACATTATGGGTTTTGCACAGGCGCAGTACGTTCTGCCGATGTGCTAATACAACTACATGTAATTCTTGTACGACTCTGTCTGCTTCATTTATCCCTAGTTATAATAATAAGAGGGATTATATATTTGTAGCCCAAAACATTAACATACTAGATATCCAGAGCTTGAATTCATTTTTGGAAAGGTGCACTTACTAGTATGCACCTAACGTAAAAAATTTAGGTGCATCGAAAAAATAATAATTTGGGAGCACATCTAAATACTAGTTAAGTATCATGTTAGCAAAGCCTAATTTATAAACCCAAATTATACTGCCTGTCTTCAGAGCTTCTATAACACGTGCTAATTTCAAAATTTTTGTTGGCCAATTTTGAAAAAAAAAATGCTAGATTTGGTAGATCTGGTTGCAACAAACAACATAAAACCTGGCGAGGAAAATTCTTCAAATCCAAAAACCTAAATAATTTTCACACAAGTTTTTTAAACAACAACAAATTTGCAGAGAATTTTCACGCAGCGTGCAACTCGTGTATGTTAATTTCTAAGAATCTTAGTAAAAAGATTCAAAAACATCATCATCCTTAGCAAATCATAAAAAAACGAACAGAGAAAAGCAAAAATACAAACGACAGACAGACTGAACATTTCCATTCCGGGAAGATGCTATAAATAAAACGGTGAAAAAAATGCGGGTCGAATATCGACCCAAGCTAAAAACACAGACGGCAGACTTACTCTGGGTACAGTTTGATCTCGTCAATTTTACCCAGGAAACTGAACAACGTTTGCATCTGCTCCTTGGTGGCGGCCGGCGCCACGTTGGTCACCTGGATAACCTTAGTCTGCGCCATCCTGAGGAAAAAATCGCCGAAATTACGGGAGAAATCGCTGTAGTCTTTGCTCTAGAATGAATCGCTCGCCATTTTCCGAAAATGGCGTCGTCCTCACGTTCTGATATTACCCACAATGCATCGGTAAAGGGATCATCCATTTGTCCTTTCTGAGTTTTGTATCAAATTAAAGCTGCATTATGTACGATACAAAAAGTAAATTATCATTGTTTAATAATTACTATTCATTAATTGAACTGTAATCTGGTGAACTGAAATTACTATAAATTGGTATACAAATCTGATATACGTTAAAGTCAACATACCTTACACCCATAACCTAGAATTTAATGTACCATCCCTAAATAGCCGTGGTGCATTTTGGGTCAAAATTTGCATCACACTTCAACTTCCGCCCTCAACATGGCGGTGTCAGGGAGCGTTTTGCCACTTCTCCTCTTGTGTTTTCCCCTGTGTTTGGCGCAGTTTCGCAGCGTCCAGGACATGATCTACGTCAATATCACGGCACAGGCTCCGTGTGTCCGTCTGATGAACGCCACGCACCAGATCGGCTGTACTTCGGCCGTGAGCGGCAATGTCGGAGTGCTTCACTACTGTGCTGAACAGGTAAACCATACGCAGACTGAGTCATACGCTAATTAAAATGTCTAATATCCGAGCGGATATGAAATTTTTTGGGAGGAATATGGCTACGTTTTCTTCCCGCGCCGTTTTTTTTCAAAGCCGATTGATCTTTTACTTCCCAACAGTTTGTCTAGTATTATAGGTGGCTAATAATTTGATTATTCTTGCCACAACAAAAGGAACAAGAAAATGTGAGGTTCTCCAAAAGTATGTATTTGCTATAATTTGTATGATGTTCACAACAACTGCTGACGATTTCAGATATCACATTAACAGCAATATTACCAGTAATGCTACATAACTTAAAAGATGTGTGATATCATAATTATAATCCACAAATATTATACAAGCTTACCCCCCCATCCTAAAAGTAGTGTGGTACAGCCCATTAGTCCCACACAGCTTACTCCTAGCCTACAGTGGACAGCTGTTGATGGACTGTACCACACCTCATACAGCAGGGGTTGTCAAATTATTCTTTTTTAACACCTGAAAATATGGATACAAAGAAAAAAAAGTATCATCTAGATGCCAATAATTGATCATATTCTGAAAATCTAAGAAATCCGTCAAACCAAGGACATTATTCTTGTATAATATCCTTGGTCAAACCTACCATGAGTTAGCTGCGAACACCTTCCCCGGAGGTAATAAATATTGTGATTGTAACCTGGGCTTATTTTGGTCAAGTTACACAACTAACATGGCTTCATTTTTTATAGAATGATGTTGACTGGCTGATCCAAAGTGCGAAGTACCATCCCTACATGCCCCTCATGGTCCCTCGTCTCTTCACATACGACAACGTCCAAGCCCTGAGAGCGTCTGGCAAGATCAGCGGCATCCTGGTCGCGTACGGGAACCGTTCCGACCCCCAGCCGCCCCTGTCAGGCTTCTCCCCGGTTCACAAGTGTCCGAACGACGGATACGGGCTGTACAAGGATGACCCAGACTACGCCCATTGTAAGAACACCACGTGGAACCCACTGGGTTCGGGGTTATCGTACTTGGACTTCAACTTCCCCATGTCACTTCTGTTGAACCAGACCGACATCGACTACCTCATCGACTGTCACAACAGGTTTGTTTGTTTGTTTGTTCATTAGAAAATGCCTAATTCACTCAAGTATCGACAAGGTATCGTCAAAGAATCACGGAGACACTTGATATTAGTATTAAAAAAATCATGTATTTGCTAGTCTTCCTGTAGCCCTTCTAACTGGAGCATTTCCTTTATTGGTGATTTTATTTTGTGGTATGAGGGTAAAGGAGGTGTTTGGAGTTCATAGTTGAAACGATTCTTAAAACACATATTCACAGTGTCATGATTTCATCAATTTGTACAGAGAAAAAACACGAAATGAAACCCCAGGAAAGTAAATCCATTCACAGTAATACAAGTAATAATATCAATACAAAAAATGAATGGCATTATTTAACAAACATTACACCAAATTAGGCAACACAATAACTAAGAAAACCTGACAATAAGAACTAAGACAAAATCTTCAGTTGTGTCTAACATACAGAGAGGTCAGAGGTCTAAAATGTTTTCTGTCACCTCCAGGTTTAACAAGTACGACAACGACAGTAACCAGCAGTACCCGCTGTGTGCGGTGCAGATAAAGGATCGCATGGACGGAGCCAAGGATTCCATCACCTGCATCCGGAGGAGCAACCTGAACATCAACCTCAACCCGTTCATATTCTGCGACCCTATGGGCGACAAGAACGTCTGGGGCACCCTGCGTCCTCTCAACAAGTCCTCCACCCTGCTTCCTCTCAACAAGTCCACTCCGCTGGACAACCAGACAGCTCCGCTGGACAACCAGACAGCGGATCTGATCATGGCTTCTGCGAAGATCGACACGTGGTCGCTGTTTTACAACGTGGGCGGGGTGGGCGCCAACGATGCCACTGGCTTCATCGCCCTCCTGGCCGCAGCAGAGGCTCTTGGGAAACTGAATCAAACCGAGAAGGACGCCATGAAGGATCTGATGTTTGTGTTCTTCCAGGGCGAGAGCTTCGACTACATCGGGTCGTCAAGGGCGGTGTTCGACATGAAGAGAGGAGAGTTCCCCGAGAAGCTGGACGACGATATAGCATGGCAGCCGTCGCTGGTCAACACGTCAAACATCCAGTATTATCTGGAGGTGAGTCAGGTTGGACTGTGGGAACAGTCAGGCCTGTGGGCTCACAGCGATCCGGTCTCCCAGAAGGCACCTGCTGTACGCAACGACGTCAACGCTATCTTTTCCGCCATCGAAAACGCGACGGAATCCAGCAACGTCTCCATCAGGAAGCCGCCCTCATTCCAAGCCCTGCCCCCGGCGTCTCTGCAGCGATTTCTACGGGAAGATTCGCGAGTTCCGGGAATGGTTCTCTCCGACCACATGGCGGCATACAATAACGACTACTTCATGAGTCGTCTGGACCTGCCCACAGAGATCGGCATGGACATCCCCGCCAATCTGAAGCCAGACGAAGCCTACGACTACACAACCAAGCAGGGCGCAAGCCTGACCAAAGTGGCTACAGTCGTAGCAAGAACTCTGTACCTCCTAGCCTCAAACAAGACTCCTTCAGAGGCTGCAAAAATCGAAGCAAACGGCACGACCATAAACCACCTCCTGTACTGCTTCTTACAGCAAGCCAACTGCCCCCTGTTTGCTGAGGTCCTCACCAGAAAGTCCGTGGCCGCGTTGAAGTCCCTACCAGGACCACTACCACGTTACGTCAGCGTGCCCCACGACACAGCCAATCAGATCAGCCAGGTCGTCGCCAATCTTCTCACCTACTACCTCGGCGAGCGGCTCCCCAGCCTGAACAAGTCGACTGAATGCAAGACCCCCTCGCACGACCATATCCACACCTATATCTTCATGAACGGCCGTCCCGTGGTCAACCGGACGGATAACACGACGTCGTACGCGAGCTTCTGCATGCGTGCGCCCGTGCGGTTCTCCTCGGCTGAGTCCCCCGCGTTCTTGTCACACGAGCTGTTGCACTCAAACGAATACTCCACCTGGACAGAGAGCAGGTGGAGCGTTATCAACGCGAAAATATTCCTCGTCTCAAGCGAGGCGGAACAGACCATCACTCTGTCTGTGGGGGTGGTGGTCCTCCTGGTGTCTCTCGTACTTGTGTATTTCGTCAACGCAAAATCAGACGTCCTCTTCACAGTACCTGAAGCAGCATATTAAATACCAGATGGCCCAAACAAGATAAAAGTAGTGTTTTCATGGATTAGGACACAGTAGGGATGCGTACCTAAATGCCGGACCTGAACTGGACCTGTAAAAACGTTTAGGTTCAGGTCCAAAAAAACCTAAACCCAGTGATTCAAGTCCGGACCTGAACCTAAAAAATCTAGCACTCACAAAATTATTTTCGTTCTAGACCAGTAAAAAGACTTATACCTTGCAATTACAGTGCAGGGATCACTTGCACTGGTGTGTCACAGTGAATAAACCAGACAAGGTTGAGTTTTTGCACCCTTCTAGTCTTCGATAGAAGTCTTTGTTAAAGAGTCTTCAACTTAATTTAGCCAAATTGCTCGCGTTATGCCGTTATAACAGCATTCAAGTATGCCATGGGTTTAGGTCCGGACTCATTAGGTCCGGACCTGAACCTAAACCTCTGGATTCAAGTCCGGACCTGAACCTAAACTTTTGTTTAGGTACGCATCTCTAGGACACAGCAAGTAAATTTTAAGGATGCCTCTGTAGACTGCAAGTCTAATGCAAGAGCGCAATAAAAGCAAGATGGGCAAAAGAAAAGATGCCTAAATTTTCAAAATAGAGACCATAGTAACACCTTGTAAAATTAGAATTGAAGTAACAAAACATGGTCATAACTACTGTCAACAAGTCTTTTATTTCTATACTACTCAAAAGTTCAGAAAGTCACACTTGAGTGGTAGCCTAGTATCACTACAACTACACTCAAGTCAAGGCTACCAAACTTAGTTTGTTACGGTGTCTGTGACATTTTGTGATTGAACAGATGAATTTTATGACATAATTCCCATTTTTGGTATTCTTGACTATCACGAGAGGGATCAAAATCTTTTTTTTCTCGAAGCCAGGAGAAAATTAATGGGTAGTGATGTTGTCCATAAAATTTACTTGCTGTGGTCTTGACTTCACTCTACATTCAGGGTATTAAGCATGTCGGCAGAACGTACTGCACCAGCACAAAACCCGTAATGTACAAAGCACTTAGGCAGAACATCTTGTTTAAGGCCGCATTCATGTATTTAAAAATGTATTTAAGGATGACTTCCCTTCTATAGTTTTCATATGTCGTGTTGAAAAAGATATCGTCTGCAACAACAAAATTCTGATGCAACATTGACCAAACATCCAACAAAAACCCTGAAAAATCCGGATTTCGTGCAGGCACAGTACGTTCTGCCTACATGCTAGGGTATTATAATGTATGCAACAGTCTTGATGTACATGTTGTAGTGAAATCAAACAACTCTTTGACACCAATGATTTTTAGTGTAAGCTACCTTGTACATACATGTGCTTGAATCCAGTGTATCTAACCAAGATTGTTTTTTTCATATGCAGAATTGTCAAATACAAAATGTATGTCCCAAAAGATATTCTATGTAATCCTGTGTTTGTAAGAAAGGATATTGTGTTATTTCTGATTCAGTGCATTACAAAATGTTGTAAAAAAAATGTAGTAATTTCTGATTTTTTGCATTACTAAATGTTGTAAAAAATGTAGTAAAGTTTGACCATATGGCACCTATGTTACATGTGATTACCCTAAAAATTTTGTAAACCATTTATACCACTCTAAGGAATTTATCATTTTATGCAAATTATACATAAATAGCAGGGCTGGAAATACCACATGCACGTGCAGGTTGGTGCAGGTAAAATTGGAGCTGTACAGGTATGTCTGATGTCTACCTGTACCTAACCTGTACTGGGCCATGTTCATTTATGTGTATGTGGATTTTTAATTGCTGCATTGACTGTTACCACATATGAAGTACAAAGAAATAATGGCAGTGGTTTCTGAACAGTGTTTAATGTGATCTATACTTTCTAAATTTTGACTGGTGCAGGTAAATTTGTCATTTTCAATGTTACCCGAACTAGTGCAGGTATGCAGAAAAAAGTATTTCGAGCCCAGAATTGAGTCAGATGCGGCAGGCAGTCACAGAATTTCCTACATAGGATTGTTGTCTCTTACTTCATTTGCTTAGAAAACAAAATGTATAATACCCAATCAAAGAAATCAACAGATAGATATAAGGTTTAAATAGAGTTTCTAATGTCAGATGTGCTTAGTTCAGATCCTATTCCATGTTTCATGCTGGTACAAACAATTATGTATGTTTAATTTTATATCAGTTTTCTATACAATGCATAACTTTAACTTACAAATTGCCAAGTTCAGAAATTGGTTTAATTATGAAAATCTGATCCATGGATAGCTTCATCCGGTCAATATCTGAATATTTTTAATGGAAATTTATAATTCTGTGTAAATTTCAACATGTTGCAATATCAAGAAGTTTGACCAAGTCATACAATTCAAGTAAAAAAATTGCATTCCCAAGTACAAGATTAAGTATTTATTTCTAAGTCATCATGGAAAAAAATAATGTATATCTTGTTTATCAACTGCCAAATTTTTTAAACTTGGAAACCTTGTTTGACACATTTGGCAGTAAACATGACCATCTCCATGTCTTATTTGTATATTTAGATTATTTCGAAATTTTTATATGTTTGGACTGCCAAAACTGATCTACTTATCTCTCCATTGAGCAAAAAAGAAGCCATTGAATTGTTACCCCACAAAAATTTATTTAGTTCCCGAACATTTCAAGGCGAAGACATAGCAAGCGGACATCCTAAACACAGAAGGAAGGGAGGAAAACTGGAATATGGCTGTATAACCTCCTTGGTATAATTCACTCCATCAAACTGAGTGCACCCAGTCATCAACTTTGTCCTCAAGCTTTGTTTTCATTAAATTTTTTCCAGTTAAAAATCTGAGAACCAACAAATTTAATTTGGTGTCGCCTTCTCGTAAGACTTGGGTGGACATTGTAAAGTGCTTCAGTTTTTTAATAGCCTGCATTCCAACTTTTCCATGCATGTGGCGAGAGACCAACGGAAAAGTATAGAGCTAAAAAGTCTGTACCCAGACTTGCACAGCAAAACAGTAAAATGCAGTTATTGTATTGTGATATCTGCAAGGAAATATGATGTAAATAATTATAGTTGTACAATACTTCTGTTGTATTAGTATCATTTGCTTATTTTGTGATTTAGGATTTTCTGACAACTTGAATACTATGCCTCAAAAGTTATATAGACAAGCTGTCTTGGTAATTTGCAAAATGACTGATGTTTTTAAAGCATTAAAGTACCCAAGGCAGTTTTCACAAGTTTTAGTAATGATTACAGTTTCCATAATATAAAAATCATTAGTAAAAAAAATTGAATATTTAGAAAAAGTAGCTCACTTTGGTAAACATTAAAATTTGTGAATTATGCTGTACAAAAGTCCACAGCAATACAGGCATAGTCCCAGGTGCCATATGTCATGTAGCTTTTAAGAGAAATATTATGATACCGGTGGTATATTGTGTAGTCCTATCTCAGAGCAAACGGTAATAGACAAGAAAACAGTGCACCCCTCAATGTTAACTCTAGAATGGTATTGATGGTAGTACGGTAAATTCTTTTACTTTTGTAGAAACTAAATTTTGCCGTGGGAGGTTTTCGCTGTTTTAAGTTGTACAATTCTAGGTCTGCAGTATGGTAGTACTACCTTGGGTCACCATATTCACACTGGGGACGTCCACTAAGCAAACACAAGAAAATAAGACCGCAAACATTTCAAAATTTACAGTAACATGTCCCTCTCCCATTTCAGGGTTTTCATTGAATGGTGCATAGAAATTGTAACCGGTAGAGGCATTAGAGAAAGACTGCTTTTGTTATGTTATAATTGATTGAAACATGAACAATTTTGCAAGCTAAAAGTAGAGGACACAAATTGTATATATGCAATAATAAAGACGTTTTACTCTATCTTGTTTGTACATGCATTTTGTGTGAATCTCTACTTATTTGTAAACAAGAGTTCCCCGACCCCATACCTTCGCCTAGCAATTGCTATTTCCTAGTATGCAAATTGTCTTCATTCACATAATTGATATCTGCCGATGTTCCTCTCATTCTCAATTACATTGTCACAAGTGTTAATAATTTAAAACAACCACCCTGCAGTTCCAGAACAAGCTGCCAGGGGGTGGTCAAGCTTATGTTACTTCTTCACAAGCACAAAAGCTATTTACCATCCAAAAGTCTTGACCCTAGCATGTCCAGATCACAGGATACCAAAACCAGACGTTCCACTGCAGTACCATAACAACTCACCAGGGTATAAAAATCTCAAGACCTACCCACCTACCAAGTATCATGACAGTCCATCCATAGCTTCTAGAGTTATCGTGCTAAAGCATATACACACACACATACAATTACAAACGCTACCGAAAATACAACCTTGGTGAAGGTAACAAAGTCAAACGATAAAGTTCTCATTTCTATTGTATTTTCAAACACGTTCAAATGTCCGCAAGCAAAAATAACCAACAACTTCCATAGTAAAAGCAGTTTGTGAGTCTGTTTGATTATATTTAACAGTAACAACTTGATTTCAAAGGACTGCATACTATATTAGCTTTCTTTAGACAACAGAAACGAACTCAACCTTACTCTTCAAGCAGAGGTTTGGGTTTCGTCTCGTTTTAGGCTTTTTTAATCGGGCTTTCTTTCTTGCACTGGTATCTTTTTTACGCCAGTGCAAAATAGAAAGTCTGATAAAAAAAGCCTTAAAAGACAAAAAAAATAAGCCAAATTCCAAACTTCTGCTTGTAGTTTCCTCCCCCAGCTTTAATTCCCCACAGATGACGTCATGCACTGCACGACTGCAGTGCCATCACCGCCCGCCAGGTGTCAGCCCCAAGACTTGCGACTGGACCACAAACAACAAAGGTTGTATCAAATACAAAATAAATACTTTGACGTAGTTTTCAATGAGCTTTTATTTTACAGAAAAGATTTCTGCGTTGCAAAATACTCAGTCTGTGTCAGGTATTCTCACCAGTGTGGGTTTTCATGTCTCAGGATACGGATTCCTTTCGAGCTGCCCCGTAGCTGCTGACAAGCTTCAGGTTTTCTCACCAGTGTGGGTTTTCATGTGTTGGGATAAGTTAGACTGTTGAGCTGCCCTGTACCCACACTCCTCACACACGTAGGGTTTCTCACCAGTGTGGGTTTTTATATGTTGGGATAAGTTAGACATTTGAGCTGCCCTGTACCCCCACTCCTCACACACGTAGGGTTTCTCACCAGTGTGGGTTTTTATATGTTGGGATAAGTTAGACATTTGAGCTGCCCTGTACCCACACTCCTCACACACGTAGGGTTTCTCACCAGTGTGGGTTTTTATATGTTGGGATAAATGAGACTTTTGAGCTGCCCTGTACCCGCACTCTCCACACATGTAGGGTTTCTCACCGGTGTGGGTTTTCATATGTCGGGATAAATGTGACTTTTGAGCTGCCCTGTACCCACACTCCTCACACATGTAGGATTTCTCACCGGTGTGGGTTTTTATATGTTGGGATAAGTGAGACTTGTTAGCTGTCCTGTACCCACACTCCTCACACTTGTAGGGTTTCTCACCAGTGTGGGCTTTTATATGTAGGGATAAATTTGACTTTTGAGCTGCCCTGTACCCACACTCCTCACACACGTAGGGTTTCTCACCGGTGTGGGTTTTTATGTGTTCCGATAAGGTAGACTTCCGAGCTGCCCTGTACCCACACTCCTCACACCTGTAGGGTTTCTCACCAGTGTGGGCTTTTACATGTAGGGATAAATTTGACTTTTGAGCTGTCCTGTACCCACACTCCTCACACATGTAGGGTTTCTCACTAGTGTGGGTTTTGATGTGTCTGGATAAGGTGGACTTCAGAGCTGCCCTGTAGCCGCACTCCTCACACATGTAGGGTTTCTCACCATTGTGTGTTTTCATGTGTTGGGATAAATGAAACTTTCTAGCTGTTCTGTACCCGCACTCTCCACACATGTATAGTTTCTCACCAGTGTGGGTTTTTATATGTTGGGATAAGTGAGACTTTTGAGCTGCCCTGTACCCACACTCCTCACACATGTATGGTTTCTCACCAGTGTGGGTTTTTATATGTTGGGATAAGTGAGACTTTCGAGCTGCCCTGTACCCACACTCCTCACACATGTAGGGTTTCTCACCAGTGTGGGTTTTTATATGTTGGGATAAGTGAGACTTGTAAGCTGTCCTGTACCCACACTCCTCACACTGGTAAGGTTTTTTGTCCGCATGGGCTCTCACGTGTGGAGATGATTCAGACTCGGCCACGACTTTGGTCCGGTCCCCTCTGCTGTTCCTCTTTTTCCCAGGATGGTCAGGATGGTGTTCAGTGTCCATCTTGGCACTATATGTTACAAAAGAAATGAATGTCAATAAAGTTGTAAAAATTGGACGTAACACTTAAAACTTCAGAAATCTGAATTGTTTCCATGTTACAACATTAAGCCCTATTATTCTTGTAGTGCCTAGCAGACACAACTTTACGGCTGAAAGTTCTGGAAAATCCGCCGAAGCTTCTGCGAAATGATGCTGTCCCTGTAAGAATAGCCTAGCTACATCACAGCCTACCTCTGACATCACGGTGCTATCAGCTCTTCCACTGTTCAGGCCCCTAGAAGCTTGATACCACTAAGACAGGAGAATTAGGATTTGGAACATCATAATTCTGCAGAGCACTAAAATGCAGCAACGATGATGAATTGTTAATTTATGCATAAAAAACAAGGACCAATTCTTGTCATACTGAAAACTACCTGTTACCATAGTGTTGGGGGCTGTGATGTGGTTACCATGGTGATATAATTGTGAGCTCTTATTGGACTGATTTTCATATGTTGATAAAGAACCCTGAGCTCCTATTGGTATTTCTGGGAATTGGAATAGTTATCTCGAGTTAGAGGGTCCACAAAAGCCCCTGACAGCGAATGATTGTGTAACACAGGCTACTATAAGAACAGTCGGTTTGGTTCTATTCTGAACTGAAACCACCTTTCCTTGGTAAATGTACTTGGAATCAAGAAAAAATGCACAGTTTCAAATAAAGATGATACCAATTACTAGTAATCAATTTGCATGCAACCTACGTCATTACTAGCCTCAGCGCTATCCTATTTGTATACTAGGACTCATATACTTGCTCCCCTAAACAAGGAGGTTAGAGGGAGCTCCCTCTATTAAATCTCCTTGCCCTAAAATAACAAATAGGACGGCAAATTTTGGCGAGTATCGGGGCCTTGGGTTACAATTACATGAGGATTTGCATATCCTGGCAACACTTAATGCAGTACCTAAAATCTTTTTTTTTTCTTTTTTTTTTGCAAATCAGAAAAAAAATGGAAAAAAAAATGAAGAGGAGACCCGATAACCATGACACTGCTCTGACTTTCCACAGATGAAGTTCCACATTCCACAATGTACGTTATTGAGCCTGAGTAATTCCCAGCCCCCAAGCTCAAATCCCGTCGTGCAAAACTCCTGTCGGAGAGCCTACAGTTGAGCTGGGCGGCTGGGAACTCTTCCAGTCCCGAAGAGAGCCCGCCCTCACCGCGGTAGACTGGACATGAGACTTACACATGACACTATGATAAAACTTTGACAAAACTACACCCAGCAGCGATATTATAGCCTCTACTAGACTAACAACGCGGGTTTAAAAACAGTAGAATTTAGAAAAATAGGGAGAATGATTGACCAGGCAATTTTGGACATCGTAGACAGAGTTCATTTTCCCGCGCAGTGCCAAGGGGGAGGGGGGGGGGGGGTCACGCCTGGGAGGGGAGGCGGTGGTGCTTTAATACCATATTTTTTTGCCAAATTCTATTATCATAACGCCCTTAGGAAGGCGTAGTGAAGGCTAAGGATATTGTTACCTGTTTTTGTTCCGAGCGAAGTGACACAATGCCTTCGTCCTGACTGGCACGCAGTGAGAGAAGTTTTGACCACTGGTAATCTTCTGGTAATCTTCTAGAAGATCCTAGAAGTTTGAAATGAGGGCCTGCATGGGGTATACAGGCGAATTATGTATAGTAGATGTCTGACTGGGGCATATCTTCGAAGTAAAAAGTTCTAAATAACATGGCCTGTTGAGGCCATATTTTTATGACCTGTTAATCTGTTCGCCAATGTCAAAATTTGAACAGCAAAGTTGCAGTTTTCTACGCCTCACAGTTGGGTGTGGACAGTATTTGGAATAGCATGCTCCGCCCCTTTGGGAGCCCAGATGGTACCAGCAGTCCATGGTCCCAGGTGGCCTGATGGCGGGAAAACTATACTCTCCAAGCAGAGGTTTGGGTTTAGGCTTATTTTTGGCGTGTTTTTAGGGTTTTTATCGGGCTTTCTTTTTTCACCGAAATTTTGTTTCTACCCAACCCAACTGTTGGGTAGAAGCAAAATTTCAGTGAAAAAAGAAAGCCCGATAAAAAAGCCTAAAAACACGCCAAAAATAAGCCCAAACCTCTGCTTGGAGAGTAGGAAAACTGAAGACCAATCAAGGCTCATCAAGGGTTCTGCATGCTGCCTTATAGGAGGGCCTGCATGGGGGACGGACGGTGGGGTAGTGATAACTATTTAAATTACACAAAATTTTCGCCGCTTACGAATTACGTTGAATTCTCAGAGCTGATTACAGGTTAGGTTATGATTTACATATAAGCAACAATATCATACCTTGTCTATGCCAAATGATAAGGATTTCAGCAGTGTGTCGCATGTTACTAGGTAGGGGCCATGTGAATACGTTGCATAAAAATTTTGCTACTGAGCAGGATTGTAAAGTTAATCCATTTTAACAGGTGGTCATCACCATTTCATGGAGGTATGAGGTCGCCGAACTCTAGTTAAAAATATAATTAGCAGTCCTGTCCTAAGAGATCATACACCTGTTTTATACATGACATCATTTACGTATACTAGTACACCTACTGATGCCTAATGATATTCACAACAATGCCATTGTCTTTTACAACATGATTATAAAACACATATAAAACACATCTATCAGACGAACATCAAACAATTCACACAAATGTCCTTTTGTGATTAATGGTGTCCGGTAGTGCCTAAGGGGTCAGGTTTATGAATCTATGAGGGCGATTACATCAGGCATGAAATATTATTTTAGAACAGGCAGTCCCTTGGGGCCTTATTCAAAATGGCGGACGAAGTGTTGGCTGTTTGAATGGATGTTGTCGAGATTTCGCGATCTTTTCTTTGTTTTAGCTGCAAAAATCAACAACATTTTGCGTAGATAACTGGAACGATGTCAAGATTGGGTCGAGGACGAGGGAGGCGGGGGAAGTTTAATCCCCGGGCGGGGTTCGAACCCGCGCCCACGGGGCCGAATGTGTCGGGCGCCCTGCTCAAACAAGCCCGGAAGAGCGGACAGCTCAACTTGTCAAACCGAGGTCTAGAAAAGGGTGAGTTTAGCTCTGATACTTTGACCTAATTTTACGTTTTATAACAACACAATGTACTTTAGTATCATCTTCATTCCAGTGCCACAGAAATTGTGAAAACAGTGAATTTTGTAGCTTTGTGTCGTCCCAAAAATTTGTAGTGTTTTCAACTCCCTACTAAATTTAATACTAGCAGAGGTTTAGGTTTCGGCTCTTTTTTGACGTGTTTTCAGGTGTTTATATTAGGCTTTCTTTTTTGTACATGTACCGGTATGTTTTTTACGCCAGCCAAACTAGCAAATGGATACTGCCTTGCCAGTTTGATAGGTACTGTCTTGACAAGTTGATAGTGTAGTATGAAGTCTTGCAGCCACCGAAAGATCTGCTTGGAGATTATGTTTTCCCTAGGCCGTTGACTTGAATGACGGGTCACATCTGTCAAAACCAAAGTCCAGACCGAAAAATAAAAGGACGGCTTGTCATGAGGCAAGCACGGGGTATTTTCAACAGCTGGAAATTTTATCATTAAAAGAAATCATGCAGCGTATGTTTGCAGCCCTTGAGCATGATTTAGTTTTGAGATCATGAAAAGTATAATAATTCTTTATCATGTAAGGAAGCAATAAGAAATGCGATGGTCCTTCAAGCCTGGATGCTATCTAGACACTTAACAGGGCTCGAAATCCTTTTTTCTGCACACCTGCACCGGTGCAGGTAGCATTGAAAATTACCTGCACCAGACAAGTTTTACCTGCACCACTCATCAGACTTTGAGAAGTATGAATCACACTACTAGTATATAAAAGCAGTTCAGAAACCGTTGTCATTATTTGTTTGATACTTTATAGGTGGTAACAATCAATGCAGCATATAAAACAAACACATACATCTACATTTGTATATAATTAAAACACAGTACATGGACCAATGCAGGTAGACATCAGAATAAATACATGCACACTGCACAGCCCCAATTTTATCCTGTTCAAGCACTTTCTTTGACCCTAAGCCTATAATAATTGATGTGCAAGTAACATGAATAATAATAATTTTAAAACTACAATATTACAGATCTGATATGCCATTCCAATAACTGGTTATCAGTAATAATGAAAATGACAGATTTATTTCACATGTAAAATATCTGATTGCTATCCAAATGAAAAGATTACATCTAGGAATAGGAATGGACCTTGTATGCCATTTCCTGAGCAAGCTGAACCATTAATGCAACAATAAGTCACAGGAAACAGATGCTTGAAGAGATAGAAATTTATGCACAACGTCTAAAAAAAATACATATGCAGTATCAAATTTTCCGAAATTATAAGAATAATTCGTGGTAATACCACACACAATCATTTTTTCAGTACTGGAAAACCAATATACATATTTTTTAGATGTTTAGAACAGCCATTTTGGAATTGCAAACAAGTCTGGCTGTCGAGTGTTGAATGTAGAGTGCCTGATTATGCCATCATGTCAGGCCCCCAACAGTGCCTGTATGAATTGGTGATGAGGACTCTGCCAAGGGCAATTACTGCCACAAAAACGATGTGCCTGTGGGTACAGAACGGCTCCGAAAAACACCCCAAATCTCTCTTTTGTTCTACTTAGATGACATGAGTTTCATATTCCAGTATACAATACAGTCGTTCATATTTTTGTTATGTAGCAGTATATAACGTTACATGTATAATTATGACGGAATATGATGGAAAATTGGAGACCTAGATGTATACCCAACTATATATGTTTTGAAATTAAAAAAAGCAACTTGTATCAAAAAACTAACAGGTGATTAAACACATTACATTTAAGAGAAAAGGATGGTGTTTCATTTGGATATGAGATTGTAATATATTTAGCTAGGAAAATTTATGGTCACAATAAAGTACACTTATAATAAATCAGTTCATATGTACATTGTATACCCAATATTTGTCAGTGATTCATTTATGAACATACAGATGCCTTATACATGTATTTACATTAAATTATTTATGTTAGCAACTATTTGCACATTTATGTTCAGTACTAGTACTAGTATATGGTTTAATTCACACATCCCATGATTTTGTATTTGTCTTGCAATGTTTGCCCTAATTATACATGTGAATGACTACTACTTATATAATAGGGATGAAATGGCCACAAGACACAGTGTATTGTAATTTCCCACTTTATAGTCAAATACATGTAACACTCAGGAAATTTGACCTAAGGCTAAGATAATAAACCTCTCAACAATCATCAATCATTGTTTTTAAGATATGTATGCAAAATGTTGCAATAAATATGTATTAAATTCTGAAGTCAGTTATATACATGTAGGACCATTGATGAAACCAGAAAAATTACCTCTGTTTCATACTATTACTTAAATCATTTACAACCAGTATTGGTTTGGTTTGAAAATTATATATTTTATTGCTTAATTTGCTGAGCAGTCTGTGTTGATGTGTTACTGTGCTAAGAATGTTCAGCCTGCTTGAAAAATTGTTAATGATATCTAGATAATGTGTCCCCAGAGAGCTATACATGTATTTGCTGTAATATTTCACATGAAATCCCACTATCGTATCGAAGACATATTTGAAGGTCTCTGTAGTATTTGGCATCTAGTATTAGAGTACAATGTAATAGTACATGTATATTTGATTGACCTTTAAATTTATACAGCATGCTTTTTTGGCACCAAAGTTGTATTGGTTATGGGGTTAAGCAGATCTCGAGAGAACCAGTACTAGTATGTGGGTGAGGGGAAGATTGACAGGCAGACTGACACAGGAGGTCAAAAAGTCAGACACAGGAAATGGGAGTATACTTACTGAAGGTGTCAGTATCTGGCTAGGAGTCACCATGCAGGAATTAAAATTTAGAGCTAGGTGGTCATCGGATTGCCCAAGCGACCCTTCAACCGTGCACGGTTTCTGTCCTAGCCGCGACTAAAGTACACTACTTAATCTCCTCTATTATGTGAGATTCATGAAGACCCAAAATACTTCCCAGAGCTCTGAAATCTCTCATTTCATGTTTGCATGTTTCACATAACACAATTACATGAACATCATACCGATTTCCAAGCCAATTTATACATATGTGAATATTATGAAAATTTATTGCCCCCACATTCCCCTTTAACCTACTCCCTACTGAGTTAGCCTTTGCCAGTAAATGTGAATTGTGACCCGGGTTAGGCAGAAGGGAGAAGGTTAAAATGGATATTAATCACCATATTATTTCTTTGTGCAAGTTTTTATTTATTCTCAGAACTCACTGTTATTTTCTACCCAGTGCCAGACACAGTGTGGAGAATTAACCTTGATGTACCCGAGGAGGCCAAGAACGTGACGTTTGACGGAGAGGACCGTTGGTGGGAGCAGGTGGACCTCACCAAGCTCATCCTCGCGTCCAACAAGCTTTCCGAACTGTCCCCCGACCTCAACCAACTGCCAGCCTTGGCTGTACTAGATGTATGTAGATTTATTACTTATCATACATGTACAATATGCAATACCCGTAAATAGTTTCATCAGGTTGAAAGATATATAGGGTATAGAATTTTCTTCTTACACAACCAGTAAAGTTCTCACCTGCTTACCGGTATGTTTCGATGTCTATCAGACACCTACCTCAGAGCTTCTGACTGGAGTTCTGCATCTGGCCGCTATTTATCGCCAATGTAGGTGGCGCTTTTGCGGCGAGAATGCAATCCCAAACGTGGCTGAGTTTGTATGTTTGGGATTGCATTCTCGCCGCAAAAGCGCCACCTACATTGGTGATAAATAGCGGCGAGATGCAGTACTCAAGTCAGAAGCTCTGAGGAAGGTGTCTGATAGGCATCGAAACGTAAGCAGGTGAGAACTTTACTGGCTGTGTAAGAAGAAAATTCTATACCCAATATGCAATACCATACAATGTCTTTTTTTTTTAATGCAAAGATGTTTAACTGGATTTGGAAGAATTTTTTCACAGCAATATTAATTAATGTTTAAGGTAAATGTTTAGACAATATTCATCAATAGAGAAGGAGCCAAATTTCAAGCAGCTGTTTACAAACATTTTTTTGTGGGGGAGAGCTTTTGGGCTTTTGTATTTCTTATGACAATTTGAGATCTACATGATCTTTTGACCAGAACTCTGTGTTTTTTCATATATAGGTTCATGACAACGAGCTGACAAGTTTGCCAAAGGAGATTGGAGAGCTACAACACCTCCAGAAACTAAATGCCAGGTAAAATTATACAACTCATTAAAATCTCCTTTTTTCCAGGCAAATGCAAATGACGTAAACTTACTAGTACTTTGACCCTGCATGGGAATACATGCACATTCATGAAAAAAAGAGAGTTTTTTTTAAAAATACGATACATGTCTACTGGGATGTTGAAAATTCACAATTTCAATCCATACTTCATGGGTGTGACATAGAGTGAACTCCAGAGTCGGTTGACAGCATGTGGGAGGGAGAAGATTGACAGGCAGAATGACAGTAGGTCAGACACAGGAAATGGGGTGAACTTGAAGGTCACTAAAACCCAAAATACTTCCCAGAAGTCTGGAATCTCTGATTTCTTTGATGAGGTTTAGACATCCAGGTAATGAGATTCACAAGAAAACTGAGTTACTCATTGACTTGAAAATCTATCCAGTTGCTTGTCAATGAGTAACTGTTATCTTGAATGTATATTTCTGATTTTTTGTTCCCCTCTGTTCCTAGCCACAACAAACTCCAGTCTCTACCATCAGAACTGTGCCATCTCAACAACCTTCTATACCTTCACGTCGACTACAACAAACTCTGCGAGCTTCCAGACGACATCGGTACGCTGGCGCACATCGAGGACCTGGACATCTCCCACAACGAGCTCCCCGCGCTCCCTCCGAGTATCGGATACGTCTCCCGGCTCACGAAGTTCAACGCCTCGCACAACAAACTGGCCAGCCTGCCCCCCGAGATAGGAGACCTACACAACATCAGGGTGCTGGATCTGTCCAATAACCAGTTAGAGCACCTGCCCAGCGACGTGGGCAGACTTGGCAAACTGGAACAGCTGTACATCAAGTACAACAAGCTGAGGGAGTTTCCCAACCTCAAGCAATGTGAACAACTGAAGGTTTGTATTTTATGAAGAGATTGCTTTTTTTCCTCAGCCCTAAGATATCAAACAACTAGCTATAGATCGAGAGGTACCATTTGCAAAGCAAATGCATTATGCTAACCTTCACAAGGTCTAACCCTACAAACTACTGCTCTGTTTATTCTTACTCAAACACATTGCATATATATTGTGACCAGCCCCTCCAACTCTGTCCTGCCCCTTGCTACATAATGTAAACCAACACTACAGGGTGTCTGCTACAGCACCAGTTGCCATAGTGACAGCCATCCTATTGAAGGCTATTCAGCACCAAGGACAAGTCAATGCACTCTTCATCGTAAAGTAGGAAAAATGTGATGGTTGATTACAACACCTTCTTTCTATTGTACAATATATTGGTGTGTGATGGCTGTTCAGTACCAAGGACATTGTACTAAAATAGGTGTAAAGTACCTTTCCCAAGGGCATAACACTGGGGCCTGCTTGGGATTCGAACCCAGAACCTTCAGATTCTAACCCAAAAACCATAACCTTGCCACCTATGTTTTTGTTAGGAACTCCATGCAGGGTTTAACCTGATCGCCTGTCTGTCAGCGGAACACCTGAAACTCCTGCCTGGACTGGTCCTGCTGGATCTGAGAGACAACAAACTCACCAGCATCCCTGAGGAGATCACACACATGCAGCATCTGCAGAGGCTGGAGCTCTCCAACAACGATCTCAGCAGGTTAGTCAGCTAGTCAGTTAGCTATTTAAGCAGACTAGTTAATATCTTGTTATCTAGTTAAGCAGCAGCATACCTGAGGAGATCACACACATGCAGCATCTGCAGAGGCTGGAGCTCTCCAACAACGATCTCAGCAGGTTAGTTAACTAGTTAGTTAACCAGCTAGCTATTTAGTCAGCTAGCTAAGCAAGAGTTATGAATTAAATGCTTGGATGTGGCATGCAGATAAGTTGCAATTTTAAATTTCTCACACACAGTAGTTTTATCGATGGAGTAACATTAATCATTAACTAGACTAGCTAGTTAGCTAGTTGAGTTTGCTGTCTATATAATGTCTTCAGTCTTTGAGGGAGTAAAATTACTAGTAGATTGAGTGTTACACAGAAATTTGTACTTTTGCAAAATGTACATTTCACTCTGTAATAATTGTAGCCATAACTTTTCAATGTGTTTTGTTTCTTCCCAGCCTTCCCTTCAGTCTGGGGTTGATGTCATCTTTGAAGTCGGTGAACTTGGACGGCAACCCTCTCCGCACCATCCGTAGGGACGTCATACAGGTAAAAACCATCTTCGTATTTTACCATGCAAGGAATGTCAATTTTTAGGAGAAAGCAAACCTATTGTTATTTAAAACCAGTGGGCTTAGAATCGAATCATTTGGACGTCTCATTCACCAACTAGTACCAAATATCAAGACAATCCATCTAAGTCAGGGAATGAGATAACCTTTTCTGGGACCTTTGACCTAAGTTCCTGTCAGTGTTCCCTAACGTGCCGAACTTTTGGCAATAACTACGGAATTGCAAGCACACTGAACACAAAACCAGGCTTTTCCAATAGAAAATGGACTCAACCATTATTAATAACTATCTTAAAGTTTACACATCTATATTCACTCGAATCTGCAAATTTATTGTCCATTCTATTAGAAAATGACAGTATAGAGGTATATATTCTTTTTCTAAGTTCAATGATAACACCCATACATTTCCACAAATAATTTTTTTTCTGTTTTATCTTATTACAGAGAGGGACTAGTGAACTGCTGAAATATCTACGGACCAGAATTGAAGGTGAGAAATCTATCCAAGCAAGTAATGTGCCCCTACATTTTACTAATCTTAAACACTCAAATAAACATTCACAGACTTGCACTAAATTTGAGCATGGGTCAGCATGCAATAGTAAAAAAAAACAGAGGTTGCCATCCAGTATAATGAAAATCAACTCCTGTATCATAATTCCATTCTTCAAAAAAATCCATATCATCAATAAATCTCCTAAACTACACCTTGACACTTTTGTAGTTGAACTGACTTTCTTCGTTCTTTCTTCTTTACTGAATACATGACCTCACCCTGCAGCACAATTCTCATTCCCTGGGTGGTCTCAAGGTGAAAACATCTCACTTTTCCTTCCTCATTTGTATTACATACTAGCACGATTATACAGTCTCTTTTGCACAACCAAATAAAGTAGTTACTTGCCAACATTTTGACGTAGTCCTTTTCCCTTAGTCCAGAGCTCGAAGCACTTTTTTCTGCGCAGGTAACATTGAAAGTTACCTGCACCAGACAAATTTTACCTGCACCTCTCAGAATGTAGGAAGTATGGATCATAATATTACTAGAAACTGTTCAGAAACCATTGCCAATATTTCTCTTACATTTCCTATGTGTTAGCAGCTAACAGCAAAATTTAATAAAAATTACACCTACATGTATATATACCCTGTACATGGACCAGTGCAGGTTAGGTACAGGTAGACATCAGAAATACCTGCACAGCTCCAATTTTACCTGCACTAGCCTGCATATGCAGGTGATATTTCCAGCCCTGCTTACTGAGGTTTTACTTCTGGCCACTAGATGGCGCTCCAGGGCAAAGAATGCAATCCTCAATTATGGCTATGCTTCTATCCCCCCTCAATAAGGCTCATAACTGGAGCACATTTTCTGATCCTCCTTGGCTTAGCATTGCCACCTAGCAGTGTGAAGCAGAACTACAGTAGTCAGTATTACCCTGACAATGGTAGCAGAAGGACTACAGACACATTGGAAATGAATTTTTCTGGTTGTGCAACAAAGAACAGTATCATCCATTTATATACCAACCTATTAATGAATGCATGCTAGCATGTCTCAAAAAGCATTTTCTTTTTGTGACTTACATGTAGATGGACAGTAGTACCAACATTGTCATTAAACTGTAGCATTTCTTCCTTACATACTAGTATTTGACTGAATTGAATATTTCTCTCCATTGCTTCTCTGACTGTTCTATGTACTCACTCTTTCTTGGGAGACAGAACAACAAAATGGTGGCAACACACACTCTAGAGGTTAGTTTGGACTCATGTATGTAACGCAACGTCTGTCTTTGTGTCTTTTCTTCCAGTGCAATTAACATATAAGCTGTCCACAGTTCAAACTGCACGTGCACAGTGTGATGCATTGTGGGTAATATGTCAAAGCTGAAGGCCCCTATTAAAGACACAAACATTTCACAGGTCCAGACAAGAACAACTTTACGACCTTCACCTTTGACCTTGAGCTTGTAATGGTCAAATTTAACTTGCAACAACATGACAATTATGTCATACTGCACAATGAATGTTTTTCTATCAATGGTGCACAGCAATTCCTCTTTTTTTATGTAGTCCACATCGCTGGCTGACTTTTTAAAAACTAAAGTACAAGTACTGTAATTCCTGATTTTTTCACGGCACTTTTATGTTCGCGGTTTTCACGGTCACTTCTGTACCGTGAACTTATCATTACCGTTGACAAATACATGTAATTCTGCACCTGACGCCATTGTGAACATATAGTTCCGTGAACGCCTCCAATTTTCTCAGACTTTTGCTACCGTGAACATAAAGTGAATTACAGTATATTGTTTTATGAAGTCTTTTGCTTCTATTGCATGACATTGTCTGTCAAAGTGCACTGGGCTATAGAACCTGCGGTAGTACAATGTACGTAACAATGCATGGGCCCTTCTACTTGTAGCTATACTAATCCTCCTGCTTCCTAATGCCACATGCAGTCACCTCTTGGCCAGGTGCTCTCTCTACACCAACTTCACGCTCTTCAGGTAGCCTTGGCACCTTGCATTCTTCTACACTATGCTTCCTTTTAATCCTTTATACATGTGTAACATGGTACTATAGTCATTAAAGAAATGCAATGAAATGTGCTTTGTTTGTGTGAGCAAACATAAGGCAGATTATGGTATACATGTATATATATTATACATGACTGTATATAGAGTCCTTGACCAGTAGTCTTTGGATGTGCAAAACAATACATGGACTGGTGTGTGTTGAATTTTCCCTGTCATGCTATTAGCAAACAATTACTTTAAGAGAAAAAGTGTGATTTTTTAAAAATCATCACAGAATATGGTAGATCGTGTGACAGAACATTGACTCCTTATTATAATTTATAGAAAGACCTTAGACAGGATGAAAAGGACTATGACGATGAGAAAGACCTTACACCATATAATGAAACCCATACAACTTATAGTAGGAAAACCTTTCTAAAATAAACATCAAAAGTTCACTGAAATGTTTCTTTGGCATTCTGCTTTTTTATTCTCATTAAATTCCATATATTTTGTATCCCATAGATTCACCTGGGCAAACTTTGTGAGTATAGTCGTTCTACTTAATACATGTAGCACAGCCTACTGATGAGTTAATATCAGACTGAGTACATAACTTGTAATGTTCACCTTCGTTGTTAGAACCTAAGAGCGGAGACGCGGCTCCTCTGACCCCTGACCCTGAGCCAACGGTACCGGGTTCTACCATCGACACCTTCACCGTCCACAAAACCAAATCTATTAACTACAGGTATGACCTATGCAAATATCTAACATCAGTTGCCTTAACATAACATATCCCTAAAAAGCTCAAGCACTAACCTTTTCTGGGACCTTTGACCTAACTTCCTGTCAGTGTCCCCAAGGTTCCTATCATGCGGAAGTAACTATGGAAACACATTCAAGCAAACACACAAGCAGACACACCAAAAGCAAAACCTACAAACATGGAGGTAATAAAAACAAAATACATGTGATGAAATTCAATTACATATTATTGTACTGTGGACCAACATTTTGCAAAGCCTATATGTATCTCCAATCATTTACAACAATCAACTTAAATGTTATGTTAAGATTTTGACCATTGACAAACACACTGTATTGTTTTAAGGACTAATTGTGAGGTCAAGAACCATAATATTCATCCATGGCTACCCCTCCTGTGCTTCTAAAATGGTATAGCCCTATGTATTTCTTATCTTTTCAGTAACAAGAATGCCTCCAGTGTCCCAGACGACTTGCTGGAGACTGGACGCGACATGTACGTCTCGGAAATGAACTTGAGTAAGAACGTGCTGACGACCTTCCCCACGGGACTGGTGCAGCTGGCCGCGACCTTGACGGACCTGAACTTGGGTTTCAACAAACTGGCGGCACTGGGGGCGGAGATTGGGCAGCTGAATCGATTAACAATTCTGGATCTAAGGTTAGGGAATATATATAACGTCAACTCTCAAGGTCAAGAAGTATTAACACATTCAGGCAATTCAAGAAGGTTATACGGACTTGGGCAATTCAATCAAATCGCTTTTTTTTTGTATCCAGCTGCACAATGATATCATCAATTTATAACTTCAACTGTCATAACACCATTTCAACACCATTTTTTTGTATTTCAGTTCTCTTCTACAACACACCAAAAGAAAACCACACCAAACATTTTGAGATTTGTAGTGCTATAACCTAACTTGTGACTGTGTTGACCACATGTAGGAACAACCAGTTGAGTGCCCTCCCCACAGAGGTAGGAAGCCTGCAGCAGCTGAGAGAGGTCACCATCAGTTTTAACAGGTCTGTATGTACCAGCAATTATTTTAAACTGCCAACTTGACCTTAAGGTCAATCTGCAGTTACAAAATCCCTCCCCCTAGTTCCTGCCACTCTGCTACATTCAAATACCAACATACAAGCAAACATGCACGCAAACACAGCCAAAACAATACTTCTGTATAATCAATGAAGCAAATATTTTATTTCAGATTCGTTGTATGTTACAAGACAATGTAATTATACATTTCTGATGCAATACTATGCTATTATCAGAGTTAGAGTTACTGTAGTATAGTGTCTTTATTGTTATCCATAAAAGTAGATTAGCTTCATAGAACTGTTAGAACTGTTACTTATTGTACCTGCTACTATTGTCCTGCAATAAAGTTCTTCTTCTTTCTATCTGAGTGTTTGAACCATGCAAAAATCTAAAATCTATATATTTTCAGGTTTCAGCAGTTCCCGCCGGTCCTGTACTCTCTGGTCAAACTGGAGAACATCTTCGTCAACGACAATCACATCGCCGCCATCGACGTGGACGGGCTGCTGCAGCTGCCGCAGCTGGCCACCCTGGCCCTGCAGAACAACGACATCACGCAGGTGCCGCCGCAGCTGGGGAATGTCACCAGCTTGAGGTCAGGAATAGCTACATGTTTTTTCTATATGTGTTGTTTGTTTGTTTTTATTTGCACATAGTATACAAATGATAATAAAGAATAAAAGGAAAAAAGTGTGTAGGAGGGGTAGGAAGCCTAGAAGGCTTATATAGAGCCTGCCTCCTTCAGACTTAAACAAATAATAATCATAAAACTATGTTGAACATACTAGTAATGGAATACTACACGGTGTATTCCATATCACCCAAGGTACCAGCCCATCCATTTGTAGGAGGGCCAGAGGGAGATCTGAAACGTGAGGTCTGGGACCGAGGGCGATGCGGAATACACCGTGTTGTATTTTATTTATGTCATACCCACCCTAGAAAACGCGCCGTTCTATACGAAATGTGCCAAAATTTGGTGTCCCTAAACGAAAAAAATTCAACAACATCAATTCCAACATCCGAATCCGTTTATTCAAATTTTCAAAAGTGGTGCATGTGGCTCAGGCGAGAGAGCCACACATTAAAGAACCCATCACACTTCTTGTTAGGCCCTGATATAAATGGTTAGCACTTTCACTTCTTGCACAAAAATTTTGTGTAAGATTTGATTAAAAATCACAGTTATACCCTTCAACCGTGCTTTTTATTTATTTCGACCAACACAGATAAAATTTTAATCAAAGTTTAATTTTCTCTTTTTTCTTCAGATCTCTTCAGCTCGGAGGGAATCCCTTCCGCGTCCCACGCCCGGCCATCCTGGCTAAAAGCACGGCGGACCTCCTGGAGTATCTCCGCGGACGCATTCCGACGTAACGGTCTCATCGTCATCGTGCAACAGAAATGTAGCTTCACAGAGGAGCAGCGTAGACAACACACACACGACAATATGCAATAGAGTTTGTGCTTTCTGCTCGATGTAAGGGTGGAAGATGGGGATGTTCTGTTTTGAGAACTAAACTCCTTGACTTATCTAAATCATGCTTTGCTTTCATTGTTTCAATTGTATCTTGCTACTATGTGACTTTATGTGTAGGTACAAAATGTAGTATGGAATGGTAAGTGGTAAACCTGTTGGAAAAGTACTGGGGGAAAACATTAGATTTTGTGAGATTCGGTTGGGGAGGTAAAAGGCGATGGAAGGAGAGGGATGGGCTCCACCTTCCAGTTACTGTAGTACAATCTCCAAAAATTTGTTTATTCTAGGAAATGCATTACTTGTGACTACACATGTGAATCCAAGATATCGTACTTGCAGCATTTTTAATGATTTCGGTCAAATCTGAAACTCGACCAAGTAGAACGGCCATCTTCTGCTTAACAGAAATGCTGAAATTCTATTATAATCTAGTTTACCTTTTTCTTTTGTGTGGAATTCATGATATTGTGTCAAAAATTATCAAAATTATGACTTTCCTCCCCCCTTGGTTGTTGAGTTATGCAGTAGGAAATGGTTATGGTTAATATGGATGAGGAAATAGGTATATTGGAGTGAATCATTTACTAAAATCAGATTCTGGGAACTACATGTATGTGGTTTTCAGGCTTGTTCAGCAATAAGGAAGTTTTGTTCCTTTCTACATGTAGTAATAGCAATTAATCTGTGCTGCATATGTGGTAATGTTGAAGTCTGGCTACTTGTTGAAGTAGTGCACAATACGTCAAACGTTAGACATCAAGGTAGAACGTTACGTAATTCCTGTGAATTTGAATTTTTCCAGTACAATGTCCAATAATGGGGTTTCTGACATGATCCCTTAATGTACCATCAAGCTGCTATTAATTGTTGTGTTGTTTGTTTGTTTGTTTGTTTGTTCAAGTGATCAAAACTGCAAGTATTGACAAAGTACTAGTGAATTATGAGTTTTGTAAGAAAACAATGTTTGCATGCCTTGTATAGAAATCAATGATTTTGTCATCACCATATTTGGTATCTGAATATTTTAAGTTAGGAGAGTAACGTGTGTCTGGATATGATAACTTCAAGTTCAACAAACCTTAATTATGAGGAGTTGATCAGAAGCTGTTATTGCAATGATGTGTCGTAATAAATGTAATAAAACAGCTTATAGTTGCAAAGATCTTTCAATCATTTTATTACAACTTTGTACTATATTACTAATAACTACTTAAGGTATCTCACATTGGTTAATGCCATTGACATTTTGCTTGTCAATGAATGATTCCTCAAATATAATTAGTACAGCAGTTGGACACTTACATTCAGTTTTAACCACCTTATAAATACAACAAAAAAATGGTGTTAATCTGAGTTCAGGAATCATGAACTAGGAAGAGGGGACCTCTCCTTTGTCGAGCGGTGGGTGTTCCAACACCTTGTCAATCAAACCGAACTCCTCTGCTTCTGTGGGGCTCATGAAGCGGTCTCGGTCCATGGATTGCTCTAGAAAACACAGTATACGTAAGGACCATGTTAGAGTAGCAAGCATTTGTGAGCAACTGTTGAATATTTTCACCTATCAAAAAGGAATAAGAAAGGCACAGTACTAGTATGCTTCCATTCAGAGAAAAACATGAAAATGAAGTTTTATAGCAGACAGCACAAGCTATATATCTATTGCAATTATCAAACACACCTGCAAATAGATAGTCTTAAACCATGTACATTGTGTACAACAAGAAATCAGAGATTTCAGAGCAGTATGCAATCCCTGGCTTCCTGAATTCCTCCATGTTGACCTGATTCCTGCTGGCTCCTTCTGAGACATTTGACAGATGTCATTCCGCCTGTCAATGATCCCCTAACCCACGTGCTGTCAACCTACTCTGTCCAGAAAAGCACACACACAAACCCATAGACAAACCCACCCAAAACATTAGTTCCATGCCCAGCAGTAAAAATATTTTATATCCTTTCAGCCAAGTTTGTGTTTTGCAGTGATACTTACCTATCACAGCCAGCTCCTGTCCACTGTGTTTTACATACAGCTTGTTGATCTGTTGTTTTAACTTGCTGATTTCTTCTGCTTGAATGAGGATGTCTGATGCCTGGCCCTGTGCAAGATTGTAAAATAACAAGATTCTTCAGTAATGCAGGTAGGCAACATTTCAAGATGTCCAGTTACAGGACAGTAACCATAATTTCTGACTTAGACATCCTGAAAGCTATCAACATGTCCTCAATGCCCTGAATGCACTTTTTAAAAACAGTTTAAAAACAGTTTAATAACAGTTTTTCTGCAGTTTTAAAGTAGCCTTGAGATGCCTCATGTAACTTCTTGACCTCTGACCTCTACTCTTGAACTTTTGACCTCTATTGAGTTTGACCTTGGAACAGCTAAGACTTTGAGTGACAGACAATGACTTTGTTTTGATGGATTTTTTTTCTACTGAATGTTGTCAATTTTTGTCTCCTAACTGAATGCAACATGTCCTGTATATGCTGGGCCCCCATGGAAATCAACTTTCACAAGTTGCAGGGGCAACCCAGCCAAATTGTAATGAAATAAATAAATAAATAAACAAACATCTATGCTGTTTGTGTCCCTACCGTAGCCTTTACCAGGCTTGAGGGCACGGCTGGAAATAGTAGAAATTGGCCAAATAGAGAGAGATAACACGCCGAGGGAGTTAGTCAGCCAGTTTACTCTCTATTTGGCCATTTCTAAAGCCACGCCCTCAAGCCTGTTAGAGGCTATCCCTACCGTTGCCTGTCCGTGCGGCTGGTGGATCATGATGCGAGAGTTGGGTAGGGAGTGTCGACAGCCAGGTGTCCCAGCTGCCAGCAGCAGTGAGGCCATGCTGCAGGCCTGTCCCACGCACCAGGTGTTGACAGGTGGCAGGATGTACTGCATGGTGTCGTAGATACCCAACCCTGCTGTCACTGAGCCACCTGGGGGGGAGGGGGGTGGCACAATTGTAACATTTGCATTGATTTACCAATAGATAATAATACCACATATTTCACATTGTCATGGAATGCTCTTACTACTACTAGATATCATGTTTTACTTAATAGTAAGCTATTTACAATTCTCACATCAAGTACAACAGATTTCAAGAGACTCAATGCTATAAACAGATTTGAATAACGTTATATCATATATTCAAAGCAATAACTCATACAATGCAAAAATACGAACTAAATATACACATATATCATATGTCATGTATATACCTCTTTTTTGGACTATGTAAGTTTTTCCAGCATTGGATGACCTTAATGTCAGTAGTAATAAGACTAACCAGGACTGTTGATGTACATGTGGACTGGTTTCTTGTTACTCTCTGACTGTAGAAACAGGAGCTGGGCCACTACAAGACTGGACATCTCATCTGAAATCTAAACAAAACAAAAAAAATTCAATACAAATATGGTATTTTTTTTACAATTCCTACACACGCATGACTTGTAAGTGTATCTATTAAATAAATGAATAACTTGTAAATAGGTTTTCTTTACATCGATGAAGTTTAGGCATCAAGGTAATGAGATACACAAGACAAATGTTACTACTACTACTAAGCAACTGGATAAATTTTAAAAACTTTAAAATACATGTGTCAAGTAGCATCCACCATGTGTATATATATGTACTTTTTGTCTGTCTGACAGTTTTCGAAGTCTATACAGTTGCTTGAGTAGGTTGTCTTTATTAGAATGCTATAAATTCATTTTGGCAGGAAGTTAATTTTGTGGTAAGACAGGAAAGGAGGTTTCATTTTGTCCATACTCACAGGACCCATGACACAAATGATCCTCTCCTTCAGCAGACGAGAATAGATGTCATAGGCTCTCTCTCCACGTCCCTAAACAACAACAAAAGTGAAAGTGATAAACATGTTTTTTTAAACAGCTGACACAGAGGAAAAATCATAATCATAGGCTAAACAACAACAAATGAAAAAAAAACTGTGATAAACTTTTTAAAAATCTAATGTTGTGAAAATCATAAATGTTGTGTAAATAATAACAGGGCTGCAAGTTAGTGCAGGTAAAGCTGTGCAGGTGTTTCTGATGTCTACCTGCACCAAACCTGCACTGGTCCGTGTATACTGGGTTTATATATACATGTCGGTTTACATGCATGTAGATTTTCATTTGCTGTATTGACTATTACCACCTACGAAGTATAGAAATAATGGCAATGGTTTCTGAACAGTTTTTAGTATGATCCATACTTCCTAAATTCTGCAGTGCAATCCTAAGTGGTGCAGGTAAAATTTGCTCGGTGTAGGTAATTTCAAGTGTTACCAACATCAGTGCAGGTATGCAGGAAAAACTATTTCGAGTCCTGAATAAGAAAGCAAAGTTTTGCCAGTCTTACCGTTTGTTCCACCACTATGGGCACCATTGGCTGTAAGGAGTTTGTAGAAGTCTGCAAGCCTCTACAGGACTGGGCAGGCGACAGGACCACCAGACATCTCCGTAACCTCTGAGAAATAAACACAACACAAATATACAAGTCAACATTGATACAGTAAACAAGAAATCAAAGATTTCAGACTTCTGGGATTCCGAAGTATTTGGAGTTTTCGTGACTTCCATGACTGAGAATGAAATGAAATGAGAACGAACCAACAAACTTTTGTTCATTTTCACATATTTTGAATTGTAGATTATACCCTGAACCAAAGACCTCCTAGCCTTAACTCATATTCATCAATTTTTGTAGCCCTACCATAAATTTTGAATCATCGAGACTTCTCAGTTTTGGTTCCTCCACCATGTAAATCCCTATAGGCTATATTACAGTATTCTATAGTAACGTTACATATTATAAAGGTTACATAAGCCACTGTGTAAAACCTGCCCCCCTCCCCAACCACAATATCTGCCATTCAAGTTTTACTACTTAACGCAAACATATACGACCTCAGGACACTTGCTAGAACTCACCGTCAAGCTCCTGATCATGGTGATGGTCTTCAAGACAGTTCACACGTCTTAGTTTTAGCCTCCTTGGTGTAGAAGAGAAAACAGGGTCAGAAACTCAGGTACTTGACCTTTAACATCAAGACGAAACCATTTCACATTTGGGATCCCAAAAGTTGACTTATGGAGAGATATTATTGAAACACAATTATCATTTTTAAGAGCAAAATTATCATTTTCATGAATAAGATTTAATTTTTATGTATTATTATATACTTTTACCATAGCTACATTCATGATTATGATATTTTTTGACGATAAAATATTGTCACACATTAAACACCCCTGTTTTGTGACATGTGTTCATCAAAGATGGCGGCGACCATGTAAAAAGCAAGCGTGCAACTTTCGTCAATATTACATGGATTATTTCGTAGTTTTCTCGAACCTTTCGATGTTGTAAAGCAAAGTAGAGTAGCTTCTCATACTAAGGGATAATCGAGGTAGATAATCATAACAGTTACAGGTATATTTATGACTTTATTTGCATTTATGTTCGATTATGAATAGGAGGTATGCATAGATGCTTAAACTTTTGTTGTATAACGCGTAACAACCAATATGATTTATATGCGTGATCTTGCACTATATACATCCTAGAATTATGTTTATGATATACAAATTTAGGCCAAAGTAAATGTTGGTGAGGTCTGAAAGCAATATTATGTACTGAACTAAAAGAAATTTGACAGAAAATTTATTCGTGATTTTTCATGATCTCAGTCTTTTGAGAACACTCCAAGATGCGTCGGCTAAAGTTTCACGAGAAGAAACTTCTTAAGAAGGTGGACTTCATCTCCTGGGACGTGGACAACAACCTTCAGGAGGTCAAGGTCATGAGGAAGTACCACATCAACCGGAGGGAGGAATATACCAAGTAAGGAAAATTATTGTGTTAGAAATTGAAACTTTGAAACTTTATTCGATTAACCTTTCTTGGTAGGCCAAGGGTCCATCGCTAGTCTTCCTGGTATTCACACATATACATATTAGAAATTAGCATAAATGTAGTTAAACTTGCCTTAACGACCACTTCTATAAGGGGGCTTGCATGCCCATTTTTGTAAGGCATAATCACAGTGTATGGTCACAATCTGTGCTTTTTGTTGTGTGTCCAGGTATAACAAGCTTAGCAGAGAAGTAAGAAATCTGGTGGAAAAGATAAAAGAGCTAAATGTTGAGGTAAGTGGTAACTTTGATAATACATGCATTTACAGTTCACAATATTGGTAGAAGTCATTATAAAGCAAGTTTGAACTGTAATTTCCAAGAAATTGGACTTCTCCAAATTTTTTGACTGTACAACGCCAGTCTTTGTCAAGGAATGAGAGATCCACCACTTCTGTGACGTCACGTTATGCAGATGACACACGTGACTCGGGGAGCAGTGGATCATAGATAGCAGAAAGTCTGTGGCGCCTCCTGCCCCTATGATCCAACGCTCTCTGAGTCATCACGTGTGTCATCTGCGTAACGTGACGTCACAGAAGCGGTGGATTTCTCATTCCTTGAGAAAGACTTGAGTTGTACAGTAAAAAATTTGGTTAAATCCAATTTCTTGTGTTTGAAATTACAGTTCAAAGCAATATTGACGTGTTTTTCTGCCCGAAGGATCCGTTCCGGACAGAGTGCAGTGAGCGACTGTTGGAGAAGATGTACGTTCTCGGACTCATCCCCACCAAGAGGAGCCTGGCCAACGTCACCAAGGTGTCGGCCTCCAGTTTCTGTAGGAGGAGACTCCCTGTCATCATGGTCAAACTACGGATGGCTCAGACTCTACAGGTGAGGGGTGGGGAGGGGGGCATCCATACTCCACCTGCATATGAAAGTTATACGTATACGTAGTCCTGTAGCCTTTTTGAGGCTATAGGGGCAGTGGGTTGTTAGTCTACTGTGTCTAGGACACGGTATTGGAATGCGGAGCCCATCCCTCCCCTTCCACTGCCTTTTACCTTCCCAACAGAAGTCAGGTTACCCATTTTACACCTGATTGGAGTGAGGAAAGTCATGTAAAGTGCCTTTCCCAAGGACACAACGTCAAGCCAGGAATGCAAGGAATCAAATCTGTGACCTCTCGATCTCGTGTCTGATTGCTTAGCCACTTGGCCATTCAATGCCCTACAGTATCTACGAAAGTTAGCACTGGTAAAATTGGAGCTGTGCAGGTATTTTTGATGTCTGGGTTTTAATGCCTCTGTATGAGACTGTTTTGTTATGGACAGAGTAGGTTGACAGCACTTGGATGGGGGAAAGATTGACAGGCTAAATGACAGGAAATCAAAAGGTCAGACACAGGGAATGGGGTGTAGGTTGACAGCATGTAGGTGGGTGATCATTGACAGGCAGAACGACAGGAAGTCAAAAGGTCAGACACAGGAAATGGGGTGAACTTGAAGGTCAAGAAATCCCAGAAACTTCCCAGAAGTCTGAAATCTCTGATCTTCCAGCGTCGGCGTGGCGCAATGGTTAGAGCGTTGGACTCTGAACCAATAGGTCCTGGGTTCGATACTCACCATGACCCGACATTGTGCCCTTGGCAAAGGCACTTTACACGACCTTCCCTTCTCTGACGGTGGAGTGACGCCCACCGAGCCTCTTCGGCTAATCTGTCTAAAGCTAATCTGTGTGCCAAAAACGCACCATGGATTTGGTGCGCCAATGTGCCAACATCTGCACATTTGCCACTAAGAGCCGTTAATTTTTTTTTTTGTCTTCCAGATGGCCACACAGTTTATCGAGCAGGGGCACGTGCGCGTTGGACCGGAGCTGATCACGGACCCCGCCTTCCTGGTGACGCGGAACATGGAGGACTTTGTCACGTGGGTGGACACGTCCAAGATCAGACAACACGTGATGGAGTACAACGAGGCACGGGACGACTACGATCTGGCGTAACCTACAACCTCAACAGACTTCTCTCTTATTACTGTAAAATCATTTCTTTTTGCAAGTTTTTGTGTCAAAAAAAATACAGTAGCACAAAAACATATAACCATGGTATAATGTTTAGGCATTAGGCACTGCAGAAATACAACCACTGTGAATATTGCAAGTTCTTTTTTCGAATACAAGAAAGTTAACGAAAAACTTTTGGGTGCACAATTGTTTGGAGGGTAACATTTCCCGTAATATTTCATACATTATCATAATGTAAACCATTCTTTTCAGTCAACATTGTTGCATATCTTTATATTTGATTGATGTTACTTTTCCATACGAGTTGTCTTTTACGTTTTCTCTTGAATTGGCAACAATATTATGGCCTTAAAACTGTATCCAAATATCTTCGCGAATCCAAGGTTGACTGTATGTCGTTGTCCCCACAAACGCAAAGCGACCAGTCGCGAGTGTAGCTCGGAGCGACTGACAGTGCTTTTCTGTCTCCCCTAGCCCTGTTGGTCAAGCTAAGAGCACATTCATTATATGCTAATATTATCTTCACTTGCACGCAATGTTTACACGGGGCGTCTCTAACCACGTGATCCCACCCAGCCTTCTGCAGAAGACGTCAATCGTGGTTGCCATGGTTACAACATTGCAGTGACGCAGCTAAAATTCCAGCCAGGTACCATATGAAATTTATCAGATGCATCAGCGAAATTGGTTTCTGATGAAATAGAAAATTGCCTCTCAGTCCTTTGTTACTGAAGCTTTATGGTGGCCATTAGGTAAATTAAAACTGCCCATTTTCAGTCATCTCGCATTAAGTGCTCCCAACACGTTTAATAATTCAGTGCTGTGTCCTTGTGTCTTTTCAAAGCAATAGGAGCTCTTCTCCAGAAAATAACGCTACCTTTTTGGCAAAAGTTACCTATCAACAGTCCTGGTCATCAGAATTTAGTCCCAAAACCTACTCGTTCCTTTTCAGATAAACATCCCTCCCATGCGTCGTACAATAGGTTTACAACAGCAAACTGAGAGCATCCGAATGTTTATAAACAAGCAAAGAAACACACAAATGCGTGTTTGTTGTTGATGACAGCGATCTATTTTCGACGATCTCAAAAGGTTTTTTTGCTCTTGATATCACCCATTTCGTGGAATGGACTGTTCAATTTGGGTGCTAAGATGCTGAAAGTTTTTTAGAACTCTGCAAAATTATTTTACTTTTTTTCATTTTTGATAACAATGGTTCTTCCATCTCAGACCAAGGTAAAATATGTGATCACAAAGCAATGGCCCTTACGTGAGAGCGGCGACATCTGGCGGTCGGCGTATGTTCTGCAGTATTCTGACTGTTTAGTGACCTTGGGCCGTAGGCGTCCTTGATTGTCCCCTGTCCGGTATCCGGAACGGTGCCCTGCCCAGTATTGTACTATTGTGACGTATATTACGCCGGCTCTCTGACTCATACCAACCATATCTTTAGTCAAACCAAGTCCCATTGAGACAGCATACAGACTTGGGTGAGTACACATTCTCTTTAAACTCAAGCAGTCTATATATGTTTGAATAATTAACCAACGATCATTCTAACAAATCCAGAATTTAATTCAACACGTTTTTATTAAGATGTGAGCCCAACTGGCGTATAAAACAATGACTTGGAAAAATGTAAACTTGGCAGTCGTGTGTATATGAGGCTGTTGCCTAGTTTTACGCTAAGGGTAGGGCTATATTCTTCTGTCTATTGCATACAGAGAGCATTATTGAGATAGTCGTGCATGTATCGTACAAAATTCAGCTGTCTTTTTAGCAAAAAGATACTTGTCGGCCGTTGGTTCTCTCACAGCCTTCTTGGAAATTCCATGACATCAAAATCGTGCGACGTACTACAACCTTATACTGGTGTTCACCTCTTGGTAACCACTGATCATGAGAATTCAAAATGGCGACCAATTCAACCTTGGGGACATTGTTTTTCTCATGTACGACTGTGTATGTCCCCAAATAATCTAGAGATATTTTGAACGTGGACCTTTAGTTGGGGAAAGGTTTTGGTATCTGTTTTTTTTTTAACGTCGGTCGTGGGGAAAGTGTAATTTATGTGCAGGCTGCCTACGGGCGCCATTGCTGGTGAGTAGACGAACCGGTTTTCAACCATATGTTACTATGAAGAGTTAATTGTTGTAGGTTCACCTCAGATGACCTTGCTGTCGCTAGCGACTGTGGTTCAGTATTGTGGCACGGTGGCCTTGTGGTTAATTTTAGGGCCTTTTTCATAGAATCTAAAGGTTCTGGGTTCGAATCTTTAGCAGCAGATCCTAATGTTGTGGAGTCGTGGACTAAGAAACGGCGCAGTCGACTCAGGAGAAAATTAGTACCAAGCTTCGGTTAGGACGTAAAGGGAATCATTTGATAACAGTATTATGATACATTTACGGTACGGAAAAACATTGTATGGTTCTTAGTGGCAAATGTGCAGATCTTAGCACATTGGCGACACCAAATCCGTCTGTGTCCTCATCAGTGTTTGGACACAGTGGGAATGTCTAGGAGAGCCACACCTCGAGCACCACCACACTTATCGATTAAAGTAGGGGGTCATCCCGTTGTGAGCACTCGAGTGGACCAACCTTACAGTCCAGTCTTACGCAGCTTGTACTTACTGTACAGAACTGGCGTGTTACACCCTAGGGTGGTTAATTAAGGGTTAATGACCCGAGGTGTGTATGGTGTCATAAGGCCTGGTCAGTCAATAACCACCGATTGAACCGACGAGTTAGCGCAGCGAATAAGGCGCATTAAGAGGTGTTTATGGGATTTAATCACCACTGGCAAGGTAATGGCGTCATAACCAATATGAAATTGAGACTTCTGATTGGTCGACGTCTTCTGGCTATATGATAATTGATTAATAAGATGTAGCTTTCATGGCTAGAAATCTGACACTTCTTATGCTCATCTCAATGTTTCTATTTTCAGAACCTTTTTGTGATAATTTCAACAGAAAATAAAGGACGGGTCAGAGACATTCAACATTCCGTATCTATTACGTTAACGACATGATAGCTAAATGGATCGACGCGGCCTCGGGGCGTGTATTCTACAACTTGGGGAAGGTAGTCGCCAGATGGCCGGCTCCTTTCGTGCTACTCCCTCTTGTCGCGTCCGGACTTCTCGGCTACTTCGGGCTGAGCGGGATCGTCATTAACGACGCGTACATCTTCGTTCCCGACGACGGGCAGGCGTTACCAGACGGAGAAGCGCTCGGAGAGGCCGGATTCTCTCCTTCAGGAGACGCCGTGACAGAACTGATCGTCCAGGCTCAAGACGGCGGCGACGTCCTGTTCAGAGACCACGTGGTAGAAGAGGTGCTACGACTCCACCGCGATCTGACAACCACGAACACAACGTCTGGAGAAACGTTCTCTACTCTCTGTTTCCGCGACCCCTCTACGACTGAATGTGTTCTGAGTGGAGTTCTCCAGCTCATGATAGCAGCCGGTTCCGGATCCGCGCTTCGATCCGCCACGAACTTGACCTACCCTTACCACAACCCCAACAGAGTAGACTTCAGCCTCGGCACGTACTTTGGAAGTGAACTTGGAGGAGTAGACGTTAGTGAAGACAACAACAGTACCATTCTATACAGCAAGGCTCTCCATCTGGTCTACAACGTACAGACAAGTCTAGGGCAATGGATAGACACATTTCGTCGGATATGCTCGGAATTCAAGTCGGAAACAATCACCGTAAACTATATCACCCTATCTTCGGTTGATGACGAAGTGGCGACTTTACCAGCGAGAGTGGCCGTGTACATAGGGGTGGCGGTAGGACTGTTGATTCTGTTCTCTGTCGTGTCGTGTATGATGCTGGACTGGGTCCTGACCAAGCCGTGGTTGGCTGTGGTTGGCGTACTGTCGGCTGTCCTCGCTATTGTGTCGTCTATTGGAGTAGTGCTTCTGGCAGGAGAGTCCTTCTCTTCGCTAACTACAGCGATACCGTTTCTTCTCCTAGGTATGAATAGCACATCTCTATCGACTAAATGGCGTTTCATATACTAAGTATAAGAACACAGAAAATTATTGGCGACACCTCAGGGGTGGAGGCATTTCCGACAGTATTACGATCGCAATGAAAGCATTCCGAAAATTGCACCAATGCATTCCATGGGAATTACACTAGGATGTCGTTGCATATATTCTAACGACCACAGTTAAATGTTTGATGTATATATTATTACGAAATTATTAGGAATCGGAGTGGACGACATGTTCGTCATGATCGCCGCCTGGCGGAAGTGTGACGTACGACTTCCGGTGCAGGAGCGGATGGGCCGTGCCATGTCAGACGCGGGGGTGTCCATCACCATCACGTCCATCACCGACTGCCTCGCATTCGCCGCCGGCATCATGAACGTCTTCCCGTCCGTTCGGCTCTTCTGTATCTACGCTGCCGTGGGAGTCGCCTTTGATTTCTTATATCAGGTACGATGTAAATATGTCAGGGTAGAGACTCTGATCTGGTAGAATCGGTGGTTTTACCGGTAGTGATCCCGGTTGGAATCTGTCAACAGAAGCTCCGATCGGAATTCCTGCCGGTAGAATCGCCGATTCTACTGACAGAGAATGTGCAGGCTATTGCTGTATAAACTTAACATTGCCAAACATATCCTAAAATTCAATTTAGCACTCTGTACATATGAAACGTTTCCCACTTATAATTACAGATCACCTTCTTCGCTGCCTTCATGTCCCTGACAGGCCGCCGAGAGCGGGCCAACCGTCACTGCCTCACCTGCTGTCCCGTCCTACCGAAATCAGAGGCACAACACAAAAGCGCCGCCTACCGACTCTGCTGCGCATCAGGAGTGTCTGAACAGGAGGGCGCGTTTGACAACCCCTCCTCTGAAGAGTTCAACAAGGATCCGTTTTTAAACAGGTTATTGTACAATAACCTCGTTCCTTTCATTTTGAAACCCAAATCAAAAGTGATCATATTTCTTTTGTATGCTGCGTATCTGGGGGTAGCGATTTGGGGGTGCCTCCAAGTCGGCATGGGCCTTCAATACCAAAATGTCGTAGCCGACGACTCACATGTTGGGGGATATTACGATGCAGAGGAGACATACTTTCAAATATACGGCCGTAAAGTAGATATCTTTATAACCGAACCCCAGGAGTATTGGACAATAGACGTGCAACAGGCTTTCTTGGACAAACTAAAAGCTTTCGATCAGAGCCAGTATTTCTACGACACCTCGGAGACCGCAGAGGTCTGGTTGCGAGACTATCTCCGTTTTCTGAACCAGACTGGCAACTCTCGCGCCGCTACGGAGAAAACGTCGTTCTTGCAAATTCTGATTGCCCAGTTTCTGCCGACAGTTGGACGCCAGTATTACGGCTCTGTGGATTTTGCGGACAATAACACTGGTATAGCCGCGTCCCGCTTCTTTGTAATACCGAAGGACGTGACCACGAGTGAGCGAGGCAGGCAGATGATGATAGAGGCTCGAAATATCGCAGAACGTGAACTTCTAAGGATGAGAGCTTACAGCTTTGACTTCTTTCTCTCCGACCAGGTGGTGACGATTCTCCCAAGCACGCTACAGACGATAGGCCTTGCCGTAGCGATCATGTTCGTGGTGTGTTTCCTCTTGATTCCGCACTGTGGCGCGACTTTCCTCATCACCTTTGCCTTGGTGTCCATCAACGCGGGGCTTGTGGGATACATGGCGTTATGGGGCATAAATCTGGATATCGTGTCTGTCTTGTCTATTCTCATGTGTATCGGGTTCTCTGTGGATTTCTTTGCACACATAACCTACGCTTACGTCACTTCCAAAGCCACAACACCTGCAGAAAAAGTCACAGAAGCTATGCGTGCCGTAGGCATGCCGATCCTACAATCCTCTCTCTCCACTATCCTAGCATTGTTAGTTCTTGGCTTTTTTCCAGCTTATATTTTCCAAGCGTTTTTTAAGACCATCTTTCTGGTGATGGTGTTCGGTGCGGCTCACGGACTGGTCATCTTGCCCATTCTACTGACCAGTCTGCGTCCGTGTGGTCAAGGGATCGGTCAAGACGAGAGGAGAAAACTTAAAGAAAGTAGTAAGACTACCGCAGTGTCTAACGGAAGCGTTCCCCGAACCTCCCACCTTAGGCCTCACTCGGTCCACCCGTATCTGTCGGGGAAAACAGCCGAGATTAACGTTTTGAAACCAACGACTTCTTTGCCCAATGTACGTCCTCACGTTGGACAAGACAACCCGTATTTTACACCGGAGATGCGCAAATGGATAAAATGGGTAGGAAAACAACAAACGGGTGTGGATAACCCAGCTATGGAGTCAGATAACGCATAGATGTAAAAACGTCAATTCTTCTACTGACTGTAGACTTTAAAGCTGCATTATGTAACATTAGGACGATACAAAAAGTAAATTTTCTGGTCATTTCTTTACAAAGTAAGTTAAATCAAACCTACTCCAAATAAGTGTCATTCAGGTGGAGGTGTCAAACATAACGGCTTATGTATAATTAGGAGTGATTTAAAATGAGCAAAAAGCTGTTAGCCATGTTTGTTTACATTCTGGTATTTCGTGGTGGTGCCACAAACTGAGTGCGCCTCGTGTGACCGTTTTAGCGCCAACCATAAATGGCAGATAACCCATAGATTTAAAAACAGAAAAAAACAGCTTCTCTTGTTTTGTACTTCTGTAGAATTAAAGACAAAAGATGTGACTAATTTGGTATACTTTAGGTTTTTGTTGTTGTTGTTGGCGAGGGTTTTGTGTTTGGTTGGGTGGACGCAGTTGGAAGGATGTTAGTTAAGTAATACATGTAAATGGTTAATAATTGGGGCTACTGTAGGTGAAAGCTCGTTATGTTGGCTCGATTGACTTAATTTGCACGTTCTACTATGATGTTGACCATAAATACCAATGCAAACTATATACAGACCGGCTTCCTGAGTTGTACATTCAAACAAGTTGTTCGACTATTTGTTTTGACAACAGAGTGTTTTTTTCTTCATGAATTTCTCAACCTTTCGCCGCGATATATGTACACTTCCCTTATTGGGTCCTCATAAACGCAACTCAGGTAGAAGTGCTGTTTCAACGTGTCCAGAAAGTCTTCGTCTACTGAAAAACGGATCCTTCCGGCTAGATACAGAACTGTTTCCGCTCCGGCCAGGTGCATGATGGTCTTGTACAGATCTGGGAAGGTCTCTTCCTTGTAAATGATGTCGGAGCCCATGATATAGTCGTAGTGCACGCCGAAGTCGTCCAGGTCGGCAGTGCCCCACTCCAAGCGGCGCACGACCGGGGCGTGCTTGGCTCGCAGCTCGGTGTTCCTCGGGACGTTTCCCCAAGCACAGGGGAGAGTCTCCCCGCAATCCGTAGTCGTCACTTTGGCACCTGTTTATACAAAAAAGAGACGGAGGAGGCTATAAACTTTACTGTCTGAAAAGTCGGCTTTATCAATGATTATAAATTATAACATTTTTGCACCAAAAATTGAAATATTTTAATTAAAAAAACTTTATATGATTGTAATTTACTTCTACTTTTCAACATATTTGTACAAATATCTTACATTTTTGACATTTATGATTTGCACTAAAACAGCCCACATATGCATGAGGCGCACTCAGTTTTTAGCACCACCATAAAGTATCAGAATGTAAACAAACATGTCTGACATAAACATTAGAACGCAGAAATTCTTCTTCCACATATCCATCCAATTGCTTTGTTTCTTCTTCTTATTCTCTAAGCAAAAAAGGTCGAAGACCTGGACCAGACGTCTGGCACCATGGTAATTGGTGCTGTAGCAGACACCCTGTGGTGTTGGATTACATTATGTGACAAGTGGCAGGACAGAGTTCGTGGGGCTGGTCGCCATATATGTGTTTGAGTAAGAATAAACAGAGCAGTAGTTTGTTGAGCTCGATCATGTGAAGGTAAACATTATGCATTTGCTTTGCAAAAGTTAAATTTTGACTTCATAATCATTCTTTATTTTTCATACAGACATGGTTTAATGGGGAAAAAACACAGCGTGTACTTACCCAGTAGACTTGCAACGATGCTGACTAGTCCAGTCCCTGCCCCTAACTCTAACACAGACTTGTCTGTCAGCTCGAGCTCAGTTTGCTCCATGAATCGGGAGAGTATGATCGACTGAAAGAAAGAACAAATCAATACATACTTTACAAACAAGAAGAATGAAGGTTTTCTGAATCAACACAGTCAGTGCCATGAATAGTAGGATAAATCGCTATCGGGGTCGGAAAAAATGACTGGGAAGGAAAAAAGGAGAGAAGTGACGTTCACTCTGTGCCAGGGTCACCTAGCGGTTTGCTGTTGCAGAGCAACTGTGAAAGTGCAGGATGTGGAGTGGTTATGCTGGGGTAGGGATGCTTGAGGTCTGAGCATGGCAAAGGCTGCTGTTTTCAAACAAACCACCAGAGGTCGCTTTTGATCAGCACCATGGACATACTCAACGCACTGTTCTAGGGATCAGTTTCATTATATTGACAACTGGGAAATAATCTCCAAAACTGCCACCGGCCACGGTTACCTTACATGGGCTTTAGAGATCTTGACTCTTGACGGTGTGTCATAGATAGGCGAGATTTTATGTAGGCAAAACCTGTGTGAAGAGGAAGGATAGATAAGCATTTAATTATAATAGCTGTGGGATTCAAATGGGATAAAAGTCCACTTTGCCCAGAACTGTTAGAGGACAAGTTTTACCAGTATTTCGTAAGATCAATAATGATGCATATGTGTAATAATCTAATGTAACCGCTAGGTGGCGCAAGCAAACACTAACAAGTTGTCCTCTTGGCCCGCAGGCTTACATTTCATAAGTTAGCCTCGATCAAATATCCTACTGAGAACTCCATTTATCACATAGGGTGCTAGGATGCTTTCTAGAATTATGAATGGCCGTGCATGTATCTGTTGAATTTTACCGGGTTTCCGCTATGTGGCGCTAGCAAACGACAAGTTGTCCTCCAGCTATATATCTTGACCAATGGCTCGCAGGCATACATTTCATAAGTAAGTCTCGATCAAATATCCTACTGACAACTCCATAAATCACAGAGTGATGGGGATGCTTTCTAGAGTTATAAATGGCCGTGCATGTATCTGTTGAGTTTAACCGGAGTTTCGTTTCAATGCAGTGGAGTCATGTTGCGTCACCTGTTGAAACGGACTCGGTAGCTATGTGAGTTATGTAATAGCCCGCAGCTAACTAGCCTGGTTAACATTCTCTACGAGCCGGCTTTGGAGTGTTTTGGCGCCGGTTTGTTGGCATAGGGCTTTTGCTCTGGCAGTTGATCTCCCTACCCGGCTTTTGTAATTACTGCCGTCCCGTTAACCTATCCCTAGTGTGCGCTGGGCGGGAGGCTTGGCGGGCGGACACACTCTTAGCGCCGTAGAGATCGGGAGCCACGACGGTCTGTTCACCAGGCTAACAGCTAACATGACAAATCAAGTGAAACATGATAACCAATGGCAAGGTCTCACCGCGGGGTGAAAGCTCTATACGGTCACATCATTAGTTCCTTAAACTCCAGTCACACATAGCCAAATAATATGGTCTCCAAACACTACCGAACTCCCCCCAACCATGGTTAGGAGTAGGTCGGGGCAAGGTTGGCTGGTGTTCGGCTAGGTTTGCTACTGTTCGGCTGCGACAGCTGAATGTTTCAAAACGTTAAAAACATTCGGGTGTGGACGGGAGGTTCGGCCATGGTTGGCTGGTGTTCTGGAGTAGGTCAAATCTGATCGGCGGTCAAATCTGATTCAAATTTAACTCAAAGTTGATTCGTATAGAAAGGTAGGCGTGGCCTAAATATGGCCAGACTGCTCCCGAACTTCAGCCAACCTTGGTTGGTTGGTGGTCCGCGGAAGCTTCTAAATGTTTGACAGGGTCTTAAGGGGCCAGCTCCTGGCGCACTTACTAATAGACAGACTGGCTATGGACCTTTCCTGACTGTCCATCACAATTATCAGTTCAACCAATGATAACATGACAATTAGCGGTTCGACCAATGAGAGAGTGGCTGCATGTCGGTCAAATATTAGCATTTTAATGTTTTGACCGAGGTAGGTGGGACTAGTCTATAGGAAAGGTCCATTGATGCACTACTAGAAACCCGACTCCTAACATCTGCTTGGAGATTCTGACCGAACCTTACCGAGTCCCAGATCGTCGCTCCGACTCCGCAGTCCGCCAGCTGCTCGTGAATAGTGACGTCATGACCACAGAAGTTGAACGTCGGTCCAGGCATCTCGCTATATCAACTGTGGAAGAGACGGACAAAATACGTACGTTTCATAACTTTTTAAAGAATGAACGGATCGGATGGATGAAGACCTTTATAACTTTCATGAAAAAATGGAGGTATTGTGTTTGGTCTGTGTGTGTATGTGTGTGTGTGTGTGTGTGTGTGTGTGTGTGTGTGTGTGTGTGTGTGTGTGTGTGTGTGTGTGCGTGCGTGTGTGTGAGTGAGTGCGCGCGCCTGTGTTTCCGCATAGTGTTAGATATGTGGGTAGGTCTTTGGAAGACAAGGGTCAAGGTCAAATGTGGGTCTCCTGCTGGCTGACGTTGGTACTGCAGCAGAACTTCCGGTTTTTGTATCTTTTGTGCTGGACATGTTATGGTCTTGATTTTTGGTGGCAGAAAGCTTTTGGTTTTACAGACAAGCGGTGTGTGTTTGGTTCCAGTGGAAGCACAAAAGAACAATTAGTTTTGTGATCAAAGGTTAGTCTAAACGCATAAAAATATCGAGTGTATGAAGTGGGGAAATATAGCTTGAATCCGTACGTTCAATCTACATTCTGCTTCAAAAGTGTCATTCAACTTTTGTATACCGACTGTCCATCACAATTAACAGTTCAGCCAATGAGAGAAGGACAATTAGTGGTTCGACCAATGAGAGAATATCTGTGTGTCCGTCAGGTATTTGTATTTATACGTTTTGACGGAAGGCTTGCTTTGGGATCGAGTCTATTTTATCAATAGTCCTAGCGCTAGGTCCGCCACACGTATCTTTGTTTGTTTAATTTGTTTTCGCAAGAGGGGAGGGGCAGCAGACTACTAACAATCGTACGGTTTTCTTTCAAATGGATTGCGAAATTAGCCAGGGTTTACCTTCACATAGATCAAGGAGCTGTAGAAGCTCCTTGCATAGATCAACCAGCCGTGTGATATTCCCTGATAATGATTTGTGGCTATAATTGAAAAATGAGTTGTGTGCCCCCGGGTGGTCAAATTCACCATTTATCACTATGTCTAGACCTAGCTAGGGTGACGACAATGCTAAATGTTACACCCTATCGTATCTAGAACCGCGCCTATCTAGTTCTATACCTGAATGGGTTAGGGTTAGTACAGGCACGGTTCTGGATAGTCTTCGAATTCACGTATCCAACAACGTAGATTTGCCCCAGGCACAGTTCTGGCTACGCGTGCCTGAGCATGGTTCTGGATAAAGCACGGTTTTGGATACAACACTGGTGTGCATGTGTCACGCCGAGGGGCGGTTATACTGGATATACAGATACAGAACACACCCCATTTCCACTATTCCTTGCGATTTCAGGGCAGTAAAGCTGGATTTTCAAAGTCAATTTTAAGGTATTTTTTATGTAGTAAGTTGAATGAACCCTGACCTATCCCATAGCATACTGATATCTGTGAAGCAAATGCGATATCGATGTCGCTGATGGAAAACGCTTGCTTGTTTCGTTTTGTAGGCTGGTTCCATATATTTATTGGTGGTACCCAAAAATAAAGGGTAGCTTGTTTGGGGGCTATTTCAAACGCTTCAAGTGTGAAATGATGGTCAAAATGTGCTAAGAAATGGCAATTGATGTCAATATCAGACAGATTTCCTCATCCAAAATATTTTTGTTTTGCTGCTCTGAAATTGCATTGGATCCATGTAAAGCTAAGAAATCAAATGTTGAAAGTTAAGCCCAACACGTTGACTTACAGTTACTTACATTACTGACAAACGTTATTTCAAAGCGTGAATCAAAAGCAAAATAAAATACCTTGAACTCATCAGCAGCCAAGGACGCACTGACTTGGAAGTGGCGACGGACCAACAATTTCAGTCGTCCAATAATTCAGAGCACTGTTACCTCATGCGGGCTAACGGTCAAGCGATGTCAGCAGCTTGGTGTTATATGGCTATACGTACCATAGTCTAGTGGTGCGTAACCTTGAAGCAGTTAAAAAGGTTCCAAATATAAGATCAACTGGCTAATATAAGACAGGACTGGCTGTCCACGGTTCTGAGTCAGCGGACGAGCAGCTGTCACAACCGTGCGGTCAGCAACATTCCGGGCTGACTTGTATGAACGGTCGGCAAAATACTTAGACTGGTGCCCGGTCCATCGTGGTTTGGGCGGGCTCTCTTCGGGGCTATAGTAGTTTGCCCCCGCCCAGCTCAACTGCCCGCCTGATTCGAGTTTTGCGCCTGTAGGACGATTTGCACGGCACGAGTTTGATATATTTAAGCCCCACCATGTGGTGGGCTAGTTGTCATGAACTCCCGGGCCGTCTTGCAAAAGCTACCGGGGAGCCTAGCTGATTCGGGCGGGGAAGAGCTCCTGCCATCCCGTAGAAAGCCGGCCAAAAGCCCCTAAGCCGGCCTGTGGTGAATTGGTAACCAGACTATTAAAAAGTAAAATCGGGAACGATATTGAATACAGTGTGGTGATATTGTTAATAGATCAACTAGTGATTGAGTAAAAAAAATACTAGTATCACGTATGCTGTAGAATGCAGTATAACGTTGGACGTAGTCTCTTATATCATTGTATTTTCTTTTTTTATTGTATTTTCTTTTTTTCCTACATGTAGTTTGTACTTGTTATTAGCCCCCGGGCATATATTTACAATAAACTTTATTTATGACACACCAATCAGCATCAGTCTTACTAATGAATAACAAAGATACCAGTTACATGTACAGCTCCAGTAAGAAGACAAATGATTGGTTGCACGTTTGATTGACAGCTAAATTGGACAGTGGACGGTTAAGGTCACAGCGAGCTACAGCAGGTTCAAACCAGTTCAGTCAGCCCAGAGCTTTTTTTGTCCCGATTTGTGGGAATCCATGAACTAGCAACACATACTGTCAACAATTTGTCCTTTAAATATTTCAAAAAAATAAAATAAAAAATTAAATAAAAAGTCCATAAGTGTACTTATAAGATTTCAACAATTACTTAATGACCATATTTCACTACTTAGATGCTCAGAACAAATGCACTTGTGTTACACCTCGAACGTTGAAAACTTGTATATTATGTTGAATAATTCATACTCATCTCTACTTCATCTAAATTTACCGATTCCTTGGAGCAGTATTTGTTTGAATAGTCACGTTGGCTCGCTCGTCATTTTGATCCTCTAATTTTAGACTATAGGAATGTGCTCAGCACTCTCTTCACAGGAGGGAAGACGTCAACAACTGTAGTGAACTGTCGTAGTGAACTGTCGTATATATGAAAGATATTAAGTATCAACACGACATTTAATACGTGCATATAGGAAACACTAGTCTCCACCAGACTATGAACGCAAGTTCAAAAACAGAAATTTAGTCAAATAGGAAGAATAATTGGCCATGGGAGTTTGGCTATATGTATACCGTAAAGTTCATCTTTGCTTGCGCAGTTAGGGGGAAATTAACCCTCCCGCGGACTGACTCTCCTTGCCAATTATTCTTCCCCTTTTACTGAATTCTACGAGGATTTTAGGTTGATTCAGATCATGAACGGTACAATGATAATGTGTACTTTACACAATGATACAAATGCATGAATTTTCGCTACCATGACAGAAAACTGCCAATGTGAAGATGCTGCATCTTTAACATTGTACTTAATGAGGAAGCACATATAGATTTGGGAGTACATATAGATTTATAATGCAGATGTTCTTCTGTATAATTTTTCCTAAAGCATGTACAAGAACAGAACAAGACCAACAAATAACTTTTAATTATTTTTAAAACTTTTTTTCTCAAAAGAAAAAAAAATTGTGTGCATCATAAACTCATGTCAATCATACAATATACATTCCAGTACGTTATCTCTTTTCTCTTACTATTGAAGGCACAGACAATGGTTCCATTCACAGTATGTACAATTGTTTTATATCACTGCACCACACATGTACATGTAATTCTTACTGCAGTATAGTAGTGGAGAATACCCTGACTATTCAGGCATGTATCTGACTGTCTCTCCAGCAGACATTATAATTTCACAAGAAGATTCCGCATTTCCCTGAAACTGACTGGGCACCCACTGGGCTAAGGTAGTTTCAACACTTGTGGAGGCTTGGTCCTCTGCTAACTGTGCCGCACCGACAACATTCCGCTCTGTCGAGTCCTGATCGTTGATGATGATAACTGTAGTGTGGGTGTCTTTGTTCATGTCACCACTGTCTGTCACCACCCACTTCTGGGCTGCTGACATACCCCGAGTAGACACTGTCCTATGCTGACTTAGTGTTGGACCTTCTGATAACATTGGGAAAGGTTCTTTTTGCCCTCTTTTCCTTCTTTGTCTCGCAGACTTACCCCGGCCACCACTGCTGCCAAGATTTCCACCAACCTTCTTTTCACACGAGTTTCCCTTCCCAGTCACCCTTGCTGGGAAGTACTGGTCGAAAAGGTCCGGATGCATCCGACGAAAGTGTCTTCGTAGCGTGTGTTCGTACGTCATGGCTTGTCCACAAACCTGGCACATCTTGGTCTTGATGCCGTTGTGGACGGCGTTCTCGTGGAGCTTTAAGACAGACTCGCGAATGAACTTCTTTCCGCAGAACCTACAGGACTTTCCCTGGTCCAAGTGCCTGAGTCGCATGTGCTGTGTCAAGCTGTCGCTGTGCTTGAAAGTCTTCCCACACGCGTCACACTGAAACTTTTTACTATCACTGTGGCTTTCAAGATGCTTCTTCAGGTTGACTTTCTGATTGAATGCTTTCCCACACAAGCTGCACACATGCTTTTTGATATTCAAATGGATGGTAATATGTTGGTTCAGCGAAGCTTTTACTTTAAAGGACTTGCCGCAGTACATGCATAGATGTGGGTAGTCATCAGTGTGTACTGACATATGATTAACTAGCTCCCCCTTTCTCTTGAAATCTTTCTTGCAGACGTCACACTTAAAGTTCCTAACGTTGAAGTGAACCTGATCCCTGTGCCGTTTCATTTGGCTCTGCCCAGGAAAGCGCCTGCCACAGATGTCGCACTCCCTGGTCTGAATCTCCACCCTTGCTTCTAGCACGATATCACCCTTATGGATCGCAAGATGATTTTCGTAACTTTTTTGGTGGATCATCTCTTTCTGACACACTGGACATTGGTAAAGATATAGCTGGTGAACTTTTTTCAGATGCTTGCATAAGGCCCTTGAGCTACTTATCGGACAATCACAAATGGGACAAGTAATCACCCCGTCTTGGTAGAGGTGTTTGTCTGTGTGCTGACGCAACTGCTGGTCGGTGAAAAACTCTCCTGGGCAGAACCTGCACTTGAAGATGTATTCGACCTTCTTATGTTTCTTCAGGTGGTAGCTGAGCCCTTTTTCTGGCATCGTAGTTCCACATAGAGTACATGCAACACCAGTCGATTGAACATCATCCTTGGGTGCTTCACACAACTTCGTAAGTAGGTCGTGCTCTGCAAAATGCTTCCATAGCTGACTCTCGCTGTCCTGTGTGCGATACTCACAGTGCGGACATCCTAACCACTGCCCGGGACCAGAATGCTGTAGAGCTTGATGCCTTCTCAAGGCAGACTTACTTGTGAATCTAACCTTGCAAAGCTGGCAGCTGAAGAAGCTCTTGGCTGTAGTAGGCATTTTGCATTGCTTTATGTGAGTACATAGGTGACTGACTGACAGACATACTACAGCACACAGTGGGCATCTGTGCTTCTGTTCTGGGGCAGAGCATTCTCCTTCAAGATGGCTGGTCAATTCTTCTACATTGTTGACTGTAGACTTACACAGAGGGCAGGTGTGTCTGGAAAGTTTGTGGGTTTGCAGGTGTTGCAGTAGAGCATCCTTCTGATCAAATGTACTGGAGCATCCTGGGCAACTGAAGTCCTGTCTGACTTGGTCCTCATGAGCTAAAACATGTTTGAGGATGGCATCGCCAGGCTGCAGTTTGGTACACACTGTACACTGGTACACATCCTGACCAGCATGGCCACTCAGATGGTTGGCTAGGCTTTCAGCAGTGCTGAAGAAAGAGCTACACACATCACAAACAAATTCACCTTTCGCTGGTTGTGGTCCCTCTTCACTGTTTGCGTGTGTTCTGTACCTGTGCCAGCGAAGCCTCAAGATGCTGTGAAATCGCATACCACAAGTTTCGCAGTCTAGCTGGCATGCATGATTCCTGGCCATTAGATGCTCCTCTAATTCCTGTACAGAACTATGGCATTTCTGACAGGATCCACAATGTACGGGCAAAGGCACATAGTTGGGCGAGTCAGCAATGGATGGGCTGATATTATGCAACTTCTGAGAATGTGAGAGAAGTTTCGCTTCGTCTGTAAACGGAGAGTTACATGCCCTACAGTAAACTAAGACTGCCTCAGGTTCAGATCCTTCCTCGTGGCACTCTGTCATGTGCTTAGACAAAGCACTCTCCGAAGACAGTACCAAGTCACAGTGACTACACCACTGCTGCTCCAATGTGGCCAGGAGGACGGACTCAGTGTCTGTGAGGGCAGAGTCTTCACATAAGGCACTGCTTTGTTTTCCTTCTGGTTCCTCACGGCATCCCTTACTGCATTCCTCCTGATGTACCCTCAGACTGGAGAGTCGGTAGAAGGCTTTGTGACACCACGGACAGGTCGCTTGACACTTGCCTTGGCTGCTGCGCAAGTGGTTGTCCAGGTGTTGGGGGCCGCGGAACGTCTGACAGCACGTCTCGCACTGATGCGGTGTATGTGTACGAACTTCTGTTGTGTCTCCCTTGGTAAATGCAGGCAGCTCGTGTGCTTTATGTATGTGTCTCGTGAGGAGCTTAAGAGAAGCAAACGGAGCATCACAGACCTCGCAGTGTGGCACATCATCTGTGACACCTGGCGGCACCTTGCAGGATGATGAAGAATACCCAGACGGATAATGGAAGATTCTCATATGCGTGGTAAAGTTGTTAGTGTAGACAAATGTTTGATCGCAGTAGGGACACCATCTCTGGTTGGAGCCCAATGTTGTCTTGCTATCGGGGTTGTGAGTGTTCTTCATGTGTTTCCCAAGAACAGTCGCATTCCTGAATGTGGCCTTGCACAACTTGCACTTGACTGAACGGTGCATATTGTCTTCATGTGACCGGAACAAGGGCAGACTGTGAAACGTTTGCCTGCACACCTCACACGTCATCCGACACTGACCGTTTCTCTCAGCAAGATGAGCCTGAAGCTGCTGTGGACCTTGAAGGGCCATCAAACAGGTTGGACAGTTGTGCGTTTTAGGGACGTTTGGAGGAATCAATGTCCCACTGTCTGAGCACACCCCATGGATGTCTTGTACATGCTTCAGCATGGATTTCATGCTGGTAAATGGTGCATCACATTGACTGCAAAGCTGAAGATCGTTCTTGGCACTCTCAGGGTGACCTACCCCATGGTACACTTTCATATGCTTGGTGAAGCTTTTCTTCTCTGCAAAGCTGATATCGCAGTATTGGCACCAGTCTGGAGGAGAATCTGGCTTTGTGTCTTCACCATTTTCATGGACCTTTTTCATATGCCTGCCGAGAGATTGCACATTGACAAAACTCTTGTGGCAAAGTCTACATTCCACCATGGAGTGTTTGTGATATTCATGTAAACGGAGACAAGGGAGGCTGTTGAAAGACTTTCCACATTGTTGACAGCTCATTGTGCATTCTCCCATTCTTTCTTCGAGATGAACTTGTAACTGTGCCGGTCCCGGAAACTTCTCGCAACACCTCTGACACTCGTGGACTGGAGAAATAGTGGGGTTCTTTTCCAGAGCGAAGTCTGGGAGGACTTTATGTACTTCCTGTAGATGGGACCTGAGCGTTCTCCTGAAGGTGAAAGGTGCGTTACAGAGACTGCAGTGTTCTACAACTCCTGAGGATGTTTCACCACCCAAACCAGTGCCGTGGTACTTGGTCATATGTACCTTTAACGCTTCCATTGACTGAAAGGCCAGATCACAGTACTTGCACCATCTCATAGCAGCATCCAAATCCTTCTGCTTTGGCACAACCTTGCCTTTAAGGATAGAAGAGTTGGTAGACTTTGCTGTCTGGTGTCTGGTTGGCGGGTGGAATAGCTGCTGGTGTACCCTGGCTGTAGCCAGACTGGTAAAACTTTCGCCACAATCCTCACAACGTAGCTTACATGTACTTCCTGTCTGTTTTAGGTGATCCTGGAGATTTCGAGGCAGTAAAAACTCCACCTGGCAGGTATCACACTTGTAAGACTTCTTGTTTGGGCCGTGTAGGGACACGGTGTGTGCTTTCAGCTTTATCGGAGAGCAGAACGGAGCACTGCAATGTTGACATACTGAAGTGCCTCTTGCTTGGAACTTTTTCTCTACACCTGTCAGTAATCCATGGGCGACTCTACCATGCTGGTTTAAAGCACCGGGAGAACTGAATGTCACGTCGCAGTGCACGCACCACATCTGCTCTGCGTGTTCAAGTCCATACTCCTTTTTTGCCCTCGTCTTCTTGGCTGCTCCATTTCTTTTCCTTCTCTTTGTGGCGACTGCAGGTTCGTCGTCGCTCATGACTTCATCGTTGCCGTTCCATTCATCGCTTTCATCATCTACTTCCTCCTGCCCTGGGCGAGGTTCTGTCGGGTTGGGTTCAGTGCGTTTCAGATCTCCTACATGGCAGGTGCTACAGTGAAATAGCAGCTCACTGTTCTTAGCAAAGCCATCCTGGCAGACCTCGCAGAAATGGAGCTTGACAGTCGACCTCCTGGGTCTTTTCCTTCCATGCTCTTCCTTATCAGGGTGCTCTTTCTCGATATGTTCTCTTAAGACTTCTTCATTCTCGAACACGTCTGCACACCCTGCACAGAGGAAGGGGATCTGGGTCTTCTCTCTTTTTGTCTTGGAGTTTTCTTTTGCTTTGGAGACTCTTCCACTGTCCGGCACAGTCAACCCTTTCCTTTTGTAGGTTTTGCGTATCTTTTTTTGACCTTGACCTTTCCCCTTTTCTATCCTTGGACTATCTATTGTGTCTACTTTAGCCCTTTTGATGACATTTTCTTGTACATTCCAACGAGTTACCGTCTTTGATTGTTGGAGATCATCTTCCAGTGACTCTGATTGTCCTAAGGATGTCTCCATGCCGTTTGTGATTCCTTCTTGTTGGCCTGCCTGATGAACTGTGGATGTTGCGCTGTGTTTGTCAGCCCTGGGTTGTATGGGTGCGGGTACACTATCCTTGTCATGTGTCACTGCCACGGATGACCCACCTATATACATGCATAAAGCAGAGAATACATGCCTTTGAATTCACACGACAGTAAACAGTTTTCTCCTTTGCTGTTTACCTGGGTGAACCAAATAAATTTGTCTAACTAGAAACGTAACATTAGCAAAGCAAATTCATAATGCTTACCTTCACCTAAAAGCAGAGATATGTGATAACTTACCCCGAGACAGCTGTCCTCCAGGTGTCAGCAGGTGCTCTCCCCCAGCTGCAGGTGTCAGCAGGTGCTGTCTCCCAGCTGCAGGTGTCAGCAGGTGCTCTCCCCCAGCTGCAGGTGTCAGCAGGTGCTCTCCCCCAGCTGCAGGTGTCAGCAGGTGCTCTCCCCCAGCTGCAGGTGTCAGCAGGTGCTGTCCCCCAGCTGCAGGTGTCAGCAGGTGTTGTCCCATCTTCTTGGCATAGTTGGGAGCATACCACACCCGCAACTCTCCCCCTACAGGGATGTCCTACAGGACGAGGAAAAGTTAGAAAGATCAATTTCTACTCCTGACAACAGCTTACATGTAATTAGTACATCAGGTTCAGTAAGCCCTGCATGACAAGGCAGCTGAGGAGTGGCCAGAATTTGGGCCTGTTGAAAGTCTTATAGGTTTTTTAAGGCATCCAATACAAATCCAGGACGGCTGAATGAAAAAAGAAAAAATTCTGTATGAGGAAATCTGTCTGATATTGACATTTACTGCCATTTCTTAGCACATTTTCATTACCTTTCATACTTGAAGCATTTGTAATAGCCCAGAAACAAGCTGTGTCAGGAGTCCCTTTATTTTTTTGGCACCACCAATAAATAGCTAGAACCAGCCTACGAAACGAAACATGCAACTATTTACCATCAGACTCTATTTTTGCCTCACAGATATCAATCAACATGCTATGGGATAGGGTTGATTCAACTTACTACTGAAAAAAAATGACAAAAAAAATTGACTTTCAAAATCCTATTTTACTGGCTTGAAATCGCTATGGGTGCATTTAAATAACACACAACCACAACCGAAACAATACCTTTCCACAGAGGGATTTCTCCTTCTGTGGAGGTACTGCAAATTCTATCTAGATAGAATTTGCAGTGCAGAAACACAAAGACATGCAGACCGGGGGAGGGTGGGGGGTAAAGTGAAAATGAACTACATGTACCAATAGAGGTAAAAAAACACAGAAGTCACATCAGCAGCAGTTTGTACCTTCTGTGTCAGAAAGAAGACGTTTGTTCCTTGTTGGTAGGCCACTAGGTTCTGCTCTGTGTTCTGATTGGCTGGTCGTACAAACTTCATCCAATTGCAGACTTCCTCATTTGTGGTATCCAGGTACTGGGAACTCCCATCTTGGCTGAAAACCTGAAGAAAATTTCTAAGTTTTATAATTCTGTAGTACCAGGGCTGGAAATACCAGCTACATATGCAGGTTAGTGCAGGTAAAATTGGAGCTGTGCAGGTATTTCTAGTGTCTACCTGCACCTAACCTGCAGTGGCCCATGTATGGGTTATCCATACATGTGTACATGTAGGTGTATGTGGATTTTCATTGTCTGCCAAGTGCTTACAATGGTGGCAGAAAAATATCTTCATTATATATATATGAATGAATAAAATTTAGTCAATAGCATTTAACCTTCAGTGGAAATGACTTCTTTCCTTGTGGTGCAGTTTGTGCTCTTGTGGCCTCCAGTGGTCCAAACTGCATTCTTGCACTCAGAGGTACTCTGGCAAACACACCCTCCTGGCCATCTACATGTGCAAATACAGGGAAAATTCATGAGTAGAGCTCACAGTGTACCTAAACAAATTTTAGGTACAGGTACGGGTACAGGTACACGGGTTTAGGTACAGGTCCTGACCTGAACCTGTACATGGTACCTGAACAATTCGACAAATTAACATGTTCTTCTGAACTCTTCATTAATGAGATAAACATTAATAAACCTGACAGTTAAGGTTAAGATTTTGTTTATGGAGAATTCTAAGACAAAACATGGGCGAAACTATAGTATTTTGGACCAATACTAATACCTCATCAGTTTTTTCGATACAGTATCGATACTGCGTGTGAAAATTTTTTCATGGCATGGGGACATTAGAACGATATAAAAGTCAATTTTCTGGTCATTTCTATTGCAAAGTAAGTTGAATGAACCCTACCCAGGAAGTGGAGGTGCTATAATGTTATACCTTACAAATTAGTGCTTAAAATATGGAAACATGGTTGTTAACCATGTTTGTTTACATTCTGTCATTTTGCGGTGGTGCCACAAAATGAGTGCCCCTTGTGTGGGCTGTTTTTAGCGCCAACCATAAATGTCATATTGCACCAAATATGTTGTCAGTTGAAGTAAATGAAAATCTCAACGACATGAAGATATTTTTCAATTAAGATATTTCAGTTTCTGTTGCAAAAATGTTACATAATGCCCCTTCAACAACAATCTAATCTTCCATAGGTGGGGAGGTGGTCTAAGTGTGGATCGGGTTGTTGACTCAGAATTCAAAGTTTTTTGGTTCAAGTCATTGACAGACCAGTGTGCTTGTGTCTCGCTCTCCAAAATATGATATACAGTCATTACAGTGTAGTATTACCTTATTTTTTACTGTCATACAAATGTATATCACTAGTAATGTAGTAATCAGGTCCAGCCTTCAGATTCAGGTCTGGACCTGAACCTATGGACCTGGATTTCTGGACCTGGATCCCTTACTTATGTACACATTGCATGTCGACAGAGCGTACTGCGCCAGTGCAAGACCCATACTCTACCGTGCATAGCACTTCGGCACAACGTCTGGTTTAAATATTCGCATACTAGTATATGACATCCCGTCTGTAGTTTTCAAATGTTGTGTCAGAAAAGATATCATCTGCAATGGGTGAAATTCTGATGCAACGTTGACCAAACATCCAACGAACACCGTGAAAAATCCGGGTTTCGCGCAGGGGCAGTACGTTCTGCCGACGTGCTCTCCTACATAAAACTAACCTGTGCTGTTCTGAATGGCCAGGCCTTTAGGAAGCGAGGCTCGAGCTCGAGACTGGACCTCTGAATCCTGCATGGTCTGGACCGGTCCCAGGTTCGGACAGACGATGTCATCTTCATATGTGCCACAGAAGTCACACCCTAGACAGTGTTCCACACAGACAGATCCATAAATGACTTCCTCAGGTTGGTAAATCATATCTTAGCTATGTTAGAGTTTTCTTTAACAGCTGCTCTTGTTATTAAAACCTGGTAACTGCCAATCAAAGTTCAAATACTCTACAGAAGTACATGTATTGGCAGGAAAATAATGCAATAAAAAAATACATACAAAATTTACCTTAGGGCAGCAAAACAAAAGCTATTCTGGATGAGGAAATCTGTGACTTATATTGACATATGATACTGCCATTTCTTAGAACATTCTTGTCATCATTCATTCATTCATTCATTCATTCATTCATTCATCATTTCATATTTGAATTTGTTGCCTGCCATAGTGTACCAAGAACCATAAGAAATCAAAATTGGTGTGTTGTCTTAAGTCTGATGTACATGTGGTTTCAATCTTTTGTTATCAACAAGGTTTAACCAGAGTCATGTTGTATACATGTATGATGTATTATGTAAGAGCAAAACCAAGCCATGAAACCTGACTCACAGTAGCGGTCCTCTTCAGCCATCATAGTATCGATCAGCTTGTGCAGGTTGGCTTGCTGGCGACAATCCACTGTATTTAAAAGGAAGTCATTTTTTTTCTTTGGGCCTAGGGAAAAAATGTGTTTTCTGGTTCCCGACCGACCCTAGAAAAAACTGCCAACACTAGCCTTTTTTGGGGGTGGACCCCTGCAAGGGACATAAATTTTTTGAGCTGATCGACCTTTTCTAGCTCCATGATCTGACACCTGAGTGATGATACGTTGTACAATCGGTTTCACCCCATTGACATTGAAAATATAAGTGTCCTCATGCAATTTTTACTTTCTTAAAATACTGTATTGTATAAGCTGAATCACAAATGGTTAGGTGTACTAGTAACAGCTCGTTCGGTGTAATGTAGCCAGATGCCACCGCGCCGGGTACCTGCGAAGCTGGTGTGTTACGCCGAAGGGCGGTTATACCGGCTATACAAATACAGAAAAGTTCAAATTACAAAAGTTTGTTAAAATATTATATTGTACAAGTTGGATCACTAGAGATTGCCAAAGTCTAAAAAAGAAAAAAAAAGAAGATAATTCCTACCTAGCCCTGGCTGCATGTCTCAAACAAAAAAATCAAATTAACCCCATGCATGCCCCTAAAGTCCAACTCCAAAACAGGGTTGTCCTGGCAGCCTGGCCAAAATGGTAAATTCACTGGCATTCTAGTGTATAGCCATGCAGCAAATTTCTCTCAGTCATCAACAAAACTTTTCAGGTAGTTGTTTTGTTTTTTTCTGACTCTCTAGGTCCCTAAAATAGCTGATAGCACAACACGATTCAACAAAAAAAAAGGGTCCAACTATTTACCGGAATACATCAGAATACACCGGAACGTACACATAAAAGGAGAGAGAAGTCTATGGAAATACACTATACAGTATGTTTTGACAAGTAAAATATCGCAGGTTGCAACATTACGGCATGGCCTAATGTGTACAACGTTGTGGCGCTGAGCATAAGAAATCACAAACCCGAACCCTGCTAAACATGTACAATAGAGTAACGTCTTGGGTAAACATGGCCATTCTGACAAAAATCGGCATCCATCCCACTAGAAACGCGGCAGTGATGAGGACGATAGTGAAGGCGGATTTCCTGCTGGTGCTGGACTCGGCCCCCACGGCGGCTTCCTGGGCAGTTATGGCGTTCACGTGCTTACAGAGACACCGGAGTATCTCCCCGTTGAAGAGGAGGATTGCCGCCATCGGGATGAAAACAAACACGAGAATGACAACCACGTAGTTGTAGGACAACCCCCCACCTAACGGGAGACACGGTTTCCTCACATGTACACACGCGTACGGTTCGCACTTACACATAAAAGGAGAGAGAAGTCTATGGAAATACACTATACAGTATGTTTTGACAAGTAAAATATCGCAGGTTGCAACATTACGGCATGGCCTAATGTGTACAACGTTGTGGCGCTGAGCATAAGAAATCACAAACCCGAACCCTGCTAAACAAACATCAGTAAAATTATGAAATATGACACAAACAGCTATTTTTTTGGATTCAAGATGGCGGCTTCAAAATCGAATATTTTGCTTCAGAAATCCTCGGCAAAACTCACCTTTTGTTAATCTGCACAGGCAGTAAATGACTGCATCAAATCATAGAGAAAGTTGTACTAGTACAATGCTCGAACAAATCGGGTCCATACGAGAGAAATTTTGTTGTAAATCTGACGACCGAATATAATTTATCTGGCGACCCAGGCTGACGCCAACTTCACGCTTCCCATAATGCACTGCAATACACCGTCAGGAAATCGCAAAACGGGCGCGTGTGACAGATTTTACGACAGTATTTTCCAACGCGCCCAAACTACAGGACGGTCCTGTCAGTAACAGAAAGCATTGCACTGCTGACAGGACCGTCCTAAAACTTGTATTATTTAGTGATTGACGATTGTGTTTTGTATGTAATTGCTTCTTCTGTGTTTTATTTTTAGTAGGCCACAGCAAGTAAATTTTATGGATGACATCCTCCACAGACTCCAAATCTAATGCGATAGGGCGAAAAAAAAACAAGGCGGGCCAAAAAAACAAGATTCCGACATTTTTAAATTTTGACGTCATAAACCTTGTCAAACAAGACCTGCGGTGACAAAACATGATATCACAACCAACAGGTCTTTTATTCCTTTAGTCAACAGTATTACCTACCCATGTAGACTATACATTTCCAAACTAGAAAAATTGGAGAAAAGAGTCTGTCGTACCATCATGGCAGCTACTACAGTGGGTGCTCATATGCAACACCTTAGACTATCAATACTTGTCATCAAACGTAAGCAATTGTGCTTCAAGTTTGCTTCATCCCTGATGGTCTCTGAACCGATAGACATTTACGACATACTTGCCCATTTTCGGCATGTTGACCACTGTCAGAAGGCAACAAAAAATTCTTGTTTTTTTTTTCGAAATCAGGCGAAAATCAATGCGCGCGCGGATGTCATCCATAAAAAATACTTGCTGTGGCCCTATATACATGTACCTATGTATTTGTTGCCCGTGGGTAGCTAAGGGCAAATAAAGATCACTTTACTGGATGTGTGAACTACAGTCTGCATTTAGAGTAAAGGTAAATGTCTTTATTCACAACATTTGTTAAACAATAGCCGACATTTCAATGACTGCCTGTCATCTTAATCAGTGCAATTATGACTGGTTCATTGTGCACTGACATACATAGATGATAGTATATGTGTGATATAGAATACATCGAAATTAATACACAGTAGAAATATGATTGAACAAAGTTGAATATTCCAAACTTTTTGTGCCAAGTTTATACTTTTAAATGACAATACTGGGCCAATGCTGTCTCAAATGTATTATCACATACATATTAATACTTAACATTTGAAACTTGGTCAGGGGCGTCATCGTGCGACTTTTATAAAACTGCAGAACTGAATGCATCAGATAAACAAGCATCATTGCTGTAAAACGAAGGGGGCGCCAAACGTGACCACAAACCTCAAACTTTCTTTCAACTGCAGAACGTTAATGATGGCTGTTGCGAGTCGAGTCCAGAGCCTATTAAAAGCTATATGTGACAAGTTAACTTTACTATGAATGTTTGGGCAACGCATAAATACCAATGACACAGGCTGAATGAACATGTTTTTCAAGTTGGATATACCTTTTCTTCCTCAAACCTACCCACATACCAAACATCATCATAATCCATCCAGGCCTACTTAACTTATGCGCTGCTGATTACAAACATGTGGACACACAGATACACAAAAAGGAACTCTCTGTCTGTTTTTGGTTGGTTGTTTGATTGGTATTCTGGCTGCTTGGTTGGTTGGATGTTTCGTTAATTAGCTTGTTTGTTTGTTTGTTTGTTTGTTTGTTGGTTGGTTGGTTGGTTGGTTGGTTGGTTGGCTGGCTCGCCTGTTGACTGGTTAGTTAACCGGGTGGTTGGTTATTTTGATGGTCAGTTGTTCGGTTAGTTGGCTTCTTGCTTGGTTGATCGTCAGGTTGGTTGGTTAGCTGGCTGGCCTGTTGACTGGTTCGTTGACTGCCAGGTTGGTTGGTTGGTTGTTTGGTTGGTTGGTTGGTTGGTTAGCTGGTTGGTTTTTGGATGGTTAGCTGGCTGGTCTGTTGTTTGGTTAGTTGGCTTGTTGGTTGATTGATCGACTGGTTGGTTGGCTGGCTGGCTGGTCTGTTGACTGGTTAGTTGACCGGTTGGTTTGGTTGGTTGGTTGGTTGGTTGGTTGGTTGGTTGGTTATTTGGATGGTTAGCTGGCTGGTCTGTTGTTTGGTTAGTTGGCTTGTTGGTTGTTTGATAGACAGTTTGGTTGTTCGGTTGGTTGGCTGGCTGGTCTGTTGACTGGTTAGTTGACTGGTTGGTTGGTTGGTTGGTTGGTTGGTTGGTTGGTTGGTTGGTTGGTTGGTTGGTTGGTTGGTTGGTTGGTTGGTCATTTGCTTGGTTGACTGGCTGGTATGTTGTTTGGTTAGTTGGCCGGTTGGTTGGACGGCATTTCCGCCACTATACATGTAGCTCTTCACGAAGAGCCGCCCCACGCCACGACGAACCTCCCGCAGACGAAATGCGTAGATCATGGGGTTAATGGCAGAATTCAGGATGACGAAAACCTGCGTTTGATGCAATAGAGTAACATCTTGGGTAAACATGGCCATTCTGACAAAAATCGGCATCCATCCCACTAGAAACGCGGCAGTGATGAGGACGATAGTGAAGGCGGATTTCCTGCTGGTGCTGGACTCGGCCCCCACGGCGGCTTCCTGGGCAGTTATGGCGTTCACGTGCTTACAGAGACACCGGAGTATCTCCCCGTTGAAGAGGAGGATTGCCGCCATCGGGATGAAAACAAACACGAGAATGACAACCACGTAGTTGTAGGACAACCCCCCACCTAACGGGAGACACGGTTTCCTCACATGTACACACGCGTACGGTTCGCACTGAAACCCGAAGTTTGGCAGCATTGCCAGCAGCAGTGACCAAACCCACACGACCATCGCAACGACCTTGCACTTAAAGTTGGTGACATTGTTGACGTAGGTCAATCCATGGACGATAAACCAATAGCGTTCAGCAGTCAGAGCCATTAGACTGTAGGCGGAAGACAACCCGGACAGCAAGAGCGTGGAGAAGCGGAGTCGTGAGATTGTATCTGAAACAACGCCCCCTGTGAGATGGTAATATAAAACCGAGCTTCCTACAGACACGAAGGCAATGCCAGTCAACACATCGCTTGCCGCAAGATTGGCCATGAGAATATAGACAGGCGCGTTGAGCTGCTCGTGCTTGATAATGGCTGTTAGGGGAAGGCCGTTTGCAACAACAGCCCAGACGCCGAGACATACACTTGTACTAACCACAGTTACAGCGACAGATTTAGAAACGTACTCTTCAAAATGAAAGTCGGCGACTGTATACTCATTTTGTGAACATTTGTGAACGTTTAAAGTAGTGATGTTTTCTCCTGTTTCAGAGCTGTTTGTAGCTGTGAAAACGTCAGAGATCTTTGACCCAATGCGCGTTGAGTTGAGAGAAATGCTTGTGTTGTTTCTGGCCTGATTTGCAACATTCGAGTCCGTTTCAGAGGCCAAGCTTATCCCAACGTAATGGCTTTTAATGAGCATGACAGTCACTAGAATTGTTCCAGCGCAGGTTCCCATGAAGTTCATCATTTCGTTGATGTTGGAAGGGGATCTCTGTCTGCAGGCCAGGACGGTGTCACAAATTTTAGAGAAGTCTTTCAGCAGTGTTGACTTGTGTGAAAAATCCCTTTGTTGTAACAGCGACTTGCCTGACAATGGCCAGGTAGTTTGGGGTGGGGTTGGTGGTAGATGGTGACAGGTTTGTCACAAGTCTTTATGTCACTGTAGTCAGCAGTTCTAGAATGGTGTCAAAGATGATGTTGTCTTACCAGGGTTTTCTTTGTAATCGCTGTCGTCCTTGCAGTGTTCCCCAAATGGCCTATATAGCGTGGGATACATCATACATAATTACACAACGTTAGGTAAAAAGGTAAAGGTAGTCCCATGGCCTTCTTGAGGCCGTATGGGCTGTGGGTTGTGTATCCACTATGTGTAGGCTACGGTACAGGAAGGCATCCCTATATTTCAATCACACATCTATCTATCTATCTATCTATTTATCTATCTATCCATCTATCTATCTATCTATCTATCTATCTCTATCTAACGTTACATGTATTAATCTATTTATATCTATTAATCTGTATGTCTATCTATATCCCTAGGCCTATATCCCTCTATCTATCTATCTATCTATATCGATCTACTTATCTGTCTCTCTCTCTCTCTCTCTCTCTCTCTCTCTCTCTATATATATATATATATATATATATATATATATATATATATATATACTAGTATCTCTCTCTCTCTCTCTACTTTGAAGCCCTCCTGCAGTACCGTAAAAACCGCTAAGAGGCTCATTATCGAACTTGACCTTCGTTTTGCTGTCCCTACCCATCCACTAAATGTCATGAACAACCATTCACAGTTTCTCGAGTTATGTTGTACACTAACAAAACCCCAAAAATACACAACTCTCTGCAGCAACGTAGGAACATGATAGGATAACCATTTTCGAGCTTGGACTTTGTATCTATATAACCGCTGTACACCTGCCAAATATCATTAAGATCCATTCACAGATTTTCACAGTCATCCTGCACACATACAATCGACATATGCCCCAAAAGCCCGCTGCAATACGGTTATGAAAAGCCAAGTGGACCATTTTTATACTTGAACTACATTTTCACATCAGCTACCCACATAACAATTTTTTTTAAATCCGTCCAAAACTACTCGAGTTATGGCGTTGATCTACATACAAACTTACACCACAGCTGCCCCACCAGGGCCACACCGAAAACATACCCTTCTGACAAAGGCAATTACTGGGATATAAACCGAGATAAAGAAAAAAAAATGTTCACACAGCTTGCTCATATACAGTAGGTTACTGCGAAGACCATGCTACACAGTAAGAAAGTTGACTTACCTAGTACATATGCATGTTTCTACTTGTGGACAAGACTCTCAACAACTGCAAAATGCCGGTTATACAGGTTGATTTACATCAATACAGAATACTAGTACCAGATTGTCTGCGTATTGGGTTGATCCCAGGGGAAGAATAATCTCCATACAGATCTCACGGTGGCAGATCGTAACTAACCGGCAAAGCAGTTTCAAATTGGACAGAAAGGATTTTTCGGTGGCTGTCTGGATACTGTCCGGCAGATTGGATATACTTAGCCTGGGTACCATCCTCCGTAGTTTGTGGTCAGCGACCTTTGGGAGCGGCAAAAACTACGGAGGATGGTACCCAGGCTAGGATATACTGCCTTACCGATTGTAACGAGTTTGCCACCGAAAGATCTGCTTGGAGATTAAAGCCCCGGCCATGTCACACATTCACGACCTTCCCCCAAATGTGTTCCCAAACGCCAGCCGACTAGGTTTGACTGTCGTTTGGGATCAGTCTGACCAGATTTAGGTGACGCATACCTTTCTATATGAATCAAAATGAATTTGAGTTAAATTTGAGTCCAATGTGACCCCCAAACACGCCCCGAACACTGTTGACTTATAGTTGGCTGCATGGTGTTCGGCTGGCTTACAGCCGAATAGTAGCCAACTATGGTTGAACCTCCCGACCAACCCCTGAATGTTTTAAAAGTTTTGGCAACATTTGGTTGTTGCAGCCGAATAGTAGCCGAATTTGCCGAACACCAGCCGACCCAGCCGACTTTGCGCCGACCTACTCCTAACCATAGTTCGGGAGGCCAAATTCAATGTGAGACAGGGGCGCCGGCTTTTGGGGAATGAGCACGAGAGTTTGTTTGCTCGGTCTCGTCACTTATGCCAAGTTGCATGAGTCATTGGGCAATATGTGTGAATTGATTTTCACTCGAAGCAGTGCAGGTTAATTGCGGCCATTAGAGATAAGACAAAGGGGCGGGGACGGGGGTGGGGCAAGCAAATTTGCAACACGGGGGCGAAGGGAACAGCGTGAGCCAAGCAGAAGGAGGAGTGAGGTGGGGTGATTTATTCGTGTCTGCTCCTTACCTATCCTGCCAGGGAAGAAAGCGCCATCTAGCACATTTGATGCGTACTCCACCCCATAGGACTATTGCCAATACGATATTTTGGACTGGCGAATGTGCATGATATGGTTAACAATTAGGACGCAACAAACTGGGTGCCAGGTAAGTGATACATGTATGGCCTTCATAGCGAGATATCTGATTTGCAAAGGAGATATATTCAGGTTGCAAATGTCTGTGTTTGTCGTTTATCAGAGCACGTACACTAGAACAGACTTCCCAAATTGTTATCTGTAAATGCTACAAGTTTCGTATTCATAAGGTGTACTAATTATCCTGTATAAAAAATAAATTCTAAACATCACGGTAAGATTATAGACTAGCAGCTAAGGTAGCTATTTCTTTCAGAACTTATGTTTATTTCAAAGGAAAGTAAATAGGGAAATGCATGCGCCAAGAAATCGTGCGAAGAGAACTTTGAAAATGTATATTTTTGTCGGAAAGACCAAAGGCATGAGTACTAAACATGTTAACTGCTGTAAAGAGTAGGCTAAATGGTTCGGGAGGCACATTGTGTTGTATAAAGAGGTTAGCCATCCAAGCGTTGTTTTATACAGCGACTGCAACTCGAGCGCGTCGACCTAGTAACGCAATACAATCCCCTGAAATCGATCGCTTAGTAAAAACAAAACTTGACACGACAAAACTACAGAGAAAGCCGGGATAAAGAATAGGCTGGTCTGACCTGTTTTATACGTGAAAACACGAGGCGGAACGAATAGGATAGTAACGGGACTGGTACTGTAAACATACCGACCCGCCGCTGGAGTAAGGCCCCCACTCTAGAACACCGCTCCAACAGAACGTTTGTCTGTAGTAAATATAGAACACATAGAACCTCCTACGGGGTTGTTCTAGAACCGTGTTTCCTTGTACGATTGTCTCCAGGCCTAGCGACGGAAGGAACAGTGTGCCTCCCCGGGAGCGTTGCCGACAACATGCCGCTCCCAAAGGTGTACGTGGAGTACCTAAGAGAGTGAGTAAAAACACCAGCTTGTTTTTCTTCTAAATCGTTAGCGTTAACCTAATCTGAAGCTTTAAAAAAGAGACTGTATATATTTGATAGAAAAATCGTCCATGCGTGCTAGCTTTAGATCTTATAGAGTGCCACTACGAGTGTTGTTTATGTGCATTAGTCCATGTAAACATATGAATGCTTTGAAAACTCTAAACAGTTGTTAAACACAGCTACCTGGTCACACAAGTTGTACGTGTGCCAGTGCTAGCAACTACGTATACCAGTACCGGGTCATTCGAAATGCATGTGTGAACTCAATGGCATGTATTCCTACCAATTTTACAATATGCTGTAGATGAGCAACTGGACTCTACATACAACAAGCTGTATTCTCCTTAGCTATATTATCATATAAACAAACAAACAAAGAAGACCACATAACTTCTCTTCTTTTACAAGGTAACAGGTGTAGTCAATGTAGATAGATTTAGATATCAACAGAGGGGCAGATGCTGGAGACGAAGTGACAACTTGCACTCTTATAAGGTGTTTTTTTTCCATTTCGCAGTCCTTGTGTAGAATAGCGGGGCGTATTAAATCACAACTTACTGTCTGAAAGGATTGTTTAGAGTAGACTTGGCGGTGGAATAACTAGAGAAGTTAAAGCTGCATTATGTAACATCAGGGCGATACAAAAATTCAATTTTCTGGTCATTTCTTTACAAAGTAAGTTGAATCTACCTTCTTACTCCATTGCAAATAAGGAAGTGGAGGTGCCAAAATGTTACACCATACCAGTGTGTTTAATTTAAAAGCTGGAAACACAGCTGTTAGCCATGTTTGTTTACATTCTCGTAGTTCGTGGTGGTGCGCCTCGTGTGGGCTGTTTTAGCACTAACATTATTGTCAGAATTGTGAGATAATGGCACAAATATGTTGAAAAGTGGAAGTAAATTACAATTACACTAAGATTTTCTCAATTAAAATATTTCATTTCTTGGTGCAAACAATGTTACATAATGCCCCTTTGAATTTATAACTAGTGGTAGTGCAAAAAATTTACATAATGCCTCTTTCAATTTATAACTAGTAGTGAAAATTTTAAATTCTTTATGCGTTTGTCCAAACACATCTGAACATATCGGTTTTATCCAAGAGACCAAAAGAAACAGAACTTATGTATTAGCCCTGTTTTAGAACCTATGTTTTAGCTTTAGAGGTTTTGTCAATGTATGCACGTTACTATTACTTCTGTATTTGTATGCATGTACTTAGCGGTGTAGGGCATGAACGTATAAGAAATGCTTATCATTAATTGCCTGTCTGTCTATATAGGCCTGAGAAGACCAAACGGCCACGGAAGGAAGGTAGTACGCACCTGCCCAAGATCCCTGTCGTCAAACTGTGCAAGCCTCCCATCAGTACCAGGAAGGGCATCATCGACTGGGCTGATGTGGCTACTCTCAGGTTAGTGTATATATTTATATCATACGCGGGCGGCGATACAGTGCTGCCGGCCGTGTTGTATCCACCCGTACAACACGGGTGTATAAACCGGGCTTCCATAGAACGATTCGAACGCGTTTCGCCCCAACCGTGTGCGCCGCTTTCGAAAAGTCGAATACAGGATTCGGACGTTGGAATTGATGTTGTTGCAGTTTTTTGGTTAGGGACACCAATTTTCGCTCATTTCGCCTTGAAAGACGTGTTTTCTAAGGTGGGTATGATATCCTTCTGCCGTCGGGCGATCCGACTCGCGGTCGGGCCGATACCTCGGGCAATACGGAATACACCGTGTTGTATGCTCTATTTAAAAGCCGTGTGCTGTAAAGCCTCTGTTTTTTAATGACCACGAACTTTTTCAGCAGAGTTTTATTTGCCTTTTATACCACAACAGAAAAGAGCTGAGGGACAAGGTGTACCATGACGATCAGCAGAAGCGATATCGCTCCGACTACATCCGAACCTCGCAAGACTTCTACCGAATGAAAATGGACAAGCTCCGACAAGGAGACCCGAAGATACTAGACAACATGAAGGTCGGTAAAATGTTTCTTCAACTTTTCGACGTTTCTTGGTGTAGCTGCCTTGATAGGAAACTTAGAAAGAAAGGCCTGGAGCTATAGCAGGCTTACTCTCCAAGCAGAGGTTTAGGCTTCGGCTTTATTTTTGACGTGTTTTAGGCATTTTTATTGGGCTTTGTTTTTCTGTATTGGTATCTTTTTTTTTATGCCAGTGTATTGGATACTGTCAAAATGCTTGATGCAAAGACTCTAACAAGGCAAACCTGGCGGTCTCTTGGCCCAGCAAGAGCTATAAATATGTTTAGACTTTATATAGTTACTATAATGGCAAACGTAACAACGTGTAAACAAAATACAAAAGAAAGGTTGGCAGTGCTGATCCAAAAACGGACTACATTGAGAAAACACAAGGAACCAACTGTTTAAAAGGTGTCCAACCTTTGCGGTTCACGTACAGAACGTTTGTTTTTGTTGCCATCAGCCTCAAAAGTAGGGCTGTATGGCATTGTTAGTTTTGAGACGGCTGCCCAAACAACCATCAGAAAACGAGCCCTTTGTAGCAGCTTTAGAAGGTCAAGCAGGGTTAAATAAACCTTTTGACAGTAATAACATCTCACTGGCTGAAAACTATTACTTATCCGTGCAAGAAGGTTGAGCCCCTGCCACATATTCAGAACCTTCCCCTGGCCACCAGTCGACCAAGGTTGCATAACGTTTCGGGGAGCAGCCTGACCAAATTTAGGCCTCGCCTGCCTTTCAATAGTAATCCATCGAATTTGAGTCAAATTTGAGTCAAATTTTACTGCCAACCACGCCCCTGCCTATATACTACCGAACACGAGCCAACCATTAGCCAACCATGGCCGAAACTCCCGTCCACACTCTAATGTTTTAAACATTTTGGAACATTCGGCTGGCGCAGCCGAACAGTAGCCAACCTGGCCGAACACAGTCGACCTTGCTCCCGACCTCCTCCTAACCATGGTTGGAGGGAGTTCGGCTTGTGTTCGGGAGGCCATTTTCGGCTATGTGTGACATGGGCTTTAAATGGTACACTAAAATTAAGGAAGCTGATGATTTAGTAGGATTTTGGTGACAAAAATTACATCAGATGTTTGTAAACATTTAGGACAATGTCAAATCATGTATCATATCTTTTTAGACCTCATATATATATATATGTGTAACGGTCACTGTCATTGCAGGTGTGTTGCAACGTGTACCTGGGAACGAGCATGGGGTCCAGGAGGGCTATCAGAGACCTGGTCAGTGTGCTCCGGCCAGAGACGCGTGATCAGAGACCGGTCACACAACAACCCCCATCACAGCCTCCTCCCGAGGAGACGGAAGCTGAGAAACAACCTGACCCGGAACCGGAAGAACAACCTGAACCAGAACCGGAAAAGACAGCTGATGACACGGAAGAAGAATGATGGGAATCTAGAACTCAAATTCTGTATGATATAAGTGAAAGCTATGGTCATTTTAAGCACTTCTACAAGACACGTAGTTGTAGAAAATGGCTGTCAAAGGTACTAGGTGATTTTGAGACTATATGAAACGGAACTATATGTATATATGCTCCCGAAGTGCCAATGCTCTGTCAGTAGTCGGATGTCCTTGATTCATCCAACAGGTTTCACCAGAAAATTGCCTTGCCCTGGAACTGTACTTATCCACAAATCCTCTAGGCGTCATTCCTAAGTTGTTCGTGTGTGTTGAAGGTGTGCCTGTTTTGTACTCGGTAATCCGTAAGCCATGTTTATGCCTTGATTATAATGTCGTGTTCAAAATTCTAGTTGTCATGAGCTGTAAATAAAACTGGTATATTTTTTGCCACCTGGCGGCAAGACTACATTCTGCAGCCGAAGACAGGTATTACGTTAACTTGCAAGGGTTACGAATAAATCTCAATGCACATCGTTTGTGGGCCTCCTAGCGGCTATCCTTCGTACCACAGCGGGGCTTCCAGTCTTCTGCCATGTAGTCAATTTAGGGTAGCAGATAGCTTTTGGGGGGCCAAGAAGAAGTGGTATGAGTTTCGGCACCCTAGTAGCTTCTTTAGGAACTGCAGGGACGTTATTGTCAGAATGTATTGTGAAAGCGCCCCCTGGTGGAAATGCTGTATATGGCACAAAAAGTACGTGGATAATTCATTGTACTGGATGCTTCTCTACATGCCAAGTTGATCAGGGAGTAGAATCGGATATCATGTGTTGTGTCATTTCGCTTCGCTCACTAGCCTCCTGTGCAGACTCCGTGAGCGGGTGGCCGTTTTGTAATGCCTTTTGAAGTTCTTTTGCCGCCAGAGAAGGTTTCAGACCCGAGAGAAGGTTCGCCTCGAGAGAAGGTTCATTCCCGGGAATGAACCTTCTCTCGAGGCGAACCTTCTCTCGGGTCTGAAACCTTCTCTGGCCGGCAAATGAACTTCAAAAGGCATTACAAAACGGCCACCCGCTCACGGAGTCTGCACAGGAGGCTATCGCTCACTCGGTTGTTTATTCGATGGTTACAGAACCGACCATGCCTTATGGCACCATATACACCTTATATTTTCTGCTTAAAACATATGTACTCAATTAAACAAGATTCCAACAATAAACCACAAATATATGACAAGTCCAAAAAAATTACATGGAGACATGAGATTGTCAAACTCCTGTCACAAATACATCGATTTCAACCTTGATTTGAGTTGACTTTGAATATTACATGTAGATTTATCTACGTATACAGTGGTCACGTGACTTTACATACATATACTAGTCATAGACTTCTTTTCATAAAGACTTGAATAACAGCTATTTGCTAAAAAACAAATTTCTTTTCATAAAGACTTGAATAACAGCTATTTGATAAAAGACTAATTTTCAAGAATAATCAATATTATTGCCAGGCAATATACTAAGTACACTCAACAAGTGACATGCACTCATACATAAATACAGTCGTCCCATCTGCAATACAAGTGTAATATAAATGATTACAAAAAAAAAATCTCCAATATGTACAATATGCATTAAAATCTATCGCCATTTACATTCGACTTACATTAATTGTAGCTTAAAATTCACACAATAAATTATGAAGAATTTGCTCAGCAAAGTCCCGGAAAAAAAGAAGACATCAAAACATGGTAAAGGGTCGCAGACTGACAATAACTAATGTATGATAAACTGAAACGTAGATATAGAAAAGAACACTATATATTTACATATAAACACACCTAGATGTACATTTAATGAACAACTTCAGATAGGGAGGCAATTTAAAAATTTGGACGACAACATCCATTCTTCTTTTTCACACAAAAATACAACATATGTACATTTTTACGTGTTTGATTGTACTGAAATAAGCGCGCTAAAGTTCTGTCACTTCCATTATTGTGTCACCACCAATCATGGCTGGATTATCTACACCTGTCTTCTTTTCTTTTACCCAGTTAATCCACGTGCGCATTTCTTGTGTAAAATACGGGTTGTCTGTCCCCAGTTTGGGTTGAAGATTTGGTAGAGACGTCGTGCGTTTAACAACGTCGCTCGCTGGTTGTGGTTTATTCCCCATTTTAGACGGACTGAGTGAATGTGTAGACAGGCTATTCGAGAGGTGGCCGTTCGCCCGTGTATTTGTCTGTTTTTGCTCGTCTGCGATTTTTGTCTCGCTCGGTGCGGAACTGCAGTCAGGTAGAATGGTCAAAAGAGTGGGGAGAATGACCAGTCCGTGAGCGCCTCCAAACGCCATGACCAGGAAAATGGTTTTAAAGAACGCTTTGAAAAGATATGCAGGGAAAATGGCAAGGACTATCATGCCGAGGATAGTGGAGAGAGACGACTGAAGGATTGGCATGCCAACAGCACGAAATGCTTCGGCTAGTTTGTCTACAGGAGCGCTAGCTTGTGAACTAACGTAAGCATAGGTGATGTGGGCAGAGAAGTCTACAGAAAATCCTATGCAAATAATAATAGATGTCATGGAGACGATATCAAGCTGGACCCCCCATAGTGCCATGTATCCAACAAGCCCCACGTCTATGGAAACGAGGGCGAAGGTGACGAAGATAGTAGCGACACAGTGCGGAATGAAGAGGAACGACACCACGAACATGGCGGCTGCGGCGATGCCTACGGTTTGAAGCGTGCTGGGGAGGATTGAGACCACTTGTTCTGCGAATATGAACTCAGTGGCGAAAGCCACCATTTTGACTGGCCCTTTCTCTGCGATACTACGCGCTTCTATCATCATATCTTTCTCCCGTTCTTTTGTTTTCACGTCATTTGGTATAACAAAGAACCGCGAAGCTGTGATGTTATCGGTATTGTAGTCGAAATTTATAGACTCGTAATATTGGGGTCCAAACTGTGGTAAGAACTGATCGACTAGAATTTGCAAAAAAGCCGTTTTGTTCGTGGCGGCAGGAGAGTTGCCAGTCTGATTCAGAAATCGGAGATAGTCTCGCAACCAGACCTCTGCGGTCTCCGACGTGTCGAAGAAATACTGGCTCTGATCGAAAGCTTTTAGTTTGTCCAAAATGGCCTGTTGCACGTCTATTGTCCAATACTCCATTGGTTCGGTTACAACTATGTCTATTTTAGGACCATAGTCTTTGAAATAAGCCTCTTCTGGATTGTGGAAAGCTACGACGTAAGAGTTGTCAGCGGCGAGGTTTTGAAATCTAAGACCAATATCTACTTGAAAACAACCCCAGATAGCTACTCCCAGATAGCATGCGTATAGAACAAAGAGAATAGCTTTTGATGGTGTTCTAACTAGCATAGGCGCTAGGTACTTATACAACAATGTCGTCACCAAAGGGTCCTTGTTGACCACTGGGTCGTTGTTGTCTGGGCTGTCTTGTCTGGAAACGCCTGATGCACAGCAGAGTCGGTAGGCGGCGCTTTTGTGTTGTGCCTCTGATTTCGGTAGGACGGGACAGCAGGTGAAACAGTGACGGTTGGCCCGCTCCCGCCGGCCGGCCAGCGACATAATGGCAGCGAAGAAGGTGATCTAGGAGACGGAAAAATACAATGATAAAGGTCAGTTACGGATCTCCCTACAGACACATGGCATTGTCCAAACCGATGTCCCAGCGAGTCACATTGGGGTCCTTAACTATAGAAGGCCATAGAAATCCCCATAGGGCGGAAACTGTGTTTACAAATATTCTACCAACTTACCTGGTACAGGTAATCAAAGGCGACCCCCACGGCAGCGTAGATACAGAAGATGCGTACGGACGGAAAGACGCTGATGACACCGACGGCGAACGCCACACAGTCGGTGATGGACGTGATGGTGATGGAGGCAGCGGCGTCTGACATGGCACGGCCCATCCGCTCCTGCACCGGAAGTCGTACGTCACACTTCCGCCAGGCGGCGATCATGACGAACATGTCGTCCACTCCCACTCCTAGGTTAGGCAAATCGTAGGAATCAAATGTGTGATGCTATTTCTTTCTCACATGAAAATTTGTTCTTGATAGAAGCCAAACGTAATGTTTTAAAGTGGCGTTATGTAATATTTTTGCTCCAAAAATATTTTGATTGAAAAAATATTCGTGTGATTTTAATTCCCTTCCACTTTTCAACATATTTGTGCAATTATCTTACATTTGTAACATTTATGGTTGGTACTAAAACAAACCAGACGTGGCGCACTCAGTTTGTGGTGCCACCACAAACTACCAGAATGTAAACAAACATGGCTGACAGCTGTGTTTCCAACTTTGAAACACAATCGTAAGGCGTCATATTTTGGAACCTCCACTTCCTAAATGCCACTTACTTGCAAGGAGTAGGGTTGATTCAACTTACTTTGTAAAGAAATCACCAGAAAATTTTTGTATTGTCCTAATGTAACATAATGCAGCTTTAAATTGGACAGTCTCAAGCCAATTTCAGGTCGCAGAGAGAGCGCCGTCCTAGTGGAACGGGGCCCTAAGGCGTACATTGCTCTACTCACCTATCAGGAGGAAAGGAACCACGGCGACCAGTGTTGAGAAGGACTGCCCTGTCAGAAGAACCAGCCCAAAGGAGGAGACAATAGCGAGGGCCGCCGATAGCACGCCTGTTAAGGCCAACCACGGCTTGGTCAGGACCCAATCCAGCATCATGCACGACACGACAGAGAACAGAATCAACAATCCCACCGCTGCCACCAGGTACGGGATCACCATAGTCGGGAGGGCCAGAAGTTCGTCATTCAGAGATCTGAACGTGTTGTAGTTCACGGTTATCATATCTGACTCGAACTCTGAACATACTTTGAGAAAAGTGTCTGTCCACGTGTCCCAATCTGTTGTTAAGTAGTAGACGAACTGTACGGCTTTACTGGACAAAACTGTTCTCCCGTCCGGTGCTAGCTCTACTCCTCCAAGTTCGTTCCCTAGGTACAGCCCAAGGCTGTAGGTTAGTCCGTTGGGGTTGTAGTAAGGGTACGTCAGGCCGATGTTGTTGAGGTTTGTTCCGGAGCTCGAGTCTAACATCAACTGTAGCACGTTACTAACAAAACACCGCGAACTGTTGCCGGCAGGGCGGATACAGAGATCGTCAAATGTGTCTCCAAAAGTTGTGTTTGAAGTCCGTAAGACGTTGTGGAATCTTAAGACTTCTGCCAAGACGTCGTCACGGAAGAGGACGTCTTCTCCGTCGGTGGCTTGGATGATCACCCGGGCCGTCGATCCCCACGCAACGTTGTCGGTGGGAGTGAACTCGACTCGCCGCAAGGCCTCGCGGTCTAAGGTGGCCTGGTTGTTTTCGGGAGTGAAGAGATATTCCAAGTCGTCGCTGATGACCAGCTTGCGGAGACCGAAGTAGCCGAGAAGGCCCGAGGCGACCAGCGGGAGGAGAATGAAGGGCGCCGGGACAAGGGCAACCCCCCTGCCGACGTGGTAGAACATGCGCCGCAACTTGTCATCAATCCACCTCGCTATCATGATGGCACGTTTCGATGCGGTTTTTATGGTTTGTGAGACGACCAATCAGATGTCAGGAATTTGCGCCACTGGAAATAGTCTACAGCATTCTCTCCATAACCGAAGTCCTTTTAGTCCTGGATAAAGAAAATGACACAGAGAAAAAAATTAGAACCAAATGTAAATATTGAAAAGAATATCAAAGAAAACAATACATCAATCGTATGCAAACTTTGTAACAAACTAACGCTAACATCTGAACAATATACTATATGGACAGCTGGTGTGTTATGCCGAAGGGCGGTTATACCTCGTCTCCAAGCAGATCTTTTGGTGGCTGCAAGGCAGTATCAAATTGTCTAGATAGTATCAGTGATTTGCCAGGCAGTTACTAGCCTCCTTCGCAGACTTGTGGGTGGCGTTAATTTTTTTCGGCGAGCGACACGAGTTATATATGTCGCGGAGGGACGGTTTTGCAGCCAAGGGAGTTGGCGGTGAAACCCGTCTCTCCCGGCAAACTCCCTTGGCTGCAAAACCGTCCCTCCGCGACATAACTCGCGTCGCTCGCCGAAAAAAATTAACGACGCCCACAAGTCTGCGAAGGAGGCCTGGCAGTTACCGTTTGTCTCGAAAATAGGCTGGCGCAAAAAAAGATACCAATACAACAAAAAAAAAACGATGAAAACGCCTAAAACACACCAAGAATAAGTCAACGCCTAATATTATAACCTTCTGCTTGGAGAGTAGTACAATATGGCCTGGTACATTTAGACAGCACTATATTTATGCAGTTGATTCTGTTACTAGCGAAGCACGTTTTGTTGTTTCAGCGCCATTAAATTCCTGAATCGCGTGTACTTTTGCTCTGCAGGGTCTTCCCATTGAACGCAAAGATAAACAAAAAAAGATGCATTACCAAGAAAGTCAAGTTGTTTGTAAACGTCGTTAATTGAACGCCAAGGGGGCCATTATAGCTATACTGCCAGTCGTGTCAAGCTTGAGGAGGCACACTGGTGTTTATGACGCTGTTAGTGGATAGTAGATGTCATTGGCCCCTTTTAAATCTGAGCCGCCCAATCACGTGAGACCAGGGAAATGACAGAAAGTGATGTCAGTGACCTCGGTATGCCCTAATTTCGGGGATGTGAGAATTGCACAAATATGGCGAAAAGTGGAAGTGAATTACAATCACACAAAGATTTTTTTACTTGAAATATTTCAATTTTTGGTGCTAAAAATGTTACATGATGCCCCTTTAAAAATTAGTGCCAGTAATACAGTAACGTAGCTAAACTGCCAGAGTGAAGTTCTATATTGTTGCATCTATGCATTACACTGCACGGTATGAGTTCGCGGATCGATACAAAACAAATTTTGTAAATTGGCTGCCACCATATTCTGAAGTCAGCACAAATTGAATTGAAGTCACACGACACGAAGGGTTCTCAGCGTCCATCCCACAGATTGAAGATCATGATTGGTGACAGTTACGTAGATTATTGCTTTTAATGTCACAAAAGTGCATCAAGCGTCGAAGATTAATACTAGATCACAGGGTATGTAGGTAGGTATTCTCTCTTTTTTTTAAGACTTCAGCCTAAGCGATAAAAAAATACAGTTTAACAAGCTATGTAATGAATCAGGGACATGCAGGGCTGTGCCTATAGCTAGGACCCGTCCCTCCGTTTGTTTTTGGGGAGGGGCAGATATTTCATCCCAGTACTCAATAAAATTTGCTTATGATGTTTCAGAACGTTTCAAACTCAGAAATTAGATGGAATATTTGATGGCCTAGCCAGCGGTCGATAAAAAAAGGCTAGGGTCAGTGGGTTTTTGTATTAGGGTCGGTCCGAAACTTTAACACAGTGACTCTAGGTTTAGCGAATCTGAAACACCCTAGGTTTTTCGTGTTCCTCTTTCCCTGGGTACATTCCTATATTCACCAGTCCTAGTTGTATTTTCGTCTCGTTCCCAGGTCACCTTCCAAGGGCAACAGCAATACTTCTTGTGGCACAAGTGTTTCCTTGTTCAAACTGTGAAACGCTTGACTAGATTCGAGACAATTACGTCACGGTGAATCTCAGAGTCCTAATTTTAAAACACAGAGTATCCCGAATTGAGAAACACACCTTATATATATATTTGTAAGCTGGGTTGAATAAATATCACACGTATTTATAGGAGGTTATATGTCAAAATGAAAAATACCTGAAATGTTGTCGTTTTTAGGGCCACTTCTTCGATAAGAAATTGAGGAAATCACCTAAGGAAAGGAAGTCCTACAATCATGGCGGTCCGAGTACGGTCTGGTACAGCCTCAAGCCCTGGGTATTAAACAACCACATGACTGCATGTAGTGCCAAGTGTTTGCCGAAAGCTATTGACGTAAGTGCATAGTGACAAAGGCATGTTGTAAACGCCCTCCCGCTAACATTACTTAAGACGGGGACGACACCAAACCACTACATACCTTAATTCTTGTCCGCAGCGTTGTGTCATCTTCCTAGAATCTTCATATTGAGTTCCCACCTAGAGATCCTTTCCTGTGTTCATAAAATGCCGGCCTGGTTTAGAGACGACTGTCTATGGGTGCTGTCCCCTAACTGAGTGACTCACCTGTATTGTCGTCATGCAAACTAGTGTCATTGGGGTCAGATAGTCCATTCCAAGTCAAGGGAGGGGGGGGTACATATTGTATGTCTTACAATATGTTCATAAAAATGATAAGAAACTTTAATGTTTAAATGTCGTCTAGCTACGAACGAAAGTATAGGATTCTTGAACAAAAGTTATCCGTATATTGAAGCTAACGAAATCAAGAAGGACATCCCTCGGATAAAGTGAGCTGTTCCAATTCCAAAATGGCCGAACAACAGCATCACGAAAGGTGTGCTTTCTTTTTGAAAAGGAAACAGCGCTTTTGTAAGCTTGTTCCTGGTCCGGGGAAAAAGTTCTGTGGTGAGCACGCCAACTTTGCTCCAGAAAACGAGGTAAACTGGCGTTTTGATATTTTCTCCGGCCACTACACTGTTTGTAAAGTCCGGAGCATGGGGAGGGGGGCATACCAAAATTATGAGTTGTTTTGTTTACTAGTACTTAAAGTAAATGTGGCTGCTAAATTTTCTCATATCTTTTCTTTCTTCAAGATTGGTGCAGGACGAAAACGCGTGAACTGTCCTCTTGATCCAAATCAGTAAGTACCTGAAACACGAGAAGTTATTTGTAAATTATAGCGGAATTATAGATAAATGTCATATAATTTTTGGTTGTTCTCCTTTATGAATATTTTTCCCATCAAATAAAGTACGTGTATTGTTCCTCCCTTCCTTCCCCAGTACCTGTTATGAAGACCAACTCAAGAAACACCTGAAGAAATGCAACTCCAGACAAGGACCTCCTCCGGTAATTTTTTTTTTAGCTTTTCAACCATGCAAACATATATTTGTCATGTGTGATAAGCACAGTAGTAAGTAGTCATGTGTAGTAAGCACACTATAGAGTATGATCACCTAACACAATGTTAAGAGTTCACTATGAATTGTGGCTGGTGTTTATGCCGATTTCTTTGCTGGTGCGAAATACTGGGTGCATATGAAGCTATGCTGTGCAGGTATTTCTGATGTCTACCTGCACCTAACCTATACCAGTCCATGTAGGTGTATGTGGATTTATATTTGCTGTATTAACTGTCACCACCTATGAAGTGTAAGAGAAATAATAGCAATGGTTTCTGAACAGTTTTTGACATGATCCGTACTAGTCAAATTGTGAGTGGTGCAGGTAAAATTTGTCTGGTGCAGGTAATTTTCAATGTTACCTGCACCAGTACATGTATGCAGAAAAAAAGTATTTCAAGCCCTGAATTGATATATACATTAGATTTTAAAATATTAGGAGAGTCTCAGTGGTTTTATGTTCACAATCTTCATGGTGAACTTTTGCAGCAAACATATGTTTTGTTTATATTAACTGCAAACTTATAGAACACCATGAATGCCCATCAGTCCTTTCCTCTTTTATTGCAAAATTAATTCCCAGTGAAGTCAATTTACACACACAATTACAGTATACAAAAGCAAGCAAGCAACAACTCAAAATTGTACTAAGCCAAAAAAAAAATATATATTTAATTTCGAAGCGGTGAACAGCTACTAGTAATGACTATTATGTTAAGTTAAGTATTTGTACTTGTATTTTACAGTTGTACCTTCAGAAAGGTGTGAACTCTGGTGTCACCTGTACACAGAGCAAAGAAGAGGATGTAAAGGTATGGATGTTTCCATGACAACCATAATGATGATGAGGACAACTGGAACTCTTTGTTATCTAATTGTTACTGTATAGAATTTTCATCAAGTTAAACTTGTTCACCTTAAAGATAGAAAGAAACTTACACAATCTTTTTTTTAGATTATTCACACACCATGTAATACAAAGTACAGTTAAAATAACCTTTGTTTTTGTGTGGTTTTCTTTTTTAGACAGGTGGTCACACTGGTATAGATAGGATTCTTAATGCTTGTGTCAAGTGGAAAAATGTCTAAAGGACCACCAAAAAATAGTCACAATGGTTCATGTTACAAAGTTCTTGTGCTATGAGATGAGGCATCTCTAAGAACTCCCTGTGTTTGTATAATATATATATAAGGACCTGTTTTTGTTGTTTCAGATTAGTCATCATTCTATGAGCAAAGAGGAGCTGCTGACATTTGTTGAAAGAGTACATACAGCTTACAAAGGTAACTTATTTGAGTACAGGTGGACATCATCAGAATTGCTGATTCTACCGGCAGAGATCCTGATTGGAGTTTCTATTGACACTCAGAGACTCTGATTGGGATCTCTATTCTCCCAGATCGGAGTCGCTACTCTGACATATACAATCATGTAATACCGGCATTGTGCTAACTGTTAATGATATCAATATTGTTAATTGAGAATAAGAAATGTTTTACTACTTTTTCAGCGAGTGTTTCAGACATACCTGTAGCAGTGCTAGGTCATCAGGGCATGAAGGAGATGCTTGAGGATCCAGACAATGGAGCATCAGCACTCAAACACCTCAAACAACAGGTACATGTATGTCCACCTGAAGACACTGTGTAAATCTGCTTAGCATGCTGAAGGGAGACATGAAGCACAGAGGGCTAGGCCCTCCTACAACAGCAAAGAAGTTCTCTAGCTAGTAATACATTTTTTAGAAGAGTTTTCCTAGTGAAATTATCAAATGTCAAAAACAACTTCCACCCAAAACGTGTTATTGTGCACAAGGCATTCTTAACCTTCTCCCTATTGCCTTACCCCATAACCAATACAAATGTGGTGCCAAACAGTTACCTTTAAGTTAGTAGGCTGGAGGTTAAAGAAACTTGCAAGCAATACAAGAAGTCATGATATGTACTTTTTCTATTTTACAGGCTTCTCTTATTGGTCACCTTGATCACCTAGATCTGTTAAAGTCTGGTGTCTGCTTTGTAGAGTTTGGAGCAGGAAGAGGTGAGAAGATTTTCTGAAGTAAATTATTTTTTTCTGCACACCTGCACTGGTGTAGGTAACATTAGAAATTACCCCCTCCAGACAAATTTTACCTGCACCACTCAGAATTTAGAAAGAATGGATCCGTCATACTAAAAATGTTTGGAGACCATTGTGGGCGACCTACCCAAAATGTTTTTTCCATCAGCCCAGGTTCGTGATCGGATTTGGAGGGAGGAGCAAAATTTGGATTTTCAAGCCTTCAAAAATGCAATTTCCTGCATTTTGAGAAGCAAATCATGGGGTTTGGAGTGGTTTTCAGTGGTCCTTCGGATGTTTTTATATTTTTACCCAAGATTTTTATTGATTTTGTCTGTCAATTTTTCCGTCAGGCGCCGCAAAGTTCCAGTAATTTATGGAAAAACGGGTGCTGACTACTTCCCAGAAGTCTGACATCTGAGTGATTTTTTGTTTACAGACCTGTTTGTTGTTATTGTAGGAAGGCTATCACATTATGTACAGATGTGCCTCCCACAACAAGCCACCTCCCACTTTATTTTGATTGACAGGGCCAACACCAAACACAAGGTGAGAAAAAAAAACTAATACTATAGGTCTTCATCTACATAATCAATATCTGCCAATGTTCCTCTTGTTCTCAATGTCACAATATACATGACAAGTGTTTCATAGTCTTATTATCGAATACAGCATATTTAATTAATATTTAATTTTCTCATTAATTACCCGGTATGATACAATATGCAGAGAGGCATAATACAGTAAAAGGTCAGCTTCCATATGAAAGCTTTTAGGCTGTTTTCCTGAGCATTAACCACCTGTGTCTCACTGTAAGGTGGCAGACACAACCTTTCTACTTCATCCCACAGATAAAGTAGAATTAACTTTGTGTAGATAATATTTGCAATGTTGAGTTTCATTGTGTGTACTGTGTGAAAAAATAGTGGCTGCTTTCCAAGCATTTTTTGATAGTGGCAGATTTAGGGTGATTGTTCTGAAACTAAACAAGGACCATACACAACATGTAGATGTCTTGATTGCTCTACAATTAACCAAGGAGATTGTTCTAAAACTAACTGAGAATGTATTTTTGTCTTTTTTATAGTTTGATAAAAATGTCCGCCGTGGTGAGAAAGGGCCTGACTTTGAGAGACTGAAGGTTGATATTGAGGACCTAAACCTAGGTAAGTTGGTAAGCCGAGCCCATATGTACATGTGTATCTCTCTTTTCCCCCACCTTGAGGAAAGCCATGTTAATTGCCTTTCCCCAGGACACAATGCCAGGAATTGAACCCATGACCTTTCGATCCCATATCTTTACAGCATGGTCATCAATACCTTGTATGGTCATCAATACCTGCTCTGGTGTGGTTGTATTGATGTGGTATATAGTAGAGTGCATTCATTCTGCAAACTGAATGATATTCCAATATCCTATGTTCTAACCAGCCTGATGAAATTATTTTTGGAACAAATGATTGTACATATTTTATATTTTTTAATCTTCCCTCTGTAAGGATTGGTGCCCAGTATGGCTGAACACAAGGGACCAGTAGCTGCTATCAGTAAACACCTGTGTGGGGCTGCCACAGGTAATGTGCTTTCTTTCTTTAATTTCTTCAGGGGTGTCAAAGAATTCATACAAATATTACGGAATTCATGCAGATTTTATGAAATTTGTACGAATTTTACGGAATTCGTACGAATTTTACAGAATTTATTACATGTGCTTGGAGAGTATGCATTACTCTTTTTTTCACAAAAAAACATTCAATATACCACAAATATACATTTGTATGTAGGACATCTTATCTTGCAGTCAGTTGTCTTCCATTGAATTAGAACTTCTGTCTTTCTTCAGACCTTACCCTAAGATGTCTTATAGAGACCCTTCACTGCAGGAGTTCAATAAACGGCCCCAAAGAAGTTTCCCCTAGTTCCTCAGGTAGTGAATCAGCTTCTAGAGAACCCTCTGCGTCAGATAACTCAGCCAAAAAGACCAGCACAACAGAAGGACAGTTAGTAGACTCTACAACATCAACCATTGGCAAGGATACAGAAGATCAAAGGGAGGAATTAGAGGATGGTAAACAGAAGGTATTGTCAGTGTCAGGGACAGATGATAGCTCAAGTCCTCCTTCCAAGAGATTGAAGGAAGAAGACGCTCAGAGTACAAGGTAAAGAATAACGTTGAAATTTTATTCTCATACCAATTTGCAGACTTTTTCAGTCTAAATTATAGTGGCATTTACAATTACAAATAAGAAAAAAAAAGTTAAAAAATATAGAGTACTTATTTAACTCAGCTGTCAATAATTAAAATATAAAATGTGTTAAAATTGAGTAGGTCTCTAAATGAGGGAAAAACAGACATATAGGAGAACAAGGTGAATTTGAGGATGGCTGAGTTTTTGTAGCGCATTGTGCAAAAGTTTATTGGTATTTTGTTTCTGTCTTCCGAATGTTGACATGTGATTGGTTTTTGAAGGCATGGTGGTGTGATTGTTGACTTGACACAGAGGAAATTAACCAAAATTATTTTATTTCTTGTTGCTGCCTTATCCAGCCAAGTTGAGGGGATTCTGATAGCCCTATGCTGTCATCACCGGTGTACCTGGACAAGTTACGTGGGCAAAGGCTTCTTCACTAAAATAGGCTTCACTGAAGACGACTTCCACTTACTGAGGAGCATGTCAAGCTGGGCAACATGTGGCTTCGCAAGAGGTCAAACAAAGAACGAGGGAGGGAATGAGGAAGAAGCGAAGGAGAACAGTGATGAAGAGGGAGAGGAGGAAAAGTATGAACAATCAAAGTAGGTTTTATTAAGTATACACATAATAATACATGTCAATCACCTTTTATCTCGCAAATGCGCAGTTAAAACTCTGAACCAATCATTACTGGTGATATCAAGTTTCCCAACATGAGTAATCTTTTTGCTTTTTTGGCGACACCACAGGGCAGCAGCCATCTGGAGTGTGGAAGAAAGGGAGGAGATTGGTCGGCAGTGCAAGAGACTGCTGGACCAAGGCAGACTGTGGTACCTACAGCAGAGCGACTTCCACACACAACTGGTCCGCTATGTGGAGACAGACGTGTCACTAGAAAATATAGCCATTGTAGCAGCAAGGAGAAAACCCAACACAACATAGGGCATGTATTTGGGCATTTTTGTGAATTTTCAAGCCGATGAGAGGAAAGATTTTAACAGTCGCAGGTCATTTTGGTCGTGATATTAGGGTATATAACCAAAAAGTTTCCTTTTTTTGTCTGCAAATAGCAAAAAAGTCCCATTTTACACAATTTTAAAAGTGGTTTTTGCCAAACGCGTGTGTGAAGTTTTGGGTGCATACATGTATGCCCCAGGCAACCCCATACCAAAATTTGGGTCATTTTGTTGTAAAATTATGGCAACGTAGCCCAAAAGCCAAAAACATACATTATTGGTCTGAAAATGATCCCCCCCCCCCAAAAAAAAAATTAAAGGTGCACATTAAAAAAAAAACGTCTGGGGGCATTTGCACACTCCAGCTTCATGCTGAAGTTCAGGTCATTTGGCCCAAAAATGAAGAAATCCATTTAACGAAATGGCAGGAGGAGAAGAAACACAAGGGAATCGATATATTTCACCTACATGTATTACCAATCCACGGCATTGAGTCACATATAAAAACCAACATATATTTCATCCATAACATGGTATTGAGTAAATTCACACAAAGGGTGACATGACTTTTATGACAAATCATACTGCATTCTTGATACTAATTTGAAAACTGTTCTCTTATACTTATCACTGAAAAGTAATGCAATAAAACAATTCACAATGGAATTGGGTCCTCTCTTTTACATGTATGTTCAGTCAGCAAGGGATGGTATTATGGTTACAGAGAATGTAGAGAAAAAGTCTGTTAACGTTGCTCATTAGATTCAGCGCGGCCCACGACACTTTGAGAATTTGCCTATTGATGACACTTCATTGCCATGACATGCCATGATCAACGAGGTGGGCAGCATGCCTCGGTGGCCTCAACTGGTCTATCTTTTCCAACAGCATTTCAGGCGTCGGCCGCTTGGAGGGGTCCACTATCCAGCAGGACCTGATGATGCGGTACACCGGCAGCGGACAGTTGTCCGGCTGCTGCAGACGGACCCCCTTCTTCAGCAGCTTCAACAGTGTGCAGACGTCCGGGTGCATGGGACCCCCAGCGTAGCGCGGCTCCTCCCCGAAGCTGGCGATCTCCCACAGCAGCACGCCGTAGGACCACACGTCACTCTCGCACGTGTACACCCCGTCCCGTAACGACTCTATGGCCATCCACTTCAGCGGCAACAGTTCCTCCTCCCCGCCCTGGTTGGTGCGTTCGTACGCCGACGACGTGTAAACGTCACGCGATAGTCCGAAATCCGCGATCTTGGCCACTTTCCTGTCGCTGATGACGACATTACGGGCTGCGATGTCTCGGTGCACGATCTTTAGACGTGCCAGCTCTGATAACCCACTGGCGACGCCAGAAGCAAAACCGAGACGTTCTAACAGTTTCCTGTGTCCTGTGACCTTGCATTGTTCTCTCAAACTCCACAGGTACCGGCGAAGTTCTTCATTAACCGCGTACTCTACAACAATGTACTGTGGGTCCGATTTAGTCAGAACTCCATAAAACTTCACTACATTTGGGTGTCCCTCTTTATCCTCGTGGATTCTCGCGAGAATGTCCATTTCTCGGCGAAAGTCGCGGACAGCAGACGCTGTCATGCGGTCAGGCCGGATAGTTTTGGCGGCAACCAAAACGTGGTAGCCTTCTGGCACGCGCAGTCTTCCCCGTACTACATGGCCGAACTCCCCCTCGCCGATCATGTGTTCGAAATGAATGTCCTCTTTGTCTAGCTCCCACGATAACAGGGGCTCCAATTCTATACCAACTGTGTTCACTGCTTGTAACCCACTCCGATTTGTGATCCTCCGTTTTACCAAGGTCACAAGTATGATGCAGCCAACTATAACCATAGCAGGAAGAATGGAAGACAATAATATAACAACGACGTTGTTATTTTCAAATTTCGGGTCATTCTCACAAAATTCACCTGACTGCCCTTCTGCACAAATACAGCTGCCATTTACAGCATCACATGAGGCGTTGTTCTGACAGTGACAGGTCATGCTGCAGTTCAAACCAAAACTGCCAGGTGCGCAGGTGTGCTGACACCTGTCTCCACGACGGCCGGGAGGACACAGACAACCCTCCCACCTGTCACACGTCCCTCCGTACTGACAGTCACACACTTGGCTGCACATTTCTCCGTAATAGTTAGGTTGGCATTTGGTGGCGTTTAGGGCAAAAGTAGCATTAACTATTTTACCATCTAGAGCTTCGACCACGCAAGTATAACCACCGTTGGCTGATTCTGAGATTGGCTGAAAGTTGATGTAACTGTTATGTGCTGCCTCTTCTTCAATGATTTTTGTGTCATTGTAATAGTTTTCTGCTTGATAAACCCACGTCATACTAGCTACTTGGATGTGTGGAGCCAGGCAGGTCAAAGTCAGGTTGGTACCGATGTAGTTAATGACTGAATCGCCAGGTGACGCGATGATGACGACCTCAGGCCATTGAATATCACAGACCCTCCCTCTCCAGCCCGGACGGCATTCACAGGCACCGTTAAAGCCATGGCAACGAGCCCCGTTCTTACAAACACAGTCCTTGTCACAGAACAGATCATACCTGCCCTCGGGACATCCTGTAATGTCGTACTGAAATATGAACTGAAAGGGCCATGTGTCTCCGTTAAATGTGACGTTAGCGCCACATTGTGTCCAATAGGACGAAGTGGACCATACCTCATTCATTTCTACAAGTAGAACATAACCTTCTGCTATGTCGCATTGACCATCCGTTGCCCACTCAGGCAACATATTGTCAGAAACGTCCAAAATAATAAACTTGCCCACCCTTTTCAACTGCTTGTCGCGACATTGAAACTCTAATCTCCCTCCATTCTGAAACAATTCCAGCGCCGGGCGGAGCACGCCTAAATCACGCCACGGTGGCTTCAGAGTAGTACAGAATCGAAAGGAGCAGTTGTCAACAACGATAGCATCATGGACTTCGTAACGCCAATAGGGGAAGACATCTGGGTACTGTGTTTTGAGCCCATTAACTATGACATCGTAAGTCCCATTAGTACTCCCCACTACGACATAGTTCTCAGCCGGGTCAGCATCATGTATAACCGGTGTTTCACACCGTTTGCTGTAGTGTGGCGGGTATCCCGACACGTCTATGACCACGATGACGAGGTTAATGTGCCAAACGCAGTTGTCTCCAGTGTTTGTGAGCTCCAGGGACAGGTTGTACCCCGGGTTGAACTCATAGTCCAGCGGTGCTGCCACGATTAGCGTCAAATTCTCAACATCGACCTCAAACCGCCCGAAACCGTTGCCGCTGGTGATGTTCACTGACCACGACGTTCCATTTTCCTCTTCCATGAAGCCGACGCTGACATTAACAAAGTCTCGCAGGTGCTTGACTGTGCTGCCGACAGGCACGTCCTCGCGTATTGTGACGTTTTCAACCCCAAACACCGCGTCTCGGCCGGCCTGGGTGGATGGAATCAGGTTGGCCAGTAGGACTACGACACAAAACGTCACACACGTCATCTTCACCTTCACCATTTTTTTTTCGATTTGTAGCTAGCTGCAGGTGACTGGGCTTTACCTGTATGCAAGGATGTACACGCGGTAGTTTAAAATTAGAAACGGGCCATACCATTATGAATACTATATATCATTCCGATTTTTTCCCTCTTTTGCTTTACAAGATCCAAACTCCCCATAAAACAGAACTGCCCAAAACAATACTTCCGTTCCAGAAGTAAACAAAAAAACAACAAACATATGACCGCTTTTTAAGACCACAAACTAGGTTCAGTGTATCATGAACCCGCTTAGCAGTTTGCCGAATTTTAAGTTTTTCCTGGCCCTAGTTCTGGAGATATCGATGTTTTTTTAATGTCTTCGGAGAAGAAGAAGAGGAAGAGGAAGAAGAAACTGAGCAAACACAATATGTTTTCTTCTGCGAAGGTAACATAATAAGTCACAACTTATCGATGTTCCGTTCCCATGGACATCTTTCTGCAGCTGTTCCTCTTGTACGGCCACTCTCTGTGTATACCAATAATCCTGTTTGCCATTATCATTGTATTTATTTATTTATTTATGTATATATTTCATTATTATTGTTTTTATTTATGTATATTATATTTTTTGGGGAGACAACGAGTAGAGGCGAATCATCGCCTGTTTTGTCTCCCCCTCCATGTTCCATGCTCCTGTGTTTTGTCCCAATGGAAAATCCAAAAAAAAGAAGAAATAAAGAACTTGGTATAACGTTAACGCTTAGAGAGGAAGAAGAGGAAGAAGAAATTGAGCAAAAACAATATGTTTCTTTCTGCGATGGTAACATAATAAGTCACAACTTATCGCTGTTCCGCGCACATGGACATCGATCTGTTCCTCTTGTACGTGTTAACGTTTAGAGAGGGTTGGAAAGAGACGGTGTGTGAAAAAAAGTACAGTAATAAACAGACCAATAACGCCCCAAAACACCCGTAGAAATTACTAAGGTACTAGGCGTAACATGACAAAAACAACAACAATCAGCCGTTGTAAACAAGGGGTATGCTCGACCTCTATTCAATGAATATGTGCACTGGGTTCTTTTACGCAGCCAACGTGTGGTATTACTAAAACAGTTGACAAACACCTTGAGTAAGTATAGTAGAGTCAAAAACATGCCATGGACACGATTAACGTGGAAAAGTTCCTGAAACAGATGTACATGTAACAGCATTACGTTAGCCGTAAGATCCTTATTTACAAACGCGGTCACATTCGTCGTAGTCTGTCGTACAATTTAGAAGAGGTAGAATTTTCAAGCAGGTTGTGACAAAACCAACCACTGACAATAGTCTTAACGACAGTCTTTTCCGTAACAAGGCAGTTGAATTTTCGTATAACATTTGCGCGACTATCCCAAAACGGCGACAAAAATTAACCACCCCCTTTAACTGAATATGCATCTATCTTCTGGACGAAATACAAAAAAGGAACAAAACTCACCAACGTTCGACTAGCTGACGGAACGGTTCTTAGGTGACTGATTACGAAGAGCGGAAGAACTATTATATATATATCATAAACACAGCAGACACAAAGGTGGCCTTGAAAAAGCTTCCGTCGTGAGGTCACTTCCGCCACGATGCATCACATACACGGGAAAGGAAGGGGAAAGACAGGTACTCGTACCGGTATTTATTTTCGCCATTCACAGCCAGAAAGTGAGTAAACTAGGAACAAAGTGTTCATACAGGACAATCCTCCGTGAAGTTTTATATTTTGCAGATTGGGAACAGTATAGTGCACTACAGTAGTACCGTGAGTTTTAGCTGCGAACACGTAAAACAGACTGACCACAATACTCCTGCAGGAGGTATACCTCCTTCACGGAGTAATAATATCTGCTTGTGAAGCATGTCGGGTTATGAGAAATAAGTAGTTACTGTAATAAAACGGTAAAATCCATCGTTGCAAAATGTATGGTGTTTCTGTTTTGTTTGAACTAAGCTTAAATTTTGCAACTATATTGCAGAGTTATTTGCAAATAACTAAATTTAAGAGCATGCGCAAAATAAATGATGTTCACCTACATTTCAACCGGCCAAACTCCGATTTTATTAGACAGAAGTTACCAATGAACGAACACAATGCTACCACATGCAAATACTAGAAACTCCACCAATGATTTTGAAACTAAAAGCACATTCCTATCCCATACTATATCATCTGTAAGGTACATTAGACTTAGTTGTTAGCAATCGTTTGTCTTTAAAGCCTGACAGTATGTTTGTAGATATCCAGCAATAGACGCCTTACATTACATCTTGTACAAATGTTGTGCAATAAAATTAGTTTTAATTATGTCATCCAACACATTCTCGCTCAACCCAGTCATCCAACGTTAACATATATGCTTTGGTCCCAGTGAAACAACAAGAACAAGAGGCGAATAGGAACAGATAAAAACTGCTGGCCCCGGGCCAATCGAACCCATGCCAAACCCGGGCAGCCAGCCCACAACCCAACGCTCTAACGATTCGGCTAAAAGGTCTCAGAACTGAAAAACTGAAATTAGTTTCTTTGTCCTTTAAATGACCTTCAGAATCCTTGCCCTGCTGAGGAAATCATCCCTGGGCATGAAGTAGCCGCCGAGCTTCCGCTGGCCTCCTTCGTATGCGGACCGGCCGTGCAGCACGCGCCAGTTATAGATCAACAGAATCTGACCTGAAATAAAGAAGGGAATATATATATAGCCTGGGTGCCATCCTTTTTTTAACCGGGCACCTTGCTCTTCCTAACCCGGAGGTTTTTTTCGGGTACAAAACGGATGGATCCCAAGCTAAACATGGATTTATTTAAATAAGAATCAAGAGTGACATCTCTTCTTATATAATTTAAGAATCGGTCGACCTCATTGCCGGAAAATTTTAATAATAAGTTTATTGCAAATTCGTGCCCGAGGGATAATTGCAAGAACATGATAACAAAAGTAAACTAGAGGTCAACGATCTCATGCCTTCGTCAAAGGATGTTATCGTTAAGAAGGTAAAAGTGACATATTAGTCCCCCTAAATATGGAAGTTAGATCGTGAAAACTACCCCGGCCGATGCTACAGTCTTTAATTTACCAATGGTAGGAAATGCCAGAAAAGTCGGGTAATGTTTACTTTGTAAACAGTACCGAGTTAACGATGGCAGTGAATAAAAAGTCAAATCCAGTAAATTTATTTACTACCATTGCTAAGTCCGAAATGACCGGAGTTGGCGATTTTCTACTACCAAACAAAGTCAGGTACTGTTTAGCAAGAAAACATTACCCGACTTTACTGGCTTTTACTACCATTTGTAAATTCAACTTTTCATGCTGTGCATTAGTCGGGGTTACCACTCCTTACTGCTGAGGTCACATTTCGAAACCGGGGCCCGGCCGGGCAGTCTTATGAAACAAAAAGTACGATTTAAAAGACAACAAAGAACAAAAAAGTTTTAAAAAATAATAATGGTAACTATTTGCGTATATTCTCGGTATAAATTGTAGATTTTTTGTTAATCGAAACAGCCGGCGTGTTAGCTTTGTTGTTTTTTATATCAAACTTTTCATTCCATAAGACTGCCCGGCCGGGCCCCGGTTTGGAAATGTGACCTTAGCATTACCTGGTTTCATTTGGAACCAGTACTCATTAGAAGGGTCCCGGATGTACTTGGTGAACTTCCTCAGTGCAGCGTACCAGCGACCCACATCTTCCATCGGTATGGTGTCCAGAACAGCCCGGTCATAATGGCTGTATCTAAATAAAGGCCAATAAACGAATGCTTATTTTCAAACAACTTGACCCACATGCACGTCAAGTTTAAACAACATTGAATTGAAACAGGTAGTTTTTAAGATTAGGCCACACTGATTTAATTTTATAGATGACATGTGATTAGTTAGCCGAACCTTATCATCTTGAGGTCCTTGCGAGAGCCGGGTTCCAGCTCCACTACCGGTCCCACCCCTGTGGTGTGAATGTAGGGTTCCAGGAACTGGTGCGGGACTGGCACAGACGACAGGACATCGAAACCCTCTGGGTCGTCCTGCCGCAGTCTCTCCGCGGCGTGGAAACCGTCTACAAGCACCGAGGTCCCGCCGGAGTCTCCTTGTTCCAACATTTGGGAAACCAGCAAACTATCAAAGAAAGGATAAGGTTATGAAGGTTATTAAAGAAGGAATTTGAAGCGGTCGTGTGAAGCGATCTGAGAGAGAGGGAGAGAGAGAGAGGGAGAGAGACAGAGAAAGAGAGACACAGAGACACACAGAGACACAGAGAGAGACACAGAGACACAGAGAGAGACACAGAGAGAGAGACAGACAGAGAGACAGACAGAGAGACACAGAGAGAGAGAGAGAGATGCTAAACAGATAGTTCAAGGGGGAGATTCTCAGAAGAGGCTTAGAAAATGACAAACGTAGACAATTACAATTATGCCACTACCATAAAATCATACCTTAATGCCCCTTGGTCATTTTAAGGTATGATGTGGTAAGGCCCAGGTGGGGCAAAGTGGTATGTATGGGCAACAGATTCATAGCTGTGTTTTGTGTTTTATACACTTGATAAGGAGTAAAAGGTGATGGGGAAGATTTCATCACCTGGGCCTTTATGCAGTATGCACTACGTCACGAGTTTTTTTAGGTTTCTCCCCCTGGACTAAGAACAGAGTGGAAGAAACTCACAGTCGCCTGCAAGTAGCAGCCGATAGAAGAAGAAGAAGACCGGGTATACTACATACCAGCACGTCGGCAGAACGTACTGCGCCTGCGCAAAACCCTGATTTTTCACGTTTTTCGTTGGATGTTTGGTCAACGTTGCATCAAAATTTTGCCTGTTGCAGATGATATCTTTTCCTATACAACATCTGAAAACTACAGACAGGCTGCCAACCTTATATGCTCTATAATACAACCTTATATGAGACATTCTGCCAAAGTGCTATGCACAATATATTACGGGTTTCGCGCAGGTTCAGTACATGTACGTTCTGCCGACGTGCTCTACATACCCTGATGGTTCGTTGAAGTGGGTGTTGTCCATGTGGACGGGGAGAGCCGCCGTGGTGTACCCTGTGTCGTGTCTCTCAAAGTCGTTGGTTACAAACCAGTGTCGACCAAAGAACGTCTCACGGATGTGACTTATCCTCTCTGCTGCGGCCTAGCGAGCGTAAAATGATGGATTTATTAAAATATTATTCATTTATAAAACATTACTTATTTACCACTTTATTACTTTTATAACGATATCACTATCACATAAAAATGGCATTCGAGAGTCAGATAATTAGAAGAAAAGGATGCCATTTTCCTGATTACTGTTGCTCCTGTGTATTTGGACCAAAAGAACATAATAGTTGTATTAGAACTATTTCTGTGCTGCTCATAATCAGTATAAAACGTATTTAAAAGGGCATAATGTAACGTTTTGACCCCACAAGTGAAAGATTTTAATTTCAAAAAATCTATGCAATTGTAATTAACTCCACTTTTCAATATATTTGTGCAATTATCTCACATTTCTCATATAAATAGCGCTAAAACAGCCCACGTGAGGCCTACTCATTTTGTCACCGCCACAAACTGCGAATTGAAATCAAAACGTAAACAAAGATGACTGGCAGCTTTTAAACGTACTAATAAGGCGTAATATCTTTGCACCTCCACTTCCTGAATGATACTTGTTTATAATGGAGTATGGTTGATTAAACTTTATTTGTAAAGAAAAAGACCAGAATATTTACATTTTGTACCGTCCTAATGTTACACAATGCAGCTACCAATACCTACCAATGTTGCTTCCAGTGTTACCGGAGCTTCTTCCACAAAGGCGAATCCATATTTTAGCAGGGTTTGCAGAACCTTAGCCAGCTGTCCGTCGTCTGTCAGATAGTCCTGGTACTGGACCCTGGGCGGGGGAGAAGCTGACAGGGCTGCGGCGTCCCATACAAACGGTTCCACGGTCGCACGAACATGCTTTTTACCTTCATATGTGTTGTGGAGCAACCAGTCTAATCCGTACTCCGATTGGTGGCGATCGGGCCCTAAAGAGACAGAATATTGATATAATGATATAATGAATCTTTATTGCATGTTCATTCCCCGGGGGGATAAATGCAGGAGATCAATGGAAATACAATGTACTAGAAACAAGTATAAAAGGCTAACATTAGATCTAAGGTATAAAAAGAAAGCTAAAAACTATATAAAGTAGTATCTATCTACGTTCTAATGGCTTCTTCTCTCTTTTTGAAACATTTCGAAACATATTTGCAAACGTCATTCATTACATCTACATTTGTACATGATATCATAAATTTGTCGTGTTTTGACAATGTTTTACATTTTTTGTCTAGCTTAATTGAACTGAACAGTGATTTGCGTTCGTTATCATATAATGTACAATCAAGTATAAAATACGATTCATCTTCGATACATGAATTGTTACAGAATTTGCATAGTCTGTCTTGTAACGGGGTAATATTAGAAAACTGTTATCAGTCTGTAAACTAAAGAAAAGTGTCGTATAATTGTTTATATTGTTTATCGTTTATTGTTTATTTTTCACATATAAAAAAGAACTTACATGATGAAAAAAAAGATAAAAATGAACAATATGCCTGGGAGGCCTGAAATTTGTGTGTGTTTTCGTGGGCCTTCCCCAAACGAAATAATAAATGTGATATTACATGATTAAAACATTGTTACATTAACAAGAAATAAAATCATGATACAGAAATAACTTGAATACTAACTTAAATTAAAAATCTAGTTACGTAAACATAGGAAATGAAATTAAACAATCCGTCTTCAAATCTATGGCGTTATTACCAAAAGAAACTAATACGATAATGCACATAAACAAGTGTCCATAGGCGAAATCCTCCGTGAAGTTTTATATTTTGCAGATTGGGAACAGTACAGTGCACTACATATTATTTATTTGATAGGGTATCGTAGTAGGTGCAAACCATAAGTCACAATCCCAACAGATACTCACAAACGAATATACGCAACAACCACCTACTATCTGCTTATAGAACCTCGCATACCCAGTCCCATATGCCTCTTAAATGTAGGGGTGCTTCTGAAATATTACATTGACCACGAAAACAGCTACGGTAAAAATTAAAATACGTGCATCATCACGGGTATGCCTGTAGACGACGTATAAAATTACATGCCGATTACACAAACACTAACAGGCGTATAAATGTGACATTTATGTGAATTTGACGGATAAACTGAAAATAATTAATTACAGAAAAAAAGGAAAAGCGTTATTGTCAAATCTGAAGAAGATCTAGAATCATGTGAACAATCCAGAATTGGGCAATTATCTGAAAACTGGAGCAGAAAAGGGGTCAAACAAAGTGCAGATTGACAGAAAAGGGGTCAGACAAAGTGCAGAGACAATATGACATTATATAGTGTCCTTGCACAGTTTAATGGACAGTGAGCAAATAGGGCAAGGACATATATTATACAAAGATGCCAAAATGACAGTATTTAGCATCCAGTGTGTCTGTTTCTTCTCCTTTCCTGATTCACATTTCCCCCAAATTCTGCCTTTCACGTATTTTTATGTTTAGTCACATCATTTCACATTTCTTGAAGTTCCTCCGTCAAATTCACATAAAAGTCACATTTATATCCCTGGTAGTGAAAGGGAACCGTGAGTTTTAGCTGCGAACACCAAAACCCGACTGACCACAATACTCCTGCAAGAGGGATACCTCCTTCACGGAGTAATAATAACAGAATAACCGGAAGTATGTAAACTGATACATACGGCATGCAACCGTAAAGGCGCTGAAGCTTTCAGATGGCGTCTACCATCTTTTTTTCTTCAGCTACTGACGAGACAGTCACGTGACCAAGAGCTAACAATGTCAACACAGGTCACGTGACTGAACGAGGGTGTTATATAGTTCAAGGAGTTATGTTTATTGATAAGACGATCTTTTAGTACTTACAAGTAATTTGAAGAGTCTCCTCTTCTACGCTCACATGTATCGGCTGGATATTGGGGTCAATCATAACAGAGTCCACCATTCGCTCGCTTGTCAGATGGTTGATGCTGTCCCCCGTCCTAAAAATTAAGACCAAACAAGAAATCAGAGATTTTCAGACCTCCATGGAGTTTTTCATGTATACCTGCATGTACTAGAAATGTATTGTGTGACCATGGTATGATTCGATAGAATTATAGCAGAGACTGGATTATTACTCACACGACTGTTTGACGTAACTTACTCCTGTATTGCACAATGGATTATGTTTCATACCATAATTACACAGTACACATTCATGGCGACCCCTATACCAGATCTACCACCGAGGGTATACCGGGCCAAAACCGTGGCCAAAACCCCTGTCCGTTTGATTAACATGAAAAGTTAGTTGAATCTCTATTTCGGTAAGCTTAGTTCTTGTTCAGGAACAAGGTTTAAAAGTTATGCGTGAACAAAATGAAATTGTGAATTATACTAACCTGCAATGGTCCCTGAGCCAGATGTAGTTCAGGACGAGTTTCACCCCTTTGTATTTCAGGATCAAATGGTCATCAAACTCCAAAAACTTGGCAGCAGGGGCAGGGACCTCAATCGCACTTTCCTTACGCTCACTCGCGAAAGTGCTGCAGTAACTCCTACTACATAGTGGTGCACTTAGAGTAGGAGCCAGCCGTGCAGTGTTTGACATCAGCAGGCCAGCAGTCGACTTGCGAGCCACGGTCAAACTCTGAGAAATCATGCCCGGTAAGCTTGCGAACCTGAGATACATCATAGTAGATTTTGGAGACTCACAAGGTTGTTCCGATACAGCACTACTAACCCTTCCTAAGAAGAACAAAGAGAACATAGTGTGAGGACGCTGCAGTACCAAGGGAAGCCACTAGGGGACCCAAAATCTCATCATTTCCAGTTTTAGTCACATCCTACCAACGCATTGAGTATGAAACCAATTCATTTAGCCGTTCTTGAGTTATCTTGTTGACCAACAGACAGACAGAATGACTGACAGGCAGACAGACAGAATGGCTGACAAACGCAACTGAAAATATAACCTCCATGAAATTTCATGGAGGTAATCACTAATGAATAAACAAGAGGTCGTAGACCACATAACTCCATGAAATATTTAGGGCATTTGTAAATTTAATGGTCTAATTAGGGCAGAGACTAGCATAATCTATGTTAAATGATGGTCTTTTCACCAATATGATACATGTCCATAATGCTTGAAGCATTATGTTGTACAGGCATTTGGTGTCTTATTACCATGGTTTGTTTACTTTGATAGGTAGGTTATCTTATCTGGCACAAATTGACAACAGGTGCCAGGCGCCTGCAGGTCAATGACTGGGCCAGACACTGGTCAGGGGATAAAAATAGGGTAACGACTTAATTCGTTTTAGGGTCAGTGACCTCCCATGGACCAACCTATTATTAAAAAAAGGGGTGAAAATGTAGACCTTTTTTAAAACACACGCTACATTAATACAACAAACATCTAATGCACGCTAAAACGCAAAGGCACACAGTAACTGCCCAGGTACCAAAGATAGTGGAAATCCATCCAGCGAATCTTGAGATCATTACGCCGAAAAGAATTGATATTCAAACAATCCTGCAGGTCCACAGCAAACAGCTAGGTGGCCCAAATTTACACCACTAAACCCTTACGTCAACACCTATATGCTACCCTAACATCACATTCACTAATCATCCAGTGCCAACAATATTTTAAAAAATTCTTACTGCAGTACCAAGGTCAATCACCAGGGGCCCAAAGTCAACAGGCAGAAACCTCTTTACCCCATCTACCAACCTACCAAATCCCATCACATTCCATCAGACAGAACTTGAGATATACACCAAAACATCATCCAGACTGAAAACAATGCACACCATATTCATGGAGTGTAATTAAACAGTGTTGGAGAAGGCTGTGAGAGGACCAACAGCCGACAAGCATATTTTTGGTAACAAGGCAGATGACTTTGTACGACACAAGCATGACTATCCCAATAATGCTCTCTGTATGTAATAGTAAGAAAAATTACCCTACCCTTAGCGTAAAACTGAACAGCCTTATACACACGAACGCCCCTGAAAACATACCCTTCTTGACGAAGGCAACAAACCCGCGGCACCTGAGGGCGATTTCACATTTATGTTTAAAGAGGCGTTTTTAAATATGTTTTCGCGGTGGCCGAGGGGCGATTTCTCACTCACTGTCCATAAAACTGTGCAACTGACGCTATAAAAATGTTCTATTGTCTCTGCACCCTGTCTGACCGTTTTTTTTTTTTGCAATTCTGGATTGTCGCGCAATTCTGGATTGTCTACATGATTTCACATTTTCGACAAATTTGACAATAACGCTTTCCAATTCTTATTGTAGTCACATTAAATTACATAATGTCACATTTATGCACCTGTCAGTACTAGTGACACTGTTAAAAATGCTTCGGTGGGCGGGTAGGTTGCTTTTAAATTTACGTAGAACACTGCAAGGAGTCAAAACAAGGAAATCATTAGACAGCATAACAGCACTACCAAGCCTCATGCCAGCCTAAGTTACATGGCTGAATTGCGAGGCTTTTTCCAACAGAACATTACGTCAGGGTTATATACATTTACAAATTGTAAAAAATAAAGCTGCAATTAAAAGTTAGGCTTACATAGTTTAAAATCGGCTGGACAGTATTATTGTTGAATGACAGAAAAGGAGGCGGAGAATCAGAAGTTCAACATTTCACGGGCTTTGGAAGTACGGAATTTACTAAAATCAACACATACATGCACATGCTTTGAAGTTTACAAAAAATTGGTGTAACAACTGTCTAGTAGACTTATCTTTGCAACCATGTTCACAGTGACGAGAGACTGCCTCTTTAAAGAAGTAGAATTTGTACATTAGATATATCCGTACCTGCGCCCTGGCGGTGCTGCGGCGTCACGAAATCACTTCTTTCTGAAACAAATGACGTTTAAGGCCTCATAACACAGTAATCATCCGCGGGTATATAAAGTAGTACGGACAAACGTCTTGAAGCCTGAACAGAAAGTCTTGTGTAACAGGAAGCCAGGTGTGTGTGTGGTGTACATTCTGAAATATTTGTCTATTTGTTTGAATATATTGGCTTTCAGGTTGTATGCTTTAGATTGTGACTATTTTACAACTCGTGTATGGGTGCGCCGTATTACGCAACGTCGTTCCAAGGTGAGCCGGCTGTAGTTCAGGTGTTCTTCGCAGGGTGACATTTAAATGAAGGCCTGAAAGATCGAATAAAAAACACATGTTTTGGTATAATTTTAGAGAGCATACCTTAATATCAAGTATTATTAATTTTTGTTCTTCTCTAGTACACCCTACTGTGTTCTGCTACATTAACAAGTTTTTTTACACATGATATATACATTAACAAGTTTGTTTATACATGATATATACATTAACAAGTTTTTTTACACATGATATATACATTAACAAGTTTGTTTATATTACACATGATATATACATTAACAAGTTTGTTTATACATGATATATACATTAACTTAACAAGTTTTTTTTACACATGATATATACATTAACAAGTTTGTTTATACATGATATATACATTAACAAGTTTTTTTTACACATGATATATACATTAACAAGTTTGTTTATACATGATGGGGGACCAAATTCCCAGCGATCTCGCCCCTCGGGAGACCAAATCGCTAGCGATCTCGCCCCCGGGGGGCGAAATCCCTGTTTTTTGGTGGGGGGCGAAATCGCGGGGGGCGAGATCGCTGTGACACCGGTATACCCGCCCTTCGGCATAAACACGCTAGCTGTTGCGCCACACGACCGCACGGTCAGTAATTAACAAAGTAAATGTAGTTATCATGTAATTTACTTACTTCTGCGTCATAAGCACTTGTCTTCAGACATTTGAATGGACCGACTCGTTAGTTGTAATTCTATTTTCTATCGGGTTTTGAATGTCTGTGTAAGATTGACAAGGTTATTCCGGTTGACATGGCAACCTTACGCTAAACATAATTGTTGACATCACTGACGAAATAACATCTTCGCTACTCAATGGAAAATAAGTCTCTTAGAGTATACAATGTCCTGATTACAGCGTGTGTTTGAAAGGACTGCAATTGAGTTTGGGAACCGCACACGTACTGTAATTTGTGCGGAGGGTCAAGGCAATTTTTAACAGCGCCCACTGTGTGACATTAGGTTCCTAAAAGCCTGTTGTTCCCCTGGTCACCAACTACAGACATCATTTCTGACGCCTTCAAGTAAAACAGGGTATTACTGGTGGTACTGTCCAGTCTTTACGTTAGTCTCAAAGCTTACTCGGCAGCGCCTGCCCTCACTGCCTACACGAGGATCATCTATGGACACCCTACTGTCAGCAGCCTGCCTTTTAATCCTCTCTCTGGCTGTACCCGTCAGTGGAAGTGAGTATATAGCATGGTTGTTGTGTCAAAATTTCGTTTGAGAAAATGTACCTGGAAGTAAAAATTTCGGAAGCAATTGCAGGATATTTTAATCCATCTTTCTCTATTCATTCCAAAATAATCCTGTGGGCCTGTATCCTAGGCACCTTCATGCTAAATTTGCTCCTATTTAAAACACTATTTACGGGGGGGGGGTCAAAGTACCCGCACCAACTTTCTGAAGGCTGAACGTCTGAACGGCTATAGATTCAGTTTAGAAATAACGCAAAAGTCCACAAATACATAATTTTGAAGTTGCGTATGCCGAATTTGTTAATAGAGCTCTGTGTGTACAACTATGTTCAAGGTACCCCTATACCAAATTGTAAGTTTGGTTTTAATACAGGGCACAGGAGCTAGCCAAAAGTGAAAAGTATATACATTTTTTGTCTAAAACTAGTAAAAAAAGACCAAAAAACAAAAGCCCAGAGCTTTCATGACAGAAAATTTCAGGTCATTTAGGCTTAATGCCAGGCATGTAGGGCATAAAATGTACACTGTTTGTCTGAAAATGGCCAAAAACAGTGGTCGGTCGCTACAATGTAGGGTAAACGTTGCATTACTAGGGAGGTATCGGGTTACCAACGTGGCCGCGTGGGAGTCCCGGGGTAACGGTTTAAATTTGAAAATAAACAAAAGTAATTAAAGAGAAAATTACTCGTCAAAATAAAAAGTTACAAGTGATTTTGTTCACCTTAAATGTTATTCTTTCACTGCCCTTGCTCAACTTTGTGTATATTTGCCTGCAAATACGACCAATTTACGATTTCAAAAAGGGTTCAGGAGAACCTAATGATTGATTTTAAGTGGCCCCGAACATATTACAATTCATGCAGTTGCTTAATCTTTTTTATACTATTATAATACTCATTAGTGACAAACATTCTAAACTTTACATTCCCAACAATTGGAAGGTCACTTTCTGATAGTAGACTCTTCTGTTTCTTGAGATGTAGATTCATGCGGTGACTACATTGTACTGAATGAGGCATGGAGGAACGTCCAACAGGAGAACGATGGTATCACTTATGCGTGTGATAGCGGGTTTGCCGGGGAGTGGTACCGCTTCATGGAGCCTGCTGGAACAGTCATGCCTACAGAAGCGCCCCCGGACAGAGACAGGTGCGCCGCCTACGCCCCGATGTATATGGTAGGACAACTGCCCACCCTTGCGGACGGGGCAGTGTCCCGCCAGGCGTGTGCGTACTACGAGAACCCCTGTCAATGGCAAACGACTATCGAGGTGCGGGCCTGCAGCGCCGGCTACTTCGTGTATAAACTACCCGCGGCTCCTATGTGCAACCTGGTCTACTGCGGGGCGTCGGAATGTGAGTGATCCACATTTTACAAGCTTTGAACCAAAGATATTCATGATGCCGACTACGTCAGCCGAACATTCATTTAGTACAGTTCATATATTGGAGTTAAGTTAAGAATCAACCATCTTCGAGAAAGTAAGTAATATTGCAAACATTGAGTACGTTATTTTCTCGCAGATACATTTTGTCTTTAGATGTTCGGATGACACATCGTTTCTTGAAATTCCAGCTTCAACTCAGCAAACTACTGAGATACTCACGACCTCGAGACCTGAAACATCCAGCACCACAGTCCGTACTACACAGGCCACATCCACACAGGTGTCTTCCTCTCCCAGGCTGACGCAACGGTCCCCTCTTCCAGGAACAACAGTTTCTCGGCACCCCACCAACCTGACTGCACAATGGCTAACTCTTCCAGGATCAACTGTTTCTCAGCACCCCGCTAACCAGACGGCACAACTGTCAACTTTTCCAGGAACAACTGTTTCTCAGCACACCACTAACCAGACGACAAGACTAGCAGGTATGGGTGATGACACTATCTTGATTCATTGGCTGTATAAGGTTGTACCTTCTTACGTACAAGTCTATGTTGATACATTGTTTGTGGTCTGTTGGTCGTATCCAACAAAAGTACTAATCATAGCTATTTTTACAGGATCGGGGATTTTCAAACCAATCGGTTCATGGAACAACAGGCCGCTCAACATCGCACTGATTTCCGTAGGCTGTGCCGTAGGTTTAATCGGCATAGGTGCCGTGTTGCTGTACTACGGCAAAGGGCGCCTAAGAAGACGACAAGTGGCTCAAATTCCACAAGACTGAGATTAAGAAGAACCAGTTCAACCACGAGTGTTTGACAACGTGAACAATAGAAGCAAAATATTTCACTTTTATTTATGACTCAGTAGCATACATGAGATATTCTTTTTGGTTTTGAACAAGTAGCAACAGGTAATTCACTGTAGAATAATTATGGAAGCTGTCCATGCAAAAAAGCAACATCAACATAAAATTTAATTGTATATATCAAACCAACGTTTTTATAAAAAAAAGTAAAATTGCTGCTCTTATTTTTTGTAAGCTGATTGCTGATTGCTGCTGCTCTTATGTTGTTTGTGAGGTGATGCCATGTGTAAATATATACCAGCAATTGAATTAAATGCCCAGATATGTGTTTAAATTATGTGTACTTATACCACTCCTGAACAATTACTTTGTTAAATAGTAGTGATTCTCTGACTGTGGTAACTAGATAAGATATATAAACATCTGTTTGCAACTGAAGTAATTCGTACATTAGATGTTTGAAACATCTCACAACTATGTTAAACCAAGTCTAGTAGTAGATGAATTTCTATGCTTTTATAAAGCCTTTATAAAGCCATGTAGCACCTGGTCAGTGGGCGTCATCTTGCGACTTTGCAGAAAACTGCAGAATTGAATGCATTAGACAAACAGGCGTTTTTGGTGTGAAACGATGGGGACACCGAATGCGACCACAAACCTCAAAACCTCACTTCAAAGTATGAAATGTTTTGGGCAACACACAAATATCAATGACACGGAAGTGACATGACTTAACGAGTATATTTTTCAAGTTCGTTATACATTCTTTTAACCAAGATCTACCCACATACTATATATATATCATCATAATCCATCAATGCCGTCTTGTAAATTATGCTGTCCACAAACATGCGAGAAATACAAACAGAAAAAAAAGAACATTCTGTCTGTCGTTTTTCAAACTTAGTCTTTTTCATGTGATTTTGTCTAGTACAGACGTTTGTTCTCTTGGTCTGTAGTTTACAAAGTGCATGTAGTTATCATCTAATCCACCTAGTTTTGCGTTACAATTATGATCACTTACATGTACATCTCACCCACCAGTCAAGCTAGAACATTACTCCCGTTCCTTTGATGCACGAATACTAGATAAACATTTGGGAGCAGCTTTTATTCTTTCTTTTTTTTTTCAATTTACACGAGGATTAGTCTTGAGAAATTTTGAGTAGACCGACATGTTAGTTGTAATTCTATTTTCTATCGAGTTATTGATGTTTGTGTAAGATGACAAGGTTGACATGACAACAATATGATAAACATAATTCTTGACATAGCTTCTTACATTATTGACGAAATAATATCTTCGCCAAGTCCGGACGTAGTGAATTGCAAATAAGCTTAAAGTATAAAATTACCCGATTGCAACGTATATTTGAAAGGACTGTAATGGAGTTTGGAGACCAAGCATGTACTGTAATCTGTGTGAAAATCAAGGCGAATCAAGGCGCATTGTAACAGCGCTTACGGTGTGGCATTAGGTTCCCAAAAGCCTGCTAGTCACCAACTATAGACCCCGTTTATCTGCCTTTGGGGAAGCAGGGTATTACTGGTGGTGTTACTCAGTTTTTACTTCAGTCTCAACGTTTATTAGGCAGCGTGCGCCGTCACTACCGCAACACAGACATCAGCAATGGACACCCTACTGTCAGCAGTCTACCTTTTAATCATCGTTTTGGTTGTGCCCGTCAGTGGAAGTGAGTATATACCATTGTTTCCATCGTGTGAAAAAAAGTAACTTAAAGTAGAAAGGCCGGCATTTGCTCTGGAGTAAATACGGCACATTTTACTGAACTTCCCCATCCCAAATTAAATCATCATAATAAATAAATTGATGCATGGCAATCGTCCAAATAAGGTCCTGCAGAATTGTTTTCTTGGCACCTTCGTGCCAAATTTCAAGTCATTTGCTTATAATATTATCATGGCATAGGAGGCAAAATGAACATTTTTAGTCTAAAAAGAACTACGGTATGGAGTGAAATATAACATCCTATCCTGACTTCAGCGCCCGTTTAAAACTTATTGTAATCATTTTTTTTCAGCGATATGCCCTAATGGGTACCATAAGTATCGCGAAGTTTGCTACAAAGTATTTCTCACACCCAAAACCTTCGCCGATTCGGATGCGGCCTGTCAAGCTGACGGAGGGACCCTCGCCATGCCCCGTGACGCCGGTATCAACTCGTTCCTCCTCACCCTTATCAACATGCACAGCCCTGCAGACTTCTGGTTTGGTTTACATGACCGGCACTATGAGGGTCAGTGGATGTGGGTAGACGGTACCGCAGTGGGCACTGGCCAAGATTACACCGCATGGGCACCGGGCGAGCCCAACGACTTAGGCGGTATGCAAGACTGCGCTTATTACTGGAAGACCAAAAACTTCCAGTGGGATGATATGACATGCTACGCGGATAAGTCGTTCATCTGCCAAGTCACCTTACCAGGTCAGCATTTTAATTAGATATTACGTTTTAGAAAGAACCATTAACCCTATTCCGACCGGGAATTTTCGGTCATGCTGCCATGGGACGGGGGAGGGGTGTGTTTTGAGGCCGACTCCTGAAAGTCATAAACTATTTATCGGTTGAAAGCAAGTTTTTAGAGGATGGCGTACTACTAGAACTAAATTATAAGACCTTTGGTGTAAGTAAAATGTAATGTGGCGTCTTTAATACGTCATTTATGTGATTTTTCTGGACAAATAAAACTGCCAATTTTCGTGAATCTCAAAGGCATACAACGAAACGTTAAAAAGCAATGTGTATGATAGAATATTAAAGTCTGCCAGGACTTATATTGTCCATGAAAACAACGACGACGTCAAAATGACGTCATGCATATTTAAACTATCCGCTCTCTTGGGTCGGAGTAACCATCTTGGTAATATTTCAAAACATTAATTAAGTTTTTTTCTCAAAGATATATTTTTTCATTATGATAATATATGTTTGAATGAGACGTCGTTTCTTGCAACTCCAGCTTCAACTCAGCAAACTACTGAGATACCCACAACTCCAAAACGTGAAACATCTCCAACCAGCACCACAGTCCGTACTACACAGGCCACATCCACACAGGTGTCTTTCTCTCCCAGGCTGACACAACGGTCCACTCTTCGAGAAACAACGTTTTCTCAGCACCCCACCAACCTGACGGCACAACGGCCAACTCATGCAGCTACACCAGTTTCTCAGCACACCACCAAGCCGACGACACAGCGGTCAACTCTTCCAGGAACAACTGTTTCTCAGCACCCCACTAGGCCGACGGCACAACTGTCAACTCTTCCTGGACCAGGGACAACTGTTTCTCAGCACCCCACAAGACAGACGACACAACTGTCAACTCATCCAGCTACACCAGTTTCTCAGCACACCACCAAGTCGATGACACAGCGATCAACTCCTCCAAGAACAACTGTTTCTCAGCACACCACTAACCAGACGACGATACTTCCAGGTATGGGTACACTATCTTCATCGTTTGATTACTTTATTATCATTAATTTAATTTAGCTGTCACTCTCTTTTATACACATGTACTAGGCTAATAACTATGTTTAAATAATGTTTGAAGTTTTTAGTCCATATTCAACAATTGTCAAAAGTACAAATTAATAATATTATCATTGTAATGCAGGAGGTTCATGGAACAAAAACAAGCCGCTCGACATCGCACTGGTTTGCGTTGGCTGTGCTGTGGGGTTACTCGGTATGTGTGGCCTGTTGCTGTACTATGGCAAGAGACGCCAAAGAAGACGACAAGTGGCTCAAGATCCAGAGGACTGAGATAACATAGAACCAGGTAAACCACAAGGCAAGCGTGATGGATTGTTTGGCAACGTGAGCAAAAGAAGCAGAATATTTTACTTTTAGTTATGACTCAGTAGTCTGCATTACCCATCCTGACAATTTGGTTGTGTACAAGTAACGCAAGGTATAGCCTGGTCACCAAACTCTACGGTATCGGGCAGCCGGAGTGTGAACTGCCCCCCCCCCCCCCCGTACTACGGGGAGCCCCCCCCCCCCCCGTACTACGGGGAGGCAAGAAATACAGAAGCCGGCAGAACTACTATCGCGTGCCAAACAACCTCCGGCTGCCCGATACACACCAAAGCCGACCCGTAGAGATGGTAACCAAGGCATTGCACTGCAGAGTAATAATGAAAGCTTTAAAAAGAAATAAATGCAAAATCGGATTTGACTGTCAACATTATGCCAACGTTAACTCTTAAAAAAAACTAAACTAAAATTCCCACGTTGTTCTTATTTCGTTTGAGCTGATGCCTTGTACAGATACACCCAATGAATTAAATACACACACATACACACATATATACAGATACACCCAATGAATTAAATACACACACATACACACATATATGTATGTGTGTATGTGTGTGTGCTTTTGTGTGTGTGTGTTTTAAACTTAGTGTATTTATACCACGTGTGTATGTTTTAAAGTGAATGTGTCTATACCACCTGTGTGTGTTTTAAAGTGAGTGTATTTACACTACCTCTGTACAGTAATTTTGTTAAAAAGTAGTGAATCAGATATGATTCACTGACTGTGGTTACTTGATAAAATGTATGATGTAGTTACTTGATAAAATGTGTGAACCAATGTTTGCAACTATAGTAATTCTATAGTAAAACTTGCACGTAAAGTAAATAGATTTCTGTGTTTTGAAGCCTAACGATCTTATAGTCTATATGATGAGCATGATTAATAATAACTTAATGAAATATACAAAACTGTTCTTATACATATACCACTTGAAAACAATTATACTACCCAAGATAACGGTTTGCTCTCTGTGTGTACTTTTACAAAACAAATAAAGTATCTAGTCATTACGGAAATCTATCAAAGTTTGTTTCAATATTGCCTCATGTCACTTTCGTGCATTATTCTGCCGCCCCTCTAATGCTATTGTACCTACCCGTAAATTCTAACGGCAGCAGACCTTAGGAAAACATTTGGGCGCGGTCTGCCCAAAATGATTCCAATGAGATTTTAACAGCCTGCAACTACAGCAAATTTTATATCATGCACATACACATCAGGTTACAATTATTATTCATACTATACGCCCTTACCTATTTAAGTAACTTCGCGTTAAATTATTAAAATAAAGACAATAATGTCGACAACCTCTTCATCATTTTTGCCGTCTATCTCCAATGAAGAGCACTAGAACTGTCCTGTTAGTTGTGAAGCACTTGGTGAGTGGGCGTCATCTTGCGACTTTTATAAGACTGCATTTTAAAAACAGCGACGTTGCTGTGAAAAGATGGGGACGTCAAACGCGACAACAAACCTCAAAACTTTCTTTCAACTTCCTAACAAAGAAAACGTGATGGCTGTTGGGAGTCCGGAATCCTACAGCTATACGTGACAAGTTGACGTTACTATGAACTGTTTTCGGTAACACACAAATATCAATGACACGGAACTCACATGCCTGAAGAAGCTTTTTTTTTCAAGTTCGATACAGTATTTATTTTATTCCTTCCAATAATTATCCACATGCTAAATATCATCACAATCCATCAAGGCCTTCTTAAGTTATGCAGACCACAAACAAGAGAAAACACAAACGGACAAACAAAAAGAACTTTCTGTCTGTCAGTTTTCAAACTTTGTTTTCATTTTGATATTTTGTCTAGTACAGTCCTTTTTTCCTCCGAGTCTGTAGTTTACAGAGTGAATGTAGCTATCCTGTAATCCACTTAGTTTTGCCTTATAATCACTTATATCTCACCTATCATTTAAGCTAAACATTGCATAATGCATGAACACCAGATTATTATCACTTTAAAACATCTTCCATTATCTTGTTTTCAAATTCACATGGGGCTTAGTCTTCAATTATTTTTGAATAGACCGACTTGTTAGCTGTAATTGTATTTTCTATCGACTTATGAATGTTTGTGAAAGATGACAAGATTATTCCAGGTTGACATGACAACCTTACGCTGAACATAATTCTTGACATAGCTTCTCACATCTTTGAGAAAATAAGAACTTAGCCAAGTTTGGACTTTGCCAATTGCAAATAATCTACTTATAATATACAATGTCGCGGTTACAACATATTGGTCCTCCGGTCAACAACTATAGACCCCATTTCTCACGCCTTCAAGTGAAGCAGAGCGCGCCGTTGCTACAAAATCACGGGCATCCGCCATGGACACTCTACTGTCAGCAACCTGTCTTTCAATCATCTTTTTGGCTGTACCCGTCAGTGGAAGTAAGTATAAAGCATCGTTTACGTATCGAAATTTTGTTTGAGAAAAGGTGACTTAAAGTAGAAAGACCGGCATTTGCTCGGGAGCAAATGTATCCTATTTTACCCAATCTCCCTCCCTAAACCAAAATAAAGAATAATAAAATCATGTATTGCAAACGTGCGAATAAGGTCCTGTGGGCTTGTGTCCTGAGGAAAGTTTATGCCAAATTTTAAGTCATTTGCTCATAATATCAGGGCATAGGAGGCGAAATAAACATTTTAGTCTTAGGCTGTTGATCAAGCCCAAAAATGGTCACATAACAGACCGAGATGCTCTGGTTTATCTAGTTAGCTCTACTCACTCTGTGTATAAGGATTGAGTGAGTGAGTGAGTGAGTGAGTGAGTGAGTGAGTGAGTGAGTGAGTGAGTGAGTGAGTGAGTGAGTCTTAAAAAAGATTACGGATTGGAGTGAAATATAACAATACTTACTACTACTGACTTAATTTTTTCTAGCTGTCTGCCCTAACGGGTATCAACAGTATTGTGAAGTTTGCTACAAAGCATTCCTCACGCCCAAAACCTTCTCCGACTCGGATGCGGCCTGTCAGGCTGACGGAGGGACCCTCGCCATGCCCCGTGACGCCGGTATCAACTCGTTCCTCCTCACCCTTATCAACATGCACAGCCGAGCAGACTTCTGGTTTGGTTTACATGACCGGCACTATGAGGGTCAGTGGATGTGGGTAGACGGTACCGCACTGAGCACCGGCCAAGATTACACAGCATGGGCACCGGGCGAGCCCAGCAGCGTTACGCAAGACTGCGCTTTGTACTGGGGGGGCCTGAACCACCAGTGGGATGATCAGGAATGTTCCAAGAATCAATTTTTCATCTGCGAAGTCACCTTCTCAGGTTAGCATTCTAATAAGTAAGATATTACGTTTTAGAATCAACCCTTAACCCCATTCAGACCGGGCTATTTTGGATCATGCTGGGATGGGGAGGTCTTTTCAGGCCCACCCCTTTTCATTTCATTTCATTTTTATTTTTAGTCCTCAACTACTAATAGCGTATGTCGACCAAAGTTTTAAAGGATAGTGTACTACTAAAATTTACACCTTCGGTGCCATTAGAACGTGAAGTGAGGCCTTTCATACATCATTTATGTGATTTTTCTGGATAAAACCGCTATCATAACCGCCGTGAATCTCAAAGGCATACAAGGAAATCATGCATTCCAAAGCCATGTGTACGATGGAATATAAGGTTTGTCAGGACTCATACTGCCCGTGAAAACCAAAACTGACGTTAAAATGACGTCATGCATACTTAAGCTATCCACCATCTTAGTGTAACCATCTTGGCGAAGGTAATATTGTTGCAAAACATTCAGTAAGTTATTTTCTCCCTGATATATTTTGTCAGTATGATAATATATGTTTGGATAAAATTCCAGCTTCAACTCAACCAAGTACTGAGATACCCACAGTCCGTACTGCACAGGCCACATCTACACAAGTCTCGTCATCTACCTGCTCGACACAAAGGTCAACTCTTCCAGGAACCACAATTTCCCAGCACACCACCAAGCCGACGACACAGCGATCAACTCTTCCAAGAACAACTGTTTCTCAGCACACCACTAACCAGACGGCACAAATGTCAACTCTTCCAAAAACAACAGTTTTTCAGCACACCACCAAGCCGACGACACAGCGACCAACTCCTCCAAGAACAACTGTTTCTCAGCACACCACTAACCAGACGACGATCCTTGCAGGTATGGGTACACTATCTTCATCGATTGATTACTTTATTATCATTAATTTAATTTAGCTGTCACTCTCTTTTATACACATGTACTAGACTAATAACTATGTTTAAATAATGTTTGAAGTTTTTAGTCCGTATTCAACAATTGTCAAAAGTACAAATTATATCATTGCAATGTAGGAGGTTCATGGAACAAAAACAAGCCGCTGGACATCGCACTGGTTTGCGTTGGTTGTGCTGTGGCTTTACTCGGTATGTGTGGCCTGTTGCTGTACTATGGCAAGAGACGCCAAAGAAGACGACAAGTGGCTCAAGATCCAGAGGACTGAGATGACAAAGAGAGAACCAGTTCAACCACAAGGCAAAAAAAAATAGAATGTTTGACAACTTGAACAAAACAAGCAGAAAATTTAACTTTTAGTTATGAGTCAGTAGTCTGCATTACACATCCTGACAATTTGGTTTTGTACAAGTAACGCAAGGTATTGCACAGTAGAGTAATTATGAAGGCTGGAAATAAATGCAACATCAAATTTGACTGTCAACATTTTACCAACATTAACTCATTGGTAAAAAAACTAAACTAAAATTCCCATGTTGCTCTTATTTTGTTTGAGCTGATGCCATGTACAGATACACCCAATGAATTAAATACACACACATATACATATATATATATATATGTATGTGTGTATGTGTGTGTGCGTTTGTGTGTTTGCAACTATAGCAATTCTATAGTAAAACTTGCACGTTTGGTAGTAAATAGTTTTATGTGTTTTGAAGCCTAACAATCTTATAGTCCATATGACGAACATGATAAATTAATTTAAAATTTTATTGACAATCTGTAGCTGCGGAGGAAAGTACATAATGAAATGTACAAAACTGTTCTTATACATATACCACTTGAAAACAATTATACTACCCAAGATAACGGTTTGCTCTCTGTGTGTACTTTTACAAAACAAATAAAGTATCTAGTCATTACGGAAATCTATCAAAGTTTGTTTCAATATTGCCTCATGTCACTTTCATGCATTATTCTGCCACCCCTCTAATGCTATTTCACCTACCGGTAAATTCTAACGGTAGCAGACCTTAGGAAAGGATTTGAGCGAAGTCTACCCAAAATGATTCTAACAGCCTGCAACTACAGCAAATTTGATATCATGCACATACACATCAGGTTACAATTATTATTTATACTATACGCCTTTATTTAGTTTAGTATATTCGCGTAGAACTATAAACATGCAGACAATAATGTCGACAACGTCGTCTAGTCTGCAATGAAGTACACTAGAACCGTCCAGTCGTGCAGCACTTGGTCAGTGGGCGTCATCTTGCGACTTTAATAAAACTGCAGACCTGAATGCATTTTAAAAACAGCGTCGTTGCTATGAAACAAAGGGGACGCCAAACGCGACCACAAACCTCAAAACTTTCTTTCAACTTCATAAACAAAGAAAAGTTGATGGCTGTTGTTGAAGTTGAGTCCAAAATCCTAAAGCTATACGTAACAAGTTGACGTTACTATGAAATGTAGGTAACACACAAATATCAATATTACGGAACTGACTTGACTGAAGAAGCATGTTTTTAAGTTCGATACAGTATTTACCTTCTTCCTTCCAATAATTATCCACATGCTAAATATCATCACAATCCATCAAGGCCTTTTTAAGTTATCCTGATCACAAACATGTCTTTTTTTTTAGGAAAGACAAACAGACAAACAAAAAAACTTTTCTGTCTCTCGGTTTTTAAACTTTCGTCTTTTTGCATATGATATTTTGTCTAGTACAGACCTTTGTTTTTCCTCTGGGTCTGTAGTTTATAAAGTGAATGTAGCTATCCTGTAATCCACTTAGTTTTGCCTTATAATCACTTATATTTCACCTATCATTTAAGCTAAACATTGCATAATGCATGAACACCAGATTATTATCACTTTAAAACATCTTCCATTATCTTGTTTTTGAATTCACATGGGGCTTAGCCTTTAAAAAAATTTGAATTGACCGACTTGTTAGCAGTAATCCTATTTTTCTATCGAGTTATGAATGTTTATGAAATATGTCGAGGTTTGTCCAGGTTGACATGACAACCAATTCTTGACAAAGCTTCTCACATCACTGAGGAAATAACAACTTTGCCGAGTTCGGACTTTGCCAATTGCCAATAAGCTACTTAGAACATACAGAGTCCCGATTACAAAATATTGGTCCCCGGTCACCAACTATAGATCCCATTTCTTACGCCTTCGAGTGAAGCAGGGTATTATCGGTGTTACGCAGTTTTAACTTCTTCAGTCTCAACGCTTACATGGCAGCGCGCACCGCTGCTGCAAAAACACGGGCATCCGCCATGGACACCCTACTGTCAGCAGCCTGCCTTTCAATCATCTTTTTGGCTCTACCCGTCAGTGGAAGTAAGTATAAAGCATCGTTTCCGTATCGACATTTTGTTTGAGAAAAACTAGAAAGACCAACATTTGTTCGGGAGCAAATATATCATATTTTACTCAATATTCCACCTTACCCCAAATTAAATAAAAATAAAATAATGCATGGGAAACATGCGAATAAGGTCCTGTAAGCTTGTTTCCTTGGCAAAGTTCATGCTAAATTTTAAGTCATTTGCTCATAATATCAGGGTATAGGAGACGAAATCAACATTTTAGTCCTAACAAAATAATGGGCTGTTGATTAAGCCTAACAGTTGTCACATAACAGGCCGAGATGCTCTGGTTGAGTCAGTGAGTGAATCTAAAAATACTACTGTTCGGAGTGAACAATACTTACTCCTGACTTCAGGGCCCGTTTAAAAATAATTGTTATCATGTTTCTTTCAGCGGTCTGCCATAACGGGTACCGACAGTATCGTGAAATTTGTTACAAAGCATTTCCCACACGCAAAACTTTCGCCGACTCGGAAGCGGCCTGTCAAGCTGACGGAGGCACCCTCGCCATGCCCCGTGACGCCGGTATCAACTCGTTCCTCCTCACCCTTATCAACATGTACAACCCTGCCGACTTCTGGTTTGGCTTCCATGACCAGCACTATGAAGGTCAGTGGATGTGGGTAGATGGTACCGCAGTGCGCGCTGGTTACACATCATGGGCACCGGGCCAGCCAGACAACAGACTCATTCGGCAACACTGCGCTGCGTACTGGGGCACCAGAAAGTACCACTGGGATGATAAGGATTGTTACATCAATAACTTTTTCATCTGCCAAGTCCTGTTATCAGGTGAACATTTTAAGCAGATATTAGGTTTTATGAATTAACCTTAACTGTTCCATCAACGAAGATGTCAAAGATGTAAATAAGGTCCTTTGGGTATAAGTCCTGAGCATTTTCGTGCCAATTTTCAAGTCATTTATTTTTAATATCAATTCATAGAAAGCAAAATATAAATTATGTCTAAATGTTGAGCTTCACTTGGTTAAAACATAACCATCATGGTGAAGGTAAGATAGTAATGCAAAAACACCAAGTACGTTATTTTGTCGCAGATATTGTCGTAATAGATGGCACGGATGACACCGTCGTTTCTTTAAATTCCAGCTTCAACTCAGCAAACTACTGAGATACCAATGGCACCCGAAACATCCCATACAAACACCTCAGTCGGCACTGCACAGGCCACATCCACACAGGTGTCTTCCTCTCCCCGGCTGACACAACGGTCCACTCTTCCAGGAACAACTGTTTCTCGGCACACCACTAACCAAACGACGATACTTGCAGGTATGGGTACACTCTCTTCAGCCTTTGATTACTTTTATTGTTATTATTATCATTATTATCATTGATTTAATTTAGTTGTTAAAGTCACCCTCTTTTATAAACATGTACTAGTATGCTTATACATTGTTTCTTGTCTGTACGTAGTCCGTATCCAAAAATTGTCAAAAGTACAAATTGCATCATTCTAATGCAGGAGGTTCATGGAACAAAAACAAGCCGCTCGACATCGCACTGGTTTGCTTTGGTTGTGCTGTTGGGTTAGTCGGTATATGCCGCCTGTTACTGTACTGTGGCAAGAGACGCCAAAGAAGACGACAAGTGGCTCGAGATCCAGACGAATAGAGAAGAACCAGTTCAACCCCAAGGCAAGCGTGATAGATTGTTTGACAACGTGAACAAAACAAGCAGAATATTTCACTTTTAGTTATGACTCAGTAGCATACGTGATCCTTACGTTTTTGGTTGTGTACCAGACATTGCACTGTAGAGTATTTATGATATCAAAGCTGTCCATGAAAATAAATGCAACATCAAATCTGATTGTCTAGATTATACCAACAATTTTGAGTGTGTGTGAGTGTTTGTTCTATTTAAATTGTATCTACATCACCTTTGTACAGTTTTTGTTGAATATTAGTGATTCTCTTAATGTGGTAAATAGAAAAGATGTGTAAACCGCTGTTTGAAACTAGAGTAATTTGTACAACGATTTTTTTAAAGATTTAAAACATCTTACAACTTTGTTATACCAAGTTTAGTAGGAGATACATTTCTGTTTTTTTATGCCTATTATATAAACAGACCTGATAGTTCATATGGTAAATATTAATAACTTATGGAAATATACAAAACTGTTTTAAATATACCACATAAAAACAACTTTCCACCTCTCGTTCTTTACGTACGTACTTGTCACATGATACTACCCAAGATAACTATTTGCTCTCTGTGTGTACTTTTACAAAACAAATAAAGTATCTAGTCATTATGGAAATCTCTGACAGTTTGTTTCAATATTGCCTCATGCATTATTCTGCCTCCCCTCTAATGCTTTTGGACCTACCAGCAAATTCTAACGGCAGTATATCTTAGCAAAATATTTGAGCTACGTCCACTCAAAATGATTTCGACGAGATTTTAAAAGCCTTCAACTACTGCAAATTTGATTTCATGCACATACACATCGGGTTACAATTATGACTTATACTTATACTACTAATACTTATACTATACGCCCCTACTTAGTTTAGTACCTTCGCGTAGAATGATATAAACATACAGACAGTAATGTCGACAACCTCGTCATCATTTTGCCGTCTGCAATGAAGAACCCGTCCTGCTATGCAGCTCTTTGTCAATGGGCGTCATCTTGCGACTTTTTATAAAACTGCAGAACTCTATACATTAGATGAACAAGTGCGTTGTAGTGTAACGAAAGGGACGCCAAACGCGACCACAAACCTCAAAACATTCTTTCAACTTCACAACAAAGGAAATGTGATTTGCTGTTGCGAGTTCAGTGCCCTTGAGCTATATGTTACAAGTTGCCGTTACTACCATTAGGTAGCAGACAAATATCAATGACACGGAAGTGACATGACTAAAGGAGCATGTTTTTCAAGCTCGATATGCTTTCTTCTTCCCAAGATAACCCACATACTAAAAATATTATTACAATTCATCGAGGTCTTATTAATTAAGTTATGCCGATTAGAATGCATGCGGAAACACAGACACACGAAGAACTTTCTGTGATATAACGAAAGGGCAAGCAGGTGACGAGACGCTCATCAGCTGTAAACGATGGAAGCTTGAGAATCTGCTTGTACCTTGAAATCCAAATTCTAGCTGATGCAAATGTGCAGAGAGCATTTTTCCTTGAAAACTGATTTTCCTAGGAGGCTATTAATCTTTTTAGGGAAAACTTTTTAGATTGACCACGGGTTACTAACCTGTTCACATTAAGCTCGTGGAAGCGCATTGGATCCGGCCGGACTCCACTGAAGCAACATTCATTTAATCTTTATTTTCAAAATCATGCCCGAAGGCTAATTGCTTGTACAGAGTCAAAGGTACAGTATATCAATAGGAAACAGACAACTACTGTCTGCTATAACTTATACGACTACTACGCTTGCTATTATGAAGGCAGTGGATAATAAACAGCCCCATGTTCTGCATAATGAGTGGGTTTTGTGATCGTAGTAGAAACGTGGTCTTTTGTTGATCTTCTAAATGATAAAAGGATGAAGAAATTGTGGCAACTGTTTTGAATAATCTGTTTCTGTCGCTCTCGTAGTGAGTGCACTGACTAATAAAATGTGTTTCATTTTCCACTGCATTCAATGGGCAATATTTACATAATCTTTCCTGCGTAGATTATCTTTTTATAGCGGCCCTTTTCTATCTCTAGTTTGGGGGGGGGGGGCACTTATTCTTATCTTACATATGGAAGAACGCTCATCAAACTCATTGCGATATAGATATTTTTTCCATCGAGTATTCAGATTTGACGTATAACATCCAGTTCGGCCTCATTGAGGGTCAAGTTTGTGTAACGACCGGGTTTCCTCTGGTAGGTGGCAGTAGATACTGAAATTGTGCGGAACGAACAAGGGACTTTTAACAAACAACTCAGTCAGTGATTTACGACGTGAGCAGAGCTTTGGCAGTTCCAGATAAGAGCAGGCAGCGGCGTATGATGTGTATTCAGCACCCAGGATAGCTCGCAACGGTCTACGTTGGACTTTCTCAATGTTGTCACCTAATGTATCTGGCAGTCGGGAGTGCCACGGCGTACTAAATATTTGGACGAATGTAGAAGATGTACACCGTAATGGGGTAGTCAGTGGGGAGATGAGAGTGCTTTAGTTGCGTCAGAAAGCACCAGCGTTGGTTTGCTTCAGTACACATTGAGTCTACGTGCGTGTTCCATTTCAGGTCACCCTAGAGAATAACAGGGTGAACTTCTAAGTTAACAGTAAGTGAGGGGTGTGTGAAAGGAATCTTTCTGAAATGGATGTGCAACATTTTACATTTCTTCGGATGTAGCTTCATGTCACTAGCTTGTGACCTGTGGGACAAGTCGTTAAGGTCCTGCTGCATGTTTGAAAGACTTGATTTGGGGTTTCTCGTTTCTAATAAGTTCAGACCGTCCACAAATTCCCAGCGTTTAGAAGCAGCTGGACGTTGTCTAATGTAGCTCACCCGATGTTAGGCCATGTTGATTTGATTGTAGGGATTACATCCTCTAAGGACCATGATGCGAGTGTGCGAATAAAACGTTTGGCCATTATGAAATCTAAGGGGTCAGGAAGGCGGAACAAATGACTAAACACACAGAGTATATGGTATACCGAACAATAGTTTTTTTTTACTTTTTGTTCTTTAACATATTCTTCTTAAACTTTGAAATTGACTTTGACATTCTACGACGTTCCAATTTTTTTGCAATTTACGGCACATATTTTTTAATTTTGCAGCTGCTTTGTATGATTTACAGTATGGTTAAAAACTTTTTTTTGGGAACGATCGAAAATTGATGCGTGTGCTGTCTGATGTCATCCATATAATCAAATCAATATGGCCTTAATCATTTTCAAAACTTTGATAATTCAAAAACTTTGATTTGATCAACATTAACCTCAGACATTCAGACTAGCTCGAGTTTAATGAAATTCTCGGAGTGACGCTTTGATTTGCGTCATCATCAGTGCACTAACAGTGGTGATAATTGTGGATGGAAATGAGCTCGTCAAGCAATTAATGCTTTTAAATCTGGAACATGTAGAAAGCTCCACAACGTAGCGCCATTAATCGATTTGACACCGCAATTTGACCACGAAATCTCCGAGCGGAAGTTGGGGTTAAAGATCGTAACATTTCTTGACTGCAATTCTTCTCCAGCTCAGACATCAGCAACCAAATACTGTGCTAAAAGCTAGATATATCAATGGTAGTAAATGCCAGTAAAGTCGGGCAATGTTTGCTTTGGAAACGGTACCAGACTTTACAATATGGTAGATAAATGTCAGGTAGGGTAATTTCGGACTCAATGGCGGTAGTAAATAAAATTACTGGAGTTGCCTTTTATCTACTAACATTGTAAAGTCCGGTACTGTTTTTAAAGTTAACATTACCCAACTTTACTGGCATTTACTACTAATTTCATGAATTTATTCTTATTCTTTCTTTGTTATAAATTTGACATTTTATCACTAATTGGTATAGTGATACTATTGTTTTCGTCTCAGATATAAAAGTTTGTTGTTGAATAGACTTTGTGTCGGTAGACAGGCTTGATATTTGTGTACTGAACTTTTAGTTCACTGCTGACAGTGATTGTAAATAACATGAGCCACCGAAGTCTGCATGCATCCTAAGAATAACATCCGGCAACAGGATATTTCAAAACTAGCCGATCTGCACCGGATCACCTGGATTTTCCTAAACCCGGTTGGTGACATACTGTCTAACACATATGAACAGCTAGATTGAACTTGCGACTCGAGGTATCAGTAGCAAATGCATCCCACATAAAGGCAATATTCTGCAGATATATTCACCTGACAGTTTTGTCAGTTGAAGACTCGATCTCCAGGAAGCGTTTCACTACAAAAAAATGCGATCTTGAAGCAAATATATTAAAGCATGCTATCATGAAAGTTCATCTGTGTTGGTAACTATATGTTTAAAGTTAAAACTTTCGCTCCAACACAACGATAATTTCTCACCCAGAGCTTTCGACCAGCACCTTTTGTCTTCCTCATGTAGACTGACCCAGTGAGACTGCCACGTGGCTTCATTGAAGTGTGACGTCAACACTGGGTCCAAGGTATCTGGTAGATGATGTCAGCCCCCGTCGCGGTTAAGTGTTGGATGATGGGCCCTGGTGTAGATAGTGTTAAAGACTAGAAGTGCTGATCGAAAGCTCTAGGTAAGAAATTACCTTTGTGTTGGAGCAAAATTTTTAACTTTAAACATTATTCAATCACGCGTAAAGGTTCCATTTAGGCATTTTCCAATCAAGTACAGAAACAGAGCCTTTACGCATACTTTAAGTTGTGCTTAAAGATCAAATTTCATGCAGTGTTTGAAAACATGATAAAGTGTTCACTCTCGATGTCGCACTGGGAAAGTATTGCAAGCAAGCCAGTTGTACAATTCTCCAGACCCAAAAGCATCATATGATATGGCTCTTAGCTTCTGCAACAGCTGCCCAGTTTCTACTTCGGAGAGCTTTCAATCTTTTTTTTTTTCCGGGACAATACCGACCCCATAAACCTATACAAACTGCCAACGTCTGGTCTGGAGGGCATAGACGCAGGGGAGTGATTCTAACAGCTATCTGAGACAAATGTAAGCCGTTTAGCGCTATAGACTTCCCATGGAACCTTACCATGGGAATCATAATATTTCTTAAATAGAAAAAATAAGATCTCTACCCTGAGAACTGGTAACAAAATGTACAATACCTCACAAAACAATGTTGTGAAGAGCAACGTGTCCTGTGAGAATGAGAGTAAAACAAGTTAATATATCAGCTAACCTTGGAGAAAGGAAGACGTGACTAGAAACCGTCAAACATCATTGCTCCCATTTATTAGCTCTGGCGACACTGGCCAAGTGGGTATAGATTCTCCATCCTCTTCGGAAACTAATATAAAACGCGTTGAAAACAAGTTGACAGGTTGTATATGATTAGATTTTCTACATTGTGTTTGGTGACGCCTCGGAGGCGGAGGCGTTTTTTTTTACAGTTATTGTAGTTCTTATTACACTCTTATTTGCATAATGTTTGAGAAAAAATAATACAAGAAATTTACAAAAACTCTAAATATCTCTTGGATGTATAAGGTCTCCGAATATTTTTTTATCATTATTGTAGAACATGATTACCATATTCTGAATCGTATATAAGGGAAATCCGTGTTTGTATTTCAAATTTGGCACATGGATACACGGGTATTTAGAGGTGCATTATGTAACATTAGGACGACAAAAAATGTCAATTTTCTGGTCATTTCTTTACAAAGTAAGTTGAATCAACCTTACTCCATTGCAAGTAAGTGCCATTCAGGAAGTGAAGGTATCAAAATATTACATCACACGAGTGTGTTTCAAAGCTGGAAACAGCTGTTACCATGTTTGTTTACATTCTGGTATTTTGAGGTGGTGCCTCTTGTGGGCTGTTTTAGCGCCAACCATAAATGTTATAAATGTGAGATAATTGCACAACTATGTGGAAAAGTGAAAATAAATGGCAACCACAAGAAGATTTTTTAATAAAAATCTTCAATATTTTGTGCAAAAATGTGGAATATGATACTTTAGGTCTCTACTGACAAAACGTTGCACATCACGATTACCGTACTCCATTTTGATGAGCCATCAAGACAAAGTACTGCGATCAATGAAAGGTTAGCAACGTCTAACAAGAGACTATTTAGCCGTAAGCCTCGGCCTTTCTTGTGTACATCCGTCAGGAACCTATGACATGTTGGCATTTCTACAGGTAAAGCCGATAACACTGTGGGAGGCCACACGTCCTCTTTGTTGAATCAGCTTTGTCCTTTATTGATGTAAGAGATTTCAATTTTGACCTTTTAAAAGCGGTATTGAATTCGCTATATCTAAAAGTCATCAAACATCAATGGAAAACCTTTCGCCAACCTTTCTTCCCGGTGTTTCTTTGAGCAATCTCTGGCTTTTCTTTTATCGTGGTCTTTGCAATCATAATGTACAATTTGAGGCAATTCACAAAATGGTCAGCCGGCTATGACGCAGTATATAGGTCATTACGGTACTGGGAGTATCCCATAATCTTCGGGTAAGTATGATCAATATAGGCACGTACCCGTACATGTTAAATGGGTTTATCTACGGCAGGAAACCCACAAGAAAGGTAAATAAAAGAAAACCCAAGAGAGGAGCGCTAAGTAGGGTGTGTGCCAGCCTTCACATTGTAAAAAAAGAGTTCGGAGACCTCATACCTCTGCGAAATATTTAGAGCTTTTGTATATTTAATGCTTGACTTTGTCTAATTCTTTTTTATTTATTAAAATTGTAAAATAAAGTTGTAATTATAATTTTAAACTATATATACATATACTGCATAATCTATATACTGTGAAAGTCCTTTCCTTTCGCAAAGTTCCATTAAAGGTCTATCTCCAATTATGCAAATGACCTCCACATTTACATAATCTGTGCATGGTAATGTTTACCTTTAACTAACTTGCACGTGTCATAAGTATGGAATTTCTAAATTTCATCAGTAAGGAATTATGTCATTTTCATATCAATTATCAAAATTATGAATGAATCATGACACGAATGATGAACATTAAATAATCTTAATATTTTGCTCATAAGAATTATCTAACATAGCAAGTTCCTTGTAGATCAGTCCCTTAACCCGTTTGACTTACCAGGATAAGATTTTATTCTTACGTCCATTCCCAAATTAGATAGATCTAAAAGTCATTCTCGGCTCTGTCACCAGTCTTACATTTAATTTCTTGTGCCAATCTTTAAAAAAGACAATCAATGTTTTCTAGGCTGAGTTCCCTACTATAATGACATAAATGCATTGCCCAATGACCATAAACACATTGCCGATGGCCAATATCGGTAATATCTTGTAATAAGACCTACATATCTTTGTATTATTGATCTTGTAATAAAGTAGGCAGCTGACCATACGAAGTCCCTACATGTAGATGATGAGAAAGTCTAGCTCTGAGACGTGGAGTAACTCTGAAATACATTTCTTGTGCGCCTTTGGTGAAACGTGTGGTGTAAGCAGATAGTGCGCGGAAAGCCTTTGAGTTTAGTCGGCTGATCATGCGGCCTCGCCCGCCTCACTCAGCACTCATTCATCCTGACCGGGGGTCAACTCCCTGGACAGTACATGATCAATTACGACCAGCCGAACGTAGAGGCAGCATGGAGATTCAAAAGAAGAAGAAGATGACAGGGAGCAGTACATAGAAACTTATCAAAAAGTAAAGAGGCGATGCTTCAGCACGTGTGCAAAAACGTTTCAGTTACTTAGACTTAGGGGCTCCCGAGTCTTCAGACACATGAGGCAATCAGAGCGATCCAGCAAGTAAGAACGTTTCCAGAGTTACCGAAGTGATGAATACCCAACGCGGCATGCCTTTTATGATTTCTGTATTTCTTTAAAATCACGTCGGACGGCTAATTGCTTGTACAGTGTCAACGAAAGTAAAGTAAAGCAATAGGAGACATGAACATCAATTGAACACCATTTTATGAGGCTTGAACATCAATTCGGTCAACATGTATGGACAATATATAGTACATTTGTGCCTACAAGAAGGAGTATGCATGTTTCACTCTCTTAATTTATTCCTTTTGGACGAAATCTATACAGTAGAGTGGATTCATTCCTCAAGCTAATCGACATCTCGCACACGCAGACGTTCCTCAGTAAGACATCTGGAGCCGCATAGTTCCCATTTAGAACTTCTATTCAGTCAGTCAGCCTTTTTCACAAAATCTAGATACAGTTGTAGCTGCTTGTTCACTAAAAATTATTGTTTATGGTTGTGGTCAAACTTAATAGCCTTGACGTATAGTTTATGAGCGTTAGATGGGTGGATAAAGTCAGGGGATCCAGGAAATGGTAAATCTCTCGGGTCAGTTCTATCAAAGCATTAGTTGGAGCTGACGCAGGTCTGTGGGCATATGTACGCCACCCGCCCACTAGGACTTAGACCAGCTTTCGTGAATACTTATCATTATTGCTGGTGCTTACGTCAGTGAAATAAACGCCTGAAGCATTGAATATGGGTCATTAGCTCCCAAGTAAATCGATACCAAGACGGTGTGCAGAGGATGTTAAGATTTACGGCCCATTCATACTGGGTTAGGGAGCGTAGCGATCATTAGTATTGGCCCCTGTCAAACGTGATAATGCTGAACGTGAGAAAATATGTAATAAGACGATTGAACAAGCTCCCTAATATCTCCCTTATGGCTGGGGTTGAAGCCAACATCTGCCCTCCAGGGGGGATTATTTCCTGATGATCTTACTTTGGGACGGCAAAAGCACTGACTTAAGCCCCTGTCACACATAGCCAAATATGGCTTCCCGAACATTGCCGAACTCCCCCAACCACATGGTTAGGAGTAGTTCGGGAGCAAGGTCGACTGTGGTTGGCTGGTGTTCGGCGAGGTCGGCTACTGTTCGGCTGCGCCATCAGAATGTTTCAAAATGTTTTAAAAACAGTCGGGTGTGGACGGGAGGTTCGACCATGGTTGACTGGTGCTTGGGAGTAGGTCAGCAGTGCATGGTCGAGATGTATTCAGGGGTCAAATTTGACTCAAATTAAACTCCAATTCGATTCGTATAGAAAGGTAGGCGTGGCTTTAATCTGGTCAGACTTCTCCCGAACTTCAGCCAACGTTGGTTGTTTGGTGGTCGGGGGAAGGTTCAGAATGTGTGACAGGGGCTTTACAAACCTCTCAGTGCTTTAAAGTTTGTAGCTGGTACGGTAATGTCCCTGCCACTAGTTGTAGTAGTAAGTCGACTGACGGGTTTTTAACCGCTCCGTTGGGGTTATACCGCCCCTGATGGGCTGATGACCCTTTCGTTGGCTGATACAGGACGGAGTCGCCATGTCTCCATCAGGGTGATGGTCGGCGTGTGCTAATACAACACGGGGGGTTGGGGGTGCCAGGTCTCCGTCCGGGTGATTTGTAGTGAATCACCAACTTTCAGATAGTAGGATTTTGACCACCACACGCAAGGGCATACCCCCCTTTTTTTCGAATGGTGTGTGTGTGGGGGGGGGGGGGGTCTTTAACATGCGTGGGACCCTCATTTAAGGTCCTATCCGAAGGAGGCCCCTAACTTAAGCTAGGTACTCATTTGCACCTGAGTGAAGTGAAGACAATCGTGTCAAGTGTCTTTCCTATGGACACAACGTCGGGGCATAATGACACTAATTCCTAATCATTATCAAATGACCCAAGAGAAAAAATTCATCTATACTAAATCATTCTGAGTTATAAAAGAAGAAATTTTTGTTGCGTTCATTTTCCTCTCTACGGTGCCAAAGCTGCCATGATATGATGAAGTGCTTGGATCGATTTTAATTTCCGAGATTTAGAATATCAGTCTCCGCCACTGCCAGCAGAAAGACAGGGTGACAAATCTCTAAATTGTCCTACATCGTGTCCTACATCAGAGATGAACAGATAGAAGGTTACGTGCGCATTTTACGGGGTTGTACGTTTCTTGATGATTTTGATGGTCGGTCTGACCTAAGATTCTTTTTTTCCAAAGTACGGATTTGTCATGTTAAGTCTACGTATTGACTGGCAGGTGATATATGTGTAGAAGGATCCTATAAGGGACAATGACCTAGAATAAGGAATCTAGCGTGTGAAGTGAATTTTGGAGAAATCATTAAATCGATAGGCAGTACGTTCCAAAAGTGTGTTGGACTGGAATCCACTGTAACTAGAAACTTTGCAGATTACTTGCATGTCCATAACAGCGAGCGCTACAAGATATAGACATGATTATTGACTTTCTCCCTCTTTTAAAGAATGAACCCAAACATATCTATTACAACCTGAGCTAAGAGGCATGAGGAAACACAGACACACACACACACACACACACACACACACACACACACACACACACACATTCCAAAAACAGTACCTCCATTTTTCATGGAGGTAAACATACATGGTTACCCTGATCAATCCTATACTCTGTCAGATCATTTAGGTTGAGGAGATGATGCTCAACTCCTCAGGCGCTAGTGACTAATGTTGTCCAATAAATTCCGGTCAGACAAACAGAGGATACTAGTAGCCTCTTGCTGATTTAGCTATAATGGTATATGTATCACTTTACGCCACGAAATGATGTGTCTGTATCTGTATTTTTATACCTTTCTTATAATATAATAACTTGTTGTTTTGAGATAGATACGACCATGCTTATAATGTGTCATAATCGAGCATTTCATGGTTGAAAGCAGAAGAAATCTCAGATAAATTGGAGCGTCCAAAACGCGTCATGTTATTGATTGGGGGTAAAGTAGGGTGTAATAAACTTCATGATTGGTTAGTAAATCAAATACCATTACTGAAAAAGTGATGTGTATTTTTTCCATGCCAAAATGTATTATTCATCAATTTTGGCTGTATATTATATATGACAACAATTCATCCCACCAGGAATGTTTTGCTTCCGATAAATGGTGGTCAGGTATCGTCCGTGAATAATTTCATCCGGTTCGTGAATGATTAAATAGCAAAGTTCTTTATTCACAACCACTTATTATACAATAGCAAAGAGTAAAACAGAGAGTAAAAAGTGGTTGTGAATAAAGAACTTTGCTATTCGGTCAGGTATCGTATACTGCACGACCGATTAGTTGCATTCTCATTCTTATTTTTATATAATTCTTCCTGAAAAATAAGACATTTTATTTCTCACCCGACGCCATTGCCTTATCATTTTAGTCATTATGTTTAGATACGTTGAAACACGGCGTTTTCAATTTTTCAATTATATTGTAGAAAAAAATTTCATCCTAATCCATTGCTGTGTAATTTGCAGACACTTTGCTGTATTATACTTAAATCTCCGAGTATCATCGCTAAGCCAACGTTGATATAAGCTTTGCAGCAGCGCTCGTGAGAAGAATTTTTAACCGCGACTCCACGTTTGGTTGCCGACTGCTTCGGGGATGAAAGGCGACACAACCTGGCGGTCAGAGAAGGACATTTGTTGTTGCATTCCAAAACGTGATCCATTCCAAAACATTATTATAAAATACTACGTATCTAAATGCATATATATGTATTCCAAAACGTGGTTCATTGCAAAACATGTTTTTGAATAACACGAAGTGGAATGCATGCTGTCTTCCAAAACGTGATCCATTCCAAAACAGGAGTGTCGTAATCACATGTTTTGGTTCTAACCTGAACCCTACTCTAAAAAACATGCGTACACAGATAGACAGACAGACAGACAGACAGACAGACAGACAAATAAGGCTTACTTGACAGGCCAAAGATGGAGTCCCTGATGGCCCACTGTACACAGGACTCTGGATGCGTGATAGCGTGGTTGGATACGCGATGGAACATTCAAAATTGTTTTCTAGCTGTGGCATGAAGTGGAATGCCAGTTGTATTCCAAAACGTGGTCCATTCCAAAATAATCTTGGAATAACACGTTTTGGAATGCAACAGGTACCGAGGTAACGTTATACGTTTGTTAGAAAGATCTGGACAGAACATGTGCCCGGAAAGAATATCATAAAATACAAACATTATGAAATTGCTAAGGTACTTTGTACGGTAAGAATATACATATATGCATTACTTTGATGGGACTTTTGTGGAGGCATTTATTTACTACGTCGTGACCTCTACCAGGTTTGCAGGGCATTCTCACCATGGGCTTTAGCCTATCGTCATCCGTTGTAATGATCCTCTTTAGGCCACATGCTAGGTAGGCCAAAATATCATCATTTTGAGGTATCATCAAGACCTACACAGCTATCAAGTTTTATGACAATCCAGCCAAAGCTTCTTGAGTTATCGTGCCAACCCACATACACACACAAACATACAACGCTACCAAAACATAACCTTCTGACGAAGGTAAAGAAGAAGGTGCACATGAGATATGATCAATATGGAGACGTTACAAGGCAAAGGTGGATTTTTCACCAATCCATATTTTGGTCCAGCCGTCATGATCAGGATCAGGCACCCGTACCCAAACACATGATGGCAACGCTATTTCCTGCAGCTTAGTCCGGTGAATTATTGCGCATCAGGACATGTCAGTGCGCTGTATATGCCAAACATGCATTCTGGACACGTTTCAATGAACGTTCGAACTGTTTGCATGTAGTTACTAATTTGCAGAGGTTGTAGTCAAGGCTTGTGTGACCGTCATCCCGACATCTGGGAAACAAATGTGCTTGACGCAATGTTTCAGTCACTAGGCAACTAGTTGAGGCCACAGCAAGTAAAGTTTAGGGATGGCATCCTCCGCAGACTCCACATTTAATGCGAAAGGGTGAAAAAAACAAGGCGGGCTAAAGAAACAAGATTTCTATTTTTTCAAATTTTGAGATCATCAACCTTGTTAAACAAGGATTGAGGAGACAAAACATGATATCACAACCAACAGGTCTTTTAGTCCTGTATTCAACAGAATTACCTGTCCTTGTAGATGTGTATACATCTCAATTGACTAGAAAAGAGCTTGTCCTACCACCATGGGCAGCTACTGCACTGGGTATTCACATGCGACAGAACACCTTAGACTGTCAAATCCTGCCATTAAATGCAAGAAATTGTGAGCCAAGTTTGCTGGATCTCTGATGGTTTCTGAACCGAAAAATATTTACGACATATTTACCCCTTTTCGGTATGTTTACCTCCGTCGGGATGCAACAAAATTTCCTGTTTTTTTTTTTCAAAATCAGGCAAATCATGGGCGCGCTGATGTCATCCATAAAAATTACTTGCTGTTGCCTAAGAAATACACAAATACGTAGAGATGTCCGCCTCCTTACTGAAAACGTGAGCACCCGCACTGGTCATGTGATCAAGACCACTACTATGATATTGAGCGCCACCGCTCCAAGAATTGCGCACTATACCAGTGAACGTCCCTGAGAGAATGACTGTAGAACTTAGAGAAGAGGGTGCAGCGCTAGCCTCAACGGCTGCGACTGGGACCGAAGTCCCAACCGACATCAGCAATGACTCGTGGTGGCAAACCGGTAACGATACAGCCACCAGGGAGCCATATGTGGGTGCCTACGAGATCTTGGGCATGTTGTGGATCTCTGTCCCAACGATCCTTACCTACGGTATCACGTTTATCGTAGGGACGTTAGGCAACGCACTGGTGCTATTCTGCACCGTCCGGTACAAGCGGCTGCGAGCGGCCACTACGTACTACCTGGCGAGCCTGGCAGCGGCAGACCTCATCATCTGCTTCGCCTGTGTGCCGATCCGCACCGCCGAGTACTTCCTGCCTCAGTGGGAGCTGGGGCTCTTCATGTGCAAAGCTATCGCCTTCATCCAGGTGTTGTCAGTCATCTGCTCAGTCCTGACGCTAACCGCCATCTCAATTGAGAGGTAAACAAACCTGTTCTATTAATTATTCTTGTACTGTTTTTATTTGGGTGGAAGGACGGTATTGTATCCAGAACCGTGCTTTATCCAGAACTATGATCACTACCTTGATGATATGCCACACTTCTTTGGCAGTCTCGGAAGACTGTGTTTCTTACGCCTCTGTACTGAATAGTTTGTCGTAGTGAAACACAGCTTGGTAGTTCTAAATGTTCTAAACCTTCCAAACAAATATATACTACACCATCGATAAACTATGTATTTTTTATCTTAGCAAGAAGATGACTGTGCCTGTCTGTGGCTGTTATCAAACAGTCATATAGTGTATATTACCTAGCACCTACATTTTCTGAATGCTCAATTTTCAGCCATTAGGGCCACACTGTCGGAAGTTTATGGCTGACATCCTCTGGAGACACCAAAACTAATGCGAGATGGCAAAAAAAAATCTAGCAAAAATAATGCTGCTAAACCACAGAAATGCAAAGCTGTTATTGTGAATTTGCGGTACGTAGTACGCGACGACGTTTACGAAAAGCTGGCACATGCTGGCCTTTTGCAGCATGTATATGTATGAGTCGGCACTGCACTGAGTTCCGTGGAGCCTCGGTAACCTGGGTGCCATCCTCCGTAGTTACCGTCGGCTCCCTATTGTCGCTAGCTACCATGGACTACGGAGGATGGCACCCAGGCTATAGCCGAAAGTGATTTTTTTAGAGAACAGGCGAAAATCAATGCGTGCGCGGATGCCATTAGTGTGCCTTTATCGTATGATGAATAAAAACAAATCGACATAATCGCCATAGGGGCTTACTACAGAGTGGGTAGAAAACAATCAACAAGTTGCAGACTGCTTTCCCGAATACGATGTGATCTCTTGCTGCTGGGGTGAATCAACATTCTGGGCTTGCAACCTACACTCTTAGCTGTTCATATACTGAATGTTCGTTTCTCATGGCTCCCTATTGTCACTAGCTACCATGGACTCAAGAGTATGGCACCCAGTGCCTCGGAGGAGGTGATTTTTCTTTTAAAACAGTCGAAAATTAATGCGCGCGTAGATGTCATCCATAGAATTAAATCGGTGTGGCCTTATCCATGGACGAAAAGCTCACCACTGAGGTGGCCTGCAAGGAGCTTACTCCACCAACGTCTAGGATATTCTATATAAACACTGTCCCTTTATTGTCGGTAAAAGTGCAGCTTCTATCCGATTAACTATAGACTTCACTCGGGATTATAAAACTTTGATAAAACACTCTTTTCCTCTTTGGGTTAAAACTAAGCCAGGCGGTTTAAAAAAGAGCATATCCACTTCCTTCCAAAGGCATAAACCCACCTTCATCTGGACGTTAGGGTATCTAGACTAACATCCCCTGTCCGGTTTGACCTTTTTTAATGGAGTGTGACCTTTCAGATGAACAGTAGTTGGTTTAAGGGCGATACAGTCCGCATTAAGGTTAAATTGTGCAAGTCAATTCCCTAGCCTCCTTCTGATGTACAGAGACCTGGCTTGCTCATCTATAGGATTGAAACCTTTCAACGTTTGCCCCACTGTATGGAATAAAGTCGGTGTAAATTCGATTGTGGTGAAACGTATTAGAGCTCAGTTTTTCAGTTTTTTTTCAGCAAATCATAACCACCGTCCAGGAAAACATTTATCGCCATGATGCCGGCTTAATACACAAGAAATCCCAATCTTTATTGACACAACCAAAGTACAGCGACTTTCGTAAGGTCTACAGCTATCCATACAAGCAAACAAACAAGTGGATACAAATTAATTAACCTACGTACAATAATTATTACAAGTATGTGAATAAATCAACCTGTTGAGTTTGACGTATTACTTATACTACTAGCTCTTAGGTCTAAACATCCCTTGATATATTTACCTATTTGTACACAGTAAGAGTTATCTCCTTTTTGAATGTAATTGAATTTATCTATAGTGTGAAATGTAACAAATTTTGTTGAGCAAGTAAAAAGAAAGTTAACAGCTTTGAGTGTTTATCATCATATCGTGAACAATCCATGATAAAGTGATGTTGATATTCAATCTCATTTGGACAGAATGGACGAAACCTCTGGTCACGGGAATTTTATGATATCTTCCGATTTCTATGTTTAATTTATGACTACAGATTCTTATCTTAGTATATGGATTGTGCCCGGTACATTGTAGATGCGTGCGTGAGGCACAAACAAGTGCTAGACTTCGTCACTACATCCATTTCGCTGAAAGAGCGCTGAAAGTAAACAAAAAAGGACAGATTTAGTGAGCGCTCAGTGATCTCAATGGTCTCTTAAAGATCTTTAAATTACTTGACTCTCAAAGTGGACAACAACTATTGATAGATGACGCCACAGTACATACAGCACGGGGGGGGGGCGAAATATTCTATTTCAATACTTGAAAATACAGATACAAAGAAAAAAAACCCCAACAACTAATCATGTACCGAAAATCAAAGAAACCCGTCAAAACCACCGTGAGTTATAGCTGCGAACATACGAACACGTCAACTCCGGAAAAAAATACAGAAATCCAGAAAATAAAACGTAGAGAGGTAAACGTCTGCTAGGACTGGTTTGAGCTGCCTTTTCCGAGGCGGAGCATTGACATTTCGAATATAACAGGAACGTTAACCGTGTATATTTATTGTAAACGTGTCTTTTAGACAGATAATACTAGTTATGTCAACTACAATCAGATAAGGTCGTATTTTGGTGCATGTCATGAGCACTTCAAGGCATAATCAATAAGGAAATTATAATAATTTCTGGCATTTCCTATTATAGGAATTCGATACATCTGACAAGCAATGTAGGGTGGGTAGAACATTACTAGATATCGATTATGCAAATATGTAACTCATTTACACAATTTATCAAAAATTGGTATTATTCGTTAGTGGCAAATGATAGGACATCATACTTAATGTAAGTTAATCACCATCAGTATACATAGATGGTACATATTTGGACGTCATTTGCTTAATTAATGAGGAATAATCATCGGCAAACTCTCAATAAAACAACACATTTACTAAAACTCAAAGCTCACAAATATTTCACGTAGGTATCATATCTTCGATATCTTGTTATTTAGCAGTTGCTTCAGGGTCTCTGTCAGTTGGAAATGAGGTCATCGTGCTTTTGTGATGACAATATCTTAAGCCCCTGTCACACATACAGCCGAAAAGGGTTGCCTGAAGTTCGGGAGCACTCTGAGCAGATTTCGGCCGCGCCTACCTTTCTATGCGAATCGAATTTGAGTTAAATTTAAGTCAAATGTGGCCCTTGGGCACGCCCTGATCATTGTTGGCCTACTCCCGAACACCGGCCATCGCCGAACCTCCCGTCCACACCGGAATATTTTAAATAGTATGAAACATTCGGCTGGCGCAACCAAACACAATCAAACCACAGCCGACCTTGCTCCCGATCTACTCCTAGCTAACCATGGTTGGAGGGGGGAGGAATTCGGCAGTGTTAGGAAGACCATATGCATATTCGGCATATATGTGTGACAGTGGCTTTAAGTTAAGATTAGACGCAGACTGATATGCTTTCCTGTCTTCCGCACAAGTACGCGACTGCTACGCTGGTACGTATTACCATGTCCTTTAGGAGGGCCCAATCCCTGAGATTACAAGTATTCAACTGAACCTACGTGGTACAAGATTCACCCAGGAATTTATAGCCGTCGTCAGACTGGAAAGAATGACATGATTTTATAGGCACCTAGAGAGCGTAGTGATCCGGACAAACCATAGGGCACTGCCGTCAATCAACAGTACCCCTGTATCACTGAACATAGTCATTATAGGAGTAGTATACTCCCAATAATTATGCCTTAAGTACGTGTGCTTCGCTTCTTTTGTTCAGACTGCTGGGCGACGACGCCGGTTTCTTTTTTAAAATGCACTGTACATATCCACCACCCGACTAAAAATACACACATATACATATATATATGTAAATACCAGCTATTTCTATCTTGGCCCCCGGCAATTCTTATTTCATCTTGTATGGTAACACTAAATATCTGGCGACTTGCGTTGTCAGAAAAGAAATTTCAGTAAGTGTTTGCTGGGGTATATGCTATACCCTTCTTGGCCACCATTTAATATTTTAACAGATGATTTATGACATATTTAAAGACTGCGAAGTTCTGTCCCTGAGGCTACATCTACATCCATGGTGTGAACTGGTATTCAAAACCCCATTAGCTTGAAGCATGACTTTAGAAAGATATTGATTGAAATCATGAACACAAAACAGCTCAGATCCATACTTACGTACTACGTGATCGCACGGAAGAAAAACTGCATTTCGCAGCACCGTACTTAACGTTGTTAGTATAGTATAGTATAGTATAGTATAGTATAGTATAGTATAGTATAGTATAGTATAGTATAGTATAGTATAGTATAGTATAGTATAGTGTAGTATAGTATAGTATAGTATAGTATAGTATAGTATAGTGTAGTGTAGTATAGTATAGTATAGTATAGTATAGTATAGTATAGTATAGTATGAGTATTTCACAAAACCTTCTTTATAGAAAGAGAGCCGACCAGATGGGATGAACTGGTTTATTAAATATTAAATGCATAACATACTAAAAACCACAAAATCGTAGCCCAGGGGCTAAATTGCAGTGTACTATTATAGATGCTAAAACCACCTCCGAAGACATTTAAAGGTCGCTGACTGACATTCTCACGAGTCATTCAGGAGATTAACACAGTATACGTATGCCAAAGTTGTGTTCATGAAGCGAGATGTACGACATTTCAACTTACTAAAGTTGTGCAAGTTTCTAAGCTCCCGATCATGTGACTCGCCCCTGCGTAGGGGTAGCCAATTTAGTGACGCAAATCGCAGTTCCAAGGTAGGATGGAACGACAGACACCAAGTTCAAGGAGTTTCTTCATTGCTGTCATCAGGTGATGTACGCAAACAAAAGCACGCGTAAAGTCCATGAGCACCAGGGTGCTAATGTAACCATGTTTACCAGTAGAACTAGCCAGACTGTGAACCGGGCTTGTGAGACAATTTGTCGTAGACCTGCCCCTGAGTGAGTCAAACTGCCGATTGTTTAACCGTTAGTGTAACTGTTTTAAGCAATAAAGCACGATCAAGAAAGACAAGAATCTAAGTTAAGCCTGGATTCTTCGACCAGAGAAAAAATGGCACGTGACGACTAAAAATAAATTAAGTGAAGTCGTGTGGCGTAACGGCAGAGTGTTCGGCTCAGAACAAATAGGTCCCGGGTTCGAATCCTGCCATGTCACCGATTCTGCGCCCTGGGGAAAGGCACTTTACACGAATTTCCTCACTTCACTCAAGGGAAAATGAGTACCTAGCTTTGGTTAGGGACGTCCCTCGGATAGGACGTTAAATAGAGGTCCCGTCTTTGGGGAGAGCCACACCCCACGCACGTTAAAGACCCCACCGTCCTTATTGGAAAGAGTACCTCCCCGGTGTGAGTGGCTCAAACCTTACAGTCTTATGGCCGCACCTGGGGTCGTATTGAGGTCACTTGAGTTAGCACTGAATGACAGCCGCTCCAGACCCTTCAGGTTCAGCCCCACCAATTGTAAGCTCTTCACAATTCAGACTTTGGTTGCAAGGAGAGAATAGCCGGCCCACCCGATACAAATTAAATCCGTAAACTATAGATCAAAAGGCAAAATGTCGATATAACGGTTCCACTAATAGCTATCTGACTTTAGGGATTCTCAGCCATTAGAATATGGCGACATGAAAGAAGAACCGACAGTCTCGCCGGATATCCGTGCTGGAAACCATGTTGGTTTTAACACCATGACGAATGTACTGTATTAAAATCTTACTAGTACCAGCTGATATAAAGTTTGTTGACTGTAAAAAAGCTTATGGGATTTTTTTATGTATCAGCTTGCAGTTTTGTATGAAGCATCGCTGCATTCTGTGAAAACTAAGTTTGTACGTGTAAAGTCAGGGGCTGAGTCAGTTAATATTCGATATTCGTATACGATTGACATCTGTTGCATTCTAAAACGCGTTCCATTGAATATATGATTTGGAATAACACGTATTCCAAAACGTGATCCATTCCAAAACATGAAACGAGGAAAGTTGTTGCACCAGTGATAGCTTTATCCCAATGTTAACAATTCTGCGCAGGAAAACTGATCAAGAACTGTCGATATTTTACCGGTCCAAAAGGACAACATAATCGTTGATATGCATTTTTCTCATTTCTCTGTTGTGAGATCGGGAACTATCCTGATGGGAATATTGACTTCTTGTCGGTACAATCCGTTCCACGCAAAGGCTCGAGTGAAGGAAATATGATACGAGGTATCATTTATTGTGCTTGTAAGAATGACTAATCGTCCTTTTTAGGGGTTACCACTTACCGGTCCTTTGCCAGGGTTGGTCGTGCGTGAGGGGCGCTTTGCAGCTGAAGACACTGCCTCCCTCCGTTTCACTCTGTCATGTGCCAGCTCTTGAGTGCTGGTAAGGGTCAGTCTGGTCTACTCCCTGATGTTGTAATCCCATTTCTTCCTCTGTCTGCCTCCTCTACTTTTCCCTTCCACTGTTGATTGCAAGATCACTTTGGAGAAGCCTTTGGTTTTGGTCGCGGGGCCGTACCATTTTAGCTTCCTTCTTTTAACAATATTGAGGAGATCTTCAACTTGACTTGTTCCCGTAGCTTGTTCAATAATGTTTCTAACTTCTGTGTTGGCGATGTGGTCACGGTTAGATTTTACAAGTTACGAGTGTTTTAATATTTGGGCGTTCGTCCTTACCCTCAAAACCACACTTTTTATCACTGCACTCGATATCGATGTACGATCTCTCGTAACAGATGTTTCGGAACAGAAAATATGCAGGTTATGTCTTTAAACCATTAGGGGTTCCTACGATTTTAAGAAATGCAATGCGCAGTGCACTAGTGCATCTCCACTGATCCCTAGAACCTGCGTCACAGTGAGGATTCCATTACCACCAAGCAACCCGAAATGGTGCTGTGAAATCGACCGTTCGTGCAGTCTCTGATAGGAAAGTTCTTCCTCCTGCACCATGTAAAAGGATTTGGAGTACTTGCCTCTGATCTTGTTCTTGATCTATGAGAGTCTTGTGGTAGAATTTATGTGCCTGTCAGGATTTCTCTGATCTCCTATATACAGTTCATGGGTTCACCGCCCGTCTGCGGTGGGTAGACAACACGTCTATGAACACGGCGTATAGTATACATCTGCACCAAGTACGGCTGGTGATTTGGCCAGAAAAACGTTAAATTACAGACAAAGTTTCCCTTTTTTACCTTCGCCAAGAAGATCTGAAGTAAGTCCTGAGATACTAGATGGAAGTTTTCTAATCGTCTTCATAGTAATAGAAGCATGTCTGCTTTTGAAAGCATCTGTGATACATTAGCCTCCCATTTTAGATCCGCCTGCAGCAAGACTCCTATCAGACGTGTGACTGAGATGTTCTCTAGTTCTTCCCCATTGATGGCGAGGACCCGGGTGGTGGGGGTGAGCTTATCATAAAGCAGAAGGTCACGACTTTGCATTTGTCAGCGTTTAAAAGCATGTGGTTTTGTTCTGGTCATTGATTGAAGTTCTCCAGCTCCTCTTACACGATGGATGACTGTTGTTGGTAGTGTCTCGATTTCCGGGGGGGGGGGGGGGTCGATTACCGCATCGTCAAAAACTGCCCCGAAGATAACAGCCCCAAACATGTCAGCGTTTCCCAACTGCAGAGCTCACTCCTGCATCGTACGCGTTGGCGACGTGTAGACATAAAGTCACAGATCCATGACATGATGCACGATCTTGCCCCAAGTTTAATCAGCTTACATGTGGCAGTGGTATGGTCGATACGATCAAAAGCTTTGGATAAGTCAGTTATCACTAGGGTTGAGATATTTCAGGGTTTCAGATTCTCTGCTTACAGGCATACTCAAGAGCAGAAGCAATTGTTTTGGTTCTGTAGATACTATTTTTCTAAATCCCCCAAAATAATTGTATTGGCAACTTGACATAGAGTTTGGACTAGGCAGCAGTTATATGATACGTCATCAATATTCTGGTAAACCCCCAAGTACATCCAGATAAATTAAGATGTCGATAGTATCTACTACTGTTGAGATCTCAGAGGAGAATGAGTCCTGCTTCTGGGTGCTGTGTTCTGATGTTGTCTGTTCCCTTGAGCAGGTGCTACAGTAAGTGCGTCTTGGTGGCTTGATGCTGGAGGGTTGTACACTGAACAGATAAACAACTCAGAAAGTCCTATTGGTAAGCCTCTAGGCTTGACGGAGATTCAGGGGCATTTTTAGATCGTCTGATACTTTTTGAAAACATTTTATTATTGACTTAAGAAATTCTGTTTTGACATACATTCATTCAATCGCTTCTTTGCGCATCTTAAATTGTCATGAACTTACTAATGACGAATACATTGATAAAGGTTAGTTATCCAGGTAACTGATACTCATAGACAATTGTAATCCTAATACTGCATAAAGTACGGAGGGAGATAGCTTTCAGAACTATGCAACATTTATGTATATCCATGATCAACTTATCCAATGCATTATGTAACAGTAAGAACGTACAAAATGTTCTGGTCATTTCTTTACAAAGTAAGTTGAATCAATCTTACTCCATTGCATTTTTACATTCTGGTATTTTGTGGTGGTGCCACAAAATGAGTACGCCTTATGTGGGCTGTTTTAGCGCCAACCATAAATGTCAGAAATGTGAGATAATTGCACAGATTTGTTGAAATGTGAAAGTAAATTAAAATCACATGAAGATTTCAATTAGAATAGTTCAATTTTTGGTGAAAAATGTTTCATAATGCCCCTTTAACTATTTCTACCAGTTCTAACCTTTCTAGTGACGACGAAGAAGAGTTTTGGATGTCATTTAGCACAGCCGCTAAGATGAGGTCTTGGTAACATCAGAAATTAAAAAAAAGTAATCTCCGTATTTATCCAGAAGTAGAGTTGGAATTGTCTGTGATCACTGCTGAAAAATTCATCATGGCGAAGGTTGACATGCAATCGGATGTGACGGTAATGGAATTCGCATCACTAGTAGAAATGTCACATTTGCATTCCTGGTTTGGTAATGAAACTTTCTGTACCATTTAATCAACAGGGAATCGTATCTGAAGCGTCACAATCACCCCCTTGTGGTACTGGGTTGATTTATTTCGAATATTCGTTCTTCTCGCGATTGCAAAAAACAGCTCTTGTCACATCTTTCCATTACGCTTGTAAATATTTGTCATCCAGGTTCATGTATCAGGGAAGAAGTGTTTAAAACTTTACAACTGGATAATAAGAATTTATTTGTCAAACGTTTCAAATGTCCATCCGACATTCTTCCTCAGTGAATAAGAATGTCGAGGAAGAATGTCGGATGGACATTTGAAACGTTTGACAAATAGATTCTTATTATCCAGTTGTAAAGTTTTAAACACTTCTTCCCTGATCCTTTCATTACGTGTTTGATGAGGTAGTTTATCATGTATACAACCCCTGCATGGTACACATCAGAAAATGTATTAAAGAATGTCTAGACGTTACAAATCCCTCCAATGATTGTAAAAGCCCACCATCACTCCATACTACACACTATTGTATTAGGTAGATTAGATTCATGGAGCTGTAGTTATGTACTAGTAGTTGCCGTAAATTGTGTATATATATTGTACAGTCGTTGTGCAATAAAGTTTATTACTTACTATTTATTATATAACTTACGACATAACATATCTGTTTTGTCCAAATATCCCCTGTACAAAGTAGTAAAATAGGTACTGTGTTGGTAATGTCCTCGTAATCCGTGCACCACTCCATATACACCAATCCAGCCAGCCATACAAGTAGTTTTAGACCAACCTGTTGTGATTTGAATGCTACAGATGTATGTATTGTCGTTGTATATATTTTACCGGTATTTTAGAAATCTAATGCTTTAAACGTTGCAGCATCGTGATTTTATAAACGTTAACAATGTGTATGTGCTATGTTCACGCAATTCATCCTATGGCTGTGAGGTTCAACATATTGTATAGTCCAACATTGTACTATTTTGTTTACTTTTACTTGTGAAATAAACCATTGTAAATTCACGTGCAAAACGAAAATACTGGTAATTGATTTGCTGCAACTTGACTTCAGTTGGTCCCTGGTGCGTAGACAAGTTGGATGATTGAAGCCCCAAATATCTCAGCTGATTTATGAGCTCTTATGGGAGCCAGTAGGATACATTGTAGTGCCCCGAGGGAGGATTTCAACAACGGCTCAATGGTTTCATTGAGAGCTTTGAGTTGCCGCATGTACGCAAAACGGAACTCTAAAACATTCTCCTGACTGGTATCAGGAATTATCGGAGCAATTAAGGACATCTCAGGACAGATATTCAATGATTGTAGTGTTTAACAATGTAGAAGTAGTGCTCTCCTAGGGGAATGGTATACGACCAGTTAGAATCTTTTTTTTTCTTTCAGGTTTGTGCCGGCCTCTAACGATTATATTTTATTTTTGGTTCGGCTTGCAGCAGCCAGGGTTTGCCCAACTAGCTGTAGACTATTGTTAAGGGCTAATTATTACCCTGGGGGAAAATAAGATTGTTAGGTTCTACACACAATCAATAGGATACAGGGTTAAAATTTACAATGGTATATACATTGCATCATAGAATTGTGCATTTAAGCGCTAGTTGGCAACATTATATAATACAAAATAGAGTTTCTAACATTGGAGAATTTCCAGGTATTTACATGGTTACCGAGGTACATTTGCTTGTGTGTATAGGTAATTTTGTTATCAAAGTTTAAAGTCTTGTCGCACGCGTCCTGTGGCAAACACTGACTTATACGGAATATGGGTCCCGAGAGAAGTCCAGGCTTTGAAGGAGGATAGTGAAGGAGCTGATAGTGGGAGGGAGTTCCACAGCCGGATGGCCCTGTAGAAAAAGGCTTGAAGGCTTTCTGCATTAGAATAGATCACATTTTATACTCTGAAGTATAGTCCTAAATATCTAGCGACGTCATATTGTGAATGAGAAACAGAATTCACCATGCTTGAAGAGGGGGGGGGGGGTTAGAGGCATCCAAAGCGGGGTAACTGGATTTTCAATTTTTGGTTATTTCTTTTTAAATTAAATATTATTAAGATGAATCAACGCTATCCCATAGCATACTGATATCTGTGAGGCAAAAATGTGATGTCGCTGACAGAAAACAGTAGTGTTGCTTGTTTCGTCTCGTAGGCTAGTTCTTGCTATGTATTGATGGTACCAAAAATAAAGGGACTTCTCACGTAGCTTGCTTTTGGGCTGTCTTAAACAGTTAAAATATGAAATGATGACGAAAATGTGATAAGAAATGGCACCACATGCCGATATCTCTCAGATTTCCTCATCTAGAATATTTTTGTTTTGCCGCCCTGAAATTGCTTTTGGTTATTTCTTTTTAAATTAAATATTATTAAGATGAATCAACCCTATCCCATAGCATACTGATATCAGTGAGGCAAAAATGTGATGTCGCTGACAGAAAACAGTAGCAGATGCTCTGAAGTGAAGCGACGTCAGACACAAAACATAGCATAGTAGGAACACGATATGAGTTCCAAAGTTTTTGCGAAACTAAATGAATAAATAAAGGTGGGATGTAACAATGTTGAAATGCTCTGAAAAGCACTAAAAGACTCCCTAAAGCTATAGGATGTTGTTGATAGCTCTCAACAGCCGTAGGATACACGTATGTTGAAGGCGACATATACTTGTTGGGTACTTTATCGAAGAAAACCCATTGGAAAAGATTTCCTTGATGCTGTACCTGAGAAATACTCGGCAGCTGCAAAGAAAGATAAGAAGGCCTGTTTGCCAAATAGGTGAACGATGCAACGTCGAAATACCATGAGGTACTGAGAAATGTATAGAATTACAGCAGTGAATTCAGGTCATGTCATAATTCATACACACACACACACACACACACACACACACACACACACACACACACACACACGCACACACACAGACACACACACACACACACATGCATACATACATACATATTCAGTAGAATCAGCAGAAACAGGGGTTTTGTGGATCTGGAACAAGTACACCCAGCACAAAAGGTAGAGACAAAGCCATAATGACAACTACCCCGATGGAGTATCCTAATGGAGTCTCATAATTCCTGATGGGTGGTGCAACTGACGCTGAAGTGTGTAGGGTTCACGTGGTTGGTGACAGATGGGCCTGCGGTGACATAACTTTGGAACTGTAGTTTTTGAACCCGTGCCAACAACCTATTAGTAACAACATGACAGAAAGAAGCATCTTATTTTGTCATTATTGTGTTTTACTCTTGTTTTATATTTGTGCTTTTGAGTAGAAGGTGCCATGTAAGCAACTGTGCTTCCTGCCTAATACTCATTAAATATATATGAATAAATAAATAAATAAATAAAAAAAAGAAGCAAAACAAAGAAGACAAGTGCAGGGTATGCCAACTGAAATACTAAGTACGTCAACGCCACCATTGCATTGTTGAGGACAAATGTCGCTTGAGACTAGCACTTTCCGTGGGGAAAGTATAAACATTAAACGTTGGCGTTTCACAGCTTTTAACCTTAACAGTTGTTTTGAATTGATTCCTCTCGAGTCCCAGAACTTTTTATTTGTTGTTGAAAAAAATGAACTTTTAAAGTTTTAAAAACAGAACGTCAAAGTTGCATAGTAGTAGCAGTCCTCACCTCACCAGTCCCATAGCTGTCTTCACAGCCGTCGGGGCAATGTGGCCCTCAGCATGAGTTTTCCATCCCTGGTGGTCCTCCGCCAGACTAGTCAGCTGGCTTATCATCCATTCATTTCATACAAATATTTCATTTCATACACATTTTGGCCCACAGAGTATTAAACATTCTTAATAATGGCCCATCCCTGAACGTTAAAGATGGATGTAATATGTTACATGTTTGCGGACGTTTGGGGTCTACAAACTCTTGCTCTCATGTGTTTTAGGTACTATGCCATTCTACACCCAATGAAAGCCAAGTCAATCTGCACCCTGGGCCGAACACGGAAAATCATGGCTGGTGTGTGGATCATGGCAGTCATTCTGTCATCACCGATACTCTATGGCCAGGTAAGGGACAAATACGTTATACATGATACAGAAAACCGGGTTGATGACTGTTAGAATTATGAAAGTTAATCTGTGTTGGTATACTACATTATGACGAAAATGCTAAACCCCCTTTATGTTATAAGTTGGCATGGGACTTACCCAAATTTTCGGAGAAGACCACATCCTTAAAACCTAACAAAGGTCTGGTGATCTTACCGTACATCAAGGGGACTTCTTAAGCACTAAGTAGGGGCTTCGGCAAATGTGCCATCAAGACTTGCTTTAGACCGACTCGGACCCTAAGAAAAAACCTAGTTGCTCCTAAGGACAAAACACCTAAGGAAAGTAGATGTGGAGTGGTGTTCCACATCTCTTGCCAGGGTATAACAAACAAGGGACGGTGTAAAGAAACTTACATTGGTGAAACAGAACGCTCGTTGAAAACGAGATTTGTCGAACACAAACGACCGTGGTCTACCAATCCAGAAGAGCATAATTTGTTTAACTTGACCCGACAACTACAGGAAAACTGACACTCAAACACCAATTACAACTAAACAATAACAATTGAAACCTGAAACAGAATTAAATGGATGAAACTCATATATGTATCTATCCCTATTTGTTAACTTAATTAACTCTATTACCAGATTATTCTACCCTCTCTCTTTCTTTACTTGAATAAGAAAACAATTTTTAACGTTTTGAGCTCAACGCCTTTTATAACGATCATGAGAGCTTAGCTAGCGCGACCTAAATGTCTCGAATACAAATTGTTCGTTTTATTGGGACTAAAAATGAAAATGCCACAAAAGGATCATTCATCTTCAAATATTTGGAACCGATTCCTTTACACACTGAAAGCTCCCTAGAGGGGAACCTTCACAGTGCGTGTGAACCTTTGGTGAGAACTGGTGCCGAACGTGTCCTTTGAGATCCCACCTACACCAGACCTTTCTGCATGGATGATCAAATTCATCTTACAAGTTCCTGAATGGGTGAGCGCCTCGCTACCCCTTGTGTGCGACGTAAAACACAATTACATCCTGTCTCGAATACATAATAATAACGGTTTTATTCGTCACCTCCAACGATACAGAGGCTCAGGTCTCCCTTGTATATAAGGGCCCTGAACTGTTCTGTCGTGTACAATTCGTTAGACATACTTGGCTTCAAATTGCGAGTATACAACTTGAGCATTAAAAAGATACAGGTTAATTTAACTTATTCATATATTGGAATCAGTAGCTTTAACATCTGAAATAAACACTTATTACATGTTAGGGACTTAAAATCTACATATTAAGTAGAAAAATTACCTATAATTACATCTACAGCTATAGAAGACAGTCTTACAATGTATGGGAACAACTATTGAACATAGTACAAATTAGAGAAATAGAATAAAATTTAACATCCTAATTATTAAAACAAAAGGGCCTGCATAGGTCTTTGATATAGTGTTACAATCGAGTGAGGCTAATCATGAATTTTGGTATTTTTCTAATGACAAAGCAGTCTTTTTGCATTGCATGATCTAAAGATATCTTCACATCTGTCTCAGTCTGCAGCATCTCGTCTCTTGGCATCTGTTGTACTTGATTTGGGAAATGTCAATAACTGATTACGTAAAGCATTATATCTAGAGTATTCTATGCCAAAGTGAAATTCATCTTCAATTTGCTTTGGACAAAGTATTCAAAACCTTTCGTTAGGGCCGGCCACATTACAATTAAGAGCAACAACCTTCTAACGCCTCTTGTCAAAACAACGCTAGAATGCCAATTGAGGTCCTTTATTGCTCTTTACAACAGAGGAGCCAGCTTATACAATATAGATGAGCCTGTGTTGGAGTATCAATTCTAAAAAAAATACAATTGTGACATAATTCTATATACCGAAACATGCAATGTGCAGTTCAATTTGATACAGTTAAATTGGCCGTTTCTAGCACATGAATTTCAGCTGTGTGATACCATTATTCTCGTGGTATGCATTATTATACAAACCGCCATGCGCCCTTTTGTGGCACATAAGCCATAAATGAGTCCAAAACGTCGTGTGGAAATCGGAGATAAGGTAAAAGTTTGTCGTATTTGCTGTTTTCAAAGCTAACTTAAGCGCGTTACAAGGATGATTCATAATACATCCCTACAGACGACCACCTTGTCGGTACCTGCAGACGGTGGATACAGCGAACTTGAGCTTTGGCTCTCATCACGTTAAGCTCGCGAAACCGCATTAAAGCCGGAATCCACCAAAGGAGGATTCATGTGGCTCCGTCTGAACGCTCGAATTCACATTGAAACCGGCTCGATCCCAAACCACATCGGGAGGTAGTTTCGAACCTGTTTGAACGCGATGTGACTTCACCTATTTACCGCCGTTGCGTCTATTGATTAAACTACCAAGGGTTCTAGCTTGGTCGACTTGCACTTGGGCACGACTGATTTTAAAGGAGCGTTTGGCACGCGGACCAGGTGTGAGCAAGGAGCTTCTATCAGCTCCTTGGTGTGAGGTATGCAACTTACTGGATCGCGGTTTTACCGTCTTAATGTGAAGACGTCCTTTGGCGCCGACAACGCCGTGAAAGTGGTGGCTTTATATCTAGAAACGCTTCTCATTCGCAAGAGAATCATTATTTTTTATTTCTGCATATTCTGTAACTACTAGTTATACTCTACTTGTACTAAGAAGTCCTGACGGCCTCATATATACCTCCGCCAACAGTTTTAGATTTTCCTTATCAATTATTCCAATGATATTCTAAATTGCATTATTTGTATTTCAAAATATTTCCTGAATTACATAAACCGCGACATAAGGCTCTTATCATTGAGTATATAGGATGTCCTTATCATGCAAATAACAATATAATATATGGTTATTTATACTGACACATGGCTCTCACCAAAAAAATCACCTGCATTATTATTGTGAAATGGCTGCCAGGAAATGTAGACTTCCCTGGTCCACTGTTATTCTGTATTACTGGATTTTAATGAGATCTTGCACTCAGGCACTTAGGCCCTTTTACCACTAGAATTTTTTTAACGTATCGTATCGTATCGAATTGTTTCTGGAGATGTTGTGTTTACTGTTTCCACAGACACTTGTTGGCTACCCGATCTCTGCAGACCTGACGGTGTATCACTGCCAGCCCACGTGGCCATCCATGGTCTACCAGCAGGTTTACATCGTCTACGGAGCTCTCATCATCTTCGTCCTCCCCTTCATCGTCATGGTATGACCCACCGAAGTAGTGGTGACGTGTTTGGTAGCACGTTGATTTTTCACTGTTGTTGTTGGATGTTTGGTCAACGTTGCTTCAGAATTTTACCCGTTGCAGAAGATATCTTTACCGACACAACATTTGAAAACAATTCACATTCTCGCCGCCACTTGTACATTATGGAAAACAGAAAACAATCAAAAGGTTCCTCAAACTGATAAATAGTAAACGAAAAGACATATAACAGTTGCTTACTTTGAACATAAATCCGAATTCCCTTCCAAGAAGAAAAAGAAGCAAACAGGTCTTCAAAATACATATTCATAATGGTGTTTGCCGGCACAGATGAACTTTGTAACCACAATGACCCTGCCTTGCGTCCACAGGTGTACACGTACGGCCGGATATGCCGAACTCTCTGGGTCAGCAACAAGCTACTGGACGTCATGACGCAGGGCCAGGCCGGCCACCACCAACCCACGCAGTGTCGCCTGTAGGTCTGCTGTAACGTATTCTGGCATACACAAGAAATTGTTACTCAAGCAACTGGATAGGTTTGAAAACCAGTGATAATTTGACCATGGAACGGTAAATGGACACGATTACGGATTATGATTATGTTTTGACATTTTGGTTTTGTAAATAGCTTATGTTTCGTCACTTATTTATGTCCTATTATTTATTTGAGTTTAATTTGTCAGCCATACTGATTTCAGTTTGCATTTCTTTGTTGCATTATTTGTATGATTTCTCTTTTGTACAAACTGTATGTTACCTGGGCACCCTTGGAAATCAGCAATTAATGCTGAAGGGGCTACCCAGGAGTGTTGAAGGTGAAATAAATAAATAAAAAACTGTCAGACGCTTAAAGTAGCACAAGCTACTTTTTGTCAGTGACTAACGGAATCTGTAGTTGAACAGGTATTTTACATATCAATCAATATAGTTCTTGGATAAATACCTGAGTGTTCAACTACTGATTCCATTAGTCACTGACGAAAAGTAGTGGATACTACTTGAAACGACAGACAGTTTTTGAATGTATCTAGTTGGTTGAGTAACAATTTCTTGTGTATCTAAGTCTAATCTTCATCGATGTATACTGGCATAGTTTATCGGAAGAGGTTTCAATATACAGAACACACTTTCACGCTATTTAGGTAGGTAATGATATCACATTACTTCTGAAAAATTACGAGATCAGAGGCTTAGAAATGCAAAATCTTTGATAATACTAATAATCCTAGTAGTCCCTTCAATACACAGAAAGCTGTTCTCAATCTCCGTGATCGTGATTGGTTTTCAGTCTCTTGGATCACGAATGCCCTGAAAACCGCTGCTGCAGCTTTGTGTTACTTACCACCTGTGTTCACACAAAAACAGTTTCGCAACTGGTTACATTTTGAAAACTGTCTAACAGTTTTCTTATGTATCTCATTAGGCCACAGCAAGTAATTTTTTATGGATGACATCAGCTTGCGCATTAATTTTCTTCTGATTTCGAAAGAAAACAAGAAATTTTGTTGCCGTCTCACGGTGGTCAACATGCCGAAAATGAGCAAAAAGTCGTAAACGTCTATCGATTAGAGACCTTTCGGGATCCAGCAAACTTGAGGCACAGTTGCTTTTGCCTGGAAGCGTTCACAGCCCAGAGTGTTCCATCGCATATGTAGTAGTAGCTGCCTATGGTGGTACGCCAAGCTCTTCTCTACAATTGTTCTAGTTAATCGAGATGTATACACATCTACATTGACAGGTAGTACTGTTGAATACATGAATAAAAGACCTGTTGGTTATGATATCACGTTTTGTTGCCTCAATTCTTGCTCAACAAGGTTTATGATCTCCAAATTTGAAAATCTAGGAATCTTCTGTGTCTTTGTCCTCTTTTTTTCGTCCTATCGCATTAATTTTGGGGTCTGCGGAGGATGTCATCCATAACAATTACTTCCTGCAGCCTTACTAACCTTCATCGACGTGCGTTCGTGCTGTTTGGAATTCTCCGTCCTTATCGGTAATTGGCCTTATCCGACGGTGTCAGCAAGAGAGTCGTTTCTAGAGTACCTCTGTATCCAATACTTCGTTCAGCAGACCATGCACGATCAATAGAAACCACAGGAACTATCAAGTATCATCAGACAGGAAAGCCGTTTTCATTTCCCCCGAAAATAATTTCATCAGGTTGGTAGAATATAGGATATTGGAGTTTTCTTTTACACAACTAGTAATTCTGTCACCTGCTTGCGTTTCGATGCCTATCAGACATCTTTCTCAGAGCTTCTGACTGGTGGATCAAGGAGGCTGTCTAGATAATAAGTTCATCAACCCCAGTGATGAACCGGGACGAGGGGGGATACAAACTTTTGGTATTGTGTTCTTCACCTACATCGGCTATATATAGCGACGAGAACACTGCACGAAAAGTTCGATTTACAAATGGTAGTAAATGCCAGTAAAGTCGGGTAATGTTTACTTTGTAAACAGTACCGGACTTGACAATGGTAGTAGATAGACGTCAAGTCCGGTAATTTCGGACTCAACAATGGTAGCGACCGGTCTTCTACAATTGCCAAGTCCGGTATATACTGTATACAAAGTAAACATTACCCGGCTTTACTGGCATTTACCACCATTAGTAAATCCAACTTTTCGTGCAGTGGAAGCAGTGCTTCAGTCAGAAGCTCTAAGGAAGATGTCTGATAGACAGCAAAACGTAAAGAGACTTTACTGGTTGTGTTAAAGTAAATACCAATATCGTTTTTATTTCTTATTTCCACAGACAACCTCCTCCCATGGGACTTGTGGTCCGCGTCAAAGGCAGCGCCGCTCACTCCTCCAGCAGCTTCAGGGACGGAACCGTCGTCTTTTCAAACGATAACGGGTCCTCGTCGCCATGGCAACGACCAAAGCCCACCTTCATGCCACATCGCAGGTGTGCCCGAATCGTCAATCGAAACTTGGAGACCTTTCGGGAGCAACAGGGCAGAAAACAGGTACACGGTTTTCATCTGGAAAGTTACAATGACTTTAGAATTTGCACAGTTAAGGAGCCAATTAGAATATAGTGTTGTTGTTTTCGACTTCAAAGTATCAATCTATTCTATTTTTGTCTCCCATTCATTGATTGATGATTCGGCAAAAAGCAAAATGCTGATAAGAAGCCCTCCAAAACATGAATACAAAGATGACAATTACATTGGGAAGAAACGCATGTTTTTAACGGTGGTGCTCAATGTAAAGCCAGTAGTTGAACACTCCTATATATATGCACTGAGCTACAGGTCCCATCTTAGCTTAATATAATGTATGTGACAGACAGAGGACATGTAATACATAGACAACGAAGTAAGAGTGACATGGCAACTACCATTCTATTACTACCTAAGCTATTGGGGGTAAAAAAAGACTTCTTTTTTGGAGGAAATGGGAGATTTATTAATAATAACAATAATGATAATGATGAAGATGATGATAATAATAGTTATATCAATATTAACAATAGCTTTCATCTGTTCACCTGGTTCCAGCTGATCAAGATGCTGATTGTGGTCATCACACTGTTCGCCACCTGCTGGGTCCCCATCCTGCTCCTGAACGTGCTGAAGGCTTTTGAGGTGGTGAACCCGTACACGCCAGAGGTCTACTACATGAGCATTGCGTTCCAGCTGATGGGATATCTCAACAGCTGTGTCAATCCGCTCTGCTACGCCTTCATGTCCAAGAACTTCCGCCAGGTATGCTAACGCTGCATTATATGACACTGAAAGACGATCCAAAAAGTAAATTTTCTGGTCATTTGTTTACAAAGCATTAAAGTTGAATCAACCCTGGCTTGTTCATTGCAAATAAGTGTCATTCAGAAAGTGGAGGTATTTGTTTATTTGTTTATTTGTATTTCGCACATAGATAAAAAAACATAGTAACAATAAATAATAACAATGATAAACATGCAGGGGAGGCCTGAAACCTTAAAGGTTTATATACTGGGCCTACCCTACCCAGGTACCAAAATATTACACCGTACAAGTGTAGTCTAATCTCTTCGCAAAGATTTTGGTGTTTTGTGATGTCTGGTCAGGTCCTCTGGTTAGTTTCCCTCAACTCTACTCTACAGTACACTCTGCATTTGGGCATGCATGTGTTGCAGTCCAGAACGTGTTCCTTTCCAAAACATGATTTGGAATACCACGAAATGAAATATATCAGTATTCCAAAACATGGTCCATTCCAGAACATGTTTTGGAATAACCACGGAGTGGAATGCATATTATATTCCGAAACATGAACCATTCATTGCAAAACATCACTATTGTAGTCACATGTTTCGGTTCTGACCTAAACCCTAATATAAACACATACGTATATACGCACAAAAATACGTAAAAAAAATACAGCAAAACATGCTGCTAAATCATAGGAATAAAAAGCTGGTATTGCTAATTTGCAGTAGTACATGACGACGTTTACGATAAGCCGGCACCTACTGTCCTTTTGCATTTATGAGTCGGCACTGTACTGAGTTCCGTGGAGCCTCGGCAGCCTGGGTGCCATCCTCCGTAGTTACCGCCGGCTCCCTATTGTCGCTAGCTACCATGGACTACGGAGGATGACACCCAGGCTAGAGCCTTTGAGAAGGTTTTTTTTAGAACAGATGAAAACCAATGCGCTGGCGGATGTCATGCATAAAATTAAATCAGTTTGGCCTCATATCATTTCTTGTACCAAACCAACGTGACCGCAAGCACTGTTCGTATCTAGATTTGGCTATCCCTGCTGTGGCATTACATTAATTTTAGAATTGCCCATAACCACGGTTAGGTCAGGTCGATTAACCTTAGATAGTTCATCAGATAAGTTAACATAAAGTACATTTTTCTGCATCACTGCAAGCGTTTTGGGTGTATAGACGGAAATTACAGTCGTGTATTAGTAGCGGTGTGTAAGTCTTGCTTTGAGGGCCTGCTCGGATACAGGGTCCCGTGTTTAAACCAATGTAAAATTCATAGGGTTGACGTCTTATTTCTAACTAAAGATACGTTACACAAACATCAAACCAAGACAATTGTATTGCTGTCGTTTGTAGCCGTAATTTATTTTGATCTATGGGTACTTAGGACAATGTATTATTATGAGACATGACATTTTGGTTGAGAAAGGGGAGTGTTAGTCTCAAAAGCTTCCAAAAACTAGTAAACTATTTCATGTGTAAGAGACCCTGTCACACATTCAGAACCTTCTCCGAACACCAGTCGACCAAGATTGACTGATGTTCGGGAGCAGTCTGACCAGATTTAGGCCACGCCTACCCTTCGATACCAATTTAATCAAATTTGAGTTAAAATTGACCGCCAACCACGACCCGATCCTCCTAACCTACACCCGAACATCAGCCAACCATGGTCGAACCTGCCATCCACACCCGAATGTTTAAACATTTTCAAACATTCGGCTGGCGCAGTCGAACAGTAGCCAACCTCGCCGAGTACCAGCCAACCACAGCCGACTTTGCTCCCGACCTACTCCTAACCATGGTCGGGGGGGTCTAAAGTGTTCGGGAGGTCATTTTCGCATGTGTGACAGGGGCTTTTTTAACAAACGTTTTGTGAACTACCATTTCTTGTTCCCTAGGTCTACCTGCGCGCCATAGGCTGGCCGTGTGACGCCTTCCAGCGCATGTCGTCCTGTACTAGCACCAGCAGCAGCAGGAGAACCATGGCCACTAAGATGACGTACTTCTCGGAGTCTCACATCTCGCCCAACAGAGACCCGGGCCCTCGCCTTCAGATGGAGTCCACTTTGTAAATGTCGCAAAATCTGATAAAAACGCATTATGTAACATTATGACGATACAAAAAGGAAATTTTCTGGTCGTTTCGTTACAAAGTAAGTTGAATCAACCCTACTCCATTGCAAATAAGTGCCATTCAGGAAGTGGAGGTGCCAAAATATGACCGCCTATTTTTACGAGTGTGTTTAAAAGTTGGAAACACAGCTGTCAGCCATGTTTGTTTACATTCTAATGGTTTGTGGTGGTGCCACGAACTGCACCTCGTGTCGGCTGTTTTAGCGCCAACCATACATATAAATGAGACTGATATAATTGCACAAATATAAAAAGTGGAAGTAAATTCAATTAAACTACTTCAATTTTTGGTATGGTGCAAATGTTACATAATGCCCCTTTAAAATTCATCAAAATGCAATGGGCGCTGAGAACATCCTAAACCCAGAAATATGAAGACTCTGTAGGACATAGACTGGAATTGTATCATAAGGCCACACTCACTTAATTTTATGGATTACATCCTCTCGAGACCCCAAAACTAATGTGAGAGGGCGGGAAAAAATCTAGCAAAAAAGTTGCTAAACCACAGGAATATAAAGCTGGTGATGCAAATTGAACCACCGAACACAGTATATCAAACAAGCAACAAGTCTTTATTTGTACTAGGTAGATATATGATCAAAGGAAATACATGTAGGTTGTCTTGTTCAAACACAAGGAGTTGCATGTTGCTGCCCGTATTGTCTTTCTTTGTATGACAGTATACCGACATAACCCCATTTTAGCTTTTTGTGGCATTCCTGAGTCATCGGCACCGTACTGAGTTCTGTGGAGCCTTGGAGGTGATCTTTTTTTATATTTCAGCCATACCATAGGTATGGATGAAATATATTGTGTTCTCTCATGTTTCTCCTTCTTCTCCTGTCATTTCTTTAAATGGATTCAACTCTGTCATTTTTCAGCCAAATGACCTGCAATTTGGCATGATGGTAGAGTGACTAAATACCCCCAGACGTTTTTTTCATTTTTTTGATACAAGCTTTGAAAAATGTTTTATTTGGTTTTTTTGGTCATTTTCAGGCAATAAATGTACATTTTGGGATCTGGAGCCCTGGTACTACATCCGAATGACGCGAAATTTAGTATGGGGATACCTTGAACACATGCCCACAGAAAGTCATTCACGCTTTTGACATACACCATTTTGAAATTGTGTAAAATAGGGCTTTTTCGCTATTTTTGGACAAAAAATGTACATTTTTGGCTCCTGTGCCCTATTATTAAAACCAAATGACTTGAAATTTGGCATGGGGGATCCTTGGACACATGCCCACAGAACTTTATTCACGCTTTTGACATACACCACTTTGAAATTATGTAAAATAGGGTTTTTTGGCTATTTTTGGACAAAAAATGTACATTTTAGGCTCCTGTGTCCTAATAATAAAACCAAATGATCTGAAATTTGGTATGAAGGTGCCTTGGGCACATGCCCACAGACCATAAATCACACTTTTATCATATGCTACTTTAGAATGATAAAAATAGGACTTTTTTGCTATTTTCAGACAAAAATATACATTTTTGGCTCCTGTGTCCTGATAGTAAAACCAAATGACCTGGAATTTGGTATGGGGGATCATTGGGCACACGCCCAAAGAACGTCATTCACACTGTTGGCATGCACCACTTAAAATTGTGTAAAATGGGACTTTTTTGCTATTTCCAGATGAAAAATGTATATTTTTGGCTCCTGTGCCCTGGTATTAAATCTGAATGACCAGAAATTTGGTATACAGATACCTTGGACATATGCCCACAGAACATCAATCAAACGTTTGACATATACCACTTGAAAATTGTGTAAAATAGGGCTTTTTTGCTATTTTCAGGCAAAAAATGTACATTTTTGGCTCCTATGACCTGATATTAAAACCAAATAACCTGATATTTGGTATGGGGGATCCTTGGACACATGCAAACAGAATGCTATTCACCTTGCTGGCAGACACAGCTTTCAAATTGTGTAAAATGGGACTTAAACATGGGAAGGAAATGGCTGAAATATGCTGTATTTGCTCCGGAGCAAATGTCGGCCTTTCTAGTTGTTTTTGTTTTTTGAGAACAAGCGAAAATCAAAGAATATCCATAAAATTATGTCAGTGTGGCCTAACTATAAATATAAGGGTATATGTATGTGTTTGGTGGGGGGGGGTGAGAACATTAGGACAAGATTTGTATACATGGCTGTATGTGCTAACGGTGCCACTGTTAACCCAATTTATCTCATAGTGTAGCATTTTACATTCTTGTGTTATGTGTAATGCTGTGTACCATATATGTGTGCTGTTCTTCACCATGCCTGTACTAGTGTGCACCTCCGTGTACTGCTATGTATCATCTTGTGTGTACCTCGTACACAATACTACTGAGTGTACGGATTGTGTGCATCTCGTGTGTACAATGTATAAACACACTTAGTCCAGTGATCAGAGTATATTACTTGGGATCTTCCTGTAAAGTCTATTTTTATTCAAAATCTTCCACATTATGATTAGTGATATATTGATAGGAAATTTGTGCTGGTACTTTTGCTGGTACTTTAGCCGAGTATAGTATTGAAACGTAGCACGGTATTTTGTTGTAATCCATAATCCATAAATACGTATACGAAACAAAGTATATTCAGAACTAAGATTTGGTAAATGTTGTTGAACGACATGTGACTGTATATATGTAGATACATGTACATAGCGTCACACGTTTATCTGGCTCCTATATTCACTTGATTTAGGCACCGATTTTGGAGGATTGTTTTCTTTAAAACAAGTCCATAGTTGGCCGATGTCGGACGATAATTGGAATGTAAGAAGCCTGCTTTTTTCAAAGAAAATTACCATTTCCACCTTCAATGTGATTGTGTTGAGCGTGTATAGTATGGCTTTATATAATAAGAACTGTAAATAACGCCTATGGAATGTCTACACGGCTACAATATTCAATAACCTGGAAATATAATAATAGAAGGTTTTAGGATCATCACTCATCTTTTGAATTTCTCCTTTTTGTTACAGTGCAGTTTACGAACTGGAATTATAACAGACTTACTAGTACTGTTGTATTCCAATACGTGAGGCCATTCCAAAACATGGAACACGTTTTGGAATGCAACACTGCCCTACTGCTTTATGTCGGTCCAAATACTCCCCTAGGGTTGGAGTTACTTCTCATACTTTGTACTTATTCCTAGAATTTGTATTAACGTCATCTAGTAAATATTTCTCCTGCGTGTCTCTCTGTAAGCTGATTCCTGAAATTAAGAAATTCAAGAAATACAAAGATGAACAAAATTGTAACCAAACCGGTGCAGACCACATTATATCATTTTGTGTGATATCATGCAAAATGGCGTGATCAGACGTCCATAGGGTATCACTTGGCTGAAAAATGAGTTGAATTCCATTTGACCGAATGGCAGGAGAAGGAGGAGAAGACAGAACTTCAGGGAAAACAATATATTCCTCTGTCATACCTTTGGTATGGAATGAAATATTACGAATAACTGATTTCACAGTACTTACATGTACATATAATGTCTCTGTGCAGAATAATGCCTTTAGTTATCCAATGACTTGATTTATTTTGTATCACGTAATGGTTTACCTGGATATCTAACATTTATTGACATAAGGCCGTGTTTTTGTTGCAAGATGTCGGCCACAATTGTATATGATGATGATTGTTACATACCTAAATTTATCATATTATCACAGAATGTTCATACTGTTGTGATGTACAATAGGCCTTTCAACTACCCGAGTAAGCAATATGTACGTAATGTATGTAAATTATCATATTAATCAAGGCACTTACGAAAAAATAAACGAAGCGAAGCAAGAGCGATATCGTACTTTGCTTTTGGTGTTGCCGTTTGTAATAAATCAGTCACTAATAGAATAAGCCAAGTGTGACATTTCGAGAAGATGCCAATTTGAGTTGCCTCCATTCATTCGTCATGTTGCTCCCTAGGGAGCTATCTGCTTTAGATAAAGGAATCCTTGCCGCTATCCTTGGGCCATTAGTATGTATGAGTCTTTGCATTCAGTTGAAGGCTGATAATAGAGGCGTTATCTGAAAATGTCGGAGTGCCTGAAGAATGATACATTGCGTGTTGTTGATGATGGCTCAGGTCTGATAACTAAAGTGTTGAGTTGACAATGAGACTAACTAGTCTCCTTTGCAGGCTTTCCGGGAGCGGTCGCGCCGGCTGATTTTTTTCCGGTGCGGTCGGCCTTTTTTTAGGGGGGGGGGTCTTATCACACGTAGATCGTACACGCTTAGAACTCTGGCCGCCTTCCGTTGTACCCCCCCCCCCCCCCCAAACGAGTTATCAAAATCAGACATTCTGCTGCGGCAGTACCTTTGAAAGTCGCTAGGGGATACATATTCTAATCATTTAATGTTGCCAAGATACCAAATATCATTACGATCCATTCATGAATTCTTGACTTGTGCTGAAGAAACAGAAACACACACACACACACACACTCACACACACACACACACACACACACACAAACACACAAACCAGTCTGACTGTCATGTCTTTGTAATATACGTTGACTGCATTTTACCACAATGTTGAAAGGTCTTGAAATGCTACACATTAGCAGTCCGATAATTGTAAGGAGTGTGTTTTTTATCAAAAGAAATGATAACACAGACAACACTTGAAGTTTGCTGCCTTTAACATGATGATGTTTTCTTTCTCTGTCATTCAGTCTGAACAACCATGACTTAAACTGCATATATGCGAAACGGGATGGTACTTAACTACCTATATAAACAGTTACAACTTAAATTTAAGTTCAAATTCAAATACAAACCCGAGTTTAAGTTCAATGTTCAACAGAGAAGTTGTAGGGCATGCTTGACAGCGCTGGCAGCATGTCTTTGTTGTGTGTGTATACATGTCATGTACATTGCACGCTAAAAGAATCATTTACATACAGTCAATCTCATATGGCTAAATCATGGAGTTATCTTCCTTTTTATAACTCCATGGCTAAATTAAGATGTGCATGACAATAAAACCTTACAAAGTAGGTAAACAAATCCCAATGCATTGAATCCCATCCAATTTACCACAAATCCTCAGCTTGCCAACAAAAATACACAATTTTTACACCAGAGACGTCCTATAGGGTACATTTTGTACTTCCAACTACACAAAAATATTGATATTGCTTCAAAACTTCATTAAATCAGCAGAGATGCACTTGAGGCACTGAGAGGAACGTTTAACAGGACAACAAGCTTTTTAGGATGGGAGTATTAATAAATAAAAGAAAATTACATTTTAAATCATTCTATTGCAAATCTATTTACCAGTGCTCTGATTGATTAACTAATTCTATTAAAACCATGAAAACTCTGATTGGGTAACTAATTCTATTCCAAGTCTATTTACCAAAGCTTTGATTGGTTAACTAATTCTGAGTCCACCAATAGGAAACTAGTCTTGACAGCCCATGATTGTGACTTACAAGATGATTGCACTGTACATGTACTTGCATAGTCAAGGTTAAAGTGCTCAAAAATATACATAATCTATATGTAATGAAAACTCTATTTACATACATCTTCTTAACTCTTCTCCATTGTGCAATTATAACTGTAACAAATTTTCTACTCTAACTGCATATCTTTGCACGACCGTTACTAAATTGCCACCACATATGATTTTAAAAAAAATCTTTAAACTTCAAATACAGGTAACAAAAAGACTTCCTGATGTCATGACAGATTTCGACTTTTCCATGGTAAGATTTCTTAGTCTTACAGCTAGACATAAAATTTAATGTTTGAGATATGGCGCCAACATCTTTCAACTCCAAATATTCTTTATTATGCTAAAAAAAGTAATTAAAAAAAAAGAGTAATGGGTAGCATACTCAAAACACAGCTGGTTCCTGACAAATGGTGTCAGAAGTGGGATTCAAACCCACACCTACAAAAAACCAAATACATACACCTTTGTTAGACACAAGTTACCTTCTTACAGTTCCCCACGTTCATCCATCTGACGTATTCGACGATATAAAGGTTCTTCTAGCGTTCCTGCCGCTCGCTTGGACTTGGGGTGGTCCGGACCAAACACAACCAGGCATGTCTGGTACCACTTCTTGAAGTGTTTGTAGGAGTCCCTGTACTGTGCCCTGTCCTCGTAGTAGATCCCAATGTTGATGTAGAGCCGGGACGTCAGGATGTGGTTCTCTCCATAGGTTTGTAGGCACAGAGCTAAGGCTTCTTCGTACAACTGCAGGGAAGGCATCAAACACAAATTGCTGAATCTGAAAATTAAATATTTGTTTAAAGGCCACACCCTTTTTAATTTTCTGGTTCTCAGATCCCACCCCCCCTTATTGTTTAGTTTGAAAAAAATGATTTGATTCACACTGTCATTCAGGAAATGAATCAAACCCCAAATGCTCATATTTTAGCTCCAATAGTTGAAGCAAAGGCCTTGTCTACAAGTACATTATACCTACTATCTAAGAATTACCTCCGTAAATGGAGGTATTGTTTAGTTTTTGCTTGTGTGTGTGTGTGTGTGTGTGTGTGTGTGTGTTTGCTTGTGTCCATATTTAAATGATAACACAATAAAAATGTGGTCATTTAGAAAATGGCACTGGCCTCTGCTCTTGAGTCTGGCTTTAATTAAGAGATTTGTTTGTATACATTTTGTATAAGATAAGTTTGTATATCAGATAGCACTTTGTCATGAGAACCTTGACTACTGGACTTGACTATACACAATGTACATTTTTGTATGTGGACTGAGTATAAGAAGATAGTAACACACAAAGATAAGATTGCATTTAGAAGTCATCGCAGAAGCATACATAGGCCAGCTTAATAGATTGTTCCTATGTTGTGGTTTAGGATGAAGCTTTTATCAGACAAGTGCATCATCATGGCAAATCAGCTGCTTGCATCATCACTTGCAGAGGTCATTATAATATAATGCATGTTGTCAACTGGATATGATTTTCTGTCTCCCAATCCAGCCGTTGGACCATCATTTGACTGAGTGAATCATGAACAGATACAGAATCTTATGAAGTAATTAAATTAAACATGCATCCATTTTTAAAGGCAATTCCAATGCAATTTCAGGGCAGTGATCTTCAAGGTCAACTTTCTGGTCAACATTCTTGTTTCTTATCATAGGCTGGTTCTAGCTATTTATAGGTAGCATCCAAAAAAAACAGAGACATAGCTTGTTTTGGGACAATTTCAAATGCTTCATGTATGACATGATCATGAAAATGTGCTAAGAAAAGGCGCTAAAGGTCAATATCAGACAGATTTCCTCAATGACATACAGAATATTCTTACTTTTGCCGCCCGGAAATTGCATTGGACTAGTCTCATTGGTTTTATCTAATATACATATTTTATCGAAATTGCTTGATTGTTTTAATCATTTTGACGTAAACTTGTCAGTAGGAAAATAAGCTGCAGCATAGCAGGTTAAGGCATAGCGCTTCAGAAGATTTTGTGTTGATGGTTATGATTCAAAACCAATGCCACACAGCAGTGCAGTGCAGAGGGAGATGCAGGTTTGTACTGGAATGTACCATGCATGCACGGGGGGAGGTTATCCCTCCCCAGCCAGCTGCCGTGCAACCCATCTGTAGTACTCCTCATTCAGCGTCCCCTCTGCTCGCTTCGTCCTGGGATGGTCCGGACCGAAGACCACGGAGCACGTCTCGTACCATTTTTTGAAGTGCCTAAACGCGTCCTCGTACTGCTGGCTGTTCTCGTGCCATATCCCGATGTTGACGTACAGCCGCGATGTCAGGACGTGGTATTCACCGTAATATTCAAGGCACAGTCTAAGTGATTTCTGGTACAGCTGATTTGGGAGTGGAGTATTGTTAGGACAGCAGTTTCTAGCTAGTCCAGATATATCTGTGTGTACAGGCAATGTGTTTTAAATTGCTGCTGACAAGTGTTCTAACCAGCATCCGGCTTTCCGTCATTTCACAGACTTTTGTTGCTCATGACAAACAAAAGTTTTTAATTTTGCCCGATCCGTCATCTTTGATGGACAAAAATCGGTGTGTAAAGACATTGAAAGAGATGTCATTAAACTACATGTAAGTTTAGTCTACCAGCAAAATTTGCCCCTCAAGATTTCAGAATTTTCCCGGGGGACCCCCCTAGGATTGCCGTGCCTCAAGGGAGATGCCTCATGCCTTTAGCGCTCGACATGATGTTACATCAAACAAAATTGGGATGACAGAAAAAAATTCAGGCTGGCTTGAACACTGCTGCTGACATTGTACAATGTACAATAATTATTATTGTATGCATGTTGTGTGGTCTATATGTACATTGTAGCAAGCTAAGGGAATCATGTGACAGCTGCAAAGAACATGTACACACACATTTTGTACACTCAGGTATGTGTCATTGCAGCTGATAATCAACTAAATGGAAGACTCGATTGATCATTGGGATACATTCATGTGTAGCTATGTTTTACACAACACAGTTATTCTATCCCATACAACACATGGTTAACATGAACCCTGCCGTACCTCCAGCTGGACCTGACTGCCTCTGTCTGCCAGGATGGCCTTGGTCATGATGGCTTCAGCAAGGTGGCCATCGTCTCGCAGCTGGGGGCAAAAAAAGGATAAAAAAGTCATGATGTCTCGTGGAAAACTGGGGTACCGTTACCTTTACATACAATGTATATCTGTGTTACTCTTGTAAAAATTTGCATCGCTCCCTTGCCAAGCTAGCGATCTGCTCCCTCATGCAAATTTTTCTAGAAAAACCCCTGTAATGGTTACAGGGTTTGACAGCAGGGAACTGTACACCAGTAGCTGAATTTTAAAACTTACAAATCAATATACTTTCAATCACAGTGTAACTACTGTAACAGTAAACTTTTGTACTGACTTGTTTGAATGTCTCCATGGCCAGGTCAATGTGTCTGTTGCCCTCCTGGGAGGCCTTTGCCTTGGAGAGGAACGCGGCTGCGTCTGGGTACTGTCTCTCGTCCAGGAGACAGGCCTGCCAACTCTCCATGTTAAAGGCCAGCTGCATCCGGGTCTTGGCTAGCTTGAACTGTGTGCAACATTAAAAAAAAGACTTCAGTCCAAATCCCCAAAAAAAGAAAATAATACATTCTATTATGTATATGAAAAAAACAATGAAGGCAATCAGAGATAGCAGGCTTCACCCCTTACTGATAGGGCTTGTGACCTATTTGAGTCTGAATTGGCCAGCCAGTGACTGCCCTTTTTATTTGGCGTCACACATTCCATTTGTCATTATACAGTCATGCATTTCGCATTAAAAGGCATGTTTTCTTGAGTGGGTATGACGTAAATAAAACACAACAGTCCCAGCCTTCCTGTGGGTTGGATCTCCCTCCAGCCTTTGGCCATCAGGCAATCTGTATAGATTCAATCAAGAGTTTCCAATAATCATGATGACGAGTACAATGGCGTATGGCTGCTACCTTGTTTTTATCATCCTGAGGTAGAGTTTCCCTGAGTTCCACAGCCTTGGTGCCATTGTCAATCGCTGGCCTGAGTTCTGTCAGTTGCTGAGGACTCACAAAGTCATACAGCTTCAGTTTCTGAAGGAAAAGAGTTAAAAATTATTAAGTTGTTGTATACATTGTACAGTCATGTAAGTACACATGTATTAAGAATGATGTAAGTATGGTAACAGATCTATGATAAAATATTAATTATTGTGCATGTAATTATCTTTTACCCCTTATTCAAAAGAGTTCAATTTGACCAGTTTCCATGCCCCAAAATCCAATGTTTAAATGTATAATATGTATATATTCAGAATTGTTGTGAATTTCTTGAATGCTTTATTAATAATAATTGTGAACTTCTCTCTGTCATGTAGGTAGGTAGGTAGTCGACTAGCGGAATTATACCGCTCAGACGGGGTTATACCGCCCCTTACGGGCGGGGTGACATACCCTTTTGTTGGGGTTGCCAGGTCTCCGTCAGGGGGATGATGTAAATCACCATGTGGCTAATACGAGACAAGGCTTTGCCAGGCCTCCATCCGGGTGATTTGTAATGAATCACCAACTTCCAGCTAGTAATATCTGGACCATCGCACACCGGGGCATGCCCCTACTCTTTTTCAAAAGGTGTGTCATGTAAACAAACAGAACTGTGGTTGGTATTGTTCAGTACCTCAGTATAGATGGTTGCAGTGAGTTCGTACACTAGTGCCATCCGTTCTGGCCGTGCTCCCAGGTCGTCCTGTTCGATCCTGACCGCGGGAGCGAGCATCTCCTCCGCACCATCATGACGTCCTCCCTGAGACCTGTACAACGTACAATACAAGACAAATGATTTTTTTTTCCAACTTTATTCAGATAAACAAAAACATACAAAACAAAGAGGTGTACATACACTAAACAGATAAATACACATAGTAGTAATCAGTGATATTACAAAACTAAGTTAAAAGGTTCCCATTTTTTATTGTGCTTTTTTTTCTAACCTTAGCCATACAATCATGTCTTGTGCAGTCAACCAACCACTCATTAGATAGAGTACATATTTTGGATGTAAATGCAGGTAAATGCAGGTCATGCCATACATTGCAGGTTATAGATCTGTGTACATCTGAGCAGACTGCTCCCAAACTTTAGCCCACCTTGTTCAGCTGGTGTCAGTGGGGGAAGGTTCTGAATGTGTGACAGGGGCTTTAGGTGCAATACTGGTGCGATAAAAAACATACAATAACCATGCATAGCCTTACACAGAAGGGCAGAAGACTCAACATATATTAAAGACATCTCATGCACTTACATGACTCTGGACACTTGAAGGTATCTCAGGCCCAGAGTCTCCTTAGAGACATCTTCCTTGTTCTCCAGTTCCTTCAGAGATGTCTTGTACCTCGTCTCCATCTCTTCTGCTCCTCCAGCCTGGAGAAAAAGAGCAAGATTTCAGATTATTCAGAAACCAAATTTCTTGCAAAAGTCAAATCCCAAACAGGCCTGTCTCCAGCACCTACCCTTCATGTCATTGGACGGAATTTTGTTGCTTGGAATGGACAAAAATTTTAACCATTCCGTCCCTTGACAGACAAATATCAATCCTAAAGTTATATGATAGTGTGACATTCATCAGTTCATCAACTGTTACAGTACCAAATACAAAATGTCAAAATGTGGTAAACCTTCATAAATAACTAAGTAGTAGGTAAAAAAAAAAAAACTTTCACTCACAGCTCTCCAGTAAGCCAGAAGCAGACTGCTGTAGTCTTCATTGTACAGATGATCGAACACGTCCCATTCCAGCAGGCACTCAGCAAGTCTGCTGTGGTCACCTATCTTGGTCAGCTGGTAGGGGTACTCCTGTCAGGTCAGACATGAATGTTGATGTATTACTAATAGTAACGTACAATGTCATGTAATCTACAATGTACATGTAAGCTCCTTGGATAGATTCTGATCAGTTTGTAAAAGATTTTAATAACTGAAACATTGGCATGAGTCAGGCTATTAACAATTTGAAAGTTATTCAAGGATGCTTCTTTTCTAGCTAGAAATACATGTACATTGTAATCAATCAATCAATCATTCGTCCGGTGGTAAATCACTGACATAAAAATCTACATTTTTTCGCATGTACACAACAGTGTACAACTACCACAAAATAAATAAATCACCCAACGTGTCAGATGCATTTTTGTTGTGTACTCTATCCTAGAATTTGTGTTATCTTACCTCCACCCTTCTGTCCAAGTTCCCCACATGTTGGAAGAAGTTAGCCAGTTTACTGTGCCACCAGTTGTACCTGGCCTGGACCCTGTCTTCATCTGCATCATCAACCAGGAAATACCTACGGGACAAAGATTGGGTACATACATTGTTGACGTTACGCAAATTTTTTTCTAGAAAAACCCCTGAATACCTATTGTAACAGTTGTTGGTTATTGTAATAACAAAACTGTGTTACACTAATGCCAAACAAACAAACAAGCCAGACAAATAATAAGAATTGGATACAATTAGATGAAACTGCATTGGATGCCTTCAAACAACTGCTATCCCATAATAGATAATGATGAATGGAAACCATGATTTCATGACGTACTTTGACCTGACAGCTTTGCTGAGTGACCTGTGGTAGAAATCTAGTCTGCCCTCCCCACTCTCGCCAAACGGGCGCAGAAATGTGCGTAATCCACGGTAAACAGCCGCCCACTTTGCCATCGGTAGAATCTCAAGCTTTTCTGAGTTGTCTTTTCCTGAAAAAAAAAAAAATTTCAGAAAGATTAAAATTTTAAACGCCCCAAACATTGCTGACCTACTCCTAAACACCTCCCGTCCACATCAAAATGTTTGAAACATTTTATAAACGTTCGGCTGGCGCAGCTGAACAGTAACCGACCTTCCCAAACACCAGCCAACCACAGCAGACCTTGCTCCCGACCTACTCCTAACCATGGTTGAAGGGAGTTCAGCAGTGTTTGGGAGGCCATATTTGGATATGCATGACAGGGGATATACACAATCTCTTATAGCCCTACCTCGCTTTTTGCGTGGCATGTCTTCAGGCATGAGGTTGCCCTCATCAGCTAGTATCCTCAACAGTTCAGTCTCTAACAATCCTGTGTTGGAACACTCCAGCAGACACAGTGTAGCCACCAACAGGTGACCACCATTTTCCTCTTCAAACCTTTCCAGAACCTGTGTCAACAAACTAGAACAACACAATAGTCAGAACTCAAACGTCTTCATCAAAACTTCATATCACATTCTGGTAGTTTGTGGTGGCATAATATTATGCACCTTAGTGCAGGAAAAATGGGGGCTGTGCAGGTATTTCTTAATAGCTAACCTGCACTGGTCCATGTACATATTGTACTAGGTTTGTATGACATGTACATTGACTGTTACCGCCTAATGGCAATGGTTCCTGAACTATTTTAGTATGATCAAGATCCATACTTCTGAAATTCTGAGTGGTGCTGGTAAAATTAGTGCAGGTGTGCAGAAACAAGTATTTCGAGCCCTGCATGTACAATAAATATACCCAGAGCTTACTTTAAGAGTCCATCTGCAAGACCCTCAATCTTCTTGGAGACTTTCTCGAACACCCCGTAAACCCGAAGTTCCTCACAAGCAATGGACAGCCAGAGGGGGTTAGCCGAGGACTCCTTAGACAGCAGACTGTTCATCTGGGAGTGGTCCAGTCTCTTGTTGTACTTGGATAACATCGTCCTTACTATTTCCTGGGGAAAAAAAGGCAGGGACTTGAGTTGGAGTTTCATAATATGGATCCACACCAATTTAATCAACTGGTTCTTGGATTTGTCTTCTATTTTTTCTGATATGCCCCCCCTCCCAAAAAAAGGTTCTGAATCAAGTTTGAAATTCTCATATCTTGTCCCCAACAGCTGAAGAAAGTCATTATCTTCCTAGTTGCTACAGGAAACAGTTTTTCCATCTATCAATATAGAGCGGTTTGATTAAAAGTTCAAATTCATTGTTTGAATTACAAATACAATGTAACACCCTCAGGCTGATATGTGGACTTTATGACTTCTATGATCATTTGGGGCTATCATAGAATGCCTCAAGGCCTGTGGCTTTCAATCAAGTTTTGCACGACTTTTGATCACAATTTGCACAAGATGGTAAATTCAAGATCTGTACTAGTATATAAACTCTACATGTAACACAACCCAATCCTAAAAGGCAATACCCCTCTACCCCTGTAAGACCCCATAGCTCCCTACCTGTCTTGCTTGTTCATCCAGCGGCTCCAAGGTGGTTTCAATAGGCTTGATGGACCTGGTCTTGAGGGCCTTGTGAGGAGGTGTGTCTCCGATCATGGAGAACACACATCTGATCTGAGGAGCCAGTTTCCCCGGCAACCAGCTCATGTTCATGGCGGCAGCAACTTCCTCAAACTGGGAGACAAACATCATCATCAGTCACTGACAGGGTTCATCTGCTCAGTAATTCTCAATACAGGGGTACCGACATTATGAAGAATTTATACAAAATAAAATTTGCATGTCTGCTGACAGGCCTCAGGAGTATGTCTAAGACTAAGACAATACCTGATTGACAGCATCCAGGATGATGACAGTTGGTCTTGTGTTAGGGTTGGACAGGACTGCTGTAGTCAGCTGTACAGTGGACTCTAGGTCTTTGGGCATGGTGGAGTCCTGAAGTAAGAAATTATAACTGTTACAACATTGTAACCTGATGCTATACAGAGACCATCTGTCATAACAACAGTTACTGATCAGATATAACATCTGGGCAGCAAACGCGTACTTGTACAATCTGTCAAGGGTAACTTGAAGATAAAGACCCTGTCACACAGACAAAATATGGCTGTAGGTCGCTGTGGTTGGCTGGTGTTCGGCCAGGTCAGCTCTGTTCAGTTGAATGTTTCAAAATGTTTCAAACATTCGGGTGTGGACAGGAGGTTCGGCCATGGCTGGCTGGTGGTTGGTTGGTGTTCAGGATCAGTAGGTCAGCAGTGGTCGGGGCATGGTTGGCAGTCAAATTTGACTCAAATTTGATTCAACTCGTATCAAAAGGTGGCCTAAACTTCAGCCAACCTTAGTTGGCTGACCACGTCGGCAGAACGTACTGCACCTGCGCGAAACCCGTAATGTATTGTGCATAGCACTTTTGCAGAACGTCTCATAAGGTTGTATTAGGGCATATAAGGTTGACAGCCTGTCAATAGTTTTCAGATGTTGTATAGGAAAAGATATCGTCTGCAACAGGCAAAATTTTGATACAACGTTGACCAAACATCAACGAAAAACGTGAAAAATCAGGGTTTTGCGCAGGCGCAGTACGTTCTGCCAACGTGCTAGTTGGCTGGTGTTCGGTGGAAGGTTCTGAATTTACATGTATGAAATGGGCTTTATCCAAGGAGGTTCAAGCTCCACAGCATTCAAAGCTGACTTAAATTGTCGGCACTTCTTAAGTTTTCAAAGTTCGCACAGTGCTTGCAAACACCACAACAATACAACACTCACATTGACCACGCCCAGTTCCTTCAGAAGTCTCTTCAGCATGAGTTCCAGGTCCGTGGACCCGGGCGTGGCACCAACAAAGTGGAAGAACACGTGCCAGCCTTTGTCTCCCGCCCTGGAAGATAATATTATAGTACATTAGAAATCTCTCATTAACCTTTACACTGTAGCAGGGCTCTAGCCAGCACCATTTTTTTCCGTCAATTGCAGGAACTTTGTGGAATGTGACGGAAATTTTTTAAAACCAATCAGTCAACCTTGACAGATAAAATAGACGAAAATCTTAGGCAAAAATATAAAAACATCCAAAGGACCACCAACAACCACTCTCAACCCCATGATTTGCCTCTCAAATGTGGGAAATTGCCTTTTTAAATAAAGGCTTAAAAATCCAAAATTTGCCCCCGGACCCCCTAGATTGTGAGCACTCTTCCTTCAGGTCCGATCATGGACCTGGGCTGACAGAAAAAAATTTTGAGCTGGCTACTATAGAGCCCTGCATTGTTGTTCAGTGAAGAGCTTTATCACATTGGCAAGGAAAACAACATTCTTACATACATTTGTATATGACACAGTATAATTAGAGAGAACAACAGGATCCATATGAAGCTATCCTCTAATAGAATTAAACCGGGCACACTATTTTCTGACACTCCTCAGCTGCTCAGACTACTACTGTCTGCTGCATGGTAGTGTAATGTGGAAAGGATGCCCCCCCCCCAATCTTGGTTCATGACAGATGTAGATTTTAATCAGGTTACACCGTTCTGACACCCCTATGTTCTGATAACCCTGTTTTCTGACAACTCAACCAACATGTATGTCAGAAAACTCTGCCCCTTAACCCTGTTACTGTGCCAACCTGTCCAACCACAGGTCACTATATTTATGATTATAAATAATGATTAACATTAAGGAGAAAGAAATTTGGGACAAAATCACCTTCTGGTTTTCCAAGTTTTCCGGACAAGAAATACGGACAAAAACAAAAAAGAGCACATGAATTTTTAAGTGTTAATATAGTTAACTGTTACCATACATTTTGATTTCTAGATTAACTAATTACAATCTTTCATGGAGTAGTCTAAGGACCTTTCCAGTTGCGAGCATGTCAGGTGAAAAACACCATCAGAATTTGAACTGAGTCTATTAGTAACAATTTCTTAGTCCAGAGGCAGGGTCCCTGACACTGGACTACACACAAGATTAAGACTAGATGTCAACCTGTCCAAGGGACAAAAATTGTCATGTACATGTAGATCAGACCATACGTACCCAGGGATTGTGTTCTTTAGGGTATTAGCGACCGTATCATTGGCTGTTCTTGCCATGACAGCTGACTTCCCTGACCCTGGTCCTGCCACCAACACCAGCGGAGCTTCCACTGCAATACCAGCGATGTGGTCCTGAATCTGTGGTGCAAACAACAGCCTCCAGTTTAATTCCGGACTTCCAGTCTAATTCCGGACTACTTCCCACATCTCAGCAACCTTACATCTAGATGGGCTAATGTTGTTAATTACAGGTAAAAATGATGTAAGAAATACGTAGCAGCTATCGAGGCCCCTTAGGGGTTAACCCAATTCTGCAGAATTCTGGGAACCGGAGCCAGAATTCTGGGAACTCGAATGATGAACTTTGACCTTACGACACATGAACTGACCTCTCTCAGCACCTGGTCCCTCCCCAGCACGACCTCCGCACGGTTCTTCATGAACGACTGCAAGATGGAGTAGACAAAATGTATGGTGTTTTGTAAGGCCTCACCAGTTATATCAAATTTTGTATTTGCCGCTTCATCCATTTAAATTCACATATACCATGATTATGGGTGCAAAGTGCAAACATGTGCACATATCAACCCCTTTATCAAACACATTCATATACATGTAGATATGGTGACCAGCCCCTTCAACTTGCAACATACATGTAATATAACCCAACACCACAGGGTGTCTGCTACAGCACCAGTTACCATGGTGATAGTCATCTGGTCCAGGTCATTGCTTCAGAACTAAACTATGTCTTAAGTTTGGAGAAGAAGAAGAAGCTGAGCAAAAACAACAATTTTTTTTCTTTCTGTCAAGGTAAACATAAAAAGCAACCAAACAACACACCTCGTGAGCCTCCCTCTGTTTCTGGTAAGGGTCGGCAGGCGTGTCGTCGAGGGGGTACTGCCTGGAGATCCTGTCTTTGAAGAACTCCAGAACCTGCAACAACAGAAGGACAATCAAGGAATGGTAGGATAATGGATGGAGAGATGGAAAGATGACCAGATGAAGGGATGCAAGGATGGATGGAGGGACAAATAGAAGGGATGCAAGAACTTACAAAGTACATGTATGGATGGAGAGATGAAATTAGATGAAGGCATGGAGAAATCATCATGAATAGATAAAGGGTGGAGAAACAAATAGATGAATGGATGAAGAGATGAAGCCTAAGGGATGAAGCGATAAAGAGATAAAGGGATGGAGAGATGAACAGATGAAGGGATGGAGAGATGAACAGATGAAGGGATGGAGAGATGAATAGATGAAGGGATGGAGAGAAAACAATGAAGGATGGAGATAAATAGATGAAGGATGGAGAGATGAATAGATGAAGGATGGAGAGATGAATAGATGAAGGGATGGAGAGATGAATAGATGAAGGGATGCCAGGATGGATGGATGGATGGAGGATGAGTATACAAAGCACAAGATGAATGAGTACATAATTAGTAAGAAACAACATTTATAAGAAACAGAACTTCAAAAAAGGATGTTTCTGGAAGAAGAGTTTCCAAGGTGACTCTTACCTTCTGTGTAAAGAGACCGTCCAGCCCCTTCAGATATACTTTGTCCCTGTCCTTGTCAATGAAGTCAAACTCACAGTCATAGTAGACCACTCTACTCTCCTGGGGGAAAATAAACAATATAACAATTTGAAAATGATTCAAACATGCATAATCCAATTGCTGGTAGCAGTAAACTAAACTGGTTATCTCAATTTACTTTTTTTTACAGAAATATGTTGAAATTGTGGATTCTGAAGTAAATGACATCACATGAAGATTTTTTCATCTAAAATATTTCAATTTTTGGTGAAAATATGTTGCCTAATGTCCCTTTAACTATCAACACAGTTTATTACTTCCGTGCCAATAATTGACAGTACAGTTACTGTACTGTAACAATATTAATTGTTTTGAATTAAAGCTCAACCTGAACGCAATGTAGAAACTTACTGGAAACCTGGTCTGTAACATGGTTTTCAGCATTTTCAGCTTGTGAGGTGCCATGGGGTTGTCATCCAAAAACTCCTCCTTGTGTCGGTCTGGCACAGTGTCCATAAAGCCGTCATTTCTGATCATGAACAGAGCTGTCAGAAAAGAAAGAAAGTTAACATATATATGATGATATACTGGATTGTGTTGACAAATAATTACAAACTTTTTTACCTAGCTTACCGCACTAAGTAATAATTCATTTCATGATTGTATTATATTTAATTTATTATAATTATCTGGGTCGCGATAACATTCGATATTTGCGTATATAAGGATGACACCCCGTCTGAAGCTTTTAAATGTTGTGAGTATGAAATTAAAGATATTGTCTGCAACGGGTAAAATTCTGATGCAATGTTGACCAAACATCCAGTGAAAAATCCAGGTTTTGTGCATGCAGGCGCAGTACGTTCTGCCGACGTGCATGCAATGTGTGACTCACAGTTCGGGTTGTCTCTCCTGTAGGCAGCGTGCATGATCTCCATCTCAGTAATGGACAGTCCGAAGATCCAGCGGTACTCGTCAACAATGGCCTGTGGGACATCTTCCACTGCAGGGACCCAGCCGCACCGCTCACTGCAATACACACCACAGGTTTTAGAAAGTGCAGCCTTACCAGTGTGGAAACGTACATTTGTAGTGTGAGGACTAGCTGTCAGTGACTGTCAGTGACACTCCTGTGTCAGGGACCCCCGCAGCAGTATAATCAAAGATTGGATTGTATTGAGTTACGTTTTCTATTTTGTAACTTTATGTGAAACCAACTTGGTGAAACACGACTGTTGTAATGGTAACAAACTTTACTGCAATTCATGCAGGGAAGGCACACTGTGTCTTTCCCTGTTTGAATTAGTACTAAGAAACAAACAATAAAAAATGTAGGTTCACAGCTGACAACAATACAGGAAACATTACTCATACTGATGGGCTCATGCATGAATAACATACATGTACCTTGTCATGTTGACGAAAAATGGCATGACGTTGTCCTGGTGACACCTGTCAATCTCACTCAGACAGGTGCGCAGGGTGGTCTCCGTGGTGGTGTCTTTGGGTACGCCCTACGTGTGCACATGTGAACAGCACGTTGGTAAAGTCTATCATATTTATCAATATTACATTGTATTAGCTAAGAATAATGGAGCCGTCTTGTCCGAAAACTACTATACATTACACATGTATGTCAGAATTCAAAACTACAGACCTAGACCTGTACAATGTACCTGTACCCATTATAGTTTGGATAACTCTCTATAGTTATACATGGAGGCACCAGTGTTTTTATCGTAAATTGTTGTCTTTAGTTAGTACATTTGTTTCGAATGAGGGTTTATATCACTTTATGTAAAAAATCATAGTATTTGTAAGTTTTTTCCTGATTTTTAGGTGCTAAATTTATTCTTTAGTGTATAAAATGGTGTCCTAGTGTTTTATTTTGTTTAGGACTGGTCTGGACCAGTCCTGTACCTGAAAAAGCCACGAGGTCACACCCTCCGTGAACGAGGATGCTAACAGTCATCTTCGACTACTAAGGGCTACCAAGACAGATCCTGGTACAGGAATTAGGTACACAGCCCTTAGAAGATGTCTACCACGAAGGCTACAAAAATGTACATGTATGACACACAATACGACTGCCCTATATCAGATCTACATTTTGTAGCTCTTGACGCACATTGACTTGTGTTTCATACTCCATTATTATTAATGCCTGCACTATTCTGTGCATCATCTCCCAGGCGACCAGATAAACAACATGCATATTTTATAACTCAGTCTCATCAACTGACCTTCAATGACATTTGGGTGGACCTACAACGTAGCTTTTGTTTGTCTTCTTTATCTTCTAAATGACCTACATGTAACCCTAGTAACTTCACCTTAATCCAAACGGTACATGAATCCAAGATTTTTACAAATAGGGTATTTACGGATTGTGCTAGATGCAACATCAGTAATACCACCAGAAATGCAAAGTTAAAAGACTCATGACAAGTTTTCAGAACACTGTTTAAAAAAACTTTCACAACCATGCTTTGAAGACAACAATGTGTGAACGTGAAGCGAACACTCACCCATCTCAGGTCACACTCCACCAGATGTAGCCTCCTGGTCTCACACCAGAGTCTCAGGTCAGGGAACACCTACAAATCCAACAGATTCTTGCTGTAAAGTTCTTGTTTTGAAAGTAATACGACATACATGTATGAATAATATGAACGGACTTCTGGCATGTATGTAAGACAGTGGACTATTGTCTTGCACTTTGTGAAGATACAATTTATAAAAATATGAATTTCAAAATGCCAGTGACCTCACCTGTTTTACCAACATTTCCCTTTCTGCCTTGAAATCCTTGAATGTTGAGGACACGAATATTCGGATAGTTTTCCATCCTGACCTCTTGACCACAAGGTTGTTGCCCTTTTTAGCTGACTTGTCCACTGTACCTTCAACCTGTATTCAACGGTATAACACAATGTCAATAGCACACATGCACACAAACATACATTATTATGTGTCTATTAGCAGTAGATATTCCCCGACAAACAAACACAAAAGGTCCACTGCAGTAATGTAGGAACCCGCCGTAATATAAGGCAAATTCTCGATCTTGACCTTTGTCGACCCAAGAGTAATTTGCCTAGTAACAAAAACATCCATCCATGGCTGTTAGAGTTATCCTGCGTTTACAAACAAAGTTTAACCAACAAAAACAAAAGGTCCACTGCAGTAACCTAGGAACCCGCCATAAGGCCCATTCTCAAACTTGACATTCAAGGATGACATTCCATTCGATACATTTTTTTCAAATGTTGTGTTGGAAAGGAATATCGTCTGCAACAGGCAAAATGTTGACGCAACGTTGACCAAACATCCAACAAAAACGTTCTGCCAACATGCTTGATGCGTTTGTATAATAACAACTATAGACTTGTGGAACTGGTTAAACATTTACCTAACTAACACAAGAGAAATTGTATGCACCAAATACGAGCAACTGCCACGACGTCACGGCCAACAAGTGGTAGGCAAAGATTGCCTACCAAAAATTTGCATATGTCTTCAAATAATTTGCTTGTACATAATATATATGATGTAAAAAAAAACAGTGATTGCTCGTATTTTTTACTAATTTAGAGTAGCACATGCAAATGGCCTCTTGTTGTGTGCGCCAGTGAAAAACTTTGCAGCTGCTGAATCATGGTGAGCTCAACTGCACTATTCGGCCCTGTTCATACTAAGACCTAGGGAAAAAAATGTTGTGTTTCCTGTTTCCCAAACGACCCTTTCATTCCAAACGACCAAGGTCAATGACCAGTTACCTGGATTATATTATGCAGCAAGTGCAAGAGGCAGGACAGAGTTGGAGGGACTGGTCACCATATATATGAATGTTCTTGAGGCAAATCCAAGTTACCAATTGATTAAATTGGTGTGACGTAATCTACTTAGTAATGTGTAGAAATAAGTCCGACCTGTAGCCATGCGTTCTCCACCAGTGACTGGTAGTTGTAGTTGTGAGACGCTCCACAGCCCATAGTTGTCACACCTCCAGAACCAAAACACAGGAAAAAAAACTGCTTCAGAATCTACAAGATGTACCTGGTTACAGAGGAAGAAGAAATGAACAGTTAAGATTACTTATCAAGCAAAATTCTTATCATTTTTTTTGTATCTACACATTGTACTTTAGTATCTTTTTCTTGTTTCTAAACACCAGAAATACATGACCATGCATATTGTGCTCAAATGTATCTTCAAATGGCACTGTGCTATTGGGAATAGTGCTAAAATGAGCAACTTTTATGGTTGCATATCCAATTTTCAAAAAACAGTTTTTACGTAGATATCTCTCCTTCTAATTGCAAGCACACCTGTTCTTCTGGCAATAAAAAAAATCCCCCAAAACTATTCGCTGTAGCGATATATAATTTATGGCATTCGAAACTGCAATTCACAGGAATAATAAATCATGAAAACTAGGACGAAATTTTGCTTGGGTAACAGCTACAAGGTATGTTTGGTGTCACCAGTTCGACAATAGACCCGCCATGTTGAAGTAGTCTAACACCTATTAAAACAACAACAAATTTACCACATGCGAAATGATTGTAAATTATGTTGCATCTTAATTACTCATAGTCGTTTGTAAACACATCTATGAGATCTGCGTATGACAGCGGCTTGACAAAATGGATATCAAGTAGCCATAGTTACGAGAATAATTGCTTGGACAACACAACCAGACTGGATTATCTACCTTTGAGTCGCGGTAAGTCCTGATCAACTCATGGCACGCAATAGGACATGCACAGACACACCCCTCATTGTTACGTTACATGCCCTCCCCCACCACCAAACCACTGCTATCGTATCCAGAACCGTAGTTCTATGCCTGTATGGGTTAGGGATAGGATTAGGTAATGTTCTATGTTGTCTCCGCGTATCCAAGAACGTAGATTATAAATTGCCCCAGACACAGTTCTGGATACGCGTGGACTTATAAATTATCCATGCCAGCACCGTGCCTGAGCATGGTTCTGGATACATGGTTCTGTATACACAACAACGGCATTTTTACCCCGCTGTTGCGTTCTAGACTAGAGCATGACCTACCTGAACCGTTCACATGTTCTCCCCCACACGTAGGATAGCGCTGAATAGTTAAATGTTGCAGGAAGACGAGTCTAAACTACACAAACATGTCCCCGGGCTATTTGCTGCTCATCACCAAGGAAGCAACTTTCTCCTAACCTTTGACCTTTTCCCGTCATCCATCAGTTAGGGGCGTGTCCATGAAAATCAAAGGGCAATGACCTCGCGAGTGAATTAGCCTCTACCGGGCTTCAGAAGCGGCTAGGAAGAGTAGAAATTACAGATGAATTGCCAGGGGAGTTGGTTGGCTAGAGGAGTACAGTTTATTTGCTGCACTCTTTTCGCGGACCAACTCCCCTGGCATATATCTTCGGCTACTTAGTATAAATTTACCTTGTAACAAAAAGTTTCGAACTCCGAATCTGATTGAAGCTAACTTCTGTTCATTTGAATGAAACTTATTTACATGTCTTCTGGAAAGGCATTCACGTTGTCACCTTCTGGTTTTAAGTACAAGAATGGTTACTATTGGAAATTATTCTACCTTTCCCTCGTTTCTTTTTCTTTTCATTCTCTATTTCTGTCAGCATTCTTTCATGGCTTCCTTTCTACCAATGCCTTTCTTAAAAGACGTTTACGTCCTACAAAACGTTTTACAGTAAACCGTCTCAGACCACACGGGAGACTTATAAAATCTTGCCAGATTAAGCTGGTCTTCTGGCAGAGAAAGTAGAACAAAAAGACATGACAGAGGCATGAATTTCCGAGTCAACGGCCTTTAATCACTAGCCGACGTTAAACAGAGACGGGTTATCTGGCACGTATGACCCACTGCTTGAGACACGTGTCCTTGACGTCACGTACCAGAAGTGGATGGGTCTACTCCCATGAACATGATTAAAGGTAAATTTGCTATGCCCCAATTCAGTTAAAGTATTGAAACATGAATACTGACGTTTTAGTATTAAAACATAAATAACTAGAGTTCCACGACCTCATACCTTCGCCAAATGAGGTTAATATTATATGACTGACGAATTATAGATTTCCCCCTAATTATGCCAATAAGATCCCCATTTGCATGAATTACGTCAGTTGATCATATTCTCCTCCCAATGGCAGTGTGATCGTAACAAAGAAGGCCATTCTAGCATTTTCTCATAAATTATGCAAATGAAGTCCTGATTTGAATAAGTTATGTTGAATGATGTTCACCTCCAGTCAACTTCGAAATGCGCAAGTATGAAATTGCCAGCATCAACCACTATGGAATTACAGTATTTTCTCATTAATTATGCAAATTAGGTCTTCATTTACATGATTAATATATGGCGATGTTCCTGTCATTCTTAATTACACATGTCACAAGGTAGAATAGTCCTTAATGGAAGATAGGTGAATTATAGAATTCCCTCATTAACTATGCAAATTAGATCCTAATTTGCATAATTGTCATCTAATTATGTCAAGCATCACGTAAGCTACCTACATACCCAATATCAAGACGATCCGTCAACTGGTTCTTGAGTTATCCTACTTTAAACATTTTCATACAAATGCTCCTGCACTTCCAGGGCAAGCCGCTAGGGGGCCCAAACTTACGTCACTTCTTGCCGAGCACAAGAGCTACCTACCATCCAAAAATCATGACCCTAGCATGTCCAGATCACGAGATATCAAAACCGGAAGTTCCGCTGCAGTACCATAACAAGCCGCCAGGGGGCCCAAAATCTAATCAGTTCGAGCTCTCATCAAGACCTATCCACCTACCAAATATCAAGATAATCCATCTAAGCCTTCTCGAGTTATGCTGTTGACAGACACACAGACAGACAGACACACGGCCACGAAAACATAACCTTCTTGGCGAAGGTAATGACATTTACCAACACAGATGAACTTGCTAAGGTCTTAATCACAATAACTTTATGCACAAGATAAATTTATGTTGAAATACTAAAGAACCAATTGTAAGAAACATGAAAACAATGTAAATAGGAAAACATATACAGTACAAGTTATTCAGTTGTCATAACATCTATGATGACGACATATTGTCACATATTGCTCTTCGTGTAATGAGTTCTTCACTGTGTTCAAACAAAATTCAGTTTACAAACAAAACTAATTCTGCAATGGAAAAACGTTATGTTACAAAATCTATTGAATAATATTTGTAGCTGTGCAGGTCAATGGTACAAACATGGCTTATACTACAATGTATAGCTTACAAACAAAGCTACTTAAGCCATGAACAAATCCAGAAATGTAAAAAAACTTTGGAAGTTTCACAACACATACATACATCGCCTGAACATTTGCCCTCATTGGACAAAGTAAAAATGTTGGACACTTATTAAAGAGGCTAACTACATCAGGGCATTACAACCATCCCTCAACATACATGTAGATGAGGGTGGGGGGCTCCACAGACTTTCTGTAACCTATGATCCACTGCTCACCGAGTAATGCGTTTCATCTGCATAACATGACGTCACAGAAGCGGTGGATCGCTCATTCCTAATGACAAAGACTAGAGTTTTCCAGTAAAAAAATTGGGTCCAATTTCTCATGTTACAAATTACAGTTCAAACATCAACTTAGGTACTTCATATATCCAGAAACGATAGCATTAGAGCCTTTATTAAATTCTGATCTACTTTGCAGTGCCTTGCCCCTCGCTCCAAACTGAGCTCAAAATATCATCTGCCTGTTGGAATGCGTTCAACAGATCACCAAGTCCCTCTTCTGCACAGAAATCCTTGATGTGTTTCATCAAATCCACTAAGGTGTTCAGGTCCCTAATAGGGTTGTCCCTGCTACTCTCGGTGTCATCATCCGAGTCATCCGCTGTCTCCTCGTTGGCCTGAAGCTCGTCCAGGAGAATGGTCGCGTCCTCGTCCCAGTCCCTCCCTTCCGTGTCGCACGTGGCCAGGTCCTGGTCGACGACCGCCAGCCCTTCGAAGTCGCATCCAAAGACTTCTTGCGTCAGTACATCCATACCGATCTGGTCCTCTGACTCACCCGTTTCATCTACTGGCTCAGCATTGACTGCAAAAAAACAAGAAATGTATAAACTAGAAAGGTAACATTTGTAAAGCAAACACATGATGTTTACCTTCATATGGTCTATCATAACACAATAATTATAATGATCCATTTCTAAATGTACAAGGCAAACAAAAAACATGGTAAACTTAGTATGAATTGGTACTGAACAACCTGAGCTGAACTATGTCATTAACATGGAAAGTTCTTTCTACACAACACTAGTTGATAATTCTTCATCAACATTTTGGCTGCATTCAGCTGCCTTCATCAGGCTTGACAAGTCCACTCTCCAAGCAGAGGTTTAGGTTCGGCTTATTTTTTACCTGTTTTTAGGTGTTTTATTGGGATTTCTTGTTCGTACTGTTTTTTTTTTCTGTGGCAAATGGATACTGCCCTGCCAAATTATTTATTTGATAGTGACTTGCCAATTGATACTGTCTTGCTTGGAGATTAAGAGAGAAGTCTGCTACTCCTAAAGCACACAAAATAGACAACTTACCAGGAGTTATACAGCCAAAATTAATAGCAAAGCCGGCCTTCTCAAAGCACTTCTGGATTGTGCCCTTGGTGATGTCCTGCCAGGCTGACCCTATCCAGTGGATGGCGTCCAGGACAGATAACTGCATGGCGAGCTCCTCACCTGTTGGAATGATGGAGACAGAAATTTAGGCCGCAGCAAGTAAGTTTTATGTCAATGACATCCTCCGCAGACTCCAACTTTTATGCCATAGGGTAAAAAAAAAAAACAAGGCGGGCAAAATGAGCAAGATTCCTACATTTTCAAATTTTGAGATCATAATTTGACATAAACCTTGTCAAAGGGGTGGTGGGGTTAGGACCTGCGCTTTTAGTTTTACTAAAACTTTTACTAAAACTAAAACTTTTAGTTATATCTAATTTGACCCTTATTGTCTACTTTATATTGTTTGCTTAGATTGTGTATAATTAGTTCTTTTCATGTATTCTTATATCTTTGTTAATTATTTTTATGTTCGATGGCGGCGCTTATATAAGTTTTTTTACTTAAAAAAGTGCGTTGCCATCGCTGTCTTGTATTTAACTTTTTTTCATGCTGGCGTGTGCTTTAAATAAATTTAAAAAAAGAAAAACCTGTCAAACAAGGATTGAGGCGACATAATAGGATATCGCTAGCCCTCTACCAGGCTTTGGGAAGCAGCTGGAAAGAGTAGAAATTTGTCAAAGTGACAGATAACATGCCAGGGAAGTTGGTCTGCGAGAAAGTACAGTTTGCCGTTCTCTCTCGCAGACCAACACCCCTGGCGTGTTATCTGTCTATTTGGCCAATTTCTACCCTTTCCATCCGCTTCTCGAAGCCTGGTAGAGGCTAGAATATCACAGCCAACAGGTCAAGTTGTCTAAGAATCCTGATCCCCACCTGTTGCCTCCCGGTCTCTCTGCATGTCCTGGAGGATGCGTGTCAGCTGGCGCTTACGGTACTTCAGTTTGAAACGCTGGATCACACCCTGGCCCAACGGCTGTATTCCCAATGTCGCATTTGGCGGGAAGTACGCAAGTTCAACGTTCCTGAGCTTCACGTGAGGGTGGCAGGGCGCGTGGTCAAGAAAAAGGAGAACCTTGCGATTCTCCCTGCCCATCTTCAGATCAAAGCTCCTCAGCCAGTCTAGGAACAGTTCAGACGTCATCCAAGACATCTTGTTGTGGGCGTATGTCACAGGAAGGCTGGACAGCTGCAAGCTCTTGAAGCAGCTAGGACGGGCCGACTGGCCGATGACCACCGGCCTCTCTTTCTCCCCGGCCATGTTTGCACACAGGACTATGGTGAGACAGTCTTTGGCCTGATTTTTCCCGCTGAAGTAACTGTGATCACCTTTCATACAAGTCTGATTGTAAATTGTTCGGAAGAACAGGCCGGTTTCATCTATGTTATAGATGTCTTCTGCGGAATAGCCGGTCGTGATGTCAGCGATCTTGTCTGTCCACTCGTAAACTACTCCGGTGATGTCTGCGCTCTTACTAGTCTTAGACCCGATCGCGATGTTATGGCGGCTTTTAAAGCTTTCTAACCAGCCGTTGGATGCTTTGAAGCCTACAACACCAAGCTGTTCTGCAAACTTCAGGGCTTGTTGCTGTAGCATTGGTCCAGTGACGGGCCGGACGGTTGTTTCACAGAAGTATTGCCAGCACAGCTTGTTGATGTCTTCATTCGCCGTCTGTTTGATGTTTCTTCTCTTGTTGATCGGTGCGTTGTTCTCAAAGTCCTCCAGATGCTCCCGCTTTCTGTTGATGATGTTTTGAATCTGAGTCTTCCCCACACCGAAGGCCTTGGCGATCGCCCGAGCCCCGGTCCCACCTTTCTCGTACTGCCGAATCACGTCGATTTTCTCCCCCAGCGTCAAAGTCTTATTCTTCTCCGACCTCACCGCCCGGCCCCGGAGCAAGGGCAGGACTTGTTGGCGGTCTGTCCCTTCCCTTTCTGGGTCTCCGGTGTCTTCTAGTGGACCTGGCGGTGAAAGTGCAAGGAAAGTTATCTCGAACCAGTTGTAGCTTACTGAAGAGCTACTCTTCCACTGGTCGTGACAGAGAAGACAGATGCTATATATGTACAGTATTTACAGGTTCATTGTACCGGGGAAATTTCCCTAGATCTTTTCCACAAATTCAATGAACAGTGGACCACGGCTTAACGTCCCGTCCTAAGGACTGTGACCCTCTCCAGTAGCGTGCATGTCAGGTGAGCGACAACAGCCAGGATTCGAACTCCCAACCTCTTAGTCCAGAGGCAGGGTCGCTAACCACCGGACTACACACCCTACTACCGGTGTCTCATAAGGTCGTATTCAAGTACATAAGGTTAACATCCCGTCTGTAGTTTCAAATGTTATGTCGGAAAAGATATGGTCTGCAACAGGCAAAATTTTGTTGCAACGTTGACCCAAAAATCCAACGAAAACCGTGAAAAAACAGGGTTTTGCGCAGGCACATGCAGTACATTCTGCTGACGTGTTCCCGTTTTTACCCATCCTGGTTTGCTGCTGAAATTGACGTACTAGTAATGCGCACACGCAAGACTCCTGGCCATTATCATAATACAAAATCAAATCTATTTTTACCTCCAATGTTTCCATGATCAAGTACACTGTTGGCCATCGCGGCCCTCTTAGATCTGCGATGTTCTTCCGTCTGTTTGCAAAAGGGGACGCAGTGGTGGTCAGGTTGCGATTCTTCAGTTGAGCCATCATTAGCAGAACCCTCAGGGCTGAGTGGCGCTGCGGCCTGTTAACAAGGTTTGCGTTTGGGTGAATAACTACAATCAAGTTAGGAGGTTTACATACAGGGGTGCCAAAGGACTCATACGAAGTTTACGGAAATCATACGAATTTTGCGGAATTCAGACGAATTTTATGGAATACATACGATCCATTTCGCAGAAACATACAAATTTTACAGAATACAGACAATCCATTACTAGAAACATACGAATTTTACAGAATACATACGATCCATTACGCCGATACTCATAAGCTGTATGACCTTGAGAATTGGGCTGTTCCAAAAAAAAAAACTGGAGGGTGGTGGAAGAGGTCTCAATCAGCTTCTGACCTAACCCCCCAGTCCAAAAATTATATTTGATTAACCCTCCCCCCCCCCCCCCCCCCCGTCCAGGGCACTCAAAGCCCCTGTCCAGGCCAGATATTTGACCCAACCCCCCTGTCCAGGACATTTAAGTTAACCCCCCTGTCCGGGCCAGATTTGACCCTACCTCCCTGTCCAGGCCACTTGACCCCCCCCCCCCCTGTCCAGGCCTCTTCCACCCCCATAACATGGTTTTTGGAAATTGCCCATTTAATAGTTCATGTTTCAATCTCAACATACATTGGGCAATGGAACATTGTTGATGTCTTCACTCGCCGTCCGTTTGCTGTTTCTTCTCTTGTTGATCGGTGCGTTGTTCTCAAAGTCCGCTAGGTACTCCAGCTTCCTCTTCACGATGTTTTGAATCTGAGTCTTCCCTACCCCGAAGACCTTGGCGAGCGCACGAGCGCTAGCCCCGGTCCCACCTTTCTCGTACTGCCGAATCACGTCGATCTTCTCCCCCAGCGTCAAAGTCTTATTCTTCTCCGACCTCGCCGCCTGCTTCGACTGCGCGCACGACTTGCTCTCCATCGTAAAAAGATGAAATACAAACGATTTGTTGCCCTGTTTAGTCGACCAGCTTCTCTTGTCTGCTTGGGATATTCCACTAGTACCGTAGGTGAACAAAGTTTGGTCGAAACAGACGTAAACGCCTTTTTGTTTTCAAAATAAAAAAGATGCTATACAGTATATTGCTGTTTTGCATTTCTTATTTTTATCTAACAAGTAAATGTGCATTTTGAACGGATAAGTATACAGAATAATCACTTGGAATTCACTGACACCGCCCATTATTATAGTGTACTATTCCATTGACCTCAACCGCCATCTTTAATCAGGTCGTCCTCAAACCCCTAGGCTAAGCACAAAGGAAACCATGATTTCTCGCTGTCATCAAAAATCACTGTCGTAGTGCGCTTGAAAGTGATGTAGTTATTATCGGTAGAGATTGGGTCACGGTCGGTCGCCACTTGGGCTCAGGTCGCGATCATGTTGTGCAGGCGGTCGTCTTGTGCAGAACCAATACATTACTGTTTCTTCAAGCAGATGTTGGGCGTTGAAGATTTTACTGACTTGTATTGTGTATGCCCAACAAGAGTTCCACGATCTCATACCTTCGCCTTTATGGTTGACGTATCATAATATAAAGGTTACTCATTCATTATTCAATTATGTAAATAATTTTCTCATTTGCATAGATTATATCAATTGATTATTTTCTCTCCAAAGTATGCGCGCAAAGTATGCGCTCATCTTAACAAAGAAGGCTGTTGTAGCATTCCTCATCTATTATCCAAATGCCCTGATTTGCATGATATGATTGAAAGATGTTAACCTTTATTTAATCTACAAACACCGCAATTATAAAATTCCCGCCATTTACCACTTATATAGCGTTTCAGCATTTTTGCATTGATTATGAAAATTACGTCTGAAGACCACCAAATTAAAAAGTACTAAATGATCAGCAAGATACATTTAGTCGCGAATATGCCTACAAACATGTCACGCCTAAGGCATGTAAAATTCTTTTGCAGTACCACCTGCAACAAATAGAAGCCGCTTTTGATCCATGCAGTGGAAGCGAACCTGAAAATAAACATAGGCATGCCACGCCTGACTGATCAAGTGACTGTGCTTGCAATGTAATTTCATTACAATGGATAAGATCGGTTACATGACTCAGGCACTAATTTACCATACATTAGCATGTCTAATCGCGCTCCTGACGGCCGGCTGCCCCGAAGGTTGGGGTGGGGGTCATTATACTCCCGGCCAGAGAGCTTGTGTAAACACAGGCTAACTAAACTTGAACCATACCATTAACTAGATTAAAAACAAATACAAGGTAATGGTAGCCTTTTTTCAGTGGGCCTTTGGGGCAGTGGGTTGTTACTTTTCGTTTAGATCATGAGGAAGGAGGTAAGGGTGAGACAAAATATGCAGTAAGGTGCCGTGAAGAGAGGATTGTATCAGCAGATTGACAGGGGGGTCAAACCCACACAGCCAATGGCAATGCACAGCTTGTCACAAGAAGTTAGGTTCGTGCACGTCCGACCTCGCAGCCTACCGTCTCTTTGGTTGTGCTAATAAGGCCGTGTTGATTTGACTAAATGGATGACATCCCCTGGGAACGCCAAAACTGATGCAAGCGCGTGCGAATAAAAAAAGTTTTGCCAAAAAAAAGTTGTCTTCATTATGAAATCTATCTGTGGAACAAATGATTAAACACACAGAGTATGGTATACCGAATAATAGACATTTCAGTTTTGTTCTTTCACATCTTCTTAAACTTTGGAATTGAAGTTTGGCTTTCTACGACATTAGTATCCGTTTTCCGCCGTTTTTGCACTTTACGAGACATATTTGCTCATTTTGCAGCTAGTTTGTATGATTTACAGTATGGTTGAAAAAAGTTTTTTTTTCAACGGAATGAAAATTGATTCGCGTGCGAATGTCAATCAACCCTAGCCTGCGTACCATCCTCCGTAGTTTTTGCCGCTCCCAGCCACCGTGGTGGCTAGCAACTTTTGGGAGCGGCAAAAACTACAGAGGATGGTACCCAGGCTAAATTAACACGGCCTATATAGAATTACAAAAACTCTACATACTTCATCATACTTCCCGGAGGTTTAAAATCTCTACTCTCCAAGCAGAGGTTTGGGTTTTGGGCTTATTTTTGGCGTGCTTCTAGGCTTTTTTATCGGGCTTTCTTTTCCAATTGAGGCCCGATAAAAAAGCTTAAAAACACGCCAAAAATAAGCCCAAAACCCAAACCTCGGCTTAGAGAGTATAAAATCTCCGATTTCTTGTTTGTTGTTGATACATGTATGACGACTGGTCTAGTTACTGTGAGAGAGCACGTTGAGAAGAGTCCCTATCTCCGTATGTTGCCCATTACTCGTTAGGAACGCGACTAATATAGCTCCTGTGTGCATCACTGAACTGGCATGATCCCGTTATCTTTGACCTTGAGCAAAACACCCTTTCCTGGCTTCAGAATGCTGGCTGGCGTCCTAGTTTGGGGAGTACATGTATCTCTGACATTAGTCATCTAATTCCACTTCCTTTACGGAACGGAGTGCGCCTTCACTGCGTCATTGGAGCCACGTGCACTTTCTCTCCAACCATTTTTATCCTTACTTGTCTCCAGAGAGGTTTATGACCCTTTATGCACGCCCAGTCGCCATGCCGGGCCAGACCACCGAAAGTCTGACAAACAACTGGAACAAAATGACTTCCGAGAGGCCACGCTTTCCAGCTCTACATGTGAAAAATCTTGTACAGGAGACGTTACGACAGAACCTGGACGGTCACTCGTACCACGCTGGCGTCTGCAAGGATCTGACCAGAAAAATCCTGGATCAGCTAAATGATAAACTGGTCAAGCGGGGACCTAAAGGGTACAAATTTATCACTTTCATCGACGTGGGGCCGAACCAGGCGGCAGGGCCGGTGTTCTACGGGAGTCAGTGCGTCAAGGCGCCGGGCCAGGCGACAGGGGATGACTTCGCGGAGTCGACATTCCAGAATGCGTCTCTCTACGGGATAGGCATCGTCTGGGCCGTCCCTGACCCCTCATGGACCACATCCCAAGCTCAGTTGACCCCCCTGGAAAGTCAAAGTCAACAACACTTTCCGATTCTTCAAGTCAAGCAGATAATAGAAGACACGATCGACCGCCACGTCATCGGAAGGCGCTACGAGCCCGTCTTCTGTAAGAACCTGACGCAGAAGTTGTCAGCTGAGCTGAAGATGACGTTGTTGCAGAAGGGACCAAAGGGATACAAGTTCGTGAGTTTTGTGACCGTCGGATGTTCCGGCGGCGGGGACACGGTGTTCTGTGCCAGTCAGTGTACCTGGGGGAAACCTGGGGACGACTTTGCCGAGTTTACCCGACAAAACACATCCCTGTATGCGATGGCGATCGTCTGGGGGGTCCGGACAGAGTAGCTGTCGTGACAGAGTAGCTGTGGTCTAACACTAAATACTTTGGTCTTTAAGGCAAATAGCTATAGAGAGTGTTGTTTCAGCCGCTGACCATTACTAAAGGCAAGAGCTAAGTGTCAGGATAATTAGAGCAGAGTAGTGTAGATCCTTTAGTCGGGTAGGACCGGTCCAGCTTTGACCGCTCCTCATTATTCCTCAGCTCAATTCGAACCATGAGTTGGATATATAAATTAAGATAGAGTTAATAATTTAAGATAGATAAGTTAAATCTGTAAGCTGATATCTACCATACGTTTCTGGCTTTTAGTGGCCGAGATTGGCATTAATGAATGAATGAAGACCTTTATTGTACATAACGTTACATACCCATTGGGTAAGTACAAAGGAATAGCTTCAACATATATACATGATCAAACTAGCATTAACACTATAACCTATAGTAAATTCGAATTCTTCTCGCTTCTCTATGATCATGGTGAAAAGGTAAGAGCAGACATGTACTTATTAAGGATCAAAGATTTGTGTAATAAGCTCATCAGAAGTTGTACATGTCTGTATTACTTACAATATATAGGTGTAGAAAGTGGGGAAATATTGATGTTATTAGCATATAAAGTTCGACTCTCTCTAGTGTTGTACAAACTGCATTCTCTACCACAAAATGGTGTTCATCTTCTGTTGCATCTAAATTACAATGTCGACAAATCCGTTGTTGCAGGAGAATGCGCTTTCAATGTGTAGTTTATGTAGTGCCAGAAGTCCTGTGTATACATATAATTTTATGTACTCTTCTTTTAATTATTAATTCCTCGAACGCTTTTAGTACGGATCCAACACGACGGTACGATGTGTATCCCACGATTTCACGGTTGATTCTGTACTGGTACGTGGTGGAGACCAACTGAGTGCCGTGAGTCGACATATGGCTACATGTTTATCAGATGCCCTGCATTGCTCGGATGGTACCTCCGGTTATTCACCCTACTAGAATGTGAATGTATTGTACATGTGGGCTCGGCGGTATTTGGACCTCCAATTCCCAATGGCACACACCAAACTTGGTGACGACATTAGGCCATGTTGATTTCATTATATGGATGACATCCGCGCGCGCATCAATTTTCGTACGTTTCCAAAAAAACAAAGTTTTCGACCATACTGTAAATCATACAAAACAGCTACAAAATGAGCAAATATATGCCATAAATTGCACAAGAAATATTGGAAAACGATACTAATGCCAAAATCAATTCCAAAGGAACTTAGGAAGAAAATGTGAAGAAAGGAAAATGAAGAGTGTATTATCCGCCATACCATACATTTGTATACCCCGTTTGTTAAGTCATTTGTTCAACCTTCCTGACTACTTAGATTTCATAATGATGACAAATTTTTTTTGGCCAAACTTTTTTCTATTCGCACGTTCGCATCAGTTTTGGGGTTCCATCCATATAATCAAATCAGCATCCATCCATAATAGGCTCCGCGCCTGGTGTTTTGATGATATCACCGGCCGGTACCGTTGTTACCTCCATGAAAAATGGAGGTATTGTTTTGGGTTTGTCTGTATGTGTGTCTATATAGATGTGTATGTATGTATGTATGTGTGGCTCGGGATATTTGAGGTCAGCATCATAAAGACCCATTTTCCCACGGCAGAGCCAAAACCCGGCAAATACGTTAGCCTTGGGTTTCGGCTCTGCCTTAACACTGAACGTATTTGCCGGGTTTTGGCTCTGCCGTGGGAGAATGGTCGTGCTCATAAAACCTGTTTATTTTGCGAGGGGTTTATAGTTTCGAGGTGTTTTCGGTCGGTATCCAGTGATTCTGCGATCGCCCTCTATCCACAGATCTGAGAAATCTTACATGTGGTACCAGATAAACAAGTTTGGAGGCAAAAAAAGACAGACAAACGCAGTTTGTAGTGTCTGTAGACTAGTTCTTGTTTACAAAAAAAGAGGGTTTTTTTCCATCGCTCGACTGGGCTGGACCGTGTATTCCAACATATTGACTGAACTGTTTTTTCCACCAACCCTGCAACCTCTGACCCCGACTAGTTCTGGCGAAAGACACGCCCCCTGCAGGAATCAGCTGGTTACTGTAGATTTTGAAATCTTTAGTTTTGCAGTAGCAATTTTCACTGTGACCTCTCATCATACAACAAGCAAATGCCCTGTCTTCTCTACTGTTTATAAGATTATTAATGTCAAAATACGGTAAACTCTTAATTTTTCCAGTTCCTCGAAATATATAATGTTTTAGGGGCCGTGAAATAAGTAAAAATTACAGTACGTCGGGCATGTCAGGGCAAAACACGAAGGTTCGAACCCTCGTGTTTTTCAGTGTAATTCACACGTGCTTATTATCTTTTATGTATGGTTTTATGGATAAATCTATACTCTATGTAATCTTCATGTAACCAGGGACGATATGAGACAAATGTCCTTAGTGTAGCCTCGCAATTTCCAGCGTATTTTGGCCTCAATATTTGTGAGGATAATATTTTGTTACTTCGCACCACATGCCCCATATACATGGCGGCGAAGAGGACAAAAATTGGATCTTACAAACAAGGTGAGATTATTTTATTTTATTAAATGAATTAAGATTTTTATGGTAGTTTCTTACTCCACTGGGCTGAGCACAGTCTGTCACAACAACAACAAAAGTGTTTACAAATACGTGTTGGCGCGAGAAATCTAACAACACGCCCCGATCCCAGAGTTGACGGGATCAGTGAATTTTCTTCCTCTATTCTAAACGTAGGGGTCTGGCTAGCCTGGGTGCCACACACAGGCCAGTCCCTCGGCTCCAGGGCCAACATGCCCCCGAGGAAATGAATCCGTAGCCCCCCTCAGTTAGGCCCTGATTCACGGGATACTCTACACCGAAATACACCGCAATACACTGGAATACACCGGAATACACCAAAATGCACCGGAATACACCGCAATACACCGGAATACACTGGAATACACATAAATGAGTGTGAAATCTACCGGAATACACCCACCTTTGATCAGTTAACATCTCACTTGTTGCTGTATTTTTGGCACTCAGTAATTTCTAGGGATTTCTTGTTCCCTGGGCCATGCATGTGTCATCCTATGTAGCAACATGGGTTGTTAATATATACTGTATCAATGTTAACTCATCAAAGCAGGGTGTATTCCGGTAGATTTAACCCTCCTTTATGTGTATTCTGGTGTATTCTGGTAAATAGGCAGACCGCTGATTCACAGGCACACTGGCTATAGTGTTATGGGTCTGGCATCCAGGCTAGGGTCTGGCACCCAGGCTGGTGTCATAATTTTTGAGCTGGATGGGGGATGGTCATTGGTCAGGCCTTATATAATCTAAGTGGGGACCAAGGGCCTAAGAGAAGAGAGAGAGACATAATTTACAGGCTCCTCTCGCTTCTTTGTAATGGTGAAAATGTTTGAGGATATAGGTTCGGTTTAATAGCCAAATTCTTCTGGACATTATGATTTATGTCTATAGGCTCTTTAGCCTTTCCTCCCACTACTCAATGACATATAAAAAATTGACACTAGGCCATTTTTCCTGTGAATCTTTATTTTATTCAGCCCTCGGCATCCTGCAGCAGCTATTCCCCAGGATCCTGACACTGCAGGAATATCTAGAAGAGCTGATAGCTGAGCGTGATGCTACGGTACCTCCACTACTGCAGGATGGAGACTGTCCACAGTCAGTAAATTTATTCAACTTGACTGGGGACTTTATTTTGGGCTGTTCAACATGTTTAAAGTTCATTCTTCACATTCAGGCAGCAGGGTTTTTTCTAAACCAGGGAATAAGGGCGCTGCTCCCTCATGTAACCAGCCAGCTCCCTCATGTTAATTTTTTAATTTGTTAAAACTGTGTTACTCTTGTAAAAATTTGCATCGATCCCTTGCCAAGCTAGTGATCTGCTCCCTCATGCAAATTTTTTCTAGAAAAACCCCTGGGCAGGCAGTTTTAGAGCACTGCATGAGCTGTTAATGATGTTTGAATGTTTTGAACAGATAAGAATTGTGATTGTTTTGAACAGATAAGAGTTGTGATTTTCAGATACACCCACCTCCTCCAAACTACGCTGGTGGGCCTCGGCCTGTCCGTCAGCCACAAGCCCCTCCCACGCTGCGTGTCGTTCGAGCAAGTGTCCAATCAGAATGAAGTGATGATCAGGGTAATTGAGGTGTGGAATGTGTGATTTTTTTGTTTGTTTGTTCTCAGAACCAGTAATTTGTTTTTCGCAAGTGCACTGAGTACATTATCGCGAACATGTAATTGTATAATAAATAAAAGCAGAAAATGTTGTATTGAATTGACATGAACACTTGAATTTATAACATGCCAGTTGACATAATATTTTAAGACTTAGTGCTTGTCACACCAAAAACATTTTGTCATACAAGAGACCATAAAATTTTTGCCAAAAGGTGATCAATGTCTTGAACACATACATTACAATTAACAGATGCATCATAAGTAGATCTCTTTTAATACGTTAATTTTTTTTAATTTGGTGATATTATGGTTAGTGGTGGTATTTTGAGAGTACATGCAGGGCTCGAAATTAACATTGTCCCAGTGTCAAATGACACTAAATTTTCAGCTCGGGACAATTCAAATTACATTTCGGGACAATTTCGGGGCAACTGGAAAATTCTGAGACTATCCACGTCATTTAGGAACGAAATCCATCCAACCTGCTGTGGGCCGCCGTCAGCCCATAATACTCTGAGAAACATTTAAATTTGACCAATCAGGGATTCCAAATATCGGGGAGATGGTGCCGTGCCCATGATATTATAATGTATTTCCCAACATTTACTAATAAAGTGGACTTCAAGTTGTACAAATTCAGTTGTTGTTTTCTTATTGTTGTCATAAATTTTTTCCTGAAAAGCAGGCTGGGACAGTCCATCTTCAGTTCGGGACAATTGAAATCTATGTTCGGGACAATTCTGGGACGATAGTAAAAAAAGTTAATTTCGAGGCCTGACATGTAGATTCATTTTTTGTTAAATGTGTAGATTGAAAGTCCAATTTTTGAGGATAGCTTCCCATGTGCCTTGTATCATGAGAGACTTGGTATAATTGGTTAATTCCAATGTTTTCACATGTAAATGCAGAAGCTGTGCAAAAGTTCCAAAGGCCCCATGAAGAATGTACTCAGCTTAGGCTACAGGCTGGTGAGTTTAACTGGTGGAATTTCTTATCATTTCCTAGTAGTAATTTTTAGTAGTACTATTTCTTAGTATATCAAATGAGACAAATCCAAAAAACAAACATTTACAAATTTTAAAGCTCTAAATATTTCATGGAGGTATGATGCCTCCGAATACTTGTTTCCATTGCTCATACATCGGACCCCATAAGTAATTGCCCAGCACAACATGAGAGCTTCCTGTTTTTGTAGAATAAAGTTAAACACTGCTCCTCACTCATGCCAGATTCTGTCTTTTGTGGATTCTGTTAGTGGATTAGGTCCACTGGGTAAGACACAAAGGCATGATAGCAATTTTTATTGTCAGAGAATGTACTGCGCCTGCACGAAACCTGTAATATATCGTGCATAGCACTTCGCCAGAACGCGTCGTTTAAGGTCGTATTCAAGGATGATATTCTGCCTATAGTTTTCAAATGTTGTATCAGAAGACTTGAAGCATCCAAGGAAAACCGTGAAAAGTCCTCAGGGCTTGATAAGGTACAAGGTCTCTTAATATATTTTAATGTCCAACAAAACTCTTCCTCTATGCCCACAGGCACATGAGAACAGCAGGAGTTTTTCTATAAAATCTCCTTGCATTGAGATTGTTCATCCAGATGATAAGATAATGAACATGGAAGGGAGAGTATGGCGGATTCTTCTTAGCAGGTAAGAAGGCCACTGTCTGGCTATATTGTAAATTGTCCATCCTTGCCCTCGACTTCATGTAATTTACATGCTAGGATACAATTTGTTGATACATGAATATATTGATTATTTATTAATAACAGTTTTCCACATTTCTGCAGGATCGGTGATGATGTCATGACCCATCTCCTAGGTAGCTGCACTCTTTTTCAGGCAGCGCCCCCTGGCTGTTACATACAGATTACAGGTATGCTATGATACAGTTCTGCAAGACAGAATTTTTTTGAAGGCCTTAATTGACTGATGCACCAAACTGTTGCAATGGCCAAGTGGGTACAGTGTTCACCTTGCATTCGGTAAGTCATGAGTTCGATCCGCGGTCATTTCAAAGACTTTGAAAATGGTACGTACAGTAACTGCTTTCTCTATTTATCACTCAGCATTTTGGAAAGAGTAAAACACAAGTTAAACACACATCACTACCAGTGGACTAGTCCTCTGCTGTAGTGATTGCATAACTGTGTGGACTGAGGGCTGCAGAAACAGAGATGGGTGCCGACTTATGCACCATAGGTGCGGAAAGGAACTTAAACTAAACTATCTTTAATTAACTATGTTGAGATGATGCGACAAAAACACTTTTCACTTTTTTTTTCTTACTGGCAGGTTTCCCTGTGTATGACCTGCACAGAGATTGGCACAAAGTTCCCGTTCCAGAAGTTGCAGCAGGAAAAGGAAAGGCAAAGACATCAAGTAGGAATTCAAAATATACTAACCGGCTTTTTAAGAATAGCAGCATCAAGAAAAACCTTAAGGTAGGACGTACAAAGAAGAGAGGGCAACGCTACGCAAGAAAATGTCAGTCTTCACCAAAAACAAATGGACAGCGGCTAGACAGTAAGAGACACAAACAAGACAGTGAAAAGAAGGAAGAAACCCTCACAAGTGAAAAGGAGGTCCTTGATGCATCAAAAGTACAGCAAACTGCAGAGAGTGCTAAAGTGTTATCTGCGTCTTGCAACTTGAAGAGGGGGCTCAAAAGGAAAGATCCTGAGGAAGAAGACAATGTACAAAATGTAGTTTATAAAAGACAGAAAACTGGACATAACGAAGACTTGAATGATGGCAAAGCTGCATCACAAAACATTTGCTTGCCTGTAGGTGGAGTGGGAGGGAGGGAGGTCAGTGTTGATCCAGTCTTGCCGTCATGTTCACGTCACCTGCAGGTGGGTCGTACGCAGACGTCGATTGAAAGTCATCGTCAGTTGGACACAGAACATACATGTGCATCTCATGAACATGAGATTTGCGTGCTTGACCATGGATGTACTCAACAGGATACAGAAGTCACAGACAGCTGTTTAAAGTCAATTGGCACAAGTCAGACAAGACGGACCGGGAAGAAACGGAAACATTGCGAGAAGCATGATGAAAGAGAGGTTGGGAGACCAAGGCAGGATCTATCTGCATCAGAGACAGGTCAACAGGGAAAACAGAAGAGAAAGAGAAAGAAAGGCATTCAAGATGGAGCTGAAAGAAGTAAGAAAAAGAATGGGAGACAAAGGGGAAGAAAAAGAGCAAAAGGGCTTGCCTTGTGTCACAACTGGCTTTAATGGGACAAAGTTCTACTACTATATTGTACATGTAGATTGTAGTAAAATAACTTGGGTGCCCTAACTTGGAATGCTTTTTTTTAACATGCTGGACAACTCATGACACTCCTTGCACTGCTAGTTGCTAGAAAATGATTGTGTGAAAATGATTTTCATTTAGTAATATCTGGACACATTTATCTTAAGAACATATCTGCTTGCAAAACAGGTTACATGTATGTAGTGATCTTGCTTGTGTTCTGTTTCTTGTAGGTAATCCTGACATTCCTCTTGCAAAACAGAATCCATCACACTTTTTTAGGTAAGAATGCCATTTTTGCAACAATTTCTGTCCCTTTGTCACCGTTAAATTGTGATATGTTTTCTCATTAGTTTAATAGGCTCTGATGTACATGATGAAAAGAAAATGTACACACCTGGTCCACAGAGCATTTTTCCTTTTAATTATTATTTGATTGACATGTTAACTTTGTGTTTGAAATAGAATATTGCTAACTTAAAGTTTTCTTGAAATGTTATGGTTACGCAAGAATAAAAGATGAGTTGATCATAATGCATGTACCAAAAGTATAACAATATTCATCTGTAAAAATATTATCTGTTTTTCTTTCACAGTAGGGAGATGGTCATCTCTAAAACAGCAGTTCTTCATGCAGGTCGGCAACAGAAAACTGGAGGTTTGTTTACAAATTGGTATTATTTTGGTCCTGAATACCAGACTAGTTCAATACAATATACAATGTATTGTGGTAAATCATTCTTGATATTCTCTAACTTTCAGCTGTCCTAGACGGGCTTTCTGCAATTGCAAGCAACAGAGGTGCCCAGAAGTTGGTGGAGAAGGTTTTCCTGAAGGACATAAAGAAACCTGTCCACATTACAAACAGCACTGCAGCTGCACAACCCACATCCAATCAGCAGCAAGCTCAGAAACGCAAGGTACATGACATTGTCAAGCTGGATCTTCCATAGATTTAATGAAGTTCACCAATTATTGTTTTATGTCATAGCAACATGTAGGCTGCGATAATGTTCGATACAGGTTTTTCGGCCCGTGTGATAACTTCGAAATTTTCTCAATTTGTGGCACATTTCGCATTTGAAATGTGTGTTTTCGTAGCTCAGCTATGACATGAATAGAATACTACGCTGTACATGGTGTATCACCCTTAGCTTGGTTTCACACGGAACACACTGTATAACGTTAGTATTCTATATTAATATCATAAAATTTAATATGATATTATTAACGCTCACTACCTTATGGTGGGGTCGGTGGCGCAGCGGTAGCGCGTTCGGCTCGGGTCCAAGAGGTCCCGGGTTCGATCCCCACCCATGTCACCGATCTTGTGCCCTTGGGAAAGGCACTTTACACGAATTTCCTCACTTCACTCAGGTGTAAATGAGTACCTAGCTTCGGCTAGGGACGTCCCTCGGATAGGACGTTAAATGGAGGTCCCGTGTATGGGGAGAGCCACACCCCACGCACGTTAAAGAACCCACCGCACTTATCGAAAAGAGTAGGGGTCCTTCCCGGTGTGAGTGGTTCAAACCTACAGTCCTATGGCCGCACTTGGGGTCGTATTGAGGTCACCTGAGTTAGCGCCGAATGGCAGCCGCTCCAGACCCTTGCGATTAAGCCCCACCACCATTGTAAGCTCCTCACAATTCAGCCCTTGGCTGCCAAGAGAGAGTAAGCCGGCCCACCCTACTACCTGTTTTGGGTTATCACCTAGGATTCTACTCCCTTGCAAACCCCCGTCTTACAGTGGAAGCATACTGCATTGTGCACGTGCTTTCATTATGATCCGATTTACATGTGGGCAAAAACCTGACGATACGTACCAAAACTGCACATGTCGAATTTTTCCTGCATGTAAATCGACCTTCTTTGACATGTCAAAAACGGACGTTCAGATCATACGTTACCTTGAGGCAATGATCTGAACGTGTTGTTCTTGACGTCACTACGTCAAAGCAGTTCCTCACTAAATGTACATATTGTAAGCAAGCCTTTATGTACTAGATGTACCCGATATTTGCAAAGTTTCCACATTGAGTGTTTGTTTACTTTTTAGGGGCCTTAACCACAACCCCCTGTACTGCTGGACGTTTCAGATGGTTTATTCTTTTCTCACAGTCAATATTCCAAATTTATCCTATTCGACATCCCCCTGTTGCAATTCATTTGGATGTGGAGTGTGGTATAAAATGAGCAATGTCAGATGTACCCACTGAGTCCATCTTACTTCCAGATAAACAGAACTCCTAGGAGATATCTTAAAGTCCAGAAGCTGTTTGTGGAGCTCCTAAAGAGACACAAGTAAGTTTTTTTCTACATTGTTTAGTCTAAATTTGATACCATGTGATTCATGTGTATTAATAAAAGACAATTATGTACTATTCGTCATAATGCATTGTATGTACACTCAGATAACAATTAATTTCCAGTGTATGTCTGATATATTTGATGGATGGACTCATTGGACTGTAGAAAATGGGCAAAAATGTTTTCATGTCGCCACTACCATTTTTTTTTACAGTTTGCAACTTGTTTTGTGCCCTATCTTGGAATACTTTTTTCATGTGCTTGAATTAAGTTAAGTCATGCTCAGCTGCTATTTGCCAGACAATGACCAGGTTTTAATTAAGTTTTTTTTTGCTAGTTTTTACCTCCATGGAAAATGGTTGTATTTGGTCTGTCTGTGCAACTGTGTGTGTGTGTGTGTGTGTGTGTGTGTGTATGTGTGTATGCATGTGTTTCCGCATAGTTGTGGTCAGCATAATAAGAAGAGTACACAATCTGTTCAATGTAGTTCATGTTCCAAGTTAGGGCACCCCTTGCATCCCTTATCAAGTAAGTTCAGACTACAGAACATATTATATATTTCTGTTCTTCTCAATACCTTTTAGACAGTGTAGATACCACTACATGGTGAGGTATCACTGCCCAATAAGTCTCCAACCATCTGAAAAGCAGCAAACTGATAAAACAGAAGGGTCAACAGACGATGCCATGGAGGATGGAGACAGACACATCCAAGATGCCCCTGTCTTGTACAGGAGGCCACCAAATAGGACAGCCAGGAAGAACACACCTGCAGCAAATCACAATGGTTAGGTCCACTTGTTCATATAGAATACAACACGGTGTATTCCGTATCGCCCGAAGTATCGATCCGACTCGCGGGAGGGCCGGGAAATTATGTCCCTCCAAGAGTAAAAAAAAAAAAGTCTAGCATCTGCATTTTTTTCTAGGGTCGGTTGGGAAACAGGAAACACAAAATTTTTCCTAGGCCTTATAATTAAGATCTTTCAACATTACCAGGCATAATACATTGTAATTAACTATTTGTTCTATCAAAAAACAATGCTACTAAGCCATTTTTCTGCACAGGCACTGTGAAAAGCTTGAATTCCTTTCCAATCCTAACAGTAAACTGCATACAATTAGATTCCCTCGAAAATGACTGGACTCTGTTTACAGATGTGCAGCATCAGGCAGTTTTACCCAGCAGCCCACAGAGGGCAGATGTGGAGAGTTTACCCATCAGCCCCAGCGACGAGCTCGACACGTCAGACGGACCATCGCAGGAGTTCCTCATGTCTCAACATTCCAGTGTGCAACAGGTTCCTCAGTCTCCTTTTGCATTTTTTTTGCAGAATGTTTAAATTTTAGATACTTAAAAACTTGTAGCCATACAGTTGTAACTTAAATTTTCTACAGTCCTATTGATTTAAGCATAAAATTTACTTTGATCTCTCATGTCATTAAGATTCCAATAAAGTTCCCTCAGAAAAGTTGTTGCAATCGTTAAGAAATTTTGTACGTTCTACCAACGTGCTGGTTTATCTCCAAGTCTTAAAGAAGTAGAAACACTCAATAATGATGTTTTCTAGGTCTGTTATAATTTTTCCTTCCAATATATTTGTCTCTTAGTGCATGTTGTCTTAAAGATGCTCCTTGATTGACGGTTTGAACAATTACAAAACTAAAACTTACTCTGATGGCACTTCTGACCCTACCTAGTACCTGACTGCCTATTTTACTCCTAAATGTTTTTGTTCTTTTTTAACCCAACATATTTGTGGTACAGATCTATCAACTGCTGAGAAGTATACTCCACAACGTTGTCCCAGAGAAGCTGTGGGGTTCCAGACACAACAGAACCTGCTTCCTAACCAGTGTCTTAAACTTCCTGAGGATGGGCCGGTATGAGAGGATCTCACTTCACCAACTCATGAACGGAATGAGGGTCTGTTCCTCAAATTCTCACAGCTTTTTTCTGATTGGCTGTACTACTGTTCTGTCCATGGTGCTGATTGGTCAGAAAGGTGATAGTATGGAGTGGACAACTGTCTGTTTAGCTTTTTTTCTGATTAGCTGTATGTGTACTGTTCTGTCCTTGGTGCTGATTGGTCAGGAAGGTGAGAGTATGGAGTGGATAACTGTTTGTTTAGCTTTTTCTCTGATTGGCTGTGTACTATTCTGTTCATGGTGCTGATTGGTCATCAGTATTACTGAATGCAACAATTTGAATTTTTTTTCAATGTGTCCTGAGAGAAACTATGCACATCAAATGAAATTATCAATAACAAGAAATAACATGTACATGTCCATGTACATGTACCTCAAGCTAAACAAACATAAAGTCACATTAACAAACTTCCATGAATCGTATTGGTTTCTGTTTTCAGCTGAATGACTGTGACTGGCTGAAGTTGGACTCCAACACCCAGCAAGAGTTCCATACCAGAAGAGCACTTCTTGGCAAGTTGGTGTGGTGGCTCTTCAACTACTTGGTGATTAAACCTCTCAGGGTACATACCACATTCTTAAAAGACACAATCTTTAGAGTGATAGCTGTAGCCAAGTGACCTGGTGTTGTGATGTCATTATGTCCTAGTGGTAAAACCAGGCCTTCTATACGGCTGCGAATCCCCTGGGTGTTAACCAAGAGAATTAGCAGACTACAAGCTGTGGAAATGAAAGTTGTCCACACCATGCTAGGGAAGACATGAGTGGACATCAGTTGGGGAGGTACCGGTACATGTAAAAGGCTGTGGAAGGACAGAATCTACCTACAAATACCCTACCCAAGACACTGTGAATAACAATCCACTGCCCCTATATGGCCTCTAGAAGGCTATGGCACAACCTTTTACACTAAAACCTACCGTAATCTTGAATGCAGTTGATAACATTGATGCTTTTACTGTTGTCTATTTTCAAGCTTTTAATAATTTATTATATCCCAGTCCTATTTCTACATCACTGAGACAACAGCCCAGAGGAACCAGGTGCTGTACTACAGAAGTCCTGTCTGGAAAATTCTAAAGGCCAAGGCCACAGAGCAGCACCTACACAGGCACATGTTCAGCCAAGTCAGCCATAGCACTGTCAAAAACCTCATCAGGTACATGTACATGAAGCACATGTGATGTAAGACCAAGTAAAGAGCCCCACATTCAGCAGAACAAAATGACATGAACAGTCTTTCATACCACAAGCATTGATGTTGGTTGTCTCATCAGCATCCTACATAGTGGTATTACAATTTTATATACAGCTTGTAATATGATGTTTGATGTCACGATTTTTATCTTCTTTAGGAGCACGGTTATTTTAAGTGCCGTGGATAAATGTAATGTGCGCAGCGAAATCGGATATACTTCATGTGATATTGTGTATGTGACATGCCAGTCGATTTTGGATAAAACTGAACTGAACAATCGTAAACCACCACAAATGTTTTATGATTTACTGTATATGTCTAACTAATGTTGTTGGCCATACCAGGGACCACCAGTGCCTGGGCTTGGCCAAACTCAGGTTTATACCTAAAAAAACAGGACTGAGGCCCATTGTCAACATGAACAAACAAGAGAAGGTGAGTGACAATATTAAATTGTGTCAAGTAAAGTAGACCTAAATATTAGCTATTTTCAATGGCACAGTGTTCTCCAGTTTGTTTCTTGCTGCAATATTGAATGTTAAACGAATACTAATAATCAACAGTTAACTTCAAACTTCACTGTCACAACATGATGAACATAATTTAAAAGCTACAGTGTATTTTTGGCTTTGCAATGATTCTTATATAAAATTGGCCATTTCTATCTGTTGCTCTGATTGGACATCACAGACATGTGATGGTATGGAGAGGATGGCCATCTATTTATCTTTTATCAGATTGGCTGTGTACTATTCTGTCCATGGTGCTGATTGGTCAGGAAGGTGATAGTATGGAGAAGATGGCTGTCTGTTTAGCTTTTTTTCTGATTGCCTGTGTACTATTCTTTCAGTGCTGCTGATTGGTCAGGAAGGTGATAGTCTGGAGTGGATAATTGTTTGTTAAGCTTTTTTCTGATTGGCTGTACTACTGTTCTGTCCATGGTGCTGATTGGTCAGAAATGTGATAGTCTGGAGTGGATAATTGTTTGTTAAGCTTTTTTCTGATTGGCTGTACTACTGTTCTGTCCTTGGTGCTGATTGGTCAGAAATGTGATAGTATGGAGTGGACAACTGTCTGTTTAGCTTTTTTTCTGATTAGCTGTGTACTGTTCTGTCCTTGGTGCTGATTGGTCAGGAAGGTGATAGACTAAGTAAAGAGTGGATAATTGACATTTGTAAAGCTTTTTTCAGATTGGCTGTATTACTATTCTGTCCATGGTGCTGATTGGTCACAAAGGTGATAGTATGCAGTGGACAACTGTCTGTTTAGCTTTTTTTCTGATTAGCTGTGTACTGTTCTGTCCATGGTGCTGATTGGTCATCAGTATTACTGAATGCAACAATTTGAAAGTAGATCACAAGTTGTGAAAATCATTATGTTAAAGGAAAAGATATCATTATTTGATGTTACTTACATGTATAACCTTAGTGCTGATTGGCTATTGTAGTTGATAAAGGTTCAAGACAGCACATCAGATTTTGTAAGAAAAGCAGTTGTCAATGTGCTCATCAAAAAATACAATACAATTGGAGAGGAGTATGCCATGCAGATACATTGTTTACTGATGATATTTTACATGAAAATTGAGAAGCCAGCAATATTTCAGACTCTTTAAACAATAATTTCTGATAAACAACACTGTATACTTTTTTATTCATTTTTCTCATGCTGCGACAGTCATTCATAGACTAAGTGTGGTATTTTAAATTATTTAAAAACAATCTCTCTTTTCTCTGTAGACTGAAATAAATACTACAGGTGCCTCCATAAACTACAAGCTGCAGAACCTGTTCAAAGTCCTGACATACGAGGCAACGGTGCCAGACAAGATCGGAGCATCTGCGTTTGGGACAAACGACATCTACAAGAAATGGAAAGACTTTGTGGTCAAGCGCAAAGCTTCTGGGTGCACAGAGTAAGAAATTAATCAGTCAGAATTTGACGTATTATGTCCTCCAACCTTGACATGCAGGAAACAGATCTTGATAAATCTGTACATCTGGATTGATACATTAGGTTGTATTAGACGTTTGGATCACTGATGAAGATCACTGAATGGTGATCGTAACTTCTAATAAAACCTTGTATCAATCTAGACTAAGTACAGATTTATCAAGCTGTATATCAAAGTCTATATTATTATTATTATTATTAAGTAGTACATATTATTATGATATAATAGTGACAATCCTGAGCTCCTATTGATTTTGATAGTGACAAGGTGCTCCATTTGGCCTAAATTCTGTTGGAAGCATAGAGACTTGGACAGTAGCTGACTTCTTGCATATTGTGTTTTGTTTTTCAGTCCCCTGTACTTTGTGAAGGTCGATATCCAGCACTGTTTTGACAGCATCCCTCAGGACAGGCTACTGGAGGTCATGACCAAAGTGTTCAGGCCCAAGTCGGACTATTTAATCAGGTGAGTCAGTGTGTGTGAGTGTGTGTGTGTGTGTGTGAGAGAGTGTGTGTGTGTCCATGTGCATGTGTGTGTGTGTCTGTCTGTCTGTCTGTGTCTGTGTGTGTGTCTGTGACACTGTCTGTGACACTGTCTGTCTGTGTGTGTGTGTGTGTCTGTGTCTGAGTCTGTGTATGTCACATTTGGTTTGTGGGTAGGTCTTGACATATGTACACTGTACATGTATTAAAATCTCATTATTACAGGCGGTATGCGCAAGTGACGGCCACAAAGAAAAGAGTTAACTGTGCCTTTGAGAAACACGTTGCTGTGTTGGAGGACTTCGTCCCATGCTTCAAGAAATTTGTGTTACACCAAAACCAGGCTGGAAAGATATTTGATGCCATTGCTATTGATCAGGTGCATAATTATACAGTACATGTACTAATTTTTAACAGTTGGAAGGCAACACCAATTTAATCAATTGGGTCTCAGATTTTTCGCTTCATGATGACATATTCAGGTTCTGAATCAACTCCAAAATTCCCATATTTTGGCCCCAACAGTTAAAGATAGTCCTTGTCATCCTAATTGTTTCATTTTTGCCATCTTTTAGTGATGTGGTTTGATTAAAAGTTCAATAAACCGGCCTAGTATTATTGACTTCATGGCTCCTATCATAGCATCAGATGTCTAGTAGGCCTTTTTTTTGTTTCGCCCTGTCACTTCATATTTTCTCTAAAAAAATCTGAGAACCAACAAAAGTCTAGTAAATTGGTGTGGCCTAACAATGCTCCTTTACAAAATGTATATTTAGCAACATGTTGTCAACTTTCACACATCATGCACTGTTGTATCTTAATAATATGTGTATACTTTCTTGTTATGTATGTTTTTATGTGAAAATAAATTCATAGATAAAAGACTGATATTAGAGGTCTGTAGATGTGAGCTAACAGTAAATGTGTTGTAGCTATTTTATTCTTCACTTACTAATAGAAGATGTAACATTTTGGCTGCCCCTTGCACTGCAACTGCAACAGGTCTGTCAGCACTATGCAGAGTCCCCCACTCTGCTAAAACAGTTGAAGCAGCATGTAAAGAACAACGTGATCCAGATCGATGGAACGTACTACCGTCAGATCACTGGGATCAGTCAGGGATCACGCCTCTCCACCCTGCTGTGTAGCTTCTTCTATGCTGACATGGAGAGGAGACATCTACAGGGGGCGGACACAGATGGGGTGAGTCTAAGGGCTGCATACCTAAATGTAACATCAGGTACAGAGGTTTAAGCCCCTGTCACACATTTACAAACGAATTTGGCCTCCCGAACACTAGCCGACCCCCCCCCCCAAACACGGTTAGGAGTAGGTCGGCACAAAGTTGGCTGGGTCGGCTGGTGTTTGGCAAATTTGGCTGCGCCAGCCAAATGTTTCAAAATGTTTCAAAGATCCGGGGGTTGGTTGAGAGGTTTGACCATGGTTGGCTGATATACATGTACGGCTGTAACGGTGCACACACCAATTCTTCTGCGACAAGGGTCCGTGGTAGTGTGCGGTAAAAAAGTGACAAAAGGGTTTCTAGGGTTCAGGTCACATTTCTCATAATCTGCTGCAAAATGACATTAACTACTAACATGGTTGAAAAGTATAAGAAGTGGTGTGTTTTGGGCAAAATTTGCTTTCGGACCCGAGGCTTACTTCCAGGTATCGTTCCACCTCGAATGTGGCGCTGCATTTTGACCCAAATTTACCTTCCATGCGTTCTGTGGGTGCTGTTGGTATGCCTTCCACGACGAGGTATTGCGAAAATCTCACAGTGACTGTAACACAAAACTCGGAAGGTCAAATTATAATTATTAATACATTTCGAGTCTGCTTTTTAGTTTTATTTAAAATGTTGTCAATGAGCTTAAATAAAAGGCAATGAAGGCTGTTCAAGCTTTAAGTTGAGAAGCATTTTGCAGTGTTTGTTTTAAATATATTTTTCTTGTTACAATTAATGAGAAATATTTTCCCACATGTAGTTGCTACTACGTCTGGTGGATGACTTTCTGTTGGTTACTCCACATCTCAATCGGGCTACAGCCTTCCTCCATACCATGTTGGATGGTAAGTGTTTCAAATTTAAATTCCAACAAGAAGTTATCATTAAAGATATCATACATATTATTTGGTGAATTTTGTTAATTTCTTGTTTTATTCATTAATTTTTTGCTGATTGACTGTCTATGAAATTACCTGATGTGTGTATTTGGATTTGTAAGGCCACACCAATGTGATTCGTTGGTTCTTGGATATTTTCAGAAAAAACAAAAGGGAAAAAAAAAAACAGGCCTATATAGGCTCCAAATGTAATGATAGGAGCCATAAAGTCAACATACCAGGCTGGTTTATAATTCAAACAATGAATTTTGCACTTTTAATCAAACCTCTGCATTGATAGATGGAAAAACTATTATAGGACTTTCTTCAATTCAACTTTCTTCAACTCCAAAATACAGCCATTTTGGAGTTGATTCAGAACCTGAATTCTTCTTATTTTTTTAAATCAGAAAGAAGTGAAGCGGCCAAATCCCAGAAACGATAATATTTATCATTGATTAAAATGGTGTTGCTTAATGGTGACGTTACTGTCAACATCCAATTTGTTGATCGTCAGAAGGTGGCTGAATTTCAAAACCACCATAGAGTAAAAAATCTACCCTTCATTGATGTACAATATCATATTTTTATGTTTACCGAAGGAAAACATATTTGTTTTTGCTATGTTTCTTCTTCCTCCTCTTCCTCCTTTTCTCCAAACAGTGACCTCTGACCTGAACCAGACTGTCTGTTACCATCATGATGGTAACTGGTGTTGGGTTACATCATGTTGCAATTTTATAGCAGGAGGGATTTAGACTCCTGTCTGACCACATATATGAATGTGTTTGAGCAAGGAGGTTAACCTCCTTGGTTTGAGTAAGAATTAACAGAGCAGACCATATGCGAAGGTACATTATGCATTTGCTTTGCAAATGTTACCTTTCTAGTTTTTACATTATATTTAGGTATCCCTGAGTATGGCTGCAGTGCGCATCCTGACAAAGTCATGACCAACTTTCCTGTCCGGTACAAGGATATTGACATCGTCTGTCAGCCAGCAGTCTCCTGGTTCCCATGGTGTGGCATGCTGTTCCACACACTGCTGCTAGGGGTCATGAGAGACTACACAAACTATGCCAACTTGAGTGAGTTACTATTAATAATATTAGTGTTGTTCAAGATTATTGATCACAAATTGAAGGCATCCAATGCAATTTCAAATTAAATTTTCTGGTCATTCTTTTAATGTAGTAACTTTAAGTTGAATCAATCCAATAGCGTCAGATATCTGTGAGGCAAAAATGTGATGTCCCTGACAGAAACGGTTGCTTGTTTTATGCCGTAGGCTGGTTTTAGCTATTTATTGGTGGTACCAAAAGATAAAGTGACTCTTTGCATAGCTTGTTTTGGGGCTACTTCAAACACTTCAAGTATGAAATGATGACAAAAATGTGCTAAGTACATATCAATATCAGACAGATTTCGTCATCCAGAATATTTTGCCACCCTAAAATTGCATCAGATGCCTTCAGAATGAAATACTTAGTACATATTTTTGTTGAGACACCAGACCAAGTTTTTGTCAGTGATGCTGTGTCAATGTCACTATTGCAGGTATCAGGTACACCTTGACCCTTGACCTCCATCAGACTCCAGGGCTGGCCATGAAGCAGAAGTTGATGAACACAGTTAAGGCCAAATGCCACGCCTTCTTCCTGGAGCCCAAGGTAATCTGTCAAGCAGTGTTCTAGCCAGTGTCCATTTTCCACCATTTGATAGAATTTTGCTGCTCATGACAGACAAAAAATATTGCCCAATCCTTCATTTTTTACAAAAACTGCATGTAGATTTACTCTTCCAGCAAAATGTGCCCCTCAAATGTAGGAAATAGCATTTCAGAGGGTCAAGATTTCAAAATTTTCCTCAGTGTGTTAAGAAGTGATAGTCATTGTTTTACATGGTATAGGATTCAATGGATGGTCCATTATTGGTCCCTCCTCATCTTCATCATTATGGGGAGCCAGCATGTACCAGGTGTATTTCTCCCCCCCCTCCCAGGTGAACTCAGCAGCTGTGATTGCACAGACTCTGTACAAGACATTCCTGTTCACAGCCCACCAGTTCCACAGCTACAGCACCTGTCTCCCGTACAGACGCAGAGCTGAGGACAACCCTGCATTCTTCCTCAGTAAGTCTCAGGACCAGCAACACTGTTACTGTCTTGTTTTAGTTACTAAAAGCTGACATCAGTACTGTTTGCTGATGATTACCAGAAAGTGACTGAATTTCAGAATCACCAAAGAGCTGACCAAAAAAGTGGATTTTAAGCTCACAGCAGTGTGTGTATAATTCTGGCACACTAATTCATATACATGTAGGTCAGGAGAAACAATTTTAAATGAATGACAATAGCCTTACATGTATGAGACATCTTACATTTCATTGATTGTCAAATTCATTTTAGTCCCTGGAATCTGTTTCACCAGACTTTTCAATAACATACTTAGTATAACAGTATAAGACTTGTGAACTTATTTACATAATTATAGTGACTGTCATATACGTTTTAGTCTCTCTGAAGTCTGTTTCTGACTTTTAATTCAAAACTGCACACTTTGTCTGGTCTTGCCCGCTTACCCACAATGATTATAATGATGATTTTCTTTTGGGTTTGATTACTTTTCCCTTTCTTCTAATCTTCTATTTACCAAACTCCTTGCACCCTGTCTTCACAGGAATGATCATGGACATCTGCCATTTTCCCCTTATACTGGTTGATGCCATGGTGGCGAAGGTAAGACCTGTTAAACTTACATGTACATCTACAGGGACAGCTGAAAGCCAGGTTTCCCCCAACCCCAGATTTCATTCCATATCTCCATGCTCATGAACCTCCAGGCATGATACTGGGCCGCTGTAAATTTATTCAAAGGGGAACTCAACAGCAAAAGCAATATTATTCTTTACTAAATTAGGTATCTTTCTGAATCCCAAAGAATAATATCGTATTGGCAACTTGACATTGAGTTTGTACTAGGCAGCAGATACATTATATTTACTGGTAACCCACCAAGTACATGTACCCTCCAGATTAATTACAATTCGGTACTTAGTCTATGTATACTATGTGCTTCTTCCCTTCTACAGGAAGTGATGTCAGGGCAGCTTCCTGTATCCCAGGATGCAGTGGAATGGTAAAGTCCTCATATTCTTATCAGAAACGTTCATCTAATGTCAACTCTTATCACTCTGTCATAAAAAAACGCTTACTGTGTTATCAACGTATCAACGAATATCAAAAGTGTGCACACCTCATGGATTACTGATGGAGCAATTTTATTTAGTAGATCTCTTTAGACTCAGTTTTTTTATTGTTTTTTTAAAGTCGCACACGGTCTTAGGGTACCAGGTAGAATTATGAGAGTTGACGTTATAGACTTCTGTGGTTCCATTTTATAAAGTTCTTATGAAATTTTCTTTTAGCAGAATCTAATTAAATCACTCATAGCATATTGCAAATTAAGAATTGATCCCTTTTCTTTACTCGTCAAGGATAATGAAATGGTGGAACATTTTCCAGGTTGTGCCTGCAAGCCTTCAAGTCCAAGCTGTCTTCTCACAGATCAGTTTATTCCCTTTTGCTCAAAACTCTGGGGAAATGTTTGAAGAGCCTGGAGAGGAAGTTGGTACGGCATGATGTACTCAGTATTTCATCAGTTACAAAATGTATTTATTAATTATAACCTCTTGCATCCTTGCTATATTTCATGAACTGTTGGTAGTCAACATGTTACATCATTGCTGTGTGACATGTTTTATTTTTCAAGCATACAAGAAACATGCATTCACAGGATTCAAATGTTGCCCCCTTGCAGGACTGTAAAGAACTGCAGCAGGTAACGAGCCAACAGAACATAGCAGAGTTCAAGTCCATCCTGGATTGACAGACTTGGACATAGATATCTTCAGCAACGTCAACAGGCAGCTAAACAAAGACTTCAAACAACTTATTATTTTTATAACAAGTACAGTAACAGTGAGTTTCTTTAAGGTTTATATGTTACACCAGTATGGACGTGATTGACGACTTGAGGCGACCAAATGCGGAGTAAACTGCAAGGCCTTTTTTATCATGTATGGAATGGAGGCAACACAGACAATATGGCTGCCTACATGACTGAGGACTATCACATGGGCACGTGACTTGCTACATAAATCAGTCACGTGTCCAACAATATAACTAACCTCATGAACCAACTGGAGTTTTTTTTTTTTCTGGTATACAGATGACGTTACGGTAATGATGCTATGGTATACAGATGCTGCTAGGGTATACAGAATGATGCTGCTATGGTATACAGATGATGCTATGGTAATGATGCAATGGTATACAGATGATGCTATGGTAATGATGCTATGGTATACAGATGATGCTATGGTAATGATGCTATGGTATACAGATGATGCTATAGTAATGATTCTATGGTATACAGATGATGCTTTCAATGGTATACGTATACAGATGATGCTTTGGTAATGAAAATGATGCTATGGTATACAGATGATTTACTTGATTTATAAATTTTGACAAATAGACTATTCACACTCAGTCCTGTAGCTGAAAGCCGTAGGGGCAGTCTGCCAGCACTAGTCCACAAAAGCTCTCCATCTCATATTAGAACGCAGTTTCCATTTCCATGGGGTCATGTGGAAACAGTGTACGTATGAGATGCAACAGCCTCTCCTCTATCCCTTGCGGAGTCGGTCTTGTAGCTGGAGCGTCGCGCCAACACGCCCTCATCAGTCGGTACAGGTCCTCTGGACATCCCTCTGGCATCGCCAGCCGTTTTCCTTGCCTCAGGATCCCTACCATCTGGAGAAAGGTCAGGTGAATCTTGTCGTCAAAGCACGGGTCGTTTCCCAGCGTGGCGATCTCCCACAGCAGCACGCCGAAGGACCAGACGTCACTCTGACAGGTGTACTCGCCGGTCTCGATGGACTCCAGCGACATCCACTTCAGCGGGAGGAACTCGTCCACGCCTAGGTTGTTCGTTTTGACGTACTGAGTAGTGACGTAGACATCTCTGGCCAGTCCAAAGTCAGCCAACTTGGCCACGTCATCGGCAGTGATCAGGACGTTCCGAGCGGCCACGTCACGATGGGCGATTCTCAGACGGTCCAGTTCTTGAAGCGCTCGTGATACGTGAACAGCATATCCAAGAAGGTTGCCGAGTAAGACTTCTCCGTTTCTGTTCTTAATCCATCGTAGATAACCTAGCAGATCGCCTTTGGGGGCATACTCCAGGAGAATGTACTTCTCTTTTGACTTAGTGATGAGCCCCAAAAGTTGAATGATGTTGGATGCGCGAACGCCGTCGTTTTGTTCGTGAACAGCTACTAATATAGCTGCTTCTCTGTAGAAGTCTCGGTAGGATTGTGAGTCCTCAACGCGAACTGTTTTGGCGGCAACGACGAGATCTCGTCCAGGCGTGCGCAGTTGTGCCTTTCTGACTCTTCCAAACATCCCTTCCCCTATCAGGGGACCAGGAGTAAGATGGCGGATCTTCTTCTCCCAACGTCCCAGCCAGCCCGGCTGTAGACTCTGTGCTAGATCCTGCTCCATCCTCTTCAGCTCGAAAAGTATCTTGTCCTCCTCATTTGCTTCTGGCGAGGAGCAAGCCAGAATCCGTGCTTTGTATAGTATTGCCATCACTATGGCAACGAGTAAGACCAGGGAGCCTACTGGTACCAGACTTTCTAGAAGTGGTTCATATTTGTCTGGTTCATATTTGTCACAGTTCCGTCCCGTCCATGGCGACACGCAGGTGCAGCTGCCGTCTTCGTTGTTACAGGAGGCGTTGTTTTTACAGGTACATTTATACTGACATCTCAAACCGAACACGCCGTTTTCACACGGTTTGGTGCAGTACTTTCCGTACCACCCGGCTGCGCAGTTACACTTGCCGTCGCTAGGGCGGCAGTCCGCACCGTTTAAACAGTTACAGCTCTTTCCACAGTCTTTACCGTACGTGCCGGGCAGACATTTTGTCGCACACGTGGTTCCTGTCCATCCTGGCGGACAGACACAACCAGCCCACCGGTCACAGCTCGCACCTTGTTCGCAATCACATCGGTCACTACAGTGGGCACCTTTACGGTTTGGTGGGCAGTTCACGATTTTAAAGACAAGTGTTTCGTTCCAAATATTTCCACCTGTATCTGTAACCAGGCAGGTGTAAGTACCGTTGTCTTTTGCTTGTATGTTTGAGATAATCGCTGTCAAGTTTTTTTCTCCCTTTACCGATGCCTCGGATTTATTTGGGAAAGTCAGATTCACAGTTTCAACGTCAAGATTGTACGTCTTGCAGTGAAACGTGACGTTTACAGAGGTGTAGATTTTTCCAGGGTCGCTAGGAGTCGTGGTAATCGAAACGTCCCGCTTGGGAGCGTCACAGGCTGCGCCTTCCCAGCCGGGCGGACATTTGCAGGCACCGTTAAACCCGTGGCAACGGGCGCCGTTCTGACAGGTGCAGTTGCGATCGCAGAGTAAGCCGTACTTCCCATCGGGACATCCTATTGGATGTAACTCTATGTCCACATATTCAATAGATTTAACATCAATATTGTGTCCAACCAAGCGTACCCTGACCGGCTTTGTAAATTCCCGGGCTTTGCAGGTATAAGTTTGTACTTCTCTTGAAGACAATGAACCAAAGTTCATCCATACGAAGAAGTTAAACACTGTGTTGTCCACGATAGATCTAGGGACAATATTTCGTAATGTATCCAGTCTTGATGACTTTTTATCCTCCGTGGTACTGAACAGGACAATTGACAGATTTTGCTCCCCGGTGCATAGCAACTGGCGGAAGTGATTTTCCCACAAGTCTTTCAACGTTGTGGTAAGAAACGTATTCGGTTCCGTAATGTACGGAACTATACGAACGTTACAGTCACTATTACATGTTTGAAACATCCACAAAGGTTGCATCGAATTTACCCATTCACCGCTAGATTTCTTGCTAGAAGTCAGACTATAGTAGAAAACCTCACCGGTTGTTGTTACTGCTTCATAACTCAACTTCACTCGAAGTAGGAAGTCTTCTGACTCGCTGTTGACTGGAGTTGCACACTCTTCGTTATACACCTGAGCTGGGTAGCCCTCGACGTCTGTCAACTCTATCTCGACTCTGACGTTTTCAACTCCATCTTTGAGTTGGAGTTGGTGCCACAGCTGTACTGACCAGTCCAGGGATTTAGCGACCACGATGGTGCAGTTCTTGGTCACATTAAAGTGGTCGTCTCCCGTGATTTTGGTACACGGAAGTTCCTCCTTTTCTTCCCGATCGGCCTCCGTGCCCGACAAGCGCGGAATTCGAAGATTAAATATGACTTCTCCGACAGGGACGTTTTCTGGTATATTTATCCGGAACGTTTGGTCTCCGGTAGAGGCGGCGACACAGCAGAAAAACTGCAAAACACGAATTGCTACAAAAAGAAACTCCAGTACTTTTGCCGCCATGTTTTTAGTTGCGTTCGCACCAATGCCTCAGTTGGAAATGTTCCGCTTAGCTAGTTCCTTATGTGCGTGGATCTTATACACACGGGTTTCTAAATTTAGTATCAAAGCACACATTACACATGCACACACCTTCACAACCATAGTCGTAAACTCATTGAGGAACTACATATTAGTCACTTGATGTATTAGCTGGAGTATTGTGACTAGTTCCTCTATTGAAAGTCCTGTAGAGTTACCATGGAACGAGAGTGTCCGTTCTTTTAAAAGGCCGACCCTTGAATTGTCTTGTAAATTTACTAAGCTTGCTAATCAATGGTACGTTGATTGTAAAGGTGTAAAACTGTCATGAAAAGGGGAATTTTTTAAATATGTGGGGTTCCTGTGTCATACACATGTGATTGTTACCGAGGTTGGTTCAGACACGTCTTTTCTGAAACTTCCGCAAGAAACGGGAATACATGTTAGACGGTATGTTTTTCTATGATAGGATACTCAAACAACATTCTATACATGAGTCTTCAAAGACACGCCCTCAACTGAACTTCTTCCTGAGCACAAAAGCTACCTACCACCCAAAAATCATGGCCCTAGCATGTCCAGATCACGAGATATCAAAACCGGAAGTTCCACTGCAGTACCATAACAAGCCTCCAGGGGGCCCAAAATCTAATAATTTTCAGGTCTCATCAGAACTTACCCACCTACCAAATATCAAGATAATCCACCTAAGCCTTCTCACGTTATGCTGTTGACACACACACAGACACACACACACAGAGACGAAAACATAACCTTCTTGGCAAAGGTAACAATTAATTTTTTTTAAGTTATGACTTTCATTAAGTCGTAAGTCATAAAATCTCCATATTGGTTTTATACAATAATGGAACAAAGTACTATATTTTAAGCCACACCGATTTGCCAGTTCTCAGATTCTTATATTTTAACACTGATACCCCCGGTACTCAAATGGCACATCCCAATTTCAAGATGGCGGTCGTCGGCTGCTAGGACGTGAAACTCACGTCGCATGTCTATGGTAAAATTTCTGATCAACGTGGCATTATTCTCCAGAATGGCTGCCCACGAGTTCTACAAACTCACTCCGATCAAGATGAGTACCAAGATCTGTTACTTTCTTAAACTACATCTAGAACTTGAAGGGCAGTTTATATAATACTATCATGGAGTTATATGTTCCTTTTATAACTCCATGATACTATATAGTATAGCGGTACATATATCGGATAACGTTAACATTACGTGCTTTGTTGCACGTATCGCTGACACTTTCAGTCGAGGCGCCAAGTCCAAGCTGACACTTTCAGTCTCTAGAATACAGCCATTTATCTTCTCTGGGTTATACTGTAACAGTATTTTCGTCCGTTGTTTCGTGAGTGTTGACGAAAGTAGGAACTGATTTAATGAGATTATGGGCCCCCTGGCTGCTTTAATGGTACTGCAGCAATACTGAAGTGTACACGGTTTTCAGGATGGCCAAGGTTGAACGTCCTTGGGATGGCCAAGAGAGGGATACACAATTGCAAAAACTGCGGCAGAATTTGCCGCTCAAAAATCAGACTATTCACTCATACTATACAGTCACATGTGAGCAAACTCAGTAACAAACACACAGTATCAACAAGTCTCCGTATAACCTCCTTGGTATCAATAATTAAATGATATTGTCTCTGGAGACAGACAGTTGCCAACAACCTGTGTGTCCAGTGTCAACAAGCCCCTCCCTCCAAGGTTTACATAGCATTGTCAGTTGCTATAACCACCAAATAAAACCACCAAGTGAATGGATAAGTTAGAATAGTTCGACATGTTCTGGATCAGACTTTTCTTGTATCCAGAACAGGTCGCGAGCAAAATGACACATTCTGGATACTAGTACGCCTGTCAAAATGTATAATTTAGAGCAGGTCTTGAGCCAAATGAATGTTTCGGGTAGGCCTTTGAGTTAATTTCTTGTATCAGAACAGGTTATGAGCAAAATGACATACCCTTTCTTGTAACATTTGGGTCTATCACAGAATGCGTACTGTATTTCTTTTTGGCGACACCTCTAGGGCTATCCTAATAGTATTAACATTAACATTACTTGTGCCCATTCCAAGTATTCTAGGAATTCTGTACTCTCCAAGCAGAGGTTTGGGTTTTGGGCTTATTTTTGGCGTGTTTTTTATCGGGCTTTCTTTTTTCACTGAAATTTTGTTTCTTTTTTTAAATTTTTTTTTTAGTTTTTTCACTGAAATTTTGTAAACAAAATTTCAAAAACTGCCGCAGTTTTTGCAATTGTGTACTGAAATTTTGTAAACAAAATTTCAGCGAAAAAAAGAAAGCCCGATAAAAAAGCCTAAAAACACGCCAAAAATAAGCCCCAAACCCAAACCTCTGCTTGGAGAGTAGGAATTCTGTAGGCATTTCAGTAATGTCCACAGTTGCCTTACATTTGCTTGTACCCAGAAGTTAATGTAGGGAGTGTCCCCTGTTGCTGTTTGTATCTGGAAGTACAAATGTAGGTTGTCCCCATTAGTAGGTTAGTGTGTTTACCAGCGGCATCATTTCGCTCTCTCTATATATATATATATACATGTATGTATATTCATATTATTATCACCATGGCCTGTACTTAGCTTATAAGAGATTAAAATTATAATAAAGGTCTTTCATTCCCTGCATCAGTCCTAGAAGCAAGAAATTAAATTCATTTGGTGTTCCTTATTGATCCTTTCCTTACTTCTCATCTTTGTTATGAAAAGTTTTTGTATCTTTGCACAATAATTAGGAGCAGAAGTCCGGGGTATCGACTTGAAAGAAAAGATTTCTGCAGAAGTGATTGAACAGATCAAAAAGGACGTCACGACACATCGCATCCTTGTGTTCAAGAACCAGGGGTCCGTCAGCGGCAGTCGCCATGTCGAAATCAGCCGCTGGTTCGGAGAACTGGAGTCCACGTTCTACAAACACCCGAAGTCGCCGCATCCCGACGTGTTTCGTGTGTCGAATGATGAGGCAGAAGGGTGTACAGGGGTGGGCAGGACTGGCTGGCACATCGATGGCAGTTTTCAGCCGGCTCCATTTGGCTACTCCCTGTATCACATGGTGGCAGTACCCAAGCAGGGAAACACGGGTAATTAAAAATAGAAACTAAAGAATGATGCATTCAAATGGAAGATGTCATCTTTAGTCTTTGTAAGGACAAGGATAAAACCTGATGAATTATTTAACCTCCATGAAAAATGGAGGTATTGTGTGTGTGTGTGTGTGTGTGTGTGTGTGTGTCACAGTTTCTGCATATTTGTGGTCTGCATAACTAATAAAAAAAAAACTAATAAAAACGGCCTTTATGGTTTTTGATGATATTTGGTATGTGGGTAGTTGTTAGGAAAACAATGGTCAATGTAAAATGTGGGCCTCCTGGTGGCTGACCTTGGTACTGCAGCAGAATTTCCAGTTTTTGTATCTTTTGTCCTGAACATGCTATGGTCTTCATTTTCTCTAGTCCACAGGTAGTGATGTGTGTTCAACTCCCATACTCTTTCCAAAATGCTGAGTGTTAAGCAGAGAAAGCAGTATGTACCATTTTTAAAACTCTTTGGTATGACTCGACCAGGGATTGGACTCATGACCTACCAAATAAATGTAAGACTCTACCCACTTGGCCATTGTACCAGTCTGTGTGATCAATTTAGTAGTTAATGAATTACTATATCACAATCCTGCTGTAATAGTTGGGAGTAATGGTGGGGTCGTGTGGCAGTAGCAGCAGAGTGTTCGGCTCAGAACCAAGAGGTCCCGAATTGGAACCCTGCCATGTCACCGATCTTGTGCCCTTGGGAACACGACTTTCCTCACTTCACTCAGGTGGAAATGAGTACCTAGCTTCGGTTAGGGATGTCCCTCGGATAGGACGTTAAATGGAGGTCCCGTGTTTGGGGAGAGCCACACCCCACACACAATAAAGAACCCACCACACCCTTCGAAAAAGAGTAGGGGCATGCCCCGGTGTGCAATGGTGCAAATTCTACAGTGACTGGCCTAAAGGCTAGCCCTTGATAATAGCCCCGTGCTAGTTGGGCAGCCTTGGCTGTGTCTTCAGCCGAAATGAATAATAAAAATAAGTAATAGTTGGGAGTGTGCTTGTGTTTCAGTGTTTGCGCCGCTGAACGAGGTGATTTCTGGACTAACGGAGGAACAGCGTTGGCGCTGGGAGCAGCTCTGGATGGTCAGTGACCGCAGAAGTGGACCTGTCCACCCCATGATCTATAGCCACCCACTCACAGGAACAAAGGTCAAATTTCTTCTAGAATAATCATGGAAGTTTGTCTGTGTTGGTAGTAATCATAGAGCACGTCGGCAGAACGTACTGTGCCTGTGCAAAACCCTGATTTTTCACGTTTTTCGTTGGATGTTTGGTCAACGTTGCATCAAAATTTTGCCTGTTGCAGACGATATCTTTTCCTATACAACATCTGAACACTACAGACAGGCTGTCAACGTTATATGCTCTAATACAACTTTATATGAGACGTTCTGCCAAAGTGCTTTGCACAATCCATTACGGGTTTCGCGCAGGTGCAGTATGTTCTGCCGACGTGCTTACTCTCGTAAACATAGTACTATGCTAATTTTTATTCCAACACAAAGGGTACACAAGGATGAAATTTTCAACGACTCCTTCACTGTCGCCTTCATCAACGTTTTTTAATGAAAATTGATAGGCTGATACAACTTTTATGGCAATAACAAAAATGTAAATTTTTCTTTCAAATTCTGCCTTTTTCAAGTGTTATGGTTCTTTAAAGTTCGATTTTTTAAGCAATTTTGGGACCAAAAATGTAGTGTTTACTTTCCAAACTGCTTTTGATGACTTGTGTTATATTTCCAATACAACAGACGCTGTGTTTTCACCTGGGGATGACAGAGTCCTTTCTTGTTGGCCTGCCAAATGCTGAGAAGAGAAGAACAGACTGGAAGGAAACCAGCCAGATTTTGAGGGAAATCCACCATGAGTTTGTCAAGAACAACAAGGCAGTTCAGTACTCTCACAAGGTACGTGTACTTCGTGTATGTCATTCATTATACAAGGAAAGTGATCCCGATACAGTTTTAGCTCACTGAAGAGTCCTGACAGAGAAGACAGATGCTATGTACTGTATTTACAGGTTCATTGTACCGTGGAAATTCCCCTAGCTCTTTTCAACAAGCACAATGAACAGTGAACCACAGCTTAATGTCCCGTCATAAGGACCAAAGTTAACAATCAATATGCTGAGGATTCTATAAATTTAGGCATTTGAACTGGTGCAACCTGAAGTGGCCATCCTAACTTTTGCCAAAAAGCCTTTTGCCTAAAAAAGTTAGGCTGAGGAGGAAAAAAAGTTAGGTTAAGGAAAAATGATTCTAAACCCCGGCTATTTAAATTTAATCTCTCACAGTATCATGTTTGTTGTTGTTGTTTTTTTGCTGTGGGACACTCCTGCAGTTTTCCCTGGTTTAGTTTGATGTGTTGTTTCATCATATTTATTAATTATTGGAATTGCAATGTAACTACACATGGAACAATGGCTGATAGCAGGCACCATGGTTTAACAGATAATATTATGTACATGTCATGTACATCAAACATACACCAGGGCTCAACATTCATTTTTGGGAATAGGTGCACTAGCTGGTGCACCCAACCTGAAAAATTGGGTGCACTATATAAAAATATATATGCACTATGAAAACTTTTTGGGGTGCACTATATAAAACAAACTAGTATGTCAGCAAAACCTGATTACAAGCCTTACTATCCTCTCCTGAGCTTGAATTTGAAATGGGAGCTGTGTGATTTTATTATTTTTCTAACACTTACAGTGTAGATGTTGAAATATGCTGTATACTAGTATACATTTAATATCTTACGTTAACACATCAAAATATTTGGGTGCACCACAGAAGAGAATTAGGTGCACATCTCCAATTCTGGGTGCACCAAGGTGCACATGCACCCAGTATTTTGAGCCCTGTACACATTAAAATAAGTCCTTAAAAATGATGTCATGGTGTTGTTTCAGTGGGAAGTTGGAGACTTCATCATCTCAGACAATCTGGCAGTGGGCCATGAAGCCAGTCCCCAGACACAACTTCCTGTAGACCAGGTGGGGCTGAGAGTTCTGCACAGAACAACAGTCAAGGGCACTGTTCCACCCAGGAAGAACTACACTATAGAACCACCAGCTGAACATGGGGAGCTATAGAACTACACAGTTCCACCCAGAAAGAACTACAGAACCACCCAGAACTATAGAACTACACAGTTCCACCCAGGAAGAACTACAGAACCACCCAGAACTATAGAACTACACAGTTCCACCCAGAAAGAACTACAGAACCACCCAGAACTATAGAACTACACAGTTCCACCCAGAAAGAACTACAGAACCACCCAGAACTATAGAACTACACAGTTCCACCCACTACACTATAGAACTATAGAACCACCTGCTGAACATGGGGAACTATGTATACATGTATAGATCTACATGTACTACAATCTGTCATGTACAATTTTGGGCAATGTAGAATTACATAGAATACCATTTACTGCCTAGGTAAGCTACATACAGAACCACAAATTCATAATAAAGAACTATGAAATGTAAAACTACATACTATTAGTTACATGTAGCATATTATGGCTGTGGGGATAGAGCTACATTGTATACAGTGTAGAACAATTGAAGGATGGACAACTTGTTAGACATTTAAAGTAGCAACATACAGAATCTGTAGTTGAACAGGTATTTATCCAAAAACTTATATATGAATCAATATGTAAATGAATGAAGACAATTTTTAGACAGTCCATAGGAAACGAAAAATAAGACAAAGCTAATATTTTTTTAGAGTTTTAGAGTGCTACCAATAAAATATGCAAGATTAACAAAATGAATGTGAATCACTCTGGATTTTATTTTTTTCAACAAATTTAATGCTGCTATCAAATGATTTGTGATACACTGTTACATGTATGGGTACATGTACTTTGACAATGAAATTTGCAATTTATGCAAACAAAGCTTAATTTATTTTTATTTAAACTGTAATTATGCATTGCCTTAGAGAAGATTATGTTTTCAGTGCCTTTTGTGTGTGCGTCTGTATTTTGTTTATGGCTTGAAGAAAAGCTGTAAATTAGTAATGATATTTAGTATGTGGGTAGAATTTTTGGTGGTAAAATGAAGGGCTGAGATCCCATTAATTACCTTACTAAATATGTATTCTAAATTCAAAACTGACTTTACTTAAAGTTAAAACCATCTTTTGTCTTTGGTTGCTTATTTATCAAGTAACTTCACATTGCTACGTGCCAAGAAAATGTTGAAAATGAATTCCACTTTCTATTGACATTATTATTGTTCTGTGTATATGAAAGTGTCATGCATGCTTGTTTTAATGAATAAAGACTGATTTTTTCTCATGCATTGTGTATGATATACATTGTTTCTTGGTCTCTTAATAAGGATGTGGATAACATTTGGTATTTGTTACATAAGGCCACACTAATATCATTTGTTGTTGTTTTAGGCATCCTATATATATTAAAGCTCCAATTGCTACCATGATAGCAGCCATGAAGTCAACATACCAGGCTTAAAATTGAAACAATGAATTTTGAACTTTTAATCAAGCCTCTGCATTCAATTGGAAGATAGAAAAAGTGTAACAACTAGGAAGAAAAGGCCTCTCCTCAACTTTTGGGGGCAAAATACATGTATGAGCATTTTTTAGTTGATTCAGAACCAGAATTTTTTTTTTTTTACAAATCAGAAAAACAATGAAGCGAACTATCCGAGAACCATTTGATTAAATTGGTGTGGCCAAATCATGTTTTGGGGCCATTTCATTACAATACAATTATGTAACAGTTACTGTGAACCCGGTCAATGGGGATCTTTTATGAGTCCTGTTACTTAAGGTACGACTTCTTATTTTAATTAAAATCTGTTCTTTGGCGGTACATGTATGTTTTAAATTCAATGGTGCACACATTTATGTCTATTGTATGGTACACACTTAGGTACAAGCATTTACATATCATGTACATGTATGCAGTCACCCCTATACGCTGCATTTGTGTCTATCCTAAGACTGAAACATTGCTGCTTTATTGCGTGCCTGGGCAATATCAACTTCCTACATGTATACTATCATGAAAGTTCATCTATACTTGGTAGTTACATGTTTAAAGTTAGAACTTTTGTTCCAACACAAAGAAAAGTTCTCATGTACCTAGAGCTTTAGAACTTGACCCAGTGTTCAAGTCACACTTCAGAGAAGCCACAAGACAAGTCTCACTGGGTCAGTCTATTGAGGAAGACTAGTCTAAGAGTGACTGCTTGAAGTTGAAGATTTCAGACTTCTTGGAAGTGTTCTGGGTTTTCATGAATGCATGTCATGTAACTGGGGGAAATGTATGATGGCAGTGTGCGAAATACTAGGTTGCCCAGTTGCTCTGTGCAAGGGGTACCATATTTTGCTTGGTGCAACCTATTTCTACACCCAGGTAGCTCAGTGCACTACCTAAATTTTGTGGTAAGGATGCTCCATTGGAACTGTTTATTGAAAAATTTCCATGGAAGAGCTCACAGGGGAAACAACTCTTGTCAGAAAAGTATGCACATTGCACTGTAACAAAGTTAATCATAATGTAGAAGTTAGAGTTTAAATTGCAGGCAACCTGCAATTTTCATGGGCAACCTAACTTTCATGCTAGGTTGCCGATGGGCAACCTGGCTCAAAAACAAAACGTATTTCGTACACTGTGATGGTGAAAGTGGAAATGAAATATCAAAAAGACACATGGAGAGACTGTCATCATTATTATGGAGAAATGTAACATTTTTAATAGAACTATGCAAACAGAGCAGCAAGACTACTCACAGGTACTACAATTTATATAGGCTTCAATCAGTATAAATATCCACAAATCATCAGCAAAATCACTCCAAATGTACAGATCAATGATTCCTGAGTAATCAAAAATACACACGCAAATACGCCTAGATTTGACCTAAGACAACGTGAATGATACACACACAATGGCAGGTCGCAAAGCTTACTAATACCTATTATAAAAGATACAGTACAAATTCTGACTTTTTGTACATTTCTAAGTACAATGTATGTCATTCGACAGTAGAATTATTTAACTCACACAAAACACCAAGTTGTGGCTCTCTCACGTGTGCATACAAGGAAAAATTACAGTGATCATTTTGTTCTGCCTGGTTTGGGGCAAATGTAATTGTGATGTATATTTCCTTCATTATTCAACATACATATTACACAGTAATCAGTTCTATAATTACAAACTCTACTTTTTATGCCTTCTATCATATATTTAACCACGCTTCTGTTGAAAAATGTCATGTCTGCACCCAAATCTCAGGAAATGAATACATCAAGCTGACAAAGTGTAAAAATTATATTTGCCATTCCTGCTGAGATCTGGTTACCTGTCCACCATCTTGGGGAGGGGGGCAGACCTCAGCACCATTGTCATCAGCACTTTTCTTTCATCGCTGCTGTACAATATGTTAATTTTGTCCTTCTGCGTCAATCTCAAGATGTGCAAATGGCTACGGTATGTTTGCACAGTGGCAGGACAGCTTTCACAAAAAACACAAGAGCACTTTGGTATAACACTGACACTGTAACATTACTTGTTCAATATATGTACAGTCAAGTTTTTCAGACAGGCATTGGTAGAAAAATATACCCATGAAGCATGTTATGGACAAAAACACCAGACTGAATACGTTTGCCATTTGTGATAGGTATTTTGCCTGCAAATGGTGATGAGGATGAGCACAAAAGATGACAGCAAAACTTTCATTTCATCAAAATTCAACTTGGTCTTTTAAAGAGTGATAATCCAGATCAGCTCACTCTTCTGTTTTCATATATGAATGAAAACTTCTGAAAATAATTTCAACAGGTTGGTAAAATGTAGGATATTGGGATTTTTTTTAGTACACAACCAGGGATTCTCTCACCTTGCTTACATTTAAATGTCTATCAGACACCTTCCTCAGAGCTTCTGACTGTGTTCTCGCCAAAAAAGTGTCACCTACCGGCTACATATAGCAGCGAGAAGCAGTACTCCAGTCAGAAGCTCTGAGGAAGGTGTCTGATAGACATCGAAATGTAAGCAAGGTGAGAGAATTACTGGTTGTGTATAGAAAATCCAAATATCCTATAAATAGAAACTGTTTAGTACACCAGTGACAAAATATATGCTAGGCACATTTTGAAAAGCGAAATTTTGATTCGATATAAAAAGTTTAACTATGAAGACCTTTCCAATACATGTACATTTGTATCTGCCACAATGACAGAAAAAGGAACTACATGCAGGTCTAACACCGCAATGGATTCATATGAACTGGCATGTAAAGTTGTGTAATAAAGTAATGACACAGTTGTAATAAAGTAATAACACAGTTTCCAATGCTCTGAATTTCCCAATACTGACAGGTGTGGATGGGAAAGCCCACACTGACTCCATTTTACGGATGACATCCTCTGGACACCCAAAAACTCAAGTGTGAAAAAAAATGAATTTGGAGAGTCATCCATGATCACTAAGGTTGTAAAATTAAGTGAAAACAAAGAACTTTTTAAAAATAATTTATGGCATTGTCGAAAATTTTTACCCGTAGTTTCAAGGAGTGATAATTTTCTTTTATTATCTGTTGAAGATCTTGAAGCAAGAGGGTTTCATCCTAAAAATCAAATCAGTGCAGCCTAATCTAAATAAAAAGGAGAATTGAGAAGTCTACAAGAAAGAAATTTTAGATACAGAGTGACACTAACCACCATGATACTGGTCCATACTGTTGCCACTATAAATAGTACTCAGTTCACATTTATTACATATTCTTATGAAGTACACAAAATAATGGTAGGAAGAAACTACTAAAATGACACTGGCTTTGAGGTGCTAATCTGGCACATGCCCCTCTGAAATGAAACATGCCAAAATACTGATTATATTGTTCATAACATTTAGCAGCAGCACCCTACATGTACATACAAAATGTATCAAGTCAATAAATAGGTGATAACATTATACATGACATTTGATTTCTTCAGTTTTGAAATGTTGCATACAAGAGGCATGCATAAATGTAACGACATGCTCCCTTACCGTAATAAATATTTTAAAAAAATTATTGAAAATTTACTCTCAATACCTGTAATACAAAATTCTAATTTTATTGGGTAAGTTCATTGTAAAAAAAAAGATCTGGTTTTGTAAATGTTATATTAAAAAAACTAAATTATGGAATTAAAAGCTGGGGAGAAAATCTTTTAAAGGTTCATCCCACTCTTCTTTCTCTTTGTAACTTATTATTGTAAGTACTTAGTACTATGTAAGATTTTACCTACAGTAAAGATTTTACGTGACATCAAGTCCCTATCACACATTCAGAACCTTCCCCCGACCACCAACTACTAAGATTTGCTGAAGTTCGGGAGCACTTTGACCAGATTTAGGTCTTGACTACCTTTCTATACGAATCCAATCAAATCAAAATCCAATCCAGTTAAATCTGAGTCAAATTTGATCCCTGAACAAGTCCCAAACACTGCTGACCTACTCCCAAACTCCAGCCAACCACCAGCAAACCATGGCCGAACCTCCCGTTCACACCCGAATGTTTACAAAATTTTGAAACATTCGGCTGGCGCAGCCGGACAGTCATCAACCTCGCTGAACACCAGCCAACCACAGCCAACCTTGCTCCCGACCTACTCCTAACCATATTTGTGGGGAGTTCAGCAGTGTTTGGGAGGCCTTATTGGGCTATGTGTGACAGGGTCGTAACAGTTTCAGATAATTAATAAGTTGGATTCAAAGACACACCATAAGAAAAGCTAGCAGTGTTTGGTGAATGCAATTAACAAAATCATGTATACCTTACATGTATAAGATGTAATGTAGTTAAGGCTATGGACTAAAGATTGACAGTGAGAATTTTGCCCATAAATTGAAGAGTTTGGTTATATGATGGCATCTTTCATCTTACAATGCACCAGGTCTCTCTCCAGCTGTACTTTTTGTTTGAAGGAGTGAAGGTCTGTTCAATGCAAAAGGAATATGGGGGGGGGGGGACTGAGTAGTGCATGCTCCCCCTGGAAAGTTTGAACTTCTAAAATGAAACGATATTTCGAGCATTTTGATGGGCAAATTTCAATGGGTTGCATATAAGTCTTGTGGCACTGTTGTTGACCGAACATATTGAACGCCCTAAATTGAGAATGAGAGGAACTTCGGCAGATATTAATTACATAAATGAATACCTAATGTGCATAATTAATGAGAAAATGCTATAATTTCATAATGGCAACTCCCAGGGATTTCATAGTTGCTGCATTTGAAAGTTAAGTGAGGGTGAACATCATTAAACATAAATTATTCCAATCATGACCTCATTTGCATAAAGACTGCAAGTACTGCAAGTAAAGCAGTGTGCACAATGCAAGAACTTTCAGCAACTACATGACGTGAAATGGAACTGAGAAAGTAATGGAAATAAAGAAGTCCAGGCCTGATCCATAGAAGCTAGTTGCAAAGAGTATCAAATTGAGAAAGGTAGTAGGGTGTTGAGATGATAGCCAAGGCTGTTCTTACTTTCTAAAAACCAAAATAAGATAAGACCTGGTATGTTTTGCTGTGTCTCTTAAACACTGAGCCCGCAGTCTATGCTTATATGGATGTTTTGGTTTCAAGTCAACAAACGTGATACTTTCATTGTTTTGAAGGCAGGGCTTGAAATCCTTTTTCTGCATAACTGCACCACTCAGAATTTAGAAGTATGGATCATACTAAACACTGTTCAGAAACCATAGCCATTATTTTCTTTTATACTTCATTATAGGTGGTGGCAGTCAATGCAGCAAATAAAAAATTCACACACACGTACATGTATTATATGTATATATAAACACTGCGGGTTAGGTACAGGTAGACATCAGAAATACCTGTACAGCTCCAATTTTACCTGCACTAACCTGCAGTATGCAGGACTGGTGGTATTTCTAGTAGGGGGATGTCTATGTATCTTCTAAAAAGTTATAACTGGACCTAAAACTGGGAAACATGGGCACAGTATACAGAAGGTCCATGTTTCCCAGTTTGCATGATGTTACGTTAGTCCTACATGTACATGTTTCAGACCAAAAATTCTTATACCCCTTTTATCCAGCTGAACACCAAGCAGTCTAACTAGTATTAACTCTAAAACTCTTGTTTGTGCTACTGCAGACAACATGATGCAGCAGTTGTACCCGAACATACCTGAAAATAAGTAACTTCTGCATTTGTACACAAACAGACATCAGCAACTAGTCTTGGCAGCAAATTTCAACATTTCAGCTTCTGGCTTTACAAGTATCACCCACAGAAAAGCACGCTTAGTATCATACTCTCTGCACTGCTTCTAAACACACAGTTACATTTATAACTCCTGGCTAGTGGTTTCACACAGTGATGCTAAGTCTGTCTCTATCTATCTTTAAACCGATACAAAAATAGACCTTATCATACTTCTTCAGCGGTACCGCCACATCTTAACCGGAACTTGCCCGTCTTCCATTTGATGCTGCGTGATGTCGCGCCGCGTAAAAACCACCAGTAGGTCAGGGTTTCCCGCAGTAGCCAAGCGATCAGGAATTCAAATTTGTTGACAGGTGCAGCTCCCATCATCTGAGGGTAGGAGGAGAACACTGATTAATTCACAGCTATTGGCCTACTAGAGTGCTCGCCTTGCATTCGGTAGGTTTTTGAGTTCGATCCCCAGTTGAGTCATACCTTTAAGACTTTAAAAATGATACATACTGCTTTCTCTGCGTAGCACTCAGCATTTGGGGACTTGAACACACACACCACTACCACTACTAGCCCCCTGCTGTAGTGATTGCAATGCTGTGTGGCCCAAGGCTATTGAAATGGAGATGGGTACCGCCCTATGCGTCACCTGATGCGGGAAGGTACTATTAACTTTTAACTAATTGGCCAGTCTACTTACAAATGTATTCACGGCTTGAAATACTTTTTCCAACACCTGCATGTTGCCAGAAATCTAATCTACAATTTCAAAGAAAGTTTCCGTAAAAACACAAGACATTATAATTTTGCATATATATATCTAGTAACTCTTAAAGGCATCCAAAGCGATTTCAGGTTAGCAAAGCTGGATTTCCAAAGTCAATTTTCTGGTCAGTCTTTCAATGTAGTAAGTTGAATCAACCATTTCCCATAGCATACTGACATCTGTGAGGTAAAAAAGGGAATGTCACTGACGGAAAATTGTAAACCGTAATTGTTTCGTATTGTACAATGTAGGCTGGTTCTAGTTATTCACTGGTGGTACCAAAAGATTAAGGGACTTCTCATGTAGCTTGTTTTGGGGCTATTTTAAATGCTTCAAGTATGAAAGGATGACGAAAATGTGCTAAGAAATGGCAGTAAATGACACCATCAGACAGATTTCCGCATCCAGAATATTTTTTGTTTGGCCGCTCAGAAATTATATTGGATATGCCTTTAAATGTCTGTTATAGCCTTCAAAAGAATCCTGCTCAAGGAATCAGCACCCCCTACCTGGCAGGTCCTGAACTGCAGGTAGTCCGAGATCATCCATGCGGTGATGTGGAAGATGAAGAAAGTGACGGGGTCCCAGATGAAGAGATGGTGGAAGGCCCAGCTACAGATCAGACCCAGCAGGAAACACTCCGTCATCGGCTCCCACATCGCCAGGAACGGGATCATCGTCACCCGCAGCTGCGTCCACCTACATGGAGACAAGCAATTACATGTAGAGATGGCAGACTTCACCCCATTAAATGGTAAATGCCCTCTTGCAGAACATACGGATACTGCAAAGGAGACACCTACAGACACCTGAATGTTAATGCAATTTATACATTTACTTTTTGATCCTCAAAAAAGGTTATGATACCCTTGACCAGTCAGCATCATGGCATTGACCATTTCAAATGGTAACGACTGTTTACGAGACGGAACCGCACCTACATGTAGCCGACTGCTGCCCATCCGTGTCAGGGACCCCGCAGCAGTATAATAAATTCCGTAAATCCTATGTAAACATTATTCACTGAGGAAGAATGTCTGATGGGCACTGGAAACGTTTGACAGTTAGACAGCTACTAACCTGCTCATCCTGGAGCTGAATGCTCTGATGGAGTATGTCCCACAGTTCTGCTGGGCCACCTGGTTACTCATGGAGGCCTTCAAACCCCTGCAACATACAAGAAACATCAGGGCTGCAGTACACATAAACACCAGTACTGTACCAGGGCCTGAATAACATTACACTACTGTCTCATTAGTGACTAAAAATGTGTCATTCCTACCACAAAAATAGCACTGGAAAGAGTTAAAAACTTTCTTTGGGCATTGAAATCAGTACCATCTTCAGTTAGAGATCTTTTTGTGGGTGTACGTTCTATGCATGAGATACATTGTACCTGCGGTGACTGTTAATACATGTATGCAGTTGTCAAATTTTTCAGGTGAAGGTCTTTTTTAAACCTTTGTACCTGTACATTGACATCTGTCGCTATACCCAGGGCTCAAAATACTGGCTGCATATGCACCTTAGTGCAGGTAAATTTGAGCTGTGTAGGTATTTCTGATGTCTACCTGCACCTAATCTGCACCAGTCCATATACATGTACTGGGTTTATATACAAGTGTAGGTGTTAGTGGATTTTCATTAGCTGTATTGACTGTCATCACCTTTAGTGTAAAAGAAATTATGGCAATGGTTTCTGAACAGTTTTCAGTGTGATCCATACTTTCTACATTCTGGGCGGTGCAGGTAAAACTTGTCTGGTGCAGGTAATTTTCAATGTTACCTGCACTTGTGCAGATATACAGAAAATTACTTGTGCTGTTTGAAGAAATAAACCAATGATATAGATAAATAAAGTATTTGAGCCCCGGTAGTGCATATATCCACCGTATACAAATGAGAAAGTCTTACCTGTCTACCACGGCCTTGGCCATGAAGTAGTCCTCGGCCAGGTACTGTGAGAAGACCTCGAGGCCGCCGGCGTCATCGATGACTTTTTTACTCCAGAGGCTGGACATGCCTGTCACACACAGGATCCCCAGCACGTTGGCTGAGATGTACATCCTGGCGTGGGCTGTGCCGAAATACACCTGCCAACAGGACCACACGTCACACAAGTCACACATGTCACACAAGTCACACAAGTCACACAAGTGACACATGTCACACAAGTCACACAAGTCACACATGTCACACAAGTCACACATGTCACACAAGTCACACAAGTCACACATGTCACACACGTCACACACGTCACACATGTCACACAAGTCACACATGTCACACACGTCACACAAGTCACACAAGTCACACACGTCACACATGTCACACAAGTCACACATGTCAATGGTCTATTCTAACAAACTTCTGCTCTGTTTATTCTTACTCAAACACATTCATATATATGATGACCAGCCCTCCAACTTTGTTCTGCAACTTGCTACATAATGTAAACCAATACCACAGGGTGTCTGCTACAGCAGCAGTTACCATTGCCAAATTCTACCAGTGTACACATGTCAATCATTCTGTGCTCAGTAACATGATGTAACATTAGGACAATACAAAAGTCAATTTTCAAGGCCACACTGACTTAATTTTATGGATGGTATCCTTCAGGGAGACATCAAAACAGTAATGCGAGAGGGCAAAAGAAAATGCTGCTAAAGCACAGGAATTCAAAGTTGTGTTGCGAACTTGCGGTAGACTTAGGACAAGCACTGTACTGAGCAATGTACGTACATTGTGTAGCCAGTTGCTACTACAATGTATCTTATACAGTAAATGACTCTACCCACCTTCTCCAACAGACTGGATAAACCTTTCCTGTCACACACATATGGCAGCTGATGTACCACTCCAATGTTGTCTGTCATGTGACCAGCCATGTCTGTCAGGGTGTCTCTACTCACTAGGAAGAACAACATGGGTAAAATAAGCTAAAGATCTCACCAGGACATTCAGCCAACTCGACCCTGGGGATAGTTCTGATGTCTAACACCTTTAGGCTTAGCGAAAAATAACTAGAAAAGTAACATTTGCTAACTGAAGCAAAATAATGCATAATGTATACCTTCACATGTATGGTCTGAGCCTAACAAACTTCTGCTCTGTTTATTCTCACTCAAACACATTCATATATTTGATGACCAGCCCCTCCAACTTTGTTCTGCAACTTGCTACATAATGTAATCCAATACCACAGGGCGTCTGCTGCAGCACCAGCTAATACTGCCATTGCAAATTCTCGCAGATTGGAGACTCTACCCTAGCATATGCAATGCCTTGAGGCAGTTTCTGGGTTGGACATCGATGATAAGGAGTAGCCGTACATACCTCTGATGCCGCTGTCACACACCCAGATGAGGGGGAACTGGGACGCCGCGTAGCCTGGCATCAAGTTGTTAATCTTTGGGTTGATGCCAACTCGCTCCCCTCCTGCAATATAACAGCACAGTATGGACACTGATATCATGTATTAACCGCAATATTTTAAAGGCATCCAAAGCGATTTCAGAGCAGTAAAACTGGATGTTCAAAGTCAACTTCTGGTCAATTTTTTTTAATGTAGTTAGTTGAATCAACCCTATCCCATAACATACTGATATCTGTGAAAATTCATGGTGAGTTCCCTTGTTGTGTTGGATTAAAGTTAAACTTTACCATTATGGAATCTACCAACACAGATGAGCTTTCCTTCTAATGTACAGAGATCCATTTTTACTCACCAACAAATATCTGACAGGGCACTGAGGGGAACTCCTTCTGTAGCTGCTGCAGTAGGTCTAGAACTGGATCTCCCTTGTCTTGGACACAAAATAAAATCTCAAACTGCACAGAAAAAAACAACAGAAATATCAGCATTATTCATTACGTGCATGTACATAAATGGATGTTAAATGTAGATGGTATTAAGAAAGTAGAGTAAGTACAGTAAGCACCAAAGGCGTGAGCTTTCTAGGGGGGTCCGGGTGCACCCCCCCAGGAAATTTTGAAATTTTTAACCCTCTTAAACACCATTTCCCGCATTCTGAGAGGCAAATAATTGTTGAGTAAAGGTAAGTTTAATACCAATCAAACCACAGACTTGCAAAAATTTGGCATTATCATTTTGTTTCTGGGACGGCCTCCTCTCGGGCTTAGGCCGTCCCCAGCGGGAAGAGGGCGTCAAAGGACGGTCGGACGGCCGTCTGGCAGAAACACTGCTTTTGAGACTGGCTGACAGAGAGAGAGTCAGAATATGTAGAAGTACATGTACAAGAGACTCACCTTTGGATAATCTAATTTAAAAAAGGTTTCTAAGTTGCTCCTGAGGTTTGGGTCGACTCCTGTGAGAGGCTTGAGGATAGAAACACCGGGAACCTCTGTCTTCATGAGGAACGCTGGCGGTGGGGGGCGGTGCAACTTGTACTTCCTGTACAGGGGAGAAAAGAAACAGTGTACAAACTAGAAAGGTAACAGTGCAGCACAGTACATCTGTAGGCTCCTATATACAGTACAGCACAATCTGTCATGTACAAAAAAAGTCATCATACTGTAGGCTCAGTACTGTTCAGCACAGCACAGCACATGTACATGTACATCTGTAGGCTAGTACTGTACAGTACAGGACAATCTGTCATGTACGAAAAATGTACATCATTCTGTAGGCTCAGTACTATTCAGTACAGCACAGCACAAAATTGTAGGCTGATACTGTACAGTACAGCACAGCACATGCTGATGTGCATGTATATGTACACCTGTAGGCTGGTACTGTACAGTACAGCACAGCACAGCACAGCACATGTACATCTGTAGGCGGTACTGTACAGTACAGCACAGCACAGGACATGTACATCTATAGGCTGATACTATACAGTATATCATTGACTTCATATTTACTAAGCAAGTCTGTATAATTTTATACAGTAGGTAGATGAAATGAAGCGAAGTTGAAATACGCTTTTCCTAACATCCATGCATATGGACTTGCAACAGAATGTCCTCGGTCAAACATGTCGCCTGGTCAAAACAAGTGTGACTAGCATGGTCAAGGTTAAATAGACTGGGATGAAAGAGTCCACGACTTCAAAACATTTGGTCCAAAATCTGGGGTAGGCAAACCTATGACAACTTCTTGGCCTTGACTTGTCACTGTGTCCTTAGCTGAGCTACATTGAAAGGTTTGGGGGATCCTTGCTGAAGTGTAATTCCCACGGGAGAGTCCAGCAATGATGGCCAGGGCCCCCCTACACTTTGATTTGGACTGCCTATGCTGTGATTTAGCTCTGTACACTGTCTTTGACTTTAGAATAAAGCTAATAGTATAAACTAATGCTATAATGGAGGGAAACATAACTTTTTCAAAATAAAGCAGGAAGTGTCTCAGAGGGTTATGAACAGAGGGTTTTGAACTTTTGGGGGAGAATACCAGACCCCCTACTGTGGTCATGTCTTTGGGACTCAATGTGCGGCTTGTGCCGCGGAAAGTTGTCCTTCAGTGTACCTGAAGTGCTAAAACTTGGAGGTTAGTTTGCTGTTGGTGCGCAGTAGAGGTCAGGGGTCAAATGGCACTATGCAACATTATCCCACAATCCCTTGCAGCTGTAAGAAATTTAAAATGTCGACATCGTCTGCCGTGTTTTTGTTGTTTATCGTGTGTTTTCGCTGATAAATTTCTGGTTTAAGGCTCAAAATGTCAAGGTTCATGCTCAAATAAGTGCTTGGGGACCTTGATGCCACCAATTCTGGTGAAAATTATCCTTCCTTGAGTGAGGATTCTGCAGAAAGTAGCAAAAATATAGGGTTCACATGGAACAAGAAGTCTGTGGTCCAGGTGGGAACTTACTTGCGCAGAAGGAGTTGGATAATTGACATGGATTACGGTCAGCTGACAATGGTCCGCTTTGACTCAAATCAAATCTGATGTGACTATTGTGTGTGTGGGGGGGGGGGGACACACTAGCTACCCTCCAGTGTACGTTCAGGTACACAGGTTTAGGTACCTGTGCCTGAACAATACAACAAATTAACATGTTCTTCTCAACTTCTTCAATAACGAGAAAAACATGAATAAACTTGACAGTTAAGGGTAAGTTTTTGTTTATGGAGAATTCTCAGACAAAACCTGGATAAAACTAAGATTAGGTTTCATGTCCTACCCTACACTAACTCAAAATCAAATCTGACCAAAATGACATTTAGAGGGAGCGCAACAGATCTCTTAGCGTAAGGTAACACTGTCAACCTATTTCAAGACACATTATATGCATATAATTAGTGTAACTCTATACAGGTACACAGGGGTCTCCCCAGAAATTCTTAGGGGAGAGGTGCTCCCTAATGGGTTGATGAAAAAATCAGTGAATTTTCATGAAAATACTAATAGAAACCCTCAATTTTAACAGTTTGGGAGAGGTGCTAGGGTTTTGGGGAGAGGGGGAGCACCCTTGCTTCATTGCTTGGGGAGAGCCCTGGGTACAGTACCTAGTACTGAGGGATTTTTGGGACCTGTACCTAATCAATTTTTACAGTACAGTATTGGTACTGCATACATGAGCCCTATTACAAAGTGCTACAAAGAGACACTGTTTCCTGCTTATTGAGGGGCATTTTTTTTAAAGTTATGTTTTCCTTCTGTTATAGCTTCATTCTTAAGTCAATATCTTTTTAAAGATTTATGAAGGTTCACAAGGCAAGGTTCTCCCAAAAAATAAACACCCCTACACTCAGGTTGAAAGACAGTGAAGGGGTCTAAATTACAGTGTAGGGGGACCCTAGTAAGGCCTAGGAAAAAAATGTTGTGTTTCCTGTTTCAGTCCTGAAAAAATTAGGGTCGGTAGGGGGGGATTATCTTTTTTCTTTTTTAGACTTTGGGGATCTCTAGTGATCCAACTTATACAATACAGTATTTTAACAAAGTAAAAATTACATGAGGATACATATATTTTCAATGTCAATGTTGGAAACATTGTACAATATTTCATCACTCAGGTGATGGAATGATAGATCATGGAGCTAGAAAAGGTTGATCAGCTCGAAAAATTTATGTTCCTTGCAGGGGTCCACCCCAAAAAAAGGCTAGGGTCGGCCGTATTTTCTAGGGTTGTTCGGGAAACAGAAAACACAACTTTTTTTTTCCCAGACCTGAGAACCCTGGTTCAGATAAAGTGGTTATGCGAGAATGCCATTGTGGTACGTCCTGCATTTTGTCCTCATGTACACAAATGCACATTGGATCTTATTACAGGATGTCCAGAAAAACCAATTAACACGTGGGTGACAGAAAACAAACCATGCTGACGCTGTCACCCTGTCTTCAAATACAACAATGTACACACCAGTTCAAGGACTTAGGGGTGATTAAGAGGGAAATGCAGAGATTACAGTTGAAAAAAAGTCAAAATCTGACTTCTAATTTTTTCCTGGCAATTAAACAGACAGATCCCATTGCCCAGCCCATCTTGGTAAAAAAAATCTGGAAACTGTGACAAACACACCAAAAACAATACCCCTGTTTTCACATGCTCAAGGTGTAGCCAAAACACTGTCACGGGACCTAATTACCAATCACGAGAGGACATTTTATTCTCACAGTCAAGTAAGGAGATACATGTAGGTGCCTTTCCCAAGGGTACAACATAAGGCTTTCGAACCCAGAACCTCAAGACCACCTTGCCATTTATTGACTTAAGAAACTAGAAAGACAACATTTTTCTTTACTTGGCCTTACTGATTACCATATAAATATAATATAATGACCTACAGTTGATCAGACCACTCCCACTTGTCTATTATTATCCTCCATGGACCTGTACATCTGCCCTTTCCCACTGACATAACTGTGTCATCATCATCCCAATAGTAATTAGTATATGTATAATAATGTATAAGAACGATTCCATTGCAGGGCTCGAAATACCATCTGCATATTCACCTTAGCTTAGTCAGTTAGTGCAGGTAAAAATGGAGCTATGCAGGTATTTCAGATGTCTACCTGCACCTAACCTGCACTGCATTCTTGGCATTCCTGGCTAGATGTTGTGTCCTTGGGAAAGGCACTTAACACAACTTTCCTCACTCTACCCTGGTGTAAAATGGGTATCTGGCTTCAGTTGGGAAAGTAGATGTACTAGTAAGGTGGTGGAAGGAGAGGGAATTGGGCTCCGCCTTCCAATACCGTGCCCTAGACATCAACAACAACGTTAACCCACTGTCCCCATGGTCTCAGAAAGGCTATGGGCCTTCCTTTACCTTTTTTCTGTGTTGTTTATATCAAAGTTAAAGCAGTTACTTAAAGAAATCACAAAAAATTCCTAATTTGTACATCACACTTACATGTTATCTTTTCTTCTGTAGACTTGTATTTATTTAGCAACACATATGATAGTGATAACCATAAAGTTACAGTACTAGTAATTCTAATACAGTTCAAAAATATATTATGACCCAAGAATTGACAAAATCAATCTTCATAAAAAATGTTTGGAACATTCAAAAAGATTTTTACGTCAACCGGTGAGAAAACAAAAGGATGTTGTTGATCCCTGGATCATGAGCAGCCTACCTGAACACTGAACACCCAGGTAAAAGGTAGTACCAGTACATGTACATCAGTTTACCTACAATACCCAGGAGACCTGAAAGTAGCCCCAGGAGTCAGATAAAAGGTACAATTAAGTACATGTACCAGGCACGGGGATTCCCAACAGAATTCCAGCAATTCCTAAAATACATATAGTGTCACATGTTGTGTCCAAATCATTGGGCTGTGACAGGCGTGGTCTATAGCAACATACTAGTACATCAGGGCTGGAAATTACACCTGCGTGTACAGGTTAGTGCAGGTAAATTTGAAGCTGTGCAGGTGTTTCTGATGTCTACCTGCATCTAACCTGCACCGGTCCATGTAGTGTGTTTATATATATACATACGTGTACATATAGGTGTATGTGGATTTTTATTTGCTGCATTGACTGTTACTGCCTATGAAGTATAAAAGAAAAAAAAAGCAATGGTTCCTGAACAGTTTTTAGTATCATCCATACTTTCTAAAGTCTGCAGGTAAAATTTGTCTGGTGCAGGTGATTTTCAATACTACGTACACCTGAGTGCAGGTATACAGAAAAAAAGGATTTCAAGCCCTGTACATGTAATGTAAAGTAATGTAATGTAATGTACTAGTAATGTAAAGTCCTGAATCACAATCAATGAATTATCTCTGTATGTCCAATTACTACTTGCTAAAAAATCACAAACAGTTATTGTTATGTGAATAGTAAGCTGGAGGTAATGACATGCAAAGGCAAACATGTTAAGTGCAGAAATGAATGGATTTAATCCCTGTGAACCTGCTAATGACATGGACAGTAGAAAGACAAACAGAGGGAGTCACAGTTGATCTTTTCATTCAACAACCACTCCCATCACCCTCTTTAAAAATACTTATGCTAAGGTCACAATTCCCAACAAGGGGCCTGGCAGTTCTCAGGAACAAAAAGTATAATAGAAAAGACAAATAAGAATTAAAAAATTAGTCCAGGCCTTAACTTTGTTCATATTCGTCATATGCAAATGTTTTGTTTATTTTTCATTCACGTAAACAGCCTGTTTGGCCCTGGTTTGGAAATGTGACCTTAGCCCATACTTGGACATAGTGCTGTGTACCTAAACCCACGTTTAGGTTCAGGTCCAGATTCAAGTCCAGAGGTTTATGTTCAGTTCCGGACTTGTAAGTCCGGACCTAAACCGACGGTATATACAAAAGTGCATGTTGGCAACCTTGCAATGCTGTCTGGGCGAAACTGTGGCCACATAACATGGAGGCCGACATTTGACAATGCCCAATGGCAATGTTTTACTCATTTTGCAGAACAGATTTTGCAATCGCTGGAAGATTTTATGTGGTTCGGAACGAAAAGGGGTATGTGACATGGTGTTTTTTCCAACCAAGTCCGGAACTGGAGGGTGCTTCCATGAGGACACCCCAGCATTTTTTTTTAAAGTCAGAATCACCTAGCCATGATGTGATCACCCAAGGATACACCATACCAACTTTTCTGGATTCCGGATCATTCACGATACACACAGACACATGAAGTTACTAAATGCAAGTGGTTATCGTCTCGTATTGATACAACAATATGCAATCACCATGAACAAGTTGTAAGTTTGGTATGATGTTCATCCAAAGCTGTTAACATGGCCATGGGAGGGTGGCTATCCATACATGAAGCTAGTCTGGCCAAATACAATGCAAGCTGGTGGAGATAGTTACTAGGATGAGTTTGAAGTGTGTTGTTTATCCGTGAAAAAATATAAGTATTTCAGCCACATTAGCTCGTTGACCATACGGAATTGTGGTTTAGGTACAAATTTATCGTGGGCAAAAGACAAGACATGTTTGTCACACCTGACACAGACACTTCTGGGATTGTCATAAATTCTCAACTCTCCAGCTGACACTAACACGCGAAAGCCTTCTATCCTTGAGAATTTACTCAAACGAATACGAAGAGAGTTCCATAAACAGTAGTTTTGTGTGCTAGAATGCCCACAAACTGTTAAACCGACCAAAAACCGACCGACATGCCATGCATGTACATCCAGAACCGGCGTTTATGGCGGATCATTTGAACACGGCTATGCACAACAGAACAAACATATGTGTCAGGAGGGAATGGATACCGCCACGGAACTTCCATGTACGCACGAAAGAAAGCTTCTACTTACCCATAAATAAGTGCTATAACGTGAGTGAACCATATAACACAGAAACAGCCGAGTAGTAGGGCGGCCACGACGTCTGCTACTCCCACCGACATCATCGGGTCCGCCATCTTTCTTCTGTAAACAACCCACAAACCATTGCGCAGGCCGACCTTGTCGCTTGGACGGCCACCACAAATAGGAGGAATGACGATCCATTTTGAAGTTAAAGTTGTCCCATTTTCAAGACACTTTACAGCCTAGATATCACTTCTTGTAACAAAATAATAAGATATTTGTATTATAATTTGCTTTATTTGTAAATTTGTTATCTAAAAATACTGGTATGAGTTAAGTGAGCGATATCTTACTTTGGATTTAAAAGAAAAGCAACGTGCTGTGTTAGTACTTTCCTGTACATTGTTCGAATGAATGTCCTTCCGGTGTGGCATTAGTCATACGCATAGGGTGTACGTGATGCGGATCACCCCATTCAACCTCTGTTTGCGTAACATGGACGCGCCAGGTAACGGCCGGCACTACCTGTCACCCAATACACACAGGCGTGGGTCAAGATACCTGTCCAATGGTGTCTCGTTTCAAAGGCACGCCTGGAAACGCACATTCTCTGAGAGCAACATCCCCAAACAGTGATCCTTTTCACTCGTAACAACCACCTTGCGTTGTCTTTATTGAGATACCTGGTGGCTAGTTTTTAACAGGGTTCAGATTACACAAAATAAAACATACATACAACAGATTACATAGTAAAGGAAGACACATAATGGTACGAACTGAAATTTACATTATTTACAATGAAAAAATAGGAAGACTGTAAAATGTGACTAAAGCCGCATTAGAACCCAAATTAGGCCATGTTGATTTGATTATGATTTATATGGATGGCATCTGCGCGCAAATGAATTTTCGTTCGTCTCAAAAAAAAAGGTTTCAACTTAATACTGTAAATCATAGAAAGCCAGTTGAAAAATGAGCAAATGTGTGCCGTAAACTTGCAAAAAAAAACGCAAAACGGATACTACTGTCAATTCCAAAGACTAAGAAGAAGATGTAGAAGAACAAACAAACCAAAAAAACAACAATTGTTCGGTATACCATACTCTGTGTGTTTAGTCATTTGTTCCGCCTTCCTTTTCATAATGAAGATAACTTGTTTTCTTGGCCAAACTTTTTTTTTTATTCGTACGCTCGCATCAGTTTTGGGGTTCCCAGAGGATGTCATAGGATGCCATCCATATAATCAGATCAACATGGCCTTACCTCAACCAAGTGTGATGTGTGTTTTTAGTTGCTGATTGACCATGCTGACGACAGCAATTAGTTTACAGCCTCATCCGAGGCTGAGTATGTGAGTACACCGCGCGTGCAGCGTCGTGTGTACATTGTATGACCGTAGTACGGTAGTCAACAGACAAGTCAAGAGGGTCTGCATGCCTTTTTTCCGTGAGCCATTTTAATTCATCGTTAATCGTAGCCGTGACTGCTTTAAATGAACGTTAAGCGTTGTCGGGAAATTATCATTGAAGTGTATTGGTCCACGTAGCACAAATTGCTACGGTGTACTGAATTCACTAAAGGGTTATTAAAAAATTCTGCGTATGCGGCGAAGTCGAGCGCCAGATTGCCCCCAAATCACAAGGGAGCGTCCGGCGACCACTGTTTTGTCAGACCAAGGACATTATATAGGGACAGACACAGACACTCCATGAATGTAAAACTTAGCGGTCCGTATACGTTCGCGAATTACGAAGTCCAACGGCTGATTAACTAAAAAGGGGCATACTCATATCGCGTAAGCCCTTTAAAACGTATGTTCCACAACTCAATAAAGTATTTTCCAAGCCTTACACAGGAAGAACTTAATTCATCGTTATTAACATCGATCCCCAATGCCGAACCCCAGTAGCTATAGTGTTCGCCTAGCGGATAATTGTGATAGTGCAGGGACTAGTACATGCTTGAAGCTTCTGCCACATACATGTAAAGTTACATGTACTTCCACGCGATCAAAAAGAAAATTGGGACAAACAAGAATTCGGAGTGGGTGGATAAAACCGGTCCGATTGGTTCTACATGTACTTGATTACGACACAAAGGAAAGCAACGTGTTGAATGTGCTGATTTGCATAGGGGAAATCAGACAATATACTTAGACTATGACCCCGTTGAAACGAAATCGCTCAAAGCGGTTTCGATGTAGTTTGGCCGGATTCTGGATTCATCTGGCTCCATCTGAACGCTCCAAATCGCATTGAAAGCGCCTCGATCCCAAACCACATCTGGAGATAGTTTCGAACCGCCTTGACTGGATCGCGATTTGCGTCTGAACGCAATGTGGTTTCAGCGGTTTACTTTGCATATTGACCCAGTGATGGATTACAGGGCGATATTTCTGTATTTATATGCAATGCCAAAATCTACGTGGCAGCAAGTTAAAGAGCAGAAATGTCCGAATAATGTGCCCATTCTAGGACTCAGCTTCACTGCCTCTGGCATGACCACGTCGGCATTCGGCCCAGGTACGCTGGGAGGGGGGCAGCAGCTAACAGGTCGTTGACCCCTGATATTGATAACACGCTACCTTGCGTGTTTTCATCAAACAACAGTGAATGTAGTTTAGGCGAATCGTGCTCGGGCACGGTTTAGAAGGAACGTGTGGCACGTGGACCAGATGTGAGGAATGTGGTTTACCCGAATCGCGCTCAAAGCGATTCCGTTTGAACGGGGTCTATAAGACAGCCACTTGGAGAATAACGAGGAAAGTAGTAAACAACAAAGACGAAAACACTTTACGTGTCTGAATCATTTGTTGAAACTGATATGCGACAAGTTGGCAAATCACTAACAGCTACATGTAGCTTACAAAACACTCACGGAAAACGAACAACACTTGGGAACATTTTAATGCATTTATCACTAACAGTTATGCTACAAATACTGCTAAACGCTATCGTTTTAGTATATTTACAGCAACTAGTCAAACATGAAGTAAAAAGCAGAACTTACTTACTTACTTACTTACTTAAACAAAGGAAACTGGGTAATTGGTTATCAGTGCTGTAGCATATCAAACGGTGTCTTAGTATAGTGCTCTGCCACGTTTTGAATTGTCGACTTGAACACTCCACAGTCACATTTTACACACGACTTCTATTTCTAATCAACAGGGTACGGATCATGCTATATTCACACAGATGTTGACAGGTTTTTACCGGTGTGAACTAGTATGTGGGCCCCAGACTAAATGACGAAACCTTTTGCAACTGTGTTAGTTCGCACTTGCAAATCTGTACCTGTGTGAGTTCGCTCATGTCTCTTTAGATTGTAGAGTGTAGTGAACTGCCTGCTGCACTCCTCGCATCGGTACGGTTTCTCGCCGTGCCGTGGGTTCTCATGTGTTTCTTAAGACCACACAGCCCACTAAACTGCCTGCTGCACTCCTCGCACCTGTACGGTTTCTCCCCTGTGTGAGTCCGCATGTGTCTCTTTAGATGGTATAGAATAGAGAACTGTTTGTTGCACTCCTCACATTTGTACGGTTTCTCGCCTGTATGAGCCATCATGTGTCTCTTTAGATGGCATAGTATAGAGAACTGCTTGCTGCACTCCTCACACCTGTACGGTTTCTCACCTGTATGCGTTCTCATGTGGGTTTTCAGATCACCGGACCTGATGAACTGCCTGCTACATTCTTCACATCGGTACGGTTTTTCACCAGTGTGAATCCGCATGTGTGTCCTTAGATTTGACAGCTCACTAAACTGCCTGCTACACTTCTCACACATGTACGGTTTCTCACCATTGTGAGTCCGCATGTGACTATCAAGAAGCTCCGGCCTGCTGAACTGCTTGCTGCACTCGTGACACTTGTACGGTTTTTCACCAGTGTGAGTTCGCATGTGTCTTTTCAGGCTACCCAGTTCACTGAACTGCCTGCTGCACTCCTCACACCTGTACGGTTTCTCGCCTGTATGAGTCCGCATGTGTGTCTTTAACTTATTCAGTTGACTAAACCGTTTCCCGCACTCGCCACACTGGTATGGCCTCTCGTGACACTCGTATGGTTTTTCACCAGTGTGAGTTCGCATGTGTCTCTTCAGGCTACCCAGTTCACTGAATTGCCTGCTGCACTCCTCACACCTGTACGGTTTCTCGCCAGTGTGAGTCCGCATGTGTTTCTTTAAATGAGTCAGTTGACTAAACCGTTTCCCACACTCGCCACACTGGTATGGCCTCTCACCAGTGTGAGTCCGCATATGTTGGTCTAGTCTACTTTTGAAGTAAAACTCCTTGCCGCACTCGCTACACTTGGTTCGCGAACAAGCTTGCTCTCCGCGCCCATATGCATGCTCTCCGTCCTCTTGTTTCAGATGAGATTCAGCTCTGGCCGCCATACAGGCAAAACTCCCAATCCTGCAGAAATAATTAAAAATTTAACATTCAGACTTTGCAATCTCGTAGTGTGTATAACGTGTATACAGTTAGCATTTACCATTACATGTAACGACTTTGGTTTGCATATCGGTAAAACTGGTTTAGAAGGCTAAGACAATTCATAGGGAACATGGTAACCAAAGTAAGTCAAAATGTAAACGTAAATGGGGTTCTCTGGGGAGGGGGGGGGGGCAATGGAGCGTACAAGTTAACGAAGTCTCCTAAATCTGGTTACATACATACGCATAAACTTGGGCTACTGATTAAAAGAAAAAAAATTGGCAGCATACTAGGCAAGTATGAAAAGTAAGTCAAAATGTACACATCAATAAGGTTCTTCGCAAGTAGGTCTACAATTTAACCCACATGTGCACAAGGAGCAACATGGCAGTAGTCAAAGATGAACAAAGACGAGAGGAACAAAATCATTGTCAACACTTACCAAGATGCACTGACGCTCCAAAGTACTGCACGATGTTTTCACGGCTGCAGAGTCAGTACTGACAGAAACAAAGCAGTCACGGACGCGTTTATATAGGGACTGAGTGGGTGGATAAAACCGGTCCGATTGGTTCTACATGTACTTGATTACGACACAAAGGAAAGCACAATGTTGAATGTGCTGATTTGCATAGGGGAAATCAGACAATATACTTAGACTATAAGACAACCACTTGGAGAATAACGAGGAAACTCAAAGTAGTAAACAACAAAGACGAAAACACTTTACGTGTCTGAATCTATTATATGATTGAAACCGATATGTGACAAGTTTGCAAATCACTAACAACTACATGTAGCTTACAAAACACTCACGGAAAACGAACAACACTTGGGAACATTTTAATGCATTTATCACTAACAGTTATGCTACAAATACTGCTAAACGCTATCGGTCTAGTATATTTTACAGCAACTAGTCAAACATGAAGTAAAAAGCAGAACTTACTTACTTACTTAAACAAAGGAAACTGGACAATTGGTTATCAGTGCTGTAGCATATCAGTAGTGCTCTGCCACTTTTGTTTTGAATTGTCGACTTGAACACTCCACAGTCACGTTTTACACACGACTTCTATTTCTAATCAACAGGGTACGGGTCATGCTAGGATCCTGTGAACTATGCTGAAATCTAATGATATCTCTGTAAAGACAACTAAAGTCAACATTAATTTTAATTTTACAGTGCGGTCATTTAGCGAATGCGCTACTGAAATACAACATTAAATGAGAGGTCCCATCGGCACAAGTATCAGAAAGTGGCTTTTTGCTACTGACCCACATAACGTAATATTCACACAGATGTTGACAGGTTTTTACCGGTGTGAACTAGTATGTGGGCCCCAGACTAAATGCAAAAACAACATAATCGCTAGAGGTCCTCACTGACATCCGAATATGAGTTCGATAACTTCAGGTTCACTCCACGGTCTACATTCCACTAACGTTTAAACTGTAGTTTTCACCCAGGCGACCAAGCGACTACTAGACAATATGAACTACTCATGAGACATAATATATACATGTAAGTATAGTAATCTCCAATTGTCTGCAGCAGAATGACCACCTTTGACACTTCAGCTGGCCCTTCGTGCAACACATTGCTATATTGAACCTAAAAATCTAAACTATTTTCCTAATACGGAAAGGCTGATTTCAATACATGGAGTCCGGGGACTATTTTGCGTGGACTGCGGAGTGATTCCTGGCGCGCATATGATCATATGACGGTACAGCGGCACGTTGTGAGACCCATCCTTGATGTTGTCCAAACCTGACGGAAAAGACTGTAACACAGCCGAGGTTTCCTAAAGGTTGGCGCTGTGAACTTCAAGTCGCTGATTGACGAGCAACTTGTCTGAAGACAGTGGCTAGGAGACCAGCTGTACCTCTGGTAAGTCATCAACGCCTTAATTCTGACAGTTTCTATGGAAGGAAACGCCTCAAAATAAGCTTGTTATGTTATCTGACTATGCACGAACAGATGTTTCGTATGTATTATCGCAATAATCTTGAAGTTGAACAAGGTCACTACCATGGCCAAGGGCTGGCAAAAGGCACACGGGGGAGGTTCGTTTACCGCTTCTGGGAGCGCTTTCATGGAGTTTAGAGTTCGATTTGTTGGTGAAAGGGCTCTTGAGTGGTCTGCACTTCGCATTGGTCCTTTCCTTATCCATATACAGGTGCGGCTCGCTAGGCCTACGTCCGGGTTTTTTCTTCAGGAGTATAAAACCCGGACGTAGGCCTAGCGAGCCGCACCTACATGTATACATCTAACGAAAGGACCAATGCGAAGTGCAGACCACTCGAGAGCCCTTTCACCAACAAATCGAACTCTAAACTCGATTTACTCACTCTTATATGTGTAGATATTGTATACTTAACCTGTTGCGTTTAACATCAGAATGCATAACCGTTGTATTTTATAACGAGTAACATTTTAAACCCCAATAATATCAAGAAATGTAGATTTGAGTATATACATACATTTCGTAAAATTCCTGACTGATATTTTTCTTCGTTAACAGGTTATACAATTCTAAGTAGGCCTGCCAAGGACGCCAATCAAGACAAATCATCATCACTAAACGGAGACACTTGTCTAGACCTGGTGCCCCCGGGAAAAATCCTCAACCAGGCCTCTTGTTCAACCCAGGTTTAAAAGCATTACGCTGACGTTAAGCAGATCAGCCGCACGAAATCTGATTTGAAGAGTAAGTACGCTTTCAGGAGTGCTGTAGCCAAATCTAATTAGTAGATGGGCGCCGAACTTGGCATTGGCAATGTAAAACAACATACAAAGAGACAGCCGTTTACTTGTACAGATGTAACGTTACATGTATATGTTTTCGCTCATGTTCTGTGTTGTGTTCGCTGCTTGTTCATTTTACGGGCACCTGTGTGTACATGTTTGCGTGCAGATATTCCAATCATGATGCATCTTTGATATCAGTGTAGCATTTCTACAACCATCGTTAACTGCGAAATATGTTTTTAAGGAGGTTGCGTGTGGGTAATTCATTCCGAAAGGATGACGCATGCCTGAATATGTTCCCTGTGGATTTGCTTGATATTAGTAGCCAAGAGCTTGTCTGTGGCAAACGTGACTTAGGCCCTTTTCCCCACTAGGATAAAATTATCCGGATCGAGCCGAATAGATTGGCTTCGATCCGGCTTCGATCCGGAATGTGAAATCCGGTTCGAAGCCGGATCGAAACCAATCTATTCGGCTCGATCCGGACAATTTTATCCTAGTGGGAAAAGGGCCTTAATCTAAACTTCATTTCACATTCCGGTCCTTCATCAATTTACAGTCTCTTGATACGCATATGTATTATTCATGTTTCCGGCAGAACCAACATGACGACTGTACAACTGTGCCTACTTCTGATGGCGCTGGTGCAAGTCGCCCCCTGGGTACCATGGGTGGTGCAGGGGACAGCTCAGCCGGCGTGTGGCGGGCCTGAACCGCTCTGCAACTGCCGCGGAACAGCCCTCTACTGCTTCCAGAGAAGCCTCACAGAAGTGCCTAGCGACATCCCAGCTAACGTCACCCTTCTAAAACTGAACCATAACAGGTTTTCTTACCTTCCCAGCCAAGCCTTCAGCAACTTAAGTCAGCTAAGAGAACTAGATCTGTCCGACAATATCATATATAACATTGATGTTGGCGCTTTTGACGGTCTAGACAATCTTGTACACCTCAAGTTGAAAAGTAACCGTATAACAACTTTAAAGGAAGGAACCTTTCGTAATTTAAAGTCCCTAGAAAGGCTAGGTCTTTGGGGGAATATTATTTGGAACTTGAGTGTTAATCTATTTAATGGATTAACTAATCTGATGGCGATTGATCTTAAGGATAATACCATACGGGATCTCCCAGCTGGTATATTCTCCCAAACCACATCATTACGTACAGTAACTCTTGCTAATAACGAACTCGACTCGTTAGAGAGCATTCTACCCGCGATTCCAGATAACATTACAGAAGTAGACTTCAGCGGGAACAGGATTGCGAGCGTCAATCGGGACATTTTTGCAAGGTTCTCAAATCTCGCGACTTTGATTTTGGGGAAGAACGGATTTGGTGACCTGGAACCTGGCATTTTTAACGGGCTTGCTAATCTTCGAAATCTTTATCTCGATGGAAACGGAATCTCGTCCCTTCCTTCTGGTCTTTTCCTTGGCTTGCCCAAGTTAGGTCAGATATGGCTCGACAACAACAATCTTGATGAATTACGTAGAAGCAGCTTTGGTGACCATCCTTTGCTTGCTTCTATGTATCTCTCAAATAACTCCATTTCAGCGATCGACCAGGGAATTTTTAGCGCATTTCCAGCACTGCGTACGATATATCTAACGTCTAACCGCATTTCGGCCCTCCCAACTGGCGTGTTCAACAATCTAACCGATATTCGTGAGTTAGATCTCTCTAAGAATAATCTAGAGACCCTCGATGAAGATGTTTTCAAGGACTTAAGGAATATTGTGGAAATTAAGATACAAGAAAACAAACTGAGGAGCTTGCCTTCGGGCATTTTTAGACGATTGCAAACACTGAAGAGGTTGGGGTTACAGGGTAACTCTCTGTCTGCTTTGCCCGTTGACATATTCGTTGGTCTCACGGGCCTATCTTGGCTGGGTTTATCAAATAACAACCTCGAAATAATCCAAGACGGTACTTTCGACTACTTGCCAGAGCTGAAATCGCTTGCGCTGTACGATATGGTGATTCAGAACGTGTCCTGTGCGACCTTCCCGTCAGACACCGCGGTTGAAGTGACGCTGGACTGTACATGTCAACTCAAGCCGCTGTACGCTTGTCCTAACTTTAGCATCCTAGGTCCCAGACTAACATGCTGGAAGCCAAAAGAGCTTTACAAAAGAACGCTAGATACAGTTTCTAAAGATGTTCTGGTCTGCGTTACAAGCTCAGCCAATCGCAACAGCGCGTTTGGGGCTGGCTTCGCCATGCCTCTAATGATGTTAATAAACCAGTTGGTGAATAACATCGGGTTCTGAGAGTGGTTCGAAACTTGCTGAAGGCTTGGTGTGGTGAAATCAAATGTAAGAGCTTGTTGGTGGTAGATTGCAAAGATATGTATCACTGACAAGGAGCAAGTTGTTAGTTATTGAATTGGAAGGATGTGAATTAGCACTCATTGAATAAGTCTTGAACTTGAGGCTCTGCTACGTCCGATTTATGCTGGATAATGCGTCTATTGAAATAAATGTCTATCAGCATTGTTGTAAAGTACTATCAAATGTTTAACAGCTAACAGCTCTCTACAAAGATATAGCTATGCTTGATGGTTCGCTTGCTGCTAGGTGTAAAAATAAACATTTAAGATACAAAAGTATATAGTACAATATTGTACGTGTCGCATATGTTCATAAGTGTTAACTGTAAGGTGTATATAGTTACAGGGATAGATCTAGAGGTTTATTGTTACATGTCTGTGTAGTCAGGAAGATTATATAGTCTTGTATCTTTATAGTCCAGATTCCTGTAAGTGTATAGTCTTGGAAGCAAATTGTCGTGATTTGTACTCATGAAAATGTGGAAAATTGTTGTTTCAATATATTTGTTTATCACTCTATGAACCTGTATCTGTCCATTCAACTGCCGTTAAAAATCCAATTGGAGTGTCAAATACCACTTGCGGTTGCTTAAAGTCACAGGGGAGGGGCCATAAGATTCAAAGGTTTCAGATACCACAGACTATTAAGTGTCACTGTTTCGGCGCACAAGTCTATTTCTGCATAGCTGTAGTATATGAAATTCTGTTTAACATTAATAACCATAATCTTGTGCTACAAAAACACTTTGCAATAAATAGATCTCGCTAAAATGTTGCTAGCTGTGTGCATGGGGGCAAACTAGCTTAAAGGTATGTACAGTGTTATTTGTTTATAATTGCTGTAATGTTTCTCCCGCCTTTAAAAATACGATCATTATATACTTGAAATTATCCTCTTTGCTTTGTCTAGCAACATCTTCTCATAGCAAAGACTTTAAAGGCACCCAAAGCGATTTCGGGGCAGTCAATTAAACTGGATTTTCAAAGTCAATTTGCTGGTCGTTTTTTTGTTTTATGTAGTAAGTTGAATCAACCCAATCCCATGGCCGATGCTGATGCCTGTGAGGCAAAAATGCGATATCACTGACGGTTACTTGTTTTATATCGTAGGCTGGTTCTAGCTATTTATTGGCAGTACCAAAAAATAAATGGCCTCCTCACGTAGCTTGTTTTGGGGCTGTTTCACTGTTTCAAACAAGAAAATGTGCTACGAAATGACAGTAAATGTCAATATCGATCAGACAAATTTCCTCATCCAGAACGTTTTTGACGGCCCTGCTTTGGGTGCCGCTTCAAACATGGTGTGGACTGCTTTCTCAGCTTAGCGCACAGCATTTGCGAAAAAGAGTATATGTGAGTTTATCATGCACCCTCTAACAGTGGACTAGTCTTCGAATGCAGTGGCCCAGTGTGTGCTATAGAAAGAGATGGGCACCGCCCTTATACACCGGAGGATCAGAATTGTACCGGTAGCCTAGTATCACTACAACTACACTTAAGGCTACCACACTGGTGTCACATCTAAAACTCTAACTGACTAGTTTCACGTCAACAAATACACTCACAGTCACTCACTATTGCCACTTCTCATGTTCACCCATGGCTACCACAGGACATATCTTGCCATTTTCAGTATATGCTTGTCATGTCGGGCATGTGGGCCATCGCCCCAAGGGGAACGAACTTCAGTGGGCATACTTAGATCTGGCTAATGATTTCTGCACATGGTGGAACTCCTGTAGCGTGAGTGACGGAATCAGGACTAATACTCTAACAACGTCCTGAATACTGCCCAGTAAAGCCCAGTTTTGTATATATTAAAGGTGCCTAAAGCGATTTCAGGGCAGTAAAAGCTGGATTTTCAATTAGTCAATTTCCTGGTCTTTTTTTGTAATGTAATTCAATCAACCCTAGCCCATAGCAAACTGATATCTGTGATGCAAAAATGCGATGTTGCTGACGGAAAACGGTTGCTTGTTTCGTATCGTAGACTGGTTCTAGCTATTCATTGGTGGTAAAATATAAAGGGACTCGGACTCCTCAAGTTGCTTGTTTTGGGGCTATTTCAAACGCTTCAAGTATGAAATGTTGACTGTGCTAAGAAATGGCAGTAAATGTCCCTCTCACCGCGCTGTCTCTGCGACCTGAAATTGGCCGGAGCACGGAGAGAGCGCCTAGAGATCGCCAAGGTCGCCATGGGAGCGCACTGAGAGCGCCATGAGCGCCGTCATCTCGGCGACTGTTTTGAACCGGGTCATACCGTCGCCGTGAGAGCGCCGAGGACGGCGATCCAACAATGAGCGCAGAGAGAGCGCCGTGAGAGCGCACAGCGGTCTAAACAGTAATTTATATTCCAAACATCTCGATCTCTCGGTCTATCCATAATATTTGGCAGAAAGGTGCATAATGATAATGCTAAAAACCCTCGATCGTCAGCATGTTTTCTTTCTCTATACAGTCAGCAGGGAGAAGGTTAATATCCACCAGAAACAACATAAGACTGGTTTATTGAGTGAATAAATGGATCAGAACCTGCTGGCAGCCTAGGTTGAACTGATTAGGCTGGATGGTGAGGTCTGGTTACAATTATTACTTATGCAACAAACAGGAGTTGATTAAAAAGTGAATATTGATTAAAATCTTAATTACATCCTATTACAAGTATACAGATATGTTACAAAAGTAATTTGACGGTTGATCATTAAAAACGTTACAGTGAAATACGTCCATGGAACCACGGGAGTGACACGTTACCATGGTGAAACATCAATATTGTTCGTGCGCGCGTTGATCATGTCGCGCGCGGTTCTTTCATCTCAAGAGACTCCCTAACGACCTGCAGGGGCTCCGTGGGCGGCACTAGTTTGTGATTTTCCTTCAGGCTTCACCTTTCACTGCTGGTACTGCTACTCTCCAAGCAAAGGTTTGGGCTTCGGGTTATTTCGTCGTTTTTATCGGGATTTCTTTTCTTCTACTTTCGTACTGCTAAGCCCAATAACAATTGGATTATCAGCAGTTGAGTTGCGCATACATATGTTAGTTCAAGGAGGTTATATAGGATAACCTCATTGGTTAGTTACAAAACAAGTCACCGGTACAAATAAACACAGGGAAATAAACGTAAAGGCACTAAGGAACATAGGTAACTGATTCTGTGTGTGCAAAAGACAAGTGAATTTAGTGTGTTAGTAATACTGTATTTACATATATACAAGGACGTGTAGGGGCAACTTTTTTTGTACTGGTGTCTTTATTTACGCCAACCAAACCTCTGCCGGCACTCACTCTGGGGCAGGGCAAACCTATTCAAGACAGGCGACAGTGTTCCTCCCGGGAACCTAGCCTCTACCAGGCTTCGGAAAGCGGCTGGAAAGAGTAGAAATTGGCCAAATAGACAGATATACACGCCAGGGGATTGGTCCGGGGGAGAGTACAGTTTGCCGCTTCGGACACGGCAAACTGTACTCTCTCCTGGTAGAGGCTACCGGGAAGCATCAAATTGTCATTAGGGCCATTTTACTGTGCTGGATTATCACACATCCCGCAAGTGCAGAACGATGTTCAGTCGGCAGCACTCGCCTCCCGCTGACTCTGGGTGGTAAATGGATACTGCCCTGCCAATTTGATACTGTCTTGCGACTTTGATACTGTCATGACTGTCTTGTCAATTTGATACTGTCTTGCCACTTTGATACTGTCTTGCCAATTTGATACTGCCTTATCAATTTGATGCTGTCTTGTCAATTTGATACTGTCTTGCAAAGATCTGCTTGAAGATTAAAGTTCTGCTGCATCAAGTCTTCAAGCAATACGCAAGCAATATGGTTATGGTCTCGTCTCTGTCAGACCGCTTCTTCGAAATTGTAGAAATCTGCCAAAATAGGGATACGTAAGGGCTAAACATTCATTCCGTTTTGTAGCAATTGGTAATTTTGTGGCTAGTTAACTTCCCTGGCAAATTATTCAAACTATTTAGCTAATTTCTGATGTTCTTTTAGCTGCTTCACGCAGTCTGGTACATGGTACAGACTATCATGGTCCAACTTTGCTTTGAAAAGTACGGGATGTTTGAAGACCTTAAATCAATTTGCCATTTCCTGTTTACGCTGGTATATAGCAATGGAGGATATATAAGCCACTCATAATCAGTTTACTCAAGGACATTATTGGTTTACCAGAGTTCTTTATTTTTCTTTTGGGAGCTAACCCTGTTTGGTCGAACGTTTGGTGTCATGTTGGGTAAAGAACAGTGCGTGCCTCTACCTTCCGGGGTTTTTGTGGTTCCTCTTGCTTGGTTTTTCTTTCATCAGTCAGCCTTTGTAGTCGAGTGTAGCTTGCGGTGCAGATTGTGTTATGGCCGACGAGTCTGCGAGCGCTAAAAGACATTTTCGGCCGGAACTTTGTAACGCCAGTGTCCTCTTTATCGCTGTGAGATTCTTAGGCCCCGTTCATACGAATGCGCATTGAGCTCGATTCGGGCAAGCCACATTCCTCACATCTGGTCCACGTGCAACACGTTCCTTCTAAACCGTGCCCGAGAACGATTCGCCGAAACCACATTCATTGTTGTTTGATGAAAACAAGCAAGGTGGCGTCTTGCCAATGTTAGAGGTTAGGGGTGAAAGTGCATCCCGCCCTAGAACTTGTCGTGTTTTTCTTATGGATAATCGCTTGCAACCGGCTCAGAGGAGTACGAAGGAGACGCAGGCTACGGGTGGCCCTTGTAAGAATTCATTGCCGACGCCACCACTTCTTATCTGCGGACCCCGAGGTCACTGACCGGGTTGATATGCAAAGTAAACCTGATGAATGCGCATCGGCGCGTTCAGACGCAATTCGCGATCCAGTCAAGGCGGTTTGAATCCGCCTCCAGATGTGGATTGGGATCGATGCGCATTCAATGCGATTCGGAGCGTTCAGATGGAGCCACATGAATCCAGAAGCCGGCCAAACCACATTGAATGCGCCTCCACCGGCTTCGTTTGAACGGGGCCTTAGAAATAAGCCGGTAAAATAGGATACATTGTCATGTGAAACCTACAGGTGTTATTTTCCCTCGGTTACTATTTTTCCGGATATTCCAAAACATTTTTTTTGGGTTTAGTTATTAGACTATCGAGTTTGGAAAATAGTAGAAATTGGCCAAATAAACTGACATGAATCATAATTGTCAGAGGAGTAAGCCAGCCATAGAACAACACTTAGCAACCATATGGCTTGCTAGCCCTTCTGGCATATAATATTATTCAGTTTATTCCAGTCTACTATTATTTTCGGCCTACCACTAATGGAGACTACCTGTGTTATATGATCTCCCGCTGTCAGGGGCTGATTGGCATCTAGGGGGGCGCTAGCGCTAGGAGCGCGATTTGATCAGGTTAATCAAGGAGATTAAATAAGGCTAATCTTGTGCGCAATAGGCTTTGAATCGACAGAACTAGAAATCTGATATCCAGGTACAACAAACAACCAGTGTCTTTTTATTAAAATGTGATGTTACACTCAAGTTACACTCTTATTTTATACCGCCACATACATAACAAAAACAATAGTAGGGTGATTTATACAGTTTCAACATAAGTGTACATGTTAGCTACTAACATTTAACATTTACCAAGTTTTTCACACAGTTTCAAGACCTGAACCTGCATATACTTTCAATATACATCATAGGGGTAAAATTAGCAACAAACAACTACAAAGTAAGTGTTTTTAAAAATGACAAATCAAATTTGTATATTATATGTACATACGACTAGCTCGGCATCCCCGTAACAAATACATTGATAACCCGAACTCTTGATCTTATTTCTTAGTCTGTAATGGATCTGACAAAAGAGAAATTGTGACACTGCAATCAAGTGGACGGTACAATACATTGACATCACTCTAAAAGCTTTAAAAACTTTAAACAAACCACATTGCTACAAGTCTTTTGGTTGAAGTAGTGCCACATGTGTCCTCTCATTTCTTTCCAATGTCCTAAACAGTTGTTTCATACATGACAGCTGTTTCAGGAGCCACATACGGAATAGTGTCACGGTTTACCTCACATATCTCCTCCTCGAAGAACACGTCCATTTGCGGACGCCTTCTTGTGGGGACGCGCGCGTCTTTCTCGTGGTTGTACCTCCGTCGGTCGGTGGTTCTTTCCCGGTTCAGACACAACGCGGCCCGAAGGCTCTGCCGAAACTTCTGGCTGGTGAAGACGTACAGGACGGGGTTGGCGCAGCTGTTGGCGTACGACATGACCATGGCGATGTGAAACGCGACCAGCACCGGCTTCAGCGGCAGGTCCGTGACCAGGTTCAGGAGCTGGCACACGTGGAACGGCAGCCAGCACACCACGAACGTCACGATCAGGGCGCTCACCGTCTTGGTCACCTTCGTCCGCATGTTGAGGGAGACTCTGGCCACCGCGGTGTTCGCGGGCGGCGCGTTGCGGCGGAGATGACGGACGACCGACAGGTACGACACGCTGATCACCGTCAGGGGAACGACGAACCCCATGACGAAGGTGTAAGAAGTGAAGGCTTGGTACCAGAACATGGCGTTGTCGGCGGGCCAGTCCAGTATGCAGACGTAGTTTCCGTCATACAGCCGGACGGTGTCGCTGACTACCATGACGGGGATGGACAGTAGGAAGGCCACTAACCACACGGACAGGCTGACGGCGGTCGCTACCTTCGGTCGGCGGAGGTGGGAGTGAGTGTTAGCGCGGACCGTGGCCAGGTAGCGGTCCACGCTCAACACGGCCAGGTTGAACACCGTGGTGAACATGTTCATGGCGTCCATGGACAGGACGATCTTGCACATGGCCCTCCCGAACACCCACCGCTCCATGGCAGAGGAGGCGGAGATGAAGGGGATCCCGAGCATGAAGAGGGCATCAGCCAATGCCAGGTTCAGGATGTAATAGCTCGTGACATCCTTCATTTTTGTGTGTCCCAGCAGTGTGTAGATGACCAGCAAGTTGCCAATAAACCCCAACACCGCCACTGTCCCGTACAGTGTGGGGCCTACGATTGCGGTGATGACGTCCGAGGCGAACTGCGGCATCAGGAAGTCGTCCGTCCCGTTCACACTGCTCCAGTTGCCCGCGGTGTAGTTACCGATGCTCATGTTGACGGTTGCGGCGAGGGCGTCCAGGCACAGCGGCGGCGTTTGGAGATCGTCCGTGCCGTCCACACAGCTCCAGTCTCCCGTCGTAACGTCAACGATGCTCATGGTGGCGGAATGTCAGAGAAGATCCGAGAGGACCGCTGGTACTGTACCGGTACTGTAGGAGATGGCAGCTCTCAGGGGAGTGCTGTTGATGAGTGAATTTCCTAGTAACGATGTGGTGGTCTCGCAGAAGAGACCAGACACACGTTTCGAATTCAATAGCTTTTTCTCTGACTAGTTTGAAAGCTGACCAACAGACCTGTCAATCGCAATGGGCAGATGTAGCCATATATGTCTCGGATGGATTTTGATTGGTTGTCTTCTGCCCGAAGAACTAATGAGCTTGATAAACAAGCACGTCATACATACGTTTTACTGCAGGGCTTTAGCGGTACCAGCAGCCGGTCTTGACTAGATCTTCTTTTTATATTTTTATTAAGGTGCGACATCACTCACAGCTGTTATGCTTCAAAAGGGCATGCGCAAGTCATGCCTAATAATTACATTTCACTCCATACAATGTTGTGGATCAAATACTAGCATATTGTTTTCTGTGGTGTTTCTTCTTCTCCTTATTCCTTCTTCCGTAGATTTAACCTTTGCGTTCAGCAAATATCGCTAACGCTTACCTTACTCATTTGGTAGACGGAATAATGTAGCAACAAAGTCTGATGTGGATCCAACTTTGATGGGGCAGTACGGTCGTCACGTCTACAGTATTGGGGAGTCCAACGATATGTTCAGGACATTCAGTACCTCATTTTGTAATGACAGATATCAAAGGCAGCTTAACAACGATGCAACCACTGATTTCAACGTTACTAACCTAACCACCGCTCATTCAGCACCAAGGACAGGTGCTTCGATTTACAATAGATGTAATGATTTCAAAGGGGCCGTCACATTGCCAAAAATACGCCCGATCCTCGGTCGATCTCAAAATCGGGCGACCTTTCGGCGATCAACAAATACGGTCGAAGTTCGTCGACAATGTGATGCAGGCATTATATAAAGAACACGTTTCGCGTGTCAGCGAGCTTCGGCCGACTCCGAAAAATCGCCGGCGATCCCTAAAATTCGCGCGATGCTCGAGGAAACATCGGGAGTACTACTACCGTAAATGTCGTTTAGAGCTCGCCGACTCGTCGGCCGGTCGATTTTCGCGCAATGTGACGGCCCCCTAATGTAGCATCCTGCGCAGACTTCTAGCGAGGTAGCGTTTATTTCTACGAGCGGCTGGAGCGGCGGTTCCTTTTCAGATACAGATTATGGAGAAAGGTTGTAATTAGCAAAATCTATTTTAGTTGATGGTGTTCTACTAGTACATTGAAATAATTGGGTAAAAGTCCTGCCCTGAGTCAAAATTCCATTTTAACATTACGTCACTAATTATGCAAATGACCTCCACATATATATAATCTATGCATAGTGATGTTCACCTTCAGCTGACTTACATACGTCAGGTGTGAAATTCCCATGACTTAGGAATAATGGCATTTTTCCTTGTAGAAAAGGCTCTTAGCTGGGTTTAATTCCCATACCGATAGTTTACAAAATTAGCAACTACAGTACACATGACATCCTAGCAAAATAAACAACTGCCAAATTCTACTCACTTTAGACACATTTGGACACGTTTGTGAGTTATAGATTGCTTAATGTCCTTTGCTTTTTGTATCAGGCTAAGGTTGGCACAGAGTCTAGAGAATTGTATTTAGTTGATTGATTGAAAACTGAACTGCTCAATATTTCTGACAACTCTTTATTTCTTAGAAAAACCCAGCAGTATTTTCTGCCATATAGCCCTGTTCAATAACATTTTCATGAGTAACAGTTCCAAGGTTAGGATGCCCATATATATAGGCCAATATGTTTAGCAATTCTGTACAATTCTGAATTCCACTATCCTACTATCCTACTACATACAAGTTGCTCCTTCTCATATTCTATATCAGTTAATTTTTTTGGATGTATATAAGAATTATTTAAATGAAGATCACAAGAATGTATATAATGTAGAAATACTGAAAACTTGGGTGACAACTTGTGAACCCAATGAAAATCTGTTATGGAATACTTTAGATGATTATCAAATTTTATATATAACTTCTGCAAGTTTATGAATAAAATGCGCTCCAAATTCCACTCCTGTATTGCATCAAAAGTTGAATATTCCGGATTCCGGACCGTTCTTTGAAGCTTGCGTACGTTGAGCAATACAAACAGCATTTGATTTCAGAAGGTGTTCCTCATTAACAGCAAGCACATGTGTATGTATGAATGTCAAAATTTGACTTGCTGTATATTGGAAAATATATACTACGCAAGAAGCTGGAACAATATGATATTTATATCTATCCTGAAGTGATGTGTGATGGAACTAGGCACATAAAATTCCAAAATCTACCTTGTTTATTTTGTTCTCAAATTTTCTTCAAATTCTACTCCTATCCCTCCAACAGTTGGTGTACAAATCTGGCGCACTCCCCCACCTTCGGTGCCTCTGTGATCCCCCTTTTCCTGGCGACTACTGGCACCAAGTCCAAAGAGCGGGCCAGCGCGATGGCGTTGTCGTCGCCGACCATTAGGGAACCAAGCGCCACCAGGAGGCGGAAACACGCTTCGTTCTCTTGCTCCCTGTCTAGCAGTGCCGCTACGGCCGACAGACACTGCGACTTCCCTTCAATATCCTCGGGATCTTGGATGACAGCGGCATAGTTCAGCATGATTGTCGCCATAGCGATGCGGACGTTCTTATTGGTACTGGCGCCGCAGTCTAACGTGGTGGCCAGGATGATGGCATGCTGGGATATGGCGAGGCCTTTCCCCACGGGCTGGGCGAACATGTTGCACACGGCACGCAGCGCGAGCATCTGATTGGCTGGTGGGGAGTCAGGTGACAGGAAGGTGCGGAGGTGGGTGAGGAACTGCGGCCCGTCCTTGGAGTTACAGAAGTGCTGGTTTATGTCCGAGTGGCGTAGGGCCAGCCGTAGGATGTCTAGCGCTGGGAATACGACATCTGTGGAGGGGAAAAGTTTTAAAAATAAGTTCCTTCCTGCACCTATGGTGCATAGGTCGGCGTCCATCTGCGTTTCTGGAGGCCTTGGGCCACACAGTTGTGCAATCACTACAGCAGGGGGCTAGTCCACTGCTTGTGGTGTGTGTTTCCCAAATGCTGAGTGCAAAGCAGAGAAAGCAGTATGGTATGACTCGGCCAGGGATTGCAAGGCCTACCCACTGGCCATTGCACCAGTAGGGGAAAAGAGGATGACAAAAATGAGACACAAATCAAGAAAGATTGTCTTTGAAGTAAAGGCCAACATCTTTCGCTGGCATCGAATGGCTGAGTGGCTAGGCAAGTGGACATGTGATTGAGAGGTCATGGGTTTGATTCCTTGCATTCCTGGCTAGACGTTGTGCCCTTGGGAAAGGCACTTTACACAACTTTCCTCACTCCACCCACGTGTAAAATGAGTACCTGACTGCCCCTATGGCCTCAAAAGGGCTATGGGACTACCTATACCTTTACCTTTAAAACATCTTTGGAGAACATGCAAAACTCATTCTCAAAATACAATGTAATACCTGTATAATATAACCAGCACTTAAGATTATTTTGCTCTGCTTACACTTAACAGATAATATTCATGTATACAAATCTGTGATGTTTACCTTTAGGCCACTGCACAATCTTCCACAGAGTGTCCATCTGCATGGCAGTGGGTGCTCCTGGCTGCTGATTGGTTGTCACTGCCAGCAGCTGATTGATCTGGTCCAAACCGGATTCATCCAGTTGCATTTCTGCTGGCACCTGACTGTTGAATTCCTTAATCTTACCTGGAATCACAAGAGTTTAAACATTCAAAAGTGAAAACAATGACTAAAATATGCATGTGAAATTTTACCATCTATAACTGCTTTTACAGTAGAAAGTTCAAAGGATCTTTTACTAGTATGTGATCTCTTAAAACATAATATTGTAAAAAAAATATGATAATATAAACATGTAAATAAGGAAAAAAAGTTTCTATCAGAAAGGATAGAAACTTTCAAATCCAATATACAACACTGTTTTTGGTTGTAGGTACATGTAGCTGTGCTGCATACAAGGTACAGATACCTTTACAAATTGTTCAAAATACACTACATTCTATAACTGCCTTTGTGTGTTAGAACCTTATACATACTGCTCACCTATGATGGCCCCAGGATTGGCCTGTTCAAACAGCAGTGGGGTGACCCTGGGGAAGTAGGGGTTGGAGGGCTGAGGCACTTGGGGTGGGGGGTTGTCCTTCATGTCTCTGGCAGAGTAGGACGGGATGTACCGACCACCTCCTGTAACAAACAAGCAATGTCTTTTATTTAAAAAAATACAAGGCGGTATTTGTTGTTTGCAGTGTTTCAGTGCAGTTTGGAGTGCAAATTGTATCTAGCTACATATAAAAACATAGTAGCACATAACATAATGCATTACAACACCTTTACACATTTATTTATTTCCACTTTATTACATGTAAGAACATGCAAATGGTTGAGGGCAAACAGGAAAATATTCCTTTACAACACCCTAACCAAACAAGTAAAAACAATAAACAAAACTTTACAATAAATGATAACCAATACAAAAATAACAATAACAGTAATTGTAACAATAAATCATGACAATAAAAGTAATAACGAGAAGAGTAACAACAACAAATAAACTGTTAAACACTAATGAAAATAATGTAGCAATGCAAATAATAATTCACCAAATCAGAAGTAATAATAAGAAATAAATCATAGAAATGCATGTAATACTAGGATAAGGTATCAGATGAGAGAATTTAAAACGGGGTGCAGTTGCGGCATTGACAGTGGGTAAGCCATGTACATATGTTGTTGGGGTCAAATCTGTTGTCTGTGAGGGAGCGATAATGAGCTAGTACTGCTTTTTTAAAGGTAGAAATAGAGACTGTGGGGCATGATTTTAAGAGTCTAATATTAAGGGGCAAGGCATTCCAAATATGGACAATTCTTTGGAAGAAATAGTTTTTAAACGTAGTGGTAAGACATCTATTTGGTTGGAGTTTTGCTTGGGAGTGAGACCTTAAGGATGTGTTTGGGCAAGTTATATAGTGCTCTATTTCAATATCATATAGTCTTAAGAAACATTTAAATATAAAGGATAAGTCAAGTAATTCTCTACGGTAGGATAGGGGTAATAGAGAGCAATGTGTGAGTCTGTCCCTGTAATCAGATATATAATCATTAAGAATATATTTTGTAGCACGTCTCTGGACTTTTTCGAGGGTAGTGATAAGATTATGATTGTGGGGGGACCAGATCATTGAACAGTATTCAAGTTTAGGCCTTACGAGGGTAACATATAGCGTCTTCTTGACATTGACTGGGGCATGGTAACCAACAGATCTTTTAATAAAACCGAGGGTTGAGTTCGCTCTGGATGTAATACTTATAATGTGGCTCTTCCAAGACAGAATGTGGGAAATAGATACTCCGAGGTCGTTAAATTCTGTGACCGAGGAAAGCACTTGTCCTTCCATTCTGTACTCATGGAGGACCGGCGTTTTAGTTCTACAAATTGTGAGTACTTTACATTTGGAGGTATTGAATTTCATCATCCAAGTATGACTCCAGCCAACCATGTTATCAATATCTTGTTGGAGGGAAATGCTGTCAGCCGGTGAGGATATTTGTTTGTAGCACTTGGAATCATCTGCATAAAGAGCCATAGGACATTGTTACAGGGGTCATTCCCACTGGCTTTTTTGGCTTAAGGGTTAGCTCTCTAGGACTTTTTTGACAGTGGTGTTTCAGTGCTTCTAGTTGAAAGTATAGAAAACCTTAAGACACATACAAGACATTCTTTTTCTAATGAAGTATCTGACCTGTCAAGGGGTCACTGCCCAGTGTTGACCCCTGACCTTGCTGTGGTACATCAGCTGGGGCAGCTGACCCTGGGACATAACGGTTGGCACCTGTAATATAAGAAAGCAACATTATGAACAACATGAAAAAAACAACTAATTGAATGTGAGGAGCTAACAATAGGTGGGGTTGAATCAGAAGGGTCTGGATTAGCTGCCATTCAGCGCTAACTCAGGTGACCTCAATATGACCCTAGGTGCAGCCATAGGACTGTAGGTTTGAACCACTCATAGCATTTACAGGATGTTGGCAAACTTCTTTTTTTTTTTGGAAATGGATGAAAACTAATGACTATGTGGATGTCATCCATATAATTAAGTCAGTGTGGCCTTACTGAGAAGGAAAAACAGTGACAACACATACCTGTGAAAGGATCGGCGTACTGTTGAGCGCTGGGGGCAGGCTCGACCGTCAGCCCCTTGGTGTTCTCTACGATGAACTTGGCCACCTGGTCCAAGTACAGCTGACTCAACTCATTCTTCTCCAGGAAGTTATGAGCTGCCAGCCAGGGGTCATCTGACATGTTGTAGGGTAGCTTCAGCTTGGGACTGCCATCACCCAGGTCCACTGTGAACACGTGGTCATACTCCTAGGAAAAAGGAGGAAAAACATTTTTTAACACATTTGATAACATTTAGAAATCAGAGATTTAAAACTTCAAATTTTACCCTCACACATTCCTGTCCACCCCAAACCACATCATGACCCCAAGGGCATATCGAGTTCATGACCCATCACTCCAGTGAAACCCAAGTCAAATTGCTCAATTCCCAAGATCCCAGTGCGGACTCGACACAAACACACTTACTATTGATTACCGGTAACACAATCAAAAACAATACTTCCGTCCCAGAAGTAAAGACTTCCATTGACTAGAATCACAATGAAAACATTGTAGAGGTTAGACCAAAACCTTGTCTGTAAATAGTATGCTGTAGCATATTTACGAGTTCCTGCTTGCAAATACAACAAAAGATGAACCACTGACCTTCCCCTCGTACCAGACTTTTTCTCCTGTCCCCCCGGCGCCCTCGTCTGACCCCACCACATCCCCGATCTTGGTCCACTCCTGCTGTGCCATGCTCCACTGGTACGCCTCCACAGTCATACCAGACCTCACCAGCTTCGTCTGGCCTTCTTTCCTTCCTACACAGGACAGAGGACAAGTCAGTCAATAGAGAGTTCACTACTTACAGAACTTGACATACTTTTTTCTGCATACCTGCACTGGTGCAGGTAACATTGAAATTTATGTGCACCAGACAAAATTTACCTGCACCACTCAGAATTTAGGAAGTATGGATAATACTAAAAACTGTTGCCATTATTTCTTTTATACTTCATAGGTGGTAACAGTCAATGCAGCAGTTTTTTTTCCTCTTTCAAGTCTTTGTTGACTTTTTCAGTCTAATCTGTGTCTCTTCATCTTTTGTCGTAACAATTTTCTCAATAATTTTGAATTTTTAGTGTCCAAGGTATAGCCACGTACATTGGCCGGTAACAACTGAGTTGTCAGGATAACCTTTGACCTACCTGGGTTCTCTAGGTCCTCCTTGCCAGGAAGCTCATTAATATTAATGCCGTCCATGTCAGATGCTGCCTTGGCGGGGATTGTCGACGACGCCACCTGTTCCTCAAACTCTTTAATCTCCTCTGGACTGGCGTACCTCTCTGGAGCACATGTGAACACCCTGGTCACACTGTCACTGTTTCAAGGACAAAAACATCTGATTTTAATGTCCAGTTCTCTTTGTACCTTATTTTCTTCACCGGGGCCACCCTTTTGTAACACTACAGCTATTGGCTAGTTGGGCAGGCCTTTGCTCTCTGTATTTCACAGATAAACCAATAAAATGAAATACAACTAAGGGAAAAATGCATCGCCAAAAATAGTTACCTGCAAGGCCTAAGTGGATCATTGGTATGTACATCATGTCTTTAACACCATGCAACAGTTGTCAACTTTGGGAGTCATAAACACTTTTAATTAGTAGTCACCAGTCCAAGATAAAATCTTTGAAAAGACTGTCCCTAATAAACACAATACACACATAGTTAAGTCAAGAACAGAATTTTGTAATTCTCTGAGACATACCTAGCTCCGACAGCGATGTCACCATTACTTAAACATGCCACAGACCATACAGACTGGGCCTGCAGGGTGATGGTCTGTACACACTCCCCTCCCTTCCACACACGGACGGTCCGGTCTTCTCCCGACGTCACAAAGTCCTGACCGTTCGGCAACATGGCCAGGGAGTACACATAGTTGGTGTGGCCATAGTAAACCTGTAGGGAACCAAAAAACATTTATATAAAATGGGGACCATCAATGTTGAGTAATACCAATCTACAATTGTTTGAATACAATAGATCTTGAAATACATGTACTATGTATTTTTGCCTTGACACATAAAGCTGAAAGGTGTTATGCCCACAATTTATAGTAGTTGTCCTGGCTTTTCCTTTGTGTGACCGTACTTCTAAAGCTAGCAGCAGATTCAGCAGCTAATTTGGCTGAAGGAAAGTTAGCATCTGATTCAGATACTTCTTTATGATTTTAATGTGATAGACGAAAATCAGTAGTTGATGGTGTGTACATTTTCCAGTGGTACAGATTCAGCAGCCAATTCAGCAGCTGTTTTGCTGAAGTAAAGTTAGCATCTGATTCAGATACTCCTTTATGATATGAATGTGATACTAACCTGTGTACATTCTCCCGTGGTTAGCCAGCGGCGGATGGACCCGTCATTGCTGGCCGACAGAAACTCCACATTGGAAACCACAGAAAGACTCCTCACACAGTCTTCATGTCCTGGAAAAAAATTGTTGGAAAACTTTTTAAAAACTACAAATATTTTTCAAGGGCATTTCGAATGAAAAGTCAACTGTGGAAGTAACATTGCTGGTCCTTCTGTTTTCTTCAGGAAAACACAGAAAAAACAGCGACACCCAATCCCAGAAGTCATGTGATAGAAAGATGATTGATACCAATTTTCACAGGTGTCGAATACCAACCTGTGAAGGTCAGTTCACACCTCCCCGTTCGCCACATCTTGATGGTCTTGTCGGCGGAGCCCGTCAGCATGATCCCGTGTTCCGGCATGATGGCGACGGCCCACACCGCGGCCTCGTGTCCCGCCAAGGTCATCATGCACCTGTCCTTCAGCCACACACGCGCAGTCTTATCCCACGAACCACTCAGGAGGGTACCAAACTTTCCCGCTGCCAAGGAACAAACTGAAACAAGAAATTTTTTAGGTACTTGAAGGATGAGAGGTTGAAAAAGAAGAAGATGCCAAATGAAGGGAAGCAGGGCTCGAATCACCACTTGCTTGCACCACCAAGTCTTCCAAAGTCAAAGAATACATGATGAAACAAAAATAAAGAATCTATTCTATGGCAACCCATGCTCTGTGTGTCATTTGTTCAACCTTCCTGACCACTTAGATTTCCATAAGGACTTCTTGGCAACTCTTTTTTGTGCCCAACTTTTTTCTTCTTCGCACTCTCGCATCAGTTTAGTATCAAATCAGTATGGCATTATGTGATACAAACAAACAAACAAACAAGCCACCTGTGTTCTTATGTCCGGTGAGTTTGTAGACTGGTTCTGGAGACTCCAGGCTGTACATGTGGATGCTGTGGTCGTTGCTACCGGTTACCACCAGCCCGTGGGGGTACTCGTCGGTGGGCGGCAGGAGACAAACACTGGAGATGAAGTTACTGTGTCCTGTCATGACGTGTGCCTCCATAAAGCCGTTATCTTCACTGAAAAACAAGTCATGGCAATGGCTATTGACAGGCTGCTTCTGTTCATTAGAATCCCCTGTGATGTTTCATTTGTAATGATGGTCTTAGTTTCAGCCAAGTTTTAGTTTTGATTTGCTATTAAAAACACCATGACTATGTTCTATGTACTAAATCATAAGGTTATATGATACAAATGTAATATATATATAATTTGTTCTTATCTTTTCAAGGTCTAACTTGAGTTAAACCAAGAGAACTGTTTGACACAGATCATGATGACATGCAAAGTTTATCTCAATTTCATTATTAGTAACTGCACTGGACCGAGGCCTAAACTAGACCAACAGGCTTAGAGAAACTAAAAACAGCTGCTTATCACACGTTAATATAAACAGTACTAATCCACACTGTCGTATATACCGACAGGCATTCCATTTTTGCCCCCCTCCCCACTGGTCAGATGACAATGACTTGATATCGAAACTCTCAGAATTACCGTCCTTTATCGGAATATATACGTACTTGTTTGGGGCCCAGAGCCGCGTTGTTTGGTCTCTGGAGGCCGTCACCACAGCGCCGTCGGGAAAGACAGCGGCAGCGACCGCCCTCACGTCCATAGAATGTCCGATAAGCGAACATCTCAGCTTGTACACGCCGGTATCACTGGCAGCCATTTTGCCAAGAATGGTTTTGTATATGGCAAACCGCATACAAACAACACAAAGTGTCGCAAAGAACAAAACATTATTACACACGCTTCGTTTGAGTAATATTTGAGAAAACCAAAAGAAATTTAAAAAATAAAACTTGTATCTTTTTTTTCATTTTTTTTCTCACTGATGTCTGATTCACACATTTATTAATCAGTTTTTGTAGCATGTAAATGCTTTCTTAAGCTAGATCAATTTCAAGGAATGCCTTTTCCAATAGAATATGTGCCTGATTATTAATGATGTAAAATATAGTTTAAGCCTACAAATTTACATACATTTGCCCGTGCTAGCAGCTATTGTAGTGGAGCTAGTAATGTAAACGTACAATTTGTGTTAACTGAGGATTATTTACGAGAAGAAAAGGAAAGATGCAGTCCCTCTTTTACAGGCATAAAAATTTCAACTTTAGCCGTTCCATACTTCGGGGCCTGGCGGGAGTTTTCAAAATGGTGGTAGGGGTTGTGCATGATGTTTGCAAGTGGGTGCATTCTTAAATTTTCTTCTTGTCCTCTCGGTTTAGGCAGTCCTCAACTTACCTGGTGATTTTAACGGTCAAGTCTGATATTTTTGTCAGCCACAATACTATGCAGTGTTGCTACAGTCGGTGATACTCCGTCCTTGGTTACTCTCTCTGAAGGCTGTTGTTGGGAAGCAAACAGCTGCAGTAAAAGTAAACTGTCCAGAGTTATATAGTTAATTATTTTTCGATGAAAGTCCAGATCCGAGGAAAACCTTTTAGCTCTGCCTGCTAGGAGCCTGGTTTGGGCACAGCTGTCAGTTGGTGATCAAGAAAGCGTCCATAACTGCTGTGACTGCTGTCTGCTACCCTCACAAGTGGCCAGAAATTATGCAGTGTACAACAGGTTGGTATCAGGAAGAAGCCTGGTGAACAGATTTTTTTGGTGCTGGTAATAGTTTAGTACGTGTATCTTATTCAATAATTCTCTTGCACGTAAAATTACGTTTTGTTTGAAAAGAGCTCAGCTGAACTAAGTAGAACTAAGTAGAAACTAACAAAAGTATAGAGGTCAGCTGCAGTGATGACCAGATTTATGATAACTGGGCATGATGTCCCTAGCTAGTAGCCTAACTGAAGTTGGGATCTGGTAGCCTGGTTACCAAACCTATATTTGTAGCTACCAAGTCTCTTTTGTCCTCTCTGCAAATAGAGTCGGCAGGTAAAATAGGTTTGGTATTAAACCAAGCTAGGGATCTGGATGTAAAAACCAACTTGAGGGACAAGATTGTAGCTTGGGTACTTTCTGCTCACTCACTGTAGTGAACGCTGGCAGCCTGTCACCTACTAGAATGTATGCAGTTCCAGAGGATTGAGGTTCTGTATGCCTCTTTGTGTGCAAGAGCAAGCCATCTTAATTCAACATTAATTGTTGTGGGGAAATTCTTTGTGAAGTGTAATCCTTTGTATGGCATAGTTGAATGCCAGATTGCTCAAAAATCATGTTGATGAAAAATTTTAACAGTAAGAGTGTCCAAGGTCCACAGCCCAGTTTTGCCAGTCACTCAGCCATGAGTGCAAAAGAACAATACAATTTTCCCAAGCTTAACACAAGAGCAACTAAATTTACCATTAACTGTAGCCGGTCATCCTAAACTTACTATATTAAACATTGTTGGCCCTCTTAATCAATTTTACCTGCACTAACAATTTTATCTGCACTAATATGCAGGTGGTGTTTCCATCCCTGCTGCCCTTTCCTATTTACGATACTTTCCCCTTTTTCCAACTGTACTCAATCTTTAATATGTCTCCTGTCTTTTCCATTATATAATGTTACATTTTAACTGACAATGTGTATTGTCTACTGTATACATGAACTACAATGCTTGTTTGAGCCATTGTTATGTCAAGAAATACTCAATGCTTCCAATAGATAAAATCACATGAATAAAAGTTTGTCTCAGGTATATTGTTTTGTACTGAAAATTCATCAGTTGTACCATTCCGCTAATGATAAAGCTATTGTCTTATTTGTATGTCAAACATCAAATTAGTGAGAAACTTACCCGCCTTATTATGGAATAGTCGAGTGACCTTTGAACCGATTAGCGAGGCCCATATTTGGAACACGTTCGACACGCTTAGACCTGCTTTGTGCCAAAGCGCTTTACATTTCCAACCGACTGCCGAATCTAGTCGTGTTTCTTTTGTCTGGAAACCGATCCAAACGATGGAAACCCGTGTAAAGACAGAACCTCGGACCTCGCCGGAAAGCTGTGACGCCAATGGCGCGAACTACGAAGACCAGGAAGACGCAAATTTCTTGGACGACTTTGGGGAGTGGAAGAAACCCTGCAGTCAGTTTGGGATCGAAGAAACCCGGCAACTCCTAGAAATCTGGGGCGAGAAGAGCATCCAGGACGAGCTACGCACGACCAAACACAACCGAGCCATCTACGAACGTGTACAGGCACGAATGGCGGCGTTAGGGTACAACCGCACCGCAAGACAGCTACACGACAAGTGTAAGAATCTGAGCGTCGATTATCGGAGAGCCAAGAGGCAAGGCCTACATGTGCCCGTAGGAGGCAGTGGCCGCGCCATCTTCAAGTTCTATAACGAGATGGACAGGATCTTAGGACACCGGGCGGACACTTCAAGTCCAGGGGCGGAGCACACGGGCGAGAAGACTGCAACATCGGCAGAGGAGAACCTGACTGAAGGTACGTATACATAACTTTTGTTTTTCTTTATTATTTATTATTTAAATTTTCAAATCAATGAAAATTGAAAAAAAAAAACGAGCATACACGTTAATGGAAGAATGTAAACAATTGGAATAATCAGAATATAATTTTGATAAGTACAACTCATAACAACTTAATCTTTTGTTATTATTCTCAGTTAGGTACTAATTCCTGTGTGAAAAAATAGTTGGGCATAAGCATATTTCAAAGTGATTATGTGTAGCATCTTACAGCTGTATGTTTATTTTTATCTCAGAATTTCTGATCTTGTTTATATAGACACTGCAAGGCTTCAGAAGTGGCTGGAAAGAGTAGAAATTGGCCAAATAGACAGATAACACGCCATCCCCGCCAGGGGAGTTGGTTTGCTAAAGGAATACTTACAGTTAGTAACAAACTGTCTCCTTTAGTGGGCTAATTCCCCTGGCATGTTACCGGTATCTATCTATTTGGCCAATTCTTTCCAGCCACTTTGAAGCCTGGGAGAGGCTATGTTTAATACTGATATATACATGTATATGTAACCAGATGTACCATTTCATTCCCACAGATGATAGTCACGGCTCTAGTTCCCTGCCAGAGAATGAAACGTTTTCATATACCAATCCTGAGGCCCTTTATCCAAGATCCAAGGATGGAAGATTCGCAGCTTCGTCATCACACAACGTGTACGTACATGACACGAGAAAGTCGATAACCGTCCCCCGACCGATCTGGTCAGACACCGAAACACTCGACCTCATTGACATCTGGGGCAGGGACAGGTTCCAGTCCCTCATGAAGTCGGTACATCACAAGAAACCGATCTTTAAGGAGATACAAGGTTTGATGAACGCTCTTGGGTACAGACGTACGGTTAAACAGCTCCAGGATAAGTGCAAGAATCTCTGCGTGGAGTACAGGAGAGCGAGACGCTCCGGCGGGGACAGCACGAGCCGGCGGTTCATGTTCCGATTTTACGACAAACTCGACGCCATAATAGGACACGAGGCGGACAGTTTTCCATCAGGACAAGAAGAGTCGCAAACCTCTGTACCAGAAACGGAGGATTTGGGAGGTATAAGAAGTCTTACTGTGTTCCTCTATTTTTAACCTTCAGCATGCTAAGGTAGCCATTCAGCACCAAATCATGGTTATGGGATTAGGCAGTAGGGAGAAGGTTAAAGTCTTAAGAATCCATTATTTTGTAGTGTATGAAAGTAATCAAAGTTGATGATTTCAAAATTGTATTGATGAATTTGTGAAATAGAATTGTTGCCTTTATCGTTTTAGAAAATTTGTAGCTAATGTTATTTTAATCATGTGTGGAAAAAGAATAATTAGTAGCATGAAAGTTCATCTGAGTTGGTAGAATGCATTGTGAGAAACTTTAAACAGTTCTCGAACTCAAAAGAAATTTACCAAAATTTTCAATCGAATCACTCGGTCTTCCTCAGCTTTCTGACCCGATTGCAATTGACTCAAAGACTAATTAGTGTATTTTTTCTCCACCTTTCGTTTGCTAGATGACAGCCCTGGTTCGCCCTACCCCGTCAGTGTGACAACAGTAGTTAGAAATACTGAGGAAGCTGAACAACCCAGTCCGCAAGGTAGTGATGATGACAGCAGCCCCCCCACAATTCCAGCACACATCGGTGTGTTACCTGATGACACTAACCTCGACAGTCCAGGACAGAGCCACCGGATGCCATGGCTTGGCACTGAGACAAGGGCTCTCCTAGAAATCTGGGGACAGAAGAGCATCCAAGAAGACATTCAAAGGATCAAGCACAACAGGGAGGTCTTCCAGACCATCCAAGGGATGATGCAAGAACGGGGCTTCTCAAGGACTGTAAAACAACTACAGGCCAAGTGCAAGAGTTTGGGTAAAGAATACAGGAAGGCAAAGAGGACCTCTGCTGATGATAAGAGGCGTCGGGCTATGTGCAGATTTTATGATGAGTTGGACAGCATACTGAACAGTTATGACAATCCCTGTGTGGAAACTGAACAAACTAAAAGGCCCCACTGTGATACATTGTGTAGTGAGAAAGGTACAGAAAGATGAACTTGTCATTGTAGTGGGTGATTTGTTTTCTATTTACTGTTAATGGACCTTCCCTGTCCTTAGTGGTGAAGGTCCTTCCCAGTTCCCTAGTGTTGAAGTAATTTTCCTGCACTCTGTCCTTAGGGCAGAAGGGCCCTTGTTGTACCCTGCCCTTGGTGCTGAAGAACCTGTCCTGTCCTTAGTGCTGAAGGACCTTCCCAGTTCCCAAGTACTGAAGTACTTTCCTGCACTCTGTCCTTAGAGCTGAGGGGCCCTTCTTTGTACCCTGTCCTCGGTGCTGAATTGAAGGAACCTCCTTGTCCCTTTTTCTCAGTTCCGAAAGACAATCAAAGTATATTTACAACTTTACAATTGCTTATCCTTTCATTATACACACATCTTTCAGACCACACATACTTCCATCTATAATGTAGCAGGTCCTTTCTTTCTTTAACTTCCCTCAATCTGTCTAGATACTGAACAATAGTTTTTAAAGATGTGATGCGAGCAGTAGATATTACATGTATATGTGCATGTAACCCAATGACAGAGACTTGCACAGAGCTTCTTTATTTCAAGTTTCAAAAAGCAAATTTATTTTGGCAGGAAACGGTCCCTTCCAACCCTCACTGCCCAATGGAAACATGATGAACGGGACAGGAGGAGTAAAGCGGCCTCGGATGGAGGATTCGGAGTCCGAGTCTGACGGAGGGAACTGTGAGATGATCAGTCCACGCCCGAAGACCTCCACCGCCAGAATAGTCCCAGGTTTCATCTTTGTTCTGTATAGACAAAAACAATAGAGTATGAGCCACAAGTATCCTTCTACCAACATATTGAAAATTTTAGAATTGAGCCGTGGGCGCAAGTTCGATCCCAGGGTCAGCTCAGCTGGGACATGTGAGGGATTGCAGTCATTTTGGATGGTGATGTTAAGTTGTCAGCCCTGGGAGCTTCAGGCATCAGCCTCAACCTACAAACTATAAAATAGAAATACAAAATGAATCTTAAAACTCTACTAACTAAAACAATAAGGGCTAACATGACTAAATCTGTACTAAATACCATTACAATCATTTAGGGCTAGTTTTGGGTTATAGTATCTACTCTAATAACAAAGCAGTCCTACCGGTATATGTACTTGCTTATTTTTGCTCTGAGAGTTGTCACATCTAACTGAGTCTATGATGTCTTCGTCCTATACAGGGAGGAGGTTCTTTTCCTTGAAGGCAGCTGGTTGTGTGTTCCAGTCCGAGCACTGGCAGCCCCGCGGAGAAACGTTGTACCAGCCCCTCCAACACGAAGTACTGATCAACGCAACAAACATTGAGCAGATCAGCTTCTCTGAGGGCCTGGCATTTGTGGGGAACCAGGCTGGGGCTTATGTCAGTACAGAATCAGGTGTGTAGAGAAAGGCATGGAAGTATTGTTTTGGGTGGCGCTAATTTATGCTAGGTTTGTATGTTTGGGTTCCAAAGTGAGTGGGCAGAGATTGGGTTTCACATGGTTGACAGGGTTTTGACCTGGCATGCCCTGGGTTCAAGGATGTGGTTGCCATGAATGTATGAAACATAAACCATGGTGTACTAGTGGAGTAAGAATGTCATATGAAGTATGATTGAATTTTCTTTTTCCTCCCCAGGTCACATGATCCACCTATGGCGCCATGACAACCAAGAGCGTAAACTTTACGTGTCGCGGACATTCCTCTTTACAAACTATCAGGTCAGCTAATGTTGTTAATACTTACTTGTTGTTTATGTCTGCAAATATTCCAATACAAGACATTTCCAAACTTGTCATATCTTTTTTTTTTCTGTAAGTACTGGTTTACTGTGACATAAATTAGACTTTGAATTTATAACACTAAACATTGGATGTTGCTATATTTCATGTCATGGTAAGGATATGCTGGCAAGATGTTTAATTTTCTGGTCGTCTCTTTTGCTTTACAGATGTACAGCGAAGTGCGAGAAGTGCTAGAGCAGTTGTAAAACCATCAACAAAACAATGTCCTGTGGAACGGACAAGAAAACAATCTGGTCTTCATAGCAGTTTTTATGTTGGTAGTCTCATGTTGAAAGCAATGTAAAAAGGTTGTGAACAAGTAGCTTATTGTTAGACATATGGTGCGCAATACGGTGCATACTAAAGAAGCCTTTTTTTGCAGTAAGTTACCTGACTTCGGTTAGGGAGGTAGAAGGCGGTGGAAGGAGAGGGTTGGGTTCCACCTTCCAATACTGTGTCCTTGACACAGTGAATTAACAAAAGACTGCCCCTACGGCCTGAAAAAGGCTATGGGAGTAGCTTACCTTTTTTACACGTATTTTGACAGGAGGCGAGAAAAATTGTGGCAATAATATCTGTTTGAGCTCTACTTACAATGTCCAATATTGTACTGTTATGTGAATGGTAATACACATGCCTATGGTGCAATGTCATACACCAGTTGCTGCATATTACTAGTATATATTACTAGTATATATTGTGCATTCAATGTAGAAACACTTAAAGTTTTAGAATTGCTCAGTGCAAAACTACTTAATGCAGAACTTACTGCACAAATGTGTTAAAACTCCCAAATCTTTACTTACAGATGAGTATGCATTTATGAATGAATGTTGAAAAGTTAGTTACTTCTGGTTTTCTTCAGTATGTAACCCAATAGTGAGCTATAGTTGAAGAAAGTGGAGAGAGGAACACTTTTCAAATGTAGGTATCAAGACTGTGCACTATGTGTCACATATCTATACACACACACATGTACATGTACATATATGAGTTTTAATATTTGATTTCTTTTAGTTCTTAATGTAAATGCCTTTCAACTACCAGTGTTATGTCCATGAACATATTTGCACAATGTCTTCATGACTATTATCTTGCAATATAGACTGTAATGAAAGTACAAAACACAGTGCTTTTTGTTGTTTTCATTGTGTTAGGAGGATTTTTAAGACTTTTTATTTCTTAATGTGCTTTGAGACTCCAAGCCTGGAATAGTTTGTAAGTGAAACTTTTTTAATGGTCTAAACAGTCCAGAAACTGTTATATGAGAGTTTTCTGCTGATAGACAGCGGCATCATGCATCATCAATACCTTCCCGTGTCAGCAAGATGGGGCAGTCGTAAAACATTACGATCTTCCGTTCTAACATCTGCTTGGAGATGACGCAAGCGGTCATTGACCTCAGTATAGCGTCGCCATTTTGGTGGTGTTTCTTGGTCCCGTTTCTTTCGGTGTAGCTCGGTAGGCGCTCGCGCGCTTTCGAAAGAAGATGTCTCTGAAACATGTCATCCAATCTGCGATGTTTTGGAGCATCGCAAGCTTCTACGGCTCCATAATGATCGTCACGATGACGTTGAGTGCTCTCCGGCGCGGTCCTCGAGCGTTCTTCGGCTACAAGGTTCGCGAGGACCGCCCGAAGTGCCTGGACGACCCGGCCCTGGGCACGCACGGGTACGTGCGGCTGAAGACCAGCGGGCTGAGGTTCCACTATGTGGCGGCGGGGGAGACGCACAAGCCGCTCATGCTGTGCCTGCACGGCTTCCCGGAGTGCTGGTACTCCTGGCGACACCAACTCAAGGAGTTCAGGTAACGGTACTGTAGTTAGTAACTAGTTACTGTATAACTTTCTTGGGTTTGTGGAAAAACCGGTCCGGTCTTGGTTTGGTATAGTCAAACTAGCATAAAGCTGCATTATGTAACGTAAGGACGATACAAAAAGTAAATTGCCTGGTAATTTCTTTGAATCAACCCTACTCCATTGCAAATAAGTGGCACTCAGGAAGTGGAGGTGCCAAAATATGACGCCTTATGAGTCTGGTAAAAAGTGAGTGCCCCTCGTGTGGGCTGTTTTAGCACCAACCAGAAATGTGAGATAAGTGGAAGTGAAATACCATGAATCACACAATTTTTTTTCCATTTAAATATTTCAGTTTTTGGTACACAAATGTTGCATAAATATGATTTAATATTGTCGCTAGGTGGTTGAGCTTCAACTTGCATGATGCACTGTAAAGCTTCAGATAGGTGGGATGTTATACAATATATCATTGACCCCGAAAGAAAGCACCAGTTGCTGAGATTTACCAATCACTCGTGTACTTTCAGGAACTCCTACCGTGTTGTCGCCCCCGACCTACGCGGTTACGGCGAGACCGAGTCCCCGCAACCGTCCGGGTACCGCGGCTGGCCCAACTTCAGTCTGTCCCACCTGACCAATGACGTACGAGAGCTGATCGAGGCTTTGGGCTACAGTTCCTGCACCCTGGTCGCCCATGACTGGGGCGGCGCCATAGCCTGGCAGTTCACTATCGAAAACCCCGATCTTGTGGACAAGCTGATCGTCATGAACATCCCTCACCCTGGCGTCTTTGCAAAGTACCTCAACACCCACTTCTCTCAGTTCCGACGCTCCTGGTACGCGTTTTTCTTCCAGTTGCCATGGCTACCTGAGATCTTGGTGAAATCCTTCGACTTTGAGGTAAGTGTGTATGAAGAGAATGCAAGATTCGACACATGTGTAGCATTCTGAGGAGTTAAAACTAAAAGTGTTAAAAATAATCTGCATTCGCAGGTACATGTACATGTATCTTGATAAGTTTAGTCTCATACTATCCATCATAGTATTAAAAAAAAACTTAAGCGAGCAAGCCAGAAATGTGGAAAGTTATTTACAATCAGTAGTTCCCCAGATTCTATGTGTTTTTTTTCTTTGTCCAGATGATCACTGATGCCTTCAGAGGGAAAGAGATGGGCTGCAGGCGCAGTGGTGCCATAACAGACGAGGACTTGGAAGCCTTGAAGTACACTTTCACCAGACCTGGGGCCAGCATATCTGGAGGTATGGACATGACTTCTTCTTCTAGCATGTAGCTATTGTACTTAATATCTCAAACCTCCCCAAAAGATGAATTTTGTTACTGCATTCAACCTAACATACCTCATGTTTTGACTTCCAGGACAGAAGTATTGTTGTGGGTGGAAAGAGTGTAGGGGGGTTTGTATGTGTCCTGAGAAGGGAGGATTGAAAGTGAGTTGACGGAGATCTGGTTTCAGTTGATTGATAGGGTTATGACCTGGTATGCCTTGGTTGGTAGGATGTAGTATGAGGTCACCTGGACTGTGTACTGTAAAATCGTGGTATGAAACATAAACCATGGTGTAATGCTAATAGCCAAGTTACATGTACATCAAACAATTGTTTTATTGAGCATGAGTAAAAGTATATATACCACTCTTATGACATACTGCTAGAAAAATCCTATGGTATGGGATAATGATTTTAACTTTCCTTCCACCCTCTTAGGCATCAACTACTACCGTGCTGCCTTCAAGACAGGCCCACCTCCCAGCTACAAGGGCACAAAGGTGAGGTGTCCCACCCTGATGATCTGGGGGGACCAGGACGGGGCCTTAGAGGTGGGGCTGACTGAAGGGACAGACAAGTTTGTACCAGACTTCACGCTGAAGATGGTGCCTGGAGCCAGCCACTGGGTACAGCAGGACCAGCCTGAGGTGGTCAATGGGCACATGAGGGAGTGGCTGAAGGAATGAGGAGGAGATAGATAAAGTACTGTAAATGCCAAAACTTTTGCAGTGGTTTATTATCGTGGTGACCTCACACCGCGAAATCGAAACACTGTGAATACCGATGATATTTTTGTGGGCCTACAGAACTGTTTCAAACGCAAACTTCAAACACGGCGGAATCCTCGTTTTCCTGTGAAATAAAACCACTGCAAAAGTTTCTGCATGTACAGTAGCAGCCATTTCTAAGGCATATAACATCATTGTGCATTCCATCAATACCCGGGCCCATTGCTCAGATATACCTAGCCCATTCCTCATTCTTGGATCAAAGTTACAATGTACCAGAGTACAGTTATTACCAAGTGACAGAATGTTCAGATACAGTCCATTTGTTAAGCAGCGAGAATTCGCTTTTCTGATATGATTGTCTACAAATTTATTTTGATAAGACAAAATCTTAGGTTGTTTTCTCATATGAGTCACGCTTTTGTGATGGAATTGACATGAATGGATTTGTGTCAATTTTGAAGGAAATATATTTTTGGTGTTTTCTTTAAAATATGACATCAAATAGTATAGATATGTATTTGTATTAAGATCATGCTTCTTTTGCTGCTCTGATCATCCCTATATAATGTCCATGACCAAATAGAACTTCCTTGCTCAGATGGTGTATTGTAAAGCAAAGCATTAATGTTACAAGGCAATAAAGACTTAAATCGTGAACTGGCATCGCATACTGTAATACCCACTAGTTATTAGGTACGTTGGTAACAGGAAAATGACCTATAAATTTTGGCTAGCCAACTTGCTTCCCTGACCTGAGGTCAATGCCCTTTAGGACGTAGGCAGGGTGATTTGAGCTTGAAGGCTTGGACAACCACTATAGAGAGGTCAATGCCCTCGAGGACGTAGGCCTAATCGATTTGAAAGCAAGGGACGAAACTAAATAGTTTAATAGTCTCTGCAAATAAATTATACATTCAAACCTGTTCCAACTAAGTATTTTAAACCTATAAATTATGTCAACTTTAGCCTGGAGTTTTGCCGTCACTCTACGTTTTTGTTTACTGTATAATGATTTGTAAAGAAAATGTTAACACCCCTCCATGACCTTAGCATTGGTATAGTCTGAGACGCTAGGAAAATTTACAACTTGAACGCTCACGTTGAAGTTTAGATAGCGTTGATTTCTGCAAAGAAACATGAAGCTCTTCACAAATATCGTCCGAGTTGCTACGACTTGGGCCATTGCAAGTTTCTACGGCTCCTTGATGCTGTTTTACTCGCTGCTGAGAGTTATAAGGCGCGGTCCTCGAGCGTTCTTCGGCTACAAGGTTCGCGAGGACCGCCCGAAGTGCCTGGACGACCCGGCCCTGGGCACGCACGGGTACGTGCGGCTGAAGACCAGCGGGCTGAGGTTCCACTATGTGGCGGCGGGGGAGACGCACAAGCCGCTCATGCTGTGCCTGCACGGCTTCCCGGAGTGCTGGTACTCCTGGCGACACCAACTCAAGGAGTTCAGGTACGCCATGGTTACAAAGGGTTGGCGGAAAAAGCGGTCCGGTCCGGACTGGTCAGGAGATGGAAAAAGCGGTCTGTCTTTTCTGTATGCACTTGCGCCCCCTGGCTCAAAGCGGTAGAATTGCATATTGCGTTGGTTCTGCTACCGCCACCAAGGAGATAAAAATCTTGTTTTTCAGGGTTGGTGTAAAAAGCGGCCTAGTCTGGACTGGTTATGGGGGGTGGGTGCATTCTGACTTTTTCGTGTGTAGTTGTGCCCACTGGCAGTAAGTGGTAGAAGTGCAAACAATCTGCTTCCACACTGTTCTTAAGTCTTTCACAATCTCTCCCATTGGCTGGTAAAATCAAAAGCACCAGTTGCTGAGATTTACCAATCACTCATGTACTTTCAGGAACTCCTACCGTGTTGTCGCCCCCGACCTACGCGGTTACGGTGAGACCGAGTCCCCGCAACCGTCCGGGTACCGTGGCTGGCCCAACTTCAGTCTGTCCCACCTGACCAATGACGTGCGAGAGCTGATCGAGGCTTTGGGCTACAGTTCCTGCACCCTGGTCGCCCATGACTGGGGCGGCATCGTAGCCTGGCAGTTCGCTATTGACCACCCCGATCTCGTGGACAAGCTGATCATGATGAACATCCCACACCCTGGCGTCTTTGGGAAGTACATGAGAACCCACTTCTCTCAGTTCCGACGCTCCTGGTATATTTTCTTGTACCAGTTGCCATGGCTACCAGAGATGCTGATTAAAGCCTTTGACTTTGAGGTAGGTTGGGAAGACAGGCAGGTATTTTCTAGATTGCAATATAGTACTGTTTAAAGTTTACATAGGCAAGCTCCTTTTAATGACTATTAAATGTTTTGCTATAAAAATATGCACACAGCTGGCATTGTACAGTTGAAAACCTGCCCAAGTGGCCACTTCGAGATTTTTAAGCCGGCCACCTGGTCAGAACAACCACTATGGACATTTTTTTCCATAGGCGTATTAGCATTATGCAACCTGCCCTAACAGGACACCTGTCCAAGACGACCACTTTACCTGGATGGCCATGGACATTCTTGGACAGGTTTGACTGTATTTAGCAATGAAATGCAGAGGTGAAACCCTCTATAGGCATAAATGCATTTTCATGTAAGAATATGACCTTGGGTGAAAAATACAGAACACAGTACAGTTTCTTTGCAAGCAAATGCTTCCCTTTTCTTTCACAAAACTGTCAGAAAACACCACAACTTTGCCTTCCAACATCTGCATGAGGATTAGGCAGTCATATAAGTTCCTGTCTGTATTTTTCAGATGATTCGTGGTGTCTTCAGAAGTAAGGCCATGGGCTGCAGACGCCGTGATGCTGTAACAAACGAGGACGTGGAGGGTTTCAAGTACACCTTTGCCAGACCTGGAGCCAACATTTCAGCAGGTATCGCTGCTGCCTTAAACTAAGTTAAAGTGCCTATGACACCAAATTACAACATTTTCTTATCATCTGCAACAAAAATAATGAACATATCGATTTACACCACACATACACACTTTTGATGGTCATAGAATTACTGTAAATGCAGAAAATTTTGCAGCGGTTTTATTTTTGTGGTTTCCACGATGACACACTGATCAGAATACTGCGAATATGTGTTTTTGGGAGTCTACTGTACTACAGAATTCTTTCAAACACAAACTTCGTCTTACCTCAAAATAAAACTATTGTGAATGTTTCTGCATTAACAGTAGTCATGCATGACCATGTTATAATGCCCCATGTACAATTTGTACATGTATGTTCCTTCTGTCACTTAGCCATCAACTACTACCGTGCTCTTGTGAAGCAGCCTCGCAGCTACAAGGGCACAAAGGTGACGTGTCCCACCCTGATGATCTGGGGGGACCAGGACGGGGCCTTAGAGGTGGGGCTGACTGAAGGGACGGACAAGTTTGTACCAGACTTCACGCTGAAGATCGTGCCTGGAGCCAGCCACTGGGTACAGCAGGACCAGCCTGAGGTGGTCAATGGGCACATGAGGGAGTGGCTGAAGGGGTAAAAGAGCAGACAGAAAGAACAACATACAATGCAGTACATACTGCTAGCACACATAAATGCAGATGTACAAAGGTTATTGTATGACATGTAAATCAGCAGTGCTGTGCATTGATGATTGCATTTGCACTATAAAAAGCAGAGTTCACTTTAATAATACATTGCTTTATTGCAAAACAGATAATTATTGTTTTCATGCCTTGTGAAGGAATAATATATTTGACAATGTGAGATGTGACTTTAGGCATCGTTTTGATGTTCTGAGATATAATATTTCTGATTTGCTTCAGACAGTGACAGCTTTTTTCAGTTTGGCCCTCAATAATGATAATAATGCCTCACTTGGCAGTGAACAATTAAGATCTGAACTAGAGGAATATTACTGAGATATTCCAGTTTTCCATAAAATCTTGTCTAAGGAAAATTTACTTGACAAAACTTGCTATGATTTCATTTCAATGTTGCATTTCTTGTAGGTCGTAATTGTTGCAGTAAATTTCTTATAATTCCTGAAGAGCGCATCTGCTAGTAACCATAATGTGTGGCAAAATTAACTTCAAAAATAAAACCACAAAAAGTGCCACTTGCCCATTATTTGGGGAAAATTTATTTTGGTAAAACACTTGAGTTGGCCAGTCCTTCCAGTCCAGAGTGTATCACTTACACAATTCCTACCAGCTACAACACAGTCCAACTATATCTCTAATACATACTTATTGCAAAAACAATTTCCTCTGTATTCTCCTCTCCATTAGTTTGCAATTATTGCAAATCAGAATATTGTCACAAACCAACATCAAAAGGCTACACATTCACACGACGTATAAACATTAAATAATGATTATGATGATCATATCAATAATAATTACAACATATTTTTTTATGTTACAAATACTACGTATCACTCCTTGGTAGCAACCAAAAATCAAAGACTCAACAAAAGATGCTCTGTTGTACCATATAACAGAATATAAAATTCTAGGAGATGAAATTGCCAGTATAGAGTTGAAAGAAGCTTAAAGTTGACATTTGTTCATGGTGGCTTATCGTATTAACCCTTATCCATGCAGACAGACTTCTTAAACCCCGGGGGAATCTATATAATATAAGGCGCCTGGGACCAGATGGGGCCCATTACTAGGCCGATACCAGGTATCGGAATCCCCGGGTTTAACCAACAAAAACTTGGTGACAAATGGTAGTCTTACCAGGAGAAAGGTTAAGAAATCAGGTATCTAGATAAAGCTTGACTGTTGGCCTTTTAAGTGAGATGTTTTCCATGAACATTATTACACTTACAGATTACTAATCCTGCAACAAAATCTTTCTGTTTTCAGTCTGAACAGTATTTCAATGCTACCTGGGTTGTCCACTGTATTGCATTGTTGCAATTCCAGTAAAATAAAGTGAAATAATAGTACTTCAATGACATTTGTTATTGTTAGATTGAACTGAAGATGATTGCTATTTTTGCAGTCAACATGTCACAAGGCACATGCTAATTATAAGGTTTGTTAAGTGAGTGCTATAATAATTGCATCATCTGATTCTGACAGTGGCAACTACAGTCAAATTCGCATTGTTTTAAAGACAGGTATTACAGTTATTTCATCTTGGATAGCTTTTTTTGACACACAAAATACTTATTATACTGAGCTATTCAAACATGCAACTGGCAAAAAGTGTCCTTAGATATATGCTTCAATATAGTCTAGATTCAGAGTAGAGAAAAGAATTATTCAAATCCACCAGTATATATATATATATATAACGGTTATAACCTTTTGGAGAAATGTTTTCTGGGATAATTAAACCTCTTTAAAGGAGTACATAGCAGTTATAGGTCTGGAAATAGGAATTCAAAACAGGGAAGAACTTAAAGCCAAAAATTGTATGAAATTGTTGGCGGGATCAAGAAAAAGGCACATGTTATGACAGTTTCTGACCAGTTGAACTACTTTCTCTTGGAAACAATAAATGTATGGTTTCTACAATCTTTCAACAGAAGATAAATGACATTTGGAGGCAATTGCTGGTTGCTAGACATAATTCTCTGAGTTGGAGTAGAAGCAGTGTCAATCAAAATGTAGTATAAGGCAACAAAGGTAGTCATCCTTTCATGTAATGACATAGCAAGAACTAAAGCCACAATATTACTCTTCTTCCTGTCATTTCAAATTTGCCCCTCCCCCTCCCCAGCTGCCAAGGAAAACTCCCTGTAATTTCGTTCCTCGATTCCTTCCACACACTTGGCGGCACGTCGGCAGAACGTACTGTGCCTGTGCAAAACCCGAATGTTTCATTGATTTTCGTTGGATCATTTCGTTAGCGTTGCATCAGAATTTTGCCTGTTGCAGACAATATGTTTTTTCCAACACAACATTTGAAAACTACAGACGGAATGTCATCCTTAAATGTGCAAATACGACACCATAAAAGAGATGTTCTGCTGAAGTGCTTAATGCACAATACATTATGGGTTTCGCACAGCCGCAGTACATTCTGCCAATATAATGTGCTACACTTGGCATCATTCGCGCTTCTAATCATATTCAAGGTTGCTAATTAAAAACACCTATTATCACACATTTACAGACATGTACATATATATCAAGGTTAATTTTCATAAGGCTGTATTATTAAGGCACAAATTGAGTCAGTAACTTTGATTGTCAAAGATTCCACAAGTTAAAAACTTTGTACATCCAGATCCCACTTTAATTTGCTGTAATTTATCTTTGAGATAAAATGTTAATATTTATTAAAATCATCTCGTTTCAAGTAATTACATACTGTCAATTTATATATTAGAGCTTCATTGTATGATAAATAAAATCATAAATGCATTTGGGCAGTCAGCAACTTTATAGGTGTTCCAAAATGATTTGATATAAAAATGTTTCTCTTAAATTTTGTAGATTTCATCGGTGATTACAAAGCATCTTCATTGTATGCAAACTTTAGAAAAATTGGCATATTCTTGTTAAGTATAGCTTTAAAGGTTTTGAATTTATGAACTCGCATTCATAAGCTGTTGTTTTTATTGATCAATCACATGAAGTTGAGAAAATAGCTCTTTTTCTATCAAACTTTGATTCTGGCCAATTTTGATGAGTTTCAACCTCTCTGGACTTGTGCATCATTTAGGTAGCGTGGATTTGGATGAATTCCATCCAAAAACAGGTAGATGTTGACATTGCCATTATGAAGAAACCATCTTTCACTTACATTATTACAAAACACATTACTTTTTCCATACTTGCTACTGAAACGACTTCATTGTACATCCCTGTGTCCTGCATTAACGAACAAGGCAGAGCTTTTCTTGGTCCCCTTCGGAGGGTCATGACGACAACCTTGTCGTCAAATCCTGCCCGTCTTGGCGTCTGAGATGGCTCCCCATACGTCGAAGATGAACTCGTCTGGAAACGCAAATTCTCCCAGCCTGTCGTCTAGTGCCTGTGCAAACTCGTCCGGGTTGTTTTTCGTCTTGCATATGTCGACCATCGTCTCGGCTGCAGGGACACAAAGAACAGATAGTTTTGCTGTTAGTTCACATACATGTAGGTGGCAAGGTAGTCTCGTGGTTAGGGTTGTTGACTCAGAATCAAAAGGTTCTGGGTTCGAATCCCTGGCAGGCCCCATTGTTGGTGAAAAGTGCCTTTCCCAAGGGCACAGCATTGGTACCAGCAAGGAGGTTAAAAATCAAGATTTTTAACCTCCTTGGTACCAGCTAGCAATTCAAACCCAGAACCTTACAATATAATAAAGATACTGGAACAAAGCACTAGTCTTATACATTTCAAATAATTTTATTTGGTTTTATGAAAAACTCCAGTCAGTTGAGGTTCCAGTAGTGACCAACTCCTGCCTTACCCAGTTCCATGTCTCTGATGCCCATGAATGACTCCAACAGGTCGTCGATCTTTCTAGCTGCTCGCTCTTCAAATTCTGTGGGCTGCAAGAAAGAAACAAGCAAACAAACACAGTTATTTCTTCTCTATGTCCTATGTATGTTATAGTATTCCAATAACACCATCGCACACTGGGTCATGCCCCTATTCTTTTGCGAATGGTGTGGTGGATTCTTTAATGTGCGTAGGGTGCGAGCTATACACAGACGACAAAATGGTTTGCGTAGATGACATCCATGATGAAATGGGCCAGCGCAGACGGGTTTTACTTACAGCGTCCTCCACAGTAGCTGGTCCCTTGGACCTCATCCTGAGGGTCTGCTTGCCCGTCCCGACCTTCTGGGGCGCAGCCTCAGTCTGGGCACCCTGCTTACTGGATCTGGGAGCAATGTCAGCTGTAGGGGACGAGAGAAGATAATGAAGACATTTTTTTACTACTTGTAATTAGTAATTGTAACACTCTCACATCAAGGACAAAATGACAAGAAGAACATTGAATTGTCAAATTGTCTAAAGATTGTAAGCAGATATAGATATATGTAGGCATCTCTTTTCATTCCCTAATTGGACAAAAAGCTTGAAGTCCTTGACAGGACAGCTTCAGTTTCTCCTCATTATATTCTAAGTACAGTATTTTTGGAGGGACTT